>OX578274.1:33927901-35247068 GCA_951217065.1 Baccha elongata | reverse complement strand
AAAATCGAAATTTACTAGCTTAAACAATAAATAATTGGGTTGCAAACCATTTGACATTGTTATAGCCTGTGCCTCGTTTGTGGCAGATAAATATTCCAATAAGAGAGAGAGTGCTATTATAGAGTTATGGGGGGTGTCAACTGATGGGGGTGGTATGACCGACCATATATGAAATTGTTTGGTAGCTGGAATCTTCTGTTTTTTTTTTTTTTGTTCTACCGACGAACGAGAACATTTTTGGCCTCAGGATTAGATTGCATTAATATTGTCTGCCCTATAAAAAAAATTGCATGTCATTTTTTTTTTGTTTGAAGAGGTTGAGTAGGAAGAGTTAACCCGGATTTGAAACAGGAAAACTTTTATGTAGACGCATACAGTCAGACAAAGGAAAGGCTGGCGTTGGTGAAGTGGTGATGAAAACAAAATTGCCGCATGTACTTGTTCTCTTTGCAGAATGTATGTTTGTATACGTATACACACACTATTTTAATATTTACAAAGCTCATACTTAATATGTACCTGAAGAAGTCTTCAAAATCATCTTTGCTTGTTTTTGGGGGGGATTGGTAATTATTTCCTGTTTTTGGGTTTGACCACGCATCTTATACGGAATATCTTCATAAAGTTAATAAGACTGAGGACAGTATCAAAGAAAATAGATTGTTATATGTATAAGCCGTATAGTTAATAAAACGTCTCCTTTTTAATATCTAGGGAAAATAATAAGATGGTTTAGTAGGGCACGAATTTTAATTCTCAGTCATATATACCAGGGTGTCCGGTAAATAATGGATAAACCTGAAATATCATATAGCGTGCACTTTATAACTGCTGTGAAACCGGAAAAAAATTGCATTATGTAATGCAAAATTGTGTGAAAATTCAATTAAAAAATTTTTTTTTACAAAATTTTGACTTTGAAAATTTATTTCTAAAAAATTATTTATTAAAACAACTTAAAACAAACGTTTAATTAAGGAATGGTGTTTAAGCTTTCATAAAAGCTATGTCACATTAACGTATGTGCTTTCGTTGATTTTTGGTAAATTGTTTAGCATTTAAAGCCAACTTCGCCCCTGCCACCTGAATGGGAGGGATAGCCCCCTTAAAACTTACTTTTTCATACGATTGTTTTCTTTTCTTGACACAACTTGCTTTAGCCTATGCATGCTTTAGCCTATGCATTTGCATGTAATGGGAATCCACACATACTACTACGTACTACGTATATAGATGTTTTTTGTACTGCAACTTTTAAGTTCTAACATTAAAAATTGCTGTATCTTTTCACCAATTGCAGGTAAATTGACATTTGAACATATATTCTCAAGGGAAATTTAATTCTCTATTACTTTTAGATTCACAACTTTGTGCTAAAAAAAATGTGGAAAAAAGTACCAACAAAAAAGTTTGCGAAAAACCATATTTTTGAAATTTTGCATCTTTTCCATAGGGGATATCTCAAAGGCGGTTCTGTTAGGCAAAATAATGTATGGTAGCTAATTTTAGCAAATTTTATAAGCTAAATTTTTCATCCTGATTTTTTTTTTGTATATGCTCTTATTAATTTTTAGTCAAAAACAGAAAACCAGATGCCAAAATGTATCTGTAGCAGTATTTTTTTTCCAAGAAAAACACTTTTTTTTTTTGGTTTTCCCAAATTTGACCTGCTCAGGTCAATTATTAATTAGAGAATTATCCCTTTTTTATTTTTTATTACATACCATCCGATTTTAATCAAGTAATAAAAAAAACGAATTAACTTTTTACTTTATTTACTAGTTTTACTTTTAATTTTTTTTTAATTTCTCAAAAAATAAGATGCATTTTGGCATCCGGTTTTCTGTTTTTGACTAAAAATTAATAAGAGCATTAAATTTTGAAAATAAAAATAATAGTTAATTACATAAAATTTTGAAAAAAATTAGTTTAAAAATTTTTTTTTAGTTTTTTTTTTTCAAAATTTTGAGTTTGAAAATTAATTTTTTTAAAACTGTTCACTAAAATAACTTAATTTGAAAATTAAATGAAAGAGTAGTTTTCTGACTTTCCAAAAAAATATAACGAGGTTTTGTGTCATTCACCGTTGTTTTTAAATTTTTGTTTTCTGATTTAAGTCAATGTTTTAGAAAATTGCCCCTCCCGTCTAAACGGGGGGAAATAGACCCCCCTTCTATAAGATTTTTTTCTTGTCTTAACTCCATCTACACGCTCAAGCTTTTTGGTGCACCTTATACCAATCACCCTGTATACGGCAACCAACATTTTGTAAGCCCATAATTCTTTTTTTTTCGAAAAAATACGATTAATTTTAGTAAACTTCTATATTTGTTGTCAACGGTATCGAAATTTGTCTATCAAAAAAAAAAAAAACTTTTATTAAGCTATGCCATTGCGGAAATATATGACGCAGAAATTCTTTTACTCCCACATGGTTTGATCCTCATCTAAAGAATTTAAAAAATAATAGAAACAAAGTTGATGGTATTCCGTCTTGTGTGTTAGAAAAGTTCGTATCTCATTTGTCGTATCCTCTATTTGTTTCCTTTAATAAATATTTAAGCTACTCAATTTTTACTAAGCTCTGAAAAAGTGCTTTTATAACACCGGTTCACAAAAAAGAATCAAAGAATGACATAAAAAACTATAGCCCTAGCTAAACTTTTTGTTATTCCAAAACTATTTGAGTCCATTATTTGTAACGTCCTATCTTTCAACTGCAGCTCTATTATAATTGACAGTCGGTTTAGTTAAAAATAAGTGAACTATTCCAATTTTATTCCATTTTACATCTTTCTGTCTGGATGCATTTGAAGATCGTAAGATTGTGTGTTTAATGATTCTAGCTTTTGATAAGATATGTCACAAAATATTAATTAATAAATTGGATAACCTAGGATTTAATAAAAGTTGTATTATGTAGATATCATCTTATCAAAAAAAAAATTATTATATTAATTTTTGAAATGTTTTGTCTGTCTAATTATATGTTAACTCTGGTATTCCACAAGGTAGCCATTTAGGTCCTTTATTATTTATTTTATTTATTAACGACTTGACTTCGGTTTGACAAAATTCTTCTGTTCTCATCAATGTCGACGATATGTAAATTTACAAGAAGATATCTTCAATAGATGATTGTTTGCTGCTTCAAAAAGATCTGAATAGGTTAAGGGATTGGTGCAGCACTAACCATCTGTCATTGAATATTGACAAATGTAAAACTGTGTGCATTACACGCGAAAAAACTTGGTTTAACTTTAGTTACACATCATGTTAGATTCTTCTCCTTTGTGTAAGTTGTCCCTAATACTATTATTTAAATACGGTCCTTTTTCTATTTTATTTTTTGTAATTAAAGCTCAAATTCATATTGTCATTTATTATGTTAATATGTACATACATATGTAGGTACCCTAAATATTTTGTCTTTTATTATAGCAATTTTCCAGTTTAGGTTTTATATAAGCGGATATATAAATAACTGTTCATAAACCTCGATAGAACATATCGGTTCCTCAATTTCACATATTAATATATAGTTGTGTAAAATTAATATACATCCATAAATATAAATACAAAAATAAAATAACCTTATAAAGGTTAGCATATATGTGTATAATTTAATTCAATTTTATTACCACTTTTGTTTTTTTCTAATTCATTGCGCAAAGGTTTATCAATAAAATTACATTAATGCCAACAATTAAAAGAGCAAGAAAATTAATAAATCTTTTAAAAAAAAATAATAATAAAATAAACATAACATACGTATAAGACAATGTCGTCGGGTTGTCTATCCACGAGAGATATACTCTAACATAACATGGGGAGTATATTCCATCAGCAATTTATTTATTAACTATTATCTTTGTCACTAAATCAAATATTCAGATTTATCACAACCAACACAACAGACCTTCGATATGGTAGTGTTGGTGGTGGCTCGAAGCTGGAGTGCTAAACTAGCTGCCCCTTGTTAAAATACGTTTTTTTCTTTTAATTTGTTTTTTTTTTACGACTCACTTTCTGAAATGGTACTTCCATCCAACACACAAAGACGCTTCGCCAACCTATATGCTGGTCGACTTTGGCCCACGCTTTCCCTCACCTATGTCAACTCACCCATCGCGCGCCCACATTATAATTCATGTAAAAAGTTGGATTTTATTTTTTTATGAATGGTTGGTCATTAAATCGGCCAGGTGGATAACTTTGAGACTTGATTTCATTGTGCCTGTATTTACTCTTCATAAGCTGTTTGTCGAGATCGAGACCATCCAACGCTTAAAATGTGGGTTTCCGAAAATCTCAAGCGAACCATATATACTAACTCAAATCACTTGGGTCTTGTTGAGCAATCAACCTCTAAAGATTTCTTGAATGAATAATCACACTCAAGACGGTCACTATTCCTCCGTTCTCTGTCATTGAAGTTAACGTATTCTGGTAACGTATAGACGTATATAATATAACAACATTGAATTAATGTGAACACATTCGAATACACTTGGACAAATCTCAAATTGAAAACCAGGCCTATTAAAATAAATTATTGCATCTACCTAATTCAGACGAAGGGACAGATGGACTTTTAATGGAGATTGAATATAAAATCAATTTAGGTTTTGATGGAAGTGGAAGTTTTCGCCATCTATCGACCTTAAGACGGACTCCAACCCCAAACGGTACCCCAATACTTTGTCATTCTATTTCATTTCATTTTAATCAGACAAGGGATACTTTATGTAAACGCACATGTGAATAAATTCCCATGGCTTGTCTTACTTGTGGTTTAATAATATCTGACGAAGACCAACTTAGGATGTGGTCAGTGAATCATTTATTAAATATGGTAACACGATGATTTTATTTCCAACGTCAACGCCATCGTCATCATCTTTGTAATTTTAGTTCGTCATCATAGGAAAAGCAAAGCCATTGAAATGAAATTAAAAAAAAAAATATTTTATTGATTGCATTCCAGTTTTATGTTTATGCAAAAAATATTCAAGTTTATAAAAAAAAAAAATTAAAAAAACTGACCAACAACTTGTTTTGGGTTATTAAAAATAAATTACAAAAAACATAATGGGAATGATTTTTATCTAAAATTGAAATCGCTTTTCCTTAACTTAGCTATTTTCTTTTTATTTTTTTTTTGTAAAACAATTATTTTTTTTTGTCTTTTCATGATTATCATTCCGATCAACAAAGTAATTAATTTTTACGAGATTTTATTTTTATTCGTTTGATAATTTTAAATTAACGTTTACCTTTGCATATAAAGTGCTCTTTAGTTTCGAAAAGATATACATATAAAAGAAACCATTAAATTTTAAGAACTTTACTCTTGGAGGCAACAAAACAGTAAAGTAGCAAGGATTCGAATGCGCCTTAAAGTTTGAAATGTTGGTGATGGTAGTAAATTAAAAAATCCACTTTTGTGATTTAAAATAAAGGAGCTTGCTATTTTAATTTTTTATTTAAATTCGATTGAAAAGCAACTTTTTTTTTTGTCATTTGTGTAATATAAATGGAGAAGCTTTTTAGTTGAGAAATTAAGTTAAAACTTTGTTAGGACACCACTTCAGCTCTTTGACGTAATTATGAATGTTTGCTTCCCGTTGTACAGTTTAGATTAAATCATAAAATAAACAAAGTATTTTATTTGGATTTCAGTAAAGATACTGGAACTGTAAGATACATATGTTTGAAAATATCAACAATACAACAATCTTTAAACATAAATTTGTTGGGCATTGCGGGACAACTAAAAATATTTTAGATGATTTTATTAAGGGTTTTGGTATTTCCATTCTTTTTATTGTGACTTTACTGTGTATAGTATATACATATAGAGTTCTTTCCATTTCCAATCATATCGAGTTTCATAAACAAAATATCCTTTCACTTTACGCTCTGAAAAATTATCATCCAAAGATCTGAAGCAGGTACATTAAAAAACATTCTGAAGATCATCCGATGGTCAGAAAACTTAGCAGTTGACGTTGACTTAAGAATGTTATGCGGAAGAATTTTGCAACGAACATTGCTTTAAACAATCCTTTTTTATATAGAATTTTCAAAGAGCAAAGCGCTCTAGAAGACCATATTTTCGTGTAAGCATTTTATACAAATAGATTAATAAAGAACGTTAAAAAGATCTTATTCGATATGGCGTAACTGCTTTTACTAAGCCCAGGAATTTTGGGGTTGGGTACGAAAACCCGATTGTTAAAATCCCGACTCCCGCTCACACAACTTCGTTGCTCCGCTTAGGGTATGTTCAGTCGTCTGGCGGGCGCCTGAGTTCAAAGTTTCTAAATTTAACAGTTCCTGGGTGGCCTGTTTCGCTTCTTATTGTCTTCCTTTTCAATTCCTGTTTCAAATAATTAGTGTAAAAGCAAAAAAAAAAAGTACGAAAATGTGATAAAAGTGCTGAAAATCGGGATTTTTTATTCGTACCATTCGGATTTTGTCAGTCGGGATTTTGGCAGTCGGAATTTTGTCCAAAAGTTCTAAATAATTTTAATAGGAACCAAATTTCGCAGGGTTGTAGAGCTAATTGAGGAGAGTATTTGAGGGACTGTTGCTCAAATACTCTCCTCAATTAGCTCTACAACCCTGCGAAATTTGGTTCCTATTAAAATTATTTAGAACTTTTGGACAAAATTCCGACTGCCAAAATCCCGACTGACAAAATCCGAATGGTACGAATAAAAAATCCCGATTTTCAGCACTTTTATCACATTTTCGTACTTTTTTTTTTTGCTTTTACACTAATTATTTGAAACAGGAATTGAAAAGGAAGACAATAAGAAGCGAAACAGGCCACCCAGGAACTGTTAAATTTAGAAACTTTGATTTGGAGCAATCCCTTCAATCAGTGTTGCCAACTATAATTTAAGTAAAAACAAAAAACAAAACAAAATAAAATTCACGACTGGGTCGCACGAACTTGCTCTTGTAGCAAAGGTACCAAATAAATAAAATTAATTTTAATAAAAATAAGTTTAATATTTTTTCTTAAACTCCTATTTAGAAAGATTTAAATGAAAATAAAAGTATGCAGGAAATTTTGTTGCTTCAATGCAAGTTTATTCTAAAAATAATTCCAAAATCGTTAGAGCGGTTTTAAAATAAATCGATGTTTACTTAATAATTTTTATAGATTTTTTTTTACGATTTTAAAAAACGCCAATTTAAAGTGTTAAAAAGTTTCCATTTTATGCACAAAAAAAAAAATTTATTTTAGTAAAGCTGTTTCCCAAATATGTATTGAATTTACAAAAAAAAAATAAATTAAAAAAATGTTTAAAACTAAAACTAAGCATTCTTGCAAATTTTGGTCTCGAAACTTTATTAAGCCTTTCTAATTTTATTTTTTTAATTGAAATCGATGAATCCATTCAAGAGATAGCTCATAAAAAGAAAATAACGGTTCTATGGGAGGTACCGTTAATAAGCTTGTAATTTTTTTGCAATTTTGCAAAAGACAATCAGATAAAACCATCGTTGGAGCCATTTTCGAGTAAATTTAGATTTTCCAAAACCGTTATATTTCAGGTACCGTTATTTTCTGATCTAAGAAAAATTTCAATTTCTCCTCTAAGGAATGGTCTACAAACCCTACATACCGAATTTGAAGTAAATCGGTGCAGTCATTTAGGCTGTAAGTGCTGATACATATAGGCTGACATACAGACAGACAGACAGAATTTCCAGGCCAACTTTTTTTGACTTCGCTATCACCGTAATGTCATGTTTGATTGTTATCTTAAATTTTTTTTGCACGAATGCATAACTTGCCTTATATATTGTAGTACTTATAATCGCATAAGTAAACAATAAAGGTATAGGTATATGCATTACTCAAACCTAGAAACTATTTTAAGTTGCACACAAATAAATTTTGCAATGTTGAGCATATAATTTGTGTGTATATAAACCAACGTATTGGGTAAAATTTTGGATCAAAATTAAAAAAAGTGTAATTTTTTCTTTCATTTTTTTTTTTTTTTTGAATTTCTTTATGCAAAAGTTAGAAAAACTTAATGAAAAAGTGTTATGCAACTTGATGCAAAATTTTATTCTGCTTTATTTGAGCACTTTCGCAAGCTTTTGCTGTGAGCCGTTAAGGAAAAAAATAATTTTTATTAAAACAGAACTTAAAAATAATGCTAGCTTTTAAAAGTATTTTTTTCTTATATTTAATTAACGGTACATTGCACGTCCTTCAAGAAAAGTTAAAATGATGTAGAAAAAAAATATATATATAGTATATATGGAACAATTAGAAAAATTGAAGAAAACATTATTTTACAGTTTTATACACAGTGTCATTCTGCGTTTTTATGATCTTGCGTTGTAAGTAATAAACCTTTCACTTTTTTCTCATTTTAGTCAAAACTTTTTCACTAGAGGCATAAACATTTTTTTTGAAATATTTTCTCTTATATTAACATAAGGTCAAAACAGTTAAGGCACAAATAAAACCCTAGAACATATTATACATTTTATGATGTAATATTGTTTTTGTATACGATAAATAGTTTATAATTATAAGAGCCAAACTAAAAAAAAAAATTGGCTAAAGTTAAATAAATTCCTTGAAAATGATAGTTAAAACTATCAAAAGACTACAAACCGAAAGTTTTTTTATTCACAAAAAAATGTGGAAGAATGTGCTGGCATTTTTCGTACACAGAAATAGAAGATCACAGAGTTAAGAATTCAGTCGACACTTAATCCCGAAGTTCATAGCTGTGATCTCGTTTTCTGTCAACAAATTCAATGCAGAGAATCCCATATGACATGCCATCATCCAAAATGTATTGAAAAACTTTAAGCACTTTTCGTTAAAATACTAAGAATACCAACCCACACTTGGAGGATTTTAGACATTTTATTTCAAATCTCGGTTCTTAAACAATTTTTTTACCTCTTATATTTGTCTTTCTGTTGAGTCGTGTCGGAAAAAATTTCTGCTCATAAAAAAGTTTTTTTTCTTATTATCCTTAATAAAAAAAAAAAAAACAAACAACAGTTCCAAGGATCTTATACAAAGAAACGCGTATTTTGTTGTAACACTTAAAAAGTGACATCTTTTTTAAATATCTGCACACACATGTGTGTATGTATATCTGCATGTAATCTTGTGTGTTTTTTCATTTTTCTATTTAAAATAAATGAATTATTTTATTGAAATCTTCTCCCTTTGATAAAAAGTCTAATTTTGAATCCAATAAAGTCACGTATTAAGTTAATTCCCGACACAAGATTCTTTATTCTTTTATTTTTTCATCTTCATTTTCGCTCTTCTGATGCGCGAAAACCATTTCCCCAAAGTGGCAAATGGCAAGGCAACGAAACGAAGTGCGGTTGTATCTTCAGGCAGGTGAATGTCTTGTTGTCGGTATAGGTTAGATATAGGCACGTGCTACAAGACAACAAGTTTTATAAATGTCAGGTGCTACCACTGTGCGAGGCAAAGAGTTGCCTTTTGTTTATGGACAAAAGCGAAAAACATCCGGCGACGTGTAATAAAGAGACCACAAGCCCACGGGTAGACGTAGATAAAGGACACACAACATGGGGTTGATGATTAAATTGTTAGGTGCGCATGATTGTCTGTCTTTGAGAATCCATCTGTCTGTTGCTTTGTGGATGATGATTGGTGATTGAATAACATTTATGTATGTAGCTCATTCAAGAAATCAGACAGAATCTATGCCCTTGATATAGACGAGTATTGACGAGATGGCAGAATGAATGACATTACATTGCCATTTTATGATTTTTGTTGTTGTAAACGAAATAGTTATTAAGAAGAAGTAAATTTAATTTCAATATCTTTGATGAGGTTCTATAAGGTTTGAAGGGAAAAATTAAATAATATAAAACGTGTGGTTTTCACATTTTGTTTAATGCCTATAGACAAGGCATAATTACTAATTATACACAGGTAGGCAGGCAGTTTTTTTTCATATGGCTATTCAATATGCTCACAGTTTTAGAGAGGAACATACATAGCTATTAAGTTTTTGTCAATTCATCCTAAATTAAGTTGTAAATTCTATAATGGTATAAAATCTTACTGCTGCTGTGACGTTAACTGTATGAATTCAACACAAATACTTTTAAATTGAACCCTAGGCCCTCATGGCTTAATATTCTCTGCATTTAGCCTAAAATAATATATATTTATGAAATAGGGTAAATTCGGAAATTATGGCGCACCTAACTTCAAACCTAAATAACTTTATTTTGGACAACACTTTTTTTTTACTTCAATTAACAATGTGCATTTAATTTATGAAAAACTAAAATTAGTATAACAATTCAACTTTTTTCACAAAAAAATAAATTATTTAAGAAAGGTTTTAAAAAACCTTTGTTAGGGCAATATGGCGCAGTACAAAATTTATGATATACCCGGCCACAAAGCACACAATCCATTCATTCGTCTATTTATGTTGTTTTAGTGTAATCTTCACCACAACGGGCTCAATTTTTTTTCCGAAATGTTCATGCACATCAGACTCGTCGGCTAGTTGAATTTCGAAAAGCATGTTCGCCATATTACACACAATATGTTCGCAATAAATTAAAAATAAACTAAGTTCGCATTTCGTTAAAAACATTTCCCCAATGCACAAGAATACCGAAACTGTACTTTGCATTTTAATGGTCACACCAAACACGTGCTCTGTATACTTACCGAGATGCACAAGATCAAAAACAGAGCAGAATTAAAATAAACACCCAAAATCAGGTAAATTTTTGCGATTTTGTTTTTTTTCCACAAAAGTAGTCGCATCGATTTTCGATTATGATTCGGTGCTTGCTTTCCGAAGTCCTAAGATTTTACATCGGTTTTATTTTAATTAGAGTATTAGAAAGTGTGATAGTTGAGAGTTGCGCCATAATGCCCGAACATACCCTATGAATTAAAGACATCCTTATGAAAGTGATAATCCTAGTCGATAAAGGTGTCTTTATTTTTATCGCAGCCCAAATTTGAATAGCAATTTGACTTTTTGTAGATAGGTATTAACAAAATTTTTCGTGTCCATTTTAGATTAGTTTTTTGAAAACCGGAACAGGTTTTCAGGCGTTAAAACCGCGAGTTTTAACGCCTTTAGGCGTAGTGGTTAGTGTGCGTAGTGATTATTGTGTCGGACTATCACACCGGAAGTCTGGGTTCGAACCCAGCTTCCAGATTGGAGAATATCTAATGTTTTTTTTATACAGGGGCACTGCCTCTTGCGAGGATTGAACAAAAACGAAATAATCGAAAAATTAAACAACAGAAATCTGATAATGCGTGGGTTCGAATCTCATGATGTGCATGTAGAAAGTTTTTCATAATAAAATTGGATTAAAGCTCATATATATATATATCTCCAGCCAAAAATAAAAACGAATAATAAAATTTCGTCAAAAATTGGTTTTAGCACCTTTAAATTGTTGGTGTTGTTCAAAAAATTCAAAGAAAACAAAATAATCGAAAAACGAAATGAACTGATGACGAAATTATCAGAAACCGTAAACTAAATTATCGAGGATTGAACAAAAACGAAATAATCGAAAAATTAAACAACAGAAATCTGATAATGCGTGGGTTCGAATCTCATGATGTGCATGTAGAAAGTTTTTCATAATAAAATTGGATTAAAGCTCATATATATATATATCTCCAGCCAAAAATAAAAACGAATAATAAAATTTCGTCAAAAATTGGTTTTAGCACCTTTAAATTGTTGGTGTTGTTCAAAAAATTCAAAGAAAACAAAATAATCGAAAAACGAAATGAACTGATGACGAAATTATCAGAAACCGTAAACTAAATTATCGAGGATTGAACAAAAACGAAATAATCGAAAAATTAAACAACAGAAATCTGATAATGCGTGGGTTCGAATCTCATGATGTGCATGTAGAAAGTTTTTCATAATAAAATTGGATTAAAGCTCATATATATATATATCTCCAGCCAAAAATAAAAACGAATAATAAAATTTCGTCAAAAATTGGTTTTAGCACCTTTAAATTGTTGGTGTTGTTCAAAAAATTCAAAGAAAACAAAATAATCGAAAAACGAAATGAACTGATGACGAAATTATCAGAAACCGTAAACTAAATTATCGAAACAAAAGTAAACCAAAAAAACGAAAAATTAAACAACAAAATGCGAAACGACTTATAGGCGAAATAACAATAAACTATAAAGTTGAATAAGGCGAAACAAACCATATCCATACTAAGGATCTCGACGCTAACGCTCAGATAATATTTTGTGTTTTTTTTTCAAGTGAATGGAAAACAAAATTTGTTTAGCTCGTCCCTTAAAAAGGCGATTTTAATGGCCCTTTCGACCACACTTACATGCCTTCTTCCCAAAGTCATGGAAACTCTGGTAAATTATTGGACCTTAAGAAATATTCTGAAGAAGAAAAAAACTCAGCAGTATAGGTACGTCTTTCGCATCAATAGGTTAACTGGTGATACGATGATGGCTTTTCTCACTGAAAAGTGCAAAGTATTATAATTCCGCTTGATATTCCAAAAGAGTAAAATAGTTTTTGGCTTCAAGTTCTTTTTTCGAAAATACATGCATTCTGTATTGATGAATGATTTCTTAAAGTTGGAATAAATGCTGGTATTAGCGATCCGATTTTTCTCCGATTTTTTCTGATTTTCATCTTTTGTTAAAAACTTTTAATACGGTAAATTTTTTTGCTGACTAAATGATTTTTTCGGTCATTAAAGTTCCGCTTTAATGACCGAAAAAATTATATAATTTTCGATGTATTAAATTCCACACGATTGATTATTATTTCTGATGGAGACGAACGTTAGAATGAGCCTGATCAACTGGTTTGCATAGTTCCGTATTCTTGATAATGGGCCCGTCTTCTCAGAAGAGGGCGAAGCTGTTTAGTTCCATCAATGTGACATTTTGGTATCAAATCATCTCTATTTCGGCACTATTTAGCCCACCAATACGTAACATCTTATTATACCTCTATTACACTTCCAAAATTTTATAAAACAGGTTTTTGCTTACAGAGGCATAATAATGACTAATGCATTCGCTGTTATGCGTTTATAAAAAAAAGCTTAAATTCTTCAGTGCGGATAACGTTTCCGTCTTGCAAACTGATGGTGATAGTTCATGATGATTTGGTTTGAGGTAGTCGCAAGCTCCTTTTATAAAATTAACTTTTATTTCTGGTTAGTTTTCTTCTACCACATTAAGTTATATGATAAAGTTATGCTCTTTATTTATTAGTCTAACCAAATTTTCAACAATACAAAAACAAAGAATATCATTTATGTTATTGGCTGAAATAAATAATTCTATACTTCATGACTCCGTGTAAAATGTTATAATATAAACAGGTACAGGTATACAAAGGCTTATTAATAAATGACAATACCATCAGACACACACATATATGTATATCTAGTTATATTCCGATACAACCATAAAAGAAGAAAGTCAGATAGGCTTTCAAACTCGTGGTCGTATACCGTGCACACTGCACACTTACATCACTATAATCCTTTTAATAATTTTTTTTTTGTTTGTGTGACGAAATACAAAATCCAAAAATCATGGTAACAAATTATCTTATTACCTACGTGACTTCATTGGAATCAGTCAGATTCAGTGACTTCAATCAAAAAAGAATATCATCTCACAAAATGCTTCTTTCATTGTTTCATAAAAAAAAAGAAATCATAAAATCCTTGTCACTCGTTTTAGTGCCCATCAAAAAAATCTAAACTCAAGGTGTGTCCAATATAATTTTTTCACGTTTTTGAAAGCAAGGTCCTTGAGATGATAAACCCTTTTGATACATTCACATGAACTCTATTATATTGAGTTTTATATCTATTTATTCCTTGTTTTATCACACTCAAGAGCCAGAGTTGCCAGAGGCATTCTCAAAAAGTATATATATAATATGTGATTTAATAAAACATAAGATAACTTCCTCTGCAATAATTAACATTATTTATTAACAAAGTAATGATGTTATATAAAGCTTTTAACATAAAAAATAGTGTCAAATACATTATTTGGTTCAACTCCTTAAAAGACATTATGAAATGGTAGGCAGTCAGTTTGCTGCAAGTTCCTATCTAGAGATGTCATTGTCCCTTTAGTAATTAATTTCGAAAACCATCAAAATTGTTCAGATGCCACTTTTCTCTTGAATCAGGAATCACCATTATTTTCTGTACAATAATCAATTAAAAAAAAAACTTGCAAGAGGTCGAGAATGGATGGTGGGCATCGTCATAGTCAGGCCATCCACTCTCTCCTAAAATCTACAAGCTATAGCAATAGTTGTTTTTATTATTTTTAATTTCTTTCTACTCGGGAATATCAAGGTCGCTATTTGTTGAGAAATTTATAAGACCAGACTCAAGCTAAGACGCTTTAACCGCCATGAAATAACTTGTACGCAATTTGTGGTAAGCCGTGGAATAAGGTAGTTTCTGGCACTTTCTCCCTGCGAACTAAATGGTGTGGGTATTGCTGCTTCCTTACACTAATAGCCAGTTTCCTCAAACACTTTAATTTATAAATTGGTTTTGTTAAATCTTAAAATGGCATTTTTCAATTTCACCAACCACTTTCAGTTTTAAAAGAGCCAATAATCTAAAGTCTTATGGCCAGTTTCTCCAAACACTTTTAAATATTTATTGGGTTGTTAAATCCTTAAATGGCATTTTTTGATTTCACCAACCATTTTCATTTTTAAAAGGGCCAATAAACTAAAGTCCCATTTTGTTCCAAATAAATTTTAAAGGCGTCTTAAAAATGCAAGACAAAGATAACGTTGAAATTTTTCGATTGATATATGCTCTCCTCTCGCTTGCTCTAATGTAAGAGAGCCATGAGTGGTGAATAAAAATCCGGGGTTGGCATCAAGTTTCATAATTTAAAAAAATTCACCTTCTTATATTGGTCCAAACCATTTTAAGCTAAAATGCCAATAAATTTTATTACTCCGTTAACTAAAATGCTTTTAGGTGTATTTTGGTGAAACTGGGCATTAATAAACTAAAGTCCCATTAAAAATGCAAGACAAAGAGAACGTTGACTTTTTAAGATTGATATGCTCTCCTCTCTCTTACTCTAATGAAATAGACCCGTGTGTGGTGAATAAAAATCCGGGGTTGGCATCAAAGTTTCCTCAATTTTAAAAATTCACCTTCTAATGTTGGAGCACGCTATTTTAACTTAAAATTCCAATAAATTTTATTATTCCGTTAACTATAATGCTTTCAGGTGTATTTTGGTGAAACTGGGCATAACTCTCACAAATAAATTCGTGCCAGAACACAAGAAAAAAAAAAAAAAAAAAAACAAAATAAACTCAGTGTGATACACAATCTACATGTCAGGTGTTATGACAGATTCCGTCGTAAAGACTACTTTGCAGACCCTTATCCATTAGTGACGTAAATGACCTCTACGCAATGCTCTGCCTATAAGTTAAGCATTGCTCCGAATCACTGCTGTTGATTTGGCTCCTATAGTAGCATATTGCTCCTTTGCTGAGGAAAGTGCTACTGTGCTACTCCTATTCCAAAAAGGCTCCCTACATTCGGATTTGGAGCTGAATAATATAAATTTTTTCGTCGAAAATATTTTTTTGAACATTCACAATGTTTATATGGGGGCAAAAGTAGCAATAGTGCATAATAAATTAAACGAAAATGTCTGAGACTGACATTAAAAACATAAAAAGTAATGGCCGTGATAACTAAATTGAAATATGTAAGCAAGTAATGTTCAGAGTCAAATTTGATGACGAAGTTTAAGTAGCAGTTCTTGGTATCGATCCCAAGAATTTAGTTCCAAGTTTAGTGCCGTTGATGACCCTATTCCCGAATTTAGTGGATGAGTCAGGGTCTGACGAGGAATGGTTAAGATTAAGACGAGGAATGGAGGTTATTTCTTAATCAATCTTTCGTGTCAAGAGACTTATAAGTTTTTTATAAGAATATATTTAACTCGAAAAATGCTTTGAATGAGCACGTGTTTCCGTTTGTAAGGAACTTTGTCGGAACAATTTGAGCTTTTCAACACAGTAGTGTTACTTCTGAGAGAAAATTTTCCGACGAAAAGGACAAAAAGAAAAATTGCGTGCACATCGAAACTGTCAATTTTGTTTTAACAGCAAAAGAACTTTTGAATAATAACTTCGCCGTAAAGTGGGAGCGGTCGAAAAACTTGATTTCCAAATACAAAAAACAAAAGTGCCGCTTAGTTTTTTCTTAATTTTTTTTTTTTACATCTATTTCATGAAAAATGGAGAAAATATACCTATTTACATACGTTATTTTCAAAATATCGTTTTTTAATTTTATTTTTTTAAGCCTTTTAAAAAAATGGAGATTAGCTTTATTTTAATAATATTGGCACACATTTTTAAACGATTTAGCATCATACTAAAACTTATTTATCATCATACTAGGTTACGAAACAATAGGCACAAAATTTTAAACGATTTAGCATCATATTAGAACATATTAAGCATCATACTAGGTTGTTAAACAATGGTTTTTCATCCTAGTATGATGCTAAATATGTTTTAGTATGATGCTAAATTGTTCAAAATTTGATTTTAAGTTATTAGTTGTAATTTTATAAATTCATGAACCACTATGAGTTGTTTTCCTATTTTTTTTAAATAAAAGGTTTAATAAAAAATATGTTTTATGTTTATTGCCAATAACAATCTTTTTTTTATTTTTGGTGGATTTTTAAGTGAATTATATACTTGTATATGTTGGGCTCCTTAGTATTCGAAAGTGCTCCCCAAAATTTAGGAAAAGTGCTGCCCTCAGGCTTTGCAAAACGACAACACTGCCCCGAATACACAAATATGGATATATGAAAACTTTGTTTGTGTCACACAAGGCGTAGACACTGGCTGGTAAGGCTTCCAAGTAGGAGTTGGACAAATTGCTCAATCGATTTGTAATTTTTCGTTTTCTCACAAAGATACGTTGTCCAAAATTTCATAAAAGAAGCCCCGCACCAGGTTGACGACAATACCTGCCGTGTAATGGGCTTCAACAGTCTCGATTTCCTGGTGCTTTACTGGAGAATTTATTACGATTTTTAGAATTGTTAGCATACAAAAATTTGATAGGGAACTTAGATGTGGCTTTTTTTTTTATTTGAGACCCAATGGTTTGATCACGTCAGATAGTTACTTTCTTTTAGCAAGCGAATTATTTATTGCTTTAATAACAATTAAAAATTGTATGATTGCTCTGCCTCAATTTACGAGCTTCAGCGTGGTCGGGAAATGCAGAAAAGAAAGAAATAATTTTTGCTTGGTAGGAGGAACCCAAAAGCGGATCTTCAATCGATGTTCGAGTGAAAGAATTCAATGGCAACCAAGAACTTTCCACTTCCATATCAAATTGTATTTAGTGATGCGCAACTTATACCTACTTGTGGATTTCCTGATAGTTGTATTTAAGCTAAATCATGACAAATTGGATCAATCTCGCAGCGGCGCGGCTGGTTAAGAAAGAAACCGTACACTCAGAGAAAAATAACAACGTAATACTTATTGTGCTCGCGTTAAAATTTACGTTGCGGGCTATACTTTCAAACAAGTAAAAATGACTTTAAATCAAAATAAAACCACTTTGATTTTAATACGAAAACGCTTAAACTAAAATTTTTCTACGAACGCCTTTTAATTTAAATGAAACGGTGTAAAACTAACAAAATTATTTCAAAAAAGAAACCACTTTTATTTAGAGTGGAAGTTATTCCCGAACATCTCCAGTTCTCCAACTCTCTAAGAAAAATCGTTATATTTTCATTGTTTCTTAAGTTTCCTTTTTGAAATGAGTATAAATCAAAGGAGTTTGTAGTAAAAATTTGCTTACAAAATTTGAAAAATTACTTTTTCTTTGGAGCGCCATGTCTCGGTACCGACGTTACATAACTACAAAAATGCTTTAATAAAATCCATATTGTAGCAAATTTAACGCTCTACAAAACATACCAAAATGCTTAGAACGTGAGACATAAAGGGCACGACTGGGTCGCACAAACTTGCTCTTGGAGAAGTCGTGCTCACGACTGGAAAGTTAAAAAAAAATCTTTTGAAAACAAATGTATGGAATAAAAAGAGATTCATGTGAAAGACGTCACCGGTGATAAAAATTCAATAACATGAAATTTTATCAAAATTGATAGTATTTTTTCTAGATATTCAGAATTATTGGTTAAAAAAAAAAAAAACTTTTTAGAAAATTATTTTTTAAAACTTTGTTTGCAGTATTATTCAAGTTAAACAGTAGTCATAGAAAATTAAATTTGGGAACTTCAGAATGTGTTAATTAACCATCCCTGAACAACATTCTAAAATTTCATTGACCTTTTACCACCAAATTCTATTTTTTCCTACCTGCCGACTGGACTATTTTGATAAAAAATGACACGGACCAATAAAAATAAGAGTTTCTCAACAAATATATACTTATTCATTAGTTTTGGAATCAACAAAGTATATTTCGAAATATCGCTTTAATAACCAGCTATTGAAGATTGCTAAAAACAAAATGTATGGGTTTCAGAAAACTAGTGACGTCAGAAAACAACTATATATTAAAATAACCGATATTTTTAAAATACTAAACAAACCTAATGACTGATACCATTGAGTTCACACACATAGAGAAATCATGTGTAAGTTTCAAATACTGCTCGTAGGATGTCGTTACTATCGACTAGTTGATTTTTACTGTTGTATAGCAATTATTTTTGAGTAAGGCAATAGAAATAAGTAAAAACCAATACAAATGTATTCAGAAGAATTTTATTCGGTTCGGTTTGAGTAATTTTCGTTACAGCGAATAAGGGCAATAATAATTACTAGATACTAGCGACATCTACTTCGATGAGTTTAAAACCATCTTCATTCCTCTATACAGGGTGAGTCATGAGCAATGCGACAAAATGCTAGGGCGTGTAGGTTGCGTTGAGACAAGAAAAAAATCGTATAGAGGGGGGATGTCTATTCCCCTCCGTTTAGCCGGGAGGGGCAATTTTCGAAAAAACTGACTTAAAATGGGAAAAAAATTATTTAAAATCAACGGCTTCATTCACAATGCTGTGCGATACGTTTTTGAAAAGCCAATAACTTTTTCTTTCGTTCTGTGTTTAAATAAATCTATTCTAAGAAATAGTTTTTGAAATATTAATTTTCAAAGTCAAAATTTTGAAAAAAAAAATTGAAAAAAAAATTTCAAATTCATTTTTTTCAAAATTTTACGTAATTAAGTGCTAATTTTAATTTCAAAATTCAATGCTGTTATTAATTTTAAGTCTAAATAAGAAAACCGGATGCAAAAATTTTATGTCGTTCTCAAGAAATTAAAAAAAAAACCAAAACCACCTTTTTCTAAGAAAAACATTTATTTTTATTGTAACGAAGCAATTTATTTATTTATTTAGCATTAATCTTAGTTTTTTTACTTTTTTTTTAATTGGAGTTTTATGAGAACGTAATAAAATTAAATAGTATTGGAATAACCCTGGATTAATATTATTTTCATTGATAACTTCTGAAAACTGACCTGTCAATATTTTTGCCTTGGCCTGCCCGCAGCCGATGGGTTCTACCTGTTATGGGGACAATAGGGACAATAAAACCGCATTTTTTTTAATGAAAAAAAAAGAAAATTGCAACGCAAGATAAATAAAAGGCATTGCAGTTTTGCTTAGTAATTATTTCAAATTTGAATATTAACTCATTAACACGTAACGATGTCAAGCTCATACACCCGAGAAGAATTAACGGACATGCATTTCTGCTACGGTTTAGCTAATGGTCGAAGTCGTGAAGCCGAAAGACTGTACGCTGAAAGTTATCCCGATAGGAGGTGTCCCCATCATAGTACGTTTCCAAGAATCCACCGACGTCTAAGAGATCATGGAGTGCTGGAGCATCGAAGAAGCGAAAGGCCAGTTTCTGATGAGTCAAGAATCTTAGATGAAAGAATTCTGGATTTAGTCCGAAATAATCCCTCCGTCAGTACAAGAAGGATATCCACTATGCTTGGAGTGTCCCAATCTAGAGCATGTCGAGTACTTCGGGCGGAAAATTTACACCGGTACCACTTTACGCCTGTTCAGGAACTCACCTCAAACGACAAGTTATTGAGAACCGAATTTTGTAGAACATTACTACTTAGAAATGAAACCGAACAAAACTATTTTAGAAGAATATTCTGGACGGATGAAGCACAGTTTACTAGGGATGGGGTTACTAACTTCCACAATTTACATTATTGGAGTAGCGCCAATCCACACAAAAAAAAACAAAACAAATCACAACACCGCTTTAGTTGTAATGTTTGGCTTGGTATTGTTGGACACACTGTGATCGGGCCCCGGTTTTTGAATTCCATTATTAATGGAGAATCATACCTGCAATTCCTACGAGACCTTTTACCCGATTTATTAGACAGCGTTCCATTGGTTATAGCAGATACTTTAATCTACCAACAAGATGGTGCTCCAAATTGCAAATTGCAGGAAAATTTGTCAAGCATAAACTTATGTGAAGCCATTACAAGGAGATATAATCTATGCCTTCTAAACAATGGAGATCATATCGAGAATTTTTTATAAGTACTTCCAATAAAAAACATAGTAAAAATAAAAGGAAAAAAAAAACTAAAAAAACTAAGATTAATGCTTCTTAAATTGCTTCGTTACAATAAAAATAAATGTTTTTCTTAGAAAAAGGTGGTTTTGGTTTTTTTTAATTTCTTGAGAACGACATAAAATTTTTGCATCCGGTTTTCTTATTTAGACTTGAAATTAATAACAGCATTGAATTTTGAAATTAAAATTAGCACTTAATTACGTAAAATTTTGAAAAAAATGAATTTGAAATTTTTTTTTCAATTTTTTTTTTCAAAATTTTGACTTTGAAAATTAATATTTCAAAAACTATTTCTTAGAATAGATTTATTTGAACACAGAATGAAAGAAAAAGTTATTGGCTTTTCAAAAACGTATCGCACAGCATTGTGAATGAAGCCGTTGATTTTAAATAATTTTTTCCCCATTTTAAGTCAGTTTTTTCGAAAATTGCCCCTCCCGGCTAAACGGAGGGGAATAGACCCCCCCCTCCCATACGATTTTTTTCTTGTCTCAACGCAACCTACACGCCCTAGCATTTTGTTGCATTGCTCATGACTCACCCTGTATATGTACAAACTCAATGCTGATACCCAAATAGATTAAACAAGAAAACGTTATTTTATCCCAATGCTTCGAAAGTGTTTCTGGCCACCCTGACTTGAAGTTTTAGCTGCTGTTGATAATAGCCTTACGGAAACTGTTCTGAAAAAATGATTTTCCACTCTTCAAGTGTAAGTACCTATACTGCAACCCCAAAATGTCTTTTGCATTTCCCATTAACATTTTGAATTTATTTCTCAGTCGAGTTCAGCTGAAATGTATTGAAGTCGTTTACCAGTTGTTGCTTTGAGCAATAACGGACTTCCGAACTTTTGGTTAATTCAATCCTACAATAGACGGTATCAAACCCATTTACAACTAATTTAATATTCTAACGAAAAAGTTCTTAGAAATATGCGCTTGATATTTTAAACGCTACGTTGAAGTCTGTTCTTTCCCCAGGTAAATCGTTAACTATTTTTTTTTTCTATCGAAGAAACTTAATTTGGATAAATTACAAATTGCAATTTCAAGAAGCTAATGAAAACTTTAAAACTACCCCTCTTGGCAATAAATAGCCCTATAGCTGGCAACCCTTCACTCAAGTATATACGAACATTTACACATTTGCATAAATTACCCTTAAAGGCATTTCCATGAAAAGACGCGCTGTCGCTGTAATAATCGCTTCTGCCCGAACATTCAACCAGCCATGATATTGCATAAAGATAAAGGATACAACGATTGGTGATGAAAGAAAATAAAAAAAATAAAACAGAAAGTCCTGTGATCTTATGAAACATGGAAATTCAATAAATTTTTATTAGATTTCCTGATAACTGCTCAAAGGAAGAGCCAGAGTCCTTGCATTGGAAAACAACCTCATGAATCAAATTCGGTTAAAAAAAATCTCGCTTCAGGATAGTCGGTTAAACAATGGTGAACGATTCCCAACCTCTCCCCCACCCCCTCCCCTTCAACTATTTTCCAATTCAAACCATCTTCATCAATAATAATAATCAATAGTGAACCCTTTTTATTTGGCAGAGCTCTATAAATAGAAAGAGAGAACTATATATATCTTGATGGTGTCGTAATCGCTGCCTCTACGGCTTTTGTCTATATATATTCCAATTAAATTGTGAAGCTATATACGTTTTTGCTGCAGTGTTGAATTTCAAAGGATAATTGCGCGAGTTGTTTGCTTTGAAATGGAAACTCGTTTCAGGCAATCTATTGACGGGTCCTTATTGACACAGTCCAATTAAATTGACAAGAAGATAATCACTTTCACTCACACCATAGATAATCTATACATATATACCTATGTTCGTATATATATACCTACTATGAAACAACACTTGGAGCACAATTGCCGTTAAGTGTCCTTAGAAGACAAAACAGAAGTACTACAAGAGTAACAAAACAAATTACCTTCACCTTAGATACGCAAATTTGCTTTAGATGCTTTTGCTTTTCCATTCTATAGGTTTTTGGTTAAAGGGGTATGAAACAGATAAGAATTTGCATACTCAAAAGCGGAACACATTCAATTCACAAAGAGAATATATATAGCTACCTGTTTAAGCCCGAAACGCGGGTTTGTTACGGTTTGGGTTCAACCTATATTATTTTAGAAAATAAAGAGACACGGTTTTTCATGGGCCATGGCCAATTTTATTTGAGGTCAGAGTTCGTTTTGTAAACCTCAACCAAATGAGTTTTTGTTGGAAAATATTTAACCAACAGAATAGTTGGGTATAGAAAGTGTACCGCTATAAGGAACGGTGCAGTTCGGGATGGTTAGCGTGTTCAATTGAACATAACAATGGTTTGTGAACAAATTTTTTTTGTCCTTCTCATCCTTTTTCCTATGACAACAAAAGATGCAATTGTTCAACCGGGTATTTTAATCATACTTAGAAATATCATTTATAATGGGATATAGTTTTTTTTTTAAATACTACAATCAATGAAGTATAGGTTAACCTTCCTATAGGGTTTCCAATACCATTTAATTTAAAGTTTGCTTACAATGAGAAAGTATCTATCATGATAAGTGTTTTTGATCCAAGGACTTTGATTGATAAGTGATGTAAACTATAGACAAACTATAAATATTTGAACTCTGTTGTATTCGTCCTTTGATACTTGTGATATTGCTTTTCGCAAGTTATGGTCTCCTAAAAATTTCAATTCGAAAAACCATTAGACTTTTTTTGTAATTACGATGAGAGAGCAGAGTGAGTCTAAATTTCTAACGGTACTTTTTAATATCAACAGCATTATGCATCTCAATCTCAGCCACATATAGGTCATCGAGAATTTGCTGCATGCAAAATCAAAGGTTAACACTTAAAAAATTAATACTGTAATCAAGAAGTTCCTTTAAAACTATTGCAAAGTGTTTGCAGCAGAAAAGTATAGAAATTGTATGACCAAAGTATTCTGAAATAATCAAAAGTGTTTTAAACTTTTCACAAATGTTCTGAACTTATCAGAAGTGTTCTGAAATTTTCACAAGTAATCTGAACTTTTCAGAAGTGTTCTGTACTTTTCACATGTGTTCTGAACTTTTAAAAAGTGTTCTAAACTGTTCATAAGTGTTCTCAACTTTTAAGAAGTGTTTTGAAATTGTATGATCAAAAGTATTCTGAACTATTCAAAAGTGTTTTAAACTTATCACAAGTGTTCTGAACTTATCAGAAGTGTTCTGATCTTTTCAGAAGTATTCTTAACTTTTTAGAAGAGGTTGGAACTTCTGTAAAGTGTTTCGAATCGTGTTTAACTGTTTTGAAATGTTGCTGAACTGTTCGAAAGTGTTCTGAACTGTACATTCTAAGCTGTTTTAAAGATAAACGGAAATATTTTTGATTCGGCCCGTGCAGGGACGACCCAGAATATACCTGCAGTAAGTCTCGATTGTCGTATTAGGGGGTACTAAGCGACTGATCACATCTATATTGAATTGGCACCAAGCGTAGCCAGCGACACAACAAAATGTGACAGCTAGGTAGTATAGCAGGATTGCAGACTAGAAATAACCGTCTTTCCCAACTAACAATTTAGCTTTTATAAGGTCCAAACTTTAGAATTTGGCAAGCAATAACTAGTATAGAGCTCTTATAAGCCAAATTTTCGCAAGCCACACATTTCAAACTTTGAAAATTAAAAAAAAAAAAACAGTTATAAGGCCTTTAAAAGGAAGTTTGACAAGCTCTATACAAGGCTTGTAGATAAAGGTTCAAAATAGCTTGTATTAGGCCTTCCGAAGTTGTTTACTGATAATTTAAAGAAGTAATTTATTAATATGAAAATATGAAAAAACTAATAAAGATAATTATTTCTCTCCCTTCACCGTTAACATTTTCTTCATATCATTTTCTTCGCATCATATTTTTCTGAACAACAATGTGGCGTAGAGGTAGAGTGCTGGAGTGGTGCGTGGAAGTTCTCGATTCTGAGTTCAAAATCCAGGTAAATAAACATTTTTCTTTTTTATTAAAAATATAATTTCAATCTTTACAGAATACAGTCAAAATATTTTTGGGCCCTGACTGCGAAGGAGGAAATATCTAAAAATACAAATACAAAAATACAAAAATTGCTTTATGTACTAATACCTACATTTCTTATTAATTTCTTAATATGGCCTTTATAAAGCATTATATAAACATTTACGGCAAGCTGTCATTAATAAAATGGATTGGGTAAGGCTTTTCTACAACGTCCAACGCAAGCTATTAACAAAGGCGTCATTAAAATGCTTGGGTAAGGCCTTTTTACAACATCCAAGACAAGCTATAAGGTATAAGCTGTCATTAAATGGGTTGTAAAGAGCCGTTTTATAACATCCAAAGCAAGCTATTTCCTGATATAGAACCTGCCACAAAAAGTCTTATAGGAGCTATATAGCTTGGGCAATGTGCGCCAAAATAACTTGTATAAAGCCTTTTACTATTTCTATAGAAGTCTGAAAATAGCTTGTGTTGAACCTAATACAAGTTAAATTGTTAGTTGGGTTGTGAAAGGCTGTCAAACAATACCAAGACATGCTAGTTCCGAAAATATTCGAAAATGTTACGCAAAACATCGGGAATTTTCAAGCATATTGGAAGTATAATAATACAGCCAGGTAATTCTCCTGTTATTAAAGGACTGATCATGGACCGAGCAGAAATCATCATGTCAGAACCAGAGCAAAGCTAGCAAAGTAATATGTTGCATTACTTAGTCGAAATCTGAGAGTGACAAGTTGGAGCGTTGGATGTATGAATGGATAAAGCTTCGAGTTGAAATATACGATGAAGAAAAGGGGAAATGTTATGGCGAAACACTTCCCCCAAAAGGAAAAACCAGACATTATTTGGCGCAATAAATAAATACCTATAGTGAAAAGTGGAAATCAGTCGTTGCAAAACTGTTGGCCTAACATCAAACATTCCAATCGCCCAAATCAAGAAATGGCAATATCAATATATGAAAATATTTTGACGAGATTATCGCCACTGTGGCTTAAGTTGCCGCATATGAGACGTTAATGTCGACCGCATGATACAGAACCATAACCAACAGGTTTCTTAATGCCGCAAATTATAAGTTCAGACTGGCGGACATGATGTGGATTCAACATGTCAATGTGAAGGTGCAAACAGAGATTACATGACAGTAAATATTTTTAAAAAAAACTTGTCTGCGTCTTATTTTTGAGATTTGTAAGTCCCGAAGATTACCTGTTTTTACCATTCCAATAATGAACCGACTTGGTCGATATAATCTTGAAACATTGACGGAAAAACTTAAGGTTTCAAATAAATATTAAATAAAGGGCACGACTGGGTCGCACGTTCTTGTTCTCGAGGCAAGTTACCTTCGTGTTAACAACTAGAACATTCATTGACTTTTTACCGTCGACAATAAAGTACTCATATAAAATTTTATAAAAGTGAATCGGATTTTTATCGAGAAATTTTAAATTCAAAAAACTAACTTCTTTAGAAAACACTTTTTTGCATTATCAAGCTTAGCAGAACTTTTAAGAATATAAAATTTCGTTAAAATCGGTGCAGCTTTTGAAAAGATAATAATCGGTTTATCTATAAAAAAGTACCGTTCTATGGGAGGTAACGTTAATAAAAGCTTCTCCAGAAAAAAAATTAGATGAAGACGCATCACCAACGGGAAAAAATCACTCATATAAAATTTTATCAAAATTGATCGTATTTTTTCGAGAAAAATTGAATTATCGGTAGGTAGCTCGATATGCCCTTAATTTCAGAACTATAGGATTAAAAAAAAAAAACGTCCGGTCATGTTACTCTAAGAATTTTTATTAGTATTCCCAAGTTAACTGTTAAGGCTGTAGACGTCGATACTTACATACAAACAGAAGATACAGACAGACAGAATTACCGGACTCACTTTTTTCGTTTTCTCTATCATCGTTATGTAAGTTGATTTTGATTGTTATCTCAAAACAAAAATCGCAAGTAAAAATTATGTCGTTTCATTCAAAATACATATATCAAAACATATCATGCGAGTATTTTTGGACCATCCTGTAATTTGATGTTTGTAAAATTTGGTTGATATTTCCTAATTTCAAAATTTTTTTTTGAGCTTTTTCCAATCAATGTCTTCTATAAAAAATGTTTGATATTTATGGCACAATGCATTTCTCATATTTTGGGACATTTTTCTATTTTGTTTTATAATTCTTTTTTCCATTTTAAAGCATTTCACTTAATTTTATGGCGATAAAGACTGTTATGAAAAATTTGCAGAAACAAGGAAATATCACTTAAAATGAAAAAAAAAAAACATCAACGACATATTATTCAAGATTCGAAAGGTCCTTATTTCCAAATCGATTTGGGCGATATTTCACCCTATTTTGCACTTTCCCAAATAACGTAAGCCAACATAATCAAGGGCTGATTTGTTGGTTGTTCCACTCGTGACCTGTTATGCGGTTATCTGGGTATTGTTGTCAATCAGCAAGACCTCATTTTCGAAGAAAATTAAAGACGAAAATCTGAAAGAGTTAATTTGTTTAGAAACATTTTTAGAATTTTTAGAAAAATTTTTAGAAAAATTTTGATGAGCATATCTATCACCATTAATAAAATAAGCTTAAATTCGTTTTTGTTCTCATAATTGTAAGCATTAACCACATATTTTTGCCTCAAAACATTTAAAGTTTGTTTATTCACTGTTCCACAAGTGACAAATCCAGTTAAAAACCAAATGGAGTATTAGTAATGATTGAAGTAAGTGTATATAACCACGAGAAGATACTCTACTACGTTCCAGAGCAATTTTTATTTTAAAGTGTTGGTAAAGTAAACCTTTTGTAGCTGTCAACTTAAACTTTTTCCTCTTCAAGAAAGTGTTCCTTCCCTAGTTTCTTTTTTGTCAAAAAACTTAAATAAGATGTGCATTCCTGCCAAGAACTTTTGCATTGTATGACCACATTAAACCAACTCTACGTGTACTGACTTCCTTGGATCTAAAAATGTGTCCTTACTCCTTTGTAAATGATGTGGCCTATCTGATGTTCTGGCATTTATGTACAAACTTAGTACTTCTCGATAAACAACAGAAGATAATTGTCAAGGTGTATGCATATCTATCAACTAAATCTATACAACATCCATCTGTGTATGTATATATAGCTTTGTATCTGTATCTGAATCGGAAGCGGAACCCCGAGTTGCTGCAAACTTTTGTTTGTTTACGTAGCCGTTGAATTGAATATGCGTTACATGCTCCATAGAGATGTTGAATTTCAATTTGGTTGGTTTCCCAACACCTAATTAGCATCTGCAGATTCGTTGAAGAGTGTTTAATTGCTGTGAAAGCAGCAACGAACCGAACAAATTTTCGAAATTAAATTCAAAATAATTCTGTCATAGTGTAGGGGTGTGAGGATATATATGTACTTATAATGAAAAAGGACGATAGTGTTGGTTTTTAGTGCAATGTTGCAATGAGCGTGGAAACTTTTGCTGCAATTATTTTATCAAATTTGTTCACTTTGAATACAAAATTTGTATATTTGTATTTTTTTTTTTGTATTTAAATAGATACTTTCTTATGTAAAAGGATTTATTTAAAATAAATTTAGAATTCTAACGCCAGCTTTAATGATGTAGTTTAAAGGAAAAAGTACATAGGGTGATTTGCATATAAAGAAATTACGAAAACAAGAGTTTTTAGATCGAATGGAGAAAAGAAAATTGTTTAAATGAGCATTCAATCAATTTGTCAATTCTTTTAATCAATTCTTTGCATTCAATCAATATAGTCAACCACGCTTTCGGTATGTGGCAGAGCCATACGACAGTGATAAAGTGGTTTAACTTCATTTTCGCTGTCATAAAGACGGTCGTTTTGGTCTTCAACCAGTGGTATAAGGGGTTTCTGAAGAAGTAAAGCTTACGTGGGTTTTGATTTCCACCTGGGACTTCGGTACCTTCTTGATTTATAAGAGCATTTTAAGCCTGCTTCGCAAATTAACCTTAAATTAGTTTTTTTTTTACTTAAATAAATTATTTAATTCATAAGCTTCATTTTAATCCAAGAAAAATAAGATTGTTTGTTAATTTGTCTTAAAGATAAAAAATACAATTTTCAGTAGCTGTAACTTTTTTAACAGAAAATGAGATTGAAGTTTTAAAAATGCATTCAAATCGATGCACATCGATACATCGTTAATAGGATTTGGCCACTTTATAATCGCAAGTAAAAAGTGGCCAAACCCTATACATACATCTGTACTATGAGGCAAGTTATGTATTCGTAAAAAAAAAAAGTTTTGAAATAACAATCAAACATGGCATTAGGATGATACAGAACACAAAAAAAAGTAGGTTCGACAATTTTGTCTGTCTGTCTGTTCGTCCGTCTGTCAGTCTTTATGTATCGACACCAACAGTCTAAACGGTTGGGCCGATTTTCTTCAAACAGGAGTATTTTTGATTTTTATCCTTTAGGTCTGAAAATAACGGTACCTGCCATATAAACGTAACAGATAATTCAATTTTGCTCGAAAAAAATACGATCGATTTTGATAGATATCACATAACTGATTTTTTGAAAACGGTCATATTTTTCGTCAAAATTTTTTTTGTACAACTAGATTTTTAACGGTACCTGCCATACAAGCGTTTTAGACAACTCCATTTTTCTCGTTAAAAAAACGAACAATTTTTATAAAATTTCGTACAATGGAATTTGAAGCCAAAGGTTATGTTTTTTATTTTTTCAGAATAAGTTTACATATTAACGGTACCTGGCAAATAAGCCTTAAAGGCAATCCAATTTTTCTCGTAAAATATATAATCGATTTTGATAAAATTTGATGTGACTGATTTTTTCTCAATAACAAAATTTTTCGTTAGAAATTATTTTCAAAATCACCTTATTAACGGTACCTGTCATATAAACGCAACGGAAATTCCAATTTTTCTCGAAAAAATACGAACGATTTTGATAAAATTTTGTGTGATTGATTTTTTGTCAATGACGGAGTTTTTCGTCAGATTTTTTTTTTTAAATCAACTTATTAACGGTACCTGCCATATAATTTCTTTAGAAAGTACGACTATTATCGAAAAAAAAAGAACGATTTTAATAAGATTTTGTGTGACTCTTTTTTGCCAATAATGAAGTTTTTCGTTAGAATTTTTTTTTCAAAATCACCTTATTAACGGTACGCTATAGAAACTATTTACTTCCGATTATTTATTATAATTTCTTGCTTAGATTCCCAAGCCAAAAATTAGTAATCTTACACAAGAGCAAGTTTATCCGACCCAGTCGTGCCTTTTATTTTATTACTCCGACTATCTTTTGAACGGCTGCACCGATTTCGGCAAAATTTAATATTCGTAAGCACAAAAGTAACTTTCCGCAAGAGCAAGTTTGTGAGACCAAGTCGTGCCTTTTATTTTTAACTGTTTTATATACTTTTGGGAATTAATGACTTAAGATGTCACATAAGTGAATACCTTATTTTTTCTTTTAAGTCAAAAAAATTCGCGTGATATATGTAACAAGTGTAAACTGAAGCCAGATAATAGATATTTGTTGTTTCCAGATACCAGGGGGTCAATTCCCGATATGTGAAACTGTGAAATGATAAATTTTATCACGCCTTAGCAATAAATTCGATTTTCGATTTTTGAAAAATTAAAAACAAACTTCAAAAACTTTTCATAATGATAAATATCTTATCACAGTCAAATCTATCTGTGAAGAGCAGTGATAACTCGCTGACAGACCTTACACTGGGAGAAAAAAAGGCAAGTTAAAATTTAATAGATAGTATTTGATTTTCGTTTTATATAGGTAGCTCAGCTTGAGTATATTTGATTTAACTATATGCTTCGTTCTTAATTTTTAATTTTAAGACTTTCGTATTCGAAGTAAATTTTTTTTAAATCCGCTTAAATCAAAGTGGTTTTCCTTGATTGTTTTTTCTCTGGGTGTATCATTTAGTACTTTTAAGTACACACTTTGACAGCTTATTATATTAAATTCGACAATCGCATTATGCGAGTTCATGAAGTGATAAAATGAAAAGTCACTGTGAAAAGTGAAATGATTAATTTTTTATCACTTCACAGTTTCACAGATCAGAAATTGCCCCCAGGTGTTTTTATGCAAGCATTTAACATTTTTTGCATTTTTCTCAAATATATTGAAATATGTCTGATAATTCAAAACTGTCCACCAATTTTCCTCAGAAATGTTGATGTTAATGTTATAATAGTCGACAGTAAATAAAACAGCTGAGCTGTTTATTTTATGTTGATCCACTATAATTACCTGCTTACCTGTAGGTATACCCACTTATTTCGCCATCAGTGAGAATATACTATTCTTGCCTTTTAAATTCCGATATAATTATGGGATATAGCTTAGAAAGGCAACAAGATACCACCGCATGCATTCGCATGGTTGTACCAAGCATTACCACATTTGTGCAGAATTTCATTTAAATCGGTGGAGGTGTCTCGGAGATTAGGATATTTTTTTTTACTTTTGTGGTATCACAATGGACCTATTATTGGTCCAAGTGTGTAAGCCGTTTTCTCGACAGCTACCTTAACCTAACGCTAACCTAACCTGCCTTCCTATACAATTCTTTTCCAAATAAATGAATTATAGGCCTGTGTCGTGAGTATTTTTCTGCTAGCAATTTAAACTTTGACAGAGCTGATATTAATATGCCTTCTCATCAATTGACTACACATATGGATTTTTTCATAATTATGGAAATCTGAAATTCACATAAGTAAACCTTTTTGCGGCCACAGTTGTCTTCATGTCAAGATGTCATTGGCATGAAAAATGCTTATGATGTGCAGAATATAAGCCCTTATCATCAGATAACCACGAAATATTTTTACATGGTTTTTATGTCAAGGCTTATTAGTAGTTATGGGATCAGATGATCGAAAGGACTATCTATATTGTAATAGACGTCTTAAAATGTCTGCATTGAATTTATGCAACATTCACAGTATGAATGTTTTTGAAATATTAATTTGAAATATTTTGAAATATTAAACTTCTATACTATATGTTCAAAATATAAAGTATATTTTATAAATGAATAAAACTAAAATCAAAAGACTCTCTATAAGTTTATTTTGGTAATTATTTTGTTTGGTTTTCAAATAATCTTCTTATCCTTTTATAATAAAACCGAAGAAAATAATTACGATTTACAAGTTTTTCAATACAAAAGGATATTTTTTGGGCGAAATATCACTTCAACTTCAATCCAGAGCTTATGTAGGTACTATAAGAATAATAAATACTGGTTATACTGGATGACTTCAATTCCATTAGTAAGAAATTGTATATTTTGCAATATGAACATACGTGTCTGTCTGCTTCGTTTGTTCTTCTGCAAAAGGTAACTTTTTTGCCCAAGGTGTGTGTTTGTTGTTTAATGTTCATGTATTGTAAGGATGATTCAGGAATAGAGAACATAACTAGGTATTTGGCAAAGGAGTGAAAAGGATTATTCGGCAAAAAGCTTTACCATCAATTTCAGTATAAACTTAAGATACTGATGGTTTGGCTTGTTTGTGTCCAGTACTGACAAGGTATGTTGTTTTTCGTTAGACGAATTTAAGGAGTCAGAGTAAATGCACATGTATTGTGCAGCAAGGATTTAACTGTTGTTTTTTTTATAGCAAATTCAATGAAATACTTTCCGATTCAAATCGAAATTAATTGTGCGTCATAATCGTTAAAACATAGTGTTTTCTTTTTCAGCAAAACAGGATAAATTCTAGAATGAAGTAAAGTAAGAAAAGTGTTTTTGATTTATAAGTTGATTGTTCGAAGAAATTTTCCAACTAATCAACAAATGGTACCTACCTACATTGAAAGATAACGAACAAATATTTAATTATTTGATAAATTTAATCAATTTTCGTTGCGTGAGTGTATGATCGAAAAACATTTAAAATTTTTTATAATGAAAATTCTTCCCCCATGCATTATAATTAAGTTCAGAGAAAAATGAATTTATTCAGAAATGTTCTTATTTTCATAGTTTAATAGTTCTTTTTGAAAATATGATAAAAGGGTCGCTAGTCCATGATCATATTTTTTTATTACTCATTATGGATTCAAATATTCATTCTAAGAAGATGCCTATTTTAAATTCACAAAATATAAAAAAAAAATTCAGGTGTTCATTTTAATCGGTTTTCATTATAGTACATTCAATGGGGAATCATCTGACAAAAGTTTGGAAGGTTTGACAAAAATTTGGTTTTGTGTAGAAGCCATCTTGATTTTTTCTTTTTCTTGCGTTTTTCTATGTTTGTGTGCGTTTTTTATCAAAAAACTATTAAATACTTTTTTGTTATAAATTGTATTATCTACAAAAAAGTATTAAAATTATATTTGTATTTGTAGTATTTAAGAAGTTATAAAAAAAAGAGTAAAAAATAGACTTTATAACCTTAATTATCGAATTGCTCGTTAACTTTTAGATTTTCCAAAAAAAAAAAAAATATGAAAAAAAATGGTTATCTTTAAAAATCAAACTTGATTTTTGATCTCATTACGACGGCCGAAACAATATGAAACGTATATATTTATGTTGCTTTTTACTTGCAATTATTCATGGTGAATTGCATAAGATGCAACAAAAAAGTAAAACGTGTAGCTTAAGACAAGGTAAGAAAATACCACTTAAAAGAGGGTGCCTCTTTCTATATCGTTTAGGCGGATTGGGTAATTTTCTTATTGGCTTAAAATGCAAAAAAATATATAAAAACCAACAAATCTTATTAGATACATAATATTCTATATTTTTTTACATATAAAATGCCTTTTTTTTTTGATTTTATGTTTCATTTAAGTAATTTAAGTTTATGATTTCTGGGAAATTAAATTTTAAAATCATTATTTTTTATTTTTATTTTGAAATTTTATTTCTCAAAAATCATAAACTTAAATAACTTAAATAAAACAATAAATTAAAGATAGGTGATTTATATGTAAAAAATATATAGAACATTATCGAATAAGTTTTTGTAGATTTTTAATATTTTTTTTTTGCATTTTAAGTCAATTTTTCAGAAAATTGAACCTCCTGGCCAAACAAAAGGACATATAGGCTCCCCCTATTAAAGGACTTTTTTCTTATCTTGACTTTAAAGCTACACGTTGATTTTTTGCAATCATTAAAAATATTTGAAATCACTTAAAGTGATAATTTAAGGTTATTTAGTCTATTTTTTACTCGTTTTTGCCTTATAACTTCTTAGATACTTCTGCTACAAATATAATTTGTATACCATTGTTGGTATAATTTTTTGTAGATATTATAAATTGCAACACAAAACTATTTAATAGTTTTTTTCATAAAAACGCACTCAAACGTAGAAAAACGCAAGACCAAGCCTTAAAGGGTTGAGTACTATACGAAATCTCGATATCCGAAATCCCGACTGGCCTACTTCTTTTTTTGTGCAAAAAATTAAAAATTGAATTTTTTAACAAAAACAAATTTTTTTATAAATTTTAGGGTAAGGAATTTGTTATTATAAAGGTATATTAAATCTCCTCTTCAATATTTTTCGTGTTCAACAGTACCTGGGTGTAAGGTGCAAGGAATTTTAATTTCCTATCTGTAGTCAGTTGCGCTTCCAGCGCACGCAACTTCGTTGGCCCGCTTAGGGTATGTCCAGTTCAGTTGTCTGAAAGTTGCCTGGTGTGTCAGCAATTTCCTTATTCAACAGTATACCTGATGTGGTCCGCTTTGTGAGTTCAAAGGATCTTAACTCCCTTTATGTAGTCAGTCCCGCTCACGAAACTCCGTTGTTCTGCTTAGGGCTTAGGGTATGTGCAGTTGTCAGGCAGGTGCGTGGTGTCACTATTTTTTTTAATAATAATAGATTTGTTCGTGTCCGAAAATGCAAAGAAAATTAATTTTACTGAGTTGTTGTACTCAATTCTGCTATTACTATTCGGGATATTTTACTGTCGGATTTTTGGTAGTCGTTATTTCAGCAGTCGGGATTTTGTCATTCGGGATTTTGGCAGTCGGGATTTTGTTAGTCGAGAGTTTTCGATTTTTGTCGCAGGCGACAGTCAGGTTTTTGCCCAATCGGATACAAGATAACATAAAAATTGAATTTTGCAAGCGATTTTTGCCTGAGTATATGTTTCTGATGTAACCCCATAGTTCTAAAGCAAGTCTCTTCCAATAAAAAACCTTCAAAAGCAGGGTATTTCTTAAGGTCAACCTAAAATGTCCTTCTCAGACACATAAATCAGTCAAATAAAAAAGCCACCTAAAATACAAAAAAAACGGAACAAAGCACGACAATCGACTTAAAAGTCTTAAATTGAATACAAAAAGTTCACCCTCTTTTAAATTCCATCTCTATGACCAAATCACAAGAAAAATCCCCTAAGTAGGTAAAAAATATTGACAGCCTTAACAAATTCTTTTGTTTTAAACATATTTTATGGATTGCGTACTAACGTACCCTTTCTTTTCTATACCCATGTCAAATTTTAATTAACTTCATCCGAACAATCCTGTTTGATTTGGTAAACTTTGTCTTTTACAAGCCTTTGTATATCCGCTAATTAAGATTTACACTACATTCACTCTCTAACTTAAGAAAAAATTCAAAATAAAAAAAAAGTCCCCAAAAAATAACAGCATCAAATGATTCACGTCAGCAACAATGGATTAATTACTTCAATTAAGAAAATTAGCCACTTTGAACAAAGACGCAAGCCAATGGAATCCTAACAAACACAAAAGACGCAACCCAACGTATAGAACAAAAAAAAAAAAAAGCAAATAAACTAAGGAATGGCAAAGATGTAGAGGAGCAATATTTCACAAAAATCTCAATTCCATTGATATGAAAAAAGGACAGCACCAAACTTGTCAGCTGAAAGACTGCATGAGCCACAGTCATTCATTAGGGACCGACCGACCCACCGAAGACCGAACGGAAGGCAGACTTTCGGCTCTTGACTAATTGCGTTTAATGAAGATATTGTTGCGCAGAAAAAAAAATAATAAAAAGGATGCCTCTTGCCTATGCGGTGTGGATCGCTATAGCATAAGCTCAGAGCTTGTTTCGGATTCGGACGCACAAAGGAGCAGTTTTTTTTATTCTTGTTAACCATCGTTTTGACGAAAAAGGCCGCTTTTGCAGCTATATGAACGAACACAAGCGCCACCATTTCAGAGAAGTCAACAACGGTGGTGGGGGTGTACTTTTATGTCAAAGTGAAAAATATATACATATCTACACGTAAAAAAAAAATCGGAACACTTTCATAAAATTCAATTAACGGACCACTTAACACGAATTGTTTGCGGTGGCAATTAACGACGACGCCACCGCCGCCACCGCCGCTGCCGTCGCATTGCATCCCACTACCAATAATATTTTTTGCATATAAAAATTCCAGAGATATCATGTTCTATAATTTTGAGAAATCCTATGGCAACTGCAAACTGCGACTATCCCAAGTGGCGATGGCAACAAATATAACCATCGGAATTAAAGTCTCATAAGGAATATACGTTAAATCAGTCGAAACATCGCAAGAAGGTGATGACTGCAGAAAAATAAAGCATATACACAATGATGCAAATTTAGGTCGAGGACTTATTAATTAAATCGCTGTATGCATAAACTGAAGGATAGATTTGGTCGTGAGAACTTGCTCTTTTGTGCTGACAATTTCATTAAAAGTTAGATATTTGAAAAAATATTTTGTTTGTCTTACACTGCATTGCAGTTTCTATGGTGAGATATCTTAAACAGGGTGATTGGTATAAGATGCACCAAAAAGCTTGAGCGTGTAGGTTGAGTTAAGACAAGAAAAAAATCGTATGGGAGAAACATTGATTTAAATCAGAAAAAAAATTATTTAAAAACAACGGTGAATGATAAAAAGCCTTGTTATATTTTTTTGGAAAGCCAGAAAACTACTCTTTTATATAATTTTTAAATTAAGTTGTTTAAGTGATCAGTTTAAAATAAAATCATTTTCAAACTCAAAATTTTGAAAAAAAAGAATTAAAAACAAAAATTTTCAATTAATTTTTTTTCAAAATTTTATGTAATTAACTATTATTTTTTATTTTCAAAATTAAATGCTCTTATTAATTTTTAGTCAAAAACAGAAAACCGGATGCCAAAATTTATCTTTGTTTTTGAGAAATTAAGAAAAACTAGAAGTATTTTTTTCCAAGAAAAACACTTTTTTTTTTGTTTTCCCAAATTTGACCTCCTCAGGTCAATTATTAATTAGGGAATTATCCCTTTTTTATTTTTTATTACATACCATCCGATTTGAATCAAATAATAAGCAAAATCGAATTAACTTTTTACTTTACTTACTATTTTTACTTTTCATTTTTTTTTAATTTCTCAAAAACTAAGATACATTTTGCCGTCCGGTTTTCTGTTTTTGACTAAAAATTAATAAGAGCACTGAATTTTGAAAATAAAAATAATAGTTAATTACATACAATTTTGAAAAAAATTAGTTTAAAAATTTTTTTTTTAGTTTTTTTTCAAAATTTTGAGTTTGAAAATTAATTTTTTTTAAACTGTTCACTTAAACAACTTAATTTAAAAATTAAATAAAAGAGTAGTTTTCTGGCTTTCCAAAAAAATATAACAGGCCTTTGTATCATTCACCGTTGTTTTTATTTTTTTTTCTGATTTAAGTCAATGTTTTAGAAAATTGCCGCTCCCGCCTAAACGGGGGGAAATAGACCCCGCTTCCTTACGATTTTTTTCTTGTCTTAACTTCACCTACACGCTCAAGCTTTTTGGTGCACGCTCAAGCTTTTTGGTGCATCTTATACCAATCACCCTGTATATACATATACGGCGTAAGACAATAGCGCCCAAGTTCACGCCTGTGCCACACAAACTTGCTCTTGTGGCAGGTAGCCACAAAAAAAATTAATAATAATAAATTCCATATAATGCAGGTAGGTATATTATTTTTAAATATAAGTGAGCAATACAAAAAAATTATATGATTTTTTATTAAAAGTGCCAAAACTAAAATGTGAGTTACTCCAATTTTAAGTGCTAACAATAAAATAAAAAAAATTAATCAAGCCGTTTTCCAAATATAAAATTAAGAAAGTTTTAAATAAAAAAATAAATTAAATTTAAACTAAGCACTTTTCTAAAATAAAACTAGATCAGGTAATTTAAATCTTTAAAAAAAATATTGCGTTAAAAAGTAACGGCTCTATGAGATGTACCGTTAATAGGCTTTTGTCAAACATTTTTTTACAACTTAACTAAAAACAATCAGACGAAAACCACCATCTCTAATTTTTTTAACAAAATCGTTGGAGTCATTTTCGAGAAAATTAAATTTCTTTATAACAATTATATGGCAGGTTTCGATATTTTTTGAAAAAAAAGTTCAATTTCTCCTCTAAGGAATACTCTACTGTAGGTGCTGTAGGTGATAGACAAAATGACAGAATTCCCAGACCCACATTTTTCGACTGTCATATTTGAATGTCATATTTAATTGTTGTCCGTACGAATGCATTGCCTTATAGTTTTAGGTAGAAAGTAAAAGTCAAATATATGGCCAAGAACATTTAACATTCCATATCGGCCAAATCATAAAAGACATTGGCCCATATTCCTAGTCATATCGTAAAACTCGATTCTTCTGAGCTGGAGTCTAATGTTAACACCCAGGTTAGACACAATTGTTATGCGTAGATGTTTTGTCAGCTGTGTTTAGTAAAACACGAGTGGAACATGTCCCAAATTTGGGTTCAACATATGGAGTGAGTGGTTTAGATTGCTTTTTTATTAAGTAAGAAAAAGAAAGGTTGAAAAACCGCCAAAATCTATTTCGATTTGCCTAGCGCGTTGCTGCCGCAGAAAAAAATAAGGGAGAAAGCATTGATTTCGAAAAAGTCACTATAAATGTGGTCCAACATTTTGCCAAAAGCTTTAAGGCTCATATATAAGAGTTTTCAAAAAATCTACCCCAGCGGCATATTTAAGATAATTTTTTAACAACAGCTATTTGTCAAGGAAATTCCCGCTAAAATCGGTCCAGTAGATTTTGATGGGTTCATATATAGGAATATGCTAAAAATGCGACCCGAGCGCCAATTAGGGAGTAATTTAAATAGCCTATGTTACCCGCTACAACATTCGCTGCAACATCAGCTACAACATCTGATCAGTTCATATATACGAATATTCGAAAAAAGCGACTAAAAAACAGATATTGTGTAGATTTGTTAATCGTATAATTCCTAATTGGCCTGGAGCGTTGCAAATAGCACTGAGTTCATCGGGTATACTTTCCTACAACCATGTTTTACAACAATATGAGCTATTCTGGTAGATTCTCATAACCACATCCAAATCAAACTTGCTAAATAGTTCTGCTTGTAGCCCATCAGCACAGCCTGCGTTGATCGATTTTAAGCTGGTGATTCATTAATTGATCTGATTGCGTTCAGGTGGTTGAGGTTGTAGAATCTATTGATTATCTAAAAGTTTTTGTTCCCGCGGTTGTCCGATGACAGCATCTGAACTTTCATCGCCATTTAGCAGTGGTTGAATTATCTTTTTATATTTGTTTAACATCGATCAGTCGATCCCTAAACCAATAAACAAGCTAAAAAAATATTTGCCTAAGGCCTGACATACAATCTCACAGTTCGTTTCAATTATGCTTTTCAAAAGTTTCAAAAAAAATACAAAACCACTTACTTAACATAATAATAAATAAATTTCCAATTTATTAAATTTTTTTTCTATATTTTTTGTTTGTTTGTTTCAAAAAAGTTTCTTTTTGTGTAAAAAATGTTTCTAAAATGTTTTGAGTTATCCAAATGAGATTTTCAAATTTTTATAACAGTAAACATTTTTAACATTTGCATAACCATTTGCAAATAGAGAAACATAAAATCAAATCAAGCGCCCAAACCAAGAGAGCATTCAAAAAATATTTGAGACACATTTCAGAAACATTCCTGAAATGTTTCTTAAGGTATAAACTGAAGAAACACTTCAAGAATTGTTTTTTAAAAAACGTTTCTTAAATGATTCTCATTTATTAAAAAACAAACATTTCATAAACATTTCAAAAATAATTCATTTGGTGTGGAAGCTTGAAAAACCATTTTTGAATTGTTTCTGTGGTTTTTTGTTTCCTATTCATCTTGACATTTTCAGATTTTCATAACAAAAAACATTTAACTTTTTGCGAAACATTGAATGATTCCCATTGCTTATGGGAAACAGAGATCCATTTCGTTCATCACGCGTCCAGAGCAAAAAAAAACATTTTAGCTTTATTTCTTGTTTTAATAAATGTTTTCTTATTTTTTAAATGTTTTCTTAAATGGTTTTTTTTGATACTTCTTTGAACTGGAAGCGTGGTAAACATTTCTGAAATATTTTTCTAATTCCCATTCGCAATTGGAAAGGATCAATGTTTCGAAAATGATACAGAAATAAAATTAGTGTTTATTGTTGTGAAAATCAGAAAATGACGCGGATGACAAAATGGAAAACATGCATACATTCAAAAAATGTTTTTTCAAGTGTCTACATGAAAAGAAACTTTTCTAAATTGTTTTTTTTCTAAACAAATGAAAAACATTTCTGAAACATTTAAAAATATTTTTGGACAATATTTTTTGAAAATGTTCTTTGATATTTATTTAAAAATACGTTGAAAAAAAAATTTTACTGCATTGTGGTGTAAGTATATAAATTATATTGAAAGCAATTTTATTTACAATTTTTCAATTTACTTACATTTTACTCAGCGGATAAATATCTTGTACCAATATCTACTTATTGCAGTTTTTTTATGAAACAAATGCAGTTCGAATCGTCATTTTAGGAAAAATCAGAACAATGCAGAAACTTCGTCATTTTATTCTCAAACAAAAAACAAAAATTATAATTAATTTCACCAAATCGAATTTTCCAACCAGGAACACAATACTCGACCCATATTATGATGGAACAAAAGTTAAAATAAAAAAAATTAAGAGAAGTATTAAAATACGCTCCTTTCATCTGAACAAAGCATCGTACAATATTTCTGCCAAAAGGGGCAGACATTTAATTAGGTGAATTACAAATTTATGAAGTGCGGAAATGTATTCTGTGAATGACTTCAGAATTCACCTGCAAAGGCAAAGGATTATGCAGAAGAGATACAGATACATAACTACATCAATAAAACATCACTGATGTATATGACATAAAGTGTGGAAAATTATATTTTAGGTACTTTACCTACTCCATTTTTAAATATCGTCGCATTTTTTTTTTCTTCTGCAAATAAAGGCAATTTAATGACCTTCTTCTATAAATTTCTTCTATTTTTTTTATCGTTTTTATTATTTATCACTCATTCATTCTTGACTGTGATATTACCTTTTCCGATGAGTCAGATTCAATTGTTTTATCTGTCAGTTTAGAGATCAAATTTAGGAAAAGTATCTATCCATTGAATATATATGGAGAAAGAAAGAATTTTTTTTTTATTACGAGAAAGTGCTTAAATTTTGTTGTTGTCGACACTCAAAGGAATCATAAAGAAACGAACAACAACAACGAAAAATAAAAAAAAAAGGACGAATGCTCCCTAAAGGTAAATTATTACCGATAAAATAGGTTTCGCATTGAATTGAATTTAATAGCAGCTGGAAGAATAAAATGATAAAATGAACGATGAACGTATGAAAATCATATCTGCAATAATATAAAATCCATAATATAACACTCCTCGTTCTGTTCTGTGTGTTCTGTCAGCGAATTCGTTTTACTTTTTTTTTTTTTTTTGGTAACATTTTTATTTACAATTTCCTTCCTGCTTCAGTTATATTATAGGTAAGGTAGTCCGTAGTCGTCGTATAGTATATAGAATAGATACTCGTTGTAAACGTAAAGTGATGCAAAGTAGATACTTTGCTTTTACCTATTTCCATATAAGATTTATATGAAAGATACGACTATACGGGGTTAAGTGTTAATAAAACGTTAAAACCTCTTCCTCTTGTGCTTCCGCAAGGAGACAAGAAATAAATTCAACTAGCTAAAGTTTCCTTATCATTTAGTTTGTGTATATGTATGTCTCCTACATTTCTGTGGAAAATAATTATGAAGGATTTCAGCGGTGCCACTATATGGTGTACCTATACTCCTTGCGTTGGTTTATGTATGCATTTGCATTCATCGTTCTTTTGGTTGATTAAGTGCTAAGGAAAGACGAATAGCTTTTCATTTGAAAACGTTCTTCTATATGCGACATCAAAATTACTGACATTTGTTTACGCTCGTTATGATGATAATGCTGTTCCGAAAAGGAGCAGTGATGGCACAGTTGGCAGTTTGCAGCTATTTGCCTTGGAATTGTGTGCAATTGGGTATACAGGTGTTATAAATTGCGTTTCACCCTCTCGAATATCATCTTATCACTAAAGGTGTCGCGTCTCCATGGTTCATCAAGTAATAAAAAAAGTATCTGTTATGGTTTAGGGTTGCACATGGTTTATAGTTTAGTTGGAGTTTCTGTATAGGTAAAGTTGTTTTTGCAATTATTCTAAAAGAACATTCAAACTTTATTTAATAGCTTATATAAAATATGTTATAAATATAATAATGTTCATAAAACGTTATGAGTTTTGAGGTAATAAATGAATTTATTAATGCCACCATAGGGAAAATAATTCGTTATGCTTTTGCATACATTGAATTAATTAACACATCTCTTGTTTGTTGGAAAACATTTTTATTCCCGAAATTGAACTCCCGATATAGAAGGATGACTCTGCTTAACCTGACTATCGCTATTATAACACTTTTATTTTACCTTAACATTGGTTTAGTTAACAACGGAGACTTAATAGGGATGGCACTATTTTGTGATGTTTAGTCCTTGAAGTTTTCGATTTCCATCGTGCAGAAAAATTGAAAAATATTTTTTTTTAGTAATGAAAAATATTATAAATCAACATAGGTATTTATAAAATTGATTCCAAGCCTGTTTCGATGCTTGCAGCTAAATCAGCACTTCTGGAGCAAACTATAACTAATAAATGCTATTATCGACGAGTCAACAAGGTTCTAAATGAAACCGATGCATGATCCAATTTTTACTTAAACGAAATTGAAAAGCATACCAAATGCATGTATTCTACATGGACTTTAAAATAAAAGGCACGACTCGGTCTTATAAACTTGATCTTAGTTTAACTAGTTTTTTTTTCAAAAAGGTATATTTAATTTTTTCAATTTTTTCTTTTCCAATTCTTTAAAAAAAAATTTAAGCAATAGAAAAAAGATGAACGGCAACACTTTCACTTTCGTTTTTCTTTTTTTTTTAATCATAGTCTTTTTTTATATTTATATTTATATATATATATATTTGTAAAGATACCCTCTCATTCCTGGTCAGTTTGTAGTGACCTTATTGATTAATCTTCATTCCAATGGATTGGTTTCCGATCACTTCTGATTTACAAAATTATGTGCAAACGAAATTTTCGCTTTTAGAGAAAAAAAAAACACTCATACGCCATACGTTTTTTTTTATTTATATATATTTTATGTTATTGAGATCTAGGAGAGAAAAAAACCTCGACATAATCAATAGGCAGCTTTTGAGCTTTGATCTTCTTTTTAGTTGCCTCAAAAAATCGTCTGTAATAAAGGCCAAAAAAAGGTTTTCAAAGGAAACTATAGAAAACCTTCTTCAAATGCCACTGATAGTAGATTTTCATTTTTCTAATTTTCATCTTTCTGAATCAAAAATATGTTTTTACCGCTTGAATAATAATTTCTAAACAAAATAAATTAGTATTACTTCGAAAAATAATTTTGTCCAGGATTTTGACTCATATATACCCGCCTGTGTTTGTCGGGAACGTAAATCACTGGTTTAAAATTTTATCAAACTAATTTAATTAAATATAATGCATTTCAGGTACCTTTATTTTCAGTTCTATAGAATAAAAATCAAAAAGTACACCTGAGCATTATTACAATGAAAATGCAGAGTATACCAAATTTTAAGAAAATCAACCCAGCAGAGTTAGGACTGTAGGTGTCACTACATCCAGACTGACAGACGGACCGACAGTCAGACAGACGGATGGAATTATTACCTACTTTTCAAGTGAAAAAAAAATTGGAAGGTTAGGTTAGGTACATATTCCCTATACTTGGGCGCACTTTTTAACATTTTTCAAAACTTTTTTTTCTTTATTATTTACAGAAAAATTATGATATAAAGCACCATTCTAAAATTTAAAAGCAGAATTTTGAGAAAACAATATTAACCCAGTCTATGTATTTTGCCCCGAGTCATGGTTGGAGTCATACAAGACCTATTTCGTTTCATTTTATTTTCGGAATAATTTCATTTGATTGTTGATCACATCATGCAAAAAATAATAAAACATTTTTTACGCAGGCTCCAGGTCAATAAAACTAGGTGTTAAATGGTTTGCAACGTTTCGAGCATGAATACGCACTTAGTCAGGAAATTTAATTTAAGAAACTTAATTTCCACAAACAAAAATATTTCCACAAACAAAAATATGTTCAAGAGAACCACACATTGCACAATTGACTGCTCAGTCGATTCTTTTTAAATTCGTCACAGACTTGACATTTAACACAAGAAAAAATTTACATTTTTTTGATAAAGAGCCGTTTAAAGATAGCTGCAATTCAACTTGATCTCACGTTTAGGCCATTTTTGATATTTTTCCAACTTTCTTAAGAATTTAATAAATTTAATTTTTGTTTAGTTTGCTACAAGAGCAAGTCGTGCATTTTATTTTTATTTATATTGAATTTTTATTCTTTTTAATTTACCATCAGACATCAGTCTAATTGGAAAAATTGTTTTATCTCAGCTGCAACTTCCTTATTCTTGGACATTAATACTGCACATTATCTTACAAATCTTGTATACATGTATACTGAAAGGATGTATAGGATGTATGAATTCCAGCTTATGATACAAACAATAACTGTTCCTGATAATGAGGGATATACAGTTTTAAAAGGAAAAAGATTCATAACGCTTCACTTGTGTATCTACGCCAGTTTTTTTTTTTAATTCTTTATTGTTGTCTGCTGTGATGGGAATATTGTCCTTGTTAGACAAGTCTTCATAAACTGGACTGGAATCGGGTAAGGAACCTGAAATAGTTAGGTATGTTGAAAGCAAAGACGTCAACAGGACATCAACAGCGCACCAAACGTTATTCAAAAATTCACGAAAAGAAGTCCTATACAAGATTTAATAGTTATTTAAATTTCAATAGAATCGTTCTAGCTCTTGAACACAGGAATTTTCCAACATAGCACCAGAAAGTGTGATTAAAGAACACAAAGTACCAAAATCCTTTATGGTGATTACACAGAATGATAACTAAGATGCCCGCACTATGTGTATGTATTTCCTTTCTATACTACACGAACGTTATTTTTCAACCAACCTTCAAGGACTTGTCACATGTCATTCAAATAATTAAACACCGCACTAACAACCAAAAATATGCAAAAATCAAAGAATGATTGTTATGCACAAAGTACTCAAAGAACACACAAATTTCCCTGTGAACACTAGATAGGTAGGTATATGCAACTTAGTTGCCTTAACTTTGTATCGTATTCCGCTTCAATGTCTCCCTTTTGTGAAACAAAAAGATGAAATCAATTCATGAATGTGCTCTTGGGGAAAGCAAGATTTCCTATACTCGGATGTTCAAATTATTAAACAAAAAAGAAACTTCGATATCAGAGATATTATGTTCTTCTTCTCTATATGGATGTATAAATCTAAGCACACAAATTGTCTATATACATTATGCTCGTCCGCATATCTCGACAAAATCCAAAATCCAAATTCGGATTTGGAGATGAAAGAGCGGTGTATACCTTGACTTAAAATTCATATTCAAATATAGGTATACAAATTCAATATGTAGGTTTTGTAGAGCTTAATGTAATTTATTTGTGAGCATTTGAAATTATATTCGATTGTGTAAATACATAGATACATTGAGTATATATCTCACATGAGACATGAGGACACAGTTCTAGGAGAAAGGCATTTGAAAGTTAAAATTTGAATATTAATATACCCTTATGTGATGAATGGATGAACAAAAATTGATATACATATGTATGAATAGAAGGTATATTAATATTAACAAATGCATATATATGCGGGAAACAGAGAGTGTTGGCAAATATTGATATGCTTCTGTGCTCAAAGTAAATTTTAGATTTTTGTTTTGCTATGACTGTGAAATCAATCAATTTGATGCTTTCAATCTGGATCATTAAATAACAATAACAGGGGCACATTGCACATATAAAATTTGCTAGATGTTAATATGGGGTTTTGTATAGAAATATCAATATAGATTTTTGATCATTGTGTGACTTCTTTATTTTTTTTTTTCATTTCTATATTTATATAGAAATGAACACATGCTTAAGTACACAGTCTGACATAAAACAATCAAATACAATTTTTTAAGAAATTAAATTTTGTAGAACTTTTACAAACAACTCATATTTTTGTAATGATCTAGGCAAGGCCTTTGATAAAATTTCTCATTCTTTAATCCTTTTCAAGCTTAATGCTTTAGGCTTTCAACCAATATTTATAGCATGGATCCAATCTTACTTAAAAGAACGCAATTACAAAGTTATCTTCAGATCTTCTGAATCGGATTCAATTCTAGCCACCTCTGGTGTCCCGCAAGGCAGCCATCTCGGCCCACTGATATTTATTTTAACCATAAACGATGTCGACTTCGTCATAAACGACTCTTTGATATCTATTTACGCAGACGACAAGAAAATCTATAGGCGTATTTCCTCCCCTTCTGACTCGTGTCTTCTCCAAAATGATCTTAATCGGTTTTCAACTTGGTGTCTGTAAAATTTTCTCGAACTGAATGTGAGCAAGTGCCAAGCATTCCTCTCCCCCCCAGAACGTATTTTATCAACAATGTACCCGTCTCCCCAGTTGATTCCCTACGTGATCTCGGAGTTATCTGTGACAAGGAATTGAATTTTCGATCTCACTTAGACTCCTATATAAACAAAGCTAACTCCGCGCTTGGTTTTGTAAAACTTTGGTCAAAAGAATTATCCGATTTTTATGTAACTAAAACCCTCTATGTTACATTTGTAAGGCCCCTTCATGAATATGCTAGCCAAGTCTGGTCACCCTATTCATCCCGTCGTATTGAAGCTGTTCAACGAAGATTTCTACGTTTTGCACTCCGTGGCCTTGATTGGTCAGATCGATACAACCTCCCTCCCTGCGTAAACCGCCTTAGGCTAATTGATATTCAATCACTTGAAAAACGTCGTCAAGTGGCTGACATTGTCTTTATTCAACAGCTATTGGCCGGAAATATCGATTGCCCCGTGCTCCTCCAAAAAATCTCCCTCCAGACCAATCCCAATAATCTTCGTTCAATACCACTTTTCAAAATAAACTTTCATTGCACTAGCTATGGAAGTAACGAACCTATGACCCGCATGCTACGGTTAACCAATACCATGCAAAGCTTCCACCATAGCAAAGATTCCTTAAAAACCTCCCTCTACAGACCCTCCAAACCTATCTAGCTTTTTTTAGATTTAAGAATTTTTAGACTTAAGTTATTGTTAGTTTCTAAGTGTTTGCTTGTATTAAGCTAATAAAGTTAAACAAACATTTTTAGACGGGTGGGGGTCCTATCCAGTTTCTCCTGTGGTGTTTGTTGCTAAAAATAAATAAATAAATAATGGATCTTAAATATAATTTTAAAGTTATATACTTTATTGATAATGCCTTTTCATTTCTTTGAAGAGTAAGATGCATTCCATAAGTGCTCCTATGCTTTGGAAAATGGATAGGATTTTTTGCATTTATACCGACTTTTCAAAAGCTTTTGACCAACTTTCACACGACATTATAATTTTTAAACTTAAGGCCTTTGGGTTTTCTGCTGGATTTATTGATTTTATATATTCTTATCTTCGAAATAGATCCTACCAGGTGAAATTCAGAAAAACATTTTCAAACCCTTTTACTACCATTTCTGGAGTACTACAAGGAAGTCATTTAGGTCCCATTCTTTTTATTCTTGCTATTAATGATGTAACATCATTCATTCGCAATAGTGAAATTCTGGTTTTTGCTGACGATATGAATATTTTTAAATCTATATGCTCAAGCGGTGATCGTGTGAATCTGCAAGCCGATATTGATAGCTTTTGTACTTGGTGCAGCAAGAATGGATTAAACCTTAACCCAGCGAAATGTCAAACTATGACTTATATAAAGAAATGAGTACCAATCATATTTGACTATAATATTTCACAACATACATTGTGCCGTGTTGTTAGTTTTAAAGATCTTGGAATCGTCTTCAATTCAAGTCTAGATTTCACAGAGCACATCAACTCTCTTGCTAAAAAGGCTAACTCAATGTTAGGTTTTGTAAAAAGATGGTCCAAAGAGTTTCAAGACCCTTATGTTATACAATTGTTTTGTTCGTCCGCATCTGGAATACGCGTTGCAGGTATGGATTCCGTTCTATGACGTCATAGATATAGGATAGAGGCAGTTCAGCATAATTTTGTTCGTTTTGCCTTAAAAGGTCTTCCCAGATCCTTATAACCTTCCACCTTATGAACACCGAATTCACCTTCTACACATTCAGTCCTTGTTACAGATGCGTGTAAATAACGATATAGTTTTTATCCACCAACTTCTTTCGGGCGCATTAGATGCACCTGATCTACTTACTTGTGTTGGACTCAATTATCATGGGGGTGCTGACCTGCGTAGCCTTGAGCTCCTACATTGTCCACACCATCGGAAATGTGCAGGCTTTTCAATTTAAATTCTAAAATGATTGATTTCAATGACAATAAAATAAATCTTAAGAATGTACTTAAAACCAGTGCTCCACGCTTTTAGTTCATGTTTTATATATTTTGTATTGTTAAAATGTTATGTTTTATTGTATTATAGTGCTTGTGTTATTGTAGTGATTTGTTTTACATTACTAAAAACTAACACTAGCACTAAGTGATGAGCCAGTGGAACACATATAATGTGTTGGCAAATCTTTGTTCATAAGCTGAAGCTTGCTCTAAGCTCCTTATAAACAGGATCTGATAGTGAAAAAAAAAAAAAATAATCAATACAATTATATCTAAAGTATTGAATTTGTAGAAGCCATTTAGTTTATGACGGTACTTGTTGTAGGCGGGATTAAACCAGAATTCGGATCCCCCAGTCATATGGATACTCAAAAGAATTGTACATGAAATTTTAAAAGTAAAATTTATATCATTTTTTCATAACAAAATTCAAAATTTGTATCTTTCATTCTAAAGTAAAAATGCAGTGCTTTTAGGAGATAATTTACGTCAAAAATGCATGTTATGCTTGTAACCATTTAACATGGTTTATCGCTTCAAAAAATACACACATAAGTTTTATCAAAAATTCATCATCCTTCAAAAACACTGAAGAGTCCAAGAACCACTGTTACATTACAACTTAAGACATATTTCTATTTAAAAATAGAATCTCTTTTTCCTTGAATTGAATAAAGTTTATTTCTGTTTATTTTTTTTATATCAAAAGCGCTTTATTATCATAAAGAGAAACATGACAAGATGACAATGACAACCAATGTGGGCAATAAGAATAATGGCACGAGCTCATATATATAGAGAAACCACTTGAAAGACTCCTTCCGACGAGACGTCAAAGTTTCGAGATAGTATACGAGTATATAGTTTCTTTGTGGTCATAGAAAAAAAAAATTACAGATGAGCATTGGGTGTACTACTCATATGGAATACCGCATTAAAGAGATACCGGCAATGACTCCATGAAAGAACTAATTTATTAACAATAAAGAAAACCATAAAAGATATTGATTACATTTGAAAGGATCCTTACCTACTTTTGAATCGGAATTTTTTTATTATTACAATGTTATCACTATAAACAGCTGTGTGAAGAAATTCTTATATTGAAATCCATGTGACTACATTATATTTGGTACAATCATATATGTATATACAGGATTTTATCTCGGGATGATATAAATCCTAAGGGTTTCCATAACAGTCGCAAATATTTAATTTTCTATTTTTTTTAATAATCCACTTCTTAATATTTTTTGACTGGCTTTCTTAAGCCACTTTTATCTTTACACCAAAAAAACATGTTTTTTTGACTTAAGGATGTTCGAAAACCGTCTGCTACTGAAATTCTAGCTCTTGATGGAAATTATACTTCCTGTTAATGAGTCAAAAATGTTTTTTTTTTCAAGACTTTTGAACTCATTCGCTCTGTTTTACATGATCCAACCATCGCAAGTGTTTAATATAAGATCAACTTCACAATCTATAGAGACGTCGTTGAATCTTCTAGGCCAAACTGGGCGAAAGATCAATCGCAGGTTATTTCACTCAAAAGTGACCAAGCCCATCACTTCAGCATTCGATTTTCGTAATATCCACGTCTTCACACCATAGGGAAGAAAAGGTTCCTATGAAGTGAAAGTGAACGTTCTAAATACTTTTTTAGCTCAACAGTTCCACACTAACTACCAACAGTTCTACTTACTACCACGGCATTACGGATTAAGTACCCAATTTATCGTTATGTGTTTAGAGTTGTTAGATTTCGCTGGAGTTAAGTGTTCCCTTTTGACAAGAAATACTTATAGCCTCACTATCACTGAAGTTGCTTTTTCTCTAACGAACATTTTGCCTTGTTCCTTCAATATTATCCAGTGGCATCAGTATATACTCAGGTCTTTTATATTTAACCTTTCGAAGATAATCTTTCTTTGTAGGGTTACGCCCGATGTTAAAAAAGTCGCATGATAGGACTTCCTGGACGATGTTCACATTGGACCGTGTTCAGACATAAAGTAGTGTGAACTGTGTTCAATTGGAACGAAAAAAAAAAAAAAAAAAACAAATTACGTGAAATGATGTTTACAATTTTCTTTATACATAGGACCATGCTTAGTTAAAATTTCCGATCAAAAGTCACCTAATTTTGTGAAAACATTCAAAATAGTGGTGCAAAAAGCGAAAAAATAATATATTGCAAATGTCAGAATATCGAATGTCAAAATGCATCCATGAGAATATAAAAAAAAACTAAAATCTAGACGCAAGACCCCGTCTCTTTCTTACAACGAAAAAACATACAGACGTCAAAATGCGTCGGGTGAGTACGTCCAATGTGAACATCGTCCTGAATCTTTTATTGACATTAAAGTTCACAATGAGTTTTTTCTGACGCAACTGCAAATAAAATCCCTCTGTCAACCGTCAAGCCTATAGTATGCAGCTGAAGTAAAACGAATAATTCAATACAAAAATGACACAGGGATATCATAAACGAAATTTTGCGTCTTTCTTTCCGTTTTGTGATAAGCTGCTCCATGACGGAATAAAGTTGAAACGGTAGATAACTGGTTCCAGTCTCCACTGCACTCCGCTCTCGTTTCGCACATAATTTAATCGACCGGGACATTAATTGCTCGCGAAATTTTGACGTTTTTATTTTGATTCTGTTTTTTGAGGTTATTATTATTATCAAATGAATTGCTGTTCTTAATATTTGTTAATTTGTGTGTTTTGAAAAATATTTTTTTTACAAAATGGTAAAACTCTACAAAAATGTTACAGTTTCGTTAACATTTTGTCTGTGTTTTTGGAGACGACGGAAAATTTCGTTTCACTTCAGCTGCATATACTAACGCGTTTTTCTTTTTTAGCTCTGGGTAGAGCACGGAGTATAGAGACTGAGCTTGTCAAGTAAGCTCTGAGTTCATTACGAGCGCTCTGAACTGTTTATAAAACACATATCAGTAAAAATCAACTCACAATCTTTCAAATAACATGAAAACTACATTTTTAGCGACATTTTCCCTTTCTAGATGCCAGTTTTAATGGTGTTGTTTTACTTTAAAGTGTAAGCTTGTAAAGTAACTAAAAAAACAGTTTGTAAATAAATATACATATGCCTTTTCGAATTATCGACGATGAACTATTTACAAAAAAAAAATATATTGCTTTTTCTAAAACAAAAAGTATTTTGTTATATAATTTTTGAATGGATTGCGATCGGATCTTTTATTAATCTTGCGTGATAAATTCGGGTTCGAATTATATTTTTCAGATTCCACAGAAAATAAAATTCAATCGCAAACACGTATTTTATTTTTATGGAACCAAAAATTTAAATTCGAGATCTTATCGAATTTAAAATTCCTGGGAAAAATTTTTCACGCGAGAACAAATCAAATTGTTTCGTTCTACGAAACTTTGGGCTTCACATTAAAAATTAAATAGATGTAAGTTTTCCTTTTAAAAAATTCAAAAATTAAGCTTATTTGAAGAAAAATGCAATGAAAGACATCAGTGACTATTGGCTTCAAATTACTCATATTAAATTTTATCGATTAATCGTAATTTTTCAAAACAGTTATGGCTGCAATGTTCGATACATCAGAGACAGAGAGAATTGTCGGATCTACTTTTGTTGTGTTCTCTATTATCATAGTTTCATGTTTGATTTTTATCTCAAAACTTTTTTCTTACGAATGCCTTAATTGTATAGTACCTATGTATCTATAATCGCAAGTATAAAAAATTGTATTGAATTTAATATCTTTTACTTCATGATGGTTAATTTATAGTTTCAATACGTCCAGTTTTATTAACGAAATTGTTCAGAAGCATAAAACAAAATTAAACAGAAATAAAATCTCTCATGAAAACGCAAAATTTGCAAACTCTACTGTGTCTATACAGATTGATTGGTTAACAGTTTCAATACAATTTTTTCATATACATCTTTCAATATTAATTAAATACTCATCAGTCAGTATAATTCCAACTATATACAAGGACACTTCGTCGAAAAGTCCAATAAATGTTGCAACTGCATTCAATTGTTGGTACGACTCATGATTTTTCAATATCCTTGAGCATTTTTCGAAATGTGAAATTAAATAATTGCTGTTGGTTTTAAAGAGAAAATGACAAAACCTCCAATTCGCTCATTTATTCTTTTTATTATAATTTTTTCAAATATTTTTTAAATCAGAAAACAAAACCCTGTTTTACCAATATTTGTTTTCCTAAGTAATTAATAAAATAAAAAGTCAAGGCTTTGTTAACTAAATAAAATATAAGGATGTTGTCATATTTCATTCCCACCTTGTTTTTTTAATTTTAAAATTTTTGATTAATGTTTGTTTCTGTTGCTGAACTCAATGATGACTGCTGTTCTTAGTTTTCTTACAAAGTGTTACTTATTCATTGCTATTGTGTATAAGAACTCGCAGGTATAAAACTTTATGCAATATCTCTCCCTCAACGCTCCCTAACAAAAGCTGTCAATCTAAGACAAAGTACAAACATTTATCTCATCCCAAAAGCTAAGAGTATTATATTTGTTGTTGTTGTTTTTGTTGTTGTTATTGGAAAGGCAAACGATACCTGGTGTATGGCTCATCCTATATATAACCTGGATTACTTTAAATTACCAAAAAATCCTTATACTTAGTGTATATATACAGCAGGTTGTTTTTTATCTATCTACTTATATTTCTTTATAGATACTTTTACATAGGCACAAGCAAAGTTGTCAATTTTAAACTTTTAGCCATCATTCAACAGATCCTTCAACAAATTTTCCTCGAATCAATCATAAAATGTTACTTCACAATCAATCAACACACATGTTAGCAGGTTGGGTTGTTTTTTTATGATCAATGTTCTGTGCACTGTTGCTTGTCGTATCAAACATACATTATTCAAATAAATAAAGAAAAAAAAATTCTTCTTGTATTTATATTTGAGTTTTTGGCGTATGAGTTTTAAATTTTTATTATGTTCCTGCTTGCGAACTTCTTTCCAAGTTTTTTTTTTTTTTTTCATTTATTTTTCAAGTCTCTCTTTTTTCCGCAACAGTCAGAGTTTCAGAGTCCCTGTCTGTATACTGCAGCTATCCATCGTGGCCTTTAGCAAACGTGTACCTAATCAAACATACCTTATACTGCCAAACGGTACGAAAAGAAAAGGATGTAATTTTAAATTTTTGCATATTTAAAATACTTCCTTGTTGAAATGATATGGTTGGGTCTTCGGTCTTCAGTTTTGGTTCTGGTTCTGGTTCTGGTTCGAGAAGAACAAGAAGAAAGTTCCATAGATGCGGATGCGGGAGGAATCACATTTCATGTGCATCCGTTGGATTGCGAATTGCGCGGGGGAGTATTCATACTATCTAGATACTATAATGTGTGTTTTCTTTCTGTGCTACTAGTTGCCTCTCGTCGCAATTGGTTGGGGTTATTCTTTTTGTGGAGAACCCAGCAGCAAGTGTTTGAATGGTTCCTTTCAAATTACTTGAAGGAAAGTTTTTTTTCTTTTTTTTTTGTTACATCAACCAAAAAAGGAACATTTGGAGAATACCAATCTGGGATGAAAAGAAGACGGCGGTGACGTCTCCTTGACGTTGAAGGTATATATGAGTATAAACAGTTGTTCGCGTTAAAGGTTAAATATAGAAGATGTACAAAAAAAAAAAAACTTTTTTTTATATTTTTTCAAGCGAAAGAAACTTCTAATTTAAAACGGAATACTGCTGTAGAATATGTAAAAAGGATTCATTGGAATGTTGTGTTGTATCTTATATAGTTCATCTTTTTTTTTTAATCTTCTTACTCTTTCTTTCTTTCTTTCGATTGTACCTAGGTTATATGTTGAACGGGAAAAGATTCTGTTATTTTATTTTTTTTTTGCACCTACGATCTTTTTGCATTATGTAGTTATCAAGCAATGTGATTTCAATTTTCTTCATTGCAATTCAGAAATAATATAGAAATTCTACCTTTCATATAAAATGTATATATGTACATGCATATTCTATTATAGTTAACTAAAATTTATAACTCTTTGAAGAATGAACCACTTTCATAAGTGGATATTCTGTTTCAGTGGTTCCTTTTGATAGATCAAATTGTTTGAAAGTTTTTGATGACTTCAGTAATTGAAGATTACTACCAACGATGAATTTAAGCTTTGAATCTGAAAGTATGTTATTTTAACGAAAATTATTGTTTCAAACTTACTGATGGAAGGTTTCACCAAAAGAGCTTTTTTAAGAATACCTATATGCAACATTTACTATTTACTTTTGCGTAATTAAGAAAGTTAAGCATGGAACTATTTTGAGGTCCTTATAACAGTCCTTGACTTTATCTACTTGAAGATAAGGTGATGGACCTGAAAGTGATTCAGTTATTCGTTGCTGAAGATGGAGCTATCATAAGTAAATATCTTAGTGGCCTTTACTTCATTGAATGCGTTTCGCCCGAGTAGGTATATATAGACGGTGGGCTTATCAATAAGATGCCATGTATACCTACTTTCCTGAGATGCATGATTTGTTTTGGTTGATGGAAGAGACCTTATTAAAGAAAATGTGCAATTAATTTTATTGTTGGGAACCTTACTTAAAGTTATGCATCTTTCACTCATATATCACTAACTAAAAACAATAATTTTGTTATTGTTTTATTTGTTTGATAAGTAATTATCGTTCATCCTTGCAACGAGGACGCATGGGTGGACGTTTTTGAGGAAATGAGTATCGAATAAGCGCCAAAAACCGGAATAGTTATATCCTGTCAATTTTTTGATTTTAGGTCTATTTTGAACACTTGTTTGAACAGAGCCGTGGTTTTCAAATGTGAAATGTTTAAACATGTATATAATATCTATGATCAACAGTGGACCATTCCGATCCTTAGACTCGTCTTTTTGATGACGTACAAAGTCAAAGGCGTATAATCATTTTACCACTAAAATGTGATAATTTAAAAATGTATATGGTTGTGTGACAATTTTCATACGATCGAAAACATTTTCAATTTTAAGAACTTTAACAAAAATAGTAAAAAAAAAGATTGAAATCAACAACAAACGTGGTCATCATATAACTTTTTTCGTGGTGGATTGGTTCAACAAACGTTTGTTTCAATCACGAACATCTTTAATTATACAATTGTATGTTTATTTTTGCGTAAAATATGCTTATGGTAAAGCAACAATAGAATTAATAATCTCATTGTTGATTTACAAATAAATAATGTTTGAATCAACATTAAATATCTTTAATTCAATCATGTGTATAGTTTCTAGAAAATAAAATATCAAAAACCCTGCGTTGGTTGATTCAATCACGGTGGATTCACATACATATTCGTATTTGATATCACAATCTTAAGGTGTATGTTAGGTAACCCACAAAAATTTTTTGGATCAACCAAGCTTTCTTCTTTCGGTTGTTTGTGAAGACATTCTTGAGTATTGGCAATTGAACGCGTGCGAAATTCGTCACTTTAATTCGTTTTCTCTTTGTAGCTTAGATTCACAAGTTTTTTTTTAAGTTAAGAAAAATATTGTTCATATCGACGCTAGCGCTGTATATAGTCAATATCGCCCAACGGCATAAAATGACGTCTGTCGAATTTTGCAGAGATACAAAATACCCGGTTATTTCGTTCAAAACATGAACTTATCAATCTTGCTCCTCTTTTCAATACAGAGCAATTTATTCAATGAACCAAAAAGGTACACAATAGTAATGAAAAAGGTCAACTATTTGATATAGAATTCATCAATTTTAGCCCAGTAAACCATTTCATCAATATTATGAATCAGAATTCATCAAGATGATGAAAGATTTAAGTGATGAAACTCCTTCATCATTCATCAACTAAGTTTATCAATATTATGAAAAATTACATATGCATATGATGAAATAGTTCATCGTATTGATGATCGCATTCATGAATATGACGAAAGTTTAGAGGTAGTCTCCATCATTTGAGCATCAATAGGACTAATATTATTCGTCTATTCATTGAACATATTCATCAATATAATTCGAGTTTTCATCATATTGATGAAAGTATACATCAATATGATGTATAATATATTCTTCAATATGATTCACATTAGTATCATATTGATGATCGTATACCTCTACATTGTGAATATTTTGTATCTATTGTGATATTGTGATCCGAGTTAGTCATTTCTTATTTTGGAACCTTCTCCAGACCCATTCCTATTAAACCTTTTACAAAAAAAATGACAAAAAAAATAGGTTTCAATTTAAAAAGTCTTATAACGCAGTCTTTTTTTCATCTATACAGGGTGATTGGTATAAGGTGCACCAAAAAGCTTGAGCGTGTAGGTAGAGTTAAGACAAGAAAAAAATCGTATGGGAGGGGGTGTATTTCCCCCGTTTAGGCGGGAGGGGCAATTTTCTAAAACATTGACTCAAATCAGAAAAAAAATTATTTAAAAACAACGGTGAATGATACAAAGCCTTGTTATATTTTTTTGAAAAGTTAGAAAACTACTCTTTTATTTAATTTTTAAATTATGTTGTTTAAGTGAACAGTTTTAAAAAAATTAGTTTTTAAACTCAAAATTAAAAAAAAAAAAACTAAAAAAAATTTTTAAACTAATTTTTTTCAAAATTTTATGAAATTAACTATTATTTTTATTTTCAAAATTCAATGATCTTATTAATTATTTGTCAAACACAGAAAACCGGATGCCAAAATGTATCTTAGTTTTTGAGAAAATAGTGACGAAAGTCTTCTATTATTTATTTATTTAATTAGCTATCTATTAATTTATTTTTTTGTTTGTTTTATTTGTTAATCTATTTATTATTTAACTATGTATTTGTTTATTTATTTATATTATTGATATTTATTCGTAAAATTATTTATTTATTTATTTATTTGTTTAATTGTTTATTTATTTATTAATACTTATTTATATATTTTGCATGTAATACGTATATACACATAATAACTATAAAAATAACTCAAATGAAGGTTTTTATTAAACCCTTTTTCCTTCAATACAAAATATTAAACTTAACATGCTCCTCCCTAATCCTTGATTGATTTTCAGTAGTAAGATAAAATTGTTATCATATCTCTGTGCTGTGCAATGACTTAAGAATAAAATTGTTGACTATATGTACATTTTCTCTGAAACAATAAATATCACCTATCATCAAAAAGTTTTCATGAATTTGTGCATCATATGGATGAAAAGTACATCTTACTGATGATTTTCAGTTGATGAACGCCATTCATAAATATGAAGATGTCTTTTTTTTCAGTGTTGTTCCTTGAATAAAAAGCCTTATTAATATTATAAGTAATATAGGTACGTTCTTAATAACAGCTATGGTATACGTATACCATATAGGTACCTACCATTGTCTTGTTTTTTTCCATTATCTTTTGTCAACAGGAAATTGGTGTTCTTAGATGCTGTTTTATCCAAATTAGCTTATATGATTGTGAACGACAATTTCTAAGAAAAACTATGCTCAAAAACAAATTTTCTTTCTTTTTATAAAAAGAAATCCTAGGGGAACTTTGAAATCAATCTTCAAACTGCCTAAAAATTTTACTTTAGGTGAGCGTTTTTTAGTGTTCAATGAACATCAAAAATTCTTCTGAAACCAATCAATCTTTTCAATAAAAATAGAAAGGAACGAATTGAACATTTCATCTATCCAACGAACCTTTTTTTTTATCCCCTTGAACTAAAAAAGAAAAACTCCAATTTAGTAAGAAAAAACAATATAATGTTATGTATTAACGTCTTTTTCTCCCAGGCGTATCATCCATTACCTAAAGCATTAAAACAACAAATACTAATCTTAATAGATATCAAAAGTATATAGTGAATCTATTTATAAACATTTTCTTTTTAGAAAATAATTTTAATTTACAATTTTTTCCATTAATGTTCATTACATTAACTTCCTGTTAACAAAAATCAAAAAGAGAAGCAACAACAAAAAAAAATCCTTTGAAACCATCGCGATCGATAATATGACGGAAATTATCCTGAAATGATTTCGTAAATTTTCAAATATTTCTTCGTCGTTATTTCATCGGTTAAGGTTTTTTTTTTTATTTTATTTTTTTTGCTGTGCCGACACTGAGATTTTCTTTAATATCCGCTGAATTAATTTCCAATCGTAAGTTCGTTGTTGGTTGGCCTGGTCTCTTATGAAACACACAACTTTTATAATATTTTTATAAAAAAAAAACCTAGATGTAACGATACCGCAAGATAGGTATGAGAGTATCTACTTCAAGAAAAATATTTGCTTTGGCAGATAAAATTTTTTTTCTCTACCTTTTTTTTTTTGGTCCAGAGATGAAAAAATGGGAAAAGTTAAATTAGTCTCTTATGTAACTACATACCTTTTATTTTTTTTTCTGTTTGCACAAGTCACTTAAAGATAAAATAATAAAGATACAATTTTTGGCACTTTAAGTAAGAAGAAGAAAACATTTTGTTGCCTGCATGCTCACTTCCATATTTTCTGGCTTAAACATTAGAGCCAACATCAAATCGTTCTTTTTTTTTCTTTTTTTTTTCTCAACCGCTTTAAATCCAATCATTTTCAGAGAAACACGTGATTCAGACAGCAAAGACATTAAGATACATTTCCTCTGTGAAAATCTGCAACAATAACAACAACAAGTGTATCTCTTAGGTGAATGTGAATGATGAAAAAAAAAAGAAGGAAATATTGTCGAAATGATTTTTTTATTGGCGCATCGCAGAGGGATTTGATGTTTAATATGGCACACGAAATCACCTGTTGTATATAATATTAAGAAAGTGCTAAAAGATTGCTTGTAACAATATCTAGAGGTGGTATATATGAAGTCAGTCATTCGTTTACCATGTGCCACCAGCTATTTAAGGTTTGCGTTGATTTTTAACTTCCATAATATTTTTTTTTTTGTTCTTATTTATTAATAACAAAATTCACATCACCTTTAAACCTTTTTACATTGAAAACATCTGGACCACCATAACATTACCCCCTCAAGTGTTTCACTGTTCCTGCTGATGGTGCTCTGGAAAAGTTGAGCGCTTTTGCTAATTATCTCTCTGCAGCGTTGGGCCTTTGTGGAGTTGTGTTGTGTTGTACTCTGCCACGACAAATTGATGTGAATTTTGAAGTCAAATGAGAGGCAGAAATATGGGCGGTATAGTGGTGGTGGCACAACATAACACATAAGTTTACAAGCAAAAGACCGTTGTTGTCCATTAGAAGCAATTTGACAAAAAAAAAATAGCCCTTAAAGTCACCTTCTGTCCTTTTGTTTTATGTCTCAATTTATAATGGATAAGGACACTAATTATATGAAAAACTGAAACAACAAACATTTCTGTGCAGATATAGGTGTGTATATCTATGTATCTTCATAATAGATTTACCTTAGCTTGGCTAGGTTTCTAGAAATAGAATTTATTTTCAATGAAATTTGCGGCCTTGCATTGGAAGCAGAGACAAAAGTTAACTTATGATGGTGGCAAAATTAGGACTTTGCTATTTGTTTTGATATGTTTGTTTCAAATTAAGTTTATAGTACATTTACAGGGTGCGACAGATATTTTTAGAAAAAAAAAATAACATTTGTTTAGCTGAAATGAAAGTAGAGATCAATCACGGTATCTTATAACAAATGAAATGCGTTATACTTGGTCACATGAACTAAATTGGAAAATGGAAAAAGGTAAACATTTGTCTCACATACAAGATGATTCAATTAAAGCAGAAAAAAAAATTAAATAAATACAAAAATATAAAATTCAATTATTTATTAAAAGTAATTTTTTTTTAAATTCATTTTTTAATCTTAAAAAATCTTTAATCTTAAAAAATTTTGAATTGTGTAAAAATAAAAAAAAACTGAGTTTAAAATAAAATAACTTTGATTAATTTATATTATATATTTTTATATTTTTTTTATTTTTTTTTTTATTTTCGTTTATTTAAAAAAAAAATTGCTGCCATATCCTCAGTAAGTAATTCCTTAACAATAAATTTGTTTCTGCAAATATAGAAACAATTTTAGTTGTAAATCATTTATAAAAGAATTAAAAAATTAAATTCATAAGGAAATAATTGTAATGCGTTTTTTTTACATCTTTATTGGTAGTCTCTTATCAGCCACAAAATTTTCGCTTTTTCATTGGATCTAAAATCACCATTAATCTCGTAGACGGTAGTGTATGTGATACTCATACACTACAGCTCTAAATTTCGTTTGAATACAAAACTCTATCGTTTTCAAATGCACAGTTTTCTAAATATGTATCAATTTCAATTCGTTTGGACTTTGTTTTTCGAATTCAAATTCGCAAAACAAATTAAGTCATTTGTTTTTTATGACTGCCAAATTTCTTCATAAAAGCTTTTTTTTATTTGTACGAAATGTAGAACACCTACTTTTAGTCTGTATCGAAAATCAATACGTTTACGAATTTAATCCGGAGCGAAAATCAAAACAGGCCCCATAATGTCATTTTCAAAATTATTTTCCGAGGTCCCTTTGGAACCTTTCCATTGAGAGATTTTGATGCAGGTATAATTTAGATGTGAATTTTTAACAAAAGTGTTTGTCCTAAGATGAATCTGCATGCGATAAGTGATCTGAAAATTTGTATAGAATATATCACCCTCAATTCATATGGCATTTCGTCAAATCGGACAGGTTTATTTCTTTCTTACCCAATACAAGATCTTACATGTTGGATTTATAACTTATGCTTACAAATGGACTGAAAGACATGATCACAATCATATTCAATATGTGCTCCGTATCGGTCAGAGCTTCAAAGTGTGTGTTATTTACTTTTACCTTTTTGTAAGACCTATACTTGTTTATTGTAAATCAAATTCGTGTAAGTTTTTTTCTTCTCTATTAATATTTAAGCTGGTACATTTCGATACAAAGTGTGCACGGTTCCTATACACTTCAAGCTTAGTCCACGTGCCCGATTACTGCTTAGACTCACTTCAGACTTGATTCTATTGTTTTCAGTTGTGTTGATATTAGCAAACCCATGTGCAAACTTTTTAGAATCAATAAATCACCTACTATTCGAGACAGTCAAGTGTAAGCCTAAACTCCTTAAAATTTGACGTTTCATGCAAAATTATGTTATGAATTTCATCACTCTCAATACCTGAATCATTTATTGAGTAATCGAGCATACGTATGTATTGCTTTTACGTTTTAGACACCTTTTTTTTCCTTTTTTGCTGCATAGAGTGAATATCAGCTGCCGGTCAATGTTCCTGAAATTAATAGAAAATAATAAAATCCATGTCAGATCGTAACTTGTTGTTACGCGCATCGTTATCCCTCTTTAAAAACATCGTTTTGATTTTAACTGAGGTTTGACTTCCAAATATGCTGGAACTAAAAACACTGCACTTATTGAAATAATTTATTTGATTTTTTATTGAAAGCCAATGTAATATTAAGTTTGAAATGCAAAATAAATGAAAACATAAAAGAGAATAAACAAAAGAGCTGAGCAGCGAACTTTTAAATTTTTTTTCTTCTTGAGTTTTTTTTATTCTTCACTTAAAAATATTAATTCAGTATGGTACAAAAGCATAAATGTATAAAAGTTTCCATATGAAAAAAAAATTCGGAAATAAAGAAGTTAGTCATACAAATAATAAAGTAAAATCGTTGTCATTGTCCGAGTCCATCAAATATCTGCTGTTTTACTAAAAAAAAAGGTTCAGTCAAAAATTTATCCAACTTTAATCTTAAATATTTAGAACAAATGTGTATTTTTTTGAATGAAAACTAGTGGTATCACTATTCGCGATTGATAACAATTTATTTTAGACAGTTATTGGTAAATTGAAGTTCATTAGCCATCGTTTGTTAAACTTCATGTAACTATTCTTGCTTCGGAATCGCTGCCATTTTTTTAAATTTGAGACAATAAACCTTAGATATTTCTTGTAAATTCAGTTTAATTTATGTGGCGTACTTTGCATTTAAAAACTGTAAAGATACAAAATGTAGATTCTTTGAAGCTCTATACAACTTGTTTAGTAATTTTACGTTGAGAAAAAAAATATGAATAATATAAACAAATCAAAACTATTTTTTTAAACAAAATAAACTGTTACTTTTGAAAGATACATATAGGGATAAGCTACAACTTTTTTTCAAGATCAAAAATACGTGAGAAAATTTATAGGTATTGAAAAAATGGTCTCCTGCAAAAACAATTTTTTTTCTATATTTATGTATCTTATTTTTTAAATAATATCAGTATACTTACATAAGTACGATGCGTAAACTCACCATTGTGATTCCAACTTAAAGTGACAGCCGCAAACGCCGCTGTACAACGAAGTTTACCAAAGGTCATTTTTTTACGAAAGACCATAGACTAGAAAGCTCCAGAAGGCTCTGACTGGCACTGTACTAGAAGATTCTAAAGCGGAGTGCTTAATGGTGAAGCCACTATAAATACGAGCGCACCATGCAGCAAGAAGTCAGTTTGAATTTGAAATTATTCGTGTACCAGTCGGTAATTTGAAAGTGGTAAAGTTTGAATTTAAAATAAAGAAAGTAAAAATTAAAAAAAGAGCGTTTTGAAATATTAAGTGGAATTGAAAGTGAAAACGATAAAGTAAGTTGTATTAAAACGGAAATAATTTTTATTTAATAAAACGAACCTAGGCAAAACATAACAATATTATAATTGCATATAGTCGCATCCCAAAGACAATTTTCGTGCTGACCTTTCACTTTTTCACTTTCAATTCATGTTGGTCAAATTTAACATTACTGAATTTACGGAGTTGAATCTAAAAAAAATCATTTCTTGAGAAGAAGCGGAATTGCGTAAATTTTTATTTTTGTGATTTATGATTAAACAATAAAAAACTCGAGATTTATTTTTGACCATTTTGAGAAAACATTAACTACTCACAATTTTAAATTAATTTATTTTTAGAACAACACCAAATTCATCATAAATTAACAAAATTTGAAAAAAAATCTAATTTTGTTCTTATACCTTAATAAATATTGTCCTCCATAACGAAATTAATTTTTAAACTAACAAAATATTTTCACACCAATTGTAAATATTTGAAAAAAAAAAAAACACTCGAAAAAACAAGCGAATGTTTGCACCTTTATACCTAGTTTTTGCACAATTTGATCAATGCAATGTTGTTGCATTAAAAAACTTCTATAATGTTTGGGATGATTCCCAAAAATAACCCTTAAATATTAGTACTTGTCGTCCCACTGTGCGTCAGTCGTAATGATTTAATATCAATATTTTGAAAAATCATGACTCAACATCTGAAAAATATGAGTAGAGTATAGGTATACATATACATTTGCGAGAAAACAGTGGCCTAATTGTTCTGATTGGTTATAATGAGTGTAAAACCATGCGCACGTCCTTCAGTATAAATGTTCAAGTATGAGCCTTCCCATAGGATCAAATTTGTTGACCTTGGCTTAAAATAGATTTGTTTTTTAGTCTTCTTTCATACTGTAGAGGCAGAAAACATGAATATATTTTAACAACTCAATACCTACTATTCAAGCGTTATTATAAGAAACATTAAAAATAAAAACATGCGATTTTCTACTTTACTATTAAAAATTTATTTAACTTTTCATATATCCATGGATTTTATTTATTCGGAGGAATGTAAATACTATCGATTTTTTGGTATAAACACCCGAAAAAAACATCGAAACATTTAGTTTTGATCCACAACTTCACCACTTTACAATTGAATAACCAATTGAAGTTAAACCCACTAGACATATTGCCAATTGGCTACTCAATTTAGTATTAAAAAGTGTTCTAAAAATCAATATATGTATATACAAATTCTCGATATGCGAACCCTTTTCATAATATATTTTACGCTATACAAAAGTATTTCAATTGTACTTAAAGTTATCCACCCCACCCTGTTTAATGTTCCTTTGTTAGATGGTTTTCCTTTAGGGCCATAATCGTAGTCTTATATACACGTATAGTGGGGAATACATATAAAAACACAGCATAGATAGATAGATACAACAGGTAATGTAATAGACGATTGTCAACGTGAAGATTACTTTAGGTTTGACTTTCATACCCCCAAAAACATTGGTCGCAAGGGAATGTATCCCATTATCTGTCGAGCTAAGGGAAGAAACGAAAGAGATATTGTAAATGTTTGTAGGGGTATTTATTTCTTCATAATGAATAATTGAACAAAACTAATGGGTTTGTTCTTCAAAGCCAGAATTGGTGATCCAGAGAGAAGGTTCTGATTTGATACCATTATCTTTGCACGTAAATGTTTTTCTTCTGTAAGTACATAACAAGTTGACTAAAATAATAAATTATTATTTTTATATAACGCAGATAGATTTTCTTTTACACTTGTTGTTGTTTTTGAACAAAAAAAAATATTTTTAAATTGTATTCAGTTTAGAGTAAATTTTGAGCTGTAAGGAAAAATAAACGTTTACTTTCTTTAACAGTCTTTTGGCAGTTTTTCCGATTTAAATGTTACGATATACATGGGAGTAACTGTTAAAGTCCTTAAGGCACTAAAGATGTTTTTCATTTCAGTTGTCTTTTGGTGATGGTCTACTTCATGGAAGTGGTATAAGTTGTTACGATAAGATATTATATCCAGCATCATTCTAAACAAAACAGAAACAAAATTCCATGAAGTTTTCTTCATTTTGTTAAAGGGTGGTATTTGAGCGGATCGTTTTCAGGGTAAGTAAATAGTTGAGGTTTGCTTACAAAAGATGTTCTTTTTGTTTTTGTTAGCGTTATTTTACTGCACCGAATTGAAAGAAGTCATGTGTAAAAAGTGTTTACCCGGCCCATGAATTGCATCTCAAGTATAGATGCATATCCCACAACGACCAGCGTACATTTGGCCACAGATTGGCCAATACTTTTCAACCCTTTATAAATATCAACATGTAATTACCTGTTCCCTTTGGCAATTAATAACTCGTAAATTTTTTTCCTTTGGGTTTCAGTTAATGAACTTTCCATTTAAATGCATTTATACTAACGTAGGATGTTTTCTTTAAAGAAGTTATTTGCGTAGATCTTAGAGCGCAGTCGGTTTATTTTTATTCTGCGTATTTTTCTAAATTGTTATATAAAATTAAATGTTTGTAAAGTGAAATAAAATGTTTGTAAAGTGAAAATAGTTTATTATTACTTAAAAATCATCAAGAGACTTAAGTGCCGAGAAAAAAAAGACTAATTGTGGGATTAGGCATATTGGAAATATACCCAAGTAGCATTTTGTACCTATTATGTTACAAATTTATTGTATGTCGTTTACAATTCATATACAGTTGCTGAAAAAATGTTTTGTATGTTTACATTAACTAATTGGATGATTGGTAAACAAATTGTAACACACAGAATGTTGTTGAAACAACACATCTTCAAACGTAAACGTACTGTAAACCAAATTTCGTGAATGTAAAACCAATATCACAAAACATTTACATTTGTAACACTTTTGTAAAGCCATTATCAAAACTTTACTCTTACAAAAAGTTTACAGTAAATAGTCACAGCACATCTTCAAACGTAAGCATACTGTAAAACAAAAATCGTCAATATCACGAACACTAAATTTGTAGCAGTTTTGTAAAACTATTATTGAAACTTAACATTCACAAAACATTTACAGTGCAAATGTATTATAACAACCACCAAACGAGATAATTCGGCCATTATTGTTTCCATTTTTTATCAAACTAGAAAACCAAATATATCGAAAATCTATTTTTATTGATATTTAGTAAAAACAAAGCATGTTACGGATTTGATTGAAATAGGACTTTGAAATTTATCTTACAAAATATTGAAAAATATGATTTTTGTGGAAAAAAAAAATTGTCTCAAATATTTTTTTAAGAAATCATTTCTAAAATAAGAAAGTTTTTACAGGCCCCTTATTTTTATCGACCTGTTTTACAAAACTGGTAGAAAATATTTCTCGTGTTCCATATTTTGCCTTTACTTGCACAAAAAATATAATATTATTGATTATTTTTATATGTACCTCCCATATTATAATAATAATGTCAAGAACAAGATGGAAATTGTTTAAGTTTTGGTTTGTATACATATAGTAATATGATCTCGAATGGCATTACGTATTTACCTATACAGTTTAATATTTTTCTGTAAACGATTTGTACCTAAGTTAGTTTTTATGTTATTTATTTCGAAGTGTATTTGAACGTTTACATTTGTAAACGTTCATATACATAGTCCAGGATTAGTATCTGTAAACGATTTGTTAATAAAAAGTAGTTTGTCTTGTATGTGTTTTGAAGAGTTTTTGAACGTTCACATTTGTAAATGTACAAATCAGGTACATCAAATAGAATTTGTTCATATACTGTCAACACGACATTTTATTCCCCAAAACCGTTTACATTTTGGGTACAGTGAGTAAACATTTCATATACGCCTGAAACATTACAGCTACGATGTTAACGTTCAGTAAATGGTTTGTAGCTCTGAAATGCTTCTTGGGTATACCTTCAAAAATCTTAGGTGGAAAGAGATATATTTTATTTTATAATAAACAAAAATAAAAATAAAATTTTAGTCTGAAGAAGAATAGGTGCCTTTTGTTTCTTCTTTTTTTTATTTAGTTTTTTTCTTATTTCCTTTTTGTCACAATTATTTCCTTCCACTTCGCAAAACCCGTTTTGTTTTTCGTTCACTTTGTTTCTCGATCATTTCGCTAAACAATTACTTCGCATTTGTTATTTTGCTGATCACATGTTTTGCATTTTCGTAAGAGAACAATGAATTGTTAAGCTTTGGGTCTCAATTCAAATCTATTGTTTCGCATTCGATCACTTTGTCCTCAGTCAGATTATAATTGATATTTCCAGAAGCTGATAATATTTAAAAAAAATGTGTTAAGTTATTTCGCCATCTGTGTTTTTTTTGTGGCTGTTAAGAGCCTAAATTCAAGCGAATTTTAACGCCTTTAGACTGTTAAAATCCACAAAAAAGCCAAACAAACACTGGCGAAATAATTGAAATCGAAGTTAACAAAAACGAAATAATCGAAAATTGAAACAATTAGAAAAGAAAGGATTTAAGGACGAAATATTCGGAAATCGTAAAATAAATTATACAAAAAAAAAAGTAAATCAAATAATCGAAAAACTAAACAACAAAATGCGAAACAACAAAAATCTAGCCGGAAAAGGCGAATCGAACCACCCAAGTAGGTCTACTCATTATTATTTAAAATGTTGCCAATTCAAAATGTTTACTATACGGCAACCCTGCGGAAGATTTTGTTAGAATAGAAAAGTATATCTTATAGAAAACAATAGAGTGCGAATCAAAGACATCTTTCCAGTTCTGCTAATTTTTAGAGGACAAATTTGTAATCACAATTAAAAAAAACGCGTTGCACCACCGTGATTTTAATAAAAAAGCAGGATTTTAATTTGTATAGGAATATAGGAGATTTGTATATGGGATATTGGAAAAAAAACTCCATAAAAACTAAACTACTAAACCAAGTTTGTTTAAATTTTCGAAAAATGCCAATTTCACTTGCGCTAAAAAAATTTTGATTTCTGAGTAGTTATAAACATGAGGGAAAAATATAGTTTTTAGAACTCCTATTCGTAATTTTCCGACATGATAAATGATATTATATGGAATAACCATAGAAAAATTGCATGGAGTTATGACATAATACCTAGAAATATAATCTACAATAAAGTTCTCAAAATTTTTTTCAAAAACTTAGTTTATAATGAATTTTAACCCCTTGATGAATTTCAGCCCACTTTAACTTAAGCCCAGCGTTTGCAGAATTTTTTCGAACAAAAAATTTAATTTTACTGGGTTATTATAGCTAATTTTCACTGAAACATTCTGATTTCCTTTTTTTTATAATTTAATTTCCCAATTAACAAAAATATTCAGAGAGCATATGTTATGTTAACAAAAAATAGAACATTTTTGATTATAATTTTTTTTACTTTCGTGTCTGCTCATTTTGTGGCTAAATTACCAGGGAAACAATAATGTAACAAACCGCAAAAGTTTTTACTATCAATTTTATAAGCCTTTTGAACTCTGCCTTTTCAATATGAGCAATAAATGTTTGTTTTTAAAAAATTTTCAATTTATTTTAATCAATGTACCTAGTTGAAAAAAAAAACATAAATAAATTGAATCACTAATGAACTTTGAGAATCAGATTATAGGTCGATTGCAAAAAGATAAAGCCAATTCGTATGAATGTTATAAAACTATAAAATTTCAATTTTATTGAAACAGTAATCAGCTTAAACTTAAAAAAAAAAAAAAGGAAAAATAAAAACTTGTATGTCTAATGAATATATTTTTGACTAATATGATAACATAACCCATATTCTCTTTTAACAGATAATTATTAAACTGTTGATTTAAAATTATGTGATAGATATTATTCCTTTTAAATCATGTTGAAAAAATAAATATAGGTACTGCTACTGGTCTTAAAATATCAAACGCAACAAAACCACCAATATTTTGGTATCAAACCTTGAACAAACCAATGAAAAGATATTGTTTCTAATGCCCGGTTGCCCCAAACTATTTAAAATATTTATTGGTTGGTTAATTTTTTTTTATTTTCAATAATTTTTTTTTTTTTAATATGAAACCCGTTTGTGGATGATATTTAAAAAAAAATGTTTTTTCCTCCAGGGAATCATCAAAAAGTACTACACACGAATTATGAATAAAACTTAATTCATTAAACCGTTACAGATGCGGCTCGATGAACAAATAGATGTATACACGCAAAACGACATAACCAGACTGCAGTGTATATACCTATAGTTTGAGAAAAAATCTAAGTAAAGTTACATAATGGACTTAAGTTGGTATTTGTCGATATATGAAAAAAAAACACGGCTGCATTTGCTTGTACCTACATATCAGCCTACCTCTCTATTGAATAGGGCCCTCTATAACCTTTTCGCCTTTGTCCTTCTGACGAATGTAGGTCAACCCTGACTGTCACCATTAAGTGATATTGTGGTATAGTCAAAAACCCCTGAGAAAAATTTTAATAAAAATTTTAAAATAAAAAAAAAAAATCTTTTTAATTTCAATAATCAACACCAATTATTTGAAATCAAACTGAAATGAAATACAAAGTCCCTCAAAAAAATCCGTATTTTTTATTAAAACAAGTCTTCCCTCTTCGTTATATAACATTGCAACGTATTTATTCCCGAAACCAGAGGGAAGACTTTCATGTGTCTCACGTGAAAAGGGAATTCAATTGTTGCATTAAAACCAACCATTCTTTTCTTAATTAATTGTTTTTACATAACATAATATATCCGACGCGGACGGGCGGACGTTTCTGCCGCTGGAAACAATGACCTACGCCACACGCATGTATTATTCGACCCTTTGTCCGTGCCGGTCGAGTTTCGGTCACATTATAGGCAGTAAGGTTGTTAACTATGTACACACACAACAAACTGTAGGTGTTGGTTGAGTCTCAGGAATTTTTCAAAAGGCTGTCACTGAGCTGCCACTGTGCTGGCAAAGTTATTATGCCATGAAGGATGTCCGCATTGTGCATGCAACATGCAAACGTGTGCAGTGCACCATCATATTTATATTTATATTTTCGATGATAGAATTAAACGAAAAAGGAAATTATTAATGAGATTGATAGGCGTCCGAATACAAAAACCCAATACACCACCTATCGCTTTCAGTATATTAAAAATATATTTTTATTATTTTCATTTTTAAATTAATTGTTTTAATTCATTGATTATTATTGAATAAATAATAATTTAAAAAAAAAATATGTATGAGTGCCGAAAACCTCCACAAGGATATGATTTTCGAAATTCGATAATTGAAAACCAAATCGGCTCGCTATGGTTAATGAGGCATTTTTTTTTTTTTTTTTTGTGTATTCTGATTGGCAACAAGCTGTGCAACTTTACACAGTCGCAACAGCCATCAGCAGAACATTACCTACCTACCGCTAATTAAATTCATAAACTTGGTCAGCTTTTAGTTTAAAAAGTTTAATTACGTATCTTTTTTAAAAAAAAGTCGTTATAAGATTTAAGTCTACAGCGGAGGACGTCAGGATAGGATTTGATCGGGACGTATGATATAGGGAATGCAAACATGGATTGCCTAAGGTATATTAAGGCAGCGGATTTTTCAATTTTTATCCTCAATGTGTCTACTTATCGTCAATTGTGTCAATTGTTTAATAACCGTATATACATAACATGACCAACCATTTCGAGAAACAAAACTATTCCAAAATTTATAGACAAGTTCGATGTTTTAAAACGAAGTTTTTTTTACAATTGAATACTTGTGTAAATTGAATTGAATTGTGGGGGAAACTGGGCCACATTTGACACTTAATTTTGAAAAGTAAATATTTTTGAAAACCCCATCTTTACCCTATTTTTAGTGCCACATTCACAGAATTATAATTAGTTACCCAGAATTACAATTGACGAATATATTACCTTTTGCCTTAAACACCCGATTCTGTGAATATGTGTGTAAATTTTAATTTTATCAGAAAGTGGAACCGATTAATTTCATATCATCCAAATAGACAGACAAACTGGTAGAGACATCATAACCTTATTTCTTTTTAGAGTCCTCCTATATTTTTGGTTACACGTTGTGAATGAAATTCTAATAAAATTAAATCATAGTGGAATTATGTAGGTAGTAGATTATGAAGATGACTTAGCATTGCTTGCTATAATACATCCGCATGATTAATACCTGGACAACGACTGGTAGTTTGGCGGTAAACCCGCAAATGACAGATCTTATAACTCTTTTTACAAATAAAAGAAAAATAAAAGTTTTTCGAATGTCATACCAATTGAACATGGAAATCCAATGAAGGTCTCTGCTACCATTTATGTCAAATCATTAGATGTGATCGTAAATAGAAACCAACATAGAATAAATAGCTAAGACAGCAGTGACCGTATTTTATGCGGTCGCATCAGAAAATTCGGTTAAACCTATCCTATAATCCTAGAACTATAGAATTATCATGTGCTGACATAATGGTAATTAAGTTTGGTCTAATGCGCTATATAAAACTACCAGCCATAAATATACGTTATTGAGCTATCGAATAAAGACATTAGCCGTGTTCCTTTTAAGGTGGCAAAGTAGTAATGTGTAGAGAAGAAGAAATACGCGGGCGGCTTGTCAAATCCAACAGAGCCTACTACAGTCTGTCAAAGCTCTTCAAATCCAGAAATCTCACCATAACTTCAAAACTGCTACTGTACAGGATCATGGTCCTGCCAGTACTCACATATGGATCCGAGACTTGGGTGCTTAGTAAAAGGCACTTCGACCTCTTATCCGCGTTCGAGAGAAAAATCTTAAGGAGAATTGTTGGCCCCATATGTGATGAAGGGCGATTCCGGAGACGGTATAATCATGAATTTTACGCAATCTACCTTAAAGCAGATATCGTGACAAAAATTAGGCTCGGTAGACTCCGGTGGGCAGGGCACCTAGCTCACATGACCGAAGAGGAACCTGATCGGAAAGTTCTTTGTGGTACATTCTATGGCAGACGACAGCGTGGTAGACCATGCTTGCGCTGGAGAGATGGCGTAGACCAGGACGCCCGGAGCCTAGGGGTGCGCAACTGGATGGCGTCGGCTCGAGACCGTTATAGGTGGAGAGACTTGTTGAAGGAGGCCAGGACCGGACCCCAGTTGTCGAACCGATGATAATGAAAGTAGTAATGTGTACTTTACTAGCGATTCTAAATGGAACGCACATAATCTGCTTCGCTAGTAGCAATCTACTACTGATCCGTAGAATTTAGCGTATATCGATGTAGACCAGCCATACTCAACCTTTTTTGTATAGGAGCCACAGAAAGGTTTTAGACATGATGATACATGTATAAACTAAAATCTTAGTAAAAAAAAATTTTAAAAATTTTGCTAGGTTTTCAAATATTTGTTAAGATAAGATGGTCTGCTGATATATTTTTGTTTACATTTTTCATCGAACAGGTTTTGGGCACTTCATTGAACGGTCTTATATATATTTGAGAAACACTGCTTCAGAATTTCGAGTAGGTATTCCTTTTCTTTCTTTTCAAATAAGATAAGAGATATTTGTTGAATTCAGATACCAGGGGATTGTGCCAGCAGTAAATATTATTTTTATTTTTCCCAAGTTTTTGAACCTAAATATTTTGAAACTCGTCTGACAACTCGTCTAATAATTCGAAGTTGTCGACCAATTTTTCTCAGAAATGTCGATGTGATTTCCTGTAGTCGTTATCATAGTAGAAAAGTTGTTCATCTGTTTGTTTTTATACTGATAAACTAATAGTTATAATAACTAACTACGCTTTCTGAAAGAACTATTTTTTTTTTTGCTATCTGTGGGATTAAGCTATTTTTGCAATGTTAATTCCGATATTATTCTGCTATATCGCAGAGAATGGTTTAAAGTCACCAACATGCATAAATGCTAACTCCGGTTAAACTTAATTATTTTTCTGGAATTTTTTTTTATGTACATACAGAGTGATTGGTATAAGATGCACCAAAAAGCTTGAGCGTGTAGGTGGGGTTAGAACAAGAAAAAAATCGTATGGGAGGGAGGTCTATTTCCCCCCGTTTAGGCGGGAGGGGCAATTTTTTTTTTTTTTTTGCCGATTACCATCCGATTTTAATCAAATAATAAAAAAAAATGAATTAACTTTTTACTTATTTTACTAGTTTTACTTTTAATTTTTTTTTAATTTCTCAAAAACTAATATACATTTTGGCATCCGGTTTTCTGTTTTTGACTAAAAATTAATAAGAGCATTGAATTTTGAAAATAAAAATTATAGTTAATTACATAAAATTTTGAAAAAAATTAGTTTTTTTTAATTTTTTTTTTTCAAAATTTTGAGTTTGAAAAATAATTTTTTTAAAACTGTTCACTAAAACAACTTAATTTAAAAAATTAAATAAAAAAGGAGTTTTCTGACTTTCCAAAAAAATATAACAAGGCTTTGTATCATTCACCGTTGTTTTTAAATATTTTTTTTTCTGATTTAAGTCAATGTTTTGGAAAATTGCCCCTCCCGCCTAAACGGGGGGCAATTCTTGTCTTAACCCCACCTACACGCTCAAGCTTTTTGGTGCATCTTATACCAATCACCCTGTATAATGTAAAACAAAAATCGTTCCAAAAAAAAGTTTTACCGCTGTTGCACTATTTCATTTCACTGTACCACGAACAATTTACTGATTCGAATTCGAAAACCTTTTATCTAACATTATGAATCTTGTTAAAACGAACATTTAACAAACTGTTTACTCTGTATTTCAATTTTTTTCCGTTGTTTTCATGCTGAGTTCTTTCATAGTTAAAAACTGAATTTTAATTTAATAGAAGTATTCGTTTTCCTAATATTTTTACGATAGATGTGTTGATATAAGCTTAGTTGGCTGAAAAAACGCAGTGGCATAGGTACTTTATTAAATTCGCAGGCGTTACAGATATTCGGTGGGTTAATTACTATGCTAGAATATTTATTATTTGCAATAATATTTACAGACTTCATTACAGCTCTTTTTTCGGGCGAACGAAAAAGCCGTAAAGTTTTCTTAACACTTAATTAAAGTTGAGATAAGTATCCAGTAAATCTGTATAGCTTTCACTGATGGCAAAAATTTAAAAATATTTAAATATTTAAATATTTTAATATTGCGATGTTGCTGAAAAGTATCAGTATCCAATTCGAAACAAAAAAAATGCAGTGTGTTAAATATTTGGAGATATTTAATACTTCCCACAAAAGTTATGTCATATTCGATTGGACGTTCGTGGGGCCCTCCGAGTGAAAAAAAAAACTTCCTAAACCAGTCGATTGGCTGTTCGGAGTGATGTTTGGTAGTGCCTATTTGAATTCCTGAATTTAATTGGGAGTGCTGGGAGTGCTTCACGATTTACTACCACATATATATTGTTTAACGCCATTATAGAGCGATACGCCCAGATTTTTTTATTTCTTTTTTAACAATTAAGGAACTCAAATAATAAGTGGAAATAAGAACAAGTACTGAAAATAAAATTTTTAATTCGTTTTTGCTTCGTTTGAGGTTACAAAAATCAAATGTAAACAATCTTTGGTCAACTACTACATTCACAATGGAAAAAAAAGTGTTTTTAATGATCCTTTGGATTCATAATTCTCTCCTCTTTGGAGTGAAACCACTCGAATATGACATTAAATCGGCGGTTTTAGAATTTTTCTAAAACATAGTATTTATTTATTATATTTTAATTCATCAAAAATTTTAAGCAACTGTCCGTGTTGCTTCAAAATATTCCATTTAAATGTATGCATTTATTGACGGCTTTATATATCTTTACCAAAGAACGTAATAAATTTAGTAAAATGACTTAGTTATCGCGGAGCCTTCAAAAACTTCTATTTTGTTCTTGTTCAAATGACCTCTTAGATAATTTATTACTTTTAGATGAATATAAATGTAGTAAAAAGATATTTGTCTTTTTCAGAGGAAAAATTATTATCTTTTTATATTGACAACCAATTTTATAACTTTGTCAGGTGGGCCACATATAAAAGCTCCCCGGGCCACATGCGGCCCGCGGGCCGCTGGTTGAGTATAGTTGATGTAGACGGTCTCAGCGTTTGGTCACACATTCTATTCTTATATTGGAGTTTTTTGTTTTGTTTATTATGGTTGGCTGATTTTCCGATAAACAAATAATGGTAAAATATGTTTTTTATGTTTTTAAACAATATTTTATGTTTTTATTTTGTTTGATTAAAAGAAAAGAAAAAAATAAACGCTGCCATCTGACGGTTTCTAGGTGCATAACTACTCTACTCACCTACTTGAGCTTGAGAGCATGTGAAGTCGGTATAGTACTAGATCATGAATGAAAGAATAAAAAATTATGACGCTTTGGCATTTTCACTTTGTTGTCATTGGTTGGAGTAAAGTCATAACAAGATTCCACCATTTAATTTTTTTTTCTCTTTGTGCTTACGTCACAAGTGACAAAAACACAACAACAAAAAGATGAAAAAAAAACTAGTGTCGTAATTTTGTATTCTTTCATTCATGGTACTAGATTACTACTCGTGAGTACTTTGTCACGTTCAAAGTTTGCATTGTTGTTATTTTAGTTCTTGAATTTTAGAAATTATTTTCGTTTCTTTCAACTTTTTGGATAAATAAATTGTATTGTTTTTTGTCTTTTTTATGAAGGGAATTTAAAAAATGTCAAAATAAATTTACTATAGAACTCTCTGCATTTTGTATTAATCTTGATTTTTTGTTGTCTAGACGTGGTTTATATTACTATAAACTTGCACCCGGCCCAAATCATATAGTGGCCCAGGCAGGAGGAATGCAGGGGGCAGAATGCCCCCTTACCAATCTTATGTGTTTGGAAATAACACCCGCGTATTTCATTGTCATTTTGTGAAGAAATTAATGTATGTGAGCGTTGTTTCCTTTTAAATTGGAAATTGAGAACCACGGGCCTTAATTCTGCTGCCCTTATTTCACTCCACCGAAAAAAAACAGTGTGAAATCATTTTGCAACACTTTTAATTATAATTAAACAAAGTATATATGTACGTAAACACAAATATCTAAAACTTTTCCAGGAAAGTTTGTATGAATAAAAATTTATCAAACGTCTGCTTCGCATCTCATCATCATCATCATCGACTCGACAACCGGGGTCCGGTCCTGGCCTCCTTCAACAAAGTCTCTCCACCTATCCCGGTCTCGAGCCGACGCCTATATAGCTTGCTACCGCGGATAGGTAAAACGTCTTGGCTCGAAACGTCGCATCGCCACAGAAAAAAATGCAAGACTGTAAGAGTATGGACGCAAAAGATTGGAAGAATTTGTAAATACTGGAAAGACTTAAAATTTATGCCCATCAGACACTTAAAAAAATGCAAACATTATAAAATCAATGTAAATGCATTTTAAAAATCTGAGAAAAAACGAATCGAAAAAAAATGCAGCAAATAAATGAAAATAATTACTTAATACCCTGCAAATTGCTGCAAACGTATGGAAATTCATTTAAAGAAAAATTGAAAGGCTAAATGAAAAAGATTGCAAATAAATGCAAATCAATCAACAAAAACGGCAAATGAACTAAAAAAAGTTGAAAAATATTGCAAATCAATGCAAATGCTGCAAATGAAATGATAAAAAAATTAAAAGAAATGTATATCGGCGTTTTTTACATTTGAAAACAAAGCTTATATCCATACATTAATTATTTAATAGAGAAAATATCTGCATTCCATGAAATTTTATGATAACCCTATCTTTGGCTACCAATACCAAATTACTCTGGACTATTCAAAGTTCAAGTTATAATACTCGCATCTCTATAAAAATTAGGCCATTTTGACTACCAATTTGAGTGCGTTAAATTTAAAGGAAAGTTATATGCTTCGACGGACTAAACGTACGCAGTACGCTTTGCTCTTTACAACCTGACAGAATTGTTAATTTTTCCATAGTAGGTCGACCGTATTGCAAGTTAGGGAACGTGGTACGAAGGTCAAAGGTTGATTTAATAAACGAGACCAGGCAGTGCCGTATAGAAGAAGTATATGTATATACAGATACCTACTATGATGGCCTAACCATCATAATAATCATAGTAATATGATAATAAAACGTAACGGTACTGTTTTCATGTTGTACATATACATATAAATATATGTATATCCGTGTATCTGTCGTCTCTCTCTTTGAGCAAACTTAATAATCACAAATACTTGTTAGAGGTAAACAAAAACAAGGCAGCAGGCACAGGAACGATATGAATTTTCAGCTAAAACCAACAACTTTGGCGGATGAAATGGCACACTGACGACACGGTGTTTGGGGATCGGGAGGACCAACTGTTATGGATCTCTGGGGGGGATGCTGCTATGAGGCCGGGTTTGTAGGTGCGAGAGGGTAATGGATAAACGTTAAGCTTGCGGTTGAACTATGCTGATAGCAAAAGATGTGTGTGCGAGGGGCTCAATTTTATTGTTTCCACCTTCTTCAAAAAGTACACACAGAACGCGCACAATATTGAAATTCTTTCGTTAACTTTGTTATTTATCATTTTCCGACGAAATTTCATTCGTTTCTTTTTTATGGTTCTTGTTTGTATGAAAAGTGGGTGGAGGTGTATAGGAAGGTGTAGGTTAACATAAGCCAGGGTGGGTTGGGTATGCCTCATAGAGAAGGAAAGGAATCTCGGATGGATGAATGTTGTGTAGGTACAAACTATAGCAAGAGTACTGTAGTATGTTTAATCCGTTTTACCTGCTGAACACACATACCAAGCGGATAATGTTATACGCGAGGACTATGGCTTTGAAATGGATCTATGTAAGCATTGAGCGGAAAAAAAACATAAAAGCTCCTAATTGTTATGTTTTTAACTGTGCACTATATATAGTCCTTAACTCTGTTCTCCGGTTAGTACCTACTTAAGCAATATTATACAAGCATTGCTAGTTCGTTGTTTAATTTTTTTTTTTTTGTTTTGGGGTTTTGTTTTTCTTATTCCGGGTAACGCTTGAATTAATTTGAAATTTTATGATTTAGGCTTAAGGAAATTATGTACTAGGTGTACACCTTTACATTAATATATTTTAATTTTTATTAATTGTTGAGAACTATATCCTACATCTGAAGGTTGCTGCAAACAAAAAATGGTTTCTGTTAAGTCATTTAGAAGAAGTCGTTATCCTTGAAAATAATTTGTTTTGGTAAACCTATTTGCATAAGTAAAAATGTAGATATAGGTACCTATAGTTTGTTTTACAGTTAAGAAATTAAAAATTATTTTGTGAGTTAGGTTATAAGATTTTTTTTTTAATTTCAAATTCACATATCAAATTCACTCAAATGAAATTTATGGTGATTTGCCTGAAAACATGACTGTTCATTCTTCGAGATTCTTCGATTTCAAATTATTATGGTTTATTTAATAAGGAAATAATATTTAAATTGAAAGACAAACAGTAAATGAAATTTTGACAATAATTGTGACAGAGACATGGTGTCAATTTTGATTGCTTTAATTTACTTATAATTTTTCATCACAGATGGTCTCATGCAAGCTGCATTTTGCATACGTTTGAAGATGACTCAAAGTGGGGGCATCTGACTTACAAAAAATCCATATGTCACTGATGGCACTCACTCAAGTAATTGATGGGTTACTATATATATGTACATGCAGAGGATTGCGTTTTGTGTGATTAGTGATGCCTTTTATAGGTATAGTTTTAAGGGTGCACTGTACACATTGGACATGGCTGGGTTGAACAAGATGATAGAAGATCTATGATATATCAAGAAATAGATATATGTAAACAAAATAAAGTGTTTAAATAAATTAATAAAAAAAAAATTAAAATTATCAATTTATGCATGGGCTGAGTCCCATTGCATCAACTGGCAATTTCGCCTGCAACTTCAACAGGCAACGTATTTTTGAAAATTTAGCACATTGCTTTGGTTACAAAATGTTGATAAACTTTCTTTCAAAACATGAATCTAAGAATTTTGGCAATGGCGTATTTAACTACGGGAAGTGAGAAAACAAATATATGGAATAAAAAAAGATTTATATGAAAGACACCACTTTCGGTAATTTTTACATAATAAGATAAAATTTTATTAAAATTGATAGTATTTTTCCAGTTAAGTTGAACAAACGGTTTTTCAAAACAAACAGTATTATTCAAATTCAGCAGTTTTTTTCAGAATATTAAATTTCGTCAAAATCAGTGCAGCCGTTGAAAAGATAGTCGTAGTAATAAAAAACGGTTTAGGGAGGTACCGTTAATAAGCTGATTCTGAAAATAATTGTAAGGTGAAGGACATATCACAATTAACAACAAATCACTCATGTAAAATTTTATCGAACTTGATCGTATTTTTTTTTTCTAATAAAATGGAATTATTGGTTTTTGCCAAAAAAAAAAAAAACTTTTTCAAAAATTACTTTTTTTTAAATTTCCTAGTATTATTTAGGTTATTTACTATTAGCAGGGATAGGATTATGCTTACTTTGCCTTTTTTTTTGCGCAATCATATAAAACTATCGCCTAAAAACAAACACGTTTCATGTTCCGCTGATGCCAAATACACTTATTTTATTTTGCCTTTTTTTTGCCTTTTCTTGTGTTATTGCCTCTTTTTGCCTTTTTTGCCATTTTTCAAATTTGTATCAAAATTTTTTTTTTGTCTCTTCTCAAAGTTTGTAAATATTTTTCTAGTAGGAATTGATGCATACAAAACAAGTGACCTAACTGTAACTCAATTTACATACGTCCGATAGATATGCCATTATTTTATATGCATTAGCTTGTGCGCAGTAGATACAGCACCAAATTTCGTAATGAACCCAAATTCCAAATAGATCTACATACGATGTATTCTGTGTGTGCTACCCCTATTGAACCCTTTCATTTATCTTTGTTCTATCAGTTGGCTGCGCGGCGGGCGGCGGCAGAGGACGAAAACAGTGCGAAATATGTGTAAGTGTGAAACATCCGAAAATAAAAACAAAGCAAAACAAATGCAATCCTAAGTTGTACCTGCACAAGTAAATCTTCCTTGACGGACAGACGCAAACCGTTAGGCACATTATATCATTATATGAGATATTTTCTATTTAGGAAGTATCTAAGTAAGTATCTTAGTAGGCATGCGTGAATGGGTGCATCTATCTGTTTTATTCCGCTTCATTATCTCATTGACTGTTTGAAGTGTGCTGTGAGCTATCGTGTTAATTGAAAGAGCTAAAAATTAAAATGCCTAAAGTTGCGTGTAGAGAGTCGGTGAAACTACGAAATTTCGTTTTAATGTTTGGACAAGATGACTTTTCAACGGATGGTAAAGTGCTTCTGTGTAAATTGTGTGGCGTTAAAGTAAATCACGAAAAAAAATATTTTATTGAACAACACGTAAAACGAGCAAAACACCTGCAAGCAGTGAGCTTGAAGGATAAAAAAAAAATCAAACCATCACATCTTTCGTGAGTAGTGAAAAAAATGAATTTAATGCCGATCTGACCAAAATGTTGTTGGCATGTGACATACCGTTATATAAAGTAAGCCGTCCAGAATTCAAAACATTTATTGAAAAGTATGTTCAGAAGAAGGTTCCAGACCAGTCAACGCTACGAAAAAGCTATGTGGAGGACTGCTATCTGGAAGTACTTTTCAAAATCCGTGCTGAAGTAGGTGACGACAACATTTTCGTTTCGATAGACGAAACAACAGACAAAGCAGGGCGTTGCGTTACGAATGTCATTGTCGGGCCATTTCGAAAAGATGGTCGTGGATATTTGCTTACATCGGAAGTTTTGGAAAAAGTGAACTCGACGACAATCGCAACTCTGTTTGATGATTCAATGCGATTGTTGTGGCCGAATGAAATAAAGAGGGAGAAAGTGTTGCTATTTGTAACTGACGCTGCTCCTTACATGAAAAAAAGTGGTAAATCTCTGCAAATTTTGTACAGCAAAATGATCCACGTAACTTGCGTCGCTCACGGCGTGCATAGAGTATGCGAGACGATCCGTAGCAGCTTCCCGAAAATCGATGCTCTTGTGTCAAATATGAAAAAAGTTTTTTTAAAAAGCCCATCTCGGATTGCCTTTTTTAAAGATAAGGAGCCTGAGCTGCCCCTACCTCCACAACCCGTAATATTAATTCAAACGAACAAATAGATTTTCAATAAATATATTATTTTACACAGGTGTTGACTCGTTGGGGTACTTGGTTGAAAGCAGCGTCGTATTACGCGCAGCATTTTGAAAAAATAAAAAAAATAATGGATGACCTAGAAGAAGATGCAAGTTGTGTGGGATTTGCTAAGGAATTGATTGCAAACGCGTCAGTGAGGACGCAGTTGGCATATATCAAAACCAACTTCGGGTTTTTGGTCGACTCAAAAGAACATATTTTTGAAAGCTTGCAGGAAACAGGTAATTTGAATTGGCAGCTTTTTATATGTATATGGTATCTTTAATTTTTGTTTTAAATATTAAGGAAAACCAATTGGAGAGGTCTTGCAGATTTTGGACAAAATTAAAGGAAATTTGGAAACAGCAAAAGAGCCAATTGCAAAAGATGTATTCAAAAAATTCGAAGCAGTTTTTTCTGCAAACAATGGACTCAAAACTGTGGAGAAAATAAATAGCGTTATTAAAGGCGACGCAAACTCTATGCTCCCTGAAAATATTGAAATCGGTGATGTGGAGTGTATCAAATGGGCTCCACTCGTTTCTGCTCATGTAGAGAGGTCATTTAGCTCCTTTAAAGCACTTTTAAGAGACAATCGCAGACGGTTATTGCCTGAAAACTTTAAAATACTCATGGTTGTGCAATGCTACTACAATTAAGTGTTTTTTGTTTTGTTTTTTCTCTTATTTGAAATAAATGCCTTATTTTTGCCTCTTTGAATGTTTTATTTTGCTTTTTTTTTAAATTTTAGGTCAACAAAATCCTATCCCTGACTATTAGTCTAAGAATATTAAATTTCGTCAAAAGATAGCCGGAATAAAGAAAACGGTTCTATGGCCATCAGGTACCGTTAAAAAGCTTGTTTTTCGTCAAAATCAGTGCAGCCGTTCAAAAGATATTAATTAGAAGTTAGTAAGCTGATTCTGAAATAAATAAAATAAAATAAATAAATAAAGACGAAGGACATCACCATTGGTTACAAATCACTACGGTAGGTACCGTTATTTTTATACCTAATAATTAAAATAAAAAAAAAACGTACACAGTTTGAAGAAAATCAGCCTAACCGTTAAGGCGGTACATCCATACAGACAGACAGAATTGTCGGACTGAATTGATTTGTAGTGCCCCGTGGCGTATTGGTTAGTGTGCGGACTATCACGCCGCAGGTTTGGGTTCGAGAACACCTAATTTTTTTTTCAGGGTCTTGAAAAGTGCATCTCACCTTAGTTGTTCGGATTCGACACAAAATTGTAGGTCCCCTCCAATCCTGGAGAACTAACAACTCACACAAAAGAATTGGTTGAGTGTTGTAAGTCACTATAACGTGGTTCTTCCGAGCTGTACAGTGCCACACATTTTTTTTTTTTAATGATTTGAAGAAATTATTCTAAATTGATAAATATTTATTTTATTTGATGATATTTCATGTGATTTCACCTAATTTCCAATGTGATTCCATTCGTGACGAACCCCTCTAATCAATTAATGATTTTTTTTTAAAAGTTAGTTTTCGCATGAAAATTTGTAATATGCTAAAATTGGCATACTCAAAATTTTTCATAATAATATATTTAAAAAAAACCGATCTACGATTTTAGTGAACAAAATTAAATTAAATAAGTATATTAAAATATAAGGTTTCAATAGAAGAACATACAGTATAATACTTACGTCAATGTACTAGAAGTTCTGCATCAACTAAAAAAACTATTTAAATACAAGAGTACAAACAGAAGTAGTTTGATGCAGAATTTTTGAGAGCACGTAAAAAATCTTTTGCGCTGTTAAACGCATGGAGGGGAACTAACACTGCGGTCTTAAAAAATGGTACATTGAAGCCAACGCGTCTTTCAAATTTAGTTGTATTATCAAGAAACTTGACTGCGATAACAACCAAGCTAAGCAATTTGCAAACATTAAAAACTCAAAAGAATTTTGGAAAGTAGCGAAGGCGATAAATGATATATGGATCTGGATTTACCATAGGCACAGGTGTTTCTGCAGCGAATCTAGCTCTACATTTTCAAAAATTACTTTGCAATGAAACATAATCCGTTTTTTATCACTGTAGAAACTTTTGTCACCGATAAAACCCTTAATAGTAAAATATCTTTGGTGGAAATAGAACAATGCCTTAGCAAATCGAAAAATGGAAAAGCACCAGGAGAAGATGGCATTCCGTACGAGTTTTTCAAAAATGCATCTCACACATTTCTTCAACAACTATTTTATAATAACATCTTTTTAAATGCTACTGTGCAAAATTCTTTTAAAAAATCTGTGATCTTTCCACTCCACAAAAAAGGCGCATAAGACATAGTCGAAAACTATCGGGGATTCCTTTCATGAATACAATTGCCAAACTCTTTTGTGCGGTCCTTAGACTCAAAAAATGGGTTGACGAAATGAACATAATGAACGGATCTTCAGGCAGGATTTCGAAAAAACTACTGTACGATTGATCACATTTTTAATCTAACATCAATAGTTAACGCATTTCAAACCAGAAAAAAGAAGTAATGCGCTATTTTTGTAGATTTTAAGGCGGCCTTTGATCTTGTTAATAGAAACGCACTTTTTTACTAGCTCTCTCAACTAGGACTCTCTTCAAAATTCATTCCAGTTCTTAAACACTTGTATTGCGAAACCGATACTGCTGTTTGGGATGGCGCACATTTCTTTGAGAGGTTTAAAACAGATAGTGGTGTATAACAAGGATGTCCACTAAGTGCACTGCTATTCGCTGTATCTATCAGTGATATAGTATCCGAACTACCTGGTGGAGTGAGAATCGCAAACATGATTGTTAATGTATACTATTATATGCTGATGATATGGTGATTTTGTCCGAAACTCCCGAAACTCCTAAAAAACTATGCAATTAATGATAAATCGTCTTGCTTTGTTCTGCGAAAAATGGGGACTAGTCATTAATACAGACAAGTCTACTCAACACTGAACTATAATTAATTCCTGCACAGAAATCGCTTGGATGTTGTAGAAAATTATAAATATTTGGGAGTTGAGTTGAATCCAACACTGGACTTCAAAAACCACATTGTGGGAAAAGTTAAATCTTCTCAGAACCTCGTCATTTCAACATGGAAAAATATCTTTTTTAATGAGCATGTATGCCTTTCTACAAAGCATAAAATCTTCGATTCTGTAGTGAAATCGACTTTATGTTACGCCGCACAAGTATGGAATTTCAAAGATTATGACGAAATAGAAAAGTTTCAAAGAAATTTCATAAAGAAATTGTTCAACTTACCTCATAAATTATGCTATTTATTTAGAAACAGGTTTACTTAAACTTTACACTAGTACGCTTAAATCGCAAGCAGATTACATTTTAAAAGTACTCGACTTTCAAGAAACACGTCTTACTAAAAAATATGCTTCTGTATGAAATTAGAAATGAGGATTGGTGGATATCGAAGTGGCGAAGTCTTAGAGAAATTTACGGAGAAGATTTAAGCTTAACTTCTGGACATCGGGATTTATTAAAAGTTCGGTTGTATCGTGTAATTGAGATGTTTGAAGACATGCAAAGGGCTTTGCTGATAGCCGAGGAGCAACAATCAGAAAGCAGAATTTTGTATGCACAACTCAACTGTAATTTAATGGCTAAAAACTATATCTCGGACCTTCATAATTACAAACATTATCTCACTTATTTTCAAAACTAGATGTGAAGTACTTTGTTTAAACGGAGCTCCCTACACTGGAAGTTTTGATCAATTCTGTTAACTGTGCAACCTAAAATCGAAAGAAGACTGTTTTCACGTAATTGGTGTCTGTCCAATTCATACAGCGCAAATAAAAAAAATATCTAAAAAAGAAAATATTAACAATGCAGGAAGTTGTAAGTTGTCTAAACGGACCAAATTGGAAAAATCTTCGGTTTTTTTTGAAGAGTGCTTATAAATATAGAATGTTATAAATAACAGAATATGAATAGTTTAAGACGGCGGAGTCTTATCTTTTGGATTCAAAATAAATGAACACTCGATTTGAATATTTAATAATTAGGTATATCTTTATTTATAACAACAGCGGAACACGTCTTTATACTAGCGAGGTAGATGAATGACTGACTCTTCTTTCGTGTTATTCGATGAACACAGAGTGTCTCAGCGAATCCATACATAATAAAATAAAGCAAAGATACTTATGGCCGGTTTCTCCAAGCCCTTTTAAATTTTTATTGGTTCGTTAAATTTTAAAACGACATTTATTGGTTTCTCCAAGCATTTTTAGTTTTAAAAGGCCAATAAACGAGCTAATAAACTAAAGTTCCATTTTCTTCCTGTTAAATTTCTAAAAGCAATTTTAACGAAGAATAAAAAGAAATATTTGACAGAACATCCAAGATTGACAGAACATTGAAAATTACAAATAAAAAAAAAAACAACAATGAACAAGTTAAAGATTTAAATTTTATTATTTTGTGCTATTATTATTTAATTATTCGTTGTTTAAATAAAAAAAAATATTGCAGATTTTTACAATGGTCATCTTCTTCATCTGATGAAGATTTATATGAAGAAAGAGCTAGACGCCGTCCAAAATATTCGAGTGCATAGGAATCCATTCTTTGAATTCGATGATTACGACTTCAAATTTAGATTTAGACAGTCCAAACAGTGCGTCGAACAACTTTTGGAGTTATTTGGTACCCATTTGCAGCCAAGGAACCTTAGAAACAACCCCGTTAGTGCAAAAAATCAACTTCTTATTACACTGCGTTTTTATGCAACAGGATCTTTCCAAATCTGTGTTGGAGATATGTTCAATATACACAGGTCAACAGTTTGCCGCATCATAGGAAAAGTGACTCATCTACTAGCCAGTCTAAGGCCAGATTTCATTTCGATGCCAACAAATCGAAATGAAATAATGGGCATTCAAAATCAGTTTTATTTATTGGCACGATTTCCAAATGTTATTGGGGCAGTTGATTGCACACACATCCGAATACAATCACCGGGTGGGGAACAAGCAGAAGTAAACCTTCATACAATTGTCTGAGTTGCTGTGGAGTTCTTTCACCAGTTCTGGCAACCGAGCTGTTAAAGCGTGAAGCAATTTTTGTCCAGGCTTCATTTTTTTCGGCCAGAGTAACTCCATCAGTTGCTTTATTTTCGATTATGTTTTTAAATCTAACAGCAATGTAAATCAAAGCGTTCTTTTCTTCCTCCACATAATTCCTTCCCCTTTCTCTTTTTTTCTTCAAATCTTTGTCCATTTTTTCTAATTTCGTTTATAATAAAAACAAATTCGCGTACAGAAATTAAAATGTTTGTTGTTCTTGAAATTAAGCGCAACACAAATAAAGTAACGGTACGAGTAATTGACGTCTCATCGTTTTGCTTTCTCACTTGCACTCGTATAAATTTTTCGTTCAGTTTACCAAAGTACAGCGGCTGGTTAGCAAACAGCATTTTAACTAAAAAAAGCTGTCAGAGCAGTGGGGCACACCAATTATTTTTACCAAGCCGATAAATTTTAAAACCCTTTTAGCTAAAACCACTTTTAGTGCATTTTGGTGAAACTGGGCATTACACATTTAAACAAATTATAACATGGTTACAAATAAAATAAAGGGATACCTATACCTGACAGCCCGTGTTAGTTTGTGTACAATCATTTTTTTTATTTGCTTACAGTAGTAAAATTTAATTATTAAAATACCTTTGATGGTAAATTAATTTATCAACAAAGTAAAATTTTAAATATTATAATTGTATTGCTTTTTATTTTATAAGATTCCGTTGGTATAAGAAAAGTAGGGTTAGGGACATACCATATGGTAATGATATTGTGGTGGTTTCAATCAAAATTACGGTAGGTATTATTTTATAATAAAATATATTTTGTTCCTTGGATTTTTTCAGATTTGATCGGAAGAGTTGACATTTTTTCCTTCCCATGGATATTGAATCAACGAAGTTGTTTTTTTGTTTGTGATTGTACTGTGTATATTTTAGGTATATTCAAATCTGTTAAGTACGTGAGCGACTACGTGTGAATCTTGGTATGAAAACGAGATTCAAGAAAAGTTGATTTGAGGGGGAAAAAAGTTACTTTTTCTTGTCCATGGATAATGATTTTCTGAAAAAGGGTAACTTTAGTCCGATAAAAAGTGATTTTAGTCTTTCTTTATTTCCAAGGAATCGGATATACATAAGTGACAAAATTAAAACAGCTTTTATAAAAGTTTCATAACTAATAATGTTTAACAAAAAATATTGTTAGTCAAAAGTGTTTCGGACTACTGAATATTAATATTTTGAAATATTCACCCATTTATAAGCACTGTAAGTCAAAAAATCCAAATTATTGCAATTTCAAAATTGTTTGTGTGTTTATGTTAAGAATTTCAAGTCCATGCAACACAAAGTACTTATAAATGTTTCCATCGCTGTATACCCTTTATCAAAATAAAAAAACTTAAGAAAAAACATTAAACAACAAAATCTTGATATATCCTTGCCTTGTATGATTTTGTTTATGGTCTTGAATTGCACATTGCGCGGTTAAGCTCAATTGCGAATAAAGTTTTTCGGCGAAGCATGTCTCTGAAATCTCTTTAGCTTAACCACGACGACCTTAAAAAGCCATTGTGCACAAAAGATGGTGAAGGCGGCAATGTTGGTGTTGCGATAGTTGTTAGAGCTGCTTAAGCATAAGAAAATTGTACTCATGACTAATTGCGAAGGGAGATGCCGCTGCTGCCGCCGCCGATGCCATTGCCACTGCTGCCGCCTTTGCCGCGCAAAGTTAAGAGGTGTTTTCAACATTACCCCTTGGCAATTTGTTTTACACCCCCAGCCATACTCATTTGCCTATACACAACTGACGAAGACAACATAAAGATGAGCACAAAGTTTATCTAGAACTAAATGGAAGAAGATGTGTCTGAAAGTGTTAAACGCATCTCTGAATGGTAGAGGTTGGGGTGACGGAAGGACCCCTTCTGCTCCTTATATTCTTCTTCTTATTTTATTTAAGTCGTTAGGAATATTCTGAGGGTTTTATTAAATTTATTTCTGCATAACATGGGGATATAAGTATAGAAGAAAAGGATACCTCTGCCAAACCATCATACCAATTGTATATACCATACAGCGATACAAACGTATGTAAGTTTATATGAGACAAGGACTAGTATAGGACGACAAGGATGAATAAGAAGAAGAAATATTTTATCTGCTGAGGATGTTTGAACAATTCTTAGTCCCGCATGAGCAAATGAAAGTTTTGTGTAATTTATTGTTGCGAGGGTCCTGTCAGGATCATTCGTGAGTTATTGTTTAGAAGTATAAGACGTCGACTCCTATTAAAACGACACGATGCGCGATAACAATTTTCCATAGCTAGCGTTGAAAAGTTAATTTTCTGGTTATATTACCCGCAGCAGTGTTCTACACACGAAACAAAACAAAAATATTCAAAATATCCTTTAAATACGCCAAATTATATAGGAACCTAGTATATACTATATATATGTACGTACCTCCTATTACTCATTAGATTTGTTATGATTAAAATAAACACATGTGTACGAAAGAATTGTAATTAGACACATACTCATACTTTAAGCAATATAATAATCGTCCTTATTCCTTATTCAATAGAATGGCTGATTATTTAAGTAGACAGAGAGCCTGAATAATTATTTTATACATTATCATCCACATAAATGTAAATACATACATCATAATCACACGTGTGTTATAATTTATGTTGTACCTACCATACATACTTACTATACATATATAATGTGGTATGTATCAATTTATTTTCTCACATAATAAGCGCGTTTAATACGTGGGTGTTTACCTTACCCCATATGGTTATAATTAATACTCAGACCTTAACCATTATAATATGCAATAAAGCTTGCTTCTTTAATTAACTCTCTATTTGGGCAGGATGTATTATTTGCTTTGATATACATACCAACCTATACATTTACATAAGCAAAACAATGAGCCATTTGATTGAATTCAATATTCGTTTTTAATTTCAGGTAATTTAAAGTTCAGAAATATAATAACTCTGATAAAAAAAAAATATTTATAATTTCCATAACATACACATAATATTTAAAAAAAAAATAAACTCGACTTTATTATTAAATTTTAAAGTTATTTCAGATAATAGAAATATTATAATATCCCGAGTGCGAAAATTCATTATTTTGTTGATGTTATTGCAATAGAAATACGACCTATACATAATAATTTAGATTTTCCAAAAATAATCTGCTAAACTTTTTTCCTCGGGCAATATTTAGATGTACAGTTTTTTTTGTTCAATAATGTATATTGTGCATTTTACTAACCGCTAATTTAAAATTTATGAAACTTTAAAAATGTTTGATTTAATATACAGGGTGTCCCGCGACTCAACGTCAAGCAGGTACTGGGTGATAGGGTAGGTTATACCCGTACTGCAAATAGTAAGAAAAAAAAAATTAACAGTTTAGAGTAGACGATATGATGGAATGCTTGATGAAAAATATAAAGAAAACACTTGTTTTTATAATTTTTCTCCCTTGCAATGCGTATATCTCGGAAACGGTTGATATTTGGAAAAAATAGATCACAACAAAAATTGTACAACATTTGATGGGCTTTTGTTTATTCCTAAAAAATTTCGCTTCGACACACTATTTCCGTGGTTAAAGCGTAAGGCTCCAAAAGCCCACTTTTGGGGGCTTTTTACCACTCGCCATCTTTCGGATCACCTCCCAGGAATCAGGAATATTAGTATGTTAACTACTTAAGCAGCCTGAACAATACTTTGAAGGAATGGCTTACTGGAGTAGTCCCACATCAATAAGGAATAATACGTTCCTATTTTAAAAAAAAAATAAAATTGTACTTGCTTGAAAATGGTTTAAATGTTGGTAACATGATTATGGAAGCAGCAAGTGGCAAGTGTTGAAAAATTTTGAAAACTTGATAAAATGTGCTTCATTTTTAAAAAAATATGATGTGTCAAAGTTTACTTATAAAATTTGTTTGAAAAATGACTCAGTCAAACTTAATTTTTCTTGCAAAACTTACAATATTTATTTTGAATTTCGAGATTGCATTCAGTAGCATGGTTATTAAGGATTACGTAGAAAAAAATCACTGAAAAATATCACAATTTGTGACCACAGTACATAAAAATGTGGCCGTGGGTATCGATTTTCATAATTTTTCTAAATATTGCTTTTATTACGTAACACAGCGAGATATTTTTTTTTCTTACTATTTGCAGTAAGGGTATAACCTACCCTATCACCCGGTACCCGCTTGACGTTGAGTCGCGGGACACCCTGTAGATGTAAAGGTATATGTAGGTACATATTCATAGGCCTGTGACCCAACAATGGTGGGCTTTATTTATTTTTTGAGAAATTTATTAGATAACATATTGTTTACTCTTGGCATCTATATATGTATATAATTATATATAGAAGATAAAAGTAAAATATTTATTAAATAAAACAGATTCATTGACGTGTAATCATGTTGGGAATCATATACTTATGTGTTATCAATTTATCATATAGGATGGTATATTTAAAAAAAATTAAATTAAGTACACGTCGTGTCACATTTGAATATTCATTGTGAATATTGAAATAAATTAAAGGCACGACTGGGACGCAAAAACTTGCTCTTACGACATTGTGGCAAGTTATATTCGTGTTAACTATACTGGGAAATTCAATTGACTAGTTCTTTTGAAAACGATTTTCTGTATTTTATTTTTCCAATTTTTTTTCCAAAACATTCTTCTTTAAAAAATGTATGCAATAGAAACAAAAAATTATATGAAAGACATCATCGTCGGCAAAAAATATCCATGTAGAATTTCATCAAAATCAATAATAAATCGAATTTTTTATTGTTGGAAAACATTTTTTTTTTTTTCGAAAATTACTTTTTTAATTTTTTTTTGCAGTATGAATCAAGTTTAACAGGATATTTGTAATATTAAATTTCTTAAAAATTGGTAGAGCTGTTCAAACTAAAGCCGATGTAGAAAAACAGTTCTATGAGATGAAATAACTTCTTGGGAAAAATCATATTTTTCCGCGGTTTTTCAAAAACAAAAATCTTCAAAAACTACTTCTTTCAAATTCTTGTTTGCAGTATTATTCTGGTCTAGGGCAGTAGTTTTAGAATATTACATTTTAATAAAATCGGTGCATTCGTTAAAAATAAACACAACTGGGTCGCGCACTTACTCTTTATCAATTTTCCCCAAAAATTAAATTAAATTTAATAAAAATAAATTTAAAATTTTTTTGTAAATATAAATGAGAAATATGTACTGTTTTCAAAATTTCTAAAGCTAACTACTTTTTTTTTTATAAAGATTCAAGCAAAAATCAAAGTATGCAGAAAGATTTGTTGTTTAAATATAAGTTTACTAGGAAAATGATACCAAAATCGTTGGAGCGGTTTTTAAATAAATCAATGTTTACTTAATAATTTTAATAAAAAAATATTTTTACTAATTTTAATTTAACCAAGTTTAAGTTCCTAATAGTCTGCATTTTATGCATTAAAAATAATATTTTTTAGCCAAGCCGTTTTCCAAATATTGAATTTACAATAAAATAAATTAAAAATTTAATTAAAATTAAAACTAAGCACTTTCACATATTTTTTGGTTGAAATCAATTAATCCGTTCATAAATAACGCAAGAAAAAAAAAACGTTTGAATGGGGGATACCGTAAAAAGGCATTTCAATTGTTAACAAAAGGCAGTCAGACCTAAATATCAGTGTTTTTCTTTTGAAGAAAACCGTTGGAGTCGTTATATGACAGGTAACGTTATTTTTCAAGCTTAAAAAAAATTCAATTTATTCTTCTAAGGAATGGTCTACAAACCCTTCATACAAAATTTGAAGCAAATATCGAAGACCCACTTTTTTTGACTTCGCTATTTAAGTCAGGAACAAACACGGGTTAAAAAAAAAACACATTTTTTATTAAAACAAATTCCGGTGAAACGTGTAAGAAATCGTTTTTTGTTGTATTTGTTACTGTCAGGAAAAAAAAATATTTGAAAAAAAGTGTGGAAAGGAATAAATTTGAGTTTAAACAGCTCTTTAAAAAAAATCAGTAGTTTCTTAGTTGGGCGATTTTAAAACAAATTGGCATATTGATTTTCATTGTTAAAAATACACTCCTCGCCACTTAATAGGACACAATAAAAAAAAACACTTTTTAGAATTAATTGTATTTTTATTTCAAACAATCATTACAATGTAAGGACTGAGGGAGATATTCTGTTATAGAACTGATTTGAAAATAAATTTTTTGAGAGACTGCTGGTAGTCTAAAAGCCATTACAGATGTAAGAATTAAAATTCAGAAACATCTTCAGTTATAAGACTAACGGGACATGATATTTAGAAAATCTAAACATCGCTATTTAGCTTAGTTTATACTTTATCAAGAACAAGTATTTAATTGACAGATACAGTGCAGATATCAAAAATAAACCCATAATAATACTTAAAGTAAGAGTATTTTATTAATTTTAATTCGAATTTTAAAAAATTTTCTGAGCAACAAAAATTTAAAAAATTTATTTTCAAATCAGTTCTATAACAGAATATCTCCCTCAGTCCTTACATTGTAATGATTGTTTGAAATAAAAATACAATTAATTCTAAAAAGTGTTTTTTTTTATTGTGTCCTATTCATGTGGCGCAAAAAAAGCACCTTGCATTTTGCCGGTTGTTGGTTAATAATTGTTTGTTAATACTTAAGGCTTTAGCATTGAATCTTCCTTCTGATCAATAAATAACAGTTAAATGATCTTTAATTGAAAACAAAAATTAGATCTCTAGCTTGCTTAGTTTGGGAGCAAAGAACGATAGAAAATGCACTTGAAGTGTGTCCTATTTAAGTGGCGAGGAGTGTATATGTAGAATTTTGTGTGACTATAATAAAGATGTGCCAGCTATGTATATATTTTGGGCAATTGTTCCTCTAAAGTGTCTTAGGATGTTTGTTCCTTATTTAAAGAAGAGTTTAGCAATTAAAGATCCTTATACGTTAATCCCAGTCCAGTTTAAAGGGCGATAAAATTTGCCATTACAATTTTTTTTGGAGTGAGTTGGAATCTTCTAATTGAATTGTTTAGTATGAAACTTTAAAAGGGCCATTATAGAGAACCTGCTGACTTTCAGATAATATTATTATTAAGGACTATGATGAACTCATTTTAACACTTTCCAAGAAAATGTTTATCAACTTGTAAATTATTCTTAGTTTGCGTTTTTGAAATCCCAACATTATATTTAAGTCCAATTTGTACAACAGATCATCCACAAATTGGACTAAAATCGGCAGCTTGTTAGATTTTAGGTAGTGGGGATGAAAACTTATTCATGAAGAAATCAAAGACAAACTTTAAAAGTTTGATTTATTTTTTTTTTTTTACTTAAAAAGGGAAATCACTTTTGACAGAACTCAGCGTTCATATACTTTCTGCCCGAAGAAAATTTTCGAAACATATAATTGGGAATATTTTTGTGGAAAAGTCAAAATTTGTGTATTATCTTGCAGGATATGACCAATTTTCGGCTAACAAAATTGATTTTGTATACCCGCGACTTTATTTTCCAATGTATCATATTTGATACACTCCAAATATAAACAAAACCACAAGTTATTAAAACATTTTTTACTTGCGCAATAGAAGAAGTGACGTGGGGACATGTGTTAACCGCTTTGTATGCGACAGTGAAATGAATTGTCAAAATATGTGTTTTTTGAGATAAATGATCGGATGTTTATTTTATTATAAAGAGGAAGGTATGCCGTTAATAATGAAACACAACATCACCCAAATGGCCGCCACGACCACGCTTACAGGACCATATCCTTTTCATGAAATTTTCCATAACCAAATCGCAAAGTGGCTGCCCTATGTCCTCGATAGCCTCACGAATTCCATCTTTGAGGTCTTGAATCGACGCTGGGCTTTTGGCGTAGACCTTATCTTTCACGTGGCCCCAAAGGAAGAAGTCGCAAGGTGTTAAATCACAAGATCTCGGTGGCCAATTGTGATCACCTCTTCGAGAGATAACAGGGTCCGGAAACTTTTCCCGTAAAAGATCGATGGTTTCATTGCTTGTGTGGCACGTAGCGCCGTCTTGTTGAAAGTAAACGTTGTCCAGATCAATACCATCCAATTCCGGCCATAAAAAATCATTAATCATCTCTCGATAGCGCAATCCATTGACCGTAACTGTTGCTCCAGCCTCATTTTCGAAAAAGTAAGGTCCAATGAACCCGCCGGACCATAAACCGCACCAAACAGTCACGCGTTGAGGATGGAGAGGCTTTTCAACAACAACTCTTGGGTTTTCCGAGCCCCAGATGCGACAGTTTTGCTTGTTGACGTAGCCTCCGAGGTGGAAATGGGCCTCATCAGTCAAGATGATTTTTCGATGAAATTCCGGATCATTTTCATGCATTTCAAGGACCCAATCAGCAAAGACACGACGTTGTTGATGATCAGCCGGCTTGAGTTCTTGTGTTAACTGAACTTTATAAGCCTTAAGACCCAAGTCTTTATGCAAAATACGGTGTAATGACGTTTGTGGAATGCCTAATTCCAAAGAACGACGAGGAATGGACAAACCTGGGTTTTCTTTAACACTTTGGGGCTACAACAGCAATATTCTCAGTTGTTCTTGAGCGACGCCCGTGCACGTCTTCACATCACTAACTTGTCCCAACAGCTCGAATTTATCCACCAATTTCTGTATTGCGGTCCGACAAGGTGCTTCACGACGACCCAAAAATGTTTTAGTTTTACGAACCGACTCTGCTAAATTTTCACCATTTTTATAGTGAATTTTAATAATTTCAATGCGTTGTTGAAAAGTGTATCGTTCCATTTTTATTAATGGCGTAGTTTCTACTTGTCAAATGTCAAAAAATGATAGCTTCAAAAGTGACAACTACTGATATAGCGGGCTATTCAAAATAACACATCTTATTGGAAAACCCTTTATATTGAACTCTGAAAACAATGTACCACACAATGTATCTAATATGATTCATTGGGCAGTGAATTTTTTTTTCTTCATAAAAATTCGTTTCTATTTCTAAAATATCAAACAAAACCATATCCTTTAAAAATATCTTTTAACATATTCCATAGGTGGATCAATGGCAAATCATTACAAACATCTTGACTGCCGATTTCGCCCAATGACGACCCACGTGCCAAGACCGGCCATTATTATTTTTAATTAAACACATCAATCGAAGATGCATACCTTTTTTTTGAATGCGTGTAATTCGAATAAACTTTTACAGCTCTGCCAACATTTGTCTGCAAACTTAAACACAAATTTTATCTGCATATTGAGATTCACCTTTTTTTTGTCGTTACTATTTCTCACAATCATTATACAGATGTTTCCACAATTGTGTGACCTTCCTTTTTGTTTCTACCATCAAAAAATAAAATTCTAAAAATAAAAAAATAAAACAAAAAGACAGAAAAAAATATTGGACATCCAATTCATTGCTCAAGGGATAGCCTATGAATATATAAAGCGTTAAATGAAAAGAATCTTATTGATGCTCAAAAAGGATATTTTCAGGTCGAAGGATAACGAAATCAAATCCATAAATAAGTTTTGGCAACATATGGTCCACACATACAGCACAGAGCAAAACACGCATTTTCTCTAGCAAAAGGATAATGTGTGTATACAAAAGGAACACCATAATACATATGAGTGGGATGCGTGTCGTTGCGAAAAACTGGAAAATATTGTAAACAAATCAGAAGCAGCTCCTAAAAGGATCAAGAAATTGTATTATCGTAATAAATTGGTTCGTCTACTAAGCTATTTGGCTTCGTTGATATTCCTTTTTTTTTTTTTTGTATATCCTGTTGTTTGGGTTAGATTTTTCAAAGTATCCATTTTCTTTTTATTCTATGAGGAGAAAAATGCACGTTTGTTTTAAAAAATAAATAAAAAAAAAAACGTAAGAAAACCAAATAAATAGAAACAATAGGCTCAAGTGGACCGATGCCATTGTGCCACTCAGGATACATCAGGCAGAAAGTTTTCCATAAATCTGTTGGTTACATGGTCCATGAACATCATAAATGCTATGGTGCCGGTGCTGGTACTGGTGCTGGTGCCAAGGAGAGAGTTATTGTCACTTGAGGATTTCATTTGGTTCTTCTCCTGGCTTTCGTTTGTGTTCTTGTTTGATGGGTGCGGTGCGGTATGGCATAGTGGTAGAGGTTGAGTTTAGCATTTCTGCCTACCTATATTTATTTATACTTACATATTGTTGGTGGAGGAAATAACAAAAAAGAAAATACCATTTCAAAATGTTGTACTATACTATAGTGTACAGTACATTTCAGGAAGTCTCAAGGCACCACTTAGACGACGAAACAGTGGCGCTGCAGAAATTAAAATAGAGAGACGGAACGGAAAATTTTCTTCTTCTTAGATTTCCTTACTAAATGAAGAAGGCACATGATATATTGTTTTATATTATTGTCTTCCAACGTAAAAGTCAGGATGTATATAAATAGATAGTTGTGGAAGTAGATATAGTTATACACATAGTTAAAGTCTGATATAGATATTTAGGTCATGAGGTAAGTCTTTTGTAAAAAATGCATTTAACATTCCTTGCAGGAAGATTTAAATTATTTATTAGGTAAAATAAAACTGAAAAGTAAAGTAGCATTTAAATTCGACTAAATCCTTAAGATTGTAACTTGTAAGATGCATGTCCTTTGTTTTTATGGTCCTATACAACAAGGACTTAGCAAGAAAATAGTATATTTTTTACCTTTTAGTGTATTAAAGCTTATGCAAAATAAGACTTTGCTATCTAGAAATCGATTAAGACAATCGTGAGGATTTTCAACAGGACATTGTGTAAATATTTTTAGATTCTTAAAAAAAAAAGACGCCCGGATCTTTATATAGAAGAGAATACTTTCGACAGTGTGGTATAGAAACTTGTATCTGAATGGTCGCATGTTCAAACAAAATATGTATTACGTTTCAAAATCAAAATCCTGATGAGCAGTTTAATTTCAAACAATTTCAACATCCGAAATTTATCTTGTATTTAATTTTTTACCAAAAACAAAAAAAAAAAAGATAGAAATGTGATTTTATCGATTCGCTCCAAGGCATATATAACTGACATATATGACTGTTCTATATTATAAGAATTCAGCAAAAAGTCCTTAAGAGTTAAGACCGACGCACGTTGATAATCTGTTGTGGCCTTGTCATTTACGGCTGTTGTTGAATCTTCTGTTTATTATTCAGTCACTGATATTAAATGACTATGACAAGTTACACGATTGAGCAGAGCGTCTAATTGATAGAACTTTATTAAATAAAGGAAATAAAATTTTATCAAAATCGTTGCAGTCGTTAACGAGAAATTTAATGAAAATTTCAATATGAAATTTAGACCAGTTTTCCTTTGTTCAAACATTGCATGCGGCTTAATAAACGGTCAGACACAGTGGTCCTGCAAAGCCGACTCTCAAAAGTTTTGTGGGCAAATTCAGGACGACTATATATTTCGATGTTGTCCATGAAATTGTATAGAAGAACATGAGGAACTCGATTTCTCGCCGTGCACAAAGTTTTTTTTTGCAAAATTCAACTTTACAAATTTTACGTCGCGGAACTTGACTCTTCACCTGACTTATTTATTTTTTTCTTGGAGATGTCATTGCTCAGAATCGTTTAAAAGTACCGTTCTTTTGCAGGTATACCGTTAATAAGCTTCTCCGGAAAAAAATAGATGAAAGACAACATTAATGGCAACAAAAATCACTAGAATAAAATTTTATAAAAATTGATTTTTTTCGGGAAAAATTAAATTCAAAAAATTAACTTTTTAAATATCTTTTTGTAAAATTTTTGATTCCAGTAATAATTAAATTTGAGAGTACTTTCAGAATATTGTCGAAATCGGTTCAGCCGTTAAAAATATAATCGGTATCGATAAAGTACCGTTATTTTGCAGGTACCGTTGACCACCATTGGCAAAAAATCATTCATATAAAATTTTATCAAAATCGATCGCATTTTTTTCGAGAAATTAAAAATTATCTGTGACTTTTATATGTAGGTACCGTTTTTTCATGACCTAGGACAAAAACAAACAAAAAGCTGGAATGTGTCAGAAAATCTTGCTCTTGGGTCAGATTACTAACCTTTGGCTAAAGGATACTAAACAAGAAACTATAATAAATAATCGCATGCAAAAATAGAGTTTCTATAGCGTTTATATGACAGGTACCGTTAATTAGGTGATTTTGAAAATAAATTTTTTATTATTATTATTATTATTATTATCTTTATTGTTTTTTTTTTTTCAGAAGAATACAAACTTAAAGTTAAAAAGATATATAAGCATGGCCCTAAGCCGTCTGCCGGTTAATTAAATATATATCTATGTAATCTGAGAGAAAATGTATACAAAAAGATTTATGACAAAAAAATAGAAATTAAGAAGCAGAAAAAAAAATAAATTAAACATAATCTAGAATAAAAAAGGACTTAAATTTATATGTTTTTAGTTTAGCGAAAACGAAATTAATAAAGTAAATAACAATATTGGTTCATATTTTTAAGACAAAAGTTTGGCTTTATCTTACATTTAAAAAATTAGGTTTACCTGAAACAAAACAGAATATGGAAGCAGTTAAAGACTTAAAATATCAACTGGTATCGCGGGCTTTTAGTTTAGCTAAAACGAACTTAAATTGAAACAGGCTTTTAGTTTAGCTAAAACAAAATTAGATTAAGTTTTATCCTCAAAAATCAGGCTTTTAGTTTAGCTAAAACAAAATTAAATCAGATTCTATCTTCATAGGTATTTACCTAAAATAGATTCACATATGTATTTCTATACTCAACCGAATGTGAGATAAACTTTTTCAGAAAAAAAAGAAAATAAATTTCTAACAAAAAATTTTGTCATTCCCAACAAATCAGTCACACAAAATTTTATCAAAATCGATTGTATTTTTTTTTCGAAAAAAAAATTGATTTTCTGCAGCGTTTATATGGCAGTGCCGTTAATATGGTGATTTTTAAAATAAATTTCTAACGAAAAACTTCATTATTTGGAATTAATCAGCAACATAAAATTTTATCAAAATCGATTTTATTTCTTAAGAGCAAAATTGGGTAATCTTTAAGGCTAATAACTAAGAGGGGGGCTAAAAAAAACGGCAAGAATTAGTTTATCGAAGTGCAATTTTAAGATTTGCTTCGGATTCTTGTGAATTTGCGGCAAAATTAAAACAGAATTCCGGTATTTTTTGATGAGGTTTAACAGTCCTAAAAGTAACCAACAGTGCCAATCATTTAAAACAAATTAAACTATAAAAAAAAAACAAATAAAAAAATAATAAAAAATAAAAAAATAATTTGTTCTAAGATTTTTTTTTAAATTTAAATTTGAATTACCAATGTATTTGATACTTATTTAATTTGTTTAAAATTTTTAGCTTTTGTGTTGCAAATTACTAAATTGTGAATTATTCAATTCTTAATTTATTTATTACTCAAATTGTAAATTTGATCAACTTACATATTTTATAAATTAGATTTGTATTACATTTCTTTTTAAAATATTGTTTGTATATATTTTTAATGTCATATCCGTCAGACGGCACTTTCTCCATGTTCGTATTCTGAAACAAAAATATTGTATCACTTTTTTTGGACAAATGAAAGGTTTCACGTGTTTTTTTCGGATGAGAAAAAGTTTAGTTTTGAGGGGCCTGATGTGTTAAATTTTAAAATCTCATCCTTTTGATGTATGCGTTGTTAATCCTATCAGATTGGAGGGACCTAAAATTTTTCGTCGAGTCCGAACGACTAAAGTAAGATGCACTTTTCATGACAATCATACTCTTAGACGATTTGTCACTTTCTCGCAAGAGCCAGTGTTTCTGAAAAAACATTTAAGTTTACTCCAGGGTTAGTTTTCTACACAATAATTAAAAGGGTATAACAAATCCAAATTTCTACTTATACTATAATATCCAGATAAATACTTTAGATACAAACAATATTTTTTGAATATTAAAAAGTATTCCTTCCTTGAACGCTCTTTATAACGTTTCAAACTCAATTAAATGTTTTAAATTGATATTTTTAGTCAACCTTCAACCAAATAAAACAAAATATAAAATTCCTGACTGAATATTCCGCCCCCACCAAATTCCATTTCAAAATGTCTATCCTTTAATCCAACAGAATATATAAGATAAAATCTGTTATCTGTCAGTGGTTAACAATTGAAAGTTCTTCGACATCGAAAAAAAGAAAAAAAAAGAAGATTCTTGCTGCAGGGTATAAAGTAAAGAAGGACACGAAAAGTGTTTTTACGTTGATCTGTTTGATTGAAAACGATTAGACATTAAAATGTATTTTACCGACCCAGTTCCTTTTATTCAGCCATTTTATTTTTTTTATTAAATAAGAACTTTTAAACTTTCCCTAGATATTATATTTTTAACTTTAATTTTGTAAAGTTTTCCATAACCAGGGGCAGTATATAGAAGCAACCACAAACTAGGTACCATTTCTAACAACAAAAAAAGGTCATGTTTTTAAGACCAAAGAATCAGTTCGAATAATAATAATTTTCGAGAGAACATAATTTTAAACTGCTGATATTAGGTATTTATGAATGTTTAATTAGAGGTTCAATACTTCATATTCACGTGTTGTGTATCCTATAAGCAGTTAATACGGACAACAAAATTCGCAGTGCAAAAGCAATCATAAAATGCATAATTATACAGAAATAAAATTCAATTCATGTGATTTCAAATGCCATTGGGGTACTGGGAAGTAGGACAGGGTAGAGGTAGCACATGCCTAGCCGCACTTTGACCAAAATCGTACCTACTTTTGTGGAACCGCAAAAATATTTTATTTCATATAAAGAGAAATGCTTTTGTTAGAGAGTGCTACCGGTGGTAGAGTTTGTTGTGTTGGCAGTGGTAGTGCTACTGGCCAATGTCATCCACCCCGCGTGCACCCACAAAAGCTAGAGAAAATATAAAACGATATACCATACTATAGTGAAGTTTACCAACGAAATGAAACTCGGAAAAAAAAAACATATAGATCCTCTCATATACAACACACAACCCACAGCAACAGCAACAGCAACACAAATGAAAATAAAATCCCTGCTGGACATAATGTTCGGGTAAACAGTCCATTGCGTCACCATGAACGCTTTATTTGGACGATGAACCAGGGAATGGGAATATATGCCCGTCCCGGTCCAGTTCAACCTTAGCCGAGTCCAGCCGAACCCCAGTCGGGTTGATGTATAGACAAAACATATTGTACAACGCCATAAACTCGAATATTCTGACCGAGAAAGCAACCCGAAATAGTGGCTACTCGCACATATCCTGCCAGCAGCGTATTATGGTGTTGAGCTGAAGACCTATTTGGTTAGTTGATATGGCCAGGTTCACTTTTCTGATGGCAAAACCCAAAAACATAGTTTTTGCTTTTTCCAACAAGAAGTATTTTATGCGGCTATAATTGGACGCCAGTAGGTAGGTAGGTACGTACAGAGGTAGTGTTGTTCCAGATTTTGTATATATGTATTTTCCTTTTTTTTTAATACATATATATATTTTTGTGCACTATTTTCTGGTTTCGCCTCTGGGGAGTTGTCTGAGCGGTTTTTGTTTTTGAGTTTGCATACACAGTACTGACCCTCATTGTTTTTTATTAAAAACGTAAAACAAAAAGTTTTTATGAAATCGTTTTAATCAGATATGATTACGTTATTTGATGATGGACTAATTGAAGATATGATGGGATAGAGTTTGGATTGTTTAACTTATACCAACTGGATTTTGGCAATATGAATATCAAACAAGGGTATTTATATACATATATAAACTTTAAAATATTGGAGAGTATCTATATTGCATATCATGAAACATAATACAAATGTACAACAATAGAGTTTGGTCTTGTAATAAGTGACTTTGATAGCCATCTATCCTTAAATTTTGTTTGGGTATAATCATATGTCGATGCTAGGATTTTACTAAATTTATTGAGAAAATTTGAGCTCAGTTTTTCTGGTCATTGATGTGTTTGTAAAAATAAGACGAAGTAGGTATAATGATCTCATTAACAAAAATCGAATCACACTACAGACTTTTTCAGAAACGTGACCATCGATAGTTGGTCTGTGAGTTTGTCTTCCTACGGTGAATTTGTCTTCCACAAACAAAATCAGCTCTTAAATAAAACGACGAAAACCTCTTGCTAATCGCTGTTCCTTTGGACTAAGCAAGCAATTGAGAAATAAAGCCCTATCGAGGTACTTTGTCGTTTTTGAAAATGCTGTAAAGCTTTTTTAAAATCAGTAGCGTGCCATCATTTTTGACCATAATGAATTGAAATTGAATATGTGTCTGTAAGGCATATTGCCCATGAATTATCGGTTCATCTGATCCACGATCTGTAAAGCGCCTAGTTTAGCACGCGACACGCACTGATAGGAAAATTCTTTGCAAACCTCAGTATAAATACCAACCTACTTTCAGAGTTACCTTTGTCAATTTGGTAACTCCTTTAGTATTTTTTTCATTGGGTTTCCATTTAGGAACTTTTGAATTTAGGACTTTTTAAAAAGATCTCAATGATTGGTGTTAAGCAGCCCATAGATACCACGCCGGTGTGCGCACCGGTGTTGGTGCATTGAAATGTTTTCCGTCTGTAAGCTGGTGTGCGCACCGATTTCGGTGTCAGGCACGGTGCGAGTAAAATCAAAACGTTTTGATTTTTTCGTGTCTCTGTCTTGATCGTTGTCATTTCTATGGGGCTCTGCGCGCACATTCATTGCAAATTTTTGTTGTAAGGAATCGATATGCAGGGCAGCTACGATGATTGGTGTACGGATCGGTGTGGTATCTATGTGTGGTGGAATGCCACACCGGTTATATTACACCGGTGCGTGCATCGGTGTGATGTCTATGAGCTGCTTTACAGTGGATAGTGAAATTAATGTTAAACGAAATTAATGTGAAGTAAAGTGTATTTAAGTGTAAGGAATATTTATTTTAACTGCGTATCTTACGCCTTGGTGTGATGTGGAAAAAGATAAAAGATAAATTTCCATTTTTTTATAAGTAAAAATAAAGATAAAAAATTGATCTAAGAAATGTAGATAGGATACCCTACAAGTTGTTTTTGCCACTTCAAAATGCTTACTGCGGCAACCCCGAAAGAGCTTTTAGAAGAGTAGGAAAAAATGGGAAACAAAAGAGTGCGAATAAGAGACAAACATTCCTATCTTTCCTGTAGATACTGCAAAAAAAGGACAAAGTTTTGTTGTTGTTGTTTATATTATTGCACCTTCTTTTTTCTTTTTCTTCTTCTTCTTCTTCTTCTTCTTCTTCTTCTTCTTCTTCTTCTTCTTCTTCTTCTTCTTCTTCTTCTTCTTCTTCTTCTTCTTCTTCTTCTTCTTCTTCTTCTTCTTCTTCTTCTTCTTCTTCTTCTTCTTCTTCTTCTTCTTCTTCTTCTTCTTCTTCTTCTTCTTCTTCTTCTTCTTCTTCTTCTTCTTCTTCTTCTTCTTCTTCTTCTTCTTCTTCTTCTTCTTCTTCTTTCTTCTTCTTCTTCTTCTTTCTTCTTCTTCTTCTTCTTCTTCTTCTTCTTCTTCTTCTTCTTCTTCTTCTTCTTCTTATAAATTTTAGCTTATATAGTTTTCTACATAAAAGTACTCAATACATTTTTCACCCTACCATCAACCGATTCAGGTAAAATTTGTAAAGTCTGTTTTTTGATAACACTCACCACTTTGTGTGGTTTTTCAATCGCCTCAACCTATTTAAAAAAATTTAGCCATGGGCCAAGTCATGTGCACTTTTAAGGACTTGCTCAGACCATAAAAACAAAGGTCTCCAGCAAAATTCAGCTTTGTCGGAATTATTTCGTAAATTTGACTTTATTTTGTCTAATTTTCCTGGGCTACTGTTTGGAAGATCCTTTATAATTCAAGACCAACTTAAATATTGTCTTGTGGAACATTCAATAAGTGCAGGTTTTTTTTTTAGAAAACGCAATTGTAAAGCACAACCTAAAACAAAACTTATTTTTGGTCATAAAAATTCATATCCTTTGAACTTTGGACTTCAATCATTTCCGATGACTTTTCAAAGGATTATGCATGATGGCTTCATTTATATTTTGTTTTTAGGTCCATCCTTATCTACCCCTCATCAAATAAGAAAAAAACCCGCATTTAAAATCAATCAATGCCTTGGTCCTTTTGTTAATTCCTTACTTATTTAGATATAGAAGATTTCATTGATTTATTGATTTCATTTGGTTGTAATAATTTATAGATCCTTTTTATTCCTTGTATATGCTGAAACCTCAAGTGGAGTTGAGTCGAGGAGGTTGGAAAATATATGCAGAGATAAGTGTGATTATATATGTAGGTAGCGTATTATAGCCTTTTTTCTGCAAAATAGCAGAACACTAAATAATGTTTTCTTTCCTCTATGAAATGAGGAAAGTAATCCATCCTGCATGAACAAGGAGCAACATTCATCCTTTCTTTTATTTTCATTCGTTTTACGTTTCTGCCACCACAATCCGCATATATAAAAAAAAAAAGGATACAACAATGATTCGCAATTCTCTTTATATCGTTAGATTCCTTATTGATTTGTTTGCTGTTTGATTGAAGGTAGAGATGGATATGGGATGGGAACGGGAGAAGAAAAATATAACGGAACCGAAGGATACACAACACGTCAGAATATTTGTGAAAGCTATATGTTTCTGTATCTATATATATTTATATATTTGCCACTCGTATGGTCCTTTATACCATCGATGTGTTGGAGCTCTATAAATAAACATTTTTAATACCGGTCCGACACGATAATCTCAGAATGTGATTTTCCTTTTTGCTTATTATTTGATAAATACTTCCGATTACGCCTCATGGTCTGAAGATGTTGTTTGTCATATATGGACGTTTCAAAAGGTATTAACTGAAGATCCTGCCTTTCTTGCTTTGTCCTTTCGAGTGGGTTCGAAGACACTCTTGAGCTTAAAGATAGGTGTTTCGTGCAGTCGACTTGACCTTGCCATCTTTATGTGATAAATGGGATTTCTTACTTTTTTTTGTTTGACTATCACATGCACATATAGGTAAACTACTATTTGTGATGATTCCTTCCGTGTCCTTTCTTCAACTAAAACCATCATAGAAATCGGATTGAGAATTCTTTTAGCCAAAAATCTATGGTGGATTATATTTTGCACTCGTTTACTAAATTAAGCCACGGTTGAGAACAAACAAGAGACATGTGGTATGGAGCTCGTTTGGGATAAGCTTTGCCACATGGATTAGGTAAGTATACCTTCCTACATGCCTACATGTCCACGATAGCTTTTATGTGGTAAACAGCAATGAGTTAGTCGCTGAAAATTAATGGAATAGAGAGTTGAATTGTTTCAGGATTATCACCAGCAAGACCAAAACAAATGTACACAGGCCGCAAAATGCATCACAGTCACAGCGCCTTGAGTGTTATGACTTTTGAGGCATTCAAAAGTTCAAAAATTTAGGCAGTTTTTTTTTTCAACAATATTATAAACAATGTGTATGATGCAAATTGTGGCATCTCAAACTCAAACATATCACTTTACGCTACAAGCGTCGAAAAAATTGGGTCCGGAAACAGTGGCAGATACAATTATTCTAATAATTTTCCTGTTTATTGTTGACGAATTTCGATAAAAATTGTTGTATAAGATCGTTTTGTTCATTCTCTCCACAAGACCATCAAACTGGGGAGGGGATGTAAGGGTCAGTGCTGATGATGGACGCCACCGAAGCGTTCGAAATGCATTCACGTGTAAGTCATTAGTTCGTGTTTTTTTTTAATTCGTTTAATTGTACTTAAATTTATGTGTGAAACTATAAGGTTTTTTTTTGTGTTTTTTATTCAAAAAAGTTGTAGTTTTTGTTTTATGAATTTCCAATATGCAATAAATAGCCTATTGAGAAAGTCCAGCTTCAAAGTTCTTATCTTGGTCAGAATGCAGCTCCAGTGGTATCTACACCAAAACGAAGAAAAAAACATTTCAACAAATTTTCGGGCTACAGTTTCGGCCATCTGATCCACAAGCGCAAATATCTCCAGAAGCTGATCTGTGCATTAGTAAATGAACAGCATAAATATATATTAAAATCCACCTATACAATCGGTATATCGTATATATAAGTAATGTATCTACTTATTCTCTCTTTTTTGAGCGTTTTTATTTCAAAATAAAATTCACTTACATTATACAACAAGTTGCCATTGCAGGGATGTACTTACAGAATCTGCACTTTTTACTTGCGATTATAGGTAGATAGGTACTAAAAGGGCAAGGTATTAAAAGGTAGGTAGGTTAGGTACTCAAAAGGCAAGGCAATCAAACATGACATTACAATGATAGCGAAATCGAAAAAACCTGGTAATTCTGTCTGTGTGTCTGTCTGTCTGTATGTCAGTCCCGTGTGTATCAGCACCTACAGCCTAAACGGCTGTACGGATTTCCTTCAAATTTGATATGGGTTTGTAGACCATTCTTTAGAAGAAAAATTGAATTTTTTTTGTAGCTCAAAAAATAACGGTACCTGTCATATAACGGTTTTGGAAAAGCTTAACTTTCTCGAAAACGGCTCCAACGATTTACTTTAAAAAAATTTCAAATGATTGTCTTTCTGATTGCAAGCCTATTAACGGTTTCTCTCATAGAACCGTTATTTTTTTCTTGATCTATCTCGTGAACGGGTCAATCGATTTTAATTTTTTGTTTGGAAAGACCTAGATGACTTGATAAAACTTTGATACCAACATTTTGCAAAAATGCTTTTAATTTTTTAATTATTTTTTGTAAATTCAATATTTGGAAAACGGCTTGACTAAAAAAAATAATTTTTTATGCTTCAAATGTAAACTATGTATTAAGAACTCCAAATTGGCGTTTCATAAATTCGTAAAAATTTGGTTTTATAAAAATTATTAAGTTAATATCGATTTATTTAAAAACTGCCTACTAACGATTTTGAATTATTTTTTTGGTTAATTTGTATTTACGCAGCAAAATTTTCAAAATTTGCATACTTTGATTTTCGTTTGAATCTTCCTAAAAAGTAATGGCGCAAAATTATAGTCCATTTAACTCCAAACTAAATCAAATTTAGTTTGACCACTAGTCTAAAATTACATTTTTTGCAATTATAGACAAGTTAAACTACACTTTATCTTTAAAGACTTGCATCAAAATTAAAATCATGAAAACCCTATTTTAATTTTGATAGTGTCACACTTTCTTCTCTCTGACTCCTGTCAATTTGTCATTTTCTATAAATCAAAAAAAATTAGCAAAATGTTTTCGGAGGACGAAGATTTTGAATTGTTTGAAGATTTTGAATTGTTTGAAGACTTTGAGCTTTTTAGGAAGCCCAAGGAATATAAAACACGAGCTGACCCTTTAACAAGTTTGGACGATGAAGAGTTTTACTCGCGGTATAGATTTGATAAGTCCACCGTTCTATTCTTGGTAGAGAACATCGATGTTGCAGAACCGGCAACAAATCGTGGACTTCCGATCCCTAAATTGCTGCAAGTTCTGGTAACTCTTCATTTTTTCGGAAGAAATGTGCACCAAAGTGATGTTGGTAAGGAAAAAACATTATGCATCAAAAAGATCTTAACTTAATTAAATACCTACCAACGTCAAATTTAGGTGCATTACATGGAGTGTCGCAGTCGACCGTAGGGAAAATAATTGCGAAAATTTCAAAATCCATTGCTTCCCTACTTCCGGAAATTATAAAATTTTCATCAACAACGGAAGATTTTGACAAAATGAAGAGGGACTTTTACAAAATTGCCAGATTCCCTAAGGTAATAGGAAGCAATCGACTGTACGCACGTACAAATAAAGCGACCAACTAGGATAGTTGGACCTGTTATGGTCGGTCATTACATTAATCGAAAAGGTTATACAACTTACTACAAATCTTGTCTGCTTCAGACCACCCTCAACAAGAAGAGGCATCAGTTGCACTTTAGCCAATCAAAGAAACTTGGTTCTGAAACCCCTCGATAAATCAACCATAGCTGCCAAACTGAATGCCAATTAAATAGGGATCCATTTCAAAGAGTTGCAAAGAAGTTCAAACAACACAGTTCTAAAAAAAATTAAATTAAATTTGATTTTAAATTAAAAAAAAAAATTGAAATTAAACAGAAAATTATATTCCGGGCTAATGACATTTGACGACAGATAGAAAGGTGTGTTTGCTTTGTTTTCTTAGCGAACTGTCACTGTTTAAGGCGTGTTCGCACAAATAAGTTAGAGAAATGCTTTAAACCCCACACTTCTTGTCAGTACTTCAGAAAGAGTCTATAATTACTTTAAAGTTAGAGAACTGTTTCAAAGTTAAAATTAAGTTAAGAAGTGTGGCGTTAATTCCTTAAACTTAGGCTGACTATAATTTTGCGCCAATATTTTTAAAAATGATTCATATGATTTTTTTTTGTATTTTTCATTTATATTGAAAAAAAAAAATACCTATTAGATTTATTTTTATTAAATTTAAGTTTATTTATGTGGTAACTTGCTACAGTAACAAGTTTGTGCGAAGTGCACCCAGTCGTGCACTTTATTTTGTTTCTGCTCGAGTCCGTCACTTAAACTACCTATTGTTAAAAATTAAAAAAAATAAGAACTTTAAGACCCTTCTTTTTTTATGCACCAATTTTGATTGTTACTATCATTATATTCAATATTTTCCTAATTTCTTTTTCAAAAGCAACAAACTCCGTAAGAACAAGCAAATGGCAAATGCATATAAAAACAATAATATATTTGTATCCATTTTGATTCTTACACTTTGAATATTGCTGGTTGATTTAGCAGAAACAAATCGGCCATTGACCTTCATTCTTCAAGTTTAATATAGAATATCTTAGGTACTTACACTATCTATGTATACCTACCTTAAGTTAAAGTTGTTCTTGTTCATGCCTGGTACTAAACAGTATGTTGATCATATTTAGAAATGAGGGTTGCTGCCTGTTATTCTATTGGGCACTCGCAATTAAAAAGTCAAAAATTTATTTTTTTTTTAACTAAGCTGCCATAAAAACATCATAATAAGCTCTTAAAAAATCTAACAAATAATTAGTAAGTGTGTATTTATCTACAATATTTTCCAAATTTTTAATTGGTTTCATATTTTTTTCGATTGATATCCAGAAAAAAAAAACAACCCAAATGCCCAATAAATTCTTTCACCGCTATGAATCACAATTGTGCCAATTAATTGACTTTTGACAGACCAATCTCTTTTCATAAATTCATCATTTTTAATTGCTTACCATGCATCCCAAAAGATCAACAACATCCAACAACAACAACAACATCAAAACAAAAATAATCATACACATGCGTACACAACCGTCTATACATATAAACTCACTATAAGTCATATTTAAGTAATTTATTTTAGAAACGAAGAGTCAAATATCATCTCTTTCACAAAAAAAAAAACAAACAAAAATCCACAAGTAAAGTACCTAACCCCCATTGCACAAACAGGAAACAAATTACCTAACGAAACAGGTACACACTTTTCTTTTCATTTTTTTTTTTGTGCGAAAATTACTTCTATCCTATGTAGGTACATATACCTACAACCTACTGTAGTTACTGTATAGAAGATGTATCTATGGGTGTACTTATATTTCAAAAAATTAACCCTTCTTGAGCAAATCTATTTTGACACAACGAACGAACATAAAAACAAAAAAAAAATCTAAAAACAAAAAATGAACCTGTAAGGGCGACAACGAGTATAAACGATGCTTAGATGCCTATTTCTAAGATATTTTTGAATAGATAAAAGTATCTACGAAATATTGAAGAAGAGAACTTACACTTTTCTCTTTTAAATCTTCTTATAGTGATAGCATCTGACTGAACTGAGTAAAGTGTATCTCATGGATACATAGCAACACTCACTAGAAAAAAAAAATTAATTCTGATTGGAATAAAAGAAGAAAACGAATTAACGAAACTACCTTATGTTCATATATGTTAGTATGACGTATGTGTTGCGTATCCTTGAGTTCGAATTTTTCTATATTTTACTATTTTTCTATTTAAGAGATTCCCAGCATCTCAAACAAGAGCGCATAGCAGCTGAATTCATTCCACATTAACAAATTCATTCGTTCAGTTTTATTTAAACGAAATGCTGACATAAAAGAGCAAAATTATGGGCGAATCTGGAATCTCTTTAAATATTCAACTTCGAAGTAAAACCAAACAGATGGTAAAAAACTCGTATCTGTCCTCTTGGTTCTTGGTTGCGGAGGAGGAAGACATGAAAACTGAAATTCTGGTGGTGTGTAGCATAGCCAGAACAACTACACTTTTAATACAGGTCTCTTCGTTTGGTTGTTTGTTGGTCGTTTCGTCGTTTTGTACCCACGGAGTTTCAATCTACACTTGCCTCTTTCGAAAATAACGTTAGTTCGGTTTTGATTCTACAACGAGAGTGACGTATTCGTGCAGATGCACTCTTGTCCAATCTATATACACACATCCTTTACAAAAACAACAAGAAAAAAAAATCGGAAAGAATTTTTTCCCATTTGAATTCTAATACACAATCAAACCTTAAAAGATATACGCACCCGCACGTTCTTAACGGAAAAAATAGAAAAGGGATATTTTGTTTGAAACAAAACTTTGTGAATAAAATTAATGATTTTCCTTTAGTTTGGCAAAAAGGAAAATAAAAAAAAGGGAGTTTTTCTTTTTGCATTTATAAATGAAAAGAACAAACCGGGGAGATTTTTTCCTTCTTAAGACGGTCGCAGCAGCAAATTCCGAATTGGATACACACCTCCCGCTGTGAATACTCTCCAAAGTGCCACAAGGGCACGCCAAAAGCTACCCCCACAAAGGACGCTCACTCAGTTTTATACTTTTTTTTTGTGTGATGTTGTTGTTGTTAATTTGTTCGTCGTCCTCTGAATTTTAATAGTTTAATTTAATACACGTATGTAATTATAATTGGCCCTCTCGGATGCATGGAAGTGGATACATATATTTATTAAGCAGCACCTGGATATTTAAAACAAACAAATTAAACAGAAAATAAAAATTAAAAATAAAAAGTCCTTTTGGCTCTGCAAGAGAACAAAAAATAAATTATCATCATCCTCGTTGTGCTCATCGTCATCATTAATGTTGTTGTCGTTGTGTGTTGTGATGTGGTCCTTGTTGTTCTTATCTTATAATCCCATGTGCTAGTTTAAATTCAATTACGAAATTTATAAATAAATTAAGGATATAACCCCCAATTATCCTTCATTTTCCGCTTGAATATAATAAAATAATGCAATGAATACAGGGAAATTTTTCTTTTGAATGAAAATTGTGAATACTAAAAGTATGCAATAGAATTTACATTCTAATGCGGATATATAAGCCTTTTTTAAAACAAAATATCTAAATATATTAAAATATAATATTAATCGTGGTTGTGTAAAAATCGATAAATAAAATTTAAAAAAAAAATTATTACTTAACAATGATAATATCCTAGTAAAAAATAAAATATTTAACTAGCCCTGTGCGCCTTTCCCCCTCTTAACAAAAAAATAATCTCTCCATTGAAAAGGATATATTTAAGTTAATTATGAACTTTAAACATCAAAACTCATGGATTAAAATACTTTTTTGTGGTAAGTTTGAAAATTAATGACAAAATTAAGAAATTTTAATTAAATAAATTAAAAATTATATTTTCATCTGTTGAATATTAGTTTATTAGAAAGTTTGTTTAGATTAATATTTTTAAACTTCAAAAGCTCCTATAAATATGCAATTATTTTTTTTTAAATTAATGTTTTTTTAACAACAATCAGGAAACTTGTAACAGTTCATGTCGTGCTGTATCGCAATACATGAAATGGCGTTGAAGAAGAGGTAGCTATGTAGCTCAAATGATGAGGTGTAGAAATTTAAGGACATTCAAGAGGTGAATGGACTTCAGTTTTTTTCAAAAAAATGTTTTTTCATGCGAAGCATTTGCTTTTTAAAGTTCTGTTACCCTGATGATAGACATTTTTGTTAGAATATCAAAATATACACGTCTTCATTTTAAAGTAAAACCTGCAGGTCTTTTGTGATTATCTAGTTTTTTTTTTTTTCAAGAAACAGTTTTTAGTGCAAATGACCGTAATAAAGTTCTTTCAAATGAATTTCGTTAATACCAATTAATTCTTTTTCTAAACGTCTTAATGTATTTATCTGAATTGATATCGACAGAAAAAATACAAGTTTTTACCGAATAAACTTGTATTTTTTCTGTCGACTTGTATTTTTTCTGTCGATATCAATTCAGATAAATACATTAAGACGTTTAGAAAAAGAATTAATATTGGTACTAAAAAAAATGTATTTGAAAGAACTTTATTATGTTCTGATTCTTAAAGTAATCTATTCCGTTATCTAAAAAGATGAAAATATGAATATTCTAATTTTAAAAATAAGATTCAATGGTGTATTGGCAAAGACGGCTGTTGGGAACCATGTTTTCAAAAGCGAACTCAGAAGTCAAACACTAAAGACCGGTTTTAATTTATGATCTTTCTATTTTCACTGCCCAGATCTCTGTCGCTTAAAAAAAGCTTACCGAGGACGATAGTTGTTTCATAATCTAGAAGATCTTTAAAGTAGGAAACAGCTTACTGAATTTTATAAATGCCTCTGGATGGCTCGATTATTCAATCATTTTTCAATACAGTTTTAGTATCACAACCGATCCACATAGTGATCTATAGGTGTAGCAGAAACAATATCAACCGCCAGACTACTGAAAATAATTTTTAGGCATAGAAACCATCTAAATCTTCGTCTTACTTGATTGCAAGATATTTTTGGTCTATCATAAGCTATATAAGGATTATTTTGAAATGTTATCAGTTCAGAGATGAAGTCTCAAGGCTTAGAGGTGTCGAAAGCTTCTAATGGTATTGTCGAACACTACAAAGTGATTTGAAATCAATAAATTAATAACCAAAGCAAAAATGCTTCATGATAAGCGTCAAGGCACAACCCCTAATGGCAACTCTATAAGTTTAGATGGAATGTAAATTATTAATCACCGAATCTAAACGTTTTATTATAAGATGCACTTTATCAGGAAAAGACAAAAAATCGTTTTTAATATTTCAACGAATTTTCCTATATGAATGATAGAATGAATATTTCATAATAAGGCCTATCGATGCTTTTTAAAATATCGAATTTCTAGGTTACGGCTACACCATTAACACACCAATAATAACAAAGAACCATTTTCACAAAAAACTCAGTAAAGAAAAAAATTTAAAGCCATAAATGGCTTCGTACGCTTTTTCGAAACTCTATGCAAATATCATTTTTGGCTTCCTATACAAAGCAAATAGGTATTACGGATGTAATAATTAAAAAATATTGCTACAAAATCGAACTTAAAACTAACTTCCTTACAAATTGACGGTATTTTAGTCAGTCCACATATGTACCTATGCATTTCACCAATGTATCGTTTTTTTTTTTCATTGCATTTATAACTTTGACATGCTTAGAGGAAACGCATGCAAGCATTAAAAAATTATACTCTGCGAAATAGCAGAGAAGCACATATATGTAGAATTCAAAGCCATAAATGGCCTACTATATGCATTTTCGGCAAGCTATTACAATGCCATTTCTGCCTCCTTAGGCAAAACAATCATACTCCGATGTGAAAATGTTTGGCGCAATTACTGCTAAAGTTGAACATTCAAAATATTGCTTTTCAATAGGTATATCTTGTTACAAGTCGTTGGTAGTTTTTCTTAGTTCACATTTTACACTCCTGTTATTTTTTTTTATTTTTTTTTTTTTCATTTATTGACTTTTATGTGCTTATTGAAGACATATTGACTTTACAAATATATTTTGTGAAGTAAAAGGGAAACAAAAATTAAATTCATAGCCACAAGTGGCTTCGTATGAACTGTACCCATTGCAAAGGTCATTTCTGGCTATTTATCCAAAACAATTCCAGGATGTCGAAACATTTGGTGCATTCACTGTTAAAGATTAAATTTAAAATTTAGAAATTTTTGTAAGTCTTTTCTTGTTTTTCGCATTTTGTTCTTTTATGCTTATTCTTTTTATCATTGCTATTATTGTGCTTGCAAAAGACATACTAGGTTTTATAAAATGTATAGAAGACAAACGTTAAGAAACCTGATTTACCTATAGATATTTTGAGCAACCCAACTGAACAAAATAGTAAAACATATAGTAGGTACTAAAATTTGCTGCTTTAATATCATAATTCATGTGACTTCTAATGCGTGTAAGGTATATGTAAATATTAAGGTTTAAAACATTCTTTTTAAATCCAAAAATGGCTAGTATTTCTATTAGCTGCAATACTCAACAAATATAGGTAAACTACAAATAGAGTGAGTAATGTAAAAAATAAAATTGCACTAATTAAGAATTGAATAACTACAGAATGGAGCCATTTTTGGCTTCGTTCATTTAAAGTGGATATTTAGTTTCTAGTTTACTTTTCATAAAATTTATAGTGCATACATTTTGTAAAAATGATCTTTATTTTCAAATGCCATTCAGCTTAAGAAATTTTTGAATTTAGCACACAAATATTTCACATTCAATCAATTCATATTTTAATTGACTTTCCTTTGTCACACTATAATTATAAATGTCTGACAAAGATTTCAATGAAAAGAAAAACCAATAGACAACCATATTTAAATCAAGTCAAAGGATTTTGTAATTTCTTAAGAAATCCTTTCATTAATTGAATATAATATTTTTACTAACAAATATAAAGTATATAGCTAATAACTTGTTAGAAGCATAATACTATCTTACCAGAGAAGAAAAGTATCTTTTATGCCTTACTAACCGAATTATTATCTAACTTTAAATTCAACGCCCCCTAAAAAAATACTTCTGCTATCAAAGCTATAAATAAAAGACGCCCAATTAAAAGTTCAATCTGCACGTCTTCCCTTCTCATTCATCCTCCCCTCAATTGTTCTCTCCCCCTTCTGGCTTCTAAATCAAAACTTTTCTTTTTGACTGCGTCAATTCGATCAAAGAGAAAAGATATTGCACTTAATATTCATTACGACGGCCAGCGAGTTATTTCTCTATGACAACTTTTTGTGCGGAAGTGTAGGCTAAGGCTAGCGTAGTTCAATGGCCTGATTGATTGCATATAAATTTAATATGTGAGTCTAGAAGTTGGTGTGTTGTTTTTTGTGTATCTATCTAATGTGTGGTTTGGAAATCTATCTGTATCTATAGGTATAACACGTGTAGGTGCATATTTATACGCCCCCTTTTGGCATCCGATTTTTTATTTTTTTTGTATCTTCTCATACCACGCATTTGAAATAAAAACAATATCGACTTTTTATGTTTATGATGTATCTTTTTCTTGGTATTGTTGGTCTTTTATAGCATTATGTTTCCGGTTTTGTTTTTCTTTCTAACAAAATTATGTGTATATTTCAATCAAATATTAAAATTTGATTTTGTAAACACAAAAGGTCCTGCGGCGCGGCATCAATTTGGCTATATGTTTATTGTAACTTGTTGCGCAAATCTGTTCATCTGGGAGAAAATAAAAAAAAAAAATATCTAAACAAGTTAGCAAGAGACTTTATTTGTTATTTGATTGGGTTTATAAGGTTGACTGCGACCGACGACAACGGTGTGCTATTATACCGCCTACTCTTTATCTACCTTTATATCTAAATAGATATATGTATGTAGATATTTTTTTTTTTTCTTACAAAATTATGAAAAAAAAAATACAATTTATTCAATAAAATTATGTGGGAATCCGATTAGATATTTTATTTATTTCACGTGTAATTTTGTAGACAGAAAAGATCGTTGGTTATGTGAAGTCCTACGCTTTTTTTTTTTTGGATTGGATATACCTGTCTGAAAGAAGTGCGATAAGTTAAGGTAAAAAAAACATGTTTATTTTGTGTTTAAATCTAATTTGACCGACTTATTTTGCTTATTGGACATTACGAAATATTGGAAGAGATGAAGTGGTTGTATGGGCGTGAAGTACTTACTATTCTGGATATGTTATTTAACGAGAGTATTGGTTGAAATTGAGTACAAGTAGCTGCATTAAATTTTATGGATGTATTTGTATATATTTATCATATTGGCTGCCTTTTTAAGTATTTAAAAGTAATATAACTGGAAAATCAAAGATAACGAAAGACATTTATTTTTATTTTTATAGTGCATGGAGTATTGAATCAATGTTTGCAAATATCTACAATGGTCTAATTCTAATGGTTTCTGATGGTTTAAAATCACATTAGGATTAAGTATATATTATAACCCAAAGTTCTTAGGATGTTTTAGAATACCTAGAGCTAAGCCTACCTATTTATATTTAAGGTTAAAAAATGTTCTCAGTGAAGTCGAATCATTTTTGGTATTATTGTCCTTTAGGCATTAAGGTAGACTATGCAGGTAACAGGATCAAGCTTCGATAGAAGAACTGTAAGCATGTCACAAGTGACATCTGTGTGTGCTTTGCTTTGTTCTGAAGGAGAACGATGTAGAAATTTTCATCGAATCCGAATTAATAAATTAAAGGTCATATATCAAGTAAAATAATATTCTTCTATAGGAAATCCAGGGTTAGAGTTTGCCACATTAACTGCTAAGTGCATCAATATCCTTTTCAAGATCCAAAGAATAAGGTTCAACATGTTCAAACCGTAGTTTGTAAGAAAAAGTTTATTTATCCAAAATATTTGGATCCGAACAACGAAGATATGACTATACGCAATAAATACGAAATACATTAAATACATTTTTAACAAAAATGTTCTTGGAATTCATAATGGTTGATTTGCCAACACACAATATGATTTTCCTTGGAATTCGATAAATATAGCTTATGACTCATTTTTTTAGCCTAGAAGGTGGAGAAAATCACCCATTCTGTCAGATCCATGTCAATTTCTCCTAAAAACAAAAAAAGCACATACGGCGAAAACGTGTTAAATCAGCTTAAGTCTTGGAAAAAGATGACTTAGCCTCAAGAAGGTTTTATGAATTTGGAAATTCTAAGAAAATTTGTATCTGTAGATAGGTATGTTTTCATAGCTTAATCAAATTTATAACAGCTTGGTTTAAGTTAAGCAGAATTGAAATTCATGTAGCTAAAGTTAATTGCGGTCGAAGAGTTTCGCTAATGCAGGGGATCTTGAGAATGCAATTACTACTAATGCTCTCATACCATAACTCAGGTGTCCTGATTTTATTTTCGTGTGTGATGTATGTGAGTATGTTGGTCTTTGAGTAAAGCATCAGGCAAGTTATTTCTACTTCTGAAGCATTTCCACAGCTGACCGCAACAACAACAATAGTCTTACACTTTGAGAACCAAGATTTACTATAAAAATGATATTTCATGAAAAAAGTCCGAGGAATTGATTGAGTCCTTGGAATGGATAGTTCACCTGCAAGGCTTTGGTAAGGTTCTGTAGGTTTGTGCTTTGCTTACTGACAAATATGAGTTCCAAACTCGTCTTACCAATTTGTAGTAGTCAAGGATAATTGTATATATGCTCTAATAAAGCAATAGTATAGAAGTTGTGGAACGCTGTTGTACGGTTACGAAACGTGAGTATAGATACCGCATGTTTTAAGAATTTGGTCGAAAACCATAATTGTTGATACGCCTGAAAATAAGAATACCTGACAAGAATCAGTAAAATAAGTGTAAGACTATATGGAAGAATTTACAAATCTATAATCAGTGCAAAACTTTAGGGTTTTCTGGGCCAAATATTTTTTTTGCGGCAATAAGACATAAATATATAAACGCACTTTTACAAAATTGTAGATGTTTCGAAATATTTTACTATAGTAGTGTAACGACTTGTACTAAACCTGGGGATTTAGTATTTATTGAATGTACCCCACCATCCTCAAGCGATCACTTGCATCAGCCAGAATGCTTGGAGAGAGTATTGTCATTCTGTAGAAAATATCAAGGAGTCAGCTAGATTGGGTAAGATTTTATCCAAGGAGCACTCAAACCCCTCCTTTTCTAAAAAGGAGTATGGTACGTGGACTGAGTCACCTGACAACACACTTTCCAAGTTGTAGTGACAGTAACCCAGAAACATATCAATCCTCTGTAGTACAGTCGGTACATTTAGAGGAAATTAATACCGTTATAACAAAAGAAAATATAGCTTGGGCTATAAAAAGATTTTCTCCGTAAATAATGCTGCAAAAACTACAAGATATGGTAGTCCCTTGGCTAGTGAACGTATTTCAGGGATGCCTCTTACTTAATAATGTTGTGTGGCACAAAAGAACCGAACTGGAAAAGACTAAGAAAACACTAGAAAAAGTGCGAAGGCTCGCATGCGTATGTATAACTGGAGCAATGAGAACATGCCCAACAGCAGCAATGGAGGTCATTCTTGACCTGACACCATTACACATGGCAATTGAAAGTTCTGCCAAGGGGGCATTCATGCGTTTCGCAAAAGAGGGAACTGGTGTAGGTAAGTGTATAGGTTTGAAGGAATAAATTCACTATCCAAATATGCACCCCTACTTGACATTCCTAGAGACAACATGATTAAGAAATACAACTTCGAGAAAAATTTTCGAACTGAGTTAAGCAATAAAAAAGAATGGGAAGGAGAAAATGAGAACTACCTTTTAAATACTAAAGCCATCAAATGGTACACTGATGGATCAAATACTGCCGAAGGGACTGGCGCAGGGATTTTTGGGCCTAGAACCAAATGCTCTAGCATTTTCCAAGCGGAAGTAAACACAATTAGAATATGTGCGCAGATAAAAATTGAAAGAAACTACCGGAACCAGAATATAGCCATAATGTCAGACAGCCAAGCTGCACTCAAAGCACTAAATTCCTGCGTAATCAGCTCGAAGCTGGTTTGGGAGAGTGTAAACAAACTCAACAAATTATGCAAAAACAACACTGTAACATTATACTGGGTCCCAGGACATGTTGGAGTTGAGGGAAATGAGAAAGCTGATGTTCTGGCTTAAGCAGGGGCAGTGGCACCCATGAATGGGCCGGAACCCTGTTACGCGATAGGTGAAAATGTGATAAAAAATCAAATAAAAGCGGAAGAGCAGGCAAAAAGATCCAAAAACTGGAAAGAACTCCCTAAATTAAGACAAGCCAAAATGCTTCTTGGGAACTATAACCAAAAGCGATCTAAAGCTTGTATAAACCTGAGTAGAAACAAACTTAGAATCTTAACGGGTTTCCTCAGTGATGCAAACTGCAAACTTAAAAGACACCTAAACATCCTAGGTATATCCAGTAGTGCAACCTGCAGATTCTGTGACGACCAAGAAGAAACGCCAAATCACCTTCTAGGAAAGTGTGGGTCGATAATGCACAAAAGAATAAAACATCTGGGAAGTTAACCAGATAAAGGAGAGCGAATTACCCTCTCTACAAGTACTCCAGATACTATCATTCCTCAAAAGATATTAAGATAGAGGAAGAGCTGTAGAATGAGTCAATCATCCAGCCCTAGTAAAGGTGGCACAATAGATCTATAGGTCGCAGTGCACCACAACCCTTAAATTTATTCATTCATTCATTCATACTTAATAATATTCCCAATTCGTGGAAACAGGTCAGAGTTGTTTTCATCCCAAAGGTGGGTAGACAAGGCCCCGAATCTACAAAGGATTTTCGCCCTATTAGTCTGACTTCTTTTGTGCTCAAAACCCTAGAGCGCATCCTAGATAACCGCATTAGAGAAACAATAGTCTTCTCGCCTCTTTCCAAATCATAACACGCATACCTCAAGGGCAGGTCTACTGAGACAGCTCTTCATGAGGTTGTGCAAACAGTTGAAAACACACTACATTACAAGGAGTATACATTGGTTACTTTCTTAGACGTAGAAGGAGCCTTCAACAACGTACTTACCGAATCTATCCTACAATCCCTCATTGACTTTGGAATTGATTTTCCTTTAAGAGAATGGATAGTATCTTAGCAATAGAGTAGTTCAATCGATCAAATACACCACAATCGATCAAATACACCACAGGGAGGAGTACTGCCTCCACTATTGTGGCTTCTGGTTATGAATAAAATTCTAGTAGAACTTGAAAGAGGAGAAGTAAGTAAGGTTTGCACTGGGCCACAAGTTGCTGGTTGGGGATTTATCAAAACAAGACAGAACTGCTGCTTTTTACAAACAAGTACAAGATGCCCGCCTTCACTCTGTCTCGCCTCAATGGTCTTTCTCTTTCTCTCTCAAACCGTGATAAATATCTGGGTGTTATCCTCGACCCTAAACTTAACTGGAAATTAAACATAGAAGAACGAGTCAAAAAAGCCAGCATAGCTTTTTATGCCTGCAGTAAAACATTTGGAAAAAAATGGGGTCTCCAGTCGAAGATGGTTCTGTGGACGTACACCGCAGTTGTACGGCCCATACTAACCTATGGATCGATTGTCTGGTGGCCTGCTCTAAGCGAAGCCTATAATATCGATACGCTCAAAAAGGTACAGAGAACAGTAAGTGTGGGGACTAAAGGAGCACTGTGATCCTGCCCAACTGATGCCTTGAGCGTGATTTTGAATACTCTTCCTCTCGATTTACATATACATTACTTAGTATCTTGCACTGCATATAGATTTGTAGAAATTGGGTGTTGGACCGAAAAACCTTTTGGTCACTGCAACATTGCGAAATTACTGCCACCAAGTTTTAATTGGACAACTTCCGATTACAGAATTCCCTATCGTAATCTTTGCAAATGCTTTAGCGTCGTTTTTCATACCCGTAAAGAGTGGGAGGATGACGAGGTAATGAATAATTATGACACTTTTATTTTTACTGATGGATCGAAGATGGAATGTGGTGTCGGAGCTGGTGATTTTTCGGAGACACTTAACGTGTCCAAGTCTTTTCGACTTCCAAGCTTCGCAAGCGTATTCCAAGCGGAGCTATTGGCAATCAGAGAAGCATGCAAGTTATTGAAACTTGATCCAAATCAAAGCCGAAATACCCCTTTATTTATAGATAGTCAGGCAGCAATCAAAGCTATTGACGCTGACACCGTATCCTCCAATCTCGTGAAACAATGCTTAAACGAGCTCGCGAGCCTTAATGTTAACTTGAATTTTAGTTTGGTCTGGGTACCAGGTCACAGTGGTGTTCATGGAAATGAACTGGCTGACGAGCTTGCCAGGCAAGGACCAGCCCTTCACAACTCGCTCGCTGAAGCAGTTAGAATTCCGCTAGGAGCTGTGAAGGGCAATATCATGTCACATTATCTATCCGAGTCCAATATATTTATTCAAAATATGATATTATTATAAAAATTCCATAAAACAACGACTAAAATGCAGGTAATTTTTGTATATCCTTGACTTGACAAATCATCAATCCCACAAGAATAAAATTTTTTCAATACAACATATTCCCAGATAGGTATGATTTGTTCGCATGAAGTAAATATACTTAACTTCATAAAGGATGTATGTAGGTATTTATCAGCTATTGATGATATTTTAATTTTATATGCTCGAGTTTGAATGTCATTTCAAGAATGTGTCCTTTAAGTATACCTATACATGAACTCAGTCTTATTTGCTCTTCTTGCACCAATCAAACATTAAGAGAATTTAAATTAACTTAATGATTAATATAGATTTATATTTTCAATGTCTCCTTGCCAGGAACAAATAAAAAAGGTCAATGTCGTCTCGTTAATATGTATAAATATACAAATAAAACTGGAGATACAAAAAGAATTAAAGTGAATAAATTGGCTGCATCAACCAACACATATGGTGGGTCAAGGTCACTTAGATATATCAGACAGCATTGTTAATTACGATTGAAAAACGAATCAATTTCCTGGATAGTATTTCGCTTTTTAACTATATAATTAAGGAAGGACTTTTGAGGTTCATTACGATTTAAATATATTTTAGTTGAATGAAAAATTTATCAATCGAAATTAAAACAAACGGCTATAGAATTCATAAGTGCATGTGTTTCACTTTTCCTATCACTATAACTAAAGACTTGTTTTAATAAACTAGTAAACGCTTCTGAAAATTAAAAATATATAACACCCCTACTTTAGGTACCTATACTGCATCAAGATACATTATTATTACAAAGAATGTACCAAAATAATTTGTACAAAACTGAATTGACCCAATAATTCTGTTTTGTAACATTAAAATTCTTTGTTACCGCAACCGTATGTGAAATTTCGGAACAAAAAAGCTGAAATAATATTTTGTATCATGCATAACATGTGATACGTTTTACCATTTGCTTGTAAAATTATATCACTTTGATGTCGAGCAAGAGTTAAAATATTCATTGGTCTTCGAATGATATAATGTTCTTACATATATAGAGTGTTTGATTTGGTATTGCTGGTACTTCTATTTTAATGTTTTCTTCAGATTTTCTATACAAAATATAAAACCTTAATTTTCTGTGAAGAATGAATATGAAATTAATGTTTTTTTTTTTGAACTTAAAGAAGCCCGACAGAATTTATCGAGATATTACATACTTTATTTTATGAACAAACAACAATATTATTGTGCAACGTATTAGTTTTTGTAATATGGTTTTTTAATTCGCAATTTTCTTATACAGAATGAAATTTTATGTCAAGATTTGCTTAGAAAAGAAGAAAGATAATATCGTATAATACAGTTTAAAATAAACCTAAAAAAAACTAACTGCAAAAACGATCAAAAACTGTTTTTTCAAATACCATTATTCCGAAATAACAGAGAACAAAAGAGATCTTAGGAGATCTCTCGTACCTTATTTTAAATATAAATTAAAAAGATTTGTAAAATAGTGCTATTGCAAAAAACCATCAATCTGATACATATTATGGGTATCTAAAGGGTGTTTTTTTTTCGAGGTATAGAACTTTAAGTTGACATTACTTTTCAAGACGTCGACCAATTTAACAGCTGTCAAGTTATTTATTCTCAGTTTGGTTTGGCAATTCATCATGAATAGACTCACGCCTGAACAACGCTTGCAAATTGTGCAATTTTATTTCGAAAATAATGGTTCTATGCGGAATACGTATACGATTTTCATAGGCGAATTTTTTTTTAGCGATGAAACGCACTTCTGGTTGAATGGCTACGTCAACAAACAAAACTGCCGCATTTGGAGTGAAGCTAATCCTCAAGTGTATGTCGAAACACCGTTACATCCAGAAAAAACTGACTGTTTGGTGCACTTTATGGGCTGGTGGAATCATTGGGACGTACTTCTTCAAAAACGATGATGGCCACAACGTTAGATTCAATGGTGATCGGTATAGAGCCATGATAACTAACTTTTTCATTACTGAATTGAACAATCATGATGTCCAGGAGCTGTGGTTCCAACAAGACTGTGCAACATGTCACCCAGCTCGTGCCACAATCGATTTATTGAAAGACACGTTTGGTGACCGCCTAATTTCACGTTTTGGACCTGTAAATTGCCCTCCAAGATCTTGTGATTTAACATCTATTTTCTGAGGGGTTATGTAAAGTCATTGGTCAATGCGGATAAGCCACAAACGCTTGACCATTTGGAAGACAACATTCGACGTGTTATTGCCGATATACGGCCACAAATTTTGGAAAAAATCATCGAAAATTGGACGCCCAGATTGGACTACATCCGAGCCAGCTGTGGCAGTCATATGCCAGAAATCATATTTAAAATGTAATGACACAAGATTATCTTTCGAATAAATTAAAAATCATGTCAATCTAATATTCCATTGTTGTTTTATTGCAATTTAAAGTTCTATACCTCTAAAAAAACACCCTTTATTTACGACGTAAATTCATGTTTAATGTAAAAAAGTATATTTTCCTCATACGTTTTCATGAGCGCCCCATGAAAGCTATAAACGTAAATTGGCATAAATCGTATTATGTAGTTACTATCACCTTCAAACTTAACAAAATGGCGATTTGGGAGTATTGAGTGATCTAGTTTGTATTTTTGTTTATCATTTGTTTTTATGTATTTTTTTTTTACTCTCACTCTCTTAATTTTTTGAAAATTTGTAAAACTAAATTTTTCCTACATTTATCGCAAAAAGCTTTTAAAGGGCAATATTTGTAATTTCATTTTCCCGCTTTCGTGAAACGTCAACAAATTTGGCGACTTCCTATCGATTCTCCTTCAAATTTCCTCAAAAGTAACCACAAAAAGGAAGTTCCTTCGGTAAAACAAATAATTCTTTTTTTTTTGCTGACTAAACATTACAACCTAAGCAACTAGGACTGACAATCTACATATTTCTATAATCGTATATAATTAACAATGACTTCTTATAGTAATTCAACAAAACAACGATTGAATTAACAAATATTTTTTTATAATAACAATTGTTTTTGTTGATTTAACATCAAAACAGGGCACAAAATAATTTCTTGTTTCACCTTGAAATCTTTGTACACAAAAGTTTTATAAATTTGACAAAAGCATTTGATGGACGTCGTTTATTAACAGCAAAATCGCTTATAAATTTTTGTTAATTTTTGTCATTAATCATGAGGTTATATTTTAATATGTAATTTGACTTCATATTTACTTTATACTTTTAAAAATCATTGAAAAGGGAAGCGTGCTGTCCATCATTAATGAAATAAAATGACGAATTCATCTGAAATACATATTTAACATGTGAAACTTCCATTGCGTCTTAGCGGATATTTAAACAACAACTTGTTTGTAAAAATACTTGTTTTCAACAAAAATTCTACGAAAATCTATTTCGATCTCATAATTCGAATGAATTTTATCTGTAAGATGTTTTGGATTCGAAATTTTAATCAACAAATTTGATCCAGATGAATTGAATTCATTCAGATGATGCGCACTATTGATTTACTTGTGGAAATAATATTCACAATGTAATTATTGAAGTCTAGTCAAATAAAATAACTCATGTAGGTACATATACAAATATATATTTTGAAATTCAATTTGCATTGCAATTAAAATGGAACGGAAATTATTTTTAGAAGTATTTCCTGGAATACTTACACAAAAGAGAACTTTTTAATTAAAACATGGATTTCCAGATGAACTTACTCGTTACTATATGTATACATATATATTATATACCTACACCTACTTACATAATTAACAGTCGATATAAAAGTAAAACTTGGACAAAGAGTTCATTAAATAGTGAGCTGCGAAATTAACTTCGAGAAAATCTGTATGTACTTTGTAAATTTTTCGCAGGAGATGAAAAGATTTATTTATTAATAATTAAAACATGAAATTAGCCACTACCTCACTACGAAGTACCTACGTACATAGATTAAAGGATTTTGAACCATCATCTCGAAAAAGCTCACACGTTTCGTATTTTTTTTTTTATAGAAGCATGAAGATTTAGAAGGAAGTAAGGGTGTATTGGATGAGTGATATAGCTTGCAATTTGGATGTGGTGGGGGGTCGATGACTACCTACGCTATAGCTGGATTGAATTCTTGTTTTTATTTTATATTTCTTTCAATCTCAACTGAATACCACTTTCATTAGTTTTTATCTTACAAATTTATAATACTGTGTGTAGAAATATAAGTACATAATCAGCCCTATCGGTAACTCTGTATGGGAACCATTCTTCAATCGGAATTACCGATTTGCCGAATATTGGAAAAATTCCTTAGAAAAAAGATTCACAATAACCGCAAATATCTATTCACTAAAAAAACTGTAATATCGTGTTAACGGGGTCGTCCAATTAGTGTGAACAATTGTTTTTATTCAATTGAAAACTTACCAAATTATAAAAATGATACCTCATTTGTATAAACACTGAGCCAAAAAAAACATCACGATTTGGGTTCAAACACGTAATTCTTAAAATTAAAGGGGCATATTGATAGTTTTTTTTAAACTCGAGTCTTTCTTAGACTGCGCTTAAACAATGTGATTCAAATAGGATAAACTTAAGTTTATTTTTTAAAACAACTTAAATATTGTTTATTTCGTCGTCCCCCACCGACGCTCCAACTTTGCAGATACCTTGTTTTCATACACAGAGCACAACCAGTACTCTTTGAATATCCAGAAATGTCGTGTTTTTTATTCGTGGTCATCTGTTTTCTATAGCTGAGTTTGTGAAGTCATTATGATATCGGTTAATTTGCCCGTGTGTTTTAAATGGGCTGAATTTCTACAGTTGTTTCACACATTCAAAAACAACTGCAGACAAACTTTGACAGATAGGAAATAAGGATTAATAATATTAACAGCTTATACAGAAAAGGGGGTTACGGTAGTTTTTATTTAATACTAGCTGTTACCCGGCAGGTTGCTGCCGCAGAAAAACTAAGGCATAAAACAATGATTTTGAAAGAGTAATTATAATCCTATTGGTCTTACATTTTTCCAAAAGCTTTTAAGCTCACATATAATAGTTTTCAAAAAAGCTACCTCAGCGCCATCTTTGGGATAATTTATTTCATAAGTTACTTCCTACGACATCAGCTATTTGTCATTGAAACTCCCGTTAAAATCGGTCCAGTAATAATTTCTGATCGGTTCATATGTAAGAATATTCGAAAAAAGCGACCGACCGCCACCTAAGGAGTAATAGTAAAATATTCTATAGTTCCGTCAAAATCGGTCCAGCCGTTCTCGAGATCAGCCGAAACAAACAGACAGACAGATAAAAATTTAAAAAATGTATGTTTTGTTATAAATGCCGTATATATGCTTTCATATACATCTTGTAAAGAGCCGTTATTTTGACATTATGAACAGACAAATAATTTTTATTTATGTGTATATAGATTTGTTGAATATTTAAAAGTCTTGCGAATAACAAAGGTCCTTCTATATTATAGCTCTTCTATATAAAGCCTTAGCACTTGGAAAAAATAAATTTGTTTGCGCTGAATTCACACTTAGTTGTTGCAGAAATATTGATCCGGTAAGACCAGACTTCTCAGGCGGTGCTTAGAAAACCACATGATCGTTGAAGAAGTTTCAGCCTAGATTTTTACAGATTCACTTTTTTAGTATAGACTCTTAAGCACACTCAGTTTTCTCTGACTTCAATCATGGAACATATTTGATTGTTCCTAAAATTCACACTCAGTTGTCGCAGATATATTATTATTATCTGGACGGACACAATGCACATATATTTGTCACAGAAATTCCAGTCTAGACTCGGGACACGCACTCACTTATCTGTGTTTTAAACCATCTCGGAAAATATATTTAATTTGTGCTTAAAATTCACACATAGTTGTTTCAAAAGAATTTTCACATCAAGAATGTTTATTTTCTAAACGGAAATAGAAAACAACATGTTGGTTGAAGAAGTTTTAGTTCAGAACCTTGAGCATAGGCACACTTTTTATTACAAAATTCCCCCCCTAAAAAAAAAACAACTATTAGAAATTTGCACCAAATTTTCATTTTTCTGATCAATAATTCTGTTGGCCGACGCACCCTACGTTGTGAACTGACAAAATTTTGCTGGAAATATAAGGCCAACGGAAGCATCAACTAAAATGTTTCCATTGCCAATATGTCTGATAATTTCTGAGGAAAATACTTCAACTGATTCTTCCGCTTTTCGACGAGTTGTTGGATCTTGGGATGACTATCTGTGTGGACGAAAATCGAAAGCCAGGAAAATGATGATATACCTCAAAAAAATTCCTGATAATAACGCAAATCTTTTTCAGTTTAATCAAATCTTCCAATAATCGTTTTTCATCTCAAGTGATTATTTTTCAATTCTTTCAACTTTCGTCTTTTCTGATTTTACGACAATCCTGCACTTATCAATTGTAAATTCAGTTTCAGATTAAGCACAGAACTGTTGTTTGTTCTCCTTCCACCAGTCTAGAATTTTGTTTGCGCATCGAACCAAAATAATCTTATTATATAATGAGGAATTTATGTGTTGTTAAATCATGTGACTGCACAAATGTCAAACTGAACAACACATTTTTACTAATGAGATTTTCATACAAAAATACCATACACATTTCCGACTTTCCCGGAGGATTTTCCATAATAAAAAACCCGAAAAATAAATCAAAACGAAATCGGGTTTAATTTCCTCGAACAGGAGACCCACCTTCACAAGACAGTTGTATCATGTCCCAAATGTTGTTGAACGCTAGGTACCTACCCAACTTTAAATGTAAATTTGGCAAGACAGACTCAATAAATGTAAACCAATTTGACTTCTGTCAGATCAGATGTAGCTTCAACAATATTTCACAAATCACCTGTTAAAGTTTTGGATTGGAGAACTCTATAGATTAAATACGTTAATGACATCTTTATAGATCATTTTCATATAAGCTCTCGAACTATTCTCTTAAGATGACAAGACGTTTACAAGAAGTGTAAGTCTATATTTCGAAACTTATTGAATCATAAGAAACAACAGAACTAATTTGTCAACAAATGAAGTTCACAATATATGCATTAATTTTAGAATATTTCTTTTCAAAAATCAAACTAAATAGAAATCATCAAGACATCACAAATTCAACAGGATTTATAAAAAAGATTGTACAATATTTTTGTATATGTATAGATACGTTCTTCAAAAGAAAAAATTTATGCAATTAAATGCATTGCAACCTAAGTATATGTACTTCAAATACAAAGAAAAAAATCCAATATAAAAGCTTCCCAAATTTAACGTTTAGTTCTTCCATACAGCATATACACCCACAATTATTTCTGCATCTGCTGTCTGTATAGAAATGAAGTGACTCCCTTATATGCAATGTCTAATCTCTTTTTCCCATTGAAAGTCCAAGGGTGGCCTCGAAGTTTTCCATAGAGTGAATATCTGGGTGTAGGGTGTGGTCGAGGGTTTTTTTTTCCAAAAATTCTAAATTGTCTTAAATCGTACAAATTGGCCTGTTGGATATTAGGAGCATTGTGAAATGGACTTTATGTAGGACGACGATGCCTGTTCAAAGTGTACACAGTACATTGGCTGCAGTTATACACCATCAGTTCTGCCAAAAAAAAAAAAAATAGGTATCTATGCTGCAGCAAATGAAAAAGTAGTCCACCATACCATCAAAGTGGTATGTGCTTAGAAGAAGTGGGATATGTTCACTGGTTCAGTGCAACCTAATGCACTTTCGGTTTTCCTTTCAAAGGCACGTACATACATATACGTTGGTTACCTATATCTATCTATGTACCTCCTATATTTACACTATTTTCAAAAAAAGATCTACATGCAACATACAAAAAAAAAAAACATAATTTGAGGTTGTAAAAGGAGCACAAATATGATAGAATCTTCTAGTAAAACCGGACAAACTTAAATAAGAGATCTTGTTTCTAAAAACTTTCTTCCTTTTACCCAGAAATGTGTCAGTTTTAAATGCTTTAATAGTGTCCCTTGGCAATCGAGCTTTTTTTAATTCAGTTTAACTTACTATTTGAGGAAACGAATACGTTGAAATTTTAAAAGTGACGTGTCGAAAGAAAGGCAGCAGCTTGACTGAATTACTCTTCACTTTTGGAATTACTTTGAATGTTGTATTCTTTGAGTTTGAAGTTTTTTTTGTGGGAAAGTTTTTCATGCTTATTGCAGTTTCTCTTTGAAGAATTTGAAATTTAAATTAACCAAATTGGGATACAAATATTTACGTCACAGTTTGAAGAAGTTATATAGTAAGAAAATTTATCTTTATGTGTTTTTTGAAAGAAAAAGGATGTCAATTTTAACTATGGATGTCAATTTTAACCAAGTTAAAATGATGGCGCTCACATGAAGATCGTCTAAGAATCTATGGTTATGAAAATGTTCGAGCAAACCAAAACAAAGGTTGTACCGCAGAATTTTAAATCGATCTCGGTGAACAGCAATTACCTGAGTTTATTGTTTGTTCTTCATTACAGTCCCTGATGACCATATTTTCTAGGAAGTGAGTTTATTCTTTGTTGCAAATAAAGCCATCAAAAATTATCGTTGTAACAAGAGGATTTTTGACAGTTTGAGATACCCTATAAACTTTTGCATAAGTAAACAGCTGACACAGGAGCCTGCCAGATAGCGGAGCAACGAAGTTTCGCAGGCAGGACTGACAGGGAGAGACACGTTTACTGTTCAATGTGATCATTAAATTTTTACGTGGTTTTCAGTGTCCAATGTATCACTTTTGATACAAAATCACGTGTTATTAAAAACAAGGACGTGTCACTTGGTACGGAGACAATATGAAGTGTCTTGTATAGAAGTATCAAACATGATAGATTGGACGCTGAAAACCAGGGTTGGAATCGGCTAAGGTGATTTGTGATAAGTGACAGTCAAAATATACACTTTCTGTCTGCGTAAGGTGTTCATCACAGTGATAGCTAAAAACCAATCACCAAAATATTGTAATAGTCATCTTCTCATGAAATTGACGTTTTATTTTTATTTTTGTGGCAATGTGACTAGAGTTACCACACGCATACAAAACATTATAAAATTTTTAACGTTTTTTTCAATTTTAGTCACCAAATCATCAAAAACAATATTTCTTTTACCATATGAGTAGGTATACAACAATCAAAAATAAATGGTTAAATTTAGAATTATTGCATTTATTCACTAAAAAATTAACAATTTCAATGAATTTACTTGAAAATATGACTACGGCAACAATGTTTTTCACAAATGTCACTGACAAATTGAAAAAAAGTTGAATTGAGTTGAATTGGTGGGTGTGATCACCTTACGCAGAAGGAAAAATCAATTTGATCACAAGTGATGATCAAAAATGTGACAATCAACTATCATCTTACGCGATTCCAACCCAGGAACAAATTGCATGATGTGTATCAAAAATGATACATTGGACATTGAAGCATTAATACATTAATTTTTTTATTGTGGACGGGTGTATACAAAAACTAAATTTTGTATGGGAACAGTGAACGTCTTAAACAAGTCACCCAAGTACTGTTTTTATAAAAAAACTGTTGCCGAAATAAAACTGTTACGCGGTATTTCGTTACGCGCGATAGTGTTAAGCGGGTTTTAGTGCTGCGGGATTTTGTTTTGCGTTATTTCGTTAAACAGGATTTTGTGACTTTTACTTCATTCACTTGCAACTTAAATATATATTTGACAATCAAACCATATAATTGCGCGAATGAAGTCGGGATCTAAAATTACATTTTCAAGATTTTTCAAATATTGAACTAGTTTCCGGAAAAGTCATTCAACTGAATCCATATGACTAATACATATATGTGACCTTCACTGTGTAATTAATTTTCACTGAGGTCAGGGTCAGGTAAACTTGAATCTTTAAACTCAGCAAAGATGTAATTAACATCACAGCTGCTAAAAGACTTAAGTCTTAACAATTTGTCTTCAAAAACATGCCCAATTTTCCAAAAAACTTATTTATATATAATTTTAGTTCTTCTAAAGCAATTTTAACACAACTAATAATTTACCTCGAACGTAATGCAATATATAAACACGAACAAAAAAACTGTTGCAAGAGAAATTGAAATAAAAACATCCTGGGGTTTAATATTGTAGCTTGTAGCATATGAGTAATCTCTTGCAGTCTTTTCTAATATCAAGTCAACTCGGTAGAGACCGATCAACTTGCATTAGAAGAGAATTTGCATCGTTCGTGTCCTCATCGTGCGGAAAAACTTTTCGAGTGCATTGTCATTTCATTGCAACAAAATGTCTTTTACTTTCACGAAATAACATTTTCAAAGTTTTCATCGTTTGCCGCACATACAAACTTCATCGTCTTAAAACTTTTCGCATACCTATCGATGAGATATACATTTCTATAGGTACCTATATAACAAGGTTTCAGCGTTATATATATAGTAGATATAGAAGGACGCAGCACGCTAAGTTTGAAATTTATTAGAAAGCGGCCGTCGCACACAATATAATAATAATATGTATTTTGAGAATTGCTTTTGGCTTGAAGCTACCTATGTCGTCTTTTGCAGAAACCACAAAATTGAACCCGAATACGAAACGAACCCCTCATTCCTCCTATCTGCCGTGAAATGATGTGTTATTATAAAGTAAAGTTAAGAAGTTTACCCTTTTGTATAAGTTTTCATCTTCCTGTGGAGAAAAGCTTCTGTGGCTGCTGGTGCTGCGGATGAAAATTGTTGCGTAATATTCCCCTATTGCAAATATAATATAATTTTTCTTCGTTGCTTTTCTAATGGCATCCTGTGAAGATTAAAGAAGCGCATTGAAACCACTGAAAAAGACCGCCCCCAAGCGCATACCCAGGCCCGGCCACGGGAATATGAGACAAATTATAGTGAGCCTATACGATAAAGGAAATGAAACACCGTAATTAAAATGTATCTACGAGCAACCTTTCCACGATAATCCAAATGAGGAGCTGTGTAAGTTGTTAAATAGGTACCTTCATACATATGTGTACCTTTTTTTCTGATTCCTTGATAAATATACAGTTGTTGTTGTTGTTGGTTAGCTAGGGAAGGAATATTTTTATGAGAAAATTATTTATTTTTTCTTTCTCTTTTATTTTCATGTGTTTTAAATGTTCCCACACACCTTGTGGGAAGCCGCAAAACGAAATGAAACAAATAACCGATGTGTGGTTTTCAATACCCCACTTTGTATGTTAAAAAAGGTAAGATGGACATGGACATTCGTTTGGAGCTAAAGATGTTAACCCCCAGCATTTGGCACATCTCAATTTAAAAAAAAAAAAAAGAAAAAAGATACAGTAAAATGAATAGAATGGTTTTGTTGTAATTATATCCATTCTTGCATCGAATCTTCAATATCTTAGCATGTCGAAGAGACGACGACGACGCACGGCTTCGTATTACAACCAAAAGGAAGGGTGTTCATGTATATTTCTTGACGATGAATGACGATAATTCCAAACATGGGAACTTTTCTAAAAGATCAGTTTGTTGACCATGTATGGGAATATCTTATTGTTTGCAGTTTTACAAGTGGGAAAAGTGCACGTCAAGGATGACTTCTTTTACGTGCTTAGTTTCCTTCTATTATATATGTATAGAGTGTAATGTGTAAGATTGTGTGAAGTGTGAAGGGAAAAACTTTATGCGTTTAACACACTAGCTCCATGATATTTTAGGAAAGGGGCAACTTTCTTTTCCAATTTTCTATACCATTTATGTTAAGCAAACATCAAACTCTTTTAATGCCTTAAAGCATTTAAATTACTAAATGTGATGATGGTGTATGTTTACACGAACTTAAAAGTCCCTTAAGATATAATATGATGTTGGTGTCGTAACATGCACAGAAACGACTGAAGTTGTATGTTGAATATTTAATTTAAAAAAAGTTTTATTAGGAAAATTTTGTTAGGTATAAATATCCATGTATCCATGTGTATGTTTTGTAAACAATCAACAATTTTGAATTATAATACGATAGATACAATAAATTAATATAAACTTTATTATTATGTGCTGAGGTTATCATAGGAATGGTTAATATTTTTCTTTATGTTCAAATGGTGTTTTTTTATGTTTATTATTTGAGTCCTGATAAAATTTCAATGTGTGTGAATCCATATGAAAATCTTTTGCTCCGAAAACATCTCGTCATTAACGCCTCAGAAAATCTGGATGACTTGACGAATGAAGAAGTATTGGCAAAAAAAGTGTATAGTGTATGATTGACTCGCTCGGTGATTATAACGTCCTTATACTTTAGTGATTGTATAAAAATTGTTTTGAGTAAAAACAAGCTCTAAAGAATTTTTATTTTCAAAAAATTCCAAAATCGATATAATTCACAAACATTTTGACATCTAAAAATTTAAATTTTAAAAAGTATTCTTAAAAAATATTCCTGGACGCTTTTTTTGTTTTTTTTTTTTAACATTGGTATTAAAATAAACGAACAGTACATATAGCATATAAAGAGTTACCGATAATTCTATTTCTCTCCAAAAGAATACGATCAATTTCGCTTCAATTGATATGAGTGATGTCAAAGGTGATGTCTTCTAAGAAAACAATTTCCGAAAAATCTTATTAACTGTTAATTTTTTATATCAATTATCTTTTAAATGGCTTCAATGATTTTGACAAAGTATTTTATTCTTAAAGGTCTGCGTAGCTTGATTAAAACAATATCTTCTGATTATAAATACCTGCTTAACGAACTTCATGGTATGTGACATCAGTTTTATTGAACAGTAGCTATTGAAGTTCCGTTTCTCATGTGAACTGGGAGAAGGAATCTTTTAGTTAAAAAAGGATATGAGTTGATAGAAGGGGTGAAGGTCATGATAAAAACGCAAGTTTTGCAGTTCAAGATGGCGGCTTTCGTGAGTTATAGCAGCTTAAAAACTCACTTTTATCAAAAAAATGAGGTAATTGGTATAACCGATCAAACTTAGTTTTATAGCAAAAATGCTAGTCCAAGACAGACGTTTTAAAAAGTGGCAAAAAATATTTTGTTTTTACTTTTCGACATCACCAAATACTTTCTGCTGCAATGTGTAGAAAAACCTTCCGTCATAACGAATATAAAGGTCCAAGAGGATATAGATGCGGCCATCGCGATCGGCCTGCCAGAAGTTTTTGAAATTTAAAAAAAAAAAGATTTTGGAATAATTGATATAACCGAAATTGTTTTTTTTTTTTCAAAAATATTTAGAATACCTCTCTGAGTACAGATAAGTAGGCCCGAGACGATTTGAGAGCGGCGTTTTCGAAAACCTAAAAAAAATCAGTTTTGGAAATAATTAAAATAACCGAAATTGAGTTTCACCAAATTATTGAGAATACTTCCCCGAACACAGATATATCGAAAAATTCGAAAATTGATTTTCCAGTGGCTTTTCCACTTCGTGATACTAATTTAATTGACTGTGATGTTGTATAGTAATAACGCTGTTTGGAAACTATAGTCTAGGACACTTTTCATTGCAGAGTTTCTTATAATGCTGACACCAACTCTGAAATATTTTGTCGTCATCAACAAATTGCTCGTCTTTATAATAATTATATTGTTAATAAAGATTGGTGGATGAACTTCTTCTATTAAAAGGGAAGTTTGAACATAGCTAGCATAAAACTTTATGCTGTTGACAAATCACAGTTCTTACTGTCGGAGCAGATATTTCTTTCAAGCTCCATCAGACGTCCTGGTTTATGATGTGACCACTTTTTTCTTACTGCTTTCTATAGCAACGTTCGTAAACACTTTCTTGCCGATGAACTGGCAAGAAAAGGCTCAGCACTTAGCCTAGAACTCTCAGAAAGGAGCGTAAAACCACCGTTATGCGACCTCAAACTTAATATAATGTGTGAAATCCTGGCAAAAGCCAACTCGAGATGGGCAAACTTAAACAATTGTGAGGTAGCTAGGAAGGTGTGCCCCAGGGCTCTGTTCTATCTCCAACACTCTTTCTCATTTTTATTAATGATCTCCTGTCTGCAACTTCTAATCCAATACATTGTTTTGCTGACGATAGTACTCTTAGCTTCTCATATTCGTTTTCAGATTCACATCCCTCTTCTTCGGATGTGGAACTGCAACGAGAAAATATGATAAGTTCATTAAATTCCGACCTAAACAGCATTGTACAATGGGGATTAAAAAACCGCGTGGAATTTAATGCTTCGAAAACCCAATGCTGTTTTGTATCGTTAAAGCGAGATATACCCCCCATGCCATTATCCATAGATGGCACTTGCATCGAGGAGACTGAACATCTCGATATTCTCGGTATGTGTATCACCAACCACCTTTTGTGAAACGATCATATACGCGATGTCGCCAAAAATGCCGCAAGATGTTTGGGTTTTCTAAGGCGATGCAAGAAGTTTTTCTCCCCCTCTGATCTGGCTATTATCTACAAGACTTATATACGTCCAAAGCTTGAGTATAACTCCAATATCTGGGCTGGTGCTCCTGCAACTTACTTAAGCCTCTTGGACAGTATTGAACGTAGAGCATTTAGATTGATTGGTGATATTACCATCATAAGATCATTTACGTCGCTTGAACATCGTCGAAATGTTTGAGACAAGCACCCTCTTTTACCGTTATTTTAATGGTTTTTGCTCTAGTGAAATAGCCAGTTGCATTCCTCCCCTTAAACAGTTCAACCGTAATACTCGCGCTTCTAGGAATGCTCATCAATATGCCCTCGAGCCCAACTTCGGTCGTACTGTCAAGTACAGAGATTCGTTCTTTAGCCGTACTATGCGAATGTGGAATGCCTTGCCACACTCTGTCTTTCTCAGCCATTGCAATATTCAGGAATTCAAAACTAATGTACACCGACACCTCCTTTCAACCCCTCTCTCCCTTTCCCTAGTGCTCACAGTGTGTCTACATAATAAGGGTAGTATTATCCCTTTGAGTGTGCGCTTATTATAAAAAAAAAAAAAAAAAAAAAAAAAAAAAAAAAAAAAAAAAAAAAAAAATGTGGCCGCAGTACGACAAAAAAATAGAACGAATGCAATCATTCAAAAAGACAGGAAGTCAGTATCGACGTTGGTAGGTGTTTTAACTGGCCATAACATGCTCAGATATCACGCCTAAAAACTACGTCTAACTGAAAACGATCTATGTAGAGGTTGCAGTGACGAGGAAGAACATGAGGATATAACCCACTACCTCTGTCACTGCCCCAGTCTCTGCCATCTAAGAAATAAAACTCTGGGGAAATACTTCTTCGAAAGCATCAAAGAACTATCAGAGTGCCCAATATCAAATCTATATCGATTCGCAAGAGGAAACGGATGGTTGAACACCCCGGGATGATACTAAGAAACTAAATATGGACTACGAGTATGGTAAGAGGAGGAATTGGTAAACCCTCAAATGGGATTCACAATGGGTCTAAATTGACCTAAGTGCGCTGGGGCTGAGCTATTGGCTCTCCTACAGCAACCCGCAAACCTAACCTAACCTAAACACTTTACAAGAGATGCAAACCAGGACGTAAACGATGTTTTTTCTCAGATTCTACTGTTTTGACTTCAGCATCACTGTGTTTAGATAATTCCACACATTTTCTACACTGCACTCTTCATTGTCAATCCGTTGATAGTTTGACGCAGAATACTTTCACTTCGTGTCATCATAGTCCAATAACTTCTGTTCAGTTGCTTCTCTTCCTCGTTGTCATACAATTCTGTGACCCAGGAGACGGTTTTGCTTCGGTATCACCCGTCCCAGTATGAGTTCACAATCTTTCAGGTGTTGGATCTTCTTAATGTTCCCCAGACCATTGTGTTCTCATTTCTTGACATATCCATCAAAAACTCCGCTCAACAAAAAAAGTTCATCCGTTGAGATATTCTTATGGATGTTTTAAAAAACGTTTCTTCTTCTGCGCCAGCAAAAATATCGAAGGGTCGATAGACTTTCCAATCTGGCCCAAGAATGAAAAGGATTTCACGTTTACCTTGTTCTACTCCGCAGTAGAAAACAATATTGTATGCGCTCGTCTTTGGCCCTGTTTCACTTTTGCTTTTCTTTTCTAGATCCCGGAATCTTCCATGTTCATCTATAGTATGAGCAAGTATACTTCTATAATGCTCGAAATTCTTCGAAGCATTGTGAAATATTTTCACTACCATGATCCCGTTTTTTGTTCTTTGATATTCTTCTGCTAGGTTGGTGATGTCCAGTCATTTTACCCAAAAACTTATATGATCGCTTTTAAGAAATACTATGGTGTTAAGTGTGTCATTTTACTTATAGCGGGTTTTGAGATTCGTTTAAGCTGTAGGTATATTGTGACGGAAGAAATTGCGACATTACAAAAAATATAAACAGTTTTACATAATATTAAACTTGTTTGCTGCATGTTCATTTAAAGAAAGCACTCACATAAATTAAATATCTATAAATTTTATTTGAATCACATCTTTTAGTTCCACCAAACCTGAAAGCAATTAAACTAAACTAAAACAACACAAGGCTACTTTTTCGATAACACTAAAGCAGCGATGTTTAATTGAGTGCATTCAGTTGCAATTTAAAAATGATTCAACTTAATAGATATTGAGATACTCAAAAATATATATAAAAATAAAAAAAATTATATTAAATTTGAAGCGATTTCTATATCAGCAGAATGCATTTTACTTCATCAACCAAAACCACTGGACCAATATAATTCAATTTTTATATGCAGCTAAGTGTTGTCCCCAGGCGATGACGGACGCATAGGTCAAACCTTTTATCACAAAATAAAAAAAAAAAAGTAAAAATACCTATACATATATGTATGTGTATTATAAGGAAAAAAAAATGTACTGGATCAGTCGCATCATGTTAAAAAAAAAAAAAATATTCATATATAGAGATAGGAAAATATTTAAACTAATGGATCAAAAACCTGAAGTGATTTCAATTAACAAAATTTTTGATACCTATGAGTATCAGATGATTTTTTTTTTATTGATATTTAAAAAAGGTGTTCATGAATAATATTGGTAAGCCTTAACAAATTTCACACAATCACACTATACCAGTGTGCCAGTGTGAGGAAAAAGTGTTTTTTGACGAAGTGAAAAAAAATTACATCCACCTATGATTATTGTACCGAAAAAAATCGGATTTAAAAAATTTTAATTGATTTTTAAATGTGAAATAAATTGGTTACGGTGGAAGAGAACACTTTTAGTCGTTTAACTTTTGAGTATAGTATCAAATGCAACTCTAGCATCAAGGCACATAGCCAAAAAGCCATGAGTGGACTCAAACCATTAGCTAAATACTTTTTTTTAAATACTTTTTATATCATGCAATTTCGATGTTATAGGTACTCGTAGATTATGCGGCCACACTAAATAAAGTTATGTATTTATTTTCACTTTTTGCTTCGATGGATTGTTCTAAAATCTATCTTATCTACCTTTCAAAATGTGGTTGCTTATCGTCCACTTTTTAAGCGAAAGCAATGTCTTAACTTTTTGTGCAACTTATGGATCCGCGTTTAACGACGTGTAGTGTACTCAAATAGACTAAATTAAGAATGACACAAAAAAAAAATACTTAGATACCTTTATACCTATTAGAAGCTGTAGTGTATCCTGCACGAAAATAGTTATCGTTCAGAGAAAGTACAAAACTGAATAACTGTTAAAATCATATTTTAGCGTTTTTGAATTAGAAATGCATTAGTGGGAGAGCTAAAGCGACCGAATTTACGACATTTTTTCAGATCGCTTTCAATATTTGTCCATTTATTGCTTGACTGTCACTTGTCAACAAATGACTATTTAAGCTACCGGAAACGACCGGAAACCAAACATATAGCTCTCCAAAGTGCAAACAAAAATTATCATCAAATTAATGATATTTTGGCAGAAACATATTTTTTTCACTAAACTGTAGTTTGAAACTTTTATTAAAAATTGTTCTAAAATCTATCTTATCTACCTTTCAAAATGTGGTTGCTTATCGTCCACTTTTTAAGCGAAAGCAATGTCTTAACTTTTTGTGCAACTTATGGATCCGCGTTTAACGACGTGTAGTGTACTCAAATAGACTAAATTAAGAATGACACAAAAAAAAAATACTTAGATACCTTTATACCTATTAGAAGCTGTAGTGTATCCTGCACGAAAATAGTTATCGTTCAGAGAAAGTACAAAACTGAATAACTGTTAAAATCATATTTTAGCGTTTTTGAATTAGAAATGCATTAGTGGGAGAGCTAAAGCGACCGAATTTACGACATTTTTTCAGATCGCTTTCAATATTTGTCCATTTATTGCTTGACTGTCACTTGTCAACAAATGACTATTTAAGCTACCGGAAACGACCGGAAACCAAACATATAGCTCTCCAAAGTGCAAACAAAAATTATCATCAAATTAATGATATTTTGGCAGAAACATATTTTTTTCACTAAACTGTAGTTTGAAACTTTTAAAATAATAGCCAGAAAAGGGTTGCCAGAGCAACTCAAACAGTTAAAAAAGTGCTAAATCTAATGTGTTTTTTTTTCGCATGTTTTAAATTCAGGTATTCAGAATTTATGACAAGGATACTATTATTCAAAATGCCATAACGATATTCCGTCACCAATGCTAAAATTTGAAAGTGGGTGCAAGTGGTGCTATATTATTTCTTGAAACGGAATAAAAATTATAAAAAAAAGTATGATAACTGAGAAAAAAAGTCGCTAGGTCTCGGACTATGTAGTTTAATGGTTTTCGTTGGTAGTATCTACTTCTTGCATCACAATCAGGGTTGCCAACAATAATCTTATGTAAAAACAGAAAAAAAACAATACATTACTCAACTAAATAACAATTTGAAAAAAAAAACTTGCTCTAGTCGCAAGTTACCTTCATGTTAACAACTGGGAAATTTGTATGTTATTTTATGATTTTTTTTTTAATCTTTATAAAAAGGTTCAGCTGCTTAATCAATGTTAGTAGAACTGATGGAATCAACAAAATACGGTACCGTGTAATAAGCTTCTTCGAAAACGAATGTTCAGACGAAAGACATCACCGTTGTTCACAAATCACTCATATAAGATTTATCAAAATCGATCGTAATTTCTAGAGAAAAATTACACTATCCATCGGTAACGTTAACATTGTAGGTATTGTTATTTTAATTTTACTGTTATTAAACAACTGGACATATTACCGACTTTAAAAACACATTGAAAAAAATTGATCCAATCACTAAGCTCTAGGTGACTGTCTATACATTCACACAGAGAAACAGACAGACAGGCAAACAGGCAGACAGACAGGCAGATAGAAAAGTTTTTTGAATTAAAATAACAAAAATGTTCATAAGAATATATATAGGTATACTGTTTTCGAAATCTTTTTGTAGTACCTATATTTACTAAGCATACTATCAGACCTATCTGAATATCAAATTTTTATCAAAATCGGTGAATAAATCTACGAATACCTAGTTACCGTTTAAAATCTTTTTTTAATGTTTTTCCAATGAAAAATTTTGGATTGCCTATTACTTTTTTACAGCAGGTAAATATATGTAGCGATTTTTTCAAGCTAAATACAAATTTGATTTCCCATCTAAGGAATGCTGTAGAAACCGGTATTAGCCATTAGGTATTTTATGGGTAAAATGAACCTTTTAAATTTAAGACGAAAAATGTTATATTATAACTGAAGTTGCAGTTTATGACTTAGTACCTGTGTCTTCTAAATAAATATACTATCATGAGCAGAGCTGAATAATTAATAAGTTCTTGATTTAATCACCAGCCCAGCCACAATAAAAATTTAAGATTCGTTATCATGGTATGTGTAGTGTAGTGTAGGTACCTATTTAAGAACCACAAAATGAATGTCTTTAGTACCTACGTCAATGCATTTTATAAACTGTACAAATAAATACATTTATAATACAAACATTACAAAAGGGAAATTCCACTAACGAAACAATAAAAGCAATAATTGCATACCTATATAACCCGCAAGAAAGAAGCCATTCTTTTTCGATAAAAATGGTTTTAATTACCTAGACAATTTCCCTCAACATCCTTATATTACATCACTTCTCTACACTTTCTTTTGTACCTCCTTACACATTCTTCTCTCGACATAGTATACTTATATATGAAAAGAACCTTTTACGTAATAATTAAAAGAAAACAAAAAAAAAATTAATACGAAAATCAAATTCCTTGTACGACGACGACTAGAATAGAAGAGTGTAGTGATGCAGTTAACTCTCCAACCACACCCACCCCCTGAGTGCAAATATATACAATAGATATATATTTGCCGACTATCGTATGTGCCATTCAAAGTTAATTAAACTTCTTTAAGGGGTTTTAACTAGCTTGTCGTTGTAGAAAGGCACTTAAATACTTCTGTTTTCTAAAATTCTTGAATAATATGCGGGAGTCGGGGGAATGATAAATGGTAATGGAAACGAAAACGGAAAAGGAAGCAATACCAGAGATAGTATGATTATTGCTTACATTACCACATTTCAAAAATACAAAGATCTTTCTGATGACATTTAGATCCGGAACACCCTGTGTAATAAAAATAAACTGACAATACCGCATTGCATAAAGATCCAAACGAAAAATTGAATTTCCCTTTTAAATGTGTTTGTTGGCTTGGCTGATGAGAGAGGATTGAGGATATAGCCAAACGCGATAGCGATGCAAAAAGGGTATGATATGGATTTTCCTCCCTTTTCTCTCTGGCAATGCACTTACTTACCCATTGGGAGGCTGATGAGATGTGTGTAGAGAAGTACCTAAGATATATAGGCATGTATATACCTGAGTGAAAAATAAAGTGAGAAAAAAGAAAAACACTCTACAAGGAAAAGTAGGGACAATTCTGTGTATTCTTATGCTTATGCGAATTCAAAATTGCACCACCCAACACCCCAACAACAGTCCCAGAAGCCATAATTATTTTGCAGCAACGAAATGCGAAAAACCAACTCAGGAAAAAAAAAATACGAATAAAAAACAAGCAAATTGTTTGGAGCAAAAGGCATGGCATACCTTCTGACATTATCACACAGCAAAATAGGATGCCTTGCCCAGGTTGTCGGTCATGCTGCTTGTAACGTTATGGTGTGGCATTGAGACTAGAGAATCAGAAAACCTTTAGTCCTTATAGTCCTTGGTGTGATCAAAATATATACATAGGACAGAAGAACAAGAAGAAGAGCATTTACGTGCTACATTATGGTGTGTAAGTACTTGAATGCTATGTTCTTCTTCTGGATTTTTGCGCTAGCCCAAAGGAATGTCTACTGGATGGTTATGAACCATCATGTTGGTGTATCTTTATATAGATAATGATGCTACTGCAGGCTTGCTGTCCCGCTGTTCGTCGAAAACAACAGAATTTTCCTTCCCGCCCGCACCTCTATGCCACTGTGTTCTTGAAATGAAGCAGCAGAAGCATCCAACCCACAGGGGAGACTACATTATAGTCATCATCACTTTTAATGATGATGATGATACATCTTTCGTATGTTTTTAACTTTCAACCACCGCACATAAATGCACATGGAAACAAAAATTCTTCTGTCTTCCGAAGGATTTGTATTTAACTTTTTTTTTTTTCTTTTATTTTTAATAAAGCTGAAAAACACAAAATATCTCCAACAACTTCACCTTTTGTGATGAAAAACTCAACTCTCATTGTTCCTTGAAATACTTTTCTGTTCCTTTTGCTGTAAAAAAAACACCGCCCTTTATATATACAAATCCTTGTTTTTCAAATTTAGATATGTGTATATGTAAAATAGATACATAATGTATATTTACTTAAGTAACTTTAAACTTGATTAAATTTAACTTTGTAATGTTTTATGTTTTTTTTTGAAAAATAAACCATATTATGAGCTGGGACACGTTCTGCTTGTCCACCCCCAGGAACAAAGAAAATATCATATCGCCCAACAACGACAATGACGTTGATTTTACTTCGTATATCTATCTTAACATCGATGGAAGATGCGGGAGTAAATTTTGCAACGCCCTTGATGGAAAATTGACGCAGGGATTAAATTGAAGCGACGACGACTCCTTTCTGAGAATCTGTTTCGTCCTTGTTGTCGGTCGTTTCTGGATGTTGATGTTGAGGCAAGCGTACAAAATCTCAAACCATCAATTTAGGGACAGTAATTGTGTTCACTAATTTTCATTACCCACCAAACATTGATATGTAGACGTAAAAAAAAGTATACAAGAAGAAAAAAAAAAAACTGAAAACAATTAACTTCCTTTTTTTTTTTTTTTTGTGTTATCCACAATGTTCCTTTATTATTATTTGTGGTATTCCTGATGGACTTATATTTTAAGACTTTTTTTTTTGTATAGGTAAAGTGAGAGGGCGGAGTAGGAAATAAATCACCCGCACATCTTTTAATTAAATTTGTTTTTTTTTTTTTTTTCTTCTTTTTTTGCGAATGAATATAACATTGCTGTGCTGGTATAGATATTTTTTTTTTTTATTATTTTTGACCGATCAAACTTGATTCAATTAATCATTATATGGTTAGAAATAATGCGATGAAAATAATCAAAAATAAAATTGTTAAGATAGAAATGAAGTAGCTCTGTCGGCTGACACAGATGAGAATTTTTGGTAAAATGTGGAGAATACAATAAACTTAATTAAATGAAACATATGAACATCGAACAGCTCTTTTTGTTGTATCGAACTTAGGCAGTAATAGGGAATAAAGAGGCAGCGTTGGGTCAGTACAATATGTTCCTTCCATCATAACAACAATTTAATTTCTGTTGTCAATTTCTTAGGGTGTTGAATATAGATTTTAACTTTTTGCTTCTTCATAGTTTCACATCAAAAATTTCAAAATAATATATTTCTATATAAAAACAGAAAACTACTCTTTTATTTTATTTTTAAATTAAGTTGTTTGAGTGAACAGTTTTAAAAAAATTAATTTTCAAACTCAAAATTTTGAAAAAAAAAAATTAAAAAAATTTTTTTAAACTAATTTTTATCAAAATTTTATGTAATTAACTATTTTAATTTTCAAAATTCAATGAATGCTCTTATTAATTTTTAGTCAAAAACAGAAAACCGGTTGCCAAAATGAATCTTAGTTTTTGAGAAAATAAGAAAAACTAAAAGTATTTTTTTCCAAGAAAAACATTTTTTTTTCGGTTTTCCCAAATTTGACCTGCTCAGGCCCAATTTTTAATAAGGGGATCATCCCTTTTTTATTTTTTATTACATACATACAAAAAATTAACTTTTTACTTTATTTACTAGTTTTACTTTCAATTTTTTTTTATTTCTCAAAAATTAAGATACATTTTGGCATCCGCTTTTCTGTTTTTGACTAAAAATTAATAAAAGCATTGAATTTTGAAAATTAAAATAATAGTTAATTACATAAAATTTTGAAAAAAATTAGTTAAAAAATTGTTTTTAAATTTTTTTTTTTTTAATTTTGAGTTTGAAAATTAATTTTTTTAAAACTGTTCACTCAAACAACTTAATTTAAAAATAAAATAAAAGAGTAGTTTTCTGGCTTTTCAAAAAAATATTACAAGTCTTTTTATCATTCACCGTTGTTTTTAAATAATTTTTTTTTTGATTCAAGTCAATTTTTTAGAAAATTGCCCCTCCCGCCTAAACGGGGGGAAATAGACCCCCCTCCCGTACGATTTTTTTCTTGCCTTAACCCCACCTTCACGCTCAAGCTTTTTGGTGCATCTTATAACCAATCACCCTGTATTAATTTCTATAGTACAACCATGGAGCAGCGCCATCTAAAGAAAGTTGTGAACTGCACATTTGGAGGTTCTTACATTTACTAAGTGTCTATTCTGTTACCCTAACAATAGTCGTCTACAAAACAAATAAAAAATATATAATGTATTTTATTGGCTCTAAAATCCATATTTCCTTGACAAGAGTCGGAAACAAAACAAAAATCATATTATGTTAACGACTAGTAAATGCACACACCTAAAAATGTGTTATTCACAAGTTTCTTAAGATGGCCAGGCAGTGATTATTCAGCATGAAAATACTATAGAATTGTATATACAATGATTGCAGTTAACATATATGTATGTTATGCTCGCATATCAATTTTTGTTTCAATGATTTGATTTTAAAATTGCTATATTCTTTTTTATCGATCCGAATTCAATTAAAATGATTTTTTACAAAGCCCAAAGAAACAATATAACGACATTTTCCACATGTTCCATGATGAAAGGTGACTCGAAAAAGTATTCTTTGTTAGATATTATAAAAAAAAATTTGTTCGCACCGCGTATCTCGAATAACGATCTCATATTTTGTTTCGGACATACATTTGCCGCCCAATAGAAAAGGTCCACCGCTTTAAAAACAACTTGCAATTAAAAACAAATAGAAATAAGTAAATACCTACTAAAAATTTTCGAGTGCAAAATATATTTTTGTCTGTAACTTTGATTTTTTATTTTGGTTTATTGGGTTCTTACCGAGAAAGTCAACCTTATAATCTTCTGTTTTCAAATCATTATTGTAAATGTGACCACTAACTATTGACCGACAGTGTAATGTTCATAATTCATTAAAATTTATCTCGACGAAGTTAAGTTTTATTTGTGACCTTATAAATCAAAGTGTGAAAGCACGCGTTTACACTCTTATGCAGTTATCCATTTGCAAATGAAATATCTTTTGCATTGCATAACATTAACTCATCTCTTGAATATAATTTCCATGAAAATCTCTCATATTTGGATTAATTTTAAGAAGGAAATATCACGCTGTATATTACTTGGTATAAGCTTATCTAACAAAGCATGCATTCAAAACTTTTGTGCATCAGCGCTACCGCATTACCTTCCGGTATTTCTTCATTGTTCCAAACCATAATCTGACACTGCTTGCCAAGGATTCTCTGCACATTTGAAACACGTGTTAAGTATTCAGTTCAGAGTTCCATTTCATAACTTAAATATTATACACTATACATACGTGTAAAATACCATTGCTTCGTAGATATCGCAGGTTTGAAATTGATTTTCAGTTGTGTAATTTTTGATATACCGAAGATAAGATAACTATAATAATGTATAGACAAGGAGTTTAACCATCTAACCATATAATTGCACATGATTGGTTATCGTATCAGTGTTGCGAGGTGAAACCATTGGAAAAAGCTTTGTCTTTTAAATCGAGTTAAGGTGAGATAAATTCGTATGATGGGAACCATATGCAACGCGTTTTCTTATCGCATTTTGCTTAATTGGAGGTGTTACATCAAAAATGCATTGAAAATATTAGTTTTCAATTGAGGAGGTTGTTGCTGATTTATTAAGTATGCTTACGTACCTACAGAAACCTACTTAGGTATATGGGAACATCACTTTTTAAATTGTCAGTTGAAGGATACATCACAAATAAAATCGAATTTTTAGTGATTTTTGTATCGTAAAAGATATACAGGGTGAGTCATGAGCAATGCGACAAAATGCTAGGGCGTGTAGGTTGCTTTGAGACAAGAAAAAAATCGTATGGGAGGGGGGGGTCTATTCCCCTCCGTTTAGCCGGGAGGGGCAATTTTTGAAAAAACTGACTTAAAATGGGAAAAAAATTATTTAAAATCAACGGCTTCATTCACAATGCTGTGCGATACGTTTTTGAAAAGTCAATAACTTTTTCTTTCATTCTGTGTTTAAATAAATCTATTCAAAGAAATAGTTTTTGAAATATTAATTTTCAAAGTCAAAATTTTGAAAAAAAAAATTAAAAAAATATTTTTAAACTAATTTTTTTCAAAATTTTATGTAATTAACTATTATTTTTATTTTCAAAATTCAATGCTCTTATTAATTTTTAGTCAAAAACAGAAAACCGGATGCCAAAATTTATCTTAGTTTTTGAGAAATTAAGAAAAACTAAAAGTATTTTTTTCCAAAAAATACACTTTTTTTTTAGTTTTTGAGAAATTAAGAAAAACTAAAAGTATTTTTTTCCAAAAAATACACTTTTTTTTTTGGTTTTCCCAAATTTGACCTGTTCAGGTCAATAATTAATTAGGGAATTATCCCTTTTTTATTTTTTATTACATACCATCCGATTTTAATCAAATAATAAAAAAAAACGAATTAACTTTTTACTTATTTTACTAGTTTTACTTTTAGTTTTTTTTTAATTTCTCAAAAACTAAGATACATTTTCGCATCCGGTTTTCTGTTTTTGACTAAAAATTAATAAGAGCATTGAATTTTGAAAATAAAAATAATAGTTAATTACATAAAATTTTGAAAAAAATTAGTTTAAACATTTTTTTTCTATTTTTTTTTTCAAAATTTTGACTTTGAAAATTAATATTTCAAAAACTGTTTCTTAGAATAGATTTATTTAAACACAGAATGAAAGAAAAAGTTATTGGCTTTTCAAAAACGTATCGCACAGCATTGTGAATGAAGCCGTTGATTTTAAATAATTTTTTTCCCATTTTAAGTCAGTTTTTTCGAAAATTGCCCCTCCCGGCTAAACGGAGGGGAATAGACCCCCCCCTCCCATACGATTTTTTTCTTGTCTCAACGCAACCTACACGCCCTAGCATTTTGTCGCATTGCTCATGACTCACCCTGTATAATTGTTATTTGTGGGCCGATTGTGGGCCGACTGTAATAAAAAGATGTTATTTATTCATTGCAACGTTTCGAGTATTTTTGTACTCTTCATCATTTATTTATGTATAACAAAATAAACAAAATAATACATACATATATTAGTATACAATTTTTAAAATCATTTTTGAAAAATGTGACGTCAAAATTACTTACAACAATTATCAAGAAACAAAGAAATCACAAATCTAGATCGCACTTACTAAACTTCTGTTGTAATTTAACTCCATTTTCAACCTAAAATTGTGAAAAAATAATTTATTTTTCTTATTTATTTAAACTACTTATTTTCGTTTTCAAGGAAATGTAAAAAATACTATAAATAAAAATAAAAATGAATAAATAAATAAAAACTAGTTGAACAGAAGTATAAAATAAGTGGACAAAAATTATTTGAAAATTTTAAGAAGCGTATTACTTCACGTTGAGTGAGAAAATTGTTATTATAAAATGGTTCTACGAAAAATCCCGTAATAAAATAAGAAAAAAAAAGACAGTTGTAATTGTAATTGTTGTAATTGTTTGTTCAATATAATTCTTAGTACAAATAAGATGAAAATCTTTTGAGAAATGCACAAGCTTAATTTTAAAATATAAATGGCAAAAAATCTAGAAAAATAAATAACATAACATAATTATACCTTTATAAATTGGCTTAGAGATACCTACTTCAAGTAAAAGAAAAAAGAAAAATGGAAAGAAAAGAAAAAAAAAGAAAAAAAGGAAAAGAAGTTACAAAGACATATAAAATATTACAAATTTCTAATCAAGTTCAAATGTTTTCTGCAAAAAAATTCAACATTAATGTAGAAAAATGATTTGTGTTACTAATACGCTTAATACTTAGGGGCAATGTGTTCCAAAGCTGAACTCCATAAACAAAAAATCGGCGACTAGTTACCAGAAATCTATGCAGTGGAGGAATTAATTGTAGATTTCTTTGTCCTCTTGCAAATTTTAGTTTATCAAAAAGATACTCAGGCTTTTTAGTTGATATTATTTTATGCAAAGTTAGAACCGTACGATATTTCAAGTAATCACTTAATGGACAACCAAAAATGTGTTTGGTAAAATTAGAGATGTGGTCTCGTCTGCTTTTATCAAAGATAAATCTCGCACAACTGTTGAAAGCGACTGTGAGCTTTCTCAAAGACTCATGGTTCAGATTTGAAAATATTTCACAACCATAAAGAACAAGAGGTAGAATAAAAGTTTTTACCAATTTTAACTTAACATCACAAGGAAGATAATTTTGTGAAGGACTGAGACCCCGAAGAGTGCCATATATTTGTAGGAAAACACGGTTAGGTCGTTTAAATTCGCTACGATATATTAAAATTCATTAAATTAACATAGGGTGATATGGAATATAAGAAATTAAATGAAATCAAAGTTGAAAAAATACAAATGTACAGCTTTGAAAATAATGTAATGTACAGCTTTAAAAATTACAGCTTTACTGCTTGACGGCTTATAAATCAAAGAGAACGGTTGTACCTTTGCACAATCGGAGCTTAGCGAAAAAAAACTATTTGAAGAACAGTATTAAAATTAATCTCCAGTTATTGATATAATTATAGTGATGTTGATGATACGATGGTCGTGTTGGTGAATTAAGGTGCAAACATCTTATAGGGTGTTTCTGTTAGCGCCTCTACATATTTTACCAACGGTTTTGTTTATGTGAACATCCCAGTCAAAACTGTTGCTCAAATAGATTCCCAAGTTTTTGATACTATACGTATTCGACCAGTGATTGGTTGAGATGTATTTTCGGAAAACGTTCGATATCAATGAATTTATTTCCGTCAACTACTAAAGCTTTCGTCTTCGTCGAATTAAGCTGAAGTTTATTTTTAACAGTCCAATTGTACACTTGTTAAAGTTAATAACACCGAAATATTTTTCTTTAAAAAAATATCCTTAAAATACCATGAAAAACAGTTTAATTGTGCAAAAGGTTATCCGTAGAAAACCTAATACATTAGAAATTCATCTTTGAAAAATTTCATAATCTCAATGCTTGAATCGAAAATTCAGAATTTTTTTTTTGTTCATTTCTGATCCGTCCTATTGAATATTGAAGAACAAATACCTAAGTATTTGACTTTTGTGCAATTTCTGTCTAATATAGTCTAACGTAGTTGAGGATTTTTTGTCTTCTTGAGCAACTTTACAGCTTAATTTTCAAAAACTTAAGTACATTAAAAACAATGTTTCTGGTTGAAAAAAATCTCCAAATTCTTATCCGGATTGAGACATCAAACTAAGCTGAGAAAGTAAAAATCAATATTACAAGAGTAAAATAACGCCGCGCCGTGTCGCCATGAATTTGAATGGGGAAATTTTCCTTGACGTGACCTACAATGTAATAAATATTGTAAAGAACAACGTATGTTAAGGTATTATAGTTTCCGTAGAAAATAAGTCAGACTATATAACAGCACATTTTAAAAACATAGTTGCCGGCTAAGTATAGAATTTTCATAACATCAAAAATCTTAGAAAGAAGTGACAAAAAAGAAAACTAAGCATGCAAGGGTAAAAAGGCAGGGAAGCTAAATTTGCTCTCAATATGGCCTGTCTCAAATTTTTATAGCAATTTAAAATTCATCAACATTTTTGGAGTTGCAGATTTTGATGAATTTAAAGCAGTTCAAAAGTATATTTGTCAAAATTTTCCGGCTATTCTGCAATCAGCAGTGGTGTTTCAATTACCATCGATCTATACATTTGAAATATATTAACGATCGTTTTAATTTTATACTTGTACAAATTCTTTTCTTTTAGCTCAAAGTTCAAAAATAAATGCTACATAATCCTAACCTGATTTTTGGTAAACTTTACCCTTAGCTTCTTTGAGTTCTCTGACTTATGCTCTGATAATTTTTGTTCATAGGCTGTGGTTTGATTGACTCTTCCTGTTCATGGTAACGGGTGATTTTTTAAGAGGCTTAGAACTTTAAAAAAAAAAAACACAAAAAATTCGAAAAAATTAATGAAATATTTATTTGAATCGATAGTTTGAACCTTGCAATTTAATGTTTCAAGATAATTTCATGCAAATGTTGACCGCGGCTGCGTTTTAGGTAGCCCATCTGCTGAGTCCAATTTTGGCATACTCTTTCACACATATCGGCCGGTATCTCACGAATGAATGCATGGATGTTGGTTTCCAGTGCGTCAATCGAAGCGGGCTTGTCCCTATAGACATTAGCCCTGACATACCCCCACAAAAAATAGTCTAATGGTGTCAAATCGCACGATCTAGGCGGCCAATTGACCGGCCCGAAACGTGAAATTAACTGTTCACCAAACTCGCCTCGCAATTGCGCCATTGTTTCGCGTGCTGTGTGGCATGTGGCACCGTCTTGTTGAAACCACATATCATCATGCAAGTCAAGAACTTCCATTTCGGGCAAAAAAAAGTTTGTTATCATCGCTCGGTAGCGTTCACCATTGACATAGTAACACTGCGATTCGCATCATCTTTGAAGAAATATGGCCCAATAATGCCGCCGGCCCATAAACCGCACCAAACAGTGACTTTTTCGGGATGCATTGGTAGCTGTTGCAATGCTTCTGGCTGATCTTCACTCCAAATGCGGCAATTTTGCTTATTTACGTACCCATTCAACCAAAAATGAGCCTCATCGCTGAAATCAATTCTTCGATAAAAGCGCGCGATGAACATTTCGAACCGAGCACGAATTTTGATAGTAAAATTCAATAATTTGCAAGCGTTGTTCATTTGTAAGACGATCCATGGTTAAATTGCAAACCAAACTGAAGCTGTTTGACAGTGACACAAGGTACTAAACACACGTCAGCTGTCAAAACCAGTGTTGCCAAAACCAAACCAGCTAAAAAATCACCCGTTAAAACCATAGTAGCTCTTACTTCAGTTTATTTGAGGTTATGGTATTCTTTATGTGTTCTGTCTTATTTATTATATTTGATCAAAAATCCTGAGACAGCAGGCTTCACTATTAAGCCTAGTATGGAGCTGATAAACGATATTTTCCTTCCTTCTTTCCGTTTGGTGGTACGCAGCTCTACGACGAAATATATGTAGGTAGTAAGTATGTATACTAAAAGATACCAATACTTGACTGAATCCTTCATTCTTTTGAAACTGCTGCACATATATGATATGGGCAATGTCCCTAAAAAACTTTCCAACATATTCGAATATCTAGTAGAATTAATGTTAAATAACTTTTCCTCACATTTCCAAATTACAAATTTTATCTAGGTAGAATCAACTGCTGACAGGCAAAAGATCAAATACATATAGGTTTATGTGCGCCACATTATTATTTAACCTTTGAAAATAAAAACATGGTTGGCTAAAGTCTCAAGCTTAAAAATATTTTATTTTTATTTTTTCTAGTGCCCGCCATTACGATTCATCTATGAAACAAAAAAATATTTGATGTTTCAATAAAAAGCGAAAAATAATTTCAAAAAAGTTTTTCATATATATACGAGATTAAAGGCAAAGGGCTCATGTAGCGAATATAAAAATGTTATCCTTTCCTCTTTGTGGCAAACACACAGTAATAAAACCATTTATGCGGTACAAAAATAATTTCGCCACAACTTTTTTTTATCGTACCTAAGAATCTCATCAGACACATTGCTATTGTTTTATAAAAACCCTTGCTTTTATGTGGGGTTTGTTGCTATGCTACTCTCAAAACTTATGATTATATTTTTTGATTAATGAACCTATGGCTGATGTTGTTTATGATTAAAATTCCGAATAATTCATAAAAGGTTTTATTTTTTGTTTTCTAAAATCTTATGTAAGCCCATATCAACAAAAGGAGAATAAACAAAACTTAAGCTTGAATACTGCTATCACTTTATAGGTATGTTGTAGGTAGGTGTATACCATTGCTAAAAAAAAAAAAACATGAAATCTAGACTAAAATCTGTGGCATTAAATTACGCACTGAAAATCCTTCGTCCTTTATCAAGATACCGTTGGCATCAACAGCTTTAAAATACTCTGTCTTTCTCTCTTTCCTTTCTCTCTCTTTCTTTATGTGGTTATAGCAACCGAACCAATGAACGAACCCTTTGACATTTTAAGATTGAGTTCGGTTTTATCTTCTTCAGATTTTATTGACATTCAACCCGTATGCAATATTAGATTACCTAAAAGTACAATACCAACAAAAAATAGATTCAAAAACTGAAAGGGAAAAGTTTTTTACTCCTAGCTATATATAGTGCGAGAGATTTTCGAATTTTTTTTTTTTATTTTTGTTCAGAATGTAAAGGCATTTCTGGCTTGCTTTTGATGCTTTTCTTATTTCTTCTTCGATAAATTCTAAATCCGCAATGTCAACGCGTGCCCTCTTTTATTATAAAATACTAAGAGTACCAAACCTATATACAGCAACCCCAATCATTTAAAGTGCGGAGGGGATAAGGTACACCTACCCATCATCCTACCTACAGATTGTACCTATGATGGAGTAATGTACATATATTTACATTAAATGTTTAATATCCACCCTTTTTACGGTTTTCTAGTTAACTATACCATATTAGAGAAGATATAGATAAACAGCAAACGCGGAGGAAAATAAAAATAAACAAAACTCGGAAAAGTTTATTTCAGTTCACATTTGGATTATCTCCTTTTATAAGCGAACAGAAGTTTAAGGTAGTACAACTTGGTCTTACAAACTTGGTCTTGATCAGCAAAAGTCCTTGATTTCTTTTATTAATATAAATCTAACTGTAAATCATAAATGGAATTTGTTATTGACATTTACTCTTTTTCGCCGAGTACATACGAACGTTTAACATTAGGAAACAAATATGTATACTTATTATTAAAGAATTTCTTCGGTTGAACCAATATTTTTATGTTGAAATCACTCATCTTCAACCTAAGCTCCCTGGGTTCACTTATTCCTAAACGGGGTGAAAGTATATTATTTATAACATTACAAATTTAAAAATAGCTAAATAATAGAAAACGATTTAATAAAATGCGAAACAGTCACATGCGAAATAGCTAATTGTGGTTTTACCTTTTGCATCATTGATAACATTATGAAATGAGAACTATAGAAACTACTTTAGATGCACATTTGAAAATGAAACCGCGATTCAGAATTAACGATGTTATTCTAATGTTAGAAGTCTACCATGGGCTACTATGCCACCTGGAAAAAGTATTGCCGGATGAGCAATTGTCCTACAATTTAGTGTTTATATGTGATTCAATAAAAAAAAAGAAACATATTTGATATCAATGAGAATGCAAAACCAAATCAAATCACAAAACAAAACAAGATATCATTGATGCGAACGGAAAATAAGATTACAACTTCAAAGAACCTTGTAGGATACCAATTTTTGTTATGTTAGGCCGTGTGCGAACAGCGTTAAAATTTTATCCATTGGCTAAATTATGACACTAGTGTGGTGAATATAAACTTCAAAAATTTAGCCTGCTCTGGAGCAGGCTTAAATTTTAGCCAGTGGATAATTTTCTATGCTTATGAAGGAGTGAGAGAGACAGTCGGTGTAATGTGTTTGTTTTGATTGTTGCATTGCTTTCATTTGCATTTATTTCTGTTTGTTCGACTATTATCGAATTTTTCGTTTGTGTTTTGGTGAAATGTGTTTTATATAACTCTAATATTTAACGAACTAATAATAATTAACATATTCTATTCTGTGAAACAGATTTTTTATTTTTATTTTGGGAGTTCAGCTGCCAAACCAGTGTTCTGTACCGTGTTAAAACTTCCCATAATTTTAATTATTTTACACAGTAGTTCTATTATATTTATATAACAAAACACAATTTAGAATAGCCACAATTATGATATTGCAAATCTTTAATAAATTGGTTTTTGAAATTTTAAATTTGCGTTTTTAATTTGCAAAACAAATAGAGCCACTTCATTTGGATTTTGGATGAATCATAAATCTTACAAATAAACTTTCTATATCACACTAGAAAATTTTGTTTTCTACAAGTTTTTTTATTAGTTTTTTTCCGTTAAAATGTAAAAGAAAGAAATTATAGTCGAAATAAGCAAAAAAAGTGTCGATTTTTTGCAGGTTTTTCCTAATAGCGAAGGGGCGGAGAGGTTGTGGTTGTGGAAACTGTATTTTCACATCAGCCAAACATCCTATACAACATATCAAACATTTAAACTCGCACCGATTGTTTGAGTTGCAGACTTTTTTTTATAAATTGACAAAACAATCTTACCTTATCATTTCTCCATAGCAAAGTAATAAGAAAGGGAATTTTTTTAATTCTTGTGGGAAAATTTAAAAAAAGCATGTGTTAAAAAATCCCATTTAATCTAGCACACCACAAAGCTAAACATTTATTCACCTCAACTCAAACGTCAAAAATTAGCCAGAGGATAAAATTTTAACGCTGTTCGCACACGGCCTTAATATCCAAAAAGGAAGCAAAAACAATTAGAAAAATAGTAATAGAATTAGAAAATATAAATGTATTAATTAATATATTTCGGGTGTTGGGGTAAAAATCCTGAAACCTGAAATCCCGAAAACACAAAATTTTCAATTTGCATAATTTTTCGTGATTTTGGGAAAACGTTTTTTGGATTTTTGTTTTTCTGGATTTGCGTAAATTTTTCATTTCATATAATTTTCTGTGATTTCGGGAAAACTATTCCGGGTTTTTGTTGTCTAAAGGTATTATTTTCTTATTCTATGCCGAGAGTTACCCAATGAGGTAATAGGTATTAAATTACTTACTTTGTTTAAAATAGCATGTTGTTGCACTGCGCAGAAATAATAGCGTAGCATTAATCACTTTTTAAGGCAAAAGAGTAACAGGTGAAAAATGTTACTTTTTTATTATTAAAATTATTTCCAGTGAAACCAGAAGAAATGGGAAAAAGAGACAAAAATTGAAAAAAAGCGTGTACATATAAATGTATTAAATTAAATTTCTTACAATATTAACTTGTGTTCAATAAAGTTTAATAATTGCTTGCACTTTTAAACTAAATTTACAAAAAAGTTTTAGTTCGAATGCTGTACTGTATTGATGTTGATGCTGTTGGCTTTTCGGTATTTAGGGTTTTCGCGATTTTGAGTTTTCAGGATTTTGGGTTTTCGGGATTTTGGATTCGGGATATTTAACACCCATATTTCGGGTAAACTAAACAAATTGATTTAACGTCCGAAACAAATACTGGTTCCCCAAAAAAAAATAGGAATTTTGGCCGAAAATTGTTTGCTTAACACTTAAAATTCTGTATCGCCCAAATCAATAAACGGCAATATGCCCAAACAACTTTGTATTGAAATTTTTGTTGTTAAATTTGGGTGATATTTAAAAATTCTTAGGCATTATTTCCAACCAATATTTTAAACAAAAAGCATTTATGATTAATATGTCTCAAAACAATTTTTGTTGCGCTTTTAACGATTTTTCCTTTTTGAAGAATATGATGAAATCCAACCAAATTTCTGTTGAGATATCCGCGAAAAACTGCGGCTTCGGTTTTTTGTTTACATCTCCGAAACTATGCGTCTTAACTGAAATTTTACAAACAACAAAACGAAAGCTCCTTAGAGTGCGTTACAATTGCAAAATAATTTCCCATTTCTGTAAAAAAAAAACAAACAAAACGAACTGTTAAAACTTTATATGTAAAAACAAATTGTTACAGAAATGGGAAATTATATGTTGAAATTTTTACGGGCACTAACTACTCTAACAAGCTTATGGTCTGAGAAATAAACAATATATATGAATTTTGTAGGAATTTTAATGGTCTTTTATTTTGTTGTGGGTAAAATGTCAGTTAAGACGCATAGTTTCCGAGATGTAAGCAAAATTCGAAAAAGTGCGGTTTTTCGCTGATATCTCAAAACGCACCTGGAAATTTTGTTGGATTTCTAGATTCGTATTCAGCGACCCAAAAAATATAGATTTCGAAAAAAAATCCATTTGTATATTTTTTGTAAAGTGAAACTACCGTTTGACTGGAATGAAATTAATGAAATTTCAATTTGAAAGGTTTGTGGCCTTAACTCCATATTTTGCGTTTCGTCCTAATTTCATGGTGGGCTTAGCAGCTGGATGACATCAAACCATTTTTAGTTCGCAATAATTGTCGATGGTTACCGACTGCTACATAAAATTTACAGAGAAAACTCACTGTGAATTTTATATTTCGAAAGAACTTTGATTAAAGTTAGACATTAGAATTCTGGAGAATTCATTGTTATTGATGTCTGGGTGGTTGGCAATAAAAATGTTTTTTATCGTCTCACGGTATTGCTATCATTTTCGGATTGATCTTTCTGTTTTTAAAACAAACTATTTCCACCGAAAATGGATTTGGTTGTTGGTTTCAGACCTCAATGTGTATTCCATTAATTTTTGACTGGGAAGGAACGATTAACAGTATTTTCAAAATCTTCATTGTTAATACGTTAGATATACTTATAGTATTTCAGAATGTGCTGTCGAGCAGGATCTAGAATGGTCATCCTAGAACCAAGGATGATTTAGAAGAGACTGCATCAGTTTAACAGAGTTTTTACGGTTGTTCTGACAGTTCATACAAACTAAAAAGACATCTTAGTATCGTTGAAACAATAAACACCCAGAATCTGCATGTAAGAAAACATCGCCAGATAAGAAAGTGTGAAGCACATCTTCAAAAAAAAAAAAAAAAAAAACACGCACCTGAGATATGAGAGAGCGAACCATCCTCTCTAAAAAAAATCCAAATAATTACATGCCTCAAAGCAACGGATCTAGAGAAAGAGCTGTAGATGTAGATTGAGAATTCTTTATGCGGTCAAGTCGATCATTAATATACTTCTTTAATCGAACTGTTCCATTATTTTTGGCACCTCTGATGTGCACGAATAGAATCCGTACATTATTATTTAACAAGGAATTATATAACATCAGCACTAAAGGAGTCTGATGATAATATTTACCTTCCAAACGATAACTTGTTTTAACATCCTCTTTTTTTGTCGAATCATATGCGAAACACCATATGTTATATATATTTTAAGAATATGTTAAATCATAATTAATCTTTATTTTATTTTTAATTATAAATTATATTATAAAAAACACCTTTTTAGCCTTTTGACAGCCAAATAAAAATAATTAGCAATTTTGTTCGGAAATCCAAAAAAGTACCTTTAATACTGAACCAACAACATTGAAAGCAAAAAAAATTCCTGTTAAAATAGAAATAAAAATAAAAAAAAACAAATAAGAACAAGAAAGAAATTAACCCAACGCATACATACATAGATATAAAAACCTACCACACGCATACCTATACTAACAGAATAAAAAAAAATTGACTTTGAGTAGGGTTACACATAAAACCCCCTAACCACTGCCCATTAGACAAAGGGCCACATGTACCACTAAGCCCCCATCACACTTTTCTCTGCATATATGAGTGTTTTTTAACTTTTTATTTTTTTTTTGTATAGATATCTATAACTACCACAAGGTTGTGAAAATTTTAAATAAATTTAATTAAACCGCAAATATTCGCTGTGTACCTTTTTTTATAGTATCTATATGAGTATATATAGGTATATCTAGAATATGATACATGAAACACATTCCTCATTTTCTCCTAAGCCTCCATACAGTTACTGGATAAGTCGTAAGCTGATAACTGTTCGTCTAAAGTTCGCTATTACCGGAGAATGAAACCCTTTTTTCATATCCGAGGATCTTGAAAAGCATTCATAGTCCTTTTATACACTTTAAATGCCCTCGTTTGATGTATAGTATATATTTAGCTTTAGCCGGTCTGTATGTGGCTTTTTTAGTGAGTTGGTACAGTTATAATAATATATCTAGCTATGTATTTATGTGTATGTGTGGTAGGGATGATATTTTGTACTTATTTGAAGTAATTGATTATCTTTTTCCTCCCATATTGTGCTACGAGAGGAATTTACGACCTTCCATGTTCTGGATTTTTTTTTTCTCATTTTCGGTTGACACATTTATAAGTGGGTGAAGTATAGAATATATTTTTTAAGGATGTTCTATACATTTTGACCAAAAAAAAAAATTGTATTTTCTAGCTGGCCAAATTTTATTTTATTCATTTCTGAAATTTTTTTTTTATTTTAGTCCATGATGGACATTGGATTTTTTTTTATTTATGTGTTACAAAGAAAAAGAAAAAATTGTTAATTCAATTTTATTTTCGAGAGAATTTTTCATCTCATAATTCTATTACATTGCGTTGATGCGGCTTTTACTAAATTTGGTAGTTATATCGGCTCCCCAGAGCGCAGCATGGGCTTTCAGCTAGAAAAAGGACTTTCATTATCAACACTTTTATGTACTCTTTTTTTTTTCTCTCAAGAGGGTTGACTAAGTTTGTCACGTAGTTTTTAAAATAGGTATGCAGAGAGAAAGATAAAATAAAATTAAGATAGACCCCGACCCAAACTAAAATAAGCAAAACATCTGGTTTTGGGTGTAAAAATGGATAAACTTTTAATGAATTACTTCAGAACTTAGGACAGGACTATATTTTGATTATTTTTGTAAAAAAAATCTGTTTACAAAGTTGAATTAAATTGAATTTATCATTTTGCTAGAAACAAGTATTAGCGTTTTAAATGAGAAATCTTCTGATTTTAGAATCTGTGGACATAACTTATATGAACCTGAAGATACAGTATTTGGCACTAAAAACTTTTCGAATGCGAAAAAAGAGACCATTATAGTGTACCTATTTTGGGAAACAAATGGATATCGAAAAAGTCTGCCTCTGACACAGTTAAGTTCGACGTCAACGGCGAAATAGTTATACAAACTTACATATGTATATACGTAACCCATTCCATCTAGATCTTATAAAGATGTCAAAGATACAAATATAAAATATTTATTGTAACGCATAGATAGCAAATATAAACAAGAACCATATTTCTGAGGTATAGGTACTCAGAGAACTGGATGATTCCATAGATTTGCTTATGCTGGCGCTCTATCCAAGGGATATAAGAATTTAAAAAAATTAAACTATATTTCAAAGCAAATTTGACAGATTTCAAAAATACCATTAAGAAATATTTAAGTGTTCATTTAGGATTGGTGATGAATATTTGAAAAAAAAATGCCCAAGACTCTGAATCAAGGTATGTATGTAGGAGCGATTATTCTGACTTTCTTATTACATTTTTCGGTTTTCTTGAACTGGTGAATCTTGTGATAAGGCGAACGAACTCAGTACTACTATTACAAAATATATTTACCTCGAGGATCATAGGGCCCGACTACGTAACTCGATTCTACTTTGGATTCTATTCGAAAATCATTTCCGATCTACTTTCAACTGGAACTATGTACGAATCGAAAAGAATAAGTCCCTATTTTTGAGACTTTTTCTTTTCAAAAAAGTCAGATAAAGTGGGTTTTTCCCCTTTACAAGTTAGGACAGGATCCTCGAGGTCAAAAACTTTGGCGTGTTTTCCTAGCTTACCCCCAAACAACCAGTGAAAGTTTTATTTAATTCGAAATATATTCCAGGTAGCCCCCATTTTTTTCGACATATCGATAAGGCTTAGTGGCGATTCTTCTCAGTTATCTACTTTCAACTGGAACTATGTACTTAGTTATATGAATTGAGAATCGAACAGAATAAGTCCTTGTTTTTGAGACTTTTTCTTTTCAAAAAAGTCAGATAAAGTGGGTTTTTCCCCTTCACAAGATCCTCGAGGTCAAAAACTTAGGCGTGTTTTCCTAGCATACCCCCAAACAACCAATGAAAGTTTTATTAAGTTCGAAATATATTCCAGGTAGCCTCTATTTTTTCGACACATTGACTGGACTTAGTGGCGATTCTTCTCAGTTAGCTGGTATCACGCAGCTAAACCAAGAATTTAAATGAATAAATTCTATGAATTTTTTTTTTTTTTACACAAACAAAACTCCCATACAAAAAGTCTCATTTAAAAGATTGTTTAGCATACAAATTTGCGATAAATAATTCCCTTTACAATCTACATAATAGTGTTTGACTATAGGTATGTCGAATTCGTATGCATAGCTCTGCAAAATAACTTAAATTGTTAGCGCAACAAAATGCGATAAAAAATAAGATAAATTCGTTGAAATTTGAAAGTAGATAGTGATAGAAACTTCGTTTAAAATTTCGTTTGTGTGTGTTGCTCTCTGGTTAAAAATTAACCGACTGTAGCGGCCCCTATATGCATTTTTTTCTAATTTTGTCTGTGATTGACGTAGAGCCTTGAAATTTGGTACGTATACAGCTCATGGGCTATACTGATATTGCGATGTAAAAATCGACCGCCCGCAGCGCCCCTTACCGGTGTTTTTATTATAACTTCTCTCCTAATAGAGCTTTGAAATTTTGTTTGTGGTCTGCCCTCTTATTATTCAGCATTCAATATATAAATTGATTGACTAGAGCGCCCCTAATTCTTTTTTTTCCAATTTTGTTCCCGATTGAGGTAGAGCCTTGAAATTTTTAACGTATTCGGCTACTAATATTCCGATGTAAATATTGGCCGACTGCAGCACCCGCACATGTATTTTTATTTCTAATTTTGTTTCTTAAGCGACCCTAACACGGTCAGTCATTTGCATTTGACATCAATCTGTAATATAGTGTTTGTAAAAATAAGTCTGTATGTGTCCATTTGTTTGACGAAAAATCAAAACCCTTTTGATTTTGCCTGATGACTGATTATATGTGTAGAAGACATGACCATGTAGGGGTCGCTTTATTACTTTTTTTTATTTATTTATAACTCTAGGGCGGCTGATACTCGGATGCAAAAATTGACCCACTGCAGCGCCCCCTAGATGTATTTTTTACTATAAATTCTCTCCTAATTAAGCTAATGTTATACAATTTTACTCGTATAATTCTCCTAAACTACTTATTATTCAACACTTCAACAAAAATAAGCCAATTAAAGCGTCTCTATAAAAACCTCTTTTCTTATTGTTACTAATTGAAGTAAGTGCCTGAAATTTGAACATGGTCTTTTACTGCTACGTTCTTTCTTATTGTTATTTGAAACTTTTTTAACACCATGTAAAAACATGGTTTTCGTCCATAAAACTGTCATTACCTGTTTATTTAGCGGTTTATGTATTTTAAACTACCCCAGAGAACGTAGCTATCCCTAATTTAAGCACCAAGAATCGCCACTGAACTATTGTGACTTTAACGCGTTTTAACAATAAGCAATCAATTTAGACCCATTCCTGTCCAAATCTTCAATATAGACCCAATTAAAATAAAACATCTAGCTTTTATTGCAAAAGCGGAATAATAAAAAAAAAATAATAAAATTATTAATGAGTGACTAAATTATTAAATTAATTTGAAGAAAATCCATGTTTTTATTTTAAATACATATTTTTTATTCAAAATAAAGCAAAAAGTAATATAGTAGATATAACGTTCTTAAGAATATAAATTGATAGTTGATAGTTGATAACTATTGACATTTTGTAATTTAAAAATTATTTCCTAAACTCATCTACTTTTCACTAATTATTCTAAATTATCTTTTAATTCACAATTGCTAGATTTATAACCAATGTCCGAAAATGTAATCATTGATTTGATATCGTATAACAGGGTGATTGGTATAAGATGCACCAAAAAGCTTGAGCTTGATATCGTATAACAGGTATAAATATATATATATCGTATAAAGCTTGATATCGTATAACAGGTGATTTGATATCGTATAACAGGGTGATTGGTATAAGATGCACCAAAAAGCTTGAGCGTGTAGGTGGGGTTAAGAAAAGAAAAAAATAGTATCCCCCCATTTAGACGGGAGGGGCAATTTTCTAAAAAATTGACTTAAATCAGAAAAAAAATTATTTAAAAACAACAGGTGAATGATACAATATGACTTGTTATATCTTTTTGGAAAGCCAGAAAACTATTCTTTTATTTAATTTTTAAATTAAGTTGTTGAAGTGAACAGTTTTAAAAAAATTAATTTTCAAACTCAAAATTTTGAAAAAAAAACTAAAAAAAAAAAATTTTTTTACTATTTTTTTTCAAAATTTTATGTAATTAACTATTATTTTTATTTTCAAAATTCAATGTTCTTATTAATTTTTAGTCAAAAACAGAAAACCGGATGCCAAAATGTATTTTAGTTTTTGAGAAATTAAGAAAAACTAGAAGTATTTTTTTCCAAAAAAAACACTTTTTTTTTTGGTTTTCCCAAATTTGACCTGTGCAGGTCAATTATTAATTAGGGAATTATCCTTTTTTTATTTTTTATTACATACCATCCGATTTAAATCAAATAATAAAAAAAAAACGAATTAACTTTTTACTTATTTTACTAGTAGATGGGATTTTAAAACTTTTTTTCGGGATTTTCGAAAAACGGGGTTTTAAAAAGCGGGATTCCGATACGCTTCCTTTTGTAGCGAGAACATTTCCGATCAGTGAGTTGGAACTAATACCTAGTGTTAATTTTCTCCAATGTCTGACATATCAACAGTAACAGCAACAGATACTTATAACCTCTAAGGGCAATATTTGCACTCGACCCTCCAAAAACAAGGGAGACATTTCAAAAATTGTCCATATGGGCGTCAATTCTCTAACAATCCACCCGTGCTTACATATATGTTCCAAAATAAATAACATTTTCTTCAAAATAACGTTAATCGTAATGATAAATAAATAGGTCACTTTTCGCAAGTTTATTTATTACAGGTATAAGTGGTTGATTTGATTCCAATTGCATTACTCTGTCTAAGTAACCAAGCTAATATATTTATTTTACACACAGTTTTATTGCGAAAACATTTTCAGTTCATTAACCAAACATGTCCAGTGCCAGCTATTTATTATTATTGGATAAAGTAGTAGTAGTAGTTGTTGTTTTTTTTTTCTTCTTGGTTATATAACATTTATTATAAAAGAAGAAAAAATTCTTTCGCCTTTTTGCAAAAAAAGACACATAAGTCAATATAGAATAACACACAAACTTATACCTATACACAGATGACACTATGGCTTGGCTTTGAATGGGAAGCTGCTAATAAAAATTGTTTTACCCCAATAATCATTCCGATGCCATTAATTTTCCGTCTGACCCATCATGAGGACTTTTACTCTCGGATCATACATCGTACACACATTATTTATCTCCCTGCTGTTATTTCTTTCTATATATAGATACAACAAAAGGACGAGAGTGTGTATAAGGATACGATAATCAATGGATGGTAGCCAATTTGAAAATATCTTTTTAGTCCTTGAGTGTATTTTGTGTGTGTCGTTTCCTGTGTGAGAATGTTTGTTTTTTTTTTTTTAGTTTTTTTCTTTGTATCCTTTACAGTACGCCTTTAAATTTGGTATTTTGAATTCGAAATGGAGAGGTCTAGCGTTAAGGACATTCTCCAAGTGGAAGCCAAAATAATTTTGGCAAAGTTTTGCACCATAAATACAAGGCATCCGTACAGAATGTGCAATAATGACGTTTTGAAAGTATCGCAATTTGCATAAACGCAGTCGGCGACTATAGTTACTCCCATTTTAGTGCTGAATTAGAGAGTGAAATGAAGTTTCCTCTTGAAACATATCTAAGTGTAGCCTTGGCTATATGATACCATACCATACGACTATAGATGTGATGGCATCAAAATCACATATTGCATATGGAACAAGAGTAAACATATGCCCTTGTGTATAGGCAAAAAGGCTTTAACATACTCTACGACGTAATGTGTTAGGGGTTGCAACATTTTCATCTATGTACATATACATATTTATTTTATGCTGCTTTTGGAATGGAAATTGTCTGTCTTATGCATACTTTAGTTCTACAGTCCAGACCCAAAGGAGGAAAGGATGATGATAAGATATTTCTATATGAAAAATCAAAAGATACTTTTTTTTTGGTAAATCTTTGAATCACTGATGCATTAGAAGTTAAAGAGAGACAGAGAGAAAGAAAACAGAAAAAGATTTCTTTTTTTCCAAAGTATTAATTTGATTCTGTATATTCATCTCTGGAAGACCTAAAATAGCACGTTGAATTAATAGAAATACGGACACACAAACTCTCAAATAACAGTTGACAAAGTTCTAACAGAGAATGATTAATAGCTTCCGAATTGTTGTTATGGTATAAGAACGGTTCGGTAACTGAAACATACACAAAAAAGCTATAGAGGTAGGTATATAGAAACTTTAAGCCAAGACCTTTCAAATACGATAGAATTCTAAGTAGAGAATCACAAAAAGATAGATAGATATCCATTATTATGTAACAAATTTTCTGTAGGGGTATATGGGAGCCTCTTCTTCGATATTTCTCCCGCAAAATAATACAACCGCCTACCGACTGGATTTATCTATTCGATGTGATGCTTTATGTTGCAAGTATTACTTTTCCCTTAATTTGACTTTAACGCTAAATGGATAGGATATTATATTCTTTATGTCATGACTATAATCATGGCAGTTAAAAAGATAAAAAGTGAAAATATGAAAAAAAAAAAGTATAAATTGATGACACACCGAGCATAAAAACTGGACAGACTTATGAACGAAAAAATGAAATATGCCTTCGAACGAAATTATTATTTTTAAGACTTTCGCTGTTTTTTTTTTTTTTTTGTTCTTTAGAGATTTAAGCTTGCTTTGTTTTGTCATGAAGTGAATGGTATTTTTTTTTTTTTTTTGTTGTTTGGTGATTAAGTGAGTTAATGCTTAACTTCTGTGAGTAAGCGTATTTAGCAAAAAGGAGGAAGGAAAATGTGTAATACGCGTGCCAAGTTTTTTTTTCTTCTTATATTGATGTTAAATTAAAAAAAAATCAAAGAAAAAAAGGAACGACAAAGAAGGGTGGTGAAATGTATATTATAGGAGTTAAATAAAATATCGGTCAATCAGAGATAATCCGAGATAGAAGCCGGATGAATTGTCAGACCAAGAATATTAATACAATGGACACACATTCCTGATTTAAACAAAGCCTATGGTTGTAAATTTCCAATACATGGATTTTTAGAACAGAACCGAGTTTTAATCCATTTAAGCTATTATAGTTAAGTTGTTAGAATTAAAAGATTATGAAAAGATTTAAAGCAATTTGTTTAAAAGAGTTCTGCTGAATATTTCTCTCTGAAAAAAATTTAAAGAAGTGTCAACGATTCTCTGCCAGCCCACTGGTGGAAGAACAAAACTCACAGAAGGCTACTCTTTCAGGAAGCCCCACTAAAGTCGTATGGAGCTCTTTTAAACTTTTTTTCTTTCAACACAAAATTAGAACTTTTTATTTTATAACGTTAAAATTTTCTGTCAAATACTTTAGTTATGTACATACAGTGTGAAAAATGTTCTGATACCTAATTTAAAAATTCTTTCCTTTATTTCCGGAAGTAAAAGACCCAAATGAAAGGACAAAGCGCAAACTTTTGTAGCTGTCAAAAATAAATTGCTCAACACTTTGCATCGCACATCAATATTCTGCAATTAATTCTATAGCAAGTTTCTCCGATATGTGTTTTGGAACGGATAACTCGATTGAAAATTTTCCTATTTTGAATGAATCGCACATTATTTTCTTCCGAATGGCTACCTCAATAGGGCTAACTATTCGAATTTGATTTATTGAATACTATATAGCTGTTTCTGCAGATTGTCGCTAGGGGGAATAATATTAAATATCTATCTTCGGTGGCTAAGGCTCTTCGTCGTATTACAGTCCGTCAGAAGAGATCAATTTAACCGAATCGTGGAAATTTTACTGATTGAAACAAAACAATTTAAGTACAATGATGGTGAATTTATTGATATAAAATATAACGGAATTCACTGTTTTGACAATGCGTTAATCGCAACGCAATATGATGAACGATATTTGTTATGTCTTTCCGTTCGGTCAGTTGGAATCAGTGATGTTTGTATTTACGATTAAAGGTAGATACTATATTGATAATGCATGTTATGCGCTTTTGTTAAAAAAAAGGAAGCAAAATGGAAATTAGGACAATGCGAGCAGAGGCATATGGGCACCCGTGTGTCCGACCCACCTCGCGTGCCCCTCCCACTCACTGTTATTATATTTGCCAGCTGAATTTCTTACATAACTATTGAATTATTACAACAATTGAATATACAGGTTCCCGGCTCTTTTTCCAAAACAAGAAAGGAACAAATTTTTTTAATGCATATTTTCCAAAAAAAGATTTAGTTTTTCCCAATTGGGGTGTACTTATAAAAAAAACACCAGATTTTTTTTGGAAAAACACCTTCATTTAAGAAAGATTGTCAAAATAGTGTTAATGCTTTTTTGCTAAAAAAAAACATAGGTATAAAATTCTGGCGAAATTTTCGGGAGGCAATTTTTTGTAATCAACATATATCTTTCAGCTTGATTATCGTTGCTTTAATCACGATTTTCAAATCAAATCAATTCATAAACTCACTTGAATAACTGACGGCCAGTGAATTTACTTCAAATTATCACATACTTCTTTTATTTCTCGGTGCCAAAATGAACTATTTTGCAAAATAAAAAAAACCTGGTTTTTGTATTTTCATATGGTTGAAAATTTACCAAAAATTCACCATCAGCTTATTCCTCAAGGAATTGGATTCAAAGAATCTTAGTAGAACCTTTTGATGAATTTAACACGGTGATATTATTAGCGTTCGCGTTCACTTTCTCGGTAAATATTCATGAGTAAAATCAGTGAAAAAAAGTGCTTGCTTATTCATAAATGAATTTTTTTGTAGGAAAGACTTCATGAAAGTCTGCCAACGGCTTCGAGGGGTTTGGCACAAATTAAATCACCTGGCCATTTGCAATTATTTGAAATTTCATTGAAATCTAGTACAATCACTTGAAATATCATGAAGTTCTCAAAAATATTTTTTATTTATTGATTTAGAAAGAGTTTTTGGGGTTGGGTACGAAATCCCGACTGCTAAAATCTCGATTGGACAAAATCCCGACTGAGAATCCCGACTGCCAAAATTCCGACTGGCAAAATCCCGACTGACCAACTACTTTTTTTGGTATAGGCAATTTAAAACTGTATTTTTCAATAAAAATTAATTGTTTTTTAAATTAAAAGTTTTTACCGGTTATTTTTCATGTACTTAACTTGTTATCTGGTTTAGCATTTATGATTTTCAATATTTTTTCGTCAAAATCCTTTTTTAGTCAGTCCCGCTCACGCAACTTCGCTGCTCCGCTTAGAGTATTTCCAGTCGTCTGGCAGGCGCCTGAGTCCAATGTTTCCATATTTCACAGCCCCTGGGTGGCCCGCTTCGCGGGTTCAAGGGATTTTAACTCCCTTTCTGTAGTCAGTCCCGCTCACGCAACTTCGTTGCTCCGCTTAGGGTATGTTCAGTCGTCTGGCAGGCGCCTGAGTCCAATGTTTCCATATTCCACAGCACCTGGGTGGCCCGCTTCGCGGGTTCAAAGTTTCCAAATTCAACAATACCTGGGTGGAGTGTTTCGTTTCTTATTTTCTTCCTTTTCAATTATTTTTTCAAATAATTAGTGTAAAAGCAAAAAAAAAAAAGAAAACGTGCTAAAAGTGCTGAAAATCGGGATTTTTTATTCGTACCATTCGGATTTTGTCAGTCGGGATTTTGGCAGTGGAGATTTTTCAATCTGTCCAGTCGGGATTTTGGCAGTCGGGATTTTGTCCCTATCCCGATATTTTGTAATCGTTAAAAATATTTGAAACAAATAACTAAGTTATTTTTAATCTTGCAATCAAAAATTCCAAAATGCAATCACGAATTATTTCAAGCCAACTTTGTTTTTAGAATTACTACTTATTATTAGAATTTTTATATTTTAAGACTTTTTTTTTATATTAAATGGCAAAATTTCGATAAATTTAAAAAACGCTTGAAATCACTTCAAATTATCAGTAGTCATTTACAATATTGCAATCATCGGCATTGATCCACCAAAAACCCCTTGACTGGCATTACTAAGTAAGTATAGAACTTACTTACTGAGCAGCAAATAAGTCTTCGCTAAAAAATGTTAAGATTTTTCTACAATTAAAAAATCGCAATGATTTATGTTCATAATAATATTGTATGTAATATGAATTATGAAAAGCAAAAGACAAGCATTGACCGTTTGTGAATATTTTTATTTTTATTAAATGTTTACATTTATTAAATGTTGCCATATAGTTAAGCAACAGTCAGAACATAAATCTTTAAAGGTCACAAGTTAGACGATGTAGTTAATGATTCCATTGATTTGTTGATAGTCCTTGATCTCAAACAATTTATTTTCTACTTTAAAACCCAAATTTTTTCAACTATATACTTAGTCATTGGTTTTAATTTCAACCGAAATTCGCGGATTTAAATTACTCATTTCCGAACCAGCTTATGCTTATTCATGGTCTGATAGAGAATTCAAGGTCCAAAGACTCTTTATATAGAAACTAAATTTCTTTTAATTTGAATGGCATTGAGTATTAATGGAAACATCACAGTTAACGTCTGGACGATTAAATCGATTTTCATTATATATATTTCTTAAGAATTATTATTTGCACAAATAATTATTGTACAAAAAAGATTCTGAGAAAAATACATCAAACGTTTGTTCATAATTTTTATTTTTAATTCAATTGATTTAAATTATTAGTAAAACGCATCATATTATCATTAACCTTGATATTATTTAATTTACAGGTAATTTGCCTGTTTTAACATACCATTACGATTTTTGTTTTATTCCTGAAATTAATTGGAGGACAATCCGTACAAATATAACTAAACCACCATGAAGGACATGTACATATTTCTTTTCTTGTGAATAAAAATTTTTTGCTTTACTGGCAAAAATATCCCAACCCCTCCTACCGACACTTCTTTCCACAGAAAAAAAAAATCTGTCACTAAGAGAAAAAAAAAATCCCATTGCAAGGACATTATTTTTTTTTTTTTTGAGCAATTCATATAATAAATTCATATTATATATTTTCTTAAGTTTTCGTTTCCGCAGCAAAAAAGCTTAGTGACATAATAATAATTCCCAATTCTCTTGGCCCACACTATAGTCAACGACGGCAACGACACGGGAGAGAAGAAAATGCTTTGGCAGGAAGTGGCGTATGTTTATTTTTCATTAAAACTCTTCAATGGAAACTTGTAGTATAGTTGTAGTACGAGTATTATTTAATTTTATTCTTTTTTTTTTACATTTAATATAATATACCTACTAACGCCCAAAGCAAATAACAAAATTGATAAGAGAGTCACGTTTTTAATAGAATGCAAACGAAAAATGTATTTCATTAAAAAAGTACCTACTCATTTATTCTTTAAAAGTAAAAAAAAAAAATCTCACGAACAAAAACAAAGGAAAATAATTAAGTTTTCACAAAAAGACTTTTGCAAATCCTCTAGAGCCATGATGAGAAACTGATGGAAGAATACGACAAGGATATAAATTTAAAATAAAAAAAAAAAAAACTGAGGACGAATGTGTGTGATGATAAGTATAGTCATGGTAATGAAACAAAAATTGATTTCAGGCTACAATTAAGCTTTAAAAAACAAGATGAAATTTTCTTGAAGGATTTTTATTTTCCTCACGATAACGATTTCCAAAAACTTCTTTTATATTATCCTCATTGTTAAAAAGATACCACACAGAATTAATATTTTGATAGATTTAAGTCAAAAAGCTTTAAAATTGTTCGACAAAATCTTAAAACATTAAATTATGAAGTTATTTAATTTATTATTTAGTTCTTGTTGATTCTCACATTTTCGAGTACCATTTTAAAAGTTTCTTGATTATAATAATCTGGGGTACTGCAATGTTTTATACAGTAATGTTTAATAAAATCATAATGAATCCAACTGCCTTATATTAAGTCCAAGGATTAATCAACTTAACCATATGAATGTATACCCACCCACTGCATCTTCAAAATATCATATTCTAATCTTAAAACTCAACAAGCAAACAATGTGAGATCTTGATATGATTTTTGTTTAAAACTCATATTTGATTACTTAAAAGAAAATAAGCTTATCGGAGAAATTGGATTAAGCAAACAAGATAATATTAAATTGAACTAGAAAAATATTATGAATAAACCAGAACAAGCCAGAGAAAGAGGAAGTTTGAGATTTTTTTTTCTGATTTCTTCGAAATTTCAATCTCAATATGAACTTTCTTTGAATTTTTTTTTAGCCACAGAATAAAATGCGTGCAGCCATGCATACATATTACAAAACATGGAAAAACACAACAAATTTATAATATTTTAAATAGAGCATTTTATTTTATCTTATTTTTAAAATATTTTAGGAAATTCGAGGAAATGTACAATATAGATGATCCTAAGTTACTCTGTATCTATGGTAATCAATAATAAAGAAATCAATATCTTTTATGTTGGGTTTATTCATAGACATTGTATAAAAAAAAATTGTTAACTATAAAAGTGTAACAATAAGCACATCAATAAATAAAACAGGGGCGGAATACATATCTTGATGATTATAAAGGGTGGCACATAAATAACTATACAATTTGAAAACTAATATTTTTTTATGTCTTATAACTTTTAGAAATAATAAAAGGCGTTAGAGAAATTTATCATGGAGATGTGTTGTTTTAAAGACACGATATTAATAACATCAGTGACCGTTTCCAAGACAATTTTTTAAATTTGCCATTTTTTTTTTTTTTTGGAAATGCAGAAAAATATAAGTTTTTGTTCAAATATCTACCAATAAAAAATTATCATGTAATCGGGCTTTAGTAATATAAAGACACTAAAAACTGGTTTTTGATAACGATTAATTTCAAAAAGAATGATTGGTTTCAAGTTTTAAGACCTAACGACTGATTTACAATTCAAATTCTATAGTAAGTATTTTGAAACTCAGCATTTGTAATACTAAAAAAGGAGAGGCGCACAAAAGTCGTCACTTGCAATCGTGTTTGCCGACCGGACACTGTTGCGAAGACTTGTGACATTAATTATTTTTCACGAGATTTGACTTTTTCTGTCGTCTATATTTGCACATATTAGTGTTAAAATTTCGATTTTTCTTGATTGTATGTAAACTTTTACGATACGTGTGATTCCGGTTGAAAAAGTAGGATTTGCAAAGGATTTAAAACTTTTGTTGCGGAGACCCTAAAAGGACATTTGGCATTTGTTTGTACTACTTAATAATAAATTGAAATATTGTTATTAAATGGAATTAATTTTAATTCTAAGACAAGCCAAACAAATCTTTTTAATAAATGATGACATTTGAGACTTTACATAGCACTACAGTAAAAATTGTAAGATTTCTCACAAGAAACCGTGTTACAAATTACCATGAAACTCAAAGAGAAAAAACAATGCCCGATTAAAAATTAAAAATGATGACGCTATGCTTTTTCATCGCCTTCACTGGGTTGTTGTGATTATAAATACCACATGACTATATGATGACATATCGTACTAGATGACATTTTTCATCTACTTTTTCTGTACTTTTTACAACTCCCCAGTGACTTATTACAAAACTGGTTACTTGTAGAAATAACTATAGTTAGCTATTTTCGACGGAATTTGTTGGAGATTTTATACAATATCAAAGCAGTGAAGCCTGCTGTATCTTAGGATTTTTCCTATGAAGCCTGCTGTCTCAGTGAAACCTTCTGTCTCTAAGAGTTTTTACAATGAAGCCTGCTGTCTCAGAAATTCTTAAGTGAAGCCTGTTGTCTCAGGATTTCTACAGTGAAGCCATGTCTCATGATTTTTAATGTGAAGTTTGCTGTCTCAGGTTTTTTAAAGCGAAGCCTGTTGTCTCAGGATTTCTACAGTGAACCCTGCTGTATCAGGATTTTTACAGTGAAGTCCACTGTCTCAGGATTCCTTCAGTGAAGCCTGCTGTCTCAGGTTTTCTCCAGTGAAGTAAAATAAAATAGAGTGCACGCCTGGGTTGCACGAACTTATTTAATATTTTTTTTTTAATATAAATGAAAAATACGAAAAAAAATCTGTGAATAGTTTTTAAAAGCACTAAAACGACTTTTTAGGGAGATTTAAACGAAAATCAAAGTATGCATAATATTTTTTTTTTCCTGCATATGCAATAAATCGATGTTTTTAAGATTTTTTTTTAAGAATTTAAAAGAGGTAATTTAAAATGCTAAATAGTTTGCATTTAATGCAAAAAAAAAAAACAAAACTATTTAGTCAAGCTGTTTTCCAAATATAAAATTTCCAAAAAATAAATTAAAAAATTAATTAAAACTAAAACTAAGTTTCATCAAGTCATCTAGGTCTTTCTAAAAAAAAAATTTCAACTAGAATCGATTCACTCTTTTACGAGATAACTCATGAAAATATACGGTTCTATGGGAGGTACCGTTAATAGGCTTGCAATTTTTGTTTGCAATTTAACACAAGACAATCAAATAAAAACCATCTATTACTATTTTGAAGAAAATCGTTGGAGCCATTTTGGAGAAAATTAAGCTTTTCTGAAACCGTTATATGGCAGGTACCGTTTTTTTTTAATACAAAAAAATTAATTTCTCCTCTAAGGAATGGTCTACAAACCTATATACCAAGCTTGAAGGAAATCGGTACAACCGTTTAGGCTGTAATTGCTGATATACACGGACTGACAAACAGACAGACAGACAGAATTCCCAGACGCACTTTTTTCGACTTCGCTATCATCGTAATGTCATGTTTGATTGTTGTCTCAATTTTTTTTTAACGAATGCATAACTTGTCTTATAGCACCATTTATACAGCCGCAAGTAAACAAGAATAAGATAACCATAAATAAACTGAAGTTAGAGCTACTTTTATTTTACCCTGGACACCATAAGCTTACCCCAACATAAGTAAAAAGCTTATCACACTTTATATTAAGAAAGTCTTTTAAAGTTTTTTTTTTCTACTGAAAGGACACACTATCGTGCTTGCTAATTAGTATTGCAAGGCAACGCAGTTACGCATTTGCTAGTTCTTTAATTTGAATAAATTATATTTTAATATTCAAGCAATTTGTTTTATATTTGTTGATTATAAATGTTATTTTTTTTTTAATTACAGCAACAATCACACTTATCAGTTCATCCACGAGTCATGCGCAACAACAAAAATTCCGCGTTACGCCACACGACCTACAGGTGCTGGAAGGCTCTGAGGCACTCTTACGCTGTGAGGTGACGAATCAAGCAGGAGCGGTCCAATGGACCAAAGATGGTTTTGCATTGGGATTCTCAGCAGTTATTCCTGGATTTCCTCGATACTCTGTGCTCGGTGACCGAAAACAGGGTGTCTATAATCTACGAATTTCAAATGCATCCATTATGGATGACGCTGAATTCCAATGCCAAGTTGGTCCAGCAAGACTTAATTCAGCGATACGTGCAAATGCCAAGCTGACCGTCATATGTAAGTTGTTATCCTTGTTTAATATTTTATAAAGTATCCTGTATCTATATCTTTATCAAGGGAATACTATATTTTTGGTCTAAATAAATGCAAAAGGGTTAAAAAGATATGTTTTATACAATTTGTTTGCATTTGTATGTTTTATGCAATATGGAAGTACATATACGTACACATATCTTGGTATTTCACTCGCATGTAATGAATGTGAATACATAAAACAATGAATTTTTCAGACAAGAAACTCTGCAATGTTATGCTTCCTTTGGCTCATTCAAAAATGAGAACATGCTAAGGAAGAAAAAAAAAAAGATCACCCTGAAGGCAATTGAGCCCCACCTTTCCTTTTATACTTGGTTTACTTAACCCAATATACTTGCAGTTATTAAGGGAGCAGCACCAGCATCAGAATGAACTTTGTGTATAGTATATAAGTATATGTATATTATGTTCCTTTTATATATTTAGGTTGGATAAGTGGGTCCATTACATTTTCCCGCTGGCTTTGTTCTTTGCAGTGTATTAATTTGAATCTACCCTTGTTCATAATTTTCATAAGCATCCCACTGTGTTGCGTGTATATGTATAGATACCCTACCCTACACTTTGTAAATAGCCATCATTTAAAATTTGTTTTTCTTCTTGCACCAACCTGTCTGATAGAAGTTACATTAAAAGTTAAGTACTTCCTTAATAAAGTTTCTTTTTATTTTATTTTTTTTTTCTTGTCTCAAATTGGTTATAGAACAAGAAAAAAAAATAGGTGTTCATAGGACAAATTAATTGATTGGTAAAAACTTGTTACAAATAAGGACGATTTAAATTTAAAGAATTATGGGACAATTTTTTTTTCTGCTGAAAGGACGAAATGGTGTAAGTGAGAAAATCGTGGGGGCTAAAATACTTCTTAACTTTTTTCCTCTAGTTGGCTTTCTTTGTTTGTCAACAAAAATTTTCCTTTATTCGGTATTAAAGCACTGTTCCAGTATTATACGGCGGAATTGTTTAATAGGGGAATGCAACTGGATAATTCTCTTGATGACTATTGTTATAGTTGAAATAATAGGAACAAGGTGTCCAAGGGAAGAAAACGTTTTAACAATGAATCTTTCACCTGTTAGTTAAAGGGCTTTCTTGGGTGATGTTCAACATATTCAACTAAAATGTTAGAAAATATAAAAGTACTTTTAAATCACATATACACTTAACAGATCATAGGTTGAAAAAATATGCTGCATCAACCAAGAAAACTATAGGGTGTTTCACTCATTTTTTTTTTTTTTGCTTCAAGGAATGTGTGGTAATTCGTTTGAAATTAATTAACTTAATCTAAGTGGTTGTTAACATAAACACTGTAAAACTGCAGGATGATAACTTTGCTATTTCGACTTCTCGTTCTTTTTAATTGCGATTTAAGGTTGAGATAACAATCAAACATAACATTACGATGATAGATAACACTAAAAAAGTAGGTCCGACAATTCTGTCTGTCTGTCTGTCCGTCTATTAGTATGGACGTTTAGACACCTGCAGCCTAAACGGTTGCTCCAATTTTCTACAAACTTGATATACTTTGTATTTTTTGAGTATAACGGTACCTGCCATATAAACTTAACAGATTATTAAATTTTTCTCGAAAAAACATGATCAATTTTGATAAAATTTCGTATGAATGATTTTAGCCAACGGTGAAGTTTTTCGTCAAAAAATTTTTGTTTTAACTACCCTAGTAACGGTACCTGCCATACAAGCCTTTTATACAATTCCAGTTTTATCGTAAAATATAGCATCGATTTTGATAAAATTTCGCATAATGGATTTTTACTTAAAGGTTATGTTTTCCATGTTTTCAGAATTAGTTTACATAATTACGGTAACTGGCAAATAAATCCAATTTGTCTCGTTAAAAATACGATCGATTTTAATAAAATTTTGTGTGACTGATTTTCTCCCAATCATGAAGTTTTTCGTTAGAAATTTATTTTCAAAATAATCTTATTAACGGTACCTATCATATATAAGTTCTATAGAAAATCCGATTTTTTTCAAAAAAAAAATACGATCGATTTTGAAAATATTTGTGTGACTGATTTTTTGCCAATAATGAAGTTTTTCGTTAGAAATTATGTTTCAAAATCACCTTTTTAACGATACCTGTTATATAAACGCTATAGAACTTTTTTGATAATGATGATTATATTTTAAACGACTGCACCAATTTTAACAAAATTTATAATACTTTAAAATTTTTGGAAAATTTGGTTCTTTCAGTTTTTTTTCCGATTCATTTTGATCAATTTTGATAAATTTTTATTTCAGTCGACGATGAAAAGTCGACGAATTTTCCAGTCGCTAACACGAAGTTACTTGCCACAAGAGCAAATTCGTATGACCCAGTCGTGCCTTTTTTTTCTCCCAAAACGAAGCTTGTGTTTGTACCGTGATAGAAATTAGTCAAAGTTTTGTTTCGATAAAAGGAAGAAGATAAGTTTATCGCATTTTTCGAAAGGTTGTCAAATTTGAAAGAATTATTTTTCAGACACTCATTAATTTGTCAAATCTTTTGTAAAAAATGAGTTCTAGCTGGCTACGAATGTAATTTGGTGTGCCAATAACTTAGCAGAGGTTTGAGTCCGTTATTAGATCTATAAAAAAGACATTTCTAAGAAGGTGAGATTCAAGGCAATGCAAAACGATAAATTTTCTGATCAATCGCGCGGAATATGACAAAATACATTCGAATGTTCTCATATTTTTTCTTAGTCTAAGAAAAGTCTTAGCGACATTAGGGGAGAAAAGATGATCATAAAAGATTTAATGGCGTAGGGGGTGTTATTCAAAAGTTTGATGGAATAGGTACTGAAGAGTATGAATGGTTAGGTGTTATATAAGTTAGTCAGCGGTTGAGAATAAGGCAGCTGTCGAAGTTTGGAAATTAATTTAATTTGGAAATTAAATTGGTGGTGAAAAGATTATTTAAGATTATATTCTACAAACCATCCAAAAGCATGCATCAAAGTTTTTTCGGAATCAGTTAAAAACAACCTTTTAATTGTGATCCGAAAACCTTGAAACACTACATCGACTCATAGCCGTTGCACTCAACATGAACATACCTAGAAGTCCCTTCAGTTCCTTGACAAACTATAAACAAATAAAATTCTTATTGAGTTACGTTCTGGTCTCATCACAGTATGCTTTTTCTTCCCTTCAGTGTCCGATCATTTACATGTATATAATTAAAGGTTCTAGTACTAAATGAATCCTATGGAATTAGTAAGATGATTGCAGTTATGTATATGCATAAGTATAATCCTCAAAAATAGAAGGGCCTTGCCAAAAAAGGATCCTAATGAATGGTCAAAGTAAAACACATTCAAAATTGCATAAAGTTTCAAACGAACACTGAAATTAAATTTTGTAATTACTTTGTGACTGTGAATCTATTCCCAAGTATACATTTTAATTCGACACAGTTTTCTTATCCTCTATACATCACTTGAAAAAATAAAGCTTTAAAAAATTGAAAAAAATTTGCAGGTATATTTGTTTGTAGAATGCTCCTCCAACCCCAAGGAAATAAAAATAAAACGAAATGTGACACATTTTTGGCACTCCCTTGAGACAAATTGCCAACATGAAACACCATATGTTCGTCATATAGGATGCATATAGATTTTTTTTAACTTTGTCATTTGTAGTTTATCCTTCTACAATTTTACTATATACCCCACACCACTCTCCTCCTACTTCGTCCTTGGGTAAAAAAAAAATAACATTAAAATCTCATCCCATGCAATCTTTTTCGCTTCCTTAAAGTATTATTGACGCAACAGGAAAGGACTTTGATCATCCTTTTTTTTTTATTCTATTTTATCATAAAATAATATACAATTCAAGGAAAAATATTGGATTTTGTTTTAAGAAATAAAAAAAAAAGAAAAAAATGTGTATCTATAGATACAATTATACATTTGTATCTCAATATACTCCAAGATGTATCTTCCCGCTATTGTTGGTTTCATGGTTTCAGGGTAGAAGTATTAAATAAAATGAAAAACTAGATCGAAATCCGTTATACAAATAAAAATGTATTTATATTACACAACAAAAGGAAAAAGGATGTTGTTGTCGCCTAAGGCTCTTATTAAATGAAGTTAAAAGTTTCTGTTCGTTTGCGCAAAAGTATTTCATACAGAAGTTTTGTAAACGTTCCCAAAGAAGTGTTTTATTTTTGTTCAAAAAATAAAAATAAAATCCTTCCTCTATGTCTATATATAAGAAAAGTGTTGTGTTTTCTATTTTTTTTTTCGCACAAAGAAAAACTAAAGCAAGGGTAAAAAAACTACTATGTTTGTGTTTTGAAACAACAAATATACACCTCGCGAAATGAAGGAGCCCCTTAAGTTTACCATCCTTCTTATGTCCTTATTCCTATCCACTTTCGAGTACCAACACCACGCACAGTTAATGGAAGGAGATGGTCTTAAGTGCACGTGAATTATTTTAATGCTCTATACCTGAAGAAACTTTACGACGACAGTTCTTGCGTCTGTGCGCTGTTTTCTGTTGGGATCACCCTTTGTCTCCTACCCGTATATGAAAATTTTATTTTGTATTTATATTCATTTAAAACGCATCTCTCTACGAATGAGTCTTAAAATTGAAATACTGCAATGACGACACGGATTCCCTTCGGGACAAGTTAAGCTCCTTTATTTAAATCCTTGTATTTGTATATTTTTTGGGGGAATACAGGTATTTTATTGTACATTTTATGTTGTCAAGCTGGTTTGGGGGAGGGGGAGACAGGCTTTATGTTACTGATACTTTTTTGTTTGAGACTTATTACTTTTGAAAGCTTTATCCTACGTATTTTCAATATATACATATTTCAATGACAGAGGTAACATAGTGTTGTAAGGGATAACAAAGGGTTCCCCAATTAAAAGTGTTAAATTTTTTTTTTTTTATTTTAACAAGAAATTCTAAATGTTTGATACGCAGCTTACGTCAAAAATGATTAAGTAGTTTTCAGAAACTTTGATCTTTTAGAAGAAGATTAAACGAGAGGTTGTCTAGTGTGTCAAAATACAAATTGATATTTACCTGTTTTTTTTTTCGTACACTTTAAGCATTAAATCGATTTCTATACATTAACTTTAAAATTTTTTTTTTATAAAAAATAATTTATACCGCCAAAAAAGAATACTTCGAAGGCTGCCTTCTTTGTTCGAACTAGGTTAAAACATTCTCATGCATTTTATTTGCCTGAGATCTAGAGCTGAATACCGTTTAACCAATTCGTATACCACTTACTTTACAAGCCGCTTACAACTCAGGATGTACCAAGGTCTCAATCAACACTGGCTACAACTCAGTTTGCATTTAAAATTCAATGTCCTGGACCCAGCGAAGATGCACCCAGTTTTCAATTTATTGTTCCAACACTTTGGATGTCGCGACAATAGAATATAGTTTCCTCAGTCTTTGAAGTTATCAATATCAGCAAACACTTGGCAACTTATACTATGTTGAGAAAAAATCCTTAAACAGTTTATAAATACAAACATGTATTTTAATTTATGACCCTGTTTTCCTCCAAAAATTATCTTGTTGGGATATGTATGATAACCACTGTGGTATAAGGAGTATGTAATGTACGTAGGGATGCAAACATCTTAAAAAAAAAAATCGATGGTTTGATGTATCAATGTTTCCAAAAAAAAAACATTGATGTCAAAAACAACAGCCTTTAAAACATCAATGTTTCGAAAGATCGATGCTATTAGAAAAGCCCAAAAAGTAAAGCTTAAAGACTTCTCATTTCTCTTTTTTTTTTTTTAATTTCATAGAAAAAGAGTAAAGATTAAAATGTTAAAAGAAGTTTGAAAGAAAATATCTAACATAAATTGGCAAATATTTATTAACATTAAACGACACTATATGACTATACAACAACTAACAATTAGAATTAGAATAGAAATTAGTTCTTTGGCTTTGATTCTTTGTTTTTTTTTTTCGCTTTCTTAAAGACATTGTCAGCTGCCATTGTCAACTGTCAATCGTCAATGTTCAATGCAAAAACAAGTTTTTGGCTATAATCAAAAGCCCAGCATCAACAAACTTTGCGTGTAAAAGCAAGCAATTTTAAAAATTCTGTGTGACAAAAAAAAACCAAAATTCATAGCTCCAAATAAAATCGACATATCGATGTTTTCGGATTCGAAACATCGATGGGAAAACATTGAAGTATCGTTTGCATTCCTAAATGTACGTCATGTACGGTTTTCTATTTCAGTTAAGTTCATAAAGCTGTTATGACCGGCAGGAGTTTTTATTGTTTTTATTATGCTAATATCCGCAATTCTCTGAATTTAAGTCACGGTTTTATTATTGGCTACCTTGTCTAAGGCAGGGTATTAGAAAAAGAAAAAGTATAACAATTGCTATGTATGTCCAATGAATGCTAGAGAAAATTTATTTCCAGCTAAGCTAAAAGAATTTTCACACAGAATCGAAATCTATATTTCAATCAACATGATTGCAAAATCTCGTCAAACCATTCATATGAATTCAAGATTTTGATTGACTTTTCGAACTTAAATTTTTTTTTTTTTGCATTCTTCGCTTTCCTGTACAGGTAAATTCGATTTTCTTAATGGAATTATTGTATAGGTTTAAAAAGGTATCTTCTTTTGTAAAATTTTCTTGCCAGTAAGCCCACTTATACCGCCGCAATCGTCAATGCCATTATAGCCTCTTCCTCTAGTTTATACTGCTGTAATATTTTAGTAGATTCATCGTAATTTTGAACATTGGAAAAATGTATAGGAAATCAATTTTATTTGTATGACATTTTGAAATGTTTGCTCGGAAATAATCAGGAATTAATACAATAAATATCGCCCAAAAAGATATGTGCAAGTAGTATAATTTAGAGCGTTCTGGCACACCGGTGGTTTTAACGATTGTGGTATGGGAGGGTTGGGCTGACGATTCGATGACTTAATTACTTATCAGCTTAGAGACTTGATGGTCGCGCAGCTAAGACATTTTTTGCGTCTAAAAATTTACGTTCGGAAACAGAAATTTACGTTTCATCATTTGTTTTTAATGTTTGCATACGTGTGAAATTGGTTTATAACATTAAGAATTAAGTGAATTCTGATAAGATGTGAAAATGTCCTTGAAACATGAATACCATTTGCCTTATTAAAATACAATATTGGCTAACTTCACATGTACACAAAAATTGCATGGTACTGACATAAAAAACTTGAATTTTTGGTTCTGAACCTCAATTTTGGGTTCCGAAAATAAAATTTTAGACGTAAATAAAAAATTAGAGTTCCCAACGTATATTTTCTGTAACGAATTTATATTTCATAGCGATCCACCAACGTAATTCCTACGAGTACAACATTTTGTTCTAAACCCCAAGAAGGTAAACCCTAGCTCGAACAAAATGTTGTACTCGTACGAGGTCTTCTAAAAAGCCCCAGCCCATTCCCTAAAACTCCACCAAAAAAAAAAACATAACTCTTCAATCTAAACTACAAGTATTTTATCAGCAATTCGGAAAATAATGAATAAAATTTTTCGTTTGGTGGTAAAATATATAGGTACTTTTTGAACTAATCATTGCTATTCCTAGTTTTTTACTTTGTTTACACATTCAAATTTCAAAAATTCAAAATTCTAGACCTTTTTAGGCTCAGTATTCTCAATTTTTGAATAATGTCGTTTTTACTAACCGTTTTTGCAAATTCAGACATGAAGGTGAGGCAACACAATTATTATTGTTCTTAAGTTTTTGAAACAGTTTTGTTTTAAGATAGATTTTTAGACCCTTTTAAATGAAGGTTTTATAAGATTTTTCTTGCAATGTCATACTATTGTTTTTCAAACATTTAACACTTCGATTAATTCCATTAAAGACCATCTGATTCAAGATTATACTGACTGACGATTCGAAGTACTTGACACTGCCAAAAAGTGTAATAGATAAATGGACAGATAAAATCTTTATTTTCCCATTAAAACGTTTAACAATGGTTCACTTAAGAATAATGACATTGCAATGCAGCGGTCTGCCTCTAACAAGAGTGTTGTGTTGCGACTCCTCCAGTACTTCACAGCTTAAATATTTTTATATGACGAATCTTCTCTGGCGCTGAAGTTGCAAGAGCTATCATACTCAATCATCTTACAAACATCAGTTGACACAGAAATGTCCCCCTTCGTTTGAAGAAATATGTTTGCACGCTGGTAAAACTACTGTAGAAGCTTTTCCATCTCTTTTATTTTGCTGGTTCCTTTTCAAGTCGATGGAAAACAACATTTGTTCAGCCCAACACACCCATTAAAATGCCAAGATTATTTCCTTATTTCCTTCTAACTATCAATTGATTGTAATTACATCCATTTTATCCAATGCCATGCAAACGCTGGTAAACTTCCAGCTTAACCGAAAAATTTCAATGACCAGAGTTCGGCTTTATACAATCCATTGGAATTTTGGAAATTTGATTCTTACCTCATTAAAAAGTGAAACCGATCTTCACATCATTTTAGATAAAGTATCGTTTCATAACGTGTAATATTTCATAATCATTTCAAATAGAACTTAACTCTGTTTTATCAAAAACGAGTGCGTCCGGTATTAATAAATATTTTCTTTGTTTTATTAAAAAACTATACATTTCATACCGTTTATTACATTGCTAAATTAAGACCACCAACTTCTTATTGAACTACAGCCCACATATATTCAAACAATACCATCTTTAACTATAAAAAAAAATTCACTAAATATCAATATCGTTTATTTCAAAATATATTAGACGGTTTCAAGTCTGAAGTTTATAAGTTTGTATGGTGTACCTCATGGACTTTCTTTTTTATCTACAGGGTGATTGGTTTAAGGTGCACCAAAAAGCTTGAGCCTGTAGGTGGGGTTAAGACAAGAAAACATCGTAAAGGAGGTGTGGTCTATTTCCCCCCGTTTAGGCTGGAAGGGCAATTTTCTAAAAAATTGACTTAAATCAGAAAAAAAATTATTTAAAAACAACGGTGAATGATACAAAGCCTTGTTGTATCTTTTTGGAAAGCCAGAAAACTACTCTTTTATTTCATTTTTAAATTAAGTTGTTTAAGTGAACAATTTAAAAACATATAATTTTCAAAATCAAAATTTTGAAAAAAAAATAAAAAAAAAAAATTTTTAATTGATTTTTTTTTTAAATTTTATGTAATTAACTTTTATTTTTATTTTCGAAATTCAATGCTCTTATTAATTTTTAGTCAAACACAGAAAACCGGATGCCAAAATGTATCTTAGTTTTTGAGAAATTAAGAAAATACGAAAAGCACTTTTTTCCAAGATTGATTGATTGATCACGAACATTTCTTTAATTTTTAATAGAATTTAAATTCCGTTGCCACGAATCCTTATTTTTGACCCGTTTCTGTGAACATACATTTTGTAGGTGCAGTAAAAAAATAAATTAAAATCAAAACTGTGGTTATAAGATGTTAGAAAATAGTTGTGTTCTTATTTGAGAAAATAATTCATAAATTTCCCTAACATCAAACATGATGTTTCTTTTACTTTGTCATTTACAATTTTAAAATGAAAACCCACGAACGGAATTTTCGAATCAAAAGTCTGATCCAAAGTATCTTGTTTATCCTCATTTGTTCTTAGAATAAGAAAAAGTTTATCAGAACAGTTGGACAGACAGAATTATATCAGGACTAAGTAGCTTGCGCAATATTTGGATTTCGTTGAACTTTAAGTCCATTAAAAATAATTTGGAACATAACTGCTTAGTTACAATACAAGAAAACTTTTGAAATTTTCATGAATTGTTAAAATCATTATTTCTTTCATTGAATTCTAGAGAAACTGTCAAAAACGATTATTTCTATAAATTGGCGACTTAAGTACTTTCTTGTGCGAATCGAAAACTTAGAAAAGATTAAGAATTATACTAATATAAAAAGTTCCAATAAAACAATTTTGATTCGATAATATAATTCTTCATAATCTTTTAAAAACCGGTTCTTGGAAACATTGGAAAAACGGTGCTTCCTACAGAAAATCTTTCTTTCAAACTTCTGATGAAAGCGTAATTGCTAACAACTTGTTGGTATAACCAATATTGTAACAATTATAGCACAAAGTTGTGGTATAAGTAAAGGTCAGCTAAATTTTATTGAGTAAGGATATAACTAGGCAACACTGTCGATATATATATATAATTTTCTTTATTGAAACTTTTATTATTCGAAAAACAAATATATGAGGTAATTTTTCCAAATTTAAGACTTGTCAGAGCTTTTGAACATTTTGTTGTTTATTATGTTTTTCTATTCGAAAACTAAGTTTTGGAGGCATTTGAGTTCAATAATTTACCAAACGAAGGGACATTATCTTCCTTTCCAAAAATCAGCTTCAGTACAAACAATAAAGTGTTTAATATGATTGCCTTGGGTTTCCATTCCAATCAGTACATAAACACAGACTAAAATTTCCTTTATCGTCAGATTATGAAGAAGAACCAATATTTAAAATTGATATTCAGTGCCTTCTGCCTCACCTTCTAATGGATGACTTCCACTTTTAAATTGACTAAAACCCAAATAAATAAAAATATGTATATAGATACCTAAATACTTATCCAACAAACTCTTTTTTATCTTTTGCTTGAGTACAAAAAAAAAACTTTTTAATTTAGGAGCCATACTGCGGAATCACAGATTCCTTAGTTCACTCTTTTTATATAACATCCGTCCACAAAAACTACATTAACCTAAAATCTTAATAATATCAAATATTTTTTTCGTTTTACATTTTAGCACCACCATCATCAATTGAAATACAGGGATATGCACACAACTCTAAAGTAGAAGTAAGAGAAAATAAGGAACTGACATTAAAATGTACCGTATCTAGTGCCAAACCAGCATCACAAATTGTATGGTATCGTGGAAATATTGAGTATAAGACAGGTAAGCTGCTGAATATGATATGTAGATACATATATGTGTATATATATAGATATATTATTATGTTCCCTTAAGCATAAGATGAGATGACTGAGGTATAAGACGTTAAAAGCATCGCTTGTATTGTAAGCATAAAATGCAAAGCCACAAACGTTCTCGGCACCACATCCAGCAAAGACATCATGCATATTACCGTGGTTAACAGCATTTATAGTAGGACATGCATACGACATTATCTTTTGGAATATACTTCATGTTAAGAGAGAGGATGATGTATCTATACAACACCCTTACCTCGTTTAGCATCCTTTAGAAGACGCGTTGTATATCTCATATGTGTCATGGGTGCTAGTGACAGAAATTCAATCGGATATTCGTCTATACCACTTGTCAACATAAGAGGCTTTGCACTTCTACAAGAATATTGCTCCTAATGTATCCGTCGTCGTGTATAAATGTATAATCGTGTATTAAGTTCTCACCACCGCAAAACTTTATTATTAATCACACTCACTATATTGCGCCACGCCAGAGCACATTTCTTCGACTTGAGTCCTTGCTCATCTGTTCCTGTTATAAGCACCTATATAATATATATACCTACACACTAATTGTGTTCATCTTTGTAATGAATGTAATGTTCATTTTCGGTACTTGACACACATATAAACATCCTTATAGCACTCTTTTGGGCCGGAAACGTTGAAAGGATTCGCATTTCTTTTTTTTTTTTTTTTTCATGTTTTAGATTTGTGGCTTGCTCTCTTTTACTTTGGGTTTCTTTTCGTCTTCGCCCCCGAAGCTAAATACTACGGTACGATGCCACGATGATGATGGGATGGATCTTCGCAATGGAAAAAATCTATTCCAATCCCTTTGTGGATTCTTGATATTTCATGTATTATTATTATTATTTTTTTTTGTTGCTTCTAATTATGTCCATGATTGTGTAGCTGGAAATTCCAGTTCATGATTTCATCGTGGATTCTGGGACTAAGCAACGAAATTTGCAGTTGTGTGTAAAAAAAATTATTTGACACTTTTTTTTTTAAATATGTTCCTTGTATATTTCCAGAGCTTTCAAAGATTTAAATCATTCGTAAATGCATTCACATGTATCCTGAATCAAGTTCAAAATGAAGTCTTCTTTAGAGTGGAAAAGTCAAAGTTTTCAACCGGCTAAAGACTTGAAAAATGTTGTAAGCAAAGGGAGATTATTCTTGAATCTTTCTTAAATTTACTGTAGAACTTTTTTGAGCCAATATTACCTACCAAGATTTCCAATTGGTGGAATTAACATATAACATTCTCTATCTCTTTCTTATTTCGTAGTGAAATAATATTCTCACACTTTATATTTTAAGCTCGATTATACGGTACCTAGACCCTAGACCTAAATGATGGCTAAGTCTTTTTTTGATTTTGATGCTGACAGTGTGTTGTGGCCTGAAACTTTCGCTTTTTTCCTTTACGAATCATAAAAAAGGGCCAACATTTTAATTTTCGAAAAAAAAACAGAAAAAAGTTTTATTTGTAAATTAGACCAAAAATCTTATACTTTTCTGGTCTTTTTTCCAAACAAAATTTGGATAAGTTAGGCCAAAAATCATATCTTTTTTGGGCGTAGTTTCTATTTTTACTTTTTGGGTCTTTTTAAAAAAAATTGGCAAAATTTCCTATGGCGTTTTTCGGAACAGCTTACCAACCCTTTGGGTTGTAATAAACTTAGTGAACAACATTATGATATGAGCACTGATGATTTGAACTTCAAATTGCAAAATATTTGGTTTATCCAGCGCTGGACTATCCATAGGCAATTTAGTCATATAAGGGCGGCAAATTTTATAATTACTTTGGTTGTGGAAAATGCCTCAGTAGGTATTAATTGGGTCTTTTGACTTGTTCACTGTAAAAGATTGAGGATTGTAATCAAGCTAAAACAAACCAATCAATCTTGATTTCAATCGTTTCAAAATAACCGCACTGAACACAACCAATTCAATCTCATTAGCCGCGTTTTTTTTGCAAGTCCATATAGATATGTCGAATAAAAACGACATTGGGGATTAGTCCACACCATTACTGAATAAATTTGACGTTCCAATATAACGTGCATGTAAATGTGACGGTAACACAGTTATTTTCGGAACTTAGTTACATCCGATAATTGTCTAGGGTTAGCTAAGTCCATATAGAATTATGCTGTTGTTGTATTTACGTGTTAATTGATGTCCTATTTTTTACACAAGTCTATATGTTTGTACTTTACAACTTTTTGTTTGACCGAAACGAACCGAAACTCAAACCAGTCACACAACATTTGACAGATGGTGGCTCGCGCCGTTTCGGTTACTGGTTAGAAGGCGCCATATGTGTACATAAGATAAATTCTGTGAACAAAAAAAATGCAATCCACGCAAACTAACCTTAGTGAAGTAGTTCAATTGCATAAAAGTCTAGCATATAGAATGAATATCTGTACGGCTGTCACAAACTGCAGTGGTGAGAGGTCATTTTCTTCTTAGAAGCGGATCAATAATTATAATGTCAACCATTTGTCAATGTTCAATCATTTGTGCATTTTCATGAATTTTCATATAGTATCGTCTTAAACCCTGTTTTCTAATAATAAAATTTAAATTTCCAAAGCCACTCCACCCGATAAACAACTTAAAAAAAAGTCATTGTTATTTTTTTCGCACAGTACTGTAAATAATTTTATATAAATTGCATCATCTAAATTCTAAAGGAATAAATGAGGGAAATGGATTTGTGCCAAGGATATTTTTAAATACAAAAATAATAATAATAAAAAAAAAACTTGCCAAACATTTTGACACATTCGTGTTACAAATGCAATTAGAGATGTTTATTGAAACTCATCGCACACAATTTTAGCACTCCTCCGTCCTATTTCATCGTTTATTGTTACAGCATCATTTATCCTGAAGGATCATAACAAACAAAAAAAAAAAATAAAAAAAAATAAAATAAGAAATAAAATAATTATTTCTATTAAGCTGGCTTTTGATAGCGTGATATCTTTTATATTTTCATCGTAACTGTTTAAAGACAAGCATTGTCCTTTGGTCCGTGTCGTCGTAGTCGTAGTATTCCCATTTAGACATTACGATTTGACTACAGAATTGAAATGGCTTAAAGGAATTTTTTTTTTGTTTTAATAGTGAGGGTAAACCAATCTCAAGCAAAGAGAGTAATTATGAAAATTCAATAACGAAGTCCTATTTTAAACTACATTAAAATTTAAATTACTAACACAAAGGAAAACGATAAAGAAATATTAATTAAAAGACCCATGGGTGGAAGCGAGAGGGTGAGTTTTTTTAGTGAGAATTATATCAAAGAAAAGTTAATATTCCATAAAAGTCTTTAATTATTCATTTATTTTTTATACTTTTGAATTTGACCTAAGAATTCAAAATTATAATTTTGGGTTTTACACTAATGGATTTTAGGTCACCCTCATTTGGAAGTTAGTAAAAGTAAAAGTTTCGATGTATATTTTGTATGAAGGTAGGATGTGTAATTTTTCCAGATAAAAATTAACTTTTCTAGGATAGTATAACGGTATATGCATTCAGAGTATTTTGTGGGAAATTCTTATGAGTGAAATTTAATAGTTCAGTTAAAGCCCAGTTAGCTTAATATTTTGCAACTATATAAATTCCAATTTTGTGTTTAATGTTTAATTGAAGTTTATCTGTTTTACTGTTATGGTTCTCGTCTTTAAAAGAACAAAAATAATTAATAATCTTATCAACAAGGGGCGCTTACCGTTCTCTTTTTCGACGCGACGGTGAAAAGCCGAAGAATTTCCGTGTCGTTTTCACAAAGGTAACTTGCCACAAAAAAAAAATTCGTCCTCAGTTGATACTTCTATTTCCATTTGCTCCCCCATTACATGTACATTAGACTAATTTTCATATAAAGTGTTGTGAACATGTACATTACAACCGTCTTAAACTTTTTTGAAAACCAAATACCTTCATACGTATACATATGTACACAGAAAATAATTTTCAACAAAAAAAATTTACGATTAAACTTTTTACGTATAAATAGACGGTTCTGAAATGAATATTTTTTTTTTTGAAAAAAACACTTAAAATCTAGGATGTTGGCAATCTTATAAATTTTAATAACATCGTTTTTACCTTTTTTTACTTCTTTTGGCATTCGATTACACATAGTTCTCCAGTTAGTTGATTCAATTGAGTGCGCAAAAAAATTGAGATAACATTCAAAAATGACATTACGATGATGGAGAAGACAAAAAAAAAGAATGGCCGCAAATTCTGTCTGTTTGTCTGTTATTCTGTTTGTATAAGCACTTACAGCCTAAACGGCTGTAATGATTTACTCAAACTTAGTATGTAGTCTTGGTAGACCATTCTATAGGCCGTGTGCCAATTGCGTCAAAATTGTTATTAAAATTGATCCCTGTTAAATTTGATCCGTTTTTATTGGAGTGATGAAAATTTAATTTATTTTAAAAAAATGTATTCTCATTTGACAAAATCAATATAAAAAATTAAATTTTAACAATCCTGACAAAGTCTTATACCATGTTTCCACCACTTAATCTTGATTTTACCAGATTTATCAATAATCTCCTTTTAAATCACTAAATTTACCATACAAATTTTAATCCTAAATCTTCATGATTAAAAATTAATCTCTTACACACTGACCTGATTTAACTAAATGATTTATAAATATCCATGGGTGGTACTTGCATCGAGGGGATTGAACAACTATCGGTCCTAGGTATGTGCATCACAAACCACTTGCTATGGAGTGATCACATATTTGACATCGCCGAAAATGCTGCTAAGTGTTTAGGTTTTCTCCGACGATGTAAGAAGTTTTTTACCCCTTCTGATCTGGCTACAATAAACAAAGATTTTATTCGTCCTAAACTTGAGTATAACTCTCATATTTGGGCTGGAGCCCCAATAACGTACTTGAGTCTTCTGGATAGAATTGAAAAAAGAGCTCTAAAAATGATAGGAGATCGTTCTCTTACTGAGACATTTGCTTCTCTTGAACACCGCCGCAAGGTCTCATGCCTGTCATTGTTTTATCGTTATTTTCATAAACAATGCTCTAGTGAAATAGCCAATTCAATTCAATTCAACCGTAATACCCGTACTGCTAGGAATGCCCATCAGTTTACCCTTGAGCCCAATTTCGGACGTACTGTTAAGTACAGAGATTCTTTCTTTAGCCGCACTACGCGAATGTGGAATGCTTTACCAGACACAGTATTTCCCACTGATTACAGTGTGCAGACATTCAAAACCAATGTGCATCGGTTTCTCCTTTCTAATCCTATCCTCCTTTCCTTATTGCTCGCACTGTGTTAACCCCTTTAGTGCGCGCTCAAAATCATCAAAGGCGTTCCCACCGATCTATTTCCTGTTTTAGTCTAACATTTATGTCAATCTTGACTCCTTTCAAATCGTTCTTTTTTTTTTGGTTTTGTCTTGAGACATTCCTGTAAAGATCAAAGCTATTCCTGTAAAAAAGCTTTAAATTATAAATTATTAATTAAAACACAAAAAAAACTAACCCAGAGCAATATTTGTTTTCTTATGGGAACATTAAAATTTAATTTGTTTTGACAGTTTCAAAGTTTTGTTTTTGTTTTTTGTTGCTGAATAAAGCGCTAAGTAAAAAGCATATATGTTATAGTTTGTTTTTATAAAGATTTACGATGACAGATAACTAAATTAAAATAAAACGAGTCTAAATCACGTAAATGTAAATCATGATAATGTATGTCAAATCACATAATAATTTACATGATTTAGCTAAATCAAGTGGATTGTGGATGGTATTATAAATCTTTTGTAAATAACTTAACACACACCCGTTTAGGACTGAACGCTTTCATTTCAAATGTAATTTTAGATGTCAACATTACAATGAATTTGTCAATAAATTTTGTAAATATTTTTGATTTTTGTAAATTTTTTCCAATTAAAGTACTTAAATTACATTATTTCGACGGTATATTACAGATTATTAGTGCATTTGGTGAAATAAGTGCACTTTATAGTTAGTAAATATCAAATTTCTGAACGAAATGTTGCTGTGTTTTGAAGTTGTGAAACCTCTTGTCAAGTTAATAAATTTTTTAATCTATTTGGCCGGTGGAAACGCTTCTAAATCATCTTCTCTCAAACTATGGTTTTATTTTTATTAGAAACATAGCATAACAATGAGAATATTTTTGATATACAAACAATAATCAACTATTGTATTTTGATTATGACAGTCGACTCTCCAAATTAAAATTAAAACGAAGTCAATTCTTTTTTAATTTTAGTCGATATAAAGTAGATATACTTTTACCTTAAATTATTTGACTTTAAACAGCAGAAAACCTTACATTTTTAAATACCTACACTTTATCATTATGTCATACCACATTGAACTTTTGTAAACATTTTTCGTTCATATATATGTGTTTTATATTCTCATTGTGAAGTGTTCATAGTATTCTTTTGACTTAAACAAATTTGTTTTCGTCAAACATTAAACTGTGTCTAGTTTTTATATAAATGCATCAAATTATGCAATAATAAACGCGGCTGGCAAAACAAAATGAACAATTAACACAGCAAAACAAATGTCAAAAATTAAGAACTGGCTAAAATTTTAACGAGCCCCTGGGCAGGTTAAATTTTGACGTCTGTATATTCACCACAGTAATGTCAAAATTTATCAATGGGAATGGGATCAAATTTAACGCATTTGATTTAAAGATGATTTTTGTCTGATTGTCTTTAGATCAGTTGCGAAAAATAATGTTAGCAGGGTTATCAGCTGTACCACCCATAGAACCGTTATTTTTTTTTAGCTATCTCGTGAATGGGTTAATCGATTTCAACATAAAAAAATTGTTAAGAAATTTCTAGGTGAGTTGATAAAATTTCGTTACGAGAATTTAGCAAAAGTTAAAAAAAAAAAATTGGACGAGTTGTCTGCTTATTGTTCTTACTTTTGGATGTTTTTTCGAATTATTTCATTTCCAGCTTAAGACTTTTATAAGTTGAACAATAGAGGGTGAATTTCTTCAACCCTTGCATATCTTTATTAAAAGTTGTTTTACGTTTTCTAACCGTTGTCCGTGGTAAATAAAAAATAGAATTATTTTTTTGCGTTTATTAATTTAATAGAGTTTAGTTCACCTTGATAAATTCAGTTCTGTAGGTACTCATTTGTATATTCAGTATATCACACCATCACTTCATTTTAACACTGAACGGAGCCTTTGATGAATTGTAATCGAGAAACCCGATACAAAAGATCATCATTGAAAAAAGACTTAAATATCTGTCACAATAATATTATGACGACCATTGTATTTTGAACAATTTTCACTACACTCAGCTGAAATAAAACCAAATTTTGGAAATTTTCTACGACCTCCATCGAATTCTTCAATTTTCTGTCAACTTTCACGAACATATCAAGATAAAATGGTTTATTCCATGATTTTTAAAGATGTTATTCGGAGTTTCGCTCAAAAAAAAAAAAAAAACTCACAAAGTGCAAGTTATTGCAATTCCTTATTTTTATTAAAAAAAAAAACATCCCATTAAACAAATACAAAAATATAATTAAAATTAATTTTATACAAAAGAATGTCCGTTTTAGTTGGTCATTCTCATTATCATTTGTTGCTTTTCTAAAGAAAATTATTTTCAAACAAAAATCCCATCATTACTTTTCTGAATTTGAAGTTTTCTTTCATAACATTTTAGCAATTCAGATGAGAAAAAGAGAACTAGTTGACAAAAAGAAAGTAAAAAACAAAACGCGCCATCATCATTTTTCTAAATAGATTTGTAATGTTCAAAATGGTGTAGCTATTTTCATTAATTCAAAAAGTGTACTCAAACGGAAAAGCATAAAGTTTGTTTACAGGACGAATTAGCATAGAACACATTCATGTATACATAGTATCTATACACCATATATGTACATCTATACATTATGACAACCACCACTGTTTTACTTTACGAAAGAAATAACAGTAAGCAAAAATGTCATCATCAACATAAACTTTAGATTCTGAAAGGATATTTTATTATAAATGATGGCATTTTATTCCCGCCACATAAAGAAATAAGATGAAAATCAACCAAAAGTTTATTTTTCTTCACAAAATGATAACCACACATTAATAGCTTTTATAATTTCAATTCATAGACTTTATATAGATTCGATTGATTAATTTATAAGAATTAATGATGTTTGCATTTTATTATACTAATTTAATTAATTTCTTTTCATTTCCTTTTTTAATAGAAGATCGTGAAGATAAAGTGGATGAAATTTCACCAAAACGATTTACAACAAGTTCACAAATTAAACTGAAGCCAACTTCGGATGATGATTATACGGAATATTCCTGCCAGGCGAAACATAAAGCCTTGCCGCCAGATATGCCTATGCGATCAACAGTTCAATTATCAGTTTTGTGTGAGTATCTTTTTTATTTCTTTTAAAGGAAAAAATATGTTTTAATGTTTAAAAATTGCTATTTTAATGAAGCTCGTAGAAATTTTTAAGAATAATGCTCGGAATAATGCAAGAAATATTGCGATTTTGGTTATTTGATGTCACTTTTGTGGCTTTTTTTTTAACAATAACTTAGCACATCGAAATCATAGTATTGTTTAAACAATGCCTGAACAGTAAAGCTTAATGAGATGAAACAAAATTTATGGGGTTGTCAATTTACCATAATAGGGAATTTTACCATCTTGTCAAAAGAAAAAATGACAGCTCACACTATACAGATGACAGATTGAAATATGTATCGCGCTTTTTTCAAACTGTCAAACTCAAGATCTTACAGAAAGCAATTTGGAAATAATTTTTAAATCCGGTATTCTTTTTTGTGTGAAATTTGTGATTTCCGTGGCTTAAACATTTATTTTAATTAGCAAAACCAACAAATACATCTACTATTAAATTACTACACAATTTTCGCGCACAAATCTTTAAAATTCCCTCTTTGTTTTCAATCAATTTGTCAACAATGATAAAAAAAAATCATACTGTGTACTGCTGTTTTTGACAATTCTGTGAGAACGAGAAAGAGATATATCGTTGTTACCTAAAAAGCCCAATCGAATGTGATTGGCAATCCTGTTTTAATCAAATTTGTATAAGAATAACATTTTTTATACGCAATAATTTGGTTGAACTTCTTCATGTATATTAAATATCGAATAAAAGCTTAAATCCTTTCAAAAATTAATTAAGTGATTTGAATCAATTAATGTTGGCTCTTTGAAATGTTTTCTTTTTTTTTATTAAAACCCAATGAAAATTTGTATGTTCAAGCAAAGTGGTAAGAAATTGAAGCTTTAATATTTTTCCCCCCAAAAATATAGTTTGAAATGTAAAAGAATAAAAAGAAATCAGCCAAAAGAAATTGCCTTTGCCATTTTTTTAAATATAAACTAAAACTACCTTTCTTTAATTAAAAAAATATAGGTGGTCATATCTTATTATATCGGATCGCCATGGCAATGAACTGAAAATTCACTAAGACCATTGGTTTCCGTAGATTTTATGGTGTTCGTACTGAATGACGTAGTAATCCCACAGAGCGATTAATTAGAATTTTTTAGAAGTTTTCGATAGTTGTCTTATTTGACATGCGATTTGACGCCATTATTATATTCTTTGGGATTTGAGAATATGTAAAGTCGCTTATCTTATTAAAATATTCTCGAATAGTACAATAACTCTTCCACTTCACTGGTTTACCAAGGGATCTATAATTTTGGTGTTCAACGAGTTGATTCCAGACACCATTTCAGGTTTTGAATCGTTCCATGTCTGAATATAAGTGAAAGTTGAGGGCGTTGCATTTGTTTGTTCTAGGAGTTCTTAGGCGTGCTGCTTATTCATCGCGATTGTAACGGAACGTCTTATTATAATTTTAAACGGATTTCTCATCGTCACTACTTTGATTTTGCACATGAAAATATACCAACTTATAGTCCGAGAGCTAGCGACCGATTTTGGAACATTATTTTCGGGCGCCTGAATTTTTGTCCAGCTATTGCTTCGGCGTCACTCATTAATTAATGACAATTATGGCTACCGGAAATGGTCGGAAACACTTTTCCGGCATGATAATGTTATGGCAGTTATAAATTATTATTTTTTTAGTGAAAAAAATGTTCGTGCCAAAACTATTTACTATACCTAGTTGGGTCATTTTTCCTGTACTTAAGGAGGGCTGTGTCCTTGTTTTCTGGCCATTTCCAGTACTCATAATTGTCACCATTAAAAATAAACGCTGAAGCAATAGCTGGACAAAAATTAAGATGCGCGAATATAATGTCCCGAAATCGGTCGCTAGCTCTCCTATTCCTACTATTAGTAGATAGTATGTAGTGTTGTATTATGGCATAAAGAATTTTCTGTTCTTCTTACTCCTAATTTGATCGTGTTTTTATTACTTAGTATGTACTTGATCCAAAATTGTGATTTTATGTAAGAACTAGTCGAAAAATTTCAGTGTAAAGCATTACTTCCAGCTTAATTAATAAGCATTTCTTCAGTCTTTAATAATGATAAAACCATCATTAGCAAAGAAAAATAGATTTCGTTTTGGGTATGTTACATTAGCTTCAACTGAAAAGTAATAAGGACTGTAATACGGACTCGTGTTAGGCATATTTTTCCCTCGTCTTCATTTGCTCGTCCTTATTCATCAATCACCATCACTCGAACGTCGATTTCCGAAACTCTTCCTTGGCTTAGGACATCCAATCTCTATACCCTGGATCACTTATCAAAAAACCATTTTATATTTCGCAAACGGACATTCAATACTGGTCTAATAATATCTTCGTGAGTGTGACATCAACTATAACACATTTGTCTTGTGGAGAAAAGTCAACTTATCCCCTACTGATAATACAATTTGGTCACCACTGAATTGACTTGGAGATGAGTATTGTCAACTGTGCAACCCCGATCTTTTTTCCAAATAGTGTTTTTTTATGGCATATAATCACTTCTTCCATTTTGGATTTTTTCACCGCCGCGTGCATTATGTTAGTTCCTAAATCGATGCCAAAGCCTAGATTGCCACATATTTAGTAACCTGCACTTTTCATTTTGAAGTCTGTTCATGGTTTGACACAAAACATTTCTCATGGAAGGGACATGATTCTGTTCCATGAGAATATTTCCATTTTACTGCAGTAAAGTTGTTCCATTGAATTCTTCCTGAAAACCCAGGTGTGTTTGCTTCTCTTTTTCATGTCTCTATTTAAAATTCTCGTTTTTGTCGGTGTTTTTGTCCTTGTAGCGTCGTATAGATCATCTTTTATAGTTTGTTTCGAAATCCAAAAACAGGTCCTGTTTTAAGTATTTCACCAGCTTGTTCCTTTGTCCAGTTGCCTTATTCTTTATTTCTTCTAGCTCAGAGCTTAGTCCGCTCATAATTTAAATGCTTCAACTCACTTTTGATTAACTTACCGGAGCTTTTCTAACCAAACTAAACGTAAAATCAAGCATCGTATTTTTAGTATACCTGGATCTCGTATTAAACTAGTTTTGAGATGTCGTTTTCCCATTCCTGTATTTCGGTGACTTTGTTAATATAGTAGAATCATCTCGGTATTCTATTCCTGTCATATTGCAGTGTCAATCGCCATATATACGACTTTTATGCAAGGTTGCTTTTTTCATTCTATGTTTAAAATTACTGTTTTTGGAAGATCTGCTATATCAAAGATATATTTGCACTTTGATACAAACAAAGGTTGTTTCTTGGTAGCAATGTCTCAAGAAAATTATTCATAATGATCGAAAAGATTTTGAATTGATGTTCTATTTCCGAAACCATGATGAAAGTATCATGTAGCGATTAGGAAACAAAGAAACATTTCAGACTTATTTCTTCAAGCGTCCAGACCACAGATGCATTATAAAAACAAATAAAAAACATTTCAAAAATGTTTTCTTGGTTTAAAAACTGTTTCGAAAATATTTTTTAAATGCTTACGAAATTTTTCTTAGGTCTCAATACATCTCCAGAAGCATTTCAAAAATGTTTCTTCGAGCTTCCACACGATCACAGCAAAAGAAAAATATTTACGAAGTGCTTCTGATTTTTTTAAAAAGCAACAAAAAACTTTTCCGAAACATTTCTTAAACAATCATTTTCAAAATGTTCCTTTGGGTTGGGTAAACCGTCAAGCACACAACTGTGAACAGAATACGATTTTTAAATAGGGAATGAAAAATTTTTAAAATTCTTGTGCAGATACGAAAACATATTTGTTATATTACGACAGAAACTTGAATTTCTTTGATGGAGTGATGTATTATTTACAAATGTAAAATATAACATCCTCGTGAATTCTTAAATTAATCTTAAAAAATCACAAACATGACATTCAAAATTAATTCATAACATTTATATATACCTACCAAATTACAGATCCACCTGGTGCCCCATACATCGAAGGATACACTCAAGGTGAAACATTGCGTAGAGGTCAAATAGTTGAACTCATGTGCCGTAGTAGAGGTGGAAATCCTCCAGCTCAATTAATATGGTACAAGAATGGCTCTCAAGTTCGCATGGCATATAGGTAAAGTAAAAATTTTGTCAAAAGGTTATCTCTGTTTCTGTTTCAAAGAAACAAACAAAACATATAAATATTCAAAACATTATTATTTTGTCCAAACAGAACATCCGGACGCCTGTCAGAAAATATTTATACTTTCACAGCTGAAGCTGGAGACAACAAAGCAAGATTCCGATGCGAGGCAAGCAATGTAATGTCACAGAATGCTCTCAAAGCTGAAGTAGATCTATCTGTCCTATGTAAGTGTATACCATGAAGAATGATTGATGTTAAGAACACTTACAAAATAAACAATTTGCTTCTTACACAAAACTATATAATATTACCTTTATGTACGTACAGTTATACAAAACGGTTCCTTTGTACCAAACCTAAATTAATAATGAACACTGAATAACAACAAAGCATCAGCAAAGACAACCAAGAAAAAAAAGTATGTAGTTAGATTATTTCATGACAAGGAACAACGACAATATATTGACTTTATTTTACTATATCGGTACTTTTGACATACCAAAATATATGTCAGCTATTTGAGAAGACTCCAAAACGACAAATGTGTCTTTACTTATAAAAAGGCAAAGTTCATTAGCTTTTCAAATATAACATAAGGATATTATCTTTTCCTTGCCTCCATATCAGTCCACATATGACATACCATACGTGTGTGTGATGTTTAAGGTGGGTGGGGTACCAGGTATACAAAGTACAACTTGATTAAGTACCATATATCAGGACCCATGCAAAGTTGATTCAAAGGACGAGGGAAATAAAAATACACCCCGCGGGAGACCCAAGAAGAAAAAAAAAAGAACGCTATTAAAAAAATTGAATTCCCCTCCCCCCCCCCCCCCCCACTTAAGATACATTCACAGAGCTATCTCTTTCACCCTTATATTCTGATGCATGTTCGATGTGTCCTTGTCATGGCATGAGCTCTCAGCCCAAAACCTCGACTTTGAATCAACTCGAAGAGCCTTCTTTCTTCCTGATGCTGATGCTGCCTATACCCACTTAAATATTAATGAACAAGACGAACAAAATTCTAATTTTTTTACTATATTCTGCATATGATGCGGGACATTTTCATTATTTTCCTTCTTTTTTTTTTTTTTTGTTTTTCTTTTCATGTCAATCTTATACCGAAAAGTTGCCCCTACCCATGTGTCAGTGTCAGGACCAACTGAAGCGAGAGTGGGTGATGTTGTGCCACTCACCTGTACAACCGCTCCATCAAATCCACCAGCCGAAGTGAAATGGATGGTGGGAGGGCGCCAGATACGTAATGCGACATCAAGGACTTCTGTTAGCCCAGATGGTAAGTACAAAAAAAGAAAAAAATATTATATACATCACATATCCCGAGCTATTCATAATGTCTATATGATACAGTGATGTGCGAAAAAAATCAACAGATTAATTTTGGATTTTTTTCGGTTTTCAATTTTGATTTTTTTTAATATAATTAGTCCATGAAAAATAAACTCACAAGGAGTCATATGTGGTATATCGTCAAAAAAAATAAGCGAATACTTCCAGGAATGCACAAAGAGCCATATATGAACGTAGCAAGAAACTGGTTACATCTCGACCCACTCATTTATATCGAAATTAAAGCATTTGAATATTTTTTACCTATATCGAATATCGTCAAAACATAAGCAAATATTTCTAAGAATGCACAATGAGCCATATATGGACGTTGCAAGTAACGCGTTACATCTTGGCCCACACATTCATATCGGAATTTAAGCATTTGAATATTATTCAACAATATCGAATATCGTCAAAAAAAATTAGCGAATACTTCCAGGAATGCACAATGAGCCATATATGTACGTTGCAAGAAACGCGTTTTATCTTGACCCACACATGCATATCGAAATTTAAGAATTTGAATATTTTTCACAAATATCGAATATCCTCAAAAAAAATAGCGAATATATTCAGGAATGCACAAACAGCCATATATGGACATTACAAGAAACGCGTTAAATCTCGACCCACACATGAATACCGAAATTTAAGCCATTGAATATTTTTTACCTATATCGAATATTGTCAAAAAAAATAGCGAATATTTCCAGGAATACACAAATATGGACCATATGGACATTTTGGCCATATATAGACGGTGCAAGAAACGCGTTACACTTCAAATCATACAAGCATATCGAGATTTGCATTTGAATATAATTTATCAATATCGAATATAGTCAAAAAAATTAGTGAATATTTCCAGGAATGCACAAAAAGCCATATATAGACGTTTCAAGAAACGCGTAACATCACGACCCACACATGCAAATCGAAATTAAAGCATTCAAATATTTTCGATTTTAGACTATTTTCATCGTGGTTTTGAGACATTTTAAATACACGAAACATTAAACGGACTTACCACGATTAATTATTTGTATCAAATTTATTTTTGATGTTTGTTTTCCGACGTTTCAAATAAATTCGATATAAATAATTAATTTTGGTAAGTTCTTTAAATATTTCGTGTATTTAAAACATTTGAATATTATCTACCAATATCAAACTTCGTCAAAAAAATATTATCTATTAGATCTAGCCACTACTAAAAAACAGTTCTTGCAACGCGAGCCACAAAATTAAGTAACTGCTGCTTTTCGTGTTTGTGTTTAGATAACGAAAACAAAATTATACACATGAAGAAATCTTTTGTAAAATCAGTTGAAGCGGTTGTTTTACCATTGCTATTTTAGCATATTAGTCTGTCGACGCCAAAAAAAAATGTAAGCCATATATGGCTTCTTGTGTAATAGAGTTTAAAAAACTTTGCTCCAATAACTGAAAAAATATTTCAGTTGAAATAATTATTTGCATTTTATAATAATTAAATTCAAGCCATTTATATTTTTAAAGAGAGAATTTAACTTTCTTTAAAATTAGTTAATTAGTAATTATTAGTAAATGATGAAATAATGAAAATAATAGACAGAAATATTGTTTGATGTCCCAGATCCTCTTACCCTTAACTCATGTTTCGCAATAATTAAAATAATTGCTTTGGAAGAGAAATAATTTCTTAAATGTTTTGTGCACATCAGTATCCGTATCTATACACCTAATATTTGAAAAATGAAACTAGTGCAGCGCAACGATATAGATAGACGGATGTCCTTAATATTATATACATATATTTCCTTTTTTTATTTCGCTCAAACAAAAAATTGTTTATTATTGACAGAGCAACATGTACAATATTGTAAACATATGCATATCAGCAAAATGCATGTTTGTATGTAAATATAATATGCATTCTACAGCTACACATAATTGCATTTATTATATTATACATAAATTTCCTTTTCATACATATTTTTTTTTTTAAACTCATCTTCGTTTAAAGAGGTATGCTAAATTAACTTAATTTTTTTTTTTTTATTTTTTTTTTTTTCAGGAGGTTGGATAACAACATCAAACATAACAGCACTCGTTGAACCGAATAAGAAGTCCTTAGTTGTCATATGCCATGGACTGAATATGCAGTTAACTGAGAATGTGGTGTCTACACACACAGTTAATGTTTTATGTAAGTCGCATATATTTAAATTAAGATTAATATAGTTTATTTATGCACCGTTTACAAATAGAGATGATGAAAACGGTTACGAGATAAACCTAGTTTTTCCTTTTCTTTTTTTTTTATTACATAAGAGTCCATTAAAATGTTATATAGGACTAGGAGGTTATGTAAACATACATTTTTTTTTTGCTTTAGTGGCATTATTCGTTGCAGTAAAACGTTTTTAGTGTTGGGTTATATTTTTTTTTTTTTTAGTTTTGAATTTAAATTAAGGGTCTATTTAGTAAAGAAGTGTTAAATGGATTGACTTCCGGTAGCAAAAAAAAAACACTAATTGTATTAAATAATTGATTTGTACCCACCTATAGCTTGTTAAAAAAAAATGTGTTTGAATTTTTAAATCCAAAAGCATAATAATTGATCGAATAATGAACAAGCAATTATTAGATTTTTATGTTGCTTTGCTATCTGTTTATTTTAGGTTCGTTAGCAGAGTATTTTTAAATTGATATCAATGATTTTTTGTATTGAATTTATTTGTGATAAAAGAATAAAAATTTAATTTAATTTGAACATTAAATTATTCAGGATTATATTTTGCATCATGCAGGTGTTGAATCATATTGAAACTATTATGATATTTCTTACACAACATTAAATCATTAATATACTCCTATAATTTATTAAAAAATTGATATTCAATACAATAAATTTTTCTGTTAACTGCAGTAGAAAGCGACACTTATATTAATGGAAAATAAAATTTCGGCAATGAAACCCATATAAAAATAGATTTTACCTGGGTCGTATCTAAAACATAAAAAAAGGAGTTATCCGGGAGAAAAGTGCCTTTCAGTTTTTGATTTCTCAAAAAAAAACGAAGCTTTTTAACATCAAGTTTTCGGTATTTGACTTAATAATATAGAAATAAATAAATAAATAAATATCATAAATTATAGAACACGATTTGCATAACCCTCCAAAAAACCCTTACCCAGAAAAAGCAATTTCCTTAAATCTATTTATAAAATGGTATTCAAAACGATATTACATTAGAGGAACTCACATCAACAAAACGTTGATAAGTCCATTTCTTCATTCAGGGAATTTGTAATTCGGGATTTTGTAATTCGCGGGATTTTGTCATTCGGGATTCTGTAGCATTCCCCATTCCAACACCTTCTGATATGCGACATTTTTCGTTCTGTTATCGTGCATTTTCTAAATTCAAACATTGTGCTTTGGTAATCCTCATGGCAAATCCAAGACGAATTGGAAATTGAATTCTGTTGGGATCATTGGAATTCTCGGTATGAAAACTTCCTCACTTTTGAATTTTCTTTTAAGTATTTTGTCGCGTGAATCACATAATTGATCATTAATATTCTTATCAGCAAACGCGTTCTATTTCATAGCTTTGGTTGGTTATTATTTTGAAGCATGATGACTATACAAATCCAACCTTCATCAGTAGTTGTAAATTGTGCGGTGGTTACATAGGCACATCCAATGACTGAAAAAATTCTGTTGGATAACTATAGTGACATCGTCTTCATTTGTTACACAGTCAATATAGATTTAAATGAATGCAGCAGAGAAGGAAATTAAATTAAACCGTTTGATTCGTCGACAAGAATACGGTCATTAGGGACCTATATCATATTCAGTAATTGCTATAAGGAACTTCTCCAGCAGATGAATCATTCAGCAATTCAACTCTCATGTTTGTTTTCAGCTATTTTTCAAATAGCGACACAGATTTGATGATTTGGGATAAGAGTTTATTTCAACTGAAGGAATCGATCTCAGAACGACTGGCAGAAAAATCATTGCTCCTCCAAAACATCTCGAATCATTGCGCAGATCTCTCAATGTTCGGACAAGTGATTCCACTGCCATTCAGTATAGTTTGAAGATTTAACAGCAATTTCAACCCTGAATGAGCCATTTACGGCATCCTTCTAACAATGTGGCTGCTATTCTAGAAAAAAAAAAAATTGCTACCAAAATGTCGTTTACGAACAGTGGCCAAAATCAATGACATAAGGAATGTTTTCACAGTTCCACTGTTCAACATGAATTAATATTCACGTTAACTTTCCAATTCTCGGTAAAAGGAATCATTCACTTCATGATCTAGCGCTGTCATTCCTAAACTGACTAAAAAATTGCCACACATTCAGATTGAGAGGTAGTACCTACATATAATGCAGAAAAATTCTATTTCTTACCATCTGATTCAAACGAATCTCAAAACCTATAATGTATCGCTCAACTCACAATAGTTTTATTATAATCGGATGATGGATCAGGAATGCAGAAAAATTCAATATATCATATCATATTTTATCATATTTTAACCAAACCATATTTTAACCAAACCATTCTTAAATTTTTCAAACATAGTTTAATAATATAAACTGAATATTTTTTATATATCATGCAAAAGCAATACTTGCAATTTCTAACCATCTGATTCCAAACAAACTATACCTCAAATTATTACAGTATATTGTATCGCACTCAAACGTTTCATAACAATCGGATGAATGGTTTAGGAATGCAGAGAAAAATGCATTATCTAACCATATGATTTTTTAATATTTTAATAGTTATTCTGCTATTCGGGGCGGAGTCAAATCCAACACATATAAGAGATCAATAAAACCGGTTGAGCCGTTCTTGAGTTATAAATTCTGTAACAGACACGACTTTGTTTAACATTACAGATTTTAATTCTTATAAACAATTCTTACGCTGACCAACAATAAAAAACGGTTACAAAACAAGACTTAGAAATCACAAAACTAGTATTTTCCAATTTTATGAATTTCTCGTTTTATTCAAAACTTGTTTTAAAATTTTAAGTTTTAGATGTCAAAATGATTGTGAATAATACCGAGTTTGGAAAAATGTAAAAATATGATTTTTATAGAACTTGTTTTGACTCAAAACAATAAGTTTAATACAATCTCAATAATATGGGTGTAAGTCTTTAATATTAGAATATAATAAATGACAAAGAAGTAAAATAAATAATGATACAAATTCTACATACTAATATAAAAATTAATTTAAAAAGTTTATTTTTTATATTAAAAATATTCAACCAAGTAGAAGACTTAGCATCAGTTTATTTTAAGTGGACTTTTCTGAATTATTTTTCGAAATTAATGAGTTTAGCGGCCTATAGTCCAAGAAAACATTGAGTTTCGCCCAGTGCTAGCTTTGTGGGCTCGTCAGATGACGTCCAGCAAAAAGCACCTTGTCATTACGCAATTTGAAAATTTTTCTAGCTCAGCTTACATAACTATTTTGACAAAAAGCTAATGTGAATGTTAATGCAATGTTTTCTTGGACTATAGGCCGCTAAACGCATTAATTTTGAATTATTATAAATGACGCTAAGGCCAATCTTTTCACCTCTGGTTAAGTCTCTGGTTTGGTCACCATAGACTTTTCTTAACCAGTTGTTTTGAAACTCGGTTAACCACAGTTCGTCTTTTCACCATTTTATCTACTTTGGTTACTAAACCAAAGATGGTTCCAGTTTTCCAGTGAGTGGTCGAGTTGTGAAACGGAATCTCTTTTTAAGTTTGTTTATACTTTTTTAAATGCGAAAGAAAGAGATAGAAAATATTGTCAATAATTGATAACAGCCTGTCTCGTTTCGATGCAAATGGATAAACTGGATTGATTCATTTACGAACAAAGGAAAACCGATTAGTAATGATAATCAATTATTATCCAGTATATTATTTATCATTTAACACAAATGTGAACAAAATAATAGGTTACCATAGGATTTCTTTGGTTAACCAAGCAAAATTGACTGGTTAACGAAATCTCTGTTAACCATAGATTCTCTGGTTAAAATTTTGCTGAAAAGACCAAATCTCTGTTAACTGACTGGAATAATGACACTAACCACGGAATATCAGCTGGTTAACGTAATCTATGGTAACCATAGATTCTCTGGTTAAGATTTTGTTGAAAAGATAGAATCTATGGTTACCAGCTGAAATAATCAATGATTAAACTTAACCAGAGCTGAAAAAACTGGCCCTTAGTATAATGCAAAATTTTGGAAAATAAAAAACAAATAGTACGACAAAAAACCCCATTCAGTGAAAAACTTGATTCAAATAATTTATTAATAAAAACGTTAAATTTATTAATAAAAACGTTATTAATAAAAACGTTAAATACTGTATCACATTAAAATATTAATGTGTTTTCTTAGATTTTTATTACTTTTTTTCGATTTTGAGTATTTTTTTTTTAAGAAAATAGCACTCAACACATAAGCAGGAGGAGAAAGACCCCTTCCCAAACGATTTACTTGCTGTATTGACCCAATCTATTTCATCCACCTATATATCTGCATTTGATGCAAATCAGACCGTATGTCTTACACTAAATTAATTCAAATTTTCTGCTTCTTGGTCGTATGAATTTCCTTTTCTGCGAACTCTTACTGCGGTAGGTCAGTAATTTATAAATTGCCCAATCATCGGAGCCTTTCAATACGTATCCTTATTATGGCTAGATCAATGTCACTGTATTTGTATTACAAACCGTAAATCTCTTTGTTGAACTTTGTTGATCGATACGTAATATTATCCACTTAAACTGGAAAGAAAATCAATAAAAGGATTCTTTGCTTAAGCATCCGATCTTGACAATGTCTACAAACGGCAATGCCTGCAAATGAGACTGAACAATTGTTGCCGTTAAAAGTATCTATCGTTTGGATCGTTTTTTTCGTTTGCACCAACTTATTTAATCTATCAGTATCTAATAAATAAAAATAATTTATTGCGTTTTTGTTTAAGTATATGATGTCCTCTAACTAATGAATATGCCATCATACTCGACCTACCGGGTGAAATCTTTATAATTTTAATAAAATCAAAATCGTTTACTCCCATTCCTTTTCTTTTATGTTCAACGAATTATTTTCATAAATCTAAATCTATTAAGAAAACAAATCCAGAATAAAGCAACAACAAAAAGTGACCCAATTATGAAAATTCTGTCGTCTAAGTGAACAGCCAATTACAATTCAATTGAACTTGAACAGCAAACACCAATCCAGTTTTAGAATTGCGTACTGCGAGTAACCCTAAAGATGATGCCAATCACGGTACAAACCTACGTGACGTGGGTTCTATTGATCGGTAAAATCAAATAAAGTTTATTTCGAATAAACATGAGATTTTAATAAACGAGCAACACTAAAGGAGTCTGATGATCGCCTTGGCCGCCGCCAAATAAATGTAATTCTATCCAATGCACTAAGGTTCTTCTTGGTTTATTCAAACACTTTTTTCATTCAAAAACAATAACAGAAATATAATTTGACCATTCCTTGAATTTATCATCTAGATAATAGAAAACATACATTAATTTCATAGTAATACTACAGGATACAAGAACAGCTAAATAATTGGATTTATCTTGTTTCCTTACGCAAAAGCTGATACTGAAAGCTGAGACATATCAAAATATCTTGCCTGGCCATAATATGAACTTTATTTGACATTTTAATGCTTCAGGGTGAGATAATTTTTGCAAGTTTTTAACGCAAACAAATTTGTTAGTTACAAAGAAACCTATAGCTACCTTCATGTCCTTGAGAATTACGGGACACATTTATATTTTCTATCCCAGAACTCTCGTTCCGCAAACAACTTAGTTACTATGGATTTTCTGTAAAAGAGAATTTTCATTTCCAGATTGGATTTTCTAGAATTATTTCTTTTTAATCTGTAAGAAATACTTAAATCTAAAGATCGTTCCATAAAATGTAAACTTGCCTGGCAATTTTGTTTTTAATTCCACAAAACTGGTGTAAGTATATAGCGACATAAATATTTTTTATATGTAAACTCGCTGGATGATAATACAATTTCCTAGCAATTTTCTTGCAAACAAAATAAATGTAAAAAAAAAACATTATAACCAAAGAATAAAAAAAAACGCACCTAACTAAAATATTCAACCCACTCTCTGTCACCCTCGATTTCTATGATGTGGCATAAAAAAAAAAAAATCTATATGCATGTATGTTTAAGAAATTACACTCTGTTCCTTCTCTTCATCTGGATAAAAATAAAAATTCAATTTTCTTTATGAAAACACTGCAGGAACTTGTCCCATATTAGGAAAAATTGTATATGTACCTAACCTATATAAAAAAAAACCCTCACTTTTTCTTCATTTTTTTTTTTATAAAAAAGGAAGAAAAAATGACAGTGCAAAAAGTAGGTAGATTGAAAAAAAAAATATAAGGGTTGATATAGGACAGTGTTACACGCTAGAATTGCCGACATCCTACAAGGATCAAACATTTCTATTTATCGCACCAGTAGATGTACTGTACAGTATTCTTCTTCACTGTACCTACGTTGATTAATTCGAAGAATTTTTGACTAAAAAAAAAGAGGCTGGTGGGGATATTCACAACTTCTGACTTTACCATCAAAAAGAAACTTCCATCGAATCAACTGAACAACACTTCAAACAAAAGTAAGCTTTTTTGCTTACAAAATGTATTTTCATCATTTTCAGAAAATAAAGGGATATACAAGCAAGTGTTTTTATCTCATATTTCATGAGTAGGTATACCTATACGTAATTGAATTTCCTTTGGACTTGTTGTGGCAATTGTAAAATTTCTTTGCCACATGCAGCAGAAATCTCTCTCTCTCTCTTTATCTTGGTGCAACTTCATATACCATACAAAACAAATATCAAATTGACAACCTAAAGGCTTTTTCAAAAAGCTCAGACTACTAAAACTCAATTTGTCCTCTTTGATTTCCTGAATTTTGTATCATAAGTTCTTCGTATTCATTTATGTGTGCAATAGTTTAGCAATTTCTCGTTTTCTACTAAAAAAAAAAAGCAATTAAACTGAAAGGTGATCAATAAACACTTCCGTCTGCCATTTTGTCCATGTTGTTTTCCTTTTATATATTGAATATGCGTTCTTCGTTTCGATTCACATTTTGATACAGGTTGATATTTTATACCTTTCGTTCTTCTGCTTCGTTAACTAAACATAGATATTTTTTATTTAAATTTGCATTTTCTTTGGATGAAATATTGTTTTAGGCTGTTCATATACATATAGACATAAAAAGGAATCAATGCATGATGTTGTTTCGATAACGTCTGGGGTTCCTTTGAAAAACTTATTTTTGTTTTGAAAAAAAAAAAAAAAAAAAATTCAAACTTATCAAATAGTAAAAAGTGAATAAAGAGATTCGCATTCAATTACAGGTTTAGACAAAAAATCATATTCAACTACATGATTTAGTTGTGACCCGATTGGGTCACACAAACTTGCAGTTGTGGCAAATAACCTTAAGGTGTTAACGGCTGGGAAATTCGTTTGACCATTTTTACTTGCGATTTTAGGTTTTATAAGGCAAGTTATGAATTCGTGCAAAAAAAAATTGAGATAACAATCAAAGATGACATTACGATGATAGCGAAGTCGAAAAAAGTGGGTCCTGATATTCTGTATGTGTGTTTGTCTGCCAGTCTGTCTGTCGCATCTACAGCCTTAACGGTTGGGCTTTTAGGGTCAGCGTCAGTTGGATTTTGGAATCTCCGTTCTAGGCCTTAAACAAACGGTAAACCTGCCTTTTGACAGTTATGAAAATACTTGTTTTTCTCGAAATTTGTTCTAAATATTTTGATAAAATTTGACATAAGTTATATGGCATTAAACACCTTTCAGACAATTTCAACTATATTTCTTTACGAAAAGTTTTAACGGTACCTGCCATATAACGGCTTTTTAAAATTTTGACTTTCTCGTTAACGACTGAACGGATCTTTACCAAATTCATTTTCTTAAAAGATTTATGGCCATTTTCTCCAAACACTTTTAAATATTTATTCGGTTGTTTAATCTTATAAAATGGCATTTTTCAATTTCACCAGCCACTTTTAGTTTTAATAGAGACTATAAACTAAAGTCCCATTTTGTTCCAAATAAATTTTAAAGGCGTACTCTTAGTCTTAAATATGCAAGACAAAGAGAACGTTGACATTTTTCGATTGAGCAAGCTCTCTTCTCGATTGAGAAGAGACCCATGTGTGGTGAATAAAAATCCGGGGTTTGCATAATTCCTCATTTTTTTTTTTAAATTCACCTCCTAATGTTGGTGCAAACCATTTTAGGTTAAAATGGCAAAAAAATTTATTATCCCGTTAACTAAAATGTTTTAGGTGTATTTTGGTGAAACTGGGCATAAGATAGCGAACAAATAATGGCGTTTTTAATTTTTAAATAACGTTTCTTAAAAAGTAAGACTAACTTAACATTTTTTTTTTTTGAAAATTTAATATCTTGAATTCAAGAATTTTTTTTTAAATATTATTTTTGAATGGAAATTATTAATTAGCTAAAATTGGCATACTCCAATACTTCCAGTGCTTTGAAAAAAATCGATTGTAAAACTGGACTTTCAATTTTTTTAAAAACATACCACGATTTTCTCGGAAAACTCTAATATCTTATAAATTAGTTTTCAAAGTAATTTTTTTTATATATTAATTATTTTAATTATTGCATTTTAAAATTATTGAACGAATTTAAAAAATTATCTCGTATACACAAATTGGAACATCCAAGAGAGATACGCTCGACTCAGTTGTGCTATTTTGATGTTAAGTTTGTTATATGAGCACGTTAATTTCAAAATTTTGAAAGCTAAGAATTTAAACAATATTTAAAACTAGTTTTTTTTTTTTTTACAAATTTGTATATAATTAAATTCAATTTTTGTTTTCAAATTTGATGCTCTTATTGATTTTTACTCAAAAACAGAAAACAGAATGATTAAATGTCTTGTACTTTTGAGAAAATTAAAAATAACGAAAACCATCTCTTTTAAGAAAATCTATTTGTTTAGTGCTTACGTCGTGGACTGAACTCTTATGTTATTAAATAAATATCAAAAGATTAACCTTCCTTTTATTGTTTTGAAAACATCAATAATGTTATATTAAAAATATAGTCCAGTCAAACGGTAGTTACACGTTACAAAAAATATACAAATGGATTTTCTTTTCGAATTCTATGTTTTTTGGTCGCTGAATCCGAATCTGCAGAGATTCAAAAAAATTTCCTGGTGCGTTTTGAGATATCCGCGAAAAACCGTGAAATTTTGGCACTTTTTTCGGTTGTTTCTAACATCTCGGAAACTATGCGTCTTAACTGAAATTTCACCTCCAACAAAATGAAAGACCATTGAATTGTCTACAAAATTCATGCATATTGTTTATTTCTCGGCGTACCGTTAGCCCGTTAGAGCGCGTTCAAAATTCAACATAATTTCCCATTTTTGTGAAAAAAACAATTGTTCTTACATATGAATTTTTAACGGTTTGTATTGTTTGTTTATTTTTTACAGAAATGGGAAATTATGTTGAAATTTCAACGAACTCTTACGGGCTATGGGTACGTCTGAGAAATAAACAACATGCATGAATTTTGTAGGAAATTTAATGGTCTTTAATTTTGTTGTGGTAAAATTTCAGTTAAAGACGCATAGTTTCCGAGATGTAAGCAAAAAACTGAAACCGCTGTTTTTCGCGAACATCTCAAATCGCACCAGGAAATTTTGTTGGATTTCCTCAGATTTAGAGTTAGCGACCCAAAAAACATAGAATTTGAAAAAAAAATCCATTTGTATTTTTTTTGAAACATGAGGGCGATTTTAACTACTCTTTAACTGGACTAAATAATGTTATGCAATAAAGTGAAATGGTGCTGGATAAACGCTATTCGACAAGTGTTTTTTATTGATAAAAGTTATCATTAAATGATAAAACCTGAAAATCGACCAGTTTTTAGAAAATTACCCTTTCTAGATAAAACCCCCTTTGTTTCTTGTCTTAAACCAACCTGATTGCTTTAACTTTTTGGTGTGCACCTTAAACCAATGACCCTGTAAGAATTGCAAGTAAAAGTAACACTTAAATACCGTTTTGCTTTTGCTCAACACCTACAAGTGGAAACTTTTATGAAAAACTTGTGTCGTAACTAAAACTAGCCTATGTCTACGCGCTAGTGGCATCATAGTACCAAACGATGATTAAGATTTTAAATGGTGCACTTTGAGTTAAGAAATTCTGCCTTCCTTCGCAAAGCCTGACTTTTGTGCAACACTGTTTATCGCAACGCAAGTAAATACTTTAAAAAATAAAGAAAATTCCACCGACTACATTTTTGTTAGGTTTTTTTTATTTTTATTTTTTTTTTTGAAACCAAGGACACCCGCACATAAATTTCCAAGGAAACGCTTTGAGGTTTCAATTAAAATCCTTGTGATAAAATAGTATTTTGTCGTTGCTTTGCTTTTACCGGCTCTTATAATTATTTTCTATATTATGTTTTACATTTTCAGAAAAAAAAATACATCATACGAAAGTATTTCATGAGTTTTTGTAGGTTTTTTTTTTTGTTTTAACTTATTGAAACATATGTATATACAAAAACAAACCTCAATATTATAAATGTTTGTGACATTTTTGTATTCACATCAGAATTTCCCTTTTTATTAATAAATCTATGCGCTGTTTTCTCTTTTATATAGATCCTCCGTCTCCACCTTTAATTTCGGGCTATGTCGAAGGGCAAATTATTCCAGCTGGTTCCGTTCAAAAATTGCTTTGCGTTTCATCGGGCGGAAATCCTTTGGCTACTTTAACGTGGTACAAAAACGATAAAAGGGTAAGTTTTTTTTTTTTTTTTTGTTTTGCATATCTACCTTTTTGGAAAACTGCTACATAAACATGGTAACTTTGAAAAGAGAAAGATGAAAGTTTTTTTTTTCCAACTTTGCTGAGGTGTCTACGTGAAGTGTAGAGGTTGGGGTTTTAGCTAAATGTACAAAAACACGCAAATTAATTACATGTTTTTTTTTAACTAAGTAGGTACGTTAAATGGTAAAGAAAATAATATTTAAAACTAATATATTTTCTAGTTTAAAAAGTATGTAGTAATTTATTTTTTTGAAAATGAAATTTCAGCATATTGTTAAAGAGAAAAAGAAAAACTATATATGCATATCCAAGCATGTCCTGTTCCTGGTTTGTGTCGTCTTTTCACATTTGAACATAAAATAATATGCAAAGCATACCTAAACTAAGAGAATGAGGACACTTAAATGTCCTTTTAAACTGTTTGCCACTTTTTTTATGGGTGAAAGTCGGTAGGACACATCCATCTGCACATGGTTTTTTGGTTTCAACATAGTTGTCCAGTCCCATGCTTCGAAGGACGAGAGAAAGACAGTTTTTCCGAGAAAATGATGTTTGCACAAGTGTAGGACAAACAAAAGTCAGTTCAGAGTTCTCTGAGGATCTTAGGGGACTCTGTGAATTTTGTAACAAAAATTACAAATCCGCATTGGTGTGTATGAAAACATGCAAACATACAAACATACTGTATACTTATATTGATGTACACTACTGTGCAAACAACATTTTAATTTATTTATCACTAACTTACCTACATAGTTGCATAGAAATTTATTCATTTATTCAAGCTGGATATATTTTTGAATCAGTTTTTTTTTTACAAATTTCTAACCTTTTATCTGTGACTAGTAGCCAAGGCAAATGGTTAACTACTTTCTTTCATTTTATATAACAAAAAGGGTACTTACAAGTTATTTTATTTTTGTAAGCTAGGGAAATGTGGCGTTAGGCAATAGCCCAAGAAAATATTTCCCAAATTGACTTGCAAATATGCCCAGAAGAAAATACTGACGCTCTAATAGTATAGGAAAACGGGAAATTAACTGTGCATTTTGTGCTTTCAGTGTAATTTTGTATGTGTTCGGCAAGTTTTTTATCAGACTAACGGTATTCGCGGTAGTAAGATAAAAATGGCGGCCCTTAGTACGCGGATCTGGATTCCGAAAAAATGTTTATATACTATACAACATTTATTTTGTTCGTTTGATTTGTGTTCCTCTTGATCAGCTGTTTATTTTGACAGTAATAAAATAAATTTCATGCTACACTCGGTATTCAATATCCAAATAATATTTTCTAGATCGCGCAATACATGACGTCGATACTTCACATTAAATGAAAACACAACAAAAGTCAAATTTCGCTTACTATTGTAACCACAAAAACAATGCGTATGGCATATCGTTCCAACGCACTTGAATTGATCTTTGGAAGATTTGTTCTCGAGAATGAGAGAGCATCTAATTCTAAATCAATATTGTTATCAAAAATCTCGGTGTAGTGCCCAGTTGCACCAAAATACACCTGAAAGCATTTTAGTTATTGGAGAAATTAAATGTATTGGCATTTTAACATACTATAAAGGTTTGCATCAAAATTAGTAGGTGAATACTTAAAAATGAGGAAACTTGGTGCCAACCCTGGATTTTTATTCGTCACACTTGAATCTCTTTTCTTAGAGTAAACGAGAGGAGCTAGTATATCAATCGAAAAATGTCAACCTTTGTCTTGTATGTTTAAGACGCCTTTAAAATTTATTTTGAACAAAATGCTGGGACTTTAATTTATTGGCCCTTTTAAAACTGAAAGTGGTTGGTGCAATTGAAAAATGCCATTCTAAAATTTAACAACCCAATAAATATTTAAAAGTGTTCGGAGAAACTGGTCATAAATGCACATAAGTATTTGTGTATATGTGTACCCGGCGCGTTGCTGCCGCATGAAAAATTAATTGCGGAGAAATAGTTTTTGAAAGAGTTATCTTGCTTCATTTGGTACGTTGTGGGCCAATCAAGCCAAGTTGAATGAGTTCTTTCTTCTTAATTGTTGAGTATTGAGCATTAAGCATTAACCAACGGCGTAATCATATAACAAAACTCCGCATTGTTTACACAGCATATGTCGCTTAAAAAATTGCGCAGCGAAAAACATCTTTCAAAACTATTACATCCCTATTAATAAAAAACGCTTGTTTCGTCTCTAACTCATGACTTAACTACACCATGGAATAAGAGATTAGTCACGAGTTAAAATTTCTTATTAGTAAAACAAAATAAATCATGGAATAATTAGCCCACATTCGCTAAGAAAATTCAACGAAAATCTAGTACAGTTCTATTACAATTATTTGTTTATGGTCTTTGTCGGCGCGCAGACTTCCAGAATAAAACAAATTCTTTCCAAAATAAATATCCAATTTGTTAAAATGATTTTATTTTCTAAAGAATTACAATTTTAAAAATATTAATGAAAATATAATTATAATGACTTACATAGGTAAGAAAACTTTAGCTTTTTATTAAACTTTGTCTGCGGCCAAACTCAAACTCTTTTATTCCAATTGAAATTTCATTTTTTTTTTCGGTTAGGTTTTTTTTCGCGGTATTGCCAGAATAATTAAATAATGATTTTTAAATAGTGGGGAGTTTATGGCTCGATGACATCTTTGCTCATGTTTCCACCTGAAGAACGTTATGTGTTTCCACGTAAAGATTTATGAGTATGTTGTTTATCTATTTGTATTTTGTATTTTCAAAATGCCGATAAATAAGTTTTGCGTTCGTTTCGTATCGTTTACAGACATATGAATGTGAAATTAAAATGTTAAATTTAAACTTCAAATTTTCATAGGAAGTTAAGACCTTTTTAATGATAATAACGTTTTGACATTAGTTCAGGAGTTAACGATAACTCATCAATAAATCGCGTTTATTAATAAGAATGTTATAGTCTAGTCAATAACATAACTTTTTAACGGCGATATTGAGGCTATAAAAACTAATTTTAGAGCACTTTAAGAGTCAATTAGGTACATAATGCTATCTCAGCACATTAAATCATGCTGATTTAAATAAAAAGTAACATTTTGAATTGAATTAGTAATAATTTATAAGATATTATTGTTTTTTATCAGTCCCCTGGTAGCAAAATCTCGGCCCCCTGACCAATTTTTTTTGTATTTTCAATAAACTGCCATAATTTTTTTTTTTGTTTTTGCCTCCTTTAATTACCTAAAAGAACATTCTAACATAACTAACGCTAATTTTTACGACTTAAAGCAGCTTTAACACAATTTTTCCCGAAATTTTATAAGCATTTTATTCCACTTTTTGTAGAATCACCAGCTTACATTTGAAGCCATATACAAATTCTAGTGTTTATTAACTTTCCTGATATTAAAGTCTCTGAAAATACTTCAGTCCTTTTTTCGCAATATCTTTTAAGAAAGCTACTTAGTCCAAATCTAATGCTTTTTATTCAATTCAAATTAGTCCAAAAAATATCATGAGGTCTTGAATTTTCAAATGGAATGCGAAATGAATTTTCTTACATCGGTGAAAATTTTTAAACAAACTACTTTTTCGGTATATTAGCAGGATACTACTTTAAAAGCACCATCTTTTTTTCATTTACTCAGTAAGAAATGTGTAGCTTGCACAATACATTTTTGTCCATCAAGCAATGTTTCAATTCACATTATTGGTTTTGTGAGAAAAAATGATGATTGTCTCTTAGAAACTTCAACATGATGCTAAAATTTTTCGATATTCTAAAAAAGTAAAAATTACCAAAATCAATTAACTACTTCAGTTTAATGCTCTTTCTATCTTCTATCTGAAAGAAGAACTAAATTGTCACGCACTAAGTAATAAACAATTGAAATCTTCCACTGATAAGTACTTTTTGGATACCTTCCGAAGTACTAAGACATAACGCTTTCAGTTAAAAAATTTTCTTGATTCCCAGAGAGTTAAAATGTATAGGTATAAAATTCGGTGAAAAAAACTTCGTTACCAACCCAAGCTGCAAAAGAATTCAGTATTTCTAATTACATCTTAAGTTTGCTACAATTAAAACTTATCCCGGTAAACATAAAAACCAATTCTGGAAAAATGTTAAGCATCCGGTTTTTTTCTATAAAACCACAAGTTTTGTTTAAATTTCTTTAAAACTTCCTTCAATTTATCAGTTGCAAGTTATCTCTACGATTCCGAGTCCTTCTTTCGAATTATAAATACTGACTACCATGCTTAACCATCTATTTTAATGATTCTCTGAAACAATCTGAGCCTTTTCAATTTCAATGTAAAACTAAAAAGTTTAACACTTTTGTTCTCATATTTTCTGTTGAAGCCCATTCTATGACGTTAAAAATAAATTGAATTTCCAACTAAAAACGAAACAAATATTTCCTTGTAAATATTTTTTTTAATTTGTAATAATTTTTCATTTCAATTTCTTAATAATCGTCATCCTACAAACCTTTACTGAAATTTATTTTCTCTGAATTGTATCTTATCAATTAAATTACAAGTTGCATTAATTTCTGTATTAATTTTAAAATACGCTGGCGCGATTACAAAAAGCAATTTTGATTTTTCCATAAACTTCGATATGACATTTATATCATAATTCTTTTCTCTAGAAATGTTTTCCTGGACAAGTCTGGACATTCAGACTCAGTAGTACCGTGGGTTTGTTTCGCGTTGAGAAAAATAAAGAATAATGAATTCCATATAAACATTGGTTTTGTTATATAAAACCACATTAAGTGAATGTGTAAAATTCTTCACACAGCACTGTTTATATTTTTGAATACATTTTTACCCAGAATTCATTGTGAATGCACATGTGTTTTCTTGTTTTGTGTGAGTCTTGTGAGTTGCTTACACAAAAAGTGCCACACTACACAAATATAATTGGAGAACAAAGGCAAATCTTGCCGTAGGATAAGGGATTTTCAGCTTCCGTTTCAATGTGCAGAAAAAAGTCCTTTTATGTGGATAAAGGTTATGTTTTTTGTTGTTCCTCTTGTTTTTATTTCGAGTTCAACGTTTTAATATGTTGGATATGATAGAGGAGGAGTTGTCGAGATGAAAAGATGATTGCTTTTTTTTATCTTTCTTCTTTTTTTATTTTTTTTAAAATTAGATAACAAGTTATTCAATGCTTATATATGGAATAAGGACATTTTTTTTTATTTATTTTATCATCATCAAAGGTAAACTCTGTTATTCGGGCAGGCGATAAGTCCGTCTCAGCTGAGATAACAATTTTGGCAAATGTAACAGACAACCAAGCACACTATCGATGTGAATCCCATAATAGTGCTACTGAAATTCCCCTTTTTGAATCAACAACATTAAGTGTACATTGTAAGTATAACAATTTAATATTATATAGCTATGTACAAAAAAAAAACAGTATTGAAATATTTTATATTGTTTTTCGAATTATTTGTAGTTGCACCAGAAACAGTCAAAATTCGTGTTGAACCAGATGAACTTAAACCAGGCAATGAAGCAACCCTTATATGTGATTCCAGTTCAAGCAATCCACCTGCAAAGCTATCATGGTGGAAAGATGGCATACCTATAGAAGGTAATATATAAATGTTCTTCATATTGAGAAAATTTTGTTATAAAATAGTTTTCAAAGTTTAACTTCAAGATTATTTTCATACTTTTTTGCATTCTGAAATCCATCTAGATATATATGTATGTAGGTACCAACCAAATCATGGAGCATTTGTTGAATATTTGGAATTTTTCTCATGTAGAAAATTGTTTGAGCATTTCAATCAAGTTTATATTGGAGAATGTGTAAATATTTACATACATACATATATTTATGGAAATCTTCCTAATTTTACTTTCTTCAAATATGAAAACAACTATTTTGATATATTATGTTTTCAACGTTATGAGTTTTATAAGTAATTCCTTATGAGAGATGCACGTCAAGATTTTGAGAATTTTTTCATAACGCACTTTCTTCTTATATGTTTCTTACTAACAAGTAAGCCAAGTAATAAATTCATTCAAGAGAAACAAAATAAAGGGTTATCCAATTAGAGGTGTTATTTTGAATAGCCCGCTATATCGGTAGCTGTCACTTTTGAAGCTGTCATTTTTTGACATTTGACAAGTAGAAACTACGCCATACTGGTGAAAATTTGGCAGAGACGGTTCGTAAAACTAAAACATTTTTGGGTCGTCGTGAAGCACCTTGTCGGACCGCAATACAGAAATTGGTGGACAAATTCGAGCTGTTGGGACATGTTAGTGATGTGAAGAATAAAACCCGTGCACGTCGCTCAAGAACAACTGAGAATATTGCTGTTGTAGCCCAAAGTGTTGAAGAAAACCCAGGTTTGTCCATTCCTCGTCGTTCTTTGGAATTAGGCATTCCACAAACCGTATTTTGCATAAAGACTTGGGTCTTAAGGCATATAAAGTTCAGTTAACACAAGAACTCAAGCCGGCTGATCATCAACAACGTCGTGTTTTTGCTGATTGGGTCCTTGAATATCAAAATAACACCTCTTATTGAAAAACCCTTTATTTATGTCTGATATTAGACTGTTAAGTATATAACACAAACTTTACTTCAAATGGTTGTCAAATTACTTATACCAAAAAATGTATTATAATATGATACTACGAATATTCTAGGATCAGAGAAAATCTTCTCTACCAATAAAACAAATTAAATATTTTGCTGAAGGTGTTTCGCTATCAAATAAACATTTCCAGAAACATTCATTAAAATAAGAAAAGATTTCTGAAATATTTCTAAAATGTTTCTTAAATATTTTTATAATGAGTTTGGCCTGTTTCCGAAATGTTTCTCTGTTCCTGATGTGAAACATTTAATGTTTCGCAAATGACACAGGAAGTAAGGTTTATTGTTGTAGAGATCTGAAAATGTCAAGTATATATATGAAAAATTGGGAAACAAGAAACATTTCAAAAATGTTTCGAAACATTTCAAAAATATTTCTTTTTGTTTATAAAATATTTCTGAAATAATTTTTAAACAAATGCGTTAAACATTTCCAAAACGTTTTCAGAATCGTTTTTTAAACAATGTTTGGAATGTTTTTTTTTTTTTGATCTGGACACACCTATATATATATCAAATCGGTTTCCAGCCACTAAATAGTAAGTAGATCCCAGATAGCCAAACGTTCTTGAAAAAATTAATGAATAAAATTGATTGGTGTTGAGTGCAACTTATCTATTGTAATATATTAAATTATATCGGTTGATGAAGAAGAGCAATGTAAATCAACTCCAATACATTTATTATAAAATAGAGCTGTTGCGATGCCTTTCGAGGGTCTATATCAATTCTTCATCTTATACCATACTCGTATTGATGCGTCCATTATAGTTTCTTCATGGCTCTTATAAACATCTGGTTTCTTCATCAAGATTTGTCACTGGACACCGGAATATTAGTTCAATTGTATTAAAGTATAGGTAGTGTGTCCCGAGGGGTTTGTCACGAATGAAATTACCTGACCACAGACTTGTAATCATTTGAATTCACGTTAAAATCCGAGTCCGTTGAAATCACTAGCCAGTTTGGTGGTTTAATGATTGCAATAATTCAAATGACTTCAGGTGATTTCAAGTTGTATTTAAATTGATTTAAAAATTTTGTGATTGCATTGATTTCAAATAAATTTACTGAATTCAAATGATTGCAAATTATTTCAAGTGATTTCAATTATGATTTCAATTCGTGATTTCATTATGGCATTTTTGATTAAAGACTGCCGCAATTATTACAGCACAATATATAAACATTTCGAAAAATATTACACATACGCAAGCATGTAATCATGAAACGAGCAACGGCTTAGAAAAAACTATCAAAACAAATACCTAAAAGGTGGAACGATCTTTTAGCGAAAAAAAACAACGTAATCTGTATAGCGAAATAACTAAACGGCATGTCGAAAAAATACTGCCCAATATCAGACAAAAACTTCATAACAACAAATTGCCAAATAAATTTCGCGAAATCGTTAAAAAAGATTTTGAAAAAAATGCGAAGTATAAAACCGTCGTATATGTTCATTGCGAAATGATTAAAAAACATAGTAAATAAAAAACAAAACGTAAATTGCTAATAACGAATTGCGAATCAAAAGAAATATTTAACGATTAAGGCGAAACAAAATGAAATGCCAGATGAATTTCGCCACGAAATGCATTCGCGTTTTATTGTTTTGCTTTTTATTACTTTTATTAAATATTGTATAGCATTATTAAGTCTATTAATTATTTCGCCTTTTGATCTTTTACTTCTTCTTCTTCATGCTATCTCCAATGGGATCTCAACAATCCCGCACTTCTCTGCTTCAACCAAAAATCTTATTATGCAATTTTTATTACGTTAATTTCGAAATTATATAAAAATTGGGTGAAGATTTAAGCGAAATAATCAATATACAAGCTTATTCATTTGCAAAAAAAAAATATTGTGGGAAAATTAAAATTCGTCTTTTAGTGACGAAGCATCATATAAATCGCTTTAACACTTATTGCACTTTATCAAAAATGTTGGATAGGTATTACGAAAATGTTGGATAGGTATTATATTAGAGGAAATGTGCGAATTCTTCAAAATTCACGTGATACGGAAATCTATTTCAAGCTGATATATTTTATTTTGTGAGGGCGGATGTCTTTTAAAATTCACAAAAAGTTGCATACAATTTTCTTTAAAATTAATTGGTAAAAAAATAATGTTTTCTTCAATATTCAGAAATATGAGACATTTCTGTCAACCACACATTTCAGTTTAATTTCCGATCGACTATATATACCGAAAGAGAAAATTTAAATTATTCTAACATTCTCAAAATACAAAATGTTGCTTTTTCATTTCAGGAAGCAAAAACTACTCAAAATCAGGACTCTGGGGAGGCACAGTATCGACATTAGAACTCAAAGTAAATGTTACACAAGAGATGAACGGTGTCGTTTACACTTGCCAAAGTTCAAATGAAGCGCTTCAACGAAGCGCACACGAAGCCATCAGTCTTGATGTTTTATGTAAGTCTCTATATACGCACATATAGTAATTTTGTCTTGTATTCTGTTACTGGGGAAGGAAAAGTTTAATTCAACATCATTAATGGTTTCCAGATGCTCCCAAATTTGTTCCTCCACCTTCGTCAACTGTTGTAGGCGTTGAAGGCGAGTCAGTTTATGTTCCATTGATGGCAAATGCAAATCCAGTGTCAATTAAATACATTTGGACTAAGGATGGTCTTCCAATTGTATCTAAGGCAGGTGACTCCATGGAACAACGAATATTCTCAAATGGATCTACTCTCAATATAACGAAACTACATCGTAACGATGCTGGGATATATAAATGTGAAGCCTCCAATACTCAAGGAACTGCTGTCATTAATATAACTGTCATAGTTGAATGTAAGTACATGCATGTCACTTTTGAACTTTGTGCTTTTTTTTTGTAACAATTTTGCAAGGACGTAGAACTATTTTTTTTTTTATAAGTATAAAGAATACTTAATAACAGAGGAAAAAAAAATATATAAGAAAAATAATAATGGGGAAACGTAACATACTTTACTGTATATTCTAGATGGAACCGCAATCAAATCGGTTTCAGAAAACGTCGTGGTGAATCCTGGCGAGGATGCAATGCTGTCATGCACAGTTGAGGGAAAACCATTAAACGAGGAACATGTTAAATGGGAAAGATTGGGTTATAACATGAGTGTAAAGACATCAACCGCATTCGCTAATGGTACATCGTTTTTGCACATAAAAGGCGCCCAACGTGAAGACGTTGGAAATTTTCGCTGCATTGCAGACAATAGAGTTGCGAATCCAACAAACAGGGATGTTCTACTTGTAGTTAAATGTAAGTATACACATCATCATATGATTTGGCAAATTCCCGATAGTATATATTGTTCTTATCAATAACCTTCGTGTGTGTGTTTTGTTATTTTATGGAAATAGTTGCTCCAGAGATCGATAAGTCACCTACATTATTGCGAGCTGCTAGTGGAACTGGTGAACGAGGACGGCTGCCTTGTCGAGCACAAGCTGCCCCTAAGCCGTCATTTAGATGGATGCAATCCGGCAAGGATCTGAATATTAATCGAACGTACAAATATGAAGTTGAAGAGAAGAAAATCGATTCACTGACGTATGAATCAATTTTGGTTATTGAGAAAGTTGCTCCTGCCGACTATGGAGCATATGAATGTGTGGCCATAAACGAGTTGGGTGAAACAAAGGAGAATGTCCGACTAGAAATAACATCACCACCAGAACCACCACTGAGTCTTAATATTCTCAATATAACACATGATTCTGTCACAGTTGCATGGACTCCAGGTTTTGATGGAGGACTTAAGGCATCCTATAGAGTTCGTTACAGGTAACTTATTGAATGGTTTTGAATTCTTTGGTTCAATCTTAATTGAAAATAATCATCTTTATTGATTGATTCTTTGAATTCTTTGTGACCATATATGTAGTATGACTGTTACACAGAAAAGTAGTTATTTAAAGATATTTAGACATTGATGTCAATTCAATTATTGGAGCAACACAATTTTAGTAAAAAGTTAATGGCCTCATTGAATTAGTTATGTTTAGAGGGCAAGATGTCGTAAATTCGTTTCATAGTAACAGCTGGAAGTCGAACAATTTTCGTTTTAAGTACAGGGTGGTCCGTGGCGGACGCATGGGTTATAAAACAGAAAAAAAAACCGCAGACTTTTTCAAAATAAACCATTTTTTTATTTCTGTAAATGACAGTACGAATTGAACAAAGTCAAATAGGAACCATCACACTTCAAGCATTGAGAGAGATTATTTTAGTTTTCATGAACTTTTTGACGCATTGGGCCAGGATTTGTAATCGAATGTTGTTTTTGAGGGCTTCCAGGGTCTTGGGATAAGCAAGGAATTTTAGATACGGGGACATAAAAAATTGCAAGGGGCCCATCCCAGAGAGTGAACTGGTGAGCTCGGATCACCTTTTAGGATCTGCAGCCGGAAAACCTTTCTGTAAAAAAATAATATAAATACATTCTGTGGCATCACTATACTGAAACCAAACATCTTTCAGCTTCATCACCTCTTCCAATTAAGTAAAAGAAATCTTGGGTCAGAAGTAGCATCTCTATATCTTTCTATCAAACCTGGTGGCGGATTAAATCAATTCTTGATTTTGCAGACCAAACTTTCACTTTTTCTGAGTGGCTTTCGGAAATTTTGCTGGGCAAAGTTAGGACCGTCCGAAGGTGGACTGAACAATGCCGTTTTTAAATACATGTTTTTTTTGCGCACCATCCTCTGTATAAAAATATTAAAATATTCAAATTACACTAGATTATTCGGTAGTGTGAAAAAACAGCAATAAAACCATCTGGAATCAGGACCAATCTTTAAAAGATCGATTTTGGAGGGAGTTAAAAGTTTTAATACTCTCCATCTTTTTATGGGGCTAAATACTTGTCTCCGAATATTGTTTCGAACGGTCTCTATTTCGGAGTTGATATTACTAAGAAGCCACTGATTGTGTGACACAGCGTGATTTTTAAATATTTCTGCGTATTTCTGTAACCATTTCTTTTTAAAAGTCACGATGTAAATCGCTGTTTCTTACACACTGTTCACTTAGTTTTGGAATGAATAATGAAAAATTTTGTTCAAATTGCGCACCAAAAACCCGAAAAGGTTTTCCCGAAATTCCGAAAAATTATATAAAATGAAAACCTTTCGCAAATGTTCGTTATTCCGGAAAAAAGATCTGGCTTTTGGGTTTTTGGGATTTCGGGATTTCGACTCCAACCCAGTCTTTCAAATGCTGAGCAGTAATTGAATCTCACCCGGATGATTTTTTGCTTGATAACTTGTGTTGCCACATGCTTTTTACTTCTTCGAGCCTGAGGAATTGAATTTCTAAGTCGTCATTTCTATAAACAAAGTGTAAGTTATCTGCCGCAACACTTTTCCGCCCATTAACTCACTATTTTCCATTCCTTTAAGTGAAACTAGTAGAAACATCGGTGCGTCGTCAAGCTTCTTAGAAATCTACTAAATGAATCATTTCTGAATTCACAGATTCTTTTTTTTATTAATTATTTTGTCGATTTTTGTCTTATCGCACGGCAGTCTTGTAATTTGCCAATTTCTTCGAGTTAAATTTTTGTCCATGTTCGTTATTTCTACAGAGAATTTTATACATTCTTCTGGAGTATACATCATCTGCAGTATACTTTCTTCTGCAGCCTGTTGCACGTCGCGTCCATGGGTCGGCCGGCGAAAAAGATTTCTACATCAGGATCAATTTGTTCGTTTATGTTTCCATTGGGGATCTCAGATTAATAAAATTTTCTAGTTAACCTTTAAATTCTTTCCAATTTATTCACGAGATGATTACTTTTTTCTCTTTCTACTCCACTAATTGATAAAGCTAATGAACAACAGAAAAAGAAGCAACCAAATCATTAGTCGACTTGAACACTTTCGAAAATCTTTTATTAACCTCGGTTTAACTCTCATGGAAACATGGTTTTCGGTAATTTTGAGATCCCATCACACTGTATTACCCATGTCGTCCTCGTAAAAGATAGGAATGATGACACTTCCGGTGTAAATCTCGCACCAGGCAGTGAAATTTAGTTGATGAAATGGACCTTCTGAAGTTTATGATTTGCATGCTTACGAATCCGTTGTGATGGAAACAATTCTGAAAATTGGTGCTATTAGAAAAAGTTATAGGAAACACCTTCCGATAGAGTGATAAATCGTAGAACATCCGTAAATAAACTTCGTTGAAGATTTCCTTTATTTCCCGTAAATTAACTTCGTTGAAGATTTCCCTTATATACCCTAGTACAAGGGAGGCCAATGGTCAATTAAGCAGTATCAATAATTCCCCGTGTACAACTCATTTGTTTTCTGGGAACTTATTATCTACCTTTCAGAACACAATGGCATTTGATAAAATAACCAAAATGGCGCATTGATATTATGGAATTACTTTTAGCCCATTCTATTGAGCCAACTATGTGATGCCCTAATACACGTTATATTTAAGTAATGTCTCCGAGATGTACGTATTGATTTTAACTGAAACTGATAAAAAGAACAAACATTTAAGGAGACTGTTAAAACTGTATAAATATATAAGAATCATTTGATCAATATTAATCAATCAATTTATTTTTTCCAACCAATCATCTACGTTTACTTTCAGGGAAGCAACTTCCGAACAATACAAGTACATCGATGGACTGACAAATAGTCACAAACTAACCATAACCAATCTACGAATGGATACTTTGTATCTTTTTTCAGTCATGGCCATGAATGAACTTGGTAATAGCAAATATTTACCAGATCTCCAACGTGCACATACCAAAGGTAATATTTATTCTCAATCATATAATCTTGTATAAACCAACATGTACATAACAACTAATCGCTCGTGTCAAAGACTTAAAGCCTCCGATTACAGTTAAACCCAAAAACTTATTATCTCTTAATTATCTATAAATACTACAATTATATTATTTAATCATTTTACCATGCTGCTTAAAATATATATGTACATGTATATAATATTAAATGGAATTGAAAATAGAAGCACCACCTCCATCGCAACCAGCTTCATCTCTTGGTGGTCCACCAACTACCAGTTCAACACCCATAGGTGGAACATCTGGGATGCTGCTTCTAGTAGGAGTAGCATCTGGAATCATCGTTGTATTACTCAATGTTTTCATAATTGGATGTTGCTTGCATAAGCGCAATCAAAAACGGATGAAGCGACGAGGTATATATAATAATTGAGAAATGCATATGTAGAATATTCTTTTACAGGATTCAAGGATATGTTTTGTTTATATAGTCTTGGGGGCAATTTGTAGAAAAAAAATATAAATTATCTTCGTGAATTTGACAGTTGCGATTAGTTTTGATTTTTGTTTTTTATTTTTTTTTTAATTTTTGTTTTTTTTTTTTATAAATTTTATTTTATGTACAAAAAAAAGGACTTGAACTATTGCCAGCTGAATATACAGGAACATCTAACACTCCGGATTTGGTTATAATTGGCATTTCTTTAGCAGCTTTTGGGTTTTTATTGGTTAATGCTGCTTTAGTTGCATGGTTTTTTGTTCATCAAAAACGTAAAAGAGGTTTGTGTTTGATTGTATTATTTTTTTTTTTTTTGTATTATCCTTGTTTTATTATCTTTGTGAAATTAATAGAAAAAGTCCTCTCTTGCACTTCAGAATGAAGTTTATCTATAGATTGTATTTTACTGTATATAGACTTGGCATATGTGTACTCTACTCTGACAGATTTCGATGATGTAGAAATCCTTTTCATACAAGCATTGCAAACATACAAATTGATTTAATCCTTATTCAGCTTTAAAGTGTTTTATTTTTGATTTTTGCAGTTTTTTGTTGTGTATCTTTCAATAGATTCTATATTTGTATGACGTATTAAATGGGAATTAAATTGGAATTCAATGCATTTCGATGATCGTTAGTATGTTCTTTTGAACTAACTGACTCACATAATATGTACAATGTTCTGTCATTTGAAATAAAATTAATAAGTCTCCATCAAAAATCTAAAAAACTTTTGAATAGTACTTTTTGTGATGTTGTTTGTTGCAATGTCTCATATTTCTTTAGCACTGACTGGCATATTTCTATATTTACAGGGTGGTTTCATATGGAACTAAACATATAGAAGGTATCACAAAATTTATGCTGAGACTGATTTTGATAGAGAACTATCGGTTTTTAATTAATTCATTGTGTAATGGAACAGCATATTGCGTAGATAGTATCAACCACTTTGTTGAAACTTAAGCATCTTTTGGCGTTCATTTCCGCGATCGCTTTGTATTAATTTGACTAAATTTCCTTAAAACAGTACAGTACAGTACAGTACAGATTTTGGTTTAAGTCCCTGGAGATCACCGCCATAGTAAAAAACGGTCAAGGAGTAAAACAAGAGCGTGTCAGTATCGAAAAACTACAAAACCGTTCCGCTAAATTTTGAAAAATTTCGGATTTTGAAAGTTAATTTCCTCAGAAACTGTACTTTCATAAACATATATTCTCCTCCCCCATATAATATTTATTCCACTAGATATCAATACAAGCGAGAGGTTTCAGTTGCTGATTGAAAACTGCTTGCAAAAAAATGTCAACTCCCAAATTTACTTCTTTCTTCCTATATCCACTGTTTTGGAATTCTTCGAGCTTAATAGATTTTAAAACCTGTGAGTTTGTTCTTGAGACCTGCTAGCAGCAAATGGACACCCTTCTTTAAATGAACGTGTTTCCTCCAGTGACTTGTATTATGAGGCGTTTATAATATTAGTGAAATGAGTGCCCTTTGACTTTGGTTGCCAAATTTGGAGTTTAATAAAAATGTTTCAACGATATCGAAAAGGAAGGCTGTCATGTCGACTGCTAACAGTATGTTTTTGTTGCTAACAACTTTTTTTTTGACAAGTACTCATCATAATTATGTTTTTAAATGTTAAATCTCAACTTTTTCCAAATAAAAACGCACTTAGACCATTATTATTTTGAACGCCTCATTTTACATTTTATATTCAATAGTGATAAAAAAAAAACTGTGTCCACTCGCGAAAAAATTCAATGTCCGGAGAAAAAAGTCAACTATCTGCGAGATATTCTTAAAACTGTGTTCGTTTTTAGTTTGCTCTAAAAAGCTAAAGAAATAGTTGAGTAGATATTCGTGGTCCCGTCCTGGATCAGTAACATCTTTGAAATAAAAGAGAAAGAAGAAAGTCATCAAAAAATTTGGTAAAAAAACTGCCTTCATATTTGACACAAGCCTATTCTTGTGTGGAGAATCTTTCAAATCATCATAAACTCAACTTTGGTCTTGAGATTTAATTTAAAAATTGTTTTTTTCATTCCATGAAACATAAAAATTAAAAAAAGAAAATGAGACCTAATTTTTGAACAGAAATGGCAAATATTTTCTTGAATAAAAAATTCCAAAAATGTCAAAATTCCTTCTTTAAACTCACCCCTCAAAAATTTTCCCAAAACCTTTAATTTTCTTAAAAATATTAGATGTTTTATATAAGATTTTAAAACTTTCGTAAAAATCAACATAAAACAATATCATTCTCTGAGACCACCAAAAAATTTTTGTAAATCAAAGTTTTATTCGTAGATAATCAGCCGGAAAATTCTGCGATTTTGTACAAATTGCAGGATTTTGGCATGAAATATTTTCCCCAAATCACATTTTTACAAAACCCACAATAGCATTTTGGGTGGCTCTCGGATCTAGTTGTTTATTAGTTACATTTTTGAAATTTTCATAAAAGGGTTTGTATGAAATCGGAGAATTTTCCGTTCCGAACCGATACCTCGATTGAGCTCTATATTTGAAAATGTAACAACCAACATTCTATATGATTCGATAATAGCATAGAATCGAATTGAAAATCTATCCACAGTGAAATTTTAATTCTAATTTTTATCGGAAGTGATCCGTAATATAATGTTTCTACACAGATATGTTTTTCGGAACACACAAGTATTATATCTTAAATAAATATTGCAAATATTTTATTGTTAAAAACCGGAACACCCTTTACAATTTTTTTTTGGTTCACCAACTATAAATTCTTATTTAAATTCAAAACTTTAAAAACAGCTTATCGGTTTCAAGAAAATATAAAGGATGTTTTCCATATTCTATGTATGTGTGCTTTTTGATGCAAATTGTCAAAAGCAAAAAGTTATAGATTTTAGTGTTAGTTTGAGCAGAGACATCTTTGATTACATAAACATAAAGTCAAGTTTCTAGCACTTTCTCTATACTGATACCATATTTATTTGAAAGAATCTGATCAAAAAAACTTTCATCTTATATTTTATTGGTTTTCATTTAGTTTATGCTACACAAGACAATTTTTCAATTAAAATCATATATAAATTCTGAATTGGAAATTCTTTTGGTTTTATTTCTAAATCATGCTTTGAAATAAAATCGAAATGTTTTCCTGAACCAATTTTATTTGAATTTTGATGGCATTTTCATTTGATTAAAAAATTTCCCAAACTCAATCTGGAAAGAAAGTTTGGAAATTTCTAATACCAATTTGTCATTAATTTATTATCTATTTCAAAAATCTATTGCAGGAATAAAGGGGAGATGGTATAGGGGGGATAGTTATTAAAATTATCTTTTTGAATCAATATTAATATAATTATTTGTTTAATGTATGATATTACGTATTTTATATTTATTTATTTTTATTTTTTTTTGTAAATAGAAACATCAAATCAAACAAGCAAAACAGCAACTATAGAAATGTATGCACCAAGTTCATATAACGATACGGTTACTGGAGAAACTTTATCTAGTGTTTCGGAAAAAAGTGATTCCTATTCGAATGAAGGCAGCCAACCTGAATATATTGTGAGTGTTTGAAAAATAATATTTATTTATGTAATAATTTTATTTAATATATGAATGAGAAATATTTACATTAAGTGTATGGAACACTGTCTAAATGCGCTAAAGGCATTTTATAATATACAAACACGTTATATTCGGTTAAGTAAGTTCATATGATTTTTAAACATTAGTTTTGTTTTTTAATATCAGCCATTCGTATTTTTGAGATAAAAACTAAAACTTTTTTGTCTCGTAAAAATAGTTTTATTATTGGGACCATACAAAAATATAATTGTCAACAACAAAAAGAAATTCATCGTTGAGTTTTTCTAATTATAATTTTTTTTTAAGGAACAAATCACTCACTCTATTTTTTGTAATTATGTAGTTGTATATTTTGAAACTTACAGCCCCTTGTGAGGAGTCATGAGTCATAAGCCCTTGTGACAATTCATTGCGAGGGTTGTTGTGACTCGATAACATTTATCGAATTCTCCCCCAATCCTCACAAGAAAAGTCACAAGTAAACTCACCGCGTTATGGTGAGTTTTTTTCTTCGACTTGAAACAGCTGATTGTGACAGAACACAATAAAGTTTTTAATTTTTCTGTGCAAAATGTATGTGAAAAGTAAATAATTCAATCAAATTTACAAATTTTATAGAAATAAACAACGTATCCGAACTAATATCAGTGAAAAATATGTGTGGTGATGCAAAACTAGCTTTATTGGAGAAAAAAACATGGATAGTCGAAGAATTAATTTACCTATAAAAAAATGTGATCACCTAGGAATTAATAAAGAAAAGTTCAACAATTCCAAAAAGTTTTTTTTGACTTGATATTTTTTAATTAAAACAAAAAGTTGCATAACCCAATGCATCATCAAAATAATAATAAATAATTAAGAATTCTTTTCGTTTCAACTCACAAAAAAAGCAAAAAAAAAAAAACAATTGAAATTCGAGTGCTGTGACCTGCTCTGTAGCAGATCACAGTTTAGATTATTTTTATAACTCATACAAGTTGTGTCTACGGGGGAGAATCCGAAAAAGTAACAAAATCAATTTCACCTCTTGTTATGACTTGTTAGGTATCACTGATGTTGGGGAGAATCGGGCTATTAGTCTTTTCATGACTTTTTTAAGATGACACCGGTCAAGTGACCGTCATTGTTGGTAACCATTTGAACTCTTTTTATTAAATCAATTTTAACATCAAAACAACCAGGTTTCGTACAGGTAATATCTGCACAACGGCTCTACGTCAATTTTTTAAACGAATGAGAAATGCATTAGTAACTAGATGGAAATATGGTAACATTTTAAATACTTTTAGATTTTTTGAATAATTTAATATTATTGATTACATCATGGTGTGTCAGGAGCTACTAAAAATATTTAATACTTTTTGCCAGAGTCAGTAAAGCTCATTCGATCGTTCCACTCTGAAAGACAATAAAGCTGCGGATGCAGACTAGATTTCAGTGGAGTCATTTAAGATCCAGTACTAGATCCAACTTTTTTCTCATATCTTTTATGAAATGCAATTCGGGTGATTTGATAAACGCACCAAACTTTGTAACTTGTCCCATAGAATCCAGTTCTCATTATCGAGAGAATATAACGTATTCATATAGAGTTCACATTTTTCATTTCGTTATAATATAGCATATTATCTTTGAGATCTTCCAGATTATGTGGCTTCTTCTCATAGACCATTTAGCTCCAAATGAAAAAAATATCATATAAAGCAATTTTGGCGGCCAGTGCAAATTACTAAAATGATAGATTAGCGAATTCGCGAGATTTGACTGTGCGGATGAACGGTTCTGTTGGAACTACATTACATGTCCACCAATCCAAATTCACAAATATTTGTATATTCATATTGATTGACTTTAATAACTTTGATTGACCATAGTTGAAATTGGATGGTCGGAAAATATATACAGTTGAATCAATCCATAATAATAGAGTTCGTGTGCCGTAATCTCTGAATAAGATAGAAAAAATGTTCTTAATTTACGCAATTTACAAAATGTATGTAATGATACATTTTGGATTTTGAATGACATGCAGTGAAATGACCATTATTGAAATTTACCGATTGACTATATGCTTCCTCTCCCCTGATGAAAAATAAGGAGTACCATAAATATTAATTTTTTTTAGAGGGGCTCTGGATTTTGTCCTAACAAAATGTTATCATTTGTCCAAAGATGAAGGACCAATCCAGCGCCACTAAGTCGTCGAGAGTTCCCACCACGCCTTAGATTAATCATCATAAAATACTTGTTCAAAATTAAGAAGCATGCAAGGTTGAGAGGTTGTTCCGGCTTCTTCATTTGTTTCAGAAACACGGTCTATCGACAAAAAAAAATTTCTCCTGCAGTCATTTGGATGTAATATGGCTCGATTGTGCCATAAGTTTGTTACAAATGGCAATAAAACGCATAAGTTGACTCTGAGCCTTTCTTTGGAAATGCATTCCTTCTTAAATCTTTTATTGGTTTCATTATCTAAAATGTCCTTTTCAAAAAGGATAACTAGAATTACCCGTTATGCCAGGTTGATCTTTTAAGAACACTCCTTGCATCTGATCTAAATGCTTTTGAATTAACCAGGAAAAGGGTCTTGAAAGGGCTAACACCTAAAAGTTTTTTTCAGAAGAAATGAATGCCTCTTGAGAGGAAAAGTAAAGTTAATCATTTTAAGTTCATATTCGGTATCCGCGTTATGATGCACAAATTGGAGGATTTTAAGGGCATACTAATGTGGTTTTTCATTAATCGCAAAAAGTGTTTTTTTATTGATCTAGATATATTTGTTTCCCATCTTTTTTAGATTTTGCGTTTCATTGGTCAAAAAAAAACAAATCTAGATTACGTCTAGATCTAAATCTCGACAACTTGATCTGAAGTGAGATTTTTTCATTTGCTTTCACCTACACAACAATGTGTGAGACTGCCAACTTGTCAAGTTAGTGAGAACTCAGTTTGTCTCCCTCTCGCCAATTTATAAATGAACAAACATAAAATTATACACACAAAAAAATCATTTTGCGTTTCATTCGGCAACAATATCATCATTCATTCTCAGAGCAATATCTGAAGTTTGCAATGAAAAACCAAATAATATAAAAGTGCAATGCAACGCATTGAACAATACTTTTTTTTGGTAGTTAACCGGCAAATATTTACCCTATGTAATTTAAAATATAAAGCAGCTGATGGTTGAAAATTGTGAAACTATATATTTTTAATTAGGATGTTCCAAAACAGATATCTGACTCGATATAAATTTAAGTTCTAATCGAAAATAACTTCAGATCAGGATTTTTTCCGAACGAAAACCTTAACAGGGGTAAATTATCATATCCGTTTAGATTTGTTAGAAAATTGCAAGTCTCATCAGATACTATTATTACTAGCAACTTTAACAAACAAATTGAAAGTGTTGTCACTATAGTCTTTTCTTCTTCATTAGATATCGTGTCAACAATTGGCCTTTACTTATAGACAACATTTTGCTAGCATCCATGGGGGTTAAGAAAAAATTTATCATATATTCTGTATTCAACAAGAGATTACCTCTTTTGGAATCAAAAACTTCTATAACTCAACTAACCTATATGTTTTTATATATAAATTAAATATATAATTAAAGAAGTCTTTATAATATCTTATTTTATAAAATATAATAATATATGTTTAATTTTCAGGATGAATCTCGAAAGAAGGCTGCATCAACATATTTAGTAGAAAATGCTGACATGCCACCACCTCGATACCAAAAAGATGGAACCTTACCATCTCTCTATCCAAATAATATAAGTAAGTTTATAAAAAGTTCATATTTTGTAAGTCAGTTTATCATTCTGTCCCCTCAAAACCACTTCATTCTTTACTCAACACACATATACAACAATCATAAAATATTTAAAGTCACTTAATTGCATACATTTTGTATAAGGTCCTTACATCTTCAGACTATAATCAAAATCTCATTTTCAATTTTCTTCCGAAACATACTTTTTTTTTAATCAAAAAATATTTTTGTTTTGTTTTGTGTTTATTTATATTTTACAACAAGCAAGAACAAAAAAAAAAGTCTAATAAGACACTGCACTGTCAAAGTGTGAATTAGCACTCTGCAGAGAATTGTGAAATGTGGATTTGGAACAAAAGAACGAAGAATAGAATTGAAGCTTGATGATGAGACCGGGGTTAAATATAGGCAGAAGGGTATATATAGAGGATAATAATACAAATATATACCTATACAATAAAATGTCTACATTGCCTTCGCTAAAATGGAAAATCATAAAATGTACTACTTTCGTCTTACAAAAAAGAAATGAAGAACCCTCTTTTGTACTTTCTTTGGAAGGACCCCTGGGGGCAAAAAGTGACAACATGACGACTCCCGTTGAGAGTTGAAAAATGAATAAATAGATGGATGGAAAGTACCATTTGGTGCTGCTGCTTCTGCTGCTGCTGGTTGGGCTGCTCCTTTGCTCTCTCGACGTGTTCCACATGAAAAATTATATGTTAGGTAGTACCCTCTATGCTGTATATGTTCCAATGGATGTGTCTAGTTCTGCAATAGAATATAAGTAGCGCTCTGTCTTTCTGTTAAAATATTCAAGGATCTTCTTGCAAGTTTGACATCTACTGTACCCGCATATAAAATACATTCATTCATATATGTATACATGAGAGCAGAGGAGCAAAGGAGCATTCGAAATCCCGCCGTTAAACAACTGCCATACACATAACATGGAAACTATTTCCTGTTTCGTCTCTACTTGCTTTGATTCAATGAAATTAAGAAAACACATTGTTACAGTGTGTGCTTTTATTTTTACTATTTTTTCTTTCTTGTTGTTGTAGGTTTAACATGACATTCAAAATAAGAGGAATTATATTCAGGATGCCAGTTTTTGTGGTTTCTATTGTTAGCATTTTAATATGAGAAAGCAAAGTCCCAATGAAATAAAGTTGTGTTTTTTTTATTTTTTTTGGGGCCATCAATTTAAATGTTTGTTTTTCTTAGGGAATTATATTTGAGTTCCAATTGTGGTTTTTCGGGAAGAAGATCTTTTTTTCTATGAAATGCTTAAGCGTGACTTAATTTTTTTTTTTTATTATTATTATTTTAGCAAATGCAAGAACTTTACCACATCCAAGACATAATACAACGAATCTTGACCATCGAGCACGTGATGATCAAATGCTTCTCAGTAAAGGAGTATATATTCCGTCCCCATCGCCGGCGCCACCGCCAGATGGTTCTTATTATAATATGAACAGCGATCGATATCTTTCCTATCCACCTATGGTAAGTAAATATTGATAATTATAGTTAAAATATTTTTTATAAATTTAAATCACACTAGAAGAAATCTTAAGGTGTATTCAGACCAAATAAACATTTCAGAAAACATTGTTCAAAAAAAGTTGTTTAAAAAATATTCTCAAAAATGCTTCTTTGGTGTACGGTTAAGGACAAAATTTTAAAATGCTTCTGAAGTATTTGGTGTTTCTTATTTTGATGTCTATACGCGACACTTTAAGATGTTCACTTCAATTAAAACTTAACTTTCTTCCTGGGTCATTTGCGACACATTTAAAGTTTCATATAGCTAATGAGAAACAGAGAGAAAAATCTTAGAATCATTTCAGAAATGTTAATCAAGCTTATTCTGAAAAGAAGCTTTAGGAAAACTATTGAGAAACATTTCAGAAATGTTTTTATATTATTGAAATGTTTGATAAATCTTTTCGAAATGTTTCTCAAATTTTTGTCCGGCTATACCTCGAGAAACCAGCCCTGTTCCCAGTATTTCGCTATTTCGCCTATTTCGTTTATCTTGTGAAAGAATCAACAGTACAGTAGAGTAGTAATGCAATAGAACAATCTCTCGAAACTTTGATCGATGAATTATTAACACATACATAATATTTCAAATGACTGGAACATATATTAATCAAATAGATGTTCCGTTATCTCAACCGTATTGAGGATCTGTACTGGTCGAAATATGAAAAACAAATTATATGATATGCATCAGAAGTTGTTCCCCCAATTCTATGACTTAATACTATTAACTTTTAAAAGTTAAATGCTCCAACGATATATTTATCACAATAAAATTAAAAGCGAATTTAAAGCGTCTAGGTCGAAAATCCGGATTTAAAAGTGGATTTTTCAACTAATTTTTCAAAAAGAAAATGGATCTTAGAGCGGATTTAATAAAAGTATAAAATAAGCTTTGATTCAATTTACGGAGTTCATTTAACTAACTCCTGGATTTAAGTCTTCTAAATCAGATTTAAAGCAACTAGAAGCAAAAAATTGATTATAGGGCGGATTTATAAGTGAATTAAATGAGCTTTGGTTTAATTTTCGGAATTTCATAAACTTACAATTGGATTTAAAGCAACAATAAAAAAAAAACATATTTAAGAGCGCTGATTAAAAATTTGAACCAGTATAAACCTTAATTCAATTTTCAAATTTTATTCAATTTAAACCCGGATTCAAGTTTTCTCAATCGGATTAAAAGCTGCTAGATGCAAAAATATTATTTAAGGGCGGATTTATAAGTAAATAATATGAATTTTGTAACAAAGAAATAAAATGAACAATGATACAAATTCTATTTACTTATAGAAGACAGCATCATTTTATTTTAAATGGACTTTTCTGAAAATTTATTCATTTAATTTTCGGAGCTTATTACATTTAAACCCGGATTTATGTTTTCTCAATCAAACTTAGGGCCAGTCTTTTCAGCTCTGGTTAAGTTTAATCATTGATTATTTCAGCTGGTAACCACAGATTCTATCTTTTCAACAAAATCTTAACCAGAGAATCTATGGTCATCATAGATTACGTTAACCAGCTGATATTCCGTGGTTAGTGTCATTATTCCAGTCGGTTAACAGAGATTTGGTCTTTTCAGCAAAATTTTAACCAGAGAATCTATGGTTAACAGAGATTTCGTTAACCAGTCAATTTTGCTTGGTTAACCAAAGAAATTCTATGGTTACCTATTATTTTTTTCACATTTGTGTTAAATGATAAATAATATACTGGATAATAATTGATTATCATTACTAATCGTAAAGAATAAATTTAAAGAAAATGATTATCTACCATCTTAAAAAATTCCACCCCTATATTTTATGTATATTGTTTTGTTTTCCTTTGTTTGTAAATAAATCAATTCAGTTTATCCATGTGCATCGAAACGAGACAGACTGTTATCAATTATTGACAAAATCTTCTATCTCTTTCTCTCGCATTTAAAAAGTATAAACAAACTTAACCAGAGATTCTGTTTCACAACTGGACCACTGAAAAACTGGAACTATCTTTGGTTTGGTAACCAAAGTAGATAAAACGGTGAAAAGACGAACTGTGGTTAGCCGAGTTTCAAAACAACTGGTTAAGAAAAGTCTATGGTGACAAAACCAGAGATTTAACCAGAGCTGAAAAGATTGGCCCTAAAAGCGACTGGATTAAACAAATTAAAATCTATAGAGCAGATTTAACATGTGAAACAAATAAAATTTGATTCAGTCTTCAGAGATTTACACCCGGATTTAAATTTCCATCTTGACTTACGACCTGCTAACAAACAATATTAAACTTGGCTAAGAAATGAATAAAGTGAATATTTATTTTTTGGGTTAATTTTTACATCTGGATTTAAAGAGTGAATAATATGGCCAATAACCTACGAATACAATATGGTAGATTACATATTTTTTAAATTAAAAGATTTTTCTTACCACAATTTTTGTAACAACTTGCATATCTATTTATTATAAAAAATCAAAAACCCTTGCAAAAAAAAACATTTTTATATTCAAATTAAAAAGTTCAAAGTACATTTTTAATTCAGTGCCACTCCCATCTTTATTGTTCAAGTATTCAATTTACGAAAACCAGACACTTGCCGTAAAGTATCAAAATAAAACCTTAAATAAGCAAAGTTAATCTAACAAAATATTTAAGCACAACCATCATGCAACACCTGCCAAATGTTTTGAGGTAGAAGCACTACACCACACCCAAAAACTAATGCACTTATCCCAAAGGAGTGTCTGTTACGTAGTACGTAACATGTTACAACTTTTTCACGATTCCATGCTTTCTGTTTCACAAAGAATGGGTATGCACTTTTATGCCACCTAACACTCATCCTTTTGCACAGGAAACACGCAAATGTTCGATTTTAGTTTTGCTTGCAAACGTAATGTTAAAAAATATACCACATAAAAAGTTCATATGCTCTTGGGGATTTTGTTTTCTCTATTTTTAATAACTGTACACATTATAACCCCCATGAGGACGCTTTTATCCTTATCCCATGCATGCACATCAGGCAACACTGCAAACACAATGTACCAGTCTAACCGTCTGTTTGTCTTTCGGCTCTTGCTCTCTGGCAAAGTTGTTTGTCCAAGGACTAAGCTTCCCCTGGTAATGGGTAAGGTAGTGCACCCATTTTGAATAAGTGATTATTATGCTGAAAGAATATGTAACGCCCATGCTCCAGAGCAGAGCCATAGCATCGCCTAACTATAACCATACCATATTGCAACACAGGTCTGTCTTTTCTATATTCCTAAAGCAGGATATTGAGGATATTCCACTATAATATACCCACCTTCATATCGTCACGGTCGTCCTTTCACGAGTGCACTGACTCGCATCGGTTTTTCCCTTTGATTTTTAACTTCTTCTACCACTCTCCTATCCGCCTACTACATTTATGATTTCCCAGCTTCTTATGTGTCGTTAGATCCTGCTTATGCTTAAAAAAAAATGCCTCATAAACATTATGTGCATATGGCAATTAATGAGAATTTACCCTATTATTTCATTGCACTTTGCGAAGGATATTATTATTGTTTTTTTGTTTGTTTTAATATTTTTTGTTTGCTCACATTTTCGGAAGAAATTTATAAATTAAAGTTTAATATTTATGAGAGTCATAAAATAAAAAGTACAATTTAAATATTCGGCATATTATTTTAAGTCGTTTTTCAAATTAAGCAGGATGATTTGAATGCATTCCAGGAAAGTTGTTTGAATATCATATTTTCTAAGGCTAAAGGATTTTATGATAAGGATTTTCTTTAATAGCACATCGTTAAAAGTTCTTGTTTAGGTGTTAGATAAAAAGATGAGATACTGAAATATTACACTGTTCATTAATTTTTCTTTGAAGAATGAAAGATGTTGAAGGATTTCTTAATATTTTATTGACAAGCATCCTTTATAAGGGTTGAAAAGAATTCGTAGAGGTGACGAAAATATATACTTTCTTGTTGATTATCGATAGATGATTGAACGCAGGATATTTTGCAACGAAAGCTTGTGATTTGAAATCATCCAGACGAAATGAGGGGAAGATACCTAGCTATTTATATTAAAAAGGAATTAATGATGGCATTTCGTTATACAGCTAGGGTAATACGAACTATTAAAAATCTACCCTTATTCGAGTCTAGGATTTTTTCTAACTATTACTAATGTGTTTTCTTGCAGTCAATATTTCGGATGAGAAAATGAAAATTATTTAACAAAAATCAGGCATATTTAATAGCAAAAGTGTTTTACCTTAATATTTTTAAAATTAATTATGCAAGAACTAGGTGGAATGCAAATAATCTCTCGCAAAACGGTTGTAAATCATGGAGGATCTTTTATAAATTGGTGCCTGTAATCAGCATTGCTTGGAAGCTAAAATTGATATCAATATTTTGAATAGAATATTTTTATCGTCGCTTCATTAAATTGATTAGATTAGATTAGATATAACTTTATTTGCGATTTTAAAAAATATATACAGGGTGATTGGTATAAGATGCACCAAAAAGCTTGAGCGTGTAGGTGGATTTAAGACAAGAAAAAAATCGTATAGGAGGGGAGGGTCTATTTCCCCCCGTCTAGGCGGGAGGGGCAATTTTCTAAAAAATTGACTTAAATCAGAAAAAAAAATATTTAAAAACAACGGTGAATGATACAAAGACTTGTTATATCTTTTTGAAAAGCCAGAAAACTACTCTTTTCAGACGAAATGAGAGGAAGATACCAGAAAACTACTAATTTTCAAACTCAAAATTTTGAAAAAAAAAATTTTAAAAAAAATGTTTAAAGTAATTTTTTTCAAAATTTTAAGTAATTAACTATTATTTTTATTTTCAAAATTCAATGCTCTTATTAATTTTTAGTCAAAAACATAAAACCGGATGCCAAAATGTATCTTAGTTTTTGAGAAATTAAGAAAAACTAGAAGTATTTTTTTCCAAGAACAATACTTTTTGTACATATGAACCGCAATGGATGTACCAATACCATTTAAACTATATGATTCCAATCATACCCAACCAAAAAACTGACAAAAGTATTTTTAAGAATGTTTTTTTTATCTAAAAAATTCAACGCCATAGGTTTGATCAATTACATCTCTATTTGTTAACGCAGTTTAATTATTTTTCAATTTGTTTTAAGCTTTTTATACAATTTCCCATTCAGTACCTCGATTTTGATTTTTTAAAATTTTTCTTTGGAAGCTATGAAGGTAACCGTTTTTATCTCACTGGAAAAGTGTGCCAAATAAATTCCAGAAATATTTCAAAATCATTTTTCCAATAAAAAAAAACATTCCTGAATTGTTCTTAAATGGTCTGTAACACACGCTTCAGTTCTTGGACTATTGGAAGATGTTGTCGTATTTCGTCCTAGAAAAACCTTTCGTACTTACGAAAACCTTACACGTACTAAAGCTGGGTTTTTCTTAGAGGCTGTAAAAAATAAAATGCACGACTGTGTCACACGAACTTGCTCTTGTAGCAAACTAATTTTATTTATTAAATTCTGAAGAGAGTGCGCAAATACCAACAAAATTACCTTAACGTGAGATCAAGTTGTATGGCAGCAATCATTAAACGGTTACTTATCAAAAAAAAAAAACTTTGAATGCCATCATGTGTTAAATGTCAAACTCAAAATGTATACCAAATTTAAAAGACATCGGCCCAGCCGTTATCAGGTTATAGGCAAATTTGTAAGGATCGTTAACACCGAATCTCCGTTATATGCATTTTTATCTAAAACCATAAGCAGTTATATTAAAACTATTGCAAGTATACGTTACACCAAGTTTTATTAAAATCGTTAGAGTCGTTTTTAAAAAAAACTAAAACCATTGTGTGGCAGGTACCCGTTAAAGCCATGCTTAAACAAAAAAATAGAATTTCTCCTCTAGTTACTTACCAAAAAGTTCAACATACTAAATTTGAACTAAATCCGTCAAACCATTTAGGCTGTACGTCGGTGCACAGACAACCGCACATCCACACATCTGCCCATTCGCACATCCACACAGACAGACCGACGGACGGCATGACGAAACCCCACTTTTTAAGGATTCTCTAGTATCGTAATGTCAGGTTCGATTAAAACCTTGATTTTTTTTTACACGAAACCAATACTTGCCCAACCAACGAAACAAAAAATAGCAATCTTTTCCAAGCGGAGATTCTTGTTCGAAGGGCACATAATAAAATTAAAAGCAAATTTGTTTGCCAATAAAATATACATATTTCTTTGTTATACTTTTTTATTGGATTCCTCCATGACAGCATCGAAAAGAAAAATTTGCCTCTGCAAACCTGCGTTTCAAAATAGCAGTTAGACATTTCTCTCGTAAAAAAAACACGTTTTTCCGGTTCTTCTATTGTATCGCATCCTTCTCTTTCTTAAGATTGTCATCTTCCGAATGAAAATTCAGTTAATGGACATGTACGTACACGTATAGAGATGTTGGTGTTTCACCGTGGTAGTTTCGAAAATCGAAACTTATGTATGGCGGCTTCTTGAGCAGCATAGGGTGAAAATACCCTTTTAAGCTTCAACTCAAATAATTGGTCTGAATACTCTGAAACATATAAAAAATATTGTAGTATATTTCAAAATTGTGTTTAGAATTCTCCTGAAAGCAACAAATTTATCTTGAACATCAACTTATGTAATCTTCTCTTATGTAATCTCTCTTCTCTTATATTTTAGGACTATCCTCAAGTTGATTTCCCAACTCCACCTTTGCCTCTCAACCACCTGCAACAAAATCAAGCAACAATGATAAGCGGTGGTGGCACCCTGCGCCGAGGCATAATGCGCGGTGTCGTCGGAGTGCCCCCTCCAGATGTCACCCATCACACAAACATCCATTTAGGTCATCCTCATCAGCAATTAACGCTCGATCATCTGCACTTGGGCAATACAATATCTTCAGCAACACAAACGTCTACATCGAATGGCACCGCACAAATGAATAACTTTTCACAAGGTCCACCCCAGTCTCATAGCACCCCCACACCAAAGTTGCCCCAAAGCATCCTTAAGGATCCAAAACGCAACTTGCAGTTACAATCACTGCAGCAACATCAACAACATCCAATGAATCACAGTACAACTGGTCAACTAATGGGCATCGGAGTTAGTCCTGGAATGTCCCATTCTACAAGTGGGACATCGGGAAGCATGCAATTACTCAATATTCAAAATTCATCAGGTATAAGTAATAATCTATTAGTTGGTGGCTATGATCCCAGTGCGCATAACTTAAGCACATTCAATACATCACAAATGGGCTACACAGATGCTGATGGTCATTTAGTGTAGTAGAGAGTTTTTTTCTGACAATAATATTGCATAGCATAGCATTTAAATAAATTTTAAAAATTTTAATTTGCGTCAGAAATAATCTCTCAACATCATAAAAAGAAAGTCACATTAAATTGTATTATTATTATTATTAAAAAAAAAGACAAACTATTATAGAAATTCACTTAAAGCGAGATCCCGGTACCCCATTCAGAAAAAAAAAGATAAGAAAAATGTTTGAAAATTGTGATATGTGTATGTGTGTATCTTCCTTGTTGCTTATTTAAACTTTGCATTTTATACATATAGAATTGCTGGATCCTGATTCAATTGAAGCTTAAGCCATTGCATCCCCTTGTAGCCGATCGAAAGTTCCATATTATATGCATTAAATGTTGGATGTCCTCAGTTCGATTTAGTAATTGAAGCCATTGAAAACTATAAGGTAACATTGATTAATAGACCCTTTAAAGACCCAAAGTTGATCACAACTTGGGATATTCCCGTATGAAAATTCTATGTTCAACACCGACATAATTAAATGGTTCTTGATGTGAAACAATCATCAGAGTTTTCATCATATGCAGTTTCTATAGACTTAAAAGTTAAAAATCCCATTTTCTATATCTATCAGAAAATATAAGGATTAGTTAAAGTATCTGAGCACCAAATTTCATTCGTTATATTTATAAATCATAATCAAGGGACAATAACGACATCTACTCGTTTATACTTTTTGCATTACAGATTGACGACAGAATTATATCAAAACTCAACTTACGAAAAGCAAGCAAGCAAAAGTGAATAGGTAGTTAAAGCTTACTTAAGGAAGCCCTTTAGAGCTTTCTCTTGACACTTCAAGATTGACGACAGAATGATGAAAACAATTTGTTTGAAAATCAAGCAATCAAAACTAAATAGGAAATGATTGACGACTGATCTATAAAAACCCTAATAAAAAGTGAATAGAAAGTTAAAGATTACTTAAGGAAGCTTTGACGTCCCATTTTACCTTTGCGCCTTCTCTTTACACTTTGAGGTTGACGACAGAATTATTAAAGCCCTACCTCCGAAAAGCAAACAATATAAAAGTTTATGGGAAATAAAAGCTTACTTAAAGAAGCTTTGACTTAGCATTTACTTCTGCAATTTGACGACGGAATTATATCAAAACTCAACTTATAAAAAGCAAGCAACCAAAAGTGAATAGGTAGTTAAAGCTTACTTAAGGAAGCCCTTTAGAGCTTTCTCTTGACACTTCAAGATTGACAACAGAATGATGAAAACAATTTGTTTAAAAATCAAGCAATCAAAAATAAATAGGAAATGATTGACGACTGATCTATAGAAACCATAGTTTCGAAAAGCAAGCAATAAAAAGTGAAAAGAAAGTTGAAGATTACTTAAGGAAGCTTTGACGTCCCATTTTACTTTTGAGCCTTCTCTTCACACTTTGATATTGACGACAGAATTATTATAGCCCTACCTCCGAAAAGCAAACAATATAAAAGTTTATGGGAAGTGAAAGCTTACTTAAGGAAGCTTTGACTTACCATTCACTTCTGCAATTTGTTTTCACACTTCCTAATACCTCGTTTATCTGTATGATTGAAGCTCTTTACCAGTTACCCGGGAATGACAGATCTTTGCGTCTTCAGCTAGTTTTTCGACTGATCCACTTCTACACTAACGCTCGATTCGATCACAGCAACCAATAATATGTGACTGAAAAGTGAAAACTTACGTTAAGAAGCTTTGGCTTTCCATTCGATAATCATTCTGTCATCCGAGAATGATATATCTCCGCGTATTCTTTTAATTTGTCGACAGATCTACTCCCAATAACCTAACAGTTTCGATTAGATTACACTGAATAGAAATTTTTGTTTCTCCAATATACTTTTCTACTTCTACATCCATTTCAAGATTTCCATTCCCCACTGAACTGGGTGTGATATTAAAATCCTCACTTCTTCCCCAATTTTAGGGCAAGGTGGATTCAGTAATAAGTGAGATTAATTAAACAGCATTCACACTTCATCCTTGGTGGGATTTTATTTGGAGAATTTCATTAATATTGTAATCTTTTGGTTCCTTATTCACCGACAGTTTCCATTCCCATGCAATATATTCTACTATTGGATACGTAGTATTGAATATGGTTTGCAACCAAAAAGTCTCCTCAATAATCAATTAAATCTTGTTTTTAGTGCATTTCCTCTATTCTCAAGCACACCTATAGCAACACCGGTTTTCCCGGTGGCGCTATAGGTTTTGATTCAATTTGGGACTGAATTTGGTACTTCGTTTATTCTATTACCATCAGAATAAACGAAGACCGAATTCAGTAACAATTCTCTTTGAATTGATACTATAACATACTGTATTGTTCCTCTTGAGAAGAATTAAGAATATATTGGTTTTCTTGCAGCTAACACTATTTTGACTTCAAATTCGGAAATTCTCTTTCAAACCATTTTACTCTAATTCTATCCACTACTCCAAGAAAAAAACAGTTCGTTTTTTTCTCCTTGCTCCAATCTTCGTAAGCGTCTTACATATTTTTTCCGTTTGCAGAATTTCTAAAGAAAATATTTCCGGATATCGCTGATAAAAAGCCAATTTCCAAAAATCCGATATGTCCCAAATAGATGTTTGAAATTGTTCAAATTCAAAATTTTTATTACAATCTGGCGACTTATTCTTGGGAATACTGATAAAAATGTTGATATATTTATGAAGTGTCCACGAATCTCTTAAATTCTATAAAAGTCAATTAATAGACAAGTCTTTATTATAAGGTTTGTTCCGATACCGTATCCAAGGTTCTTATGGGATTTCAATGCTTACTAAATATTTATATTTAATTGACACCCACTTTCTTACTTCCTTAATCCCAGAAAGTCCAATACCACTCAACATGTTTTCAAAACATTTCTTCGAATTTTAACACTTATACAAGAATGTAAAACTGTTTAAAGAAATTCAAGTTAAAAATTGTATTTTTTCTTATTTCTGGTTTCCAAAAAATGTCTTTTAATTTTGTATTGTTCATCGCAAACACATCCATTTTTCGCTCATCTCAGACTTAAACGATCATTAGAAATCCAATTAAATAGCATCAAAAAAATCTCACAAAAAAAAAGCTTAATGAATATAAATCTACAATAATACAAATTTTGAATGTGATCAAACATTTAACAGCTTTTTAAGTATGATACATGTAAAATACTAGAAAAAAATAAGTATGCATACTTTGTAGTCCACAAATAGCTACAACACCAACAACAACAAAGAAAACTGTTAAATCGGCAGTAAAAAAACCAGATATTATGTAAATAGTTAAATTAAAAATAATAATTAAAAAAAAATTAAATTAAATGTTTCAATTTTCTAAGTTTATAATAATGTTAGTACACATAAAAATATAAAAAAAAATACTTAAAACATCATCAAGACTTCCGCAAAATAAAATAACAAAAAAAAACAATTAACAATATCGATGCCAAATTCTAATTGAAAAAAAAAATTATTAAAAAAATACTTGTGAAATTGCAGATAATAAAAAATTAAAAAAAAGAATATTTGCGTTTTCCACCAAAATATAATGCATTTTATGTATTTTTTAATATCATGAATTGAAGATCAAGTCTTCCTAGAGAGAAACGTTATAAACAAATTACAAAAAAAAAACAAAAAAAATTAAAAATAAAGCTAGTGTTTAAAAGTGAAATGTTATTGCCAAAGAAATTATTGTTTTTAAGTCATCTCTTCTTGTTATTGTTTAGTTTTAAGTATTTTTAATCATACTTCTGAGTTTTTTTTATAAAGTACATAATTAAATATAATTTGAATTTTTATTAATTTTGATAAATTTATCAATCATTGTGAAAAATAATCATTACATATTTTTGAAAATATAAAAATATTATCTATAGTTTAATTGTGAAAAGAGATACATAATAAATAATATAAAGAAAAACAAAAACATTTTTGAATATATTAATAATAAAAATAAAAAAAAAAAACTTAAAAAATAACATCACAGAAAACATATTTAATTAAAAAAACAAAAAAAATACAAAGAAGAATAATATTATTAACAATTTTACATCTCAATATAATAAGACTAAATCAATTTAGCTTAATTGATAATTATTATTAATTAAAAATTTATAGAAATATATGGAGTGAATGAATGGATTACGATTTTTTAAATCTGTTAATAAAACTATTTAAAAATATTTAACTTGAGTTCTTTTATAATATATTCAATGAAATCCAAATAAATTATAGTTAATTTTTCTTTAGATTGAATTGGGAAAACATATCATCTGGTGATATATAGAGTAGCTGAAAATAAAATACGAATCTAATCAGAGTGTTTAATTCTTTCACTTTTAGTATTTACCAAAATTATCTATTTGTATCTCCTACATTACTTTGTCGGGAAAGTTCTGTGTGTAGTCCCAGAAAATAGCAGGTTTCTAACTTTTGTTTGTTTGTATTTTTGGTCTTCCTCTTCACATGGAAGAGACAGAGTGGTGGTTGTTTTTTTTCATCATCCATTGAGTTTTGGTTGAGTTAGTGTGTATATCTTATATATGTGTGACATTCGTTTTTTTTTTTGTAAATTTATTTCTTTGTGCGAAATTTCATAGTGAGAAAAGTTGTAACGTTTTTGCGGGGTAAATAGTAACGTGTTAAAACTTACCCCTTTATTTTATTTTTTGTCAACAACAACGATCAAGAGCAGCAAATCTTAATCTTAGCATAAGAGTTATTTTTTTTTCTAATCAGCTTTTAATAAAATAATAATTTTCTTTAAAAAATATTTCTTTGTTTTTTTTAATAATTCTTGTTACAACTTATCCATACTTAATGCAATATCTTGACATCTTCCGAGCAGTCTTTGCTCAATTGGAATTACATTGAGTTTTCATAGTAACTAATAGCATCTTTGATTTACGAAATATTTTATTAAAATATTTATATTGAAAAATTTTTTTTTTCTTAAATTTTTGGTTTAGTGAAAAATATCAATATAGTATTTAAAATGTGAAAAATAAAATATGCCTATTTTATTTTTCGAAAGAAATTCAAATGTCACCACGTTGGGCGCCATTGCTGCGAGCTTGGTTTCTAAGAGACTTTTTTTGGTATAGTAGCAACGGCGCGGAGGGTGGAGCCACGCTTATTGCTGCACTGATGTGCTGGACAGAAAATTGAAGTCCACTTCTAGTACACCTAGATCGCAACAAATATTTCGAGCACAAATTTCGGCACTCTTAAAATATTTTTTTTTAATTCAAATTAACTAGAACCTTCTTATTTTAAAATAATTAAAAGTGTCTGAGAAGGCTTCAGACTCATACTTTTGTGATAAATTTACTATAATTGCTCCTGCTGAACTGCAAGTGCATCTCATATTAGCCGTTGGGATCCATTTCCAGTGGCGTATTGAGGGGGGGCAGGGTCCCGGGTCCTTCAATTTGAGTCAAAGGTATTAATTTTATTTTTATATCATTTGTTTTTATTTTTATTTTAAAACAAAATATGGTCAAGTAACCGGTCTTTGAAAAATAAGAGAGACAACTTTTTTGTTCTTACTTAAGTAATGGGTGATTTTTTAGCTGGTTTGGTTTTGGCAACACTGGTTTTGACAGCTGACGGGTGTTTAGTACCTTGTGTCAATGTCAAACAGCTTCAGTTTGGTTTGCAATTTAACCATGGATCGTCTTACAAATGAACAACGCTTGCAAATTATTGAATTTTACTATCAAAATTCGTGCTCGGTTCGAAATGTTCATCGCGCGCTGTTTCCATTTTATGATCGGCATTCTGGATCTTCTGAGCAGTCTATTCGGAAGATTGTGACCAAATTTCGCACCAAATTTACTTTGTTGGACATTAAACCACCAACACGTTTACGTACTGTGCGTAGTGAAGAAAATATTGCGGCCGTATCAGCTAGTGTGACAGAAGACCGCGAAATGTCGATTCGGCGCCGTTCCCAGCAGTTAGGCCTTTGTTACAGCACTACGTGGAAAATTTTGCGGAAGGATTTGGGCGTAAAGCCTTTTAAGATACAGCTGGTGCAAGAACTAAGGCCAGCCGACCTACCACAACGCCGAATTTTTGGTGAACGGGCTCTTGGAAAGCTGGCCGAGGATCCGCTTTTTTATCGAAAAATTGTGTTCAGCGATGAGGCTAATTTTTGGTTGAATGGGTACGTAAATAAGCAAAATTGCCGCATTTGGAGTGAAGATCAGCCAGAAGCATTGCAGCATCCCGAAAAAGCCACTGTTTGGTGCGGTTTATTAGCCATATTTCTTCAAAGATGATGCGAATCGCAGCGTTACTGTCAATGGTGAACGCTACCGAGCGATGATAACAAACTTTTTTTTGCCCGAAATGGAAGTTCTTGACTTGCATGATATGTGGTTTCAACAAGACGGTGCCACATGCCACACAGCACGCGAAACAATGGCGCAATTGCGAGGCGAGTTTGGTGAACAGTTAATTTCACGTTTCGGGCCGGTCAATTGGCCGCCTAGATCGTGCGATTTGACACCATTAGACTATTTTTTGTGGGGGTATGTCAAAGCTAATGTCTATAGGGACAAGCCCGCTTTGATTGACGCACTGGAAGCCAACATCCATGCATTCATTTTTTTTTTTTTTAAAGTTCTAAACCTCTTAAAAAATCACCCGTTATATTTTGATTGTTTTTTAAACCAAAATTAAAAAAATCGGAACTTGAAAAACAGCCAGTAAATAAGGACTATTTGTATTTTTGACTAATGGGGAATTTTTTCTTGAAATCGTATTTTTATTTATTCACATTATTCACAAATCGTTTAATTTTTAGTTCTTTTTGTCGTGTTACTTCAAATTAATGTCAATGTCTTCAATGTCTGGAAATTCCAGATCTGTCTAACTGCACTTTAATGATAAAGTAGTTCATTCTTCCGGTAACCAAAAAGTTCTGTTTTTCATTCTACTATTAGTTATGGAAACAAACATGGGAGGAGAAAAATGGAGAAAATATCCCAGCAACAGCTTTAGCTTCTCTTCCCATTTGCAGTAATATACAATTCCCAAATATAAGGAAGATACTAGAAGTACTGTGTGTACTTCCAGTTACGTCAGCAGAACCAGAGAGATAATTTTCCGTCCTGAGAAGGTTAAAGACTTGGCTGAGGGCAACAACTTCCGAAGCACGTCTAAATGGATTAGCATCCATGAATATTCTAAATGGATTAGCATCCATGAATATTCACAGAGAAATCAATATAGATCCTGAGGAAGTTGTTGAGCAATTTGCCAACACGAAAAATAGGAGAATGGACTTGATTATCCCAAAAAACAATAATTGAACATTAACTATTTCAACAATCAAATTAAAGTTTTCAAAATATGATGTTATATTTATATGATGATTAAAATTTATATGATGTTAAATTTTGTTCACAAAAAGTTTAATTTTATGGATTATGCAAGTTAAGGTTTCTTAGGGCCGGTTTTTCAGTTGTGAATTAAACTAGAGTTAGCTAACTCTGGGCATAAATTTATCCCTAATTGACCCAAGAACCTGAATGTATGTAGGTAGAGGATTCATGCGGAAGGACCTAAGAAACTCTGAGAATAAAAAATCCAAAGCATTTGTTTAGTTAATCCAAAGTTATCTCACCCGATTCGGTGAGTTACCTAACCCCAGGTTTAATTTTAATCTCGCACTGAAAAACTGGGCCAAAGAGGAGAAAAAAAATGGATCCACTTATTTTACTAACTTAAAAGGACAACAAAAAAATAAAAAGTAAACAAAAAATTATTGAAAAATTATACAGGTGGCCACCAATAAAACTTTTTCTGGATACGCCACTGTCCGGTTCCTCTTTATTTCCCTTCAGTAAAACTCACCTTGAAAACAACTCTCATTTGTGTTGACCGCAACACCAGACACAGTTCTAGAAAAATCAGATTAATCCAATTCTTCATAAAAACTTTTAAACAAAACATCATCGTTATATTTATTTTTTCTCAAATATAAAACGTTTTATTCTTTAATAAGATTGTCAACAAGTTTAAAAGTGTTTATTTTTTTTTATAAATCGAAAAAAGAATATTAGTAAAATTTTTCTTATTCATATAATTAATATATTATATTTTCAAAATTAATCAATCGAGAAAAAAATCTAATAATAAATAGTTTCAAAACATTCCAAGCATCGTTCTATTATAATACTCTACAATTCGTTCAATTCGTCTATAATAACAGATGATAAATTATTTCGTTCTTATAAAGGCTATTCAAAATCTAGCCTCCACTACCCCCAGACAATTCATCTTCATACTGTTTACGGAAGCAATCACCAACTGGGAAGAAGTCCCAACTTCTCTGCTGATACATATTCCATACATATGTTTCCTGACCAGTATATTCAGTATCAGGCTTATTGATAAGATGCATAAGGAAGAACATGTAATTGGCTAAGTTATGTTCCTTCTGAACGTGTGTATCAAAACCATGCGGTACTATGTCGAAATAGTCCTTTCCAATGCCACATATAAAACAATTTGACTCCATATTTTCCTTAACCGATTCCAATTGATCACGAAGCTCACCAAAAGCATCAATAATCAAACCTTGAATAATAGCCAAAAGGATAACGATGATGAAGAAGAAGAATGTTATGTCGAAAATAATTCGATAGAATTCATAGTCATCACCATCGGGATCACCGATTTCATCACCAATTCCACCTCCAGCTCGGACACCCTTATACAAATGGAAGACAAAACATGTTAACATGTCATGGCACTTCTTGTCGACTTCTTCATCTTCTTCTTGAATGTAGAATTTACGGAAGAAATTAAAAGCAATTACCGTGTATATGTATACGATAATAGTTAAAAGCATCACTGTTAGGACCAATTGTTTACCGTTGTGTGTAACGGATTGCAAAATAGTTCGTAGAGTTTTAAAACCAACAGCTACATCGAGTAAATGGGCAGCGAAGAAGAAATTATTAAAATTACCCATTACCGAAAAAGTGAAATACCACAATGAGTATAGGAAAGCATTATCAGTAATAGTAACCCCAGCCTTCCACACCTGATACCTCCAATCGATGTTGAAGATGTATTTGATGAATCCACCTTCTTCACTTTCTTGTGCTGTGAACGCACTTTTTTCCATTCCCAAAAGGTTTGATATTGAGTCGAAATCATAGGTCTCGCTATACTTCTGTCGAACCTTCTTCTTAACAAACTTATCCCAATAATTGACGGGGAAGGATTTCGCTGATATTACTAACTTATCCCAGTGCGATTTGAGGTCATCATCTTCGGGTTGTTCAGCAATAAATAGCCCATCAAATTCCAAACGTCTTGCAATCTCTTTTTCCCTCTTGAAAATGGCCAGTGGTACCTTGAGGTGATAATAAGCAATCAACATTGCCAAGGACACCATACTATGTAAGAAAGCTGCCATCCGTATAACATGTTCCATGTAGAAGTAATCTTCATCGACATGAACCAATTCCGGTATATCATCTGCTTCCTCGCCGTCTTCACCTGAGCCCTCTCCTGAACCAAATCCAGAAGACGAAAGTCCTCCTCCGGAACCAGATCCCATGATAAGTTCTTCGTCACCTGATCCTTCGTCATCGTCGTCAAATGATGTAACTTTGTAGAAGAGCAACATAAAGTTGATGCTGAAAGCAAGTACCAAAGCCACATATTTCAGATTGTAGAAATTCCTAGCGAGAAAACTGACAGCCCGATGAGTGTATTGGGAGAAATCGATTTGATGAACAGCTGGAGTTTCTTGAGGAGCAGCTGATGATTTCTTTGCTTCAGCTTCAATTGAAGCCATTGCAGCTTCTTGTGCTTTCTGAGCTTCTTGACGTTCCTGGGCTGCTTTCTTCGCTGCATCTCCTCCGAGTAAATCAACAATAGACATTGGTTCCTGCTGTTGCTCATCTAATACCGCTTCAGCTGTTCCAGTTCCATCTTCAGGGCTAGATTCGCCTGTTTCCTCCATTGACGATGATGGGCTAACACCTGGAGATTCATGAGGGGCAACCTTGTACTGGCCATTTTCTTCCTTACTTATGTCCAGACCGAATGCTTGAACAGTACCTGGAGGCTCTTCGATTGGTAGTGGTGGTAGACTTCTTCCACCAAAATTGTCTTCTTCCGTTGGTAACATAACTTCTGCTTCATCAGAGGATGAACCACGCATAAGATTCATGATAATTCCAAAAATATACTTAACAACACAAACATTTCCATATCCAGTGTAGTAGAACATGTAAAAGATGATTTTGAAGAATCCAACAATTAATTCTGGGATGGACTTCGTTTGCATAACACCAATTTGATGCTTGATATTTGCTGGACTAAGCATATGAATAACGAATTTGATACCATCCTTTACAGCCTGAATACTCCTTCTTATCGGATCTCTAGCAGCACGTTCTTCTTCCTCTTCAGTCATGTATGAGCTGTAGGATGATTCCCGTTTAACATTTGATCCACCATCATCGGTCGCCATCAAACCGGAAGCGTGGGTCATTTCAAAAATAGCATCCTCGCAGAAATTAACAAAAGCTTCAAGTTTTTCCTTGTCTCCGCCTTCAGTTACAATCGAATAGAAGAAGGCTCGTTTCGATTCCTTAATTTGGGGTTTCTCCCATTGTTCGATGTTTGATTCCTTAATTTCAAAATAAACTCGTTCGATGCGTTTCGAACTGCCTAAGATTTCAATACGACCTAAGAACGGTTCAAAATAGTTGAGTACCGAACCGGCCGTTTCGAGGAATCTAGCTAGTCGAGGTTCGTTGGGCATATGCTCGCTGAGATTTGTTAACAGTACAGCCAAGTTGAAACCAATTTCCTTTGATGGTTCATGGAAACGGTCGACGAAAGCTCCGTAGTCGATTTTCCCTTCGTGATTCCGTTCGCAACATGCCAAAAGGAAATCCATTTCTTCTCTATAAATATAAATTAAAAAAAAAAACATGAAACATTCTTCCAATCAGGAATTTTGTTTTCCAAACTTACGGTGTATAATTTTTCGATTGTTCCATTTTTTCTCTAAAATCTTTTGGTGTTACCCATCCTTCATTTTTTATGTCAATTTCTTGGAAGCTCGGTGATTCTATCAAATCCTTTAGTTTCAAGAACATATCAAAGTATTTTAAAATCAATTCCACATTTGATGCTGATTCAACCAAAGTGTCAACCATTTGTTTACCAATGGTTCCTGGAGATAAAAATTAAAAGGATAAATATTGTTCTGGATTTGTCCTTTAGAAATTTCTTACCATTTACAACATTTCCTTCCAACATAGACAGCATCATTGTGATCATGTCCTTTTGCAAATTCAGCAATTCCTTGAGAAGATCTACCTGACTGGAATGTTTTGATAGTTTTTCTTGCATGTGGGAGAACAAGAATAAGAAACCACCAACAGCGTCCCACAATCTCGAGTGGGCCAAAGCTTGTTGATTAAGAGTACAAGGACCTTGAATTACTTCTGTAAGGGTGTTGAAAACTTGACTGGCTACTCCGATTGCTTTGAAGAAATTAGCTTTTCCAGCAGGATCAATAATTTCCTGAAATAATTTAACGGTTTAGAGAAATAACAGTTTATTTGATTTGTTATTGTTACGTTACGCTACCTTGCTCGAATAATGCCAGTAGAAATCCATGATGGACTCTTGGAGTCGTAAAAGATAATCAACAGTACAAATTACCACGTTGACCGTTGTTGTGTTTCCAGCCTGCGTTCTCAAATAGTTTTGCCATTCTTTAAATCAAAAACAAAGAAAATTAAAAAAATGGATTTTACTATTTTCCTTAAAATTTACCCAAATTGTGACCCTCGCAAGTCAATTGGATGAATCGAAACAGAGCACACGTAAACTCAGCATCATGCATGTTCTTTTCTCCAGCAGCTCCCTCCGAACCGACACCTAGACCTGCACCCGCACTTGGAATATATTCTTTTTGTTTTTTCGAACATTTTTTTTGTTTTCATAAAATAGTTAAGAAAAACCAACACCAACAGGAAAAGCAAGGAGCACCATGAATCGTAATATTGTTCATGATTACACAGGACACACACATTATGTAATTTTGGTGCATTGTATAGTTTTTTTTTTAATTTTTGGGTGTGTTATTAAATTTTGTTTGAGGACATTCGTGCATTTTTTGAGTTGATCAGGGAAAGGTTTTTGATTGTTGCCGATCGTATTGGTGAATGAAATTAGAAAGTAATAAAAAAAAAACAAAGAAAGATTTTAATTTTGGTTTTTAATAAAAAAAAAAAATTAAAAAAAAATTAGCTTTTGTTGAAAAGTCGAAAAAAAACTAAAATGCATTAAGATTTTACAAGAAGCAATTAAATTAAAAAAAAACAAACTAATGTGCACAAACCACGAATATACTCAAAGAAAAGAAATCCAATAAATTACCTTCAGCTTTGGTGTTTCTTTCAAAGGCATCAAGATCAAGGACACTACAAGAATTCATTAAACCCGCAATCGAAGTAAAGAAACCTACGTCTTTTTTCTCCTTGAGATGATTTAACATTCCCATTTGAATGTCAATGTTACCACCTCTTAGAATTGCAATTCCTAGATTAAGCGTTGTCATAACCATTTCTGATGGCACACCCTTAGAAGCGGATATATGAAGTAGAACCATTTCAGCAACTCCACGATTAGATAAGCGTGCTTGGTGGAATAAAAGTTTTTGTTTCTCCATTTCTTGTTCCTTTGGAAATAAAAAAAATATAGTTCAATGAATTGTTAATAAACTAAGAAATTCCTGGAAACATAAATTCATAAGAAAAATTTAAAAGATACAAATTTTAGAGGCATTTCTAGAATTTCTTTTGGAAGAAAAAGGTTGAAGAATGAGCCCAGAAAAAAGATGTGGGAAAGCGTTTTAACTTCTTTCTTTTTGAGAACCATAAAATGAACTTTTTTGAAGATCTTCGGAATGCCTGGATTATTAATTTCAAAAGATAAGATTCCATTTTATATACTAAAACATGATTCGTACTTAAAACTATGGATACTGTCTGGAACTGGCAAGAAGACTTATTGCAGACAATGCGGAAACAAGTTTGTTGTGGATGCATTAGATATGATATTACATAATTTAAAAAAAAAACATTGATAGTTTATGGTAATGTGTATCCAGTTCACAAAAAAGGGTTTCCCGAATATAATTCACCTAAAAGTTCAGTGGTTGCCAGGATATAGTTATCATCACAAACTCGCAAAGCTGATTATCAATGAAGCAGCTTGTCTAATACCGCTCAGGTAAAAGAGAAACAAAGATCTGTGATTTCCAACACGGAAGCTGAAATCGGGTCAGACTTATTTGTATGTAAATTTGCAGTCAGCTTTAGTAAAAAAAAGTCTCGAAATTTCGCCAGATAAGCGAAAAAGTGACGATGTTCCACATTAGGGCAAGATGCCTAAGTCTCGCGGCTACAGATGAAAATAACGACGAAATCCATCTATCTATCCTATGGAGATTTAAAAGGCAAGACTGGAACACCACACCTTTAGTATAACAATTGTGAAACACTTTCTGTATGCCCACTAACGGTCTAAGGCTAGTACACTTTGTATAGTGGGAAAAAACGAATTTCTGGATTGTCATTTTTTTCATAATTGTGACTAACAAAATTCTGCATGCCCAAAAATATGTAGGAACAAACAAATTCAAAATTTGGAATTTCATAATTCTATACGTATTCTGTATTTTGAAATTCTGTATCTCAAAATTATGTAGAAATTAAGTTTTTTTTTAATTCTGTAAATAATGTGAACGTCGTTCTGATATTATAAAGAGAACTTTTTTTATATTATTAAAACGATTGCTCCTTTCATGGAAATGGTTGTTTCTTAAAAGAGAACTTGAGTGTTCGTAAGCAGAATTTTGAAAAAAAAAAATTAATTTTGCACTAAGAGAATTTTGCACAAACAGAATTTTAAATACAGAATTTGACGAAACAGAATCTTTAAGTCCACATTTATGGCACATGGCTCTGCAACCAAATTGACCTTTAGCAAGTGCCAAAAGGCACTCCTTTATCATATTGGATGTATGTTTCTTCAGTTTTCAGAGGAACCAACATCAACTCTGACTATTAACTGGTTGATGCAAAGCAAGCGTACGAATAGCTAATGAAGAAGTGATATATCTATACTGTATTAAAAAAACTTGATGCTAAACACTATTAATTTCTTTTGAAATATCAAAAAAATATACAAGATATCAAAATATAATTAGTATAACTGTAATTAATACTACGTAAAGGTTGGTTATACCTTTTAGAGAAATAAGCCATACAATCATCAATGGACCTATTCTTAAATTCGGGAAAAAGATGTTTTGTTAGGAAAGTTGTTTGATATTTCGGAAATCAAAATCACGATAAATCAAAAATAGGAATCATCAAAAGAATGACGAAATAAAAAAATCTATAGAATTCGAAATAATATTAACAAATATAATTCCAAAGCAATATCTTTCCCTTTTTTATTCTTATATTCTTACCATAAGTTTATCCATTTGTTGCTTTAATCGTAACTATATCTTATTTATTAGTGTTTAATTCAACATTACTTAAAATAATAAAAACTCACGTGAATACTAGTTCCTTCGCCTTCTTCACCACCCTCAGCTCCGCCTTCTTCATCACCACCCTCCTCTTCTTCTTCACCACATGATTTGGCAGCAATTTGAGCATAAGACATATACAAGAGATCCTCCTGTAAAGCTCCACTTCGTTCTGTCATAGCTCCACGACAGAATGTCGTAACCAATTGTGTCAAAGGATCTGGCTTTCCATCTTCTTCTTCGGCATCCTTCTTTGACTTTTCTGATTCCTCAAAAGTTTGTGTTAGATCTTCAATCATAACCTCTTGGCCAACATTTTCTTCTTGCAACCATTGCTCGTGATAGGTTCGGGCAAATATATTACAAGCACGATGTCTGTTGCAATTTTAAAACATATATATAAATAAATGGGGAGACAATTTCCAAATAAAATTAATCACACAGAAAAAGAACACAAAACAAAAGAAGATTAGTAACGATTTAGTTTTAATTTTTTGTTTAGCATATTAACAAAGCAAAATAAAGCACACCTGCTTAGCCGGTATAGATGTTTGGCTCTCAAACAGCGCATTGCCGCTTGGCGCCTTGCCAATGACAACCTTGAGATCCAAGAATTATTTCTGGACTTAATACGACTAGCCTAAGGGTAAGGGTAGATTATATACACACAAATGAACATTCTTTGGATTTAATCAAATGTTTTAGTAATGAAATATTTTATTAAGTTATTATTAATTAAAACTTTATTTATTAAAAAAAAGTGTTAAGAGTTGCAGAAATCATAAAATAAACATTGATTGTAAATTATAAAAAAAAAAATAACCTTGGAAGTGAGTGCAGAGACGTCTGTCGGAAACATGCGATAACTGCACGTTTCCGCTGGATTGATACACAACTCCTATAAACATTTTTACTTTGTTGTTGTGGATGATCAATCTATAATATTCGTCCATAGAAAATAAATGTGCATTTGAAAAAAAAAATAAATTAAAATGAATAATAAAAACAAATTAAAAAAAATATATAAAATAATAATAAAAAGTCTATATTAAAAAATAAAATTAAAAAAAGTGTAGTTAACAGAAAATATTGGTTTTGATGAAGAAATCCGAGAGCGATTGTTAAACTTCTCCTCTAGTCTTTAAAATAATATTTCATGTAACTCTATAAGTCATAAAATGTATTTAAGGGAATAAATTTTCTACCAAACAGCCTTATTGTGAAGTTCACCCGGAATACATTTCGCCTGGCGAAAATCTGTTCCCCCGGAATTTTAAAAGCTATTGGGAACTCCGTCCGAACGATTTTTCACTTCGAATCAGCAGTGACATTTCGGATAAGCGAGGCGTGTTTATGAACTTCTTAAAAGTAACATTAATTTACTCCGGAACAAATTGTGACAGTTTTGTTTTTCATTTCTAACAAAAAAAACATAATTAATCTTGATTTTGAAATATTTTCGGTTTGAATTTTACATTTTTATAATTAAATAGCTACTAAGTACAACTTTCTTAAATTTCTTCTATTATTTTTTTTTGTAATAAATGATAGAATATTTTCTACTCCTTCAAGTTCAAGAATTTACTTGAAAAAATAAATGAACACACCTAGTTTCTGAATTGACAGATCTTAAGAAGAGCGATAATTGTGTTGTGTTGTTTTTTTAAAGGGATTGCAAAATTAAATTGTTTAAACAATCTTTTGGATGTGTATTTGTTGTGAATATTGCAACTTGTGAATAAAGTAAATCATAGTAAATTGTTAAAAGTTAAATAATCACATCCTTGTATGTAGATTGTAGGTACCTACAATAAACCACAAAAAGAGCTACTTCGTTGATCCATGAAATGAAAAAAGTAAACTCTTCTGATCAATCCTGACAAAATCAAAGGAATTAATACGATATTTAAATATAAATACATATGTGTTTAGTAGCAAATTATATTTATTTGTTTTGTTTTCAAAAGTACAGTAAAAACGAAGAGTTCTAAAAGGTAACAGTTCGGAGACAATTTTGAGGGATGATTTGGTGTTAAATATTTCAATACATTTATGTTTTACAGATTTAAACAATAATACAAATTAGCGTTTTGCAATTCACAACTTTTTCACTCGTTCGCCTTCAAAAAATAAGTGAACATTTTACCTGTCGATCGCATCGCATTTCGCCCGGAATAATTGATGACAATTAGGGGAATTTTTCCAACATTAATTGATTTCGCCCGGAAATTCACAATTTTCGCCCGAACATTCACAATAGGCAAAAAGTGAAATGTCAATTATTTCGGGTGTAATGTAGTTCGGGCGAACTTCAAAATAAGGCTGAAAGTTTCTCAAAAGGAAAAGCATCATGATATTACGCAAATTAGTATGACAGTCTTATAGGGGATTCTGCGGAAAACATTTTTCTCTAAATGGAAAATTGGTTTTCAACATTGATTTTTCTAATATGGAAAAATGTTCGTGGAAAAAATATTCCCGATAACCCTAATAGTGATTAATGTCGGTCGCCGTTTCATTGAAACGAATGTGCTTTTAATCCAATAGTAGAATTAGATATCTTTACAAGAAGTTAAATGTACCTTCTAGGGTACCGAAAATTTGGTATCAGAAATGTCATATTCATGAGGAATTGAGAAGTAAGAATACATAACGTATTCAATTCCGAAGATTTCAAAAACAAAAACACCCAAACAAATAAAGAATGTTAACAAATAAAAAACCATCTTGCAAATGAGCAGACAATAATTTGATCATGAAAAGTGTAAGGTTACTGTGTTTCTGAAGAAATAGGAAAGAAATTGAAGATTTCAATCAACTGTGGCAAAATAATATTTAAAACATTACTTTGCATTGTACGTATACTATTCATGCTAACATGTCATAAAGGAAGACCAAGGTCGTGGGGATGCAGACCGTTATGGGGAAAAGATTAAACTCGAAGCAAAATATTTCTCAACAACCGATAGAGATATATAAAAGATTCCTATTTCTTGGAGTAATTTTTCTACCAAAAAATATCATCAGTCCAAATCAGTTTAAAATACAAAACTTAGAAACTATTGAGATCTAGTTGAATAAGAAAAGAGTTATAAGACGAAGAGATTGTTTTGAAACACTTGGTACCGTAGGGTAAAAATGGAAATGGAAATGTTTAATAACCAATTCAATATCTTCAATCTATCTGCCTTGGAGGACCCAAAAGGTAGTTAAAACCAAACTGCAGAACATAAACTAATATTGTAAGTTTTCCCAGTATGGTTCAAAGCCAAGAATAGACAGTTTGAAACGATTGTAGGTGCATTTAGTTTCGCCTGATGTTTTGGTGTTGAAAGAAGGAAATGTTGGTTTACCATACAAAATTTACTTATGATTGAAAAACTGAAAAACTGAGGAGAACTTAGGGTCCCAGATATTGCTGGATTCAGTTCCAATTGAATAGTGCTTCTGAAGTAAGTTGTAAAGCTCAGCTCATTAGGAAAAAGTTGGTAAAAAATTCAATAGAAAATTTATATGGAATTGCCACTGCTTGTTTATACCACGTTGGAAATAGGAGACATATACTTACACGAAGAAAAATGGAATCAAATCTGAAAAATGCATTCTATTCTGTTATTTGATTTGAAAGAATTTCCTTTATAAATCGTAAAAGGATTGAACTGCAAAGTTAGTGTAGTCTTTAATAAATAGAAATGATCCAAGAAGGAAAAAATGGAAGTGGTAGATAACAGAAAAGATAATTTGGTAGAAATGATGGACTGAAGAGTTTATGATATTGTTGTGTACATATGGTCCATAGTTTGACCTCTTGGACATAGTTTGTATCCCCTAGACAGTTTATGAAGATACATTACTTAGTAGAGGTAAGTTTGAAAGATTGATCGTCTAGTCTTTTTAAATACCAATTAGAATGTTGAAGATACTATATGATCTCATTGGAAATTAGACAGAACTATTATATTTTATGTGACTAATCGTATTAATGATATAAGATTCAATGTTATGTTGTGCCAACACATAACGAAAATTGATTTGCGATGTAATGAAAGTTTTTTTTTAAATGTCCTAGAGATACGAGGAAGTAAACATTCGCATAATCCTTGAATATCACTGATTCAACCGTATTTTCAGTGAAGTAAAAGAGAAAGAGATAGAAAAAGCTAATCATGCCTATTACTGAATCCGGAAAATTTCACTCCCCGGGAGTCGGTTGGATCCGCAGTGGATCCGCATTCACATAAAATTCTATTATTGAATCCGCGAACTAGTTTTCCATTTTTGAAACTGCATTATCGTGGATGTCAAAAGTTGATATTGGGCGCGTTCAAGTGCACACGAGAAAAGCAATCCAAGATACTTTAGTATCGTAAAATATCTAATATCACATATTAAACCTTTTTTAATGGTTTTAACGATCAATCTTAATCCTTCAGTGTTTCAGCAATCACTGGATCGATTTACAAGGTAAATGTGCTGTTGAATAGAGAAAATGTCAAACTTGGTCATGGGGAATATATTTTTGGACAGATTTCCACGGTTTGGCAAAAAAAAAAAACACCAAAGTTGTACTTCCGGAACTCTAAATAATAGGACAAAAAATAATTATTTTGACTAATATAATTTTTGTACGACCAATCTTAATCCGTCTTTGTTTCACTGAACCGATTTTTAAGGTTCATTTGCTGTTAGATAGAGAAAATGTCAAACAAGGTCGTAGGGACTATATTTCTAGGAAGATTTCCACGGTTTGGCTAAAAAATGACACCAAATTTGCACTTCCTAAAAAAACGCAGATGACGTTTTCGAAAACGGCCATTGTCAATAAATTACTAGAAATACTGCAAGAAAAACTTTATGCGTTTCGGCGATCTAAAAATTTTTATTTCTGTTTCAAAAAATTCAGATTTGTTAACTCTCTGCTTCTTCTTGAATTTTTTTTCATAAAAATCACTTTCATCCGCACCAATTTTACTGCATATTTGCATTTCCAACATTTGTATGGAGTGCGAATGTGGTGCGGATGCCTTTCGTTTTCAGTAATACCAATTTTACGAACAACGTTACCGAAATTTATTCCCGCGTATGGCTTGCGGATTCGCTATTAGCAAATCTACCGAAAGTGAGTAAGACTCCCTCCGCAACTCATTCGTCGGATTCCCTAATAAGGCTGAATATATCTTACAGGAACTTAAGTGGTATAGCCGTTCTAAAAATTGATTGCATCATTACTATCTGAACTGATCAATACATTGAATCAGATAGGCATACAAATGCGGCAAAAAAGAACAGACAGAACCTGACGCCGAACTTTCATGGAAACATTTAAGGAATCGGATAAAAATTTTTATGTTAGAAATCGGATCACCAAGGATCGCTTAATATAGAAATCAATTTATAAAGTTTGTTAAAGACTGCCTAGCGAGTGAAGGAAGAAACTCATTTATTATTAATTTAATTAATTATTTTGTTGATGGTAAATTTCAATGAAATTCTTTACTTTAACTTAAAAGGAAGATTAAACCATCATTAAATATCAATACGATAGTTGATGTTTCTTAACAAAATTGATTGATCAGTCGGTATTATCGTTATAAAGTATTAAAATGTTCGATGAACTGTAATAAACACTTTTGTGAATGTAATTCTATTGACAAACTTGATTATCCTTTTTAAAATATTGTTATTTATCAAATATTCATTTGGAACATCAACAGAAAATTAAATCCAAATACTGAAAAAATTAATAGAAAACTAAAAGAACAAACGAAATGGCCATTCACAATAACATTTCGTTCCTTATTTACAATAGATGAACAATATATCAATTAACAATCATTATATGGAGGTTTGATCTGACTACAAATGTTATTGCCTGTTTCAATTGATCCTTGACAATCGTAATATGAGTAAAAATCTATCCGTGAATATTTTATGGAGCAAACATTTGTTAGCGATCACGATTATGAAATAGGATTTGTAGACAAGAATAAATTGAAAAAGGCGATCGCAGCTGAAGACATAATGACAAGAATAAATGTTTTCATAATGTTCATGATTACTAAAATATAATTATGATGAGAAATTATGGGAGACAAGAACATTTGACTGAAACTACAACCTGTCATCAGTAGAATACAGAATTTAATTTAGTCCTTTTTGTATATTTTTGTTGAACTGAAACGCTGTAACAATCGCCATCGGATTTATTTAATTTGTAAAATAATTTTTTAATTCTATTCTCTACAAAACCTACTAAAGACTTACCATGTGCAACCCAAAGAGCACCTTAGCCATAGCTACAATTCTATCGACTGTCTCCTGTGTCTTGTCTTTCTTTTCATTTTGATTCGATTTCTCCACCACAGCTGCATCCTCCTGAATTTCATCTTTTTTACCAAGTTTCGAGTACAGATAATGTTGCCATGACATTTCATCGGACGGATCAAGTTTATCCGGAAGAGTTAGTTGCATGTGTGCAAATTCAATCACTTCATATTCGGGCATTTTCTTAAGATACCTATCCTTGCAGTGCTGTACCAATTCCTGCTCACGTCCGGCAAATAGATTAAGACCAACCGGAAGTAAACGTTTTAGACAAGCAACCATAAGACTGGCTTGAACTTCCTTATCCTTGTCACGTTTCTTGTCACGATTCTTCTTTTTCTTCTTAACTTTACCACCAGTCACAGGTGCTCCATCGGTGACAGCAGCTGATCTTCGTGTTGCCGTTGGCATAATCAAAGCCATGTTGTCAATTTCATTTGCAGATATAAAGTTCTGTTCTTCTTTAAGGAAGTATTGACTCTTTGACCAAATATTGAAGATTTCTGCAACATGATTATATAGTTCTTCTGCTTCGGGGATATTGTCCTTTAGCCAATGGTTACGTTGCAAGTCAACGTATTTAATGAGCAATGGATAAAATGAGTAAATATCGCGAACTAGAAGTTGCCAATCCTCCTGCAATTGTGTCTCAACTTGAGATGTGTCATCAGTTGCTGATTTGATGAACCCGCGCATACTCTCCTCCTTGTGGAACATGTTCTCTGTGCGTTTCTTAACTCTCTCGGCCAGAGGCAAGAACGGATCCTTGAGTAGCTCTTCTGATGTATTGATGATGATTTGTTGAGTATAAGCAGCAATTCTTGTCATCCATGGAGCATTATCATTGCCAATATTCTTCTTGATCATTTTAAGAACATTCTTCAGAAGGGAATTCATATGATCAGCAGTGACCATCGTGACATGATTTCCACTGGTTGGACTAACGTTATCAGGTCCCTGAGCCCACCAAAATGGCAAGTACGAACACAAAAGTGGCAGAATAACATCAATAATATAAGGAGCATCTATGTATGTTTTGTCCGATTCCACAAACTGGTCGACTTCCTGAAGTATCGTCTCCAGATTTGGCATACTACTTTCCATTTTAACCATAATGTCTTGAGCTTCTAGCGAATGATCAGCAATTCGATTCAATAGCGAAAATTGATTGTGTTTATTAAGATGGGGTTCTAAGAATGCCACCGGGAAGCACGAACTGTAGGCTCCTAAGCATGAACCCAAAGCTGGTCGGTGACGTTCAATTTCGGTCTTGAGATATTTTCTCTCATGAGTTAACGTTGGATCGGTACCGAGATTGTAAAGAGCTGCAAGTATTTTGTACGAAGCAACTTGAATTTCATCGAGCAAAAGATCGCTTCCATAGTCGCATGCAGCTAAATGATCGAACATTGCTGTGAGCACCGGCAAGATCACTTGATTGACATAAGCCAACGATGTCGATGTCTTGAGGTGAGTACCTCGCAGATGACTGTACTTTCCATCTTGAAGGTTAACAATCGTATTTCCCAAATCATCAGCTGTTTGATTAAAGAACGTTAACATTGAAGTTCTTATAAATTCAGGACAGTTTTTCACTACAGATTTGGCATCTATGCCTTTGACTAAAACTTGTAAACACCGAACTGTGATTCTAACATCTGGACCGAAAGCTGCTAGTCGATTCCTCAGCAAAGATGCAAGCTTACAAAATATCGATGCTACCATTTCTTTTTCTTTTAGTGATGCAGCACCAATATTATTTGTGGCAGTGGCAACAGCAATAAAATAGTTTCTATGAGTTGAGAAATATTTCTCCATCAAAGGTAAGACAACTTTGGAGAAGAACTTGATATCTCGCGAGGCAGTCTTAAAGGAACTTCTTCGGCTGAAAGTTGTAGAAGGTTTCAGTAGTTTCATGTTGATTGTGGCTCGATCAAGATATTGAATTAGTTTTTCCAACAGAGAATATGAAAATCTTAACTCCACAGCAGCTTGAGTGGCACCTCCTTCACCTTCAACAGCACCACCTTTAGTGGGTCTTGAAGAAAAAAAAAAGAAATTATACTTACAGAAATAAAATAATAGAAATTAAACATGAACTTACTTGTGCAATTTATATCCTTGATACTGCATATATTTCAAAAACTCCTGTGAACGTTCTCTATCCTTTCGTTTTTCTTTATCCGTTAACAAATCATAAGGAACCAATTGCGAATGAATTATACCACCACATGTATGTAATTCTTCCTTCTTCTTCTTGGCCCAAATATCATGTGAATTCTCAGCTAACCGTTCAGCCATATTTTGCATTTCTCTGCTCAATGTTAGATTTGTCATATCCACAGGATGTGGATTGTAGTTAAAGGCATTTCCTTCATTCTGAAAATCATTCTAGTGATCAAGAATAAATTGGATAAGGGCAGAGGGGTAACAGGCAGCATTTTGGAAACACGGAAATAAATTAAGCAATATAAGAAAAAATGTATAATGGTATTTTTTTAGTATTGACGGACATCACTCATATATCATTTTATTTTAACATACGATTTGTGGTTTGGATGTGCGTCTTGTTGATCCTCGATTGCTTAAGGGGACATCTAGTTCAGAGTGTTCAATGGTCCATCCGATGGAGAGGAGCCCTTTAAGACTTTCACGGACTGGATCTCTATAGCGTTCTCTTTCCTAAAGTAAGAACAAAATATTAAAATAAAATGAGTTGATTCCGGTTTATTTTTAAATTAAACGGTATGAACTTGACACATTCAAAAAGCGAATCCTATTTACGAAATCTGCGGAATATTGCTCTTATTCCTATTTCCTGGAAATTCTGTCAATTTAGATATGGGTTTTAAAATAATGTTAACTGAATGGTAACTAAAATTTTTTTCGAAAAAACTAGGTACGATCTATTTCGATAAAGTATTAAAATTAATTTGTTACCAATGTTAATGTTTTTCACCGGAAAATTGTTTTCTGAAGAACTATATTATAGAACCATAGAAGTACCTTCTATAAACCATTTTTGTTCTATACCTACCTAACTATCTTTTATGACGGAAGCAGAAGTTAGGACGGACAGAATAATTTACTGCGGACGAGAATATTGTTACTGTGGCTGAACCGCGAATGTAAAATTATAAATATTGAAACTAAAGCTTGAAATGTTGGATAACTGCCCCATCCCGATGCTGAAGATATTTCGAAAACGCCGCAGAGTGGCCCTTTTATGGAAAAATTAAATTAATTGTTACTAGGGCAAGTATTGGTTTCGTGTAAAAAAATCGAATTGAAGAAATTCGAATTTTTGTTTTAGCCCGGTTATAACGGGTAACCCCCATATAACGGTTTTAGTTTTTCCCAATTTTCTCGAAATCGGCTCTAACGATTTTGATGAAACCTGGTGTAGGTGAAATTTTGAGGCAAAGCAGGACTACACAATAAAACATTCGGTAAAAATAGTTTTTTTTTAACGTTAATGTTTGTAAAAAAAAAAATTGGCAGCAGAATAACGAAATTTAGTCCAAATTGATCTTGTTTTTTTTTAGAACGATTCGCAAGTACCGTTGTTTAAAAACCTAGGAGGTTAAGTTAGTCAAAAACACAAACAGGAACACCACTTTTAAAAACGAAGTACACAGTTTGAACATCGGACAAACTCCACCCAACTAATATTCCCACTTTCACGTGGAGGTGGACTAAAGTTGTATACAAATCGGGAAAACGGCTCTTTGGAAATATTGGCCCTATTTGAATTAACAATATTTCAAATTAAACTATAAAAATTCGCACAGATGACCTTTGCAAATGTTGGCCTTGTTTGCCCTTGTTTCTTTTTATATTTAGATATTCATTTTATCTATTAACCAGAGTTGTTATGTTTGTTATTCAACTATTATTTTAAATCAACACTTACATATTCGCTCAACATATTATACGGCTTCAATCTGGGATGCTTTCTCTCCGAATCTGATCGAAGATCTCCATGCACCCATCCACCTTCCAATCTACGACTTGCCCAAGCATCGTGATAATGTTCACTAAACTTCTGCACCAATGAATTTAGATCATTATCCAAATGAACAGTTGACGTATCAATAGGATTGGGATCGTATTGTGGCTGATCAGGAGCTCCTGTCTGCCTTCCATAATAATCTTCATCTGTGTTCTTCGACAAACTATAATCCGGTGGCAAAGCACATCCAATAGCAATCAAACATGGCAAAGCTTTTCCAAATAACTCCGGATCGTAATCCATGTTGCTGAGAGAATCGAATATATTCGAAAACAACAACATCGTAAGCCGTTTCTCCTCGTCCGATGATGCACCATACGATCCTTGTCCTTGGGTCGAGCCATAATATTTAGCACAGCGATCAAAATGTAGGGTAAGGAGCTATAAGTAAAAATTTGTAAATAAGTTTTCGAATAAAATTCGAGCAAAGTCAAATGATGAATGGATGAACCTGTTGTGAAAAAAATGATAATTATTAGAATAAGCTTCTTTTTTTTTTTATTAAAAGTAGAAAAAAATTACTTAAAAACTGAAAAATTGTACCAAAAAGTTAAAAATATTATTTAGTTAATTTTTTTTTAATAAAAAGAAATATGAAACGAAAAAATTAGCAATTAATTTTTCAAAACTGAAAAAGTATTTGTTGGTTATTTCTTTTTATAAAAATAAATATGTAAAACTGGATGATAGAACAAAAATTAATAACTATTTTATTCAAAAATTAAAATCGTTATTTTTTTGATCAAAATAAAAATATCAAAAAATTAGTTTTGACCGTCGCAATCAATAATACTGATCAATCTTGAATTTCATCGACTAAAATCGAGCTCCTTGAAAATTTATTTGCATTTCAAAATTCGGTCAAAAATTCAAAATTTTTAGATTGATCAGAATTATTTTGACGCATCAACAAAAATTTGTATCTTACTCTCAAGGCCACTGTTGTGTACTCAGAAAGTTTCGAGACATCCACAGTCAACTTGCGTAAAAGTTTTAACAACATCGCAGGTTGCATCTGAGATGTCAGCGCAACAAGAAAATCTGATACAGCTTCTCGTTGACCTTTCGTCAACATACGGTTCTTCGAAAGTCTATAGACCGTATGTAGCGTAGCATCCAACAAGCTTGCATAATTCTCAGCTTCATTGTAGAACTTGGAGTGTTTGATCAGCAGTGGCAGAATTGAGTTGCCGATGTAGCGATTCATTGACAATGCCATATCACTCTCGGAACCGTCACTTTTGTCCAACATAGTTGCAGTACGCAAGTCTGGTAAAAAGGCATCTTCAAGAAGCCTATAAAAGAGCTCTTGCACTTCGATTCCGTAGACGCGTTCCAAGAACAAAACTATGCTTTGTTTATTGTTGGGCAGCAAACCTGATGGCATATCGGACTTGGGTTTCTCTTCACCCGGTGCAGTTTGCGTTAGAGTAAATTTCAAACTAAGAACTCCTTGAAGATCTTCAAGTGGCACCAGAGATCTCAAAATAGCTCTAGCTCTCAGTGATTCGTTTTTGCCCTGTTCAATTACTGATGCATCTGGTGCACATCTGCCAAGAAGATCTACCAATGTACAATAGAAATTCAAGATAGCTGCACCAGTGTCAATGTAATCTTCATCGTCTTCGCCTTCGGGCAGGGGATGGGTAAAGTTGAGGCCAGCAATAGTACCTTCAGCTTCATCTTGTAACTTACAACGATCTGCAATTTTCTCGGACATCTTATTGGCCTCAACAATAGCTCGAAATAGACCTTCCCCTTCTCCTCTTAGAGCCGGCCCTAAACATTCTGGACGTCGGATAAGAAGACGAATGACAAGGTTTGCGTTTTCTTCAACACTTTCTCCATTTACCCATACGCAATAACGAAGAAAGTCTAAATAGCGTTCACCCTCAACTGGGTCCCAACCCAGATCTGGATATCCTTTTTCGACAAGTTCTGAGTTGCTTTGTAATCCACACCTGGATAGGTACACAGCAATTTTTTCCAAATAATGTTCTCTAAGTGCCAGAGCTAATTCTGTGTTCTCCATTAAACTCGAGTATGCCACATCTAATGGAGTTGATCCGCGCAAGCTGGGACGTGCTAACAAAATATTTGCATTGTCAAGCAGAAAATCGAAGTGATCGAACATGGCTTTTTGATTTTGACGACCAGTTCGGCAGAAATAGCAAAGGAATCGACAACATGCCACCACCATTTCATGGGATGTGTCCTTTTCTTTATGCGGAGCACCTTCGGTAGTTTCACTTTGTGCCGGGGCATCACTCTGAGCTTGGGCACGACGTCCAAGTGTATTCATCATTACGGCCATAACGTTTTCGTGAATTCTCAGTATTCGAATGAGATCGGGATGTTGGAAAAATGTAGCATTGTTAACTAATTTCCATAGCCTCTTCCGCATGAGTTCTTCTTCTTCTTGACTCATCTGGACCGGAAGAAGGGCCCGGATTTGGCTTAAACCAACCCACATTTCAGCAACATCATCTCTGGCTTTACTGTTTATGACATAAGTCTTTTCTAAGGCACGTACAAGCTCTCCCACGGTATCGTATTGACGTACCAGTAAACTGAACATTTCTCTTACAAGTTTGGGGTTCTCAATTTGTGCCTCTTCTGCCCATTGGACTATTGTTTTGATAAGGACCTTGCGGAAAACTTCTTCGGGAGTTTTCTTCTCGGGTTCTTCGGGTTCTTTTGGACCTTCTTCGAGTTCTTTGACGGTATTTATGAAGTTAAATATTTTCGTTATCGGTCCGCTTTTGATTTCTTCGATAGCATTACCACTATCACCCTCTTCGGGTTCCTGCAAGGCATTCAGGGAAACTTTGTTCATTAGACTTTCGTGGAAGTCGTAAAGGCTTCCACGAAGATCTAATCCGCATGTACAGTTTTCTTGGTCATCGGGTTCGAGGTTCTTGAAACATAAAACTTGATTCATTTGCTCTCGTGGTGGACAACGGAATTCTTTGGTCTTTTTAGCTGCAACGGCACTAGGCAGATCAGATTGTTTAATTTCAATGTATCGACGAAGTTGATCAGCTTGTAGGTCTCCAACAAAATCGTGTGAAAAAGCTATGATGCTTTCAACTCGATGGCGCAACTGGATATCGTATAAGTGATGAAGCAGATAGCACATCTGGAGTTTAGCACCTTCGGCCATTTTCATTGTCAGAAGTCCTTTACGGTGTTCATCTTTGCCATCTGCAAAAAACAAATACGGTTTTAAAAATTAAGAAACTATGTAAGACTCTGAAGGCACAAACCTTTCTCGAAAGTAATATCCCATGTTTCCGGGTTAATCATCACAAGAAGCTTCTGTACATCTTCATCGGTTAGTACTCCAACAAGCAGAAGACGATCCGTTAATTTTATCAAAGGTCTATGAATAACCATTCTATTAAATACTTAATCTTATTAAACAAAATGTCGTGACTTACAAAAACAAATTCTCATTTGACCAACCAATCGGATCACGATTATGCACTTGATTGACTTCTACAGCTTCTTTCAAAGCTTCCATCACAAATGCACGGACAACTTCTAGTGGGAATTTCGGCGAGTAAAGTTGCTCGATCGTCGGGATGGGTTCACTGGAAGCACTTGGCGCTAAACCAATTGTTTGAGGACTTGTGGGGGGACTGGATAATTTGAAAATGTACACAAGTGCAAAATGTGGGGCATATAAAAAGATTCAAATGCAAGAAAGTAAGAGTATAGTAGTATAGGTTATGTTTTCTGACCATCACCATTATTGTCAAAAAGTGTTGAAAAGTGAAATAAATTCAAAAACCAAATAAATAAAAATAATATTTAAAATGTGTTTTCTTGTATATTTTTGTTTTGCAAAAATTATAAAAAAAGCAAAAAAAAAAAAAATAAAGGCATTCACAGGGAAAGTTCTCAAAACTGTGTTAAAAATCAAAATTATTTCGGTTCCAAATAGATATACAGATTTAAATAAAACTTATTGGCCGTTAAACGTGTGTTCTAAGAACTTAGTAAACAATAAGTGAGCAAAAACTCCACTACAGCCTTGAAGTCAAGTTCACCATAAAAATGGGATGTTAAGGGTTAAGCACCTTAAATTCCTACAGAAATATTTACACCTAACTACAATAATATCTATACGACCTGTATTAAAGTAAATTCATAAATTTAGAGAGTTGCGTTTCATAAAAATGGTGCAATAACCGAATCGATAAAGGTGAGGTTAGAACAAAACTATAAAGGACGCTCACGATAGAGGAAACGAAAAGAATTAACAAAAATTCGTCAATAATATCGAGTCACAAAATGGTAGCTTAACACTGCCAGAGGAAAACGCGCGTAATGCATAAATGAAAAATTAAAAAACAAATTGAGAAAGTATCTATTCTATTCTTAAAACATCCTGAAATATAATATCTTAATATCTTAAAGTTATTGCAAAAAGTCACTTAGTTTTAGTGACTTTTTGGTTTTGGCAATAACCCCACTTTTCTTCAGTTTTCCCCACCAGTTTTCAAACGGATGTTTTTCATTTAATGTTTCATTTTGTTTAATTTTAAAGTGGTTAATTTCAATTGGCCACGTTCTTTAGAAAAATAATATTCGATTCACCAGTGAGTTATCTTTGTAAATTTTATATAGTAGTCGGTAATCATTGATAATTGTTGCGTTTGATGTCTTAAGCTGATCCAGCCCAGCATCAAACTAGCACGAAACGCAAATTTTGGAGTGAAGGACACAAAACATTGATTGATTGATTGATTTTCATTCATATGCTCCATTTATATTATTAACTAGCTGTTACCCGGCGCGTTGCTACCGCAAAAAAAAATAAGGAAGAAAGCATTGATCGAAAAGTAACTATAGTCCTATTGGTCCAACATTTGCCAAATGCTTTTTAGCTCATATATAAGAGTTTTCAAAAAAGCTACTGAGCGCCATCTTTGGGATAGTTTACTTCATAAGTTACTTCCTGCAACAATAGCTAGTTGTCAGTGAAATTCCCTCTAAAATCGGTCCAGTAGTTTCTGATCGATTCATATATAAGAATATGCGTAAAATAAGTGACTCGAGCGCCATCTAAGGAGCCTCAGCGCCATCTAGAGGGTAATTAAAATAACCTAAGCCACTCCCTCAAACATCAGCTAAGTGGGCATAAAAACGATTTTTCTAGAAAAAAAGCGATCTGATAGAGTGCTTGCTTGTAAACACAGATGTTGCCAGCTCGATTTCTCAATTGAGTTCAAAGCATTTTTCTTTTCAGCATACCTCCCAGACGTAGCCCATTCATTCATTCATTGTACCAAAATAATTCTTTCCCATCTTTCTACTCCTTCTAACTATAGTGTCGTGCAACATCTGTTGCATTTAAAAAAGGCCTTACAGACACATAATTGAAAAAAAAAACAATGTATTGAGGATTCCTTATATCAGGTTTTACAGTAATACATTAAAAGATTTTATAGCAACATTGTTATATTACAATCCTATCTGCCAAACTTTTGCCAAAAGCTTTATCTGGTTAAAAACAATTAACTGGATTAACCAGATTTCACCTTTTTTTTAAAAAAGTGCTTTTAGTATTTTGGCATACGGTTTTCTATTTTTGACTAAAAATTAATAAGACCATTGAATTTTGAAAATAAAAATAATAGTTAATTACATAAAATTTTGAAAAAAATTAGTTTAAATTTTTTTTTTTTAGTTTTTTTTTCAAAATTTTGAGTTTGAAAATTATTTTTTTTAAAACTGTTGACTTAAACAACTTAATTTAAAAACTAAATAAAAGAATAGTTTTCTGGCTTTCCAAAAATATATAACAAAGCTTTGTATCATTCACCGTTGTTTTTAAATAATTTTTTTTCTGATTTAAGTCACTTTTTTAGAAAATTACCCCTCCCTCCTAAACGGGGGAAAATAGAACCCCCTCCCATACGATTTGTTTCTTGTCTTAACTCTAACTACATGCTAAAGCCTATTAGTGCACCTTAAACCAATCACCCTGTATAATGCAGTCTATGTAATTTAGGAGAAAGAGAAGATACTATTCATTTTGTTGGACGATGCCCAATCTTACGGGAAACTAGGAGATTCTATCTTGACAGCGATTTTCTCTCACATGATCAAGTACTTCATCCACTGAATGAAATTAATGTTAAAAAAAACTGATCAATTATTGCGAAAAAGCCTTAGGTTATCGACAAAGGATTGTAAATGCTTTGCTTTAATTAATTTGCTTTAAAAAAGAAACAAAAAATAAAAGCTATGTTAAGTTTAAAAAATTATTATTTAAAGTCCAATCAGCAGACGGCAATGCCATGTGTGATATTGAAATTGTTAGATTATTACATAATTTATATGATCAATAAAAAAAATCTTCTAATCTAAAAAATCTACAAAAAAAAAAACAACCCGAGCTCCACCTAAGGAAGAATTAAAAAAGCCTAAGCTAAGCAGCTATATCATTAGCTATCGGCCAGTGGGAATTGCTTCAAAATAAGTCCAGCCGCGTTCTCGAGATAAGGCAGGACAAATAGACCGCCGCATGCATTTCATATGCATTGTAAGAAGCTGATATTTTGACATTACAGACACTTAATTAAAAAAAAAAATATATTCGAGCTAGAACGAAAATCTAAATTTCTCCTCTAGGGAACGCTCAGAAAGTAATATTTATCAAGTTTAAAGGAAATCCGTCGATCAGTTGTCCAAAAATTTCACAAAGAGGTGTTCACACGATATTTTCCAAATTTTGTCCCAAAAGTAGCAAAATCTTTTGTGATCAATGTGGTCGCATATTATGTTTCCCAAATGTGTAGTCTATATACGAAATTTTTAGATAATGTGCGACAAAATCGACTTTTCTTCTATTTACAAAACTGAAAAAAAATAAAATCCATGCAAGCAAACTCATTTAAGAATAATTATGTTACAGTTTCCCCCCGATGAATGCGAAACGAAACGCAATTTTTCTCAAACTAAAGGTCGCTTAAGGCTTTATTTTTGAATAATAATTCATGAAGCCCACTTAAAGTCAAATGATGCTAAGTCTTATTCTCCGCAAAAAAGTGTTCACTCTATATCAATTTCTTAACATTTGCGGGTTTCGCCGGCAGGAAGGGTACTGGTCGTTTGCCTAGGTTTTCTTTAGTCTGCTTTGAATAATTTTTGACATTTGTGATACTTTTTATTCTCGTTTAAAAGTAAGAATTAATTTTTCTAAACAATATAATACTTTTTTATAAACTGCAGAAAAAAAGTCAAAAAAATTAATAAGGTTACGCAACAGCAAAGGAGCTAATTACCTGATCGAAACAACATGTTTATAAAGACAGTTGAGACAAACTTTAACCTAATATCAACAAGGAGAAAATAATTCGCTCGAGTTTTTGCTTCACAAATCTTTTTCGGATAATAAGTTTCATTTCGAGTATAAAATTAAAAAAAAAACAAAAACATACCAATAATAATAAGGTTTTCAATATATGTACATTTGGTTTTGAGAACTAACCGAGTTGACAATATAAAACAAAATATTTCAAAAGGTAATTTTACTCACTCGTCAAATGAACAAGATATGGTGGGCTTCATAGTTCACATAAAAATGTAAATATATTTAACTTACGTTATTTCAGTCATTCTTAACTGTGGTCTCACTGACTCAGTGACAAGAGAACGCAGTGAATGACACATTTCTTCGTCGCCATAAAGTTCCTTAAGTTCGGGACCCAAAGGTGTGATGTATTCGTTCTTGCAAACTTCCATCGTGGTGGCATGAGATTCCAAATGTAAAGCAATTAAGAGGTCATAGAATCCCTGCCGGAGCGGTCCGCTCATGTACTCCGATCGAATTGCATAAAGTAGTTGTTTTTGGTCGACATGTTGGCAAAGAGCATGGGCGGCTCTGTAGTTGGATTGATAGCACAAGGCTGCATAGAGTGTAAGGGTGTGAGAATGGAAAGATAAACTCTTGTCCATTTCGATCAGCTCCAGGATATCTATACAACGATCTTCTTCAGGGATGTGTAAGGCTAGCATGGAAACTGGATCTTCACAAAGCATTGACCAACCACGGATATCGGACAGCTTAAGAGCGTGTACTTGGAGTGCCGTATTTGGAACTCGTGCCCATTGATGGGGTTTTAGGCATTGCACCTTTAGACGTGGAGGAGACTGTGGGTTTACGTGTTTGTCACTTGTTGGAAGAACAGCCGCTGACAGCGGCAGAGTAGTTGGAGTCCTTCCTAATTCAAATTGGAGAATTTCCTTGCTTGTGGCTTCGACAAAAATTGCCGGGAAAAGTTTTGTGTCTGGTTCCATTAGCCAACGATGAGAAGTTTCCTTGCCTTCACATGTAAACCTTATGATACCAGTTGCTGTATCAACAAAACATCCAACAAACATTCCCTGAGATGCACCTTTTCCCGAAGCATCCTGAGTCACTTCATTGAAGAGCTCATCAGCACGAACGACATAACAACTCTGACGATCGATATGTTCCATAACTTGATCATAGTAGTCTTCGATGACTACAGAAGCGCAACGGACCTTGGACTTGTTGAAATCTCTGCTATGCAGGTGATATTGCGTTGTTACCCAACCAACATACACATGAGTTGGATCTTGTCCCGGGAAAATACGAACTCCATAGAAGTATTCATTTATGAGTCGTAAGCAATCTGCGTCAAACATTTCATTGCCAGAAGACTCAACCGAAGGATTGCCAAGATTTCCTCCGCTCATTGCTTTCGGTCCTGTTTGCCGTTCTGGAACTGCAGGTGGTTGCACTCCTTGTTCATTTGTCTGGAAAAATAATGAAATCATAAGGTTGACAATTTATTGATATTGAGAATCTTACATTTGTAACCCGCACAGTAGGGTTTCGTGTCGTCATTTGAGAATTCACAACGTTCCTCCCATGAGCTTGAAAATAGTGAAAGTTATTGTCTGCATTGAATATATTGGCTTTAAGATCTTACCGACAGTATTTCTCCTTTCCATTGGAGAAATATCTCTTTGCTTCATCTTGTCCTTACTTTGATCCCGAGATTTCTTCGAGAAAAATTTAAACGGACTTCTTCCTCGCTTCTTCTTATCATCTGCCTCATCCAGACCATTCATCATATCCAAAGCAGTAGTAGATCCTTGCATATTATCTGACATCCCATCTTCAAATGTAATATTCCTTGTAAGAGATCCCTTTCTAGGAGGCCTCGATGGACCATTCATATTATCTTCGGCTTCCGTGTTTTCATTGTAATTTCTATTTAAACCCTTAATGTCATTCATTGTGAAGCCACTCTTCAACATATGGTCTACATGAGCTTGAGCAGCTTGTGATTGTTGAGGTTGCATAGCATCTTGGCTGTCTATCAGGAGACGGTATTGACGAATTTTTATTTCCTCCCATCGACGAGCTTTTTCGTTTTCACTGAAAATAAGAGTTTTTTTTTTGTTAAAGAGTAATGACAGTGAAAGTTTTCTTTACTCACCTTATAAATTCACTCATACAAGTAACAGGAAGTGATAAACGTAAAAACTCCCAATTGGCCTTTTCCATTGTTTCGAAAGTGTTGTGAGATATTTTCAAGTGAGGTGGAGTATCTGCTCCACCAGGAATTCGAGTGACATCAATACGGCAGTCTGGCATTTCTTCTGTGTTTTCGAAAATTGGCTGATCTTTTGTATACCAATGTGTAACAGGACGACGCATGTTTCTAATAAAATACAAACCAATGTTTAATAATAATAATAACCTTAAATGTTACTAAATATTTTTATAATTTTCTAGAATAACAATTTTGTTTGAGCATCAAAGACACAATAAAATTTTGTTTTCAGGAGGTTGAAAAAAAAGTTTTAAAAGAGAAAAAGTGAGTTTAGTTTCATCCACAAACAGGCACTGTTAAGTCGTATCAGAAATAGAATTTTCGGTAAACTTGTTTGTCGTTGCTGAGTGGAATCTGACATTCTGATTTATTTGATTTTTTTAAAAATATTTTTCAATTTTCTAAAGTTTTCAAAAAACAGGACTACAGAGAAACCGTCAAATCGGTGAATTGGAAAAAATATTTGCTATGGTAAATCCGCCTGTTAGCAGCGTATATGCCTAAAAAAACGAACATTCACTTTTTTAATAAACACAATTTATTAATTGATTTATTTATAAATAAAAAAATAAATTAATAAATAAATAAATTAATATATAAATAAATAATAAATAAATAAGTAAATAAATAAATAAGAAAATAAATAAATAAATGAATAAATAAATAAATAAATAAATAAATAAATAAATAAATAAACAAATAAATAAGTAAATAAATAAATAAATAAATAAATTAATTAATTAATAAATAAATAAATAAATAAATGCATGAATGAAAGAATGAAAGAATCAATGCATGAATTAATGAAACATAAATAAAAAAATTAATACATTCATAATTGGATAAGTAAATAAATCCGCAAATACCGGACATACCGACGGACGGCTCGATAAAAAATTCTTTTCATTTTAATGTCAGGTTTGATTTAAACCTCGATTAAAACAAATACTTGCCCTATTGGACAGGTTAAAACAACGTAAAATCAAAGAAAAGCACTTTGTTTTCAGCAGATTTTAGAAAGACTCATCTTCTACAATTCAAAAAATCAAAGTGGAAAGACGTTAATTCAAAGTAGCTATATTGTGCCTTTTTTAAAACGAATATGCTTCTGATTTGATGTAACTAAACTCTTTTGATTTGAGGTAGATTTATCGTTAAATCATTGTCAAATAAATCCAGGGTTATAAAAAAAAATTGTGTTAACTTCACTTCAACTATGCGTCATCAAAGAATTATTAATACATTCAACTATAAATTAAGAACGAAGCAACGTTAAATCCTATTTATAAATTTATTTCATTTTTGTTATTTATTTTGTGTATTTTATTTATTTTATTTTATTTATTTTATTTTTTTATTTATTTTATTTATTTTGTTTATTTTATTTATTTTATTTATTTTATTTATTTTATTTATTTTATTTATTTTATTTATTTTATTTATTTCATTTATTTTATTTATTTTATTCATTTTATTTATTTTATTTATTTTATTTATTATATTTATTTTACTTATTTTATTTATTTTATTTATGTTATTCATTTTATTTTTTTTTTATTTATATTATTTATTTCACTTGTTTTATTTATTATTTGATGAATTAATAATACCATTTGACTCATGTTATTCAATAAAACATACACAGGTAGCTTTATTTTGGCTGCTTTAATTAAACTTTATAGATATAAAACAATATTGTATTGCAAAGCAGTTTTCAAACATCAAACTCAGAAATTTAATTTTGGATACATTTTAACTTCCTGCACTTTAAAACAACGTTGAACGCACTATTAAATTAACACTAATAGTTTTGAATATTTAAACAACTTAACCATTTACTTAGAAACTAGATCGACTTTAATTTAAAATAATGTTGCGTTGTTAAATTAATATAATTTTTAACGAGAAATTGAATATTTGCATACTATTTTGTAACTTACGTAAGATCAAATACAATCTTTTAAATTTTAAATCTTAACTTTTAATTACTGAAGAGCTTAAGTTAAACTTGGTTAACAAAGACACTAACACACAATAAAATTAAAAATATTTGATTATTTCTAATTAAAAATTATATAATTAATAGTGAATTATAGATTGGGTAACTTACACGCAAAATGGTTCATATCCCTCCTGTAGACCGCAAGTAGTAAAGAACTTCAATGAATCAACATCTTGTCCATAAATTAAACGAGCTTTTTGACCAACCTAATGTGGGGTTTTTCGCAAAATCAAAAATTCATCCAAAACATGAAGTCTAATAAATATCTATATACTTTATAATACTTACACCCAATGTACAAGCTGGCACAAACCCAACACCATCAGCTGTTACATCAGCAAAGGTGGTCTCACCACCCAATGCATCCATAAGAAGTTCACCATTCAATGAGAAACCTATAGTTAACATTTAAATATTCATAATTTTTTTTTTTGTATTAATATAACTTAGTTTTTAAATATTTTAATTTTAATTGAAACAAAATCGAACTTTATTAATAAGTGAAAAACGCATGCTATTTTACTACCACAAGTTATGGTATGAAAAAACTCTATAGTCAGTGGAATTTCATAGGCATTTTTATATTCATGAATTATTATTCAGAAATTCTATTAAAAAAATTGTTAGTTTGTGCCAGTAGAAAAAAAAAATACGTGGTTTAGTTAAATCGTTATTAATTGATTGACTGATTGATACAAACAAAAGAAAACTCATGTATTAGTAAAAAAAAAACTTGTCTGTTCGAACCTCTATATAATTTCTGTTTGTGTAGGGACAGAACTGCTCCACTGTCATGAGAAGCACATAAATGCATGTGTTTAATTTTTTAAGACGAACATTGAATACGATTTTTTTTGTTAAGAAATGTATAGGTTTTCATATATTTTTATGTATCACTGCGGGATATGTTGTGGTACTTTTGTGTATCAAAAAATAATAATAATAATGATAAAAAATAAATAAAATAATACAAAGTATGCAAACGTTTTTGAAAAAAAATTCCGTTTTATTGGAACGTACGAATAATACTTATGTCTTTAAAAAGCAAAAATATTGAATTCGTAGTGGAGAAAAAGAAGGGTTGCAAGAACTATTTTAAAATATATATATATAGTTTTTTTTGTTGTAAGGATATGCTAAGCAGGATACAAAAAACGCCTCATAACTATTTTTGTTTTTTTTTTTATTATAGATAATAATTGGGGTTCTTACTAATATTGTGATCAGCGAGATCGAGAAATACGCCGACGATATCACCAGGTCCACATTGTTTACCAAAGGACTCACTTGTCCCGCCGAAGACTTTCTCTTCCTAAATTTTTAAATTAAATTGTGCGGAAAAAAATATTTGGCACATTAAAAAACGAATTAATTACTGTATTAAGTTTACGTTGAAAACCCTATATTTTGAAATTTATGCATTTTGCTTTACTTAGAATCAAGAAAACAAGATTTTTTTTATAAGATGGCGTTTCTATACATAGTTAGATACAAACTTTTTTTTATTATTTTACGCAGAATTATTTTCGTTGAATTAATTAATTAAATTAAAAAAAAAAACAATCGAGTTATGAAAAAAAAACGTTGACAGAAAAATTATTGAAACACAAATCAAATTAGGTACAAGATGCCATCTTTAGATTCTTACTTATAGTTTGTTCCTTGACGTCTATAAAACAACCAATTACATCGCCCGCTTCGTAACGAACACCGAAATGTTCAATTGAACCTCCATGCACCTTAGTAACCTGTTTACATTATGTTGATAATTTTTTTTAAGGGATTCAATAAAATTTCTTTGTTAAATTTAAAAAAAAAAATCCATTCATAAAAAATCTAGGCATCGTACCAATATTTGTGTCTTCATCGACCTCCACAAAAAAAATCCCCTGAAATTCCAAAATTAGTTGGAAAAAAAAACTTACATTGTGTCCATCGAAAGCCCAACTGCAATCATCGCTTCCGAGCATTGCTCCCGGGTGACAATCAGCCCGTGCCCAGCCAACCCTCATTGGACCTGAAGTTAAAACTTCAAACTCGAAATACCACTTTCCTGATATCACCGCGTAGTTTTTCTCCACTCGATAAGTTCTGAAGGCAGCGAATTTCAAGCGCAGTGCTTCGGCTAGAAGGGCTTCGTTTCCTTCACCAGTTGGAGGATCAAGGACATATCCGTAGACCAAAAGGGTGCGAACTGTTTCTGATGCGGTATCCCGATTGGCCTTCTTGATGGCTTCGTCGACCTTAGAATATGGAACTAGATGTGGACTTCGGTGGTTTTCTGAATCTTCGTTTAGACCATACGTCCATCCTTGTTGAATTCTCTCCTTGGCCCATAGATTGTGGGTGTTCTCAGCCAATTGGTCAACTAATTCCTCTAATTTCGGAGTCAAAGTAACAGCATTGAGATCCAATGGTGCTGGTTTGTAGCCGTTGGCTTGCATAAAAATTTCATTTGGCAAACGGATCGGTCGGATTCTAGCTGGTGGCTTATCCATCGTGATATAATATCCCAAGGATATTATAGTCCTAAATTATAAATCCCAAAATTAAATCAAAAAAAATATTCACCACAAAACTTACTTCAATGTCTGTACAGCAAGTTGACTGTCATAACGTTTTTCAGCTGGTGGAAGTTTCTCAAACTGTGTCAGACAGGGATGTATACGATGGTAGTCATCCCTGTGTTCTCCCCATGACCAACCTGATTCGATTTTGTTTAAAGCCCACATTTCGTGTATGTTTTCAGCCAATTTTTCCTTAATTGAGTCAACGGAAGATGGAAGAGATACACCTGACGTATCAACTGGGTTTGGTACGAAAGCAGTGTCATCCTCTATCATCCATGGACCAGCAAGAACATTTTTATTTAAATTTCCAAAATAAAAACACGGATCCAGACTAAGGATTTGATGGGGCATCAGGCATTGGACAAGTGGAGAAAATCCAACTGGTGGTGGATATTTGAGACGACCATGATCTCCGCCGAATAGAAAACGACAGCTGTATATTTTAAAAAAATGCATATGGAATGTCAAATTATTTTAAAATGCTATATGCAAACCTTAATTTCGATGAGCAACTCATAACGGGGAAAAACATTCCATCCAAATTAAAGCCTCTAAAGCTTCCTCGTACTTTCATGCCATTGAAGGAAAAAGTTATAATTGGAACTGCCAAGTCGAGAGCTACACCAATAACGTCGCCTTTCTTAATAAATGGTTCTTCTGGTAAAGTTTCCACTATTTGGGTTTTTCTGCCTCCGGTCCAAAAATGAGCTCCATCGAAACCAAAGGAATAAAGATCATCTCCGACTCCATTGCCACCCCATTTCTTGCCTCCGCCGGGGTAGGGCACATAGCTGAGTTGGAAGTTTTTAAGAGTTTAATGGAAAATCAATTCACTAGAAAACTTACCCTGAAGTATTGGCCCATCCAATTCTAAGATGTGGCATCATGTGTGTGGTTCGTTCAATATGATCCATGGTTACTTCAAAGTACCACTTTTGATACATTGCTGAGCCTTCAACACGTCCAACAAAAATATTTGGCCGTATACTTTAAAAGATAAAGATTTATAATATAATATAATATAATATGATATTTCACTATGTAAACCCTATATCTCTTAAGCAAAAGAAGCTATCTTTATTTATGGAAGTTCTGTATTCCAAAATGAGATTCTGCACAGCGGAATCATCGATGTATGCCAACAAAAAGAAAGAAAGTGGAACCACCCGAAGAATATATTCTTTGTTGGACTTCGTGCCTATGATTGCCAGACACTGAAAGAGAGAATTTGAACATGGATTCCTCTGCTGAGCATCCATCTATTGAAATTAAAGACACCAACGACCCAGTAACGTGATATTACCAAAGAAATAGTTAAAACCATCCATTCGTAGGTTACCACCAACAACCTTAAAGAGAGATAGAGAGAGAACCCGTGGTATGATGATGATGATGAGTCTATGAGAGAAGAGTATAGAGCCAAAGTTGAACACCAGTCTCCCAGGAAATCGAAGAGTCTTGAGTTCGAAATCGCACCTTGAAGTTTTATTAAAGTGCTAAACAATTTTCTGTTGGTATTAGGACCAGAACGCATGTCAAAATAGTTACCAAACACAAATAGTTACCATTCAGCTGGTCGGTATAGCCTTCTCACACTAAAGCCTATCTTGGAAAAGACCAGCGAAATGGTGAGGTGCATTGGGCAAATTACGAACCGAAAAATTCACAGGGTATTGGCAAGGTAATTCGCTATCATGGAATTTCTTCAATTTTGTTCTGGAATGGATAGTGCCTTAGCGTTGGCGTAAGGTCGAAAGCTTTTATCCCATAGCCGCTCCCATTGTGCCGTCTAAAAGTCTTTCGCGTTGACTGAAGAACAGAAGAACATTGTTGTTCTTAAAATCGAGGACAAGCACGAATAGACGAATTATTGAGATAGCGGCACCTTAAAAGTAGTTAGGACGTCATCTACGTCGAAGTAAACATCAACTCCACAAACGAGAACTCAGTAGAAGTTTGAAGAATTGCCCAAACAAACCGATACTTTAAGACTCCCCACTCGTAAAACAAGGTGCATGCACTACAAAATCCTTATATTCAGTTCTTCTTTATGGTTTTGCACAGCGTTGGGTCCTCATAAGCAGAACAGGGGATCATTATTTCAATTTTCCACAGCATTATTTACAAGTATTCACGGATAGGACAACGAAAATTTCGAGCTTCGCGGCAGGAGACGGTTCAAGTCGACCATGTGTAATATGAACAAACAAAAAATACATATTTAATTTACACTTTCAATGACTTAAAACTGATTGATTTTTCGACTTTACTGATTAATCATAGTTAAATGTTGTTTTTTAACAGTTAAATTTTTTTCTATAAATTTCGTAAGAGAGATTGTACTGTATCTACCCATAATCAGAATTAAATCTTACCTCGCGACATGATCCACTAATTGAGTCTGCAGCAGCAAATTCTTTCCCGGCAACAAATAGTCACAGATATTATTTTGTGACGATCTGACAGCAACTCCATTACCAACGCACAAGGAGCACAATACATCCAAAACCTTAGGATCACGACCATGTTTTTCAAGCAAAGATATAATTACTTTAATGTGTTCATCTCTCATCATATTCAAAGCTTCCGGAGAATCTATCAAAACGCAGTGCAGTACGTCAAGCATTCCAGAGCCTTCACTTGATGCCTGTGATCCCAATCGAGAAAAAAGCCAATTCAAACGATTGCTATTTGCAAATTGGGCGCAATTAGTGTGGTTTCCTTTGATGATGGCTGCCAAAAGCTGATACAAATATGTAGAAATCAAATCCCAGGATTGACCGATTTCGTCGCTTGCAAGAAAACTAGCCAAAAATCCTTGAGACGTAATGATGTTGATTTTGTCAATAGCTTCCAAAATGAGATTGAGGACACCTTCCTCTTGGAACAGATCCTGTCGATTTCTCAAAGCTCTGAATTTGTTTTGTTTCTCTTCGTGTTCCATGTCATCTTCAGGTTGAGAAAAATAATTTATCAAATCCTCCAGACACATGACCATTTCACTTAGATTGACTTTTTGGAAGAATATCGAGTGTCTTCGATTTGATTGTAAAGTTTCAAGGCCACTGTAGTTAAATAAAAAAAAGGTTAACTTTTGTTCATGATAATCAATTAAAGATCATACTTAATAAATTGCGTAAACAAACTGCTACACTTGCGAATAACTCTTGCAGTTTTTGATTCTTCTTCTTGTGATCGAGAAAAGTCCAAGCAATCGTCCATTTTTCCTTCTTCGTGTAGAATGGCTTGTTTCTCTTCAACTTTTCCGACTCCTTTTTTCTTCGTTTCATAACTTTTGTAACTCAGCCATAAGCTAGATTCACAATGTTGAACAATAACAGTTGTGTCACCATATTTGATGATTGGCGTTCCAATTATTTCCAAATCCTTATCTTCAAGTACAGTTTTTTGATCATCTTTTTCTTGTCTTAGACAGAAAGTGGTTGACGAAATTGTTGCATCTTCTTTTTTAACCTACAAAAGAAAGAAGTTATTAATGTCTTGCTGTATATTTACGATCTGAATTTCAAACTTAGCCAGGGAAGGATTGGCTGTTTCCTCAGAAAAAGGGACATCACCAATTTTTTTTAACAAAAAAACCGGATCAATTTTTTATAAACTATAAGGCGATTTAAACTTTTTGATCGTTAATAGTTGCTTGACCTTTCTTTAAAAATGACAAATTGTATCAGGAGAGTTCTGTGGCGTTTCTTCTGGCCATATTAAGCAAATTTAAGATTATTACGCTGAAATATACTAACATCCCCACAGAGATCCCCACCAAAAAGATCTCAGAGACTAAACTAAGGAAGATATGTGCCCGAAATAGAACGTCAAGATTATTCTTGGTCACTTGGCCAAGAGGTCATCATTGGTTAGACTGCCGGAATACACAACCTATTCGGGAATACTTCCGGTAAACGGACCAGATTGAAAAACTTTGCTGATTTCATTTGCTGTCGATTTTCACACTACAATATACAAGAAAAATTAGGAGTTTTATCATCAATGAACCGTCAACCAAATTGATAAATTGCGATAGATTTATAATAGGAGTTGTGAGAAGATTTTACATCACGAAGCTACGATCGCAAGAGACCATCAAAACTGTTGCCGTCCACTTTTGTTTCAATCACTCAGCAAGCATGCTATAAGTATTATGTGCAAAGGACCAGTGGTAACACTGCCAACAAGCCACTACTGTTATATGGGATTTACTATGCGACCAAAACGAAATCCCTGGTACGACAAAGGTTTCCGGCTTGCGAAGGGTTCATTCAGCTAAGCATGAGACCTATCAGACATTGTTGGCAGACTAGAACCAGGGCTGATGAGTGTTCCTAAAAAATATCACGGGACTCGGGAGGCCAAAAAATGTGTTTCTTCCTTCTAAGGAAGAATATGAAATACCACGAGCAGAAAGCAATCAAGATTATTGATGGCAGCACAGGTGATGTTTTGAAATTCCATGAAAGTGCAGAACAATCAGCCCAAATTCACAAAAAGATCAGCACATAAACCTTCTGAAAAGACGAACAAATATAGTTGTAAATAATAGTGTCAGTGATGAGGAATGAAAAAATACTTTTCTAGACTGCTTAACAGAAAAGGCACCAACAATTCAGCTGCAAAGCAGAACTCTAAATCAATTTGGACGGTTTTGATTCAAATTTCCGTTTAACCAACATGAAGTGCGGTTAGCAGTTTTCAAAGTATCACGTATCACGTGAAATGGTAACGAGTAACAGAATTTTATCAATAAAATTTTATTGGAGTAATGTATGTCCGATAAATGGAAGCTCGACATAGAGTGCCCCATCCACAAAAAGTATATCTGTGCCTACTTTAAAGAAATAAGCACCCTAGACTAACTACAAACTCTTGTCAACTATACTGTGTGATCGCTCAATCACCGAGAAAGGAACCTCAACTACGTCGTAAATAAAATGTCACGAATACCAGAGAGGCTCCATACAATTCATTATTCATCCCGTCCATAGTCCATCCTCAACAATGAGCGCGACGCGATCTAAAATACGAAAAGAACAAAGAAGTTCGAAATAAAAATATACCATCACCAAGGCCGGGCCGTGGGGCAAATTCTTTTAGTGATTTTTGGTAATGTGTGTAACGAAGGAGTGTGTGGAAGAGAAGATTCAACGATAAGCTCCACGGATATGCAGCGACATTGAACTGATCAAAAAGCTAAAAAAACAAACACTCAGATGGCTGGTATACAAGTAGAGCGTATAGAAAGCAAGAGTCTTCCAATAATACCCTCATTTTGTACCCAACAGAGGAAGATCCCAACAAACGGCTCACTAGCTAGGAACAAATGCGACAATCTACGAAAAGAGCTGGCTGGAATTGCTTATTGGTTGATGCCATAGTTCTTTCTGGAACATAAGCACCATGATAGTGCTGCCATCTAAAGTCATTAAGACCATAAGTAGGTAGGTAGGAAAGAGGCATAAGTTCACCCTGAAATCATAATTATCTTTATTGTATTATTTTTCTTCTTATTACAAACAACGTTTAGCAAAATGGTTTTTCTTGTCATTGGAGAACGCCAATATTCCTCGTATCCTAAATGAATGACCATCTATTATATCATTTTATTTCCCTAAGGCACCAGAGAAATAAACAGGGCCTGCATCTGCAATTCATCTAAGTCCGCACCTGTAAACATGATATCCATCCTAAATTTTTGGCAAAAAAAACACATGAAAAGCGACTTTTAAAAGAACTAGATGACTTGAAGACTCAGAAAGAGTGAAGAAACTAGCTTATGGAGTATTGATTCGTTCCATTCCAGTTCTTTAGTGGTTTTCCAGCTTCGGAATATAGAAAGGTCTCAACAAATCACAGAATTCAGTACATTTCAAAAGTATAACATTATAAAAATATAGATTTTTCGTAAAGACTTTGAAAAGAGGACATCAAAAATAACAGTAAGTGCTACAAGATTTTGGTTTTCCTTTTTTTTTTTCTTTATTAAAATATAAGAAACATTAGGCATAACCACACTTACCAAATTCAATTCGTTGTTCTCATTCACACCCAAATATCTGCCAGTTGTTATGTGTCGTATTCTCATCGGATGTAGCCAATTTATAAAACCACCAGTCCATTTTGTTCTTGCCAATTCCAATCTCCAAAGTGAACGAGCTTGTGACATAACTGAACCGCCTTCATAAACTACAATACTTTAAAACAATAAATTTAAATAAAATAAATATATTTCAATAACAATAAAAAATATTGCCTCTATTACAATTATCAACTATCAATAATTGTTATTTGATAAACCTATATATATATAGCCATTCGACTAAATGCATAAACTATAATTTCTTAGATCATTAACAATAAATTGTAAATATAATTGAAATAAATTTGAATAAATGATTGATCATTTTTTTATTAAATTGCACCAATTGATTGAATCACAAGTTTGATCAATCAAAATTGATTGAATTTTCAAATGAAAAATTTTAATATTTATCATATCATCATATCTATCAATCGTTGACAATCCTACTAAGGAGGAAAAAAATGTGTGTTTCTTACTTCTGACCCGCTTCTCGACCCCAAGTACTAGGAATCGTAAGACACTCATCACCACCATGAAAAAATCTCAAAACATCACCACCAAAAACATAGCCCACATACTTCATACGAGATATACCCGTACCATAAGGCTGCACAGACCAATGGGTGACATGAAAGCTTGCATTAACGATAGATTGTTCATTTTCCTTAGTCGTGTGCTAAGTTAAAAAAAAATTGAAAGTTCGTTAAATCAACTTTATATGACATCTTAATTTGGTTTTACCAAATATCTTTCAGTTGCAACTGACACCAAAATAAGGTCATCTCCCACACGGACCTTCTCACCTTCAGAACGCTGTTTGCTTGCCGGATGTACCGTCCACCAACAAGCCTCTCCCTGACTATGCTCCTGCAGACCGACATCAAAAGACAGCTTATCATTCGATGATGACGTTGAAAGGCACGCTAAATACTAGTTTTGGAAATTTGATAAAAAAAACCTTGTACCAAATTTTGTTTTGAGATAGTGTCTTCATTTTTTACCATATCACTGTTATGATGACGTAGGAGTATAGCATTTCCATATAAAAGTGTTCTATGGCCTGAACCAGTTCCTTTACCCTGTTTTAACAACAAAAAGAAAAAGCAAAAGAATTTTTATTAAATTTGGCTTTTCTAGGTTATGTTTTTGAAGATTAAACTATAAACATAAAATTAATCAAAAAAAGTATGACGGGGGTCTAAAACGACTCAGTGTCAAAAAAAAAATTAGAAAAAACATAAAATTGTACCAATGGTTCGGTTCTAATTTCACAAGTGTTTTTTTTTATACATTTGTGGGTTAAGTCAAAGCATTCATTACACACCGTTATTTTTTATTTGTGTTGCACAAACAGTTAGGGAAACACTTGAACATAATTTTGAAATTTCATGTACAGAAATTAGTCATCCACTATAATATTGTTGTGCATATATATTTTTTTGTTTATGGTAGATTAAAAAAAAACAGTATTGTATACTTACAAAAGTCTTGTCCTTTTTTGCGTAACGGTTTTATTTGGATTTTATGTATATTTTGGTTTTTTTGATGGGTGGAAATATTTTGAAAATACAATGTCATTGTTTTTTTTTATTATTTCCAAAATTTAGGAAACAAATTTTGACACGTTTATATATGCAGGTGGTATACCGCGTAGGGATGAGTTCGGAAATGAAAATTTTGGTAAAAGCAACCGGAAATTGGAACATAAAAAAGAAATATAGAAAATGAAGGTATATGTTTTGTTTTTATGTTGTTTTGTTTTTCGTTTTGTTTAAATTGGGTAAAAAATAGCAAAAAGAAAATGCAATAAATAAAATTTAAATTAATTATTAAATATAATATAGCGAATTGGTATATATATATTTTTTGTGGTTTGATGAAGGCTTTTTAATAAATATTATACTTTTAAGAAACAACTTCATCTATACAATTTTTTAAGGTTGAACCAAATTTGGAATTGCGTTGAATAAATTATATTCTTATTTTAAATTTAATATTTTTGTTTGTTTTGAAAAGAATAAAAATTAAATGAAACGTACGGTTTCCGATCCAGCTGCTGTAACCAACTCCTGCAAGGCACGAACGGACAAAGCTTGTTCAATAACAAATACACATTGCGACAAATCAGGAGGAACATTTTTATCAGCTATATTTTCTAGAAAACAATGTCTGTTTCCAAATCCTTCAGCTGCAAGACAAACTCTTTCACCAGTTGCTGTACATGAAAGACACACCATGTCTTCCTGTAAATTATATATTATTTTAGACATTTATATTTTTTAAAATTACAAAAAAAAACTAAACTTACCGTACGCAAGAATGAAACATCATCCTGCTCTGAACTTCCTTCTGCCTCAGCCATAATTTATTATTTACAACGAGGATATTTAATATAAAATCCGCGATGCTATTTTATAAATGTTTAAATTATGTTGGCTCTGAGACATTACCTGACCTTTTAAACTTTCGAAACAATCTTCTTTTTTCAGGTTCTTTTTATTTTCCTGTGAAAAAGAAAATATTTTTAATGTAATTGTTGAAAAAAAACCAAACGGAATTCGATAAAAAATATTATTCTTATAAGTCCAGTCAAACGGTAGTTTCACGTTACAAAAAATTTACAAATGGATGTTTTTTTTCCGAATACTATGTTTTTTGGGTCTCTGAATACGAATCTGAAGAAATCCAACAAAATTTCCTGGTGCGTTTTGAGATATCCGCGAAAAACCGCTGAAACTATGCGTCTTAACTGAAATTTCATCAACAACCAAATGAAAGACCATTAAATTTCCTACAAAGTTCATCCATAATGTTTATTTCTCAGGCGTACCGTTAGTCCTTTTGTATATTTTTTGTAACATGGGGGCGATTTAAACTACGCTTTGACTGGACTTTATGGAATTAAGAGCTATATCGAATGTGGTTGTATTCATAAGAAGAACAAATTTACTGAGAAGTTTTAAGGATCTGAGGAGTTGTTCTTTAAGATATGTACAATATGGAATTTATTCGTCAATAGGTAGGTACTGTAGTTACTTCATTACCTCATATGCCGGTTTAATTAAATCGAACCCTAACCGCCAATTTATCGTAAGTGACAAAAAGTAAATTTTACACGAAACACTTGTTTTGTTTTTTTTTCTGAGAACCGAAGCCGATCAGCCTATATTCCTGGAATAAGCTTTATTTCATAAGCAGCATCAAATGGAAATATACGAACGACTTTTTGTTATGCAAATTTTAACAATTGTTGACGTTTTTGGAGCTTACGATATTTTAGCTGTTCACTTTTCAGTAGCTCTTGACCAAATTGCGGCCTTTACGATAAAATAAAAAAGTAAAAAAATGTATGCATGAAAATGAAAAACTCGCTGAACTTGCATTTTTTAAGGAAAATATAGATTAGCTAGTTGTTTTACAAAAACAACAACTAAAAAAAATAGTATTAATAATGATAATAAATTAAAAAAAATATTTTAAAGTTAATAATATTGCAAGTAAAGGAATATACTTCTCTTTCATGCATAGTAAGTTGTCTCAAGTCGATTTTTTTTTTAAGTAAACGTCATTGGCTATACTCATGTCATTTTACCGTGTGTCTCCACGATCTAGATTTCATAGAATGCAAGATAGCATTCTATTAAAATTCACTATGGAGACCGCAACAAGTAATCTATGAAAAATTTCTTGCAATATATTGCCCAGCTCATAGCATGCTGGGTTCGAATCTCATGATGTGCATGTGAAAAAGTTTTTCATAATAAAATTGGATTAAGGCTCGGCACCACTAATAAGGAGACTGATGAAAGGAATTGACACTCCTTGAAATAGCTATATCTCCAGCCAAAAATGGAAAAACGAATATAAAATTCGTAAAAAATGAGTAAATAAAATTCGTTTAAATTGGTGGTAGCGCCTTTAAGTTGGTGTTGTTGTTCAAAACATTCAATGAAAAATTAACAGAATGGTCAGTAATAAAAACTGACATTCTATAGTACGAATAGTACAATATAACAACAATAATGCTAAAGATAGTATTCTATGAGCTGTCATTTTCATATTGACTTTTCTGTTTTCTTTGTATTTGAACTGAAATAATATGCCCACCATACATACATTTTATAGCATTCTAGCAATCTTTCTGTCTATGGAAAGTGACAGATGGTAATCTATGAAATCTTGTTCGTGGAGATACCGTGTTACTCAAAACAAGATTTTTCTTGAATGATCGCTTCAGAAGAAAAGTCTCAACTTGAGTGATACGGTTATAGGATGATGGACTAGTTTTTGCTTTAGAAATCAGAGTGGGATGTTCAGGTATGAGAAGATCTTTTTTGATCTGAAAACTTTGAGCTCGGAATATCAAAAATTATGACTTATAAACCGTACTCTTATATCTGATAGTCTCACCTATATCGGTAACATAAATATGTAATCATAAATTTTAACACATTGCTGTACATTACATATGAATATACTAACGCACTTATGCTCAAATGCAGTTGATAGCAATAAATACTATGCCATTTGCGATATTAAGCTGTTCACAGGAAAATGTAAATGTCGCTTACGATAAATTTGTTTTCTCTGTAACTTTTTTATAAAGTGTTTTTTTTTTTTTAACAAACTAATATTGTGGATAGATGCACCAAATAAAAGCTTTCGAGTGGCATCATTAACTCGATTTTGTAAAAAATGTCGCTTACGATAAATTGGCGGTTTAGGGCTCGATATAATATAGGTAACTCTTTTGTGAGAACCGTGCCGTGAGCGATCCTCATATGAACTAACGCCATAATGGTGTTAATTCATTTTCAAATGCGAATTGGGTATATATGAAAAGGTGACGTGAAATAAAGTGCAGTAACAATTTCCACAGTTGGTCTAATTATAAAAAGTGAAATTTTATACAATATTATATAATTCAATAAATTATATAATATCGAATATGGCGTTATTCCGTTTCCAATCAACAAAAACAAGGTATATTCCAGGCTTACGCGTATAAACAGTAAGGTTGGTATGGGCGAGCATTTTGCCCCCTGCAACCCAAATGCCTGGGCCTACTATAGGATTTGATGTGGGTGCGAGTTTGGGTACCCATTATAAGCAGAGTTGTTTATTCAAAAACTTTGCATATACCCTAACACGCACCTACCCCAAAACCTTTAGTAGGCCAAGGCAGCATGCCCCCCCCCACATTCCTCACTTTTTATTACAAATTGATTAGCTCTATTTTAATGAAGAAGATTAAAATTTGGTCTTATTTCGTTTAACTTTAATGCAAAAATGGCCTTATTGCGTTGTCAAAAAAGAAATAAGCTCAAATTCGGAGTTTTGCTTAATTTCAATCTAGAAATCGAAATAAGACCAATTTTGCGTTATTTCGTTTTCAATCAATCAACAAGAACAACGTATTTCAGGCTTACGGGGCACAGTGGTTTCAAAGTGGGGAAAAAACACAAATGTGAAAGTATTCGCACTGCTAATTCAATATGATTTTTCGGATCTGCATATATGTATATAAATAAGGAAAACACTATATATTGTACTTTTATATCACTCAGATTCATAATACCTTTTACCTAATGTGTATTTTTTCTGGATTTGCGGAATTTAAAAGAGTTTTTCAGTAGTTTTCACTTGTGATTTTTTTGCATGAGGACCACGTTTAGTTAAAAACAAGAGTTTTATTTTATTACTAAATATTTAGCTTCAATATTGTATTTGCCGTTTATTAAAAATCTTTACCAATAAAAAACATATAGTTCTAAAATGGAGCTTCCTCATGAATGAGTAATTTTTATTGTTTATAGAACTTTACATAATGAGCTAAGTGTTGCTAAATGTTGACTTACATATTCTGACAGTATATTATATATGGACTGCTTATCATGGAAAAACAAAAGTAACTTTGTTCGTAAGAGGCTTTTGAATGAAAAAAGTGTGTTATGTCAAAATCAGTGTGGCCATTTAAAAGGTAATCGATATCAAAAAAGTAAATTTCTATGGCAGGTATAGTTAACAAGCTTCTTCGGAAAAATTCACCATTGGCAAAAAATCACTCATATAAAATAAATTTATTATCAAAATTGATCGTATTTTTTTGCGACAAAAATGGATTTATCGTTTTTTTAAGACCTAAGATAAAAAAGAAAAAACGTCCCCTTATATAACTCAAAAAATACTCTTTACCAAGTTTTAAGAAAATCGGCCCTACCGTTAAAGATGTTGGCGTCGATACGAGATCATATAAAGGGTTTTTCAACAGGGACGCTACAAAAGTAGAGCGACAAGGACAGCAAACGACGCTCTCTTCAGTAAGGTTATCCATTTCATGATAGAAAGATATACGATCCAACAACGAGTCGAAATTATTAAAACTTACTACCGAAATTCGGAGTCAGTGGCCTCAACGTTAAGAGGCTCATTTCTGGATGAATGGCTTCGTCAATAAACAAAATCATGTATTGGTCAGGCAGCAATCCACACGTCCTAATTGCATCCTAAAAAAATTAGGGTTTGGTGTGGTTTATGGGCCGGCGGCGTCATTGGGCCGTACTTCATCCGTGAATGGGGATCGCTACCGTTCAATGATAACCGAATATTTTTGGCCCCAATTTGATGATATGGACTTGGAGGACACGTGGTTCCAACAGGACGGCGCCACAAGCCACACAGCGAATGTCACAATCAATTTATTGAAAACCAAGTTTGGAGAACGTGTTATCTCACGAAATGGTCCAGTCGCTTGGCCGCCTCAGTCTTACGATTTGACGCCGTTAGACTGTTTCCTTTTGGGCTACGTCAAGTCTATGGTATATGCCAACAAGCCAGCGACGATAGAATAACTTCGTACGAATATCGAACGTGAAATTGCAGCAGTATCGGCCAATTTATGCTTGAATACTGAAGTCTGGACTTCTGCAAGCGTGCCCGTGGTGGCCATGCAAAAGAAATCGAGTTCCATACATAATGGCATCGTTTTTAATTCTAATTATTGAATTTAAACCATAATTGGATTATGGCGTTCATTAGCATTTAAAAATGTACTTAAACGATTAAGGAGTATGGAGATCGTTGACGGCACCGAACATTTCGTGTTCTTAGCTGGAATTTGTAGATTGTTTATTTATGAAAGAAAAGGAAATAAAAGAAAGTTAAAAGGAAATATTTTTCGGGAAATAAGACAGGATTTCATAAAGTTAATTGAATATTTAATATGTGCTCAGTGATATTTATTTTTATCTTACACTCCTTATATACATACATAAATATACTTATAGGCAAATAAATAAATAAAATAAATTTGAGAAGTTCCTTAAAATTCGTATTCTTGTAGAGAAATTTGTCTATAAACAACATCTGATGCTTGGGCCAGTTTTGCAACATACGCAAGCTGATGTTTTTAAATTACAAAAATGAACCAAAAACAGAAAACTGGATGCTCAAATGTCTTGTACTTTTTGGGAAAATTAGAAACAACCAGAAACACTTGTTTTACTTGCTCTGTCTATAGGTACTATAAGGCAAGTCTTGGATTCGTGCAAAAAAAAGTTTAGAGATAACAATCTAAAATGACATTACGATGATAGAGAAGACGAAAAAAGTGGGTCCGGCAATTCTGTCTGTCTGTCTGTCTGTCTCGGCACATACAGCCTAAGCGGGTGAGCCGATTTACTTCAAATTTGGTAGGTATGGTTTTTAGAGTAATATGTCCAGAGCTTTTTTTTTTGTAAGTGACTGTTAGTCTAAAAATAACGGTACCTGCCATATAACGGTTATCGAAAATTCTATTTTTCTCGGAAACGGCTCCAACGATTTCAACCAAATTTCACATGTGTTATAAAGTTTAGAAGGTCTATAAAAAAGTGAAAACCAACCATTGAAGGAAATTCGTTTGACGGTACCTACCATATTTTGAAATTTCGACTATCTCGATAACGACTTAAGCGATTTAAACGAAACTCAATACTGAAATTGTCCTAGCTGATTAAATATTATGGCATAAAATAATTTTTCGAAAATGTTTTTGTTAATTGTTTTAAATAATTTTCGATTTTTTCGAAACCCGGTCCAACGATTTCAACCCGTTCCAAAAATTTCTTAAACTCACATTTCGTAAGGAAAATCTTATGGATACTTTGATTTTAGTTTAAATCTTTGTAAGATATGGTTTTCAAAATTTAAAAAAAATTTCAAAAGATTTGTTCGTATATTCTGTTTGTACTTTAAACATACAGTTAACTTGCCACAAGAGCAAGTTTGTGCGTTTGAACTTGAACATTTTTATACCTATAATGAATACAATTGGAATTTTTAACAACTTTGAAGTTCGCCAATTTTAATTATTTAGCAGCTTGTATATGCAATGATATAAAACAACAAAATTTTAAGTCAATTTTGAAATGTTGAATTTTCTTTTTTAAAATTAAATATTCTTAGAAACGATTTCCATCGATAATTGTCAACTTTTTTTACAAAAAACAACACTTTTCTTTACAAAGCCAGTTTGAGCAAGTACGTACGACTCAGTCGAGTACTTTAAACAACCTAATTCCTAAATTACTTATACATATATGTTTATTCTTATAATTTATTATTCGTTATTTAAAATTAGTTCATATTATTAATGATAGCACATTTCAAAACTCAAGAAAATGTGCTTCACAACGGAAAATTAATTTATTAACATAACATTCTTGATTTTTAATTAAAAAAAATCAAAAACAAAATATAAACATTATTTAAAAATCAAATCTAATTAGAACAAATTATAAAACTCAAAAGATATAAAACATAATGTCCGAAATGTAAAGTAAACTAATTAACATGTTTGGTTTCAAAACCTTGGCAATGAAATTAAATAATAACATCCAAGTCAACGAACTGAATTAACGCTGTGAGCCAATTTCATTTGTTTATCTTCTCGGCCGTTGACTTTTCATTCATAAACAAAAACTGTGCCAATTGTCTTTTAAAAACATACTCTTCCTTAAACAAAAGAAGAAAAAAACACGAACATTTCTTATCAAACAATCTATGTGTGTGTTTTCTCTCATGTAAACAAGTGTTTAATTATTTTATTCACCATCACCATTCACCACACTCCGAAATGAGAAACTCAAAGAGAGATCTTCGAATTTCGGAATGAGAGATAAGAGCGTTGGTATGTGAGAGAACACCATGTTGTATTTATATGTATTGGAGAAAAAAACATGTGGATTTATTTGTTTACCTGCAATAGAGTTAGAGAAGAGATTCTAACATTTTATACGCTACCTGGTGGCCAAGAAAAGTATTTCTATTTGCAACACTTTTTTTTATCTTGACGTTGAATTCCAGAACAAAAAATAAATTATTTTGGAAAGAATAAAATACATTCAAATAAGTAATTAACATTTCAATTTTGAACGTTTCAAACAATACCATTGTTTGATTTGTAAAAGGCTTGTTTCAAATACCATGATAATGTACGTGTTAGGCACGTTGTATTTATTTTTATGACATCTTGTTGCTGATTGTAAACATAAAACTATTATTTTTAAGAAAAATATTTATTTAATGTGTTGAGTAATTTAAGATACTTGTGTTAATTCTACTTTTATTTTAAATTGTTTGGTTTATAATATTCTCTGGATATGAAAAATGAAACAATGCAGCCAGCGTTTCCAATTTTATGAGGGCAAATGAAGGACACAAATTAGACAACACCCCTTGATTAGTCTTTTATCCCCACAAAAACACTGCTGGGATAAAGCAAAAAATCGATTTTAAGTTTACATAGTGTAACGTTTTTCTGTACATTGGGACGTGGATATAAAATATAGAATCATGACTTTGAACAAGTTGGTTTTTTAGACTGCATAGGTTTTTAACCAAAAAAATATTTGTTTGGGTAGGTTGTTAACCGGTTTTGAAGAATACTTAAGTTAAGAAGAATGTTCGAGTTCTAAGATCTGGATAGTGAGCGTTAAGATGTATTAAATCCAAAAGATTTAATGGAAGTGACCAAATTTATGGAAGATTTAATTTTCTATACCTTTCTAACCTTGACAATTTGTTTTTAAAATAATTATTTCGCATTAATAATAAGCAAAAAGTCTGTGAAAATTCTTCTAATTTCTGTGAAAATTCTTCTAATTTCCTTTTTTTTATTATTACTAAGGTGACTGGACTATATATGGTACATATAGTCCAGTCACCTTAGTATTAATAAAAAAAAGGAAATTAGAAGAATTTTCACAGAAATTAGAAGAATTTTCACAGACTTTTTGCTTATTATTAATGCGAAATAATTATTTTACAAACAAATTGTCAAGGTAAGAAAGGTATAGAAAATTAAATCTTCCATAAATTTGGTCACTTCCATTTTAAGTGAAGCCATGCTAATCGATAGAACGCAATACGCAATAATTGGCGGGCATACATACGCCAAATCGTCGTCGTTCATTGACGATGTTCACGTTGGACGCACTCACCCGACGCATTTTGACGTCTATATGTTTTGTCCCATTCCCACTTTGTTGTTAGAAAGGGACGGGAATTTGCGTCTGGATTTTCAGATTTTTTTAAAATTCTCATGGATGCATTTTGACATTCGGTATTCTGACATTTGTAATTTTTTATTTATTCGCTTTTTGCATGAACATCTTGAAAGTTTTCGCAAAATTTTTTCACTTTTGATTGGAAATTGCAATTAAGCATGAGTCTATAAAGAATATTGTAAACATCTAGGCTCATTTCATAAAATTTGTTTTTTTTTTGTTTCGTGTGGTTTCGTGCATTGTGTTCACACTACTTTGTGTCGGAACACGTCGGACTGGACGTACGTCAAAATGCGTCGGATGAGAACGTCCAATGTGAACATCATCATTGAAAGCTCCCTAAGTCTATTTTTGACGTTTAGGGTTATTTTCAATTGAAGTTGAAATAATGGAAACGGTACGAAATCTCGAATGGTAAAACTTTCGAGATTTTTTTTTCGTCATAATCTCGATTGACAAAATCTCGAATGGCAAAAATGAAAATCTCGAATTTCAGAAATGTTTAATACTTTAAATGTTTTTCAGTATAATTGGATGAAAAATTTGCACGAGAAATTTATTTTCTTTGTTCTTCTTGATTCTCATATTTTAAAGGTATATAACTTAATGAACGTTTGTAATTGGTTAGGCCCGCTATGAGCAAACAAATCTAATATATATCATGTATCTTAGTTATTCTTAAGTAGTTTTAATTAATCTTAAGTCAATTGTAAATACTATAATGTTCAATGAAAACAAACTTCAAAAACTTTGTGATTGGTTGGAAAAAATAACTTGAAGTTTGTGATTGTTTTATTTTATACTTTTGAGATTTCGTACCCAATTCTCTTTGAATCTAAAAAAAATTTGCATATACCCAAACTCGCACCCACCCCAAATCCTATCACAGTCCAATCAGGGGGGTTGCAGAGGGACAGCATGCCCCCCCATGCCCCATACATACCACACTGTTTATACGCCGTTTACTGAAACTACTTTTTATAGTGCAATAATAGTTTTGAAACAGTAGTTTTGAATTCGAGATTTTGTCATTCGAGATTTTGTCATTCAAAATTTTGTCATTCAAGATTTTGTCATTCGAGATTTTTTCATTCGAGATTTTGTCAATCGAGATTTTGTCATCCAACGGTTATTCATTCGAGATTTTAGATTTTGTCATTCGAGATTTTGAATTCTAGATTTTGTCATTCGCGATTTTGTCATTCGAAATTTCGTACCCAACACTGGAATTATATAAGACTAAAGTTGATTGCAATTTGGGAATTTTAAACCTCTGTTATATTGAATTAAGTGGCGTAGGATTAAAGGAGTTGAACCTAACTGTTTCCAAAAATGTTATACTTCATTTAACTTGGATAAAATTCCTAATCGGGCTGAACTGTAAAACTATTTTTTTTCTTTTTTTTTTTGTGTTGTTTTATCCATTTTTTCATGGAATTTTTGCTCAACCAAAAATTATTTATGGTTTTTAAGTACCTACGATGACTAGATTTTTTATATCAGTCTAAACACAACTTGGATTCGTGAAAATAAAAAAGTTTTGAGATAACAATTAAATATGACATTAAGGCGATAGAGGAGAGAAAAAAGTGGGTCCGTCAATTTCGTTCATCTGTCTGTCATTCTCGGCACGTAGTGCCAATTCAATGGCAAAATCAATGGATCAATTTACTTTGGTAGGTAGAGTATTAAGGGTAATAAATACTTCCAGAGTTATTTTTTAGGCTGCCCCCAGAGACAAAAAATGACGTTAACATTCAGTCATATAACGATTAGCGAAGTCCTTATTTTCTCTACAACTCAAACCATTGCAACCAAATTTCACATGTTCAATTAGGTGTAGACTGCAGATGGTCTATCTCTATCAGATAATGAAAACCAAATTTTCAAGAAATGGCATAACGACCATCTCGATAACGGCTGGGATGATTTGAACGAAATTCAATGTTTTTTTATGAAATAAAGGTTTGAGGTATAATAAATTAAGTTCAAAAAAACTTGCATAAATGCATAGCACTAATTTTTAGAAAAAAAAAACGGAAAAATATTTGGAAAAAATCTTTTTTTCTTTATTTTTTTTTTTTCCTAAACCATTGAGTTTAAACACATAGAGGAATCAAGATGGTTCCAAACTCACGGAAGTATAGATGTCGCTAAATGAGCATATCGAGTTATTATTATTTCCATAATTCCCTGTAACAAAAAATACTCAAACCGGACCGAACAAAGTTCTTCAAATGTATGTTGTATTTGTTTTTCTTTATTTCTCTTGCCTTTTAGCTCGGGAATGATTGCGACAACAGTAAAAAAAAACAAGTCGATAGAAACGACATCCTACGAGCAATATTTGAAACTTGCACATGATTTCTCTATGTGTATAAACTTAATGCTTAAACTCATATTTAGTAAAGAAAATTTTTTGCAGGTATACTTTGAATTTTGTCTGAGCTTTGTAAGAAATAGATTTAGAACTTTTAAAAAAATTTCATACGATTTTTTCGTACAATTAATATAAAATTATTTTAATGTTAATTTAATTTAATATATTTTAAATTTTCAAAAACAATTTCTTCTGGCAGTACCTTATGTTGTTTTATTTGTTTTTTGGGTTAAACTCGCAAATAATTTGCCACAAGAACAAGTTTGTGCGACCCAGTCGTGCCTTTTATTTATTATATCAGTGCTGATAAGTCATGATCATAAACTATTATAAAATGAATTCCATAACACGCGGCAATATTCAAAAATCCGCCTAACATACATAAATATCATTTTAATGCGTAAAGATCATATAAGTCAAAAAAAGTTTTCGGTAAACAAATCGTAAATAGTCATCGATTAAGGATCAGTTGTACAATCGTGGTTCAAATTTTTAACCCACCGATTTTGGCAGATTATCTATGGAAATAAGTGGTTTAAGAATTTGAACCACCTTGAACCACGATTGTACAACTGGCCCTAAGCTTTATTCACTATAAATTCGATGTGGTTACAAAAGTTAAGTTTGTAGCCAAAAATAACTGCAAGATCTTTTTTCATTGAAACCTTTTCGAGAGCGATTATCAAACGTTAGGTTACTGCACTAGATTTATTGCATTAGGTTGCCTGCCATAGGCGCCCGCAGGGGTGGGCAAGGGAGCCACTTGCCCTCCTGGCTCTGAGCATGACTTTTCGCCGCCGGAGTGCTTAAGTGCCCCATAGACCACTTTTTCGGGAAATTGAGTTAATGATGCAGTTATACTAACTCGAATATTCTCTATTGTTTGGTCCTATATCCCCATTGCTCTATCTCTTTTTTAGAGATAGAGCAATTTAACAAAGTTAGGGAAACCACTTTTGCTCTATAGACCACAATTTTTTGTGTCTCTTAGTGCTTATTTGCCTCAAATCCAAAATTTATACTAGGTATGGCAATTTTTGTAGAGACATGAGTATGATTATTTTTTAGAGACGAAAATTACGTACCTTCACGTTGCCAAAGTATATAACAGAGTTAAATGTAGTCTTTTTCGAAATTTTGTATCATAATATTTAACATTTTTTTTTTTTACTAAAATGGATAAAAACAAAACTGGTAAAAAAAAGCTTTAAATGAAAAAAAACTTACAATAGTAGAAAAAACTAGCTCCTACGAATGTTGAAATATTTTAATAATCAATTCCGTATAGAATTAAATGTAATTTTCTAGAAAATTTAATGGATCAAAACTAATTTAAGGTATTTTTCATAATTTAGTGTTAAAACAATTTATCATTTTGATATGTTTTTGTAACGACTTAGAAATGAGCCAGTGTGATAAAAAGTAAGGCATACCCACAGAATTAATACAAATTTTTATTTTATATTTTTATCACTTAAAACATTTTTTTTTTAAATTAATAATGCTAGTGATTTTATATTTTTATACCATTTTTGTTTTAGTTTTATTTCCCTAAATAAAAAGTGTTAATATTTTGTGATTTTAGACCTAATTGCGTTATTTTTTTTAAAAGAAATTCTATTATTCATTACCTTCATTTTAATACCATTTTACACCAACATTGTCGGATAATTTGTCTTGAAATTGAAAAAGAAAATTTTTACTGATACGTTTTACTGATAGCTATAACTCATTAAATATATAATTGAAATTAATGGAATAATTAATCAAAAAAAAAATAAAAGAAAAAACATATTTTTTGTTTGCCTTTTTGAATTTTGAATGAAGTTTTAAGGGCTTCCACTGTCTTCCGCTATTTAGATTTAAGTTGCAATTGATTCCTAAGTTCATATATAAGTAGGTAGTAACAAAAAAATTCTTGCGGATACTTGCGCCTTTTTGAATAATAGCAACAAACGCACTAAAAGGTGCAAACAAAAGAAACATTTTGTTGTTTTTGTTATTAAGCAACCTTTAGAAGGTCAGTCATTTGACATCAATCTGTAATATATAGTGTTTGTAAAAATAAGTCTGTATGCGTGCATTTGTTTGACGAAAATCAAAACCTTTTTGATATTGCCCGATTATATGTGTAGATGACTGACGTCCTCTGACTGACCGTAGGGTCGCTTTAGGTTTATTTCATTGCGGTTCCAAACTTCCGTTATTTTGAATGTCAATTTTCATGTTGCCAAAAAAAAAGAACTTTTTTTTTATTTTTCGCGCAAGTTTCAATTTCTATGACGCCAAAAAGCGAATTTGTTAGGCTGGGTTGTTTTATTGAAAATAAATTAAACGTGAGAAAAAATTGTAAAAAAAAAATGATTTTATTCGTGTTTTCTTAATAATATAATCTCACTGCCTTATTAATAAAAAATAAACTGTAATTTAAAGTCTTATGTTCAAGTTTGGATTGATAATGTTTCTCACTCAAAGTAAAGTCAATTGTTTACTGTTCGAGTTGGTTTCAGAACATTTGTAATCCATATAGATTATTTTTCAATAAAACAAAAGTTGCAATTAAGAGATACGAATCCTGAAATCGCCGTGTCATATTTAAGTTAAATTCAACGATTGCTGGTTAAAAGCAGAACTAACAAAGATCGCTTTGAAACCAAAATAATAGATTGTGGTTAGATAGTAGATCCAAAGTTTTATTTTATAAAGAGCATCAACCATCGACATCTGGACAAAGAGAAAGACCTTCCAAACTATATTATGATAACAAAAAACTAAAAATAAGGAATTGATTCAAGAATATCGATTAGAACACCTACACAATTCAGGGACTTAGGTCTATGGGCAGTCAGGAATGCAGTTTTCATAATGCAACAGATTTTCCATCCAGTTTTATTATTGCATATGATTTGAAAGTCTTTCAGGAACATGTTTTATTAATAAAAATAACTAATTACCTAATGGTGTTTCGGACAAAAAAAAAGTATATTAAGAGCGTTTCAATAGAAAATATATTCTTCTTATTTTCTTTCCTGCCCGTTTAGTTAGTATTATATTTCAGGAGCTGTAAAAGTTGATTTTTTCCAAAATTTTATCGAGTTTTGTTTTTTGTTTTATAACTTTTTAAATTTGAATAAAAACTTAACTGTTATACGCTATAACTCCTTAAGTAGATAGATAGATAGATATTTTTTTATTTTAAATTGCGTAATGACAAGGTGCTTTTTGCTGGACGTCATCTGACGAGCCCACAAAGCTAGCACCGGGCGAAACGCAATGTTTTCTTGGACTATAGGCCGCTAAACGCATTAATTTTGAATAATAATTCAGAAAAGTCCACTTAAAATAAACTGATGCTAAGTCTTCTACTTGGTTGAATATTCTTAATATAAAAAATAAGCTTTTTAAATTAATTTTCATATTAGTATAAAGAATTTGTATCATTATTTTTTTTATTTCTTTGTTATAGATAGCTAGATATTTTTTTTATTTTCCAATTTCAAGTTTACAAATAGTATTATTCATATATTTTAAGACATGACTTAACGCCGTCTGCCCGAGTTTAACAAAATTTATAAATTATTGTATGGGTAGATATGTTAAAAAGATTCATAAACTCCTTAAGTATTTTAGCTGGAAAAAAATTTTTAGGAGTGAAAAGAAGAGCATACATTTTATTGAAAAGCTTTTAATAATTTCTTTCGTCAGATTATTCTTAAGTTCGTTTTTAAATATGGCGGCTAACGCTATCCCACCACCATCTAACCATTTTATTTGGATACTCCTTAGAGACAAACGTTCCATATTCAATCAAAAAATTGGATTTGTATTCAGTTCCAAAAAAATAGTCTCTGCCGACTGACCCAATATAGAAGCATTTTTTATTTTAAAAACATATTTAAATATCAATATACAATTTATTAAATTATATATTTCGATACGTATTTCAAGATGATGTGTGCCAAATTTTATTGCATTAGGCTGAGAGGCAAAAAAGTTACAGATTTTTGAGACGCAAAACACTATTTCAATCCATGAATGAATGAATGAATGAATGAATGAATGTAGGGGTTTTGGTGCACTGCGACCTTTAGATCTATTGTGCCCCCTTTACTTGGGCTGGATGATTGACTCATTCTACAACTCTTCCTCCATCTTAATATCTTTAAGGAATGATAGTATCTGGTGTACTTGTAGAGAGGGTAATTCGCTTTCCTGGTAACTTCCCAGATGTTTTATTCTTTTGTGCATTATCGCCCCACACTTTCCTAGAAGGTGATTTGGCGTTTCTTCTTGGTCGTCACAGAATCTGCAGGTTGCACTACTGGATATACCTAGGATGTTTAGGTGTCTTTTAAGTTTGCAGTTTGCATCACTGAGGAAACCCGTTAAGATTCTAAGTTTGTTTCTACTCAGGTTTATACAAGCTTTAAATCGTTGTTGGTTATATAGTTCCCAAGAAGCATTTTGGCTTGTCTCAGTTTAGGGAGTTCTTTCCAGTTTTTGGATCTTTTTGCCTCCTCTTCCGCTTTGATTTGATTTTTTATCACATTTTCACCTATCGCGAAATAGGGTTCCGGCCCAATCAAGGGTGCCACTGCACCTGCCTTAGCCAAAACATCAGCTTCCTCATATCCCTCAACTCCATCATGTCCTGGGAGCCAGTATAATGTTACATTGTTGTTTTTGCATAATTTGTTGAGTTCGTTTACACTCTCCCAAACCAGCTTCGAGCTGATTACGCAGGAATTTAGTGCTTTGAGTGTAGCTTGGCTGTCTGACATTATGGGTATATTCTGGTTCCGGTAGTTAATTTCAATGTTTATCTGCGTATATTCTAATTGCGTTCACTTCCGCTTGGAATATGCTAGAGGACTTACCCATTGGTACAGAGCATTTGGTTCTTGGCCCAAAAATCCCTGCGCCAGTCTCTTCGGCAGTATCTGATCCATCAGTGTACCGTTTGATGGCTTTAGTACTTAAAGGTTAGTTCTCATTTTCTCCTACCCATTCTTTTTTATTGCTTAACTCAGTTCGAAAATTTCTCTCGAAGTTGTATTTCTTAATCATGTTGTCTCTAGGAATGTCAAGTAGGGGTGCATATTTCGATAGTGAATTTAATTCCTTCAATCCTATACACTTTTACCTACTCCATTTCCTTCTTTTGCGAAACGCATTATTACCCCCTTGGCAGAACTTTCAATTGCTATGTTAAATGGCGTCAGGTCAAGAATGACTTCCATTTCTGCTGTTGGGCATGTTCTCATTGCTCCAGTTATACATAAGCAAGCGAGCCTTTGCACTTTTTCTAGTGTTTTCTTAGTCTTTTCAAGTTCGGTTCTTTTGTGCCACACAACCGAACCATAAGTGATTATGGGTCTGACTATCATGGTTTACATCCATCTATTTCAACCCATAGTGGGCTGCCCAGTTGTGCCTTTTTCTGTTAAGTAGTAGTTAACTTGACACCCAGTACCCAGAGCCAAGTTTGTGCAAGAATGGTACCTGCCATATAACGGTTTTGGATAAGCTTAATTTTCTCGAAAACGGCACCAACAATTTTCTTGAAAAAAATTACTGATGGTCTTATTTCCTTTTGTTAAATCGCAAAAAAAAATTGGCAAGTCTACTAACGGTACCTGCCATAGAACCGTTATTTTTTTCTTGAGCTATCTCATGAACGGGTTAATCGATTTCAAACCAAAGATTTTTTTAATGAAAGGTCTAGATGAATTGCGCAAATTTCAATACCAATATTTTACAAAAAAGCTTAATTTTAGTTTTAATTATTTTTTTTAATTTGTTTTTTTGTAAATTTAATATTTGGAAAACACCTTGACAATTTTTTTTTTTATTTTTTGTGAATAAAATGCGAACAATTAAGTACTTAAAAATAACGTTCTTCAAATTTGTAAAAAAAACTTTTTTATAAAAAATATTAAGTAAAAACATCGATTTATTTAAAAACCACTCTAACCATTTTAGAATATTTTTTTTGGTAAACTTATATATTTAGGCAACAAAATTTTCTGCATACTTTGATTTTGGCTTGAATCGTTTTAAAAAGAAGTTTTAGCACTTTTGTGAAAAATGCATATGATTTTTTTTTTCCTTTACATTAAAAAATAAAGTGCACGACTGGGGTCGCACGAACTTGCTCTTGTAGTAAGTTACCAAATAAAATTAAATTTTGTAAAAATTTAGTATTTTTTTTTTTTAATTAAAAGGCTGTAGGTGCTGATACATACAGACAGACAGACAGGCAGAAATTACGGACCCACTTTTTTCGGCTTCGTTATCATCGTTATGTCATGTTTAATTGTTATCTCAAATTTTTATTTTGGTTTGCACGAATGCATAACTTGCCTTAAAGTACCTATAATCGCAAGTAAAAATTATTAAATTTAATTTTATTTTCGTGGGAACTTGCCACAAGAACAAGTACGTGCAACCCAGTCGTGCACACAAGAGCAAGTTCGTGCGACCCAGTCGTGCACTTTATTAATTTTCAAATCACTAATTTTTGTTTTACCTATATTTTGAACAAAATGTGACAACGCTAAATGGATTTTGCCAGCTTGATAGAGCTGTTGTTATATATGTACATGCAAGTCATAAGAATAGAAGTAGGCATATTTGAGAAGTAAAACTGATTTAATACCGTTATATGCTAGTTATACAAGAAAAGGACCGTTATATGCAAGTTATACAAGAGAGGAGTAAATTCGCGTTATAAGAATAGAAGCAGTGCCAAAATCAACGTTTTTTTATGAAGTGGTAAGATCTTTTTCGGCATTGATGGATCATTTTACAGAATAAGCACATTAAGTCGTATATGTTTTACGAAAAATGTGATGAAAAAGATGTTTAACATTGATGGAATGAGTGAAAATTGTTGTTTACTTCCAGCACGATTTTTGAACGGCTCTATAGCTCTTAAAACCAAACGCAGAGATTATGTTGTCAGCCATTACCCTTCATTTTGCAGGAAAACATTAGTACTACCATTGTATATACATTTCTATAGTATTTTCATGCTGAATAATCACCGCCTGGCCATCTTGAGAAACGTGTGATAAACACATTTTTAGGTTCGTGCATTTAATAGTTGTCTATTCTGTAACCCTGACAACAGTCGTAAACATATATTATTTTTGTTTTGTTTACGACTCTTGTCAAGGAAATATGGATTTTAGAGCCAATAAAATACATTATATATTATTAATTTGTTTCGTAGACGACTATTGTTAGGGTAACAGAATAGACACTTAGTAAATGTAAGAACCTCCAAATGTGCAGTTAACAACTTTCTTTAGATGGCGCTGCTCCATGGTTGTACTATAGAAATTTATATACAATGGTACTACTTTAAAGCTTTGAAAATGACAAAACAATCACAGAGTTGCTCGAATTTAGCACTATCAGCAGCAAATATCAGGGATAAGGCTATCGTTGAAGCAAATTTCTTAACGGTTCTCCATGTTATACGCAGTGCTAAATATTTAAAGCGTCTGAAGCCTAAGAAATAACGCCCCTAAATAATATCAAATAGAATCACAGGATTTGTTTCGCCAAAGAGAACTTGACGTAAAATGTTCAAAAATGATAAGCTCAAACGACTATCGATAATATTTATTTCTGACGAAAAAAAAGTTTATCTTGGATGGGCGGAATGTTTAAAACTACCATATTCTTACTATCTTATAGAAAACACGAACTATTTTTGAACAAAAATCACACGAGAGAAGGAGGCGTAGTATGGTGGAGGTGCAAAATCCTAATATAGAACCATTGACTTGATGATACAAAACACAAAAATTAATGAAGAAAGCAGCTACAAGTTCTTGCTTGAATTAATGTTTTCGAAAATGTATGATATTTTTGGGTCAACCTCATAGATTTTTCAACACGACAATAGCCATTAAACTCACACCCCGAAGCAAAATCATTCATTAAGAGCCAAAATGTATATTTTTTGGTTTTACCACTGTGTACTACGGACTTTGACGCAATTGAAAAAAGAGACAGGCTTACACAATAAGTTTATGAAGAATGAATATTAAACGGTAACGAGGAAGATTAAATTCATTCCATTAAAATTGCCTGGAGTAAGATTTGTCTGAAATACTTGGCTTCTATCAATAATCCGCTAAAATGATGGAATTTTCGAAGTTATTTTGAACTCTTGTTATTGAAAAGAATCAATTTAATATGAATAAATAACTGCAGCATTATTGTTTCGTTCTAATTTTTAAGTGCTTCTATCCTTATGACGCGTTTTAATTTCAGAAAATATTGGCATTATAGATTATTTTGTCTCTACTATAGATACCGTTAGAATATATATTGAAGTTCTTGTGTGGTATTTTGTATTGGGCAATTAACATTCATTCTTGTGCACTAATTTTTCCTTTTTTTTTATTCTGTCTGTCATAATATGGGAGAAATTTGAGTTCTACTTCCCGAAAATGCGTGCTTCTACCCTTATGACTTCCAGTGTATATAGGATCCCTTCCAATGACACTAGTAAGGTGTGAAAAGAGTTTTTCCAAACTAAAACTTATAAAGAATAGATTTATTTACGGAAATTAGATTAAGATCAACCATCAGTTGCATTTCAAAAACACTACCAAACCCTTCGTGTTGGTTGAAGAAAAGACTTCAGAAAACCAAGTTGACTTCACAAGGCCAAGTTGATAATATTTATTTAAATATTTTCTACTTAAATACATACAATAAAAATATCACCAAAGCAACGAGGCCCGAGGGTCTCTTCAACATGAATTGAAATAATTATCTGTTGTGCTGAGTAATTCCGAATAATTTTTTTTTTTTAAATGTCTAGACAAATGAGAATTAATGGTCTAGAAACTAAACGATCTGTACTAGAAGTGCTGGGAACTCGTGCTATTCTTCGTACAGTTAGAGATGGCCAAAACGATTTCAATGATTTTAACGCTGCAAAAGAGCATATTTTGCCAAGGCTCCAACCAACGAAGATCGCTGTGAGTATTGAAAATAAAGTATCACATTTTCGATAAATTAAAAAAGATTTTAAATGTCTAGTCACATTCAGTCTTAAATGTGGTACAAAATATTAATGCAGACGATAAGGAAAACCCAATTTTCGTTTCAGAATACGTCAGGGAAATATAATATTATCTCATTGCGTTAGAAACCTGATTGGCTATTAAACCAGATCATTTAAAAGACTTAAAACAGATTAATCCAAAAATGCGTGCAATTCTGTTTCATTTACTTCCAGAAACATTCCACATGTGTGTTGCAATAACCGACTTCCGTCAGCATCTTCAAATGGTTGGCATAACGTCGCTTTTTATTGCCTCCAAGTATGAAGAACGCTTCCCACCTCTAATTCGTGATTTAATCTACACCACCGTAGTTTGGTCTTCTTAAAATAAATTACAGTTTTATTTTTTACTTTTTTATACATACATACATATGTGCGTAGCAAATGTACCTTCAATCATTTTCAACGGTAAAAGAGTTTACTTTGCCAATTAAAATTTCATTATTAAACTAATTTTCTTCCTTGCCAATAAGTTTATCACGGTTCTAGGGCTGCCAGATGAAATTTTATGAATGTCGGGACACCATGACTCGAAAATCGGGACAAATCGGGACAACGAAATCGGAATGTAAAAAAACATAGAAATTTTTCTAACGTGTGGAAACCGGACATAATATACCTAGTGTAGAGTGGTAAGAGGCAATTTTTATAATGTCAGCATATAAGCGATATAATAATACTTGAAAGATTACCCAAAAGCGTGCATGAGAGTTTTTGGGTAACGGCTAATGGGACTGGAGATCACCGGCGCAGAGTGGAGCAAACAAATGCAATAAAACCAGCATTCAATAAGTGAAAGGGCCACAACACAACGTTTTAAGGGGTCAACCGGACGAACCGGTAGCTAAAAAAACAAACATTTTTACTTACAGAGGAAATTTGATTTATATCAAAATCATTATGAGAAAAAATAATTTTTTCAACATTTCCATACATATGGAAATGTTTGTTAAAAAAGGAGTTTAATATATAATTGTGTATAAGTTAGCTCGATTGGACTTATTACTGTTACTAAACCTCGGATGACGAAACACAGAAATGGGAGTCGGGACAAAATCGCGGACTTTTTTTGAATCGGGACAATATCGGGACAGGGTTGAAATTTAGGGATTGTCCCGCCAAAATCGGCACGTCTGGCAGCTCTATACGGTTCCCTTGAATTCATAAGGCAAATAGATCTTGCCCAACTTGAATGACTGATGATTTTCATAGACAACCTTCAGGTTTGCTATGGATACATTTTTTTCGAGAATAGCAATCTGTCGTGATTGGCTTTAATTGTTCAGCACTGTACAGTTGGATTCCAAATTCCCTCTTTAGGTGCTTTCGAAGTAATCTGCAGTGAAAGATATAATGAGGCGACACCTATTTCTGATGGACGATAACTAGCCATTGAGTATTCAGTTGTGACAAGTTCCAAGAAGTTCTTGGACATTGCATGATGATAATCTTCGGTGCTGGCGGCTTTTAAAAATCGTCGCAAAAAGTGAATAGGCAATGTCGGACCTCAATTAAAGTCCCGAATTTTTATGACTTTAATTAAGAGCCTTGGCAAAATATGCTTTGTTGCAGCGGTAAAATCATTGGCACTGTTCAGACATGTAGAGGGTGACCAAAAAGCACCGGAAAATGACTTGTTATATAGTTAAAAATTGTTTTGTTCACTTTTATTTGAGCCTTTAAGTTTTTTACGTTACTTTTTGAAGATGACAGTCCGATAATAAGTAGCATTCAAAGCCTTCTTGTAGCCATTGTGTATCTGTCTAAGACATAAACTCCAAAGCAAAACTAACAGCCATATTTGTAAGTAATAGCATTTTAAGATAAGGTGATGCAGTTCACCAGTGGCGTACCACCACGACAGCAAATTATGGGAGTGATGGTATAGCCAAAATTTACATGCTTATATTGGTAGTTGTACGCGACCTTCTATCGAATTCAGTCTCAGACGATTTTCTTTCAGCCAAAGGGTTGCCCCCCAAAGTGGGCGAAAAACCAACTTTTCCAACACACAAAAAATCAAGAAAAATCTTCTGATTACAAAAAAGTGAGTCACAAACGATTTATTTTCAGCCAAAGGATTGCCAGACACCCCCCAGGGTGAAAAACCAACTGATGACGTCTTATATATAACCAAAAAATGATGCACCGAAAAATCAGGAAAAGTCTACTGATCACAAAAATATCGGTCACAGAGGATTTTTTTCAGCCAAAGGGTTGCCAGACGCCTCTAAAACTTATATGCAAAATCTTTATTTGTTGGTTTATCATTATTTTGGTTTATATTAGACATCAAAAGTTTGTTTTTCGTCCACTTTGGGGGCATCTGGCAATCCTTTGGCTGAAAGAAAATCGTCTGGACAATTATCTATTCAAGTGGTCATACCAATCACATACAAATCGGAAAAATTACATTTTTCAAACGCCCACCCCCGCCGATAGGTACATATATACATTTTGGTTATACCATCACTCCCAAAATATGCTGCCTGCTCTTTGTCTATTAGAAATTATGAGTCGAAATCCGTATGAAATCAAAAAATCTTGCAGGAGGAAATTGACTTTCTTTGAAAACACATTGTAGCTTGAAATTTTTGCAAATTTAATTATCTAAAAAAAAAATTGTAATTTAGTTTGTAAAAAACACATATGTAGTTTATGACTTTTACAGAAAAAGTGCAATAATTCCTCAAATTTAGCCATTTTTCGCGTAGTGCGTTGTAAGCACAATTTAGATTAAGATCACCTGAACATTTAAAATTTAGAACTATACATCATGCTTCGCGATTTTAATGTCAATTTCTACTGGGCTACCATAGAAAAAGATAACTTCATTTAACATCCTCTTACTAATTGAATTTGATGGCTGTTCTTCTTACGCCATGTAAAATCCAATTCAATTTTTTTTTTTTTTTTTTTTTTGTCTGAACCGAACACAACTGATACTGGCCGGATAGTTCCTATAACATCCGAAGAGCTAGCAGAATAAAAATATACTCACAAACATTATTTCTTTTTAAAAAATTGTGTTTCCTACCAAATTAGTTAGAAAAAGGCCCCCCCCCATATTCCACCTAAAGTGGAATTTTTCCTTGCATTGTTTCCATAAACAAAATCTGATTTTCATTTTGCCGCAAAAAAATTTGTCGTGTAATATCCTCACATATTTTTTAAACTTTAACGGTGCATCGTTGTCACACCCACCACCGAAAAGTTGGAAGACTTCCAGATTAATAATAACACGTGTTGGAAAATAATAATATAATACTGTAATTTTTTTAAAATCTTTTCTATACCAATGACAATGAAAAATTTACTTTTCTAATACCATCATTGAAAAAATACCTTAAATTTTTTACTACAAGCCGAATTTCTAGCCAAAAATTATTATTAATTTCAGTGTACGCCGCAGAAGTCTACAACTTTAAAAGTAAGACCGGGACAGATTTTCATCTACTCCCCGGCATTTTCTGTTTTTTTCCTAAGTTTATTTATAGTACTTTTCAAAATTAATTTAAAAGCTAACATTATGCATTTAACATACCTACTTTGAAACATTTTAATGGTCGATATTATTATTTTTAAATGCATAGGAAATATACATACATACATACCTGCTCATACTGGTAAATAATAAAATTTTAAGAAAAATATTTCTTAAACAACCTAATTTTGACAAAAAAAAAATCAGCAAATAATTAACATATCCGTTTCTATTTATAAAAGGAAACACACAGTAATTGCCACATTTCAAAGCACACGAAAATGTGCTGTTTCCGATCGGTACACCTGAATGTTCCAATTTCACTAAAGATCATGGAAACACATCAATAGACAAAAGCCTTAGGCATTTATATTGCACTCTTAAGATACTGAAAATTTTCAAATACACATTTTTGAAAATATATTCACATTCACAATATTCACTTGTCTTTGAATCATTTGAAGAAAAAACCGTAATCCAGGGTCGGTTCTTTCTTTCATTCAAAGACATTCAGAGCACTTTTGCAAAAATATTTCACAAGATAAAATTTTAACTATGACACAGGAAGCATTTTTATATGAAAAAATAAGAAATTCATCTTAAAATTGAAATGTGCTCATACATTTTTCACACACTCCGCACTCTGAGACAAAAATAACTCATTCCCATTGCCTGGGAGGAAATTATATGAATTTTTTTCATTTTCACTTAAAACTCAAGAAAACCAAATAAATTCGTCAAAATTTTATCAAAAACCATTAAAAGACGTCGTTATAACCGTAATACACTTATTTTTCATAACTTTTAACTCTTAATTCCAAAGAAAATTTTATATATAGATTTTCAAAAATACATATACATATATAGATACTTTATTTCACTATTGATTTTTCACTGTACCAAAACTTACTTGTCGTGTCGAAATCTCGCCGAAGACTGACTAAAAATTAATTTTAGAAATAGAAATGGGTATTTTGGTATTTTGGGGAAACTTCATTTGAGAACAAATATAAACCAGACCTGCGCATTTTAATTTTTGAAGTTTTTAAATTTTTTAACGCATGCGTCGAAATTTGTTTACAACTCAAATATTATAGTGTTGGTTATAAACAAACGTATACGAATAGGGAAAATCATGTTTTCGGAATGAATTTTTCGAGTTTATCTCCAATTTAATTTAATATTAGTGGAGTTAGCGAGAGAATACAATTTTTCGAAATTGAGATATGGTTCTCTTTAAAATAATATTTGTTATTATTATGAAATAGGATTTCAATTTCTGAATTAAAAATATGCTTCATAAGAAAATTTATTTTTTTGTACGATCTTAGAATTTTGTTGGCATTAGAAATGAATTATTTCCTGTCTGTTATAAGCTTAGTCATCAACACTCCCGAGCTAAACAAAAAAAATTATCATGTTGTGAAATGGGCATTAAAAACAAAAAGGTATCTAAAATTAATTTTAAGAAAATAAAATGAACACTCAATTTAATTTTGTAATAACCATTACTTATGTGTACATAATTCAACGAAAGTGAAAACAACTTAACTATTTTTAACGAAAATATTTCTCTGTGGGAAATAAACTTGAAAAAGTACATTACTAGCTGTTTGTAAAAAAATTGTTTTGAAATTTGTTTCGATTTGGTCTTTTTTGGCATATCTACAAAATATCAAAATGGGGTTGGGGTCATAATTCTGTATGTGCCAAAACAGTTTCCAAAATTCTGTATTTCAAAATTCTGTAAATCCAATATTCTGTATTCCAAAATTCTTTAGTTCTTTAGTTCTTTATTTATGAAATAGTCTTACACAGTAAGATATAAAATCTTTTTTATATAGGTCAAGCCTTATACATATGTATGCAATTCAAAAATTTAATATGTTACTTTTGAAAATTATTTGAAAACAATATAAGGTTTTAATAACAATCATTACACATACAAAGTAATATTAACAATTTGGAACAGATAAGAAAATTAAAAAGTATTATTTACTGAAAAAAACAAGATTCTGTTTTTCAAAATTCTGAAAATCCATAATTCTGTATTCAGAAATTCTGTAAATAATTAAAGGATAATTGTTTTGTCAATGAATAAAAAAGCGAGAATTTTGGAATTATAGAATTTTGGAATACAGAATTTTGAAATACAAAATTTTGGAAACCGAATTTTGGCATAGAGAGTTATGGGCCCAACCCAGAAAAATTTTAGATCAAAATTAAAAACATTTTCTTTACAAAACAATTAAAAGGATTTAATTGTTTTCAAATTTATTTTAAAGTCTTACACACAGTTTTATTTTGCGAATTTAACATAACAGCTTGTGCTGTGAGTAGTTTACGAAAAATTTTATTAAAAACAAACCTAAAATATACGTAATAAATATTTCTTGTCTTTTTTGATTGAAAGTTACATTACACAAACTTGAAAAAATGTACTACACAGAATTTAATTCTACTTATTAAATTATTAAATTTTAAGTCAAAATTGAAAAAAAAAAATAAAAAAATTAATTTTTGACTTGCTTAAAACAATTACAAAACAAAAGACTTAAGAGAATCGAATACAAATTTGTTTCGCTGTATTACAAAAAATTTAATTTTTCTTAATTTTACCACTTTCTCAAGCTTGTGCCTATTTTAATTTGTTATTTTAAGAAATATTTTATTATTTTAAGAAATATTTTCTTAATAACGAATAGTTTTTCAAATTTGTCCCTGTAATTCTAAACACAGAATTTTCTGTGGAAATATTTTCTAAATAGTATGCACATTTTTAATTATTTTTAAAGTTACATATGTATGTAAAGAACCTATAAGTGAAAGAACCTCCATTAAACGAGAAAGACGATGAAAAACGGCAAGAAGCTAAACGAAAATGTAATAAACTATAAGTGGGAATTAAATTCAAAAAATAAATTATGTAATTACAATTAAATTTATTAATACAGGCTTGTTTCGCCTTTTTTTCTAAGACATAAAATTTTTACATGTATATATATATATTGATGTAAGTATATTTAATTGAAAAACAGATCTCCGTAAACATATTAGTTTGCCATATTATAATTCTAAAATCCTTGAAATCTCCATATGCTCAGAAATAAATCTAATCACCTTTTATAAGCTGAATTTCTCAATTTTACAATCATATAAAAAGCACGACTGGATCGCAGCACAAACTTGCTCTTGGGTCAAGTTACATAAGAGCTCTTGACCCAAGAGCAAGTTACATAAGAGCTTAAAAGAACCTTTCACGAAATTATCTTATATGAAATCATTTCTAAAATTCTTTCAAATAATTAAATAAGAAATAATACAAACAAAAATTGACTTTGAAGATCAATTTATAACGAACCGAGAAAATCATGGTATGCCAGTAATGCCAGTAATTATTAAATAATAAAATATATTGATAATATTTTTTTTTCCAAAATTGTACGGCAAAATTTTGAAAAAACAACTTTCTTAAAATATTTTAATGAAAAATTTTGTGTATGCCACTTTTAACAATTTAATAGTTTTCATTCAAAAACTAAATTTCAAAAGAGATTCATCAATTGGTTTTCAAAATATTCAATTTTCAACAAAAAAAATTGTTTAATTAATATAATTTTTTTAAGAAACATCGTTAAAGAATTTTTTTAAATGTTTACTTTTTTGCACATGTTTTTGTTTTCTTTCAAAAGTAAAGAAAACTCAAAAGCCCCGAAAAGTTTTTCCGAAATCCCGAAAAATTATACTATGAAATGAAAAACTTGCGCAGATTTTTCATTTTATATAATTTTTCGGGATTTCGGGAAAACTTTTCAGGGTTTTTGAGTTTTCTTTACTTTTGAAAGAAAACAAAAACATGTACAAAAACCTTCCATGTTGAAAAAAACAAACATATAAAAAAATTCTTTGAATGAGCGTCCAATTTCTTGAAAACTATTTGTTTTGTATCACATTTTTCTTGATTCACAGTACCTGGTGGGCCAACCACCCTGCCTGGGCCACAACTATAGGATTTGGGGTGGGTGCGAGTTTGGGTGGGTTCAAGTTTGGGTATGTATGTATAAGTGTAACTTCACCCACAAGATTGAAATAATTTCCCACAAAATAGTTAAGTTATTTTCCACTCAAAGGTGTTATTTCCATTTAATATATCCTAATAAAGTTATTTCCTTGCACCAATGATTTTAATATAGAATCTTATGTTGAATTTATAAAAAAAAATGAAAATTTGGAAAAAAAAATCAATCTTAATTTCGGGATTTTGGCCTTTCGGTCTTTTTGGGATTTCGGTCTTTTGTGTTTTCCGTCTTTTGAGTATTCGGTCTTTTGGGTTTTCGGGATTTAGGATTTTGGTATTATATCCGGATCCCATTAAAAAAGTGTGTATAAAAAAGATGAGAAATTTTATTCTCTACAAATTTGTGCTCGGCATGGTTTTTGTCAGAAAATATTTTTTTTATACTCAGGAGGTACCCCTCTACCACTTACAAACAATCTCACTGAGTTTTTTTTGCCTCGTTATCCTATGTAAATACGCGGGCGGCTTCTCAAATCCAACAGAGCCTAGTACAGTCTGTCAAAGCTCTTCAAATCCAGAAATCTCACCATAACTTCAAAACTACTGCTGTACAGGACCATCATGGTCCTGCCAGTACTCACATATGGATCCGAGACTTGGGTGCTTAGCAAAATACACTCTGACCTCTTAGCCGCGTTCGAGAGAAAAGTCTTAAGGAGAATTGTTGGCCCCATATGTGAGGAAGGACGATTCCGGAGACGGTACAATCATGAATTGTACGCAATCTACCTTGAAGCAGATATCGTGACAAAAATTAGGCTCGGTATACTTCGGTGGGCAGGGCACCTAGCTCGCATGAGCGAAGAGGAACCTGCTCGGAAAGTTCTTTGTGGTACATTCTATGGCAGACGACAGCGTGGTAGACCATGCTTGCGCTGGAGAGATGGCGTAGACCAGGACGCCCGGAGCCTTGGGGTGCGCAACTGGATGGCGTCGGCTCGAGACCGGGATAGGTGGAGAGACTTGTTGAAGGAGGCCAGGACCGGACCCAGGTTGTCGAGCCGATGATGATGATGATGATGATCCTATGTACTATAAGAACATAATTGAAATTTCAGCTACTTTACTTTCCAATTTTCGTCCAGAAATTGTCCTTTGTTGATCTTATTTATTGGAAATTATTGTAAATGCATGCTAAAATTATTTACATATAAAATTAGTGATTAGCCTACCTTTATACCTTTTCCAATTTAAATTTGTCATAATGAAGTGCATCTGAGCTTACCTGTTTGAATTTGACGTAAAAAAGTAGTTCTTCTCTTTTCCTGTCAATGAGCGACGAACGCAGGCTAAAGGATTAGTTGAAAGAATCAGAAGGGTTATTGATTTCTTGCTTACATATATCAAAAAATTCTAATTAAATTGTGATTCTTCGATTTCTTTTCGTGCAACTGCCTTTTGATCTTTTCAGTTGGAATTTTAATTGCAAAAGAGAAATGAATTGCGGTTGTATTATATTTTTCAATAAATTAATTTTCTCTATTTATTCAAAAAAACATGTCGAAAAAACCTAGTATAACAATGTTAAAATAACAAACCCCCTACTTGTATATTCCATAACGTTAGCGGGTCGCTATTTTGTATTCCAAAAGATACAACTCTTTTAAAAAAGACGAAAATTCTGTATGAACACAATGCTGTATGAATTTCATTATTCATATTATCGACATATTATGCGTCAACTGGAGTCTACTACTATGTGTCGAGATTTCTTTTATTTTTGTCTTATTCTGCAGCTTAATGGGATAATAGATAATCTTATCTACCTTATAATTGTTTCCAATAATTTCAAAAAAGGTGTTTTATGAGTTGTTCAAATAAGAATATGTTTTATTTGCCGAAAGATTAAAATAATCTATGTATTTAATAGTCGAAAACAATAGCTGTTCATTATTTAGCTTTCATAAGTTGACTTCGTTTTCTCAAAACTTTTCTTTTTATAAATTTCTTGATTTTCTCCCTTTTATTTAAACTTACTGCTGGTGGAGTATGTAATGTCTTTGCTTTACCAACAGCAACCAAATCTGATAAATTATTGCATTTTCTTGGACACTCAATCTGGTAAGCCAATTCAAATTTGCCTGTTGAAGCCTTAGGTTGTTTCGATAGATCAAGAATTATTTTCATCAGATCTTCCAAAACTGAAGGACATATTTTTGCTGTAACTGGTGTCGATGCAGATAAGTCAGGTGTTGAATTAATTTCTATCAAAAATGGATCAAGTTTTTCATCCAACATAAAATCACATCCATATAATTCAAATGAATTTCGAGTTAATTCGGTTTCTTCCAAGCTTGCTAAAACAACAGATATAAGATTTCTTTTGAATCCAGGATATATTTTATCATCCCAAATGTTTTTTTGGTTTTGTTCGGAAAGATAAGTCTTAAATTCGGATAAATGCCACATATTATGTTTGGGAAGTCTAGAGTCCCGTTCGCCATTTGTATATTTTTTCTGAATGCTATTATTTGTTATGTGAATGGACTCTCTTAAATCACCTAAACTAAACTCCCGGGAACTAAAACGCAGATAGCAATCCTTGTATATCCAAATGGAAATAACGTCAAAAATTGCCACAACCATATATTGTCGGATATCGAATTTCGTTTTGTATATAAGTAAAGGTTTTTCTATAAAGGAAAAAATAAGTTAATTATTAAATTTTAAAATTATACTGTACCGATATATTTTTGAACAATGTAATTTGACTTTGGCCTTAATGCTGCATAGTTGGCTATGCTATAGAAATTGTCCATTATTACAATTCCTTGACCACGACATTGAAAACCAGGTTTAAGGATCCATAGATTTCTATAGCCATACGAAAATAGAAAAGGTTTGAAGGTTTGCAGTTTTTGAATCATTTCTTGAGAGTTAATCAAACACTTGGAACAATCTTCTTCGGAGCCTATAATTTTTTGATCTTTTTTCAGAAAAAGTTGTGAATTTGTATGAAATTGTTCCCATTTAGAATAATCATCTTGTTGTTGTGGTGCTTCCCGAAAGTCATCCTCGATTTGTTTGCATTGCTCTTTAATCACTTTGATCGAATGTTCAAAAACACTCATCGGAACTATTCCATTTTTATCGAATAAATCGGTAGGCGTCTTAGATTCCATTAAATAAACCAAAACACTGATGCATTGAGTTATTCGAAATTCTTGAAGGAAATACATTTCCTCATCTTTGCTGCCAAGCTTGTAAGAAGGTATATAAGTGGTTTCAGCAATGTTCTCAATGGTATTCCAATGGGAATTCTCAAAGCAACCAATAAGACCAACCTTTGTTGAAAAATCCATACACCTTGTACGACGAACCCGATTTCTTAAAGGATTTAATGATGAGATTTCATCTTTGAAATATTTCGGTTGCCAGATGAAATTTGCTGGATAAGGTTGAACAAGTTTAGAGAGAATGGCTACTTCGAAGTCATTTCCTTTTCTGGCGCCTTTCAGTAGTCTCATTAAAGACAGTTTTTCGAGTTTTTGCATTCTCCCAGGTGATAATTTTTCAATCCAACCCCTCCGAAGTAATGCTTTACGAATTGTTATGTAATTTCCATGTACCGTGAAAATCTTGTTCTGTTTATGAGCTTTAATGGCGCGTTGTTTGTAAGCGTTGCTTAGTTCTAAATCCTTCTCACTTGGTACACTAGGATTGGTATGACCACTTACACTATTGGTGTTTGGTTGTTTGGTGGAATTATTTGGTTTTGTTGGTAATTTTTTTGCATTGGAAAGTTCAGCTTCAATTTGATTCATAATATGACGGATTCTTTCTTGAGGATCGTAAGTGAAATTCATTTTTTTATATTTTTTTTTTTTTTAAATTTAGATTGTTTAATTTTGAAAATCGAACTTATTAATTTATGAACTTGTTTGACATAATTTGAGATGTAGTATTGTTCTTTTTAGAATTTAAAACATTTCTCCTCATTTTTATAGTTGTTATTTAACTATACAGTTTTTCTTCGCCTGATGGGTTTGAATAATGTAATTTAAATAGGATAAACTCTAGTTTTTCTTAAAAACAGCTTAAAAAAGTGTCTATGAATATGACCATTTTTGTTTTTTTAAATAATTTCTTTTCATTTTCTCTTACAATCAACCGATTGTAGAAGGTTGGGGCGAATGTGACGTGTATGTGCAATTAAAGTATCTGTTGTACCGATGATGCGATATCGAATGGAAGAATTCTTTCGCACGAAAACCATTTTTGTGGAACCGTTATCGCAACGCATGGGTGACAACAATACTATAAACACACCATTTTCTGAAAGTGACAGTTGGGTTAATCTCAAGAGCGGACTATGCGATATCGCAGTAAATATATACAACGAATATTTTGGTTACACAATACACACACACGATACAATAATCGTATTCGTATTAAGACACTTTTCAAGGTACTGAGCGGATTTCAAAAGATCTTAATAGCTGCTGAAGATGACAAAATCTGTACCAATGAAAAAACCTAATAGCGTTATGGTTTTTAACAAGAAAAAATGAATCCTCTTGGCTTTCCTGTCTATAACCCGGAAATACAAATATAATACATTAATACATATGTGATTTCTACAATAGGTTTCCAACAGCTATATTTATGTAATGAAAAACTTTACTGTTTTACGAGTAATTCACATCGCTTACATATTTACATTGACAGGATACTTTTGGGCGCTACAAAGAATAAAAACAATTTTCATGTCCAGTTTGTGGAGTTTTGGGAATTTTATTTAATTTTAATTTATTTATTCAAGTATAAGCCTTAAAATTGGGAACTTTTTCACGGCTCAAAGAATTACAAAGCTCGGAAACTGTTGGGAAATAAAATGAAAGTGTAAGCAACGAAAGTTATAGAATTTTATGGTCTCTGGGCTTCGCTTAAAATTTCAAAAATCCATTCTTGCATTCTTTTTGTTTTTTTTTTCAGATTGTGGTCTTACACAACTTTTCTCATAGAAAGAACATTGTTGCCAATGTTTTTATTTCAACTAGAGCAAAACTTAAAATTGTGAATTTTTGGAAAAAATGAAGCATTTTTAAAAAGCCACATCTTGATCCCTATGGGGTCAAAAAAAAACTCAGTTAGGGCTTATATTGTTGCAAATTTTACTAACTTAAAAAAAAATTGTCGAAAAAATTATCGTTTTTGACTTTAAGAGCAATAAGTTAAAAAAGTACCAAAATTTTGCAGATTTTCGCACTGTACCCAGTTAACACAAGTTCTTCAAAGTTTCAAATTTGCAATAATACTTATACATAACTGATCCATATAACATACTTAAATTAAAAGCTACACCAAGCATTGCGATTATAATGTCGATTTTTATTGAACTATAAACAAATATCTCTGATTTTTAGTAAAAATATGATGACTGCATCACAAATTTCAATTTGTCACCCACATAACATCGAGCTAGAGCCTGAACGGTTGGACCTATTTGTTTCAAATTTGGTATACCTTATACATATGCATTAATGCATTATTAAAAAATGTTATTTTACTAAATAAATACAAAGGACCATGGGCAATTTTGTATAGAATTTGGGCCCATTTTTAACATTGCTCAATATATTTCAACAAAAATCGACATTATAATCGCAATGTTGGTGTATCATAAAGAGCTACACCAAGCATTGCTATTATTTAGTTTAGTATATGTTGTATGGATTGTTGCAAAGGACCATGGGCATTTTGGGTTAATTTTTAACATTGATCAACATTCATTATATGGCAGCTTAATCGAAATCGAAAGCATTTTAAATACTTTTTTTTACAAAATGCACCAAAACACCAATTTTGCACTTGATTTAGCTGTCATATAATGAAATACAGTGCTCTCTATACACTTTCATATGACATAAGTTTCATTACTGTTCAGCAAAGTTGAAAATGGGCCCAAAATGCCCATGGACCCTGAAAGGGGAAAACACAAAGATATTTTTCCATTAGCGTTATCCCCGTTACGGTACCATAGACTTTGTTATACTTTGTCTGACATTTGCCACCCATTGACGTTTTATATATGGCCTTCGATGTCAATCGACGAGCAATCCATATATGGTATGTTAAAGTCTGACACATTCCAAACAGCTGTTTATAAAATTCGTTGATATTGAAATTTGTTTTTATTATTTTCTAATCGTTGCATGTTGAAATTTAATATATTATGGAGATAAAAAAAAGATAGGAACGATAAAATTAATTGCAAAAATATCATACGCATCATATCGTGGATATGAAAGTTACTTGGACCTTCTGGATGAAGAAGAAGAACAATCCAAAAGACGTTGGTGGGTTCGTGAACTCAATTTAACGAGAGATGAAACTGGGTTTTATGCCCAGAACTTTGAACAGATGAAGGAGCGAGAAGAAGACTTGTTCTTTTACCAAGTTGATTAAACGCTCTTCAAGACACATACTCGTGTTCCTTAACTCACAACACACTTTTTTAAATAAATAAGAATGCCTTTGGTACTTTAATTTTTTTTAATAATTTTTTATCACAATCACAATCACAACTGAACTTTTGTATCATTTAACGCCGATAAAAGTAGAAAAAACTTAAACTTGTCCTTTGCTTCTATTGCCGCGTTATGTACGTTACATTTTTGTACGTATGTCAAAACAAAGGTTGAACTACAAAGTCGCTTTATGTTTAATTACAAGAGATTGCTATGTTTCAACTTGAGCCGTCAATCAACGCTAGCAGAAAAGTAACTTTGTGTTTAACCCTTAAATATCTTTATTGAAAAAATGAATTTTTTTAGTTATGGATATATGTATCAAATACCAAACATATATCATTTTATTCAAATGAATTTATAACCAAATAAATACCGATATTTTTAAGAAAACTTAATAAGCTTTATTTCTGTATAACATTTTGTTTTTAAACGACAAACAGTTTCTAAAATAAATGCATGGGAAAAACTGCATGTTTATCCTGACTGCCGCCAAGGTTATTTCAAAAATTGTTACAGATAAGAAAAAATACACATGATCTTTTTTGGAGAATTTTTTAAGCTATATTTTTGTAAAAGATACATTTTTGATTTGAGTAACCCCCAGTTTCACAGTGAACTTTTAAACTCCAGTTCAGCTGAACGTTGAACGGAGTTTACATTTTTCGTTCAACAGGGTAATCTTCCGGTTTCACAGGGTAATCTGAATTTCAATTCAGTTGAACGTCGGCGTCGGTCGTTTAACTAGATTTTATTAAAAGAAGCCGACAGCACTTTTCATCTATCTTTCCTTGTCTTCCCTTACTTTTTTTGAGGGAAGAACACACGAAACAACAAAAAATATTTTTTGTTGTTTTTCTCTTCTCATATTCGCAATAATGACCAGTTTCTCCAAACACTTTTAAAAATGTATTGTGTTGTTAAATCTTAAAATGGTATTTTTCATTTGCACCAATCTCTTTCAGTTTTAAAAGAGCCAATAAACTTAAGTCCCATTTTGTTTTAAATAAATTATAAAGGCGTCTTAAAAATGGAAGACAAAGAAAACAATTGAAATTTTCTCGCTTACTCTAATGATAGAGACCCATGTGTGGTGAATAAAAATCCGGGGTTGGCATCAAGTTTCCTCATTTTTAAAAATTCACCTCCTAATGTTGGTGCACATCATTTTAAGTTAAAATGTCAATAAATTTTATTACTCCGTTAACTAAAATGCTTTAAGGTGTATTTTGGTAAAACTGCCATGAGTATACAGTTTTCCTCGTTGTTAACCTTAAAGATCTTTTTCACAAATAAAATACATTTTAAAAACGTATTTTTTTAGGTAAAAAATATTTTCTTAAAAAGAAGAAATGTTTTGCAATGTAGTAAATAAATTTTCTTGAATTTAAATTTCACCCGGGGAGTGGTTGCAAAAGCTAAACTGTAGTTTAAACTGCAGAATACATTCGGTTAATTTAAACTAAAAATTGAACGTAATTCAAGTTTTAATCGAAACTGTGAAACCGGATAAATTGTTGAACTGCAATTTAAACTAAAAGTGGAGTTTAAACGTTGACTGTGAAACTGGAGGTAACAGTTTCCAAGATAAAGGCGAAAACCTGAAAAAATAACATGTGCCTACATCCTGCTCTACGCAAGTTTTCCAACGAAGACTTGAAGCGCTGATCCCTTCTTGTCAAGCCATATGAAATAGACCTCAAAATTCTTTATTTGTTCGTCAAAAGTTCCAGCTCCATCTGGTCATTGAATAGTCAATGTTTTTTTTTAGCATTCGTCCATCCGATATCAACCAAAGACAAGGTGTGGAAAAATCTCTTGATTGAACGGTAGTCCGAAACCCTTAATTGGTATAGACAAAGTTCATATATATAATTAACAAAATTCAACAACTTCTATAAAACCTCATTTATTTTTTCAACTTCGGTTTTTTTTTTGTTCAAATAAAGACCAAGAAATCAATTATTAGTTTGTAGGTAGTCGATATTAACACATTTTATTTTCAATTTAATTGAGTTTTTTTGTTTTTTAAGTAGATAATATTTTTCTGCAATAATTTTAAATTCATAAACTTATCTTAGAACTATATTTATATATTTTGTTTGTTTTTATTTTTGTTGTTAACAATGTATGCGTATACATTGTTAAAAGTTTCACTAAAACAGCTCAGGTATTTGAAAATACAACGTTAAACATGTTATTATTTATTTAATGTGACATCATTCAAAGTTGAATAAAAAAAAGTTAAAAATTAAAAATTATAATTTTAATTATTTAACCAACTTGAAGACAATAATATTGCAAATCCGAAAAATCCATGGGTTTTCAGTTTAAAATAGGTACCTTTTTTTTATCGTTTTCTCTGCAGTAGTTTTATTTATTTACAAAATACCTACAATTTTTTTTTGTTTTTCCTCTTTTTTTTTAAATGTTACAGTAGTTTTTTTTAAATATTGTATAACATAAAATAAGTAAAAAATAATATGGCATTGTTTTGTATGAATTCTGAATTTTCCCATTTTTATTTTTTTTTTAATTTTGTCTTAACAATAATTTTACCATTTTCAGAGTTATTGTCTTTTACGGTTCTCTCTTTTTCTTTTTAATAGATGGTTATTGCAAATAAATATGTAATAAAAGCTTTGGTTTTAAAAATTGAAATTACTTTAATATTTAGTAACAAATATCAAACAAATGCTAGGATATAGTATTTTTATACTTATTTTCTATAATACTTTAAATTGTCTCTTAATTTATTCTTCTTTTTTTTACTCGATCTTCTTAATACCTATACTTAACTATACGTTACCTGATTTAATATTTTTTTCTTATTTAACAACATTTGCACAAACATATAACTTCTTTTTATTGTTATATAATATACGTACATATTATTAAATATTATTTATGTAAATGGTGCTGAGAAAATAATAAATTGAAATTATAAAGTTACATAATAATAATATATTACATTTTACATATACAATTCTATTAACTATTCACAGCATTTTGATTTCACATATTTTAAAATCTGTGGATAACATGTTTTTTGTTTGTGTTCAAAATAAATGAAGTCATGTACACGTAAGTACCCGCACTTGTCCTTTCACTGTTTTTCTTTTTTTTTTATGCATGTTATTATTTAAAAATATTTAAAAGAAATTCAGAATTTAAGCCAATATTTTTACATTTATTTTTTTGAATAAACTTTCTAAATATCTAAATGATTTATATGTTTGTAACTATTTCTGAAGCTTTTTAAGCCTTTTGAACAAGTATCCTTTAATTTTCAAATTAAAAACGACCCATACTTACAATTTCAAGCAAATTCTAATTTGTTTTTAACTATTCTATTGGAAATGGTTCCTTTAGGTACATATTTCTATAACAAAAGAGGAACATATACTTAAGTTTGAATGGTTTTTTTTTTTATTTTTAATATAAGTTTCTATTTTATTATATTTATATATGTATAGTTAAGATACAGAAATTAACTTTGTAACAAAATTAATATTAAATAAAAATAAAAATATTAATTAAAAAATTTAATTAAATTAAAAATTTTTTCAGCATAGCTGATTTTGAAATAGGTTATAATATAATTATTAAATTCTTACAGATTTTATTAATTTATTATTATTATTTTTTTTTTAACCTTTTCCTACTATCTAATAGTCAACAATTTCCATTTTAAATGGCTTCTTACTTGTTGGCACTGCTAAATGATTTCCGGTGGCGGTTGATTTTAATAACGATATATTCCTCATAGTAACTGGCTGATCCTCGTCGTCATCAGAATCATCATTGCGGGTACTAACGCGGCCACCCATTGCTGGCCCGCTGTAATCTTCGTCGTCCTAGATTTTAAATTGAAAGTTTTTATTTTTGTATTTTAGTTTTATTGTTTCTTTTTTAATTTTAATGTTTATTTTGTTTTAAAAACGATCTAAATATCTAATTGCTATTTTATGTACTAAAAATAACTCGTTATAAAGCTTCATTCACATTCAACATTGCCACTATGTTAGAAATGTCAAAAGTGTTACATTTTTTTTTATTATTACAATGTTATTTTTTTGTCTTTCAATGTTTAACACTAAATACTTTTCTTTATTTAGCAAGAATATAATTTGAGATTGGCTTACACATTTATGTATTTTGTATTTTTATAAACAAATAAACCAGAAATTGTTTATCAGACTAAAGGCTTGACAACTTTTGGCGTTATAACGAGTTTTTTTTAACGATACACGAATAAAATATTTAAATTTGTTTTTCAAATTAATGTGTATGTACAGATAAATATAACAAACAATACATATTTAAATAAAGCAGTGAAACAAATTTTACAGCAAAACAAAACAATTAGTAGCAAATACGTTTATTTTATAAAAATTGCCTTGTTCTATTGATACCAATAACTCGGGTACAAGAAACTTGTCTAAAGTACAAGATTACGTGTCAGCCAGTTGTGGCGTTTTTAGCACCAGACGGAGTAGGCGTGAACCGTGATCGCCAGATTTAAGATGGCTGCAAATTTGGGGACTATCATTATTTTATGTTCAGAACGAAAGGGTTCGTCTCACAAACAAATTGATTAACAAATTTTTCCGTTCCCTACTTCAAATAAGTTTATATCAAAGTAATAATTTGAACTTATCATTCTTTTTTACATATCGACTTTAAGCTTAAGCGACTTTTACACGGTTAGTCATTTGACTGACTGTTTGTAAAATGTTTGTAAAAATAAGTCTGTATGCGTGCAATTGTTTGACGAAAAATCAAAACCCTTTCGATTTTGCCTAGTGAGTGATTATATGTGTAGATGACTGACATCCTCTGACTGGCCGTGTAAAGTCGTTTTACGTATCCTTATTACTGCTCGAGAAAAACACTAAATACAAAATCGGAAAAAGAAAAATGCTATAGACAGTAAACCTCACACATTATTCATCTATTCAGCTTGTCAAAGCAGAACTGAAACGATTAAAGAAAAGACAAACGGAAAAAAAATATTATGAAACACCCAATGAAGTGAAAAGAAATGACAACGACCGCATTGGATACTTTCCAAAATAGTTCTACTATTAGCAAGTACAGGGTTGCCATTATTTTGTATCGATTTATTGATATCGATTTACCTGACTTATGTTAACAAATATTTATCTGTTAATACAAATGTTTTAAAAACTTTACTTACGGTTTTTTTAGAAAAAATACCAGCTATTATATAAATGCTACTATTAAATAAAAAATATTTATTTCCTCTTTAAATCTTTAAATATTCAGTTTTTAAGCCGCGATCAATTTTCTTAAGCATACAATTTTTTTATTTTTGGGTCAATTTTCTCGATAAAATGTTTAATAAACATAAGGTTTTACTATTTGTCTCTATATAATAACAACAGAAATAAAATACAACGAACTGCAAAGCAATAAATTGCCATTTAATAATTTGCGATAAATAAAATGCGGGAAATTTTTTGCGATTTGATTCTAAACCAAAATACTTTTTGCAAAATAATTGTTGCGAGACAATTAAAATTTATTTTTATAATTGCGGAATGAGATTTGCAAAACGAGTTCCGTCCAAATGACCCGCACCCCATATAATCTATGGGTTTTTCTGCGCACTTATCCATAATTTTTATTTTTATTATTGTTCCGTGCATTAGAAAACAAATTTTTAAAATTTTTGTTTATTATTTTCTGGAGAAAATTGATCCCAAAGTCAAAAATGATCATGTTCAAAAAATTGTGCGTGGCTTAGAAATTGAATATCTTAAGATTTAAATTGAAATCGATTTTATTAAAATGTAGTTATAAAGGCTGGTATTTTGTAAGAAACGTTTTTTACCACGTGTTAACAGAGCTTTTGTTAACATGCATAAGGTCACAGGAAAATAGCTTTTTTTTAATCGATCAAAAATGATGGCAGCTTATTAGATAGACCACCTAATGATTTTTTTTTTTAATATACCCAGGAATTATACCCTTAATAATTATTCCGCTACGGGACACCCTGTTTTGTCTTGGGGCTTATCCAACGAGGTTAAATAAATCTAATGTATGATCGGGATGAAGAGTTTCTTAAACTGAAATACATCTCCTTCTGTTTCAGAACTTACAACATAAGTATACGATTAAAATTTAAATTCCATCGAAATGCATTTTTTCAAGTTATTTGGAAAATTCCGATACCAACTTTGAGGAATACAAATATGTATACATATACTAAAAAATCACGAAAAAGGAAAGTTTTATGTATTGGATAAGGCAATTTAGTGTGATTAAAACAAACGGTTACAAATATGATCAAAAATGTTCCAGTCGTTTTAGTTTCAGTTCGTGTTATAGTATTAGATTTAACACTTCGTCAAATCTTCATGCAAAACTCAGCACGATAAAATAAAATTAAAACTATGATTAAATAACATTTTCATGCAAATAAGTGTAAGTAAATAACAAATATGTAAATAAATTCTAAATACAAAACTAAATTCTATAAACAAAATCTACCGCTGTAAAAAAAATTGGATTAGTTAAATATATTTACCTACGATTAAATGTGTTAGTAATTAATGTTGTTGTATGATTAGTTAGATCCCATTACAAAATCGGAGAGTAGTTTCCTTTTTTTTAGACATTATGATCGTTAAATGCGTAAGACACTGACAAAAACGTCCTTCTCTAAGCAATTATGTAATAATAACATACATATTTGATTTAAGTTGTTTTTGTTATGTCAAAAAATGTATAAGTAGGTAACCTTTTATTTTTTTTTTTTAATTGAAGATCCTTGTTATAAATAATTTCTTATACTATATTGAAGCATTTTTTCGATTTAAATATCTAAAATATGGATGAGTTTTATTTAATTTGTTTTTTTTTTTTTTTTTTGAGGAAGGCTCGCTTTGGTGTTTGCAATCTCATTCTGTATTAATTTTGCATGTTATATTTCTAATATTCAATATGTTGCTGATTGCAATTTCTATATATATGTATATATGAATCTTTTCGTTTCATTAATATATGATTTTGTGCTCAGGTGAATTATCTTATCGTTGATATTCTTCAACTTGCACTTTTTTCCTTTTAATTATAAAAAAAAAGAACGCAGGATATTATCTTTTATATGTGTTTTTTTTTATATTGACTCTTATTTAGAGTTTAAATAACTTTTTTTGTTTTTCGATGAATTTCTTTGATTTTTTATTTGATTATTTTTACGTCCAGGTGTTTTAAGTTCGTATTAATTCTGTTGGAATAATTAATTAGTAAGAGAATCCAAGATTGATGGGAAAGATTGTATGAATAAAATTTATGAAAAATGTTAATGACGTTTTTGTTAAAGTATAGCACAAAAAATTTAATTCTTTAATTCTGTAATCTTTTAACTGTACCTACCTACATTTATTTTTAAGTTTAAATCTTCTTATCATATTCATACGTATTGATTGATTAACAAAATTTACTAAATGTCCAAACTTTACCCTAATTTGTTAACAAGTTGTTATGGTATACCTACAATGTTTTCTTTAAATCAGAAAATTTTAGCAAGACCTGTGTTCTCTAGATTTACGTATAAATTTTCTTAATTCAATATTTTGTAATTCGGTTGTTGATTTTTTTTTATTTTGTGTTCATATAAAAATTATTAGTTTTCTAAAATTGGTATTCCCAAAAATTTTCTTAAAAATATTTTTAAAAAGTTATTTCAAAAATAGATTTTTTTAAAAACTGGATGTACGATTTTGGTAAAAAATAATTTGTAAAATATATTGTAACTAGCTAAAAAACCCGTCGAAAACGACGATGGAAATAAACTATTTTTGGTTAAAATTCTAAGGTGTTTTAATATAAGTAAATTTTGTATTCCTGTTAAAAGAGAGGAATCGTTTATTTGTTGGTTTTATTTGTTCATTCTTGTAAGGATTTAATCTTTAAAATGTTACAGCTTTAAAATAAAAAAAAACTTAGAAAAGTCTTAATAAATGGTTTACTAACCCGATTTGGAAGAATTATTTTAACACAGTCACAATTCCTTTTACGTAAAGTAAAGTAAGTTATTCACTAGAATAAAAAAATGTCCACTTTATTTTTCACCAAAACTTAGATTTCCACTTTAGTTTTCACAAAAACTTTGATTAATATATTTCTGCACAATGTATTGTGTTCAATGTTAGAGAAAAATAATTCAATATGTCCATCTTAACCACCAATGGTAAAAAAAGCTTTAAGTTTTTATTTTCGTGAGGTTAGTTTTTACCGGTTAAAAACTCATTCGATTCTTGTCTCTACTTATTCATTTCCAGAACTCAAAAACGGTTTTGATTTCAGATAAGTTTTAATAGTATAGATGCCGCTGCAATTGAGTTGGAGAAAAATATTCGTCTGTTAATACATGGTCGTACTGCTATGGGCAGAATCAAAGATGAATTCAAGTGCTTTGCTGTGGTGGTGTCACCAAATATTTAAAATAATTATTTTATGCCCAATTTTTGGGAGTTGCGGAAGTGCAAATTTGATTCTGTTTTTCAGCCAAACTGTGGACATGGGTCCAGAAATATAATTTTCATGACCTAGTTTGAAATTTCCTCTATCTAACAGCATGTAAACCGTGTAATTCGGTTCAGTGATTGTTGAAATACAGACGGATTAAGATTGGACCTTAAAAATGTTTAACTTCCGCTGAATTTTTTTATTTTTCCGGTTCGGATTTCCAGTAAACTTAATTTGTTTTGGTGCTTGTCCCTGATAAGTATATTTTTCTTTAAACTATTAGCAACGCAATCTCTATAAGTGAAGTTAGCCATTTTTGGTTGCTGCGTAACTTTTTAGCGGTTGGGATCGGTAATTTTAAATCGGTACTTTTAAAGCTCATTTCGATGCTTGCGTCTACGCTCTACTTATACATGTTCAGTATCCAAAAACATTGAACAAAAAAGCTTTTACCAAGAATAACGAACCATACTGGCTTTTATTATAGAGATTATTATAGAGAGGATATATCAAAGTTGATTGTACCCATACCACGATTATCTCGGAAACCTCCGGCTGGGTTGAAAGAAATTAACTTTCAAAGTTATTATTTTGTATTTGTTTGCGTTTTAAATGCAACAGGTGTTGCACGACAATATACCTATAGTAAGAAGGAATTGAAATATTAGGAAAGAATTGTTTTGGTCGAGTATAGCTATAACGAGAAAGTCAAAACTATAAAAACGTTATGTGACAAGTACCTATAGGTACCTTTAAAAAACCTGCCCTATAGAATAAATTTCATGTTTGATTATTATCACAATTTTAACTTGCCTTAAAGCTCCTAAAAATGTTGCTTATTATTTAAGTGGAAAACTAAAAACCCTTTTGATACGATGTATTCTCATCTAAACCAAATTTAAACGTTCTTGCTTTTGGTCACGTGATATCCCCTTTTATCTAATTCGATTTAAATTTTCCTAACTAAACCTTGTATACATTTTTTATATAAATAACATATTTTCCTTTAAAAATTAAAGTTTAATTTTTATTGTGCTAACATTTAACATTAATAAAGCCAAATTAACTTACATCGAAATCTCCAATTGTAAAGCGTGTTGCTGCTAGTGAATCTTGTGGTGGTAAATCCGGGCTCATAGCCTTATATATTTTATTATTATATATTATAATACAAGATGTTAGCATTGTCGATAGATTGTTAAATAAATATACAAATTATTGTGTTGAAATGTTAGTTATTTTGCAAATAGAATATTAATATAATATCAATTGTTTTTACAAACAAATAAAGTGCATTCACAATATAAAACAAATATTAAATAAAGAAAATCTTATTTATAATGTTAAAAATATATAAAATATTTTTGTTAATAAAAAAATAAAAATGTTTTACAACTTCAAACCATCAAACAGCAATGATTTATAATATTTATAATTAAAACCTAAATTTTTTTTTTAAATAAATATATTATACTAAAATTATTATTTATAAAAATCAAACAAAACAAAAATAAACTTTAATTTTACAAATAAAATCTAAAATATTTTTTTAAAATTTGCCGACTTACGTCATCATCATCAATCATTTCCTTGGTTGATGCTGTTGTCTCATTTCGTCGAATTGAGCCTTGATGAATATCGAAATCGACTTTAAGGCATTGGAAGCTCCTCATAAGAAAAACGATAGGCATAGGAAGCACACCAGCCAAGATCATGGCTAGCGCTACACCCATAACCCAATTTGGATAGCTTGTCTGTTCGACTATTCCCTGTAATTGATTGATAGTTAGACGATAGGCTCGTTTATGACAAAACAAATTGATTATAAATACCAATTCCTTATTCCACGCTCCATATGTAGGATTTTTGATAACCATGAAAATCACTGAGGAAATCAAAATGCAACCCATAATTGCTGGTCCTATGTACCGCCACGTCAATTGCCAGTATAATCCAGGTCGATAGCCAGTCATTTGATAAATATCTTCTGTGAACCTTTTAGATAAATCAATTGAAAGATATTAAATATTCTTGAGAACAGGATTTTAATTTCAAATGTCTACCTTGCATGTCCATAGATATAAACAACTGATATCATTTCCATTAACGCCACAACAACCAATCCAATAGTTCCGGCAAAGGAGTCAAACATTTTCAGCCAATACTCGCCAGCTCCTGTACAGAAAATAAATCCTACTAAGAAGCAGAATAGGCAAACCACACCGGTTACATGCTGTTTTTTGACCCTTTTAACTATGTCAATGTCAAATAGTGTGCAAAGCATTCCTTCTAGAATACCAATCTGAGAACCTAAACCGAGTGATAGAAGCATTGTGAAGAACAGAACCGCCCAGAATGGAGCACCTGGTAACTCAACTATTGCCTGTGTGAAAACAATAAATGCCAATCCAGTACCTTCTGCTGCCTGTTTTATAAAAAAATATTTTTATACAAATATTTTGTATGCGCAAAAATATTCTTACACTATCCAACATTGCTGATAAACTGCATTCTTCCAATTCAAGAATCTTAGAATCACTGCCATTGATTTTATGCATGGCTGCTTCGTATTCTTCCAAGGATACGTTTCTAAATGGCAAGTATGAATGTTTGAAAAGGATTTCTTTATTCCTGAAAAGAAAAAATGTAATAATTTAGTATAACTTTGTTAAAATAAGAATATTTGAATTTAAGAAGTGTTTGATTTAACTGAGAACAACATGTGTCCACGAACACTATTTTTGACAGGAATTATAGATATTTTAACAGTATCAGTTTATTTGATTTTGCTGATCGGTGGACTCGAACAAACTCATGTTCGAGCTGGGAGGCGGGCCGATCATCATATTCGGTTGATGATGGTGGGTTATTATAATTTTTGTATACTTGAAAAAAAATCTTTTTATTTGATTTTGTCGATAATCAAACTAGAACCCAATTATGTATGTCAGTACTGTGAAGACTCTTAGGGCCAGTCTTTTAAGCTCTGGTTAAATCTCTGGCTTGGTCACCATACACTTTTCTTAACCAGTTGTTTTTGAAGTTGGTTAGCCACGATTCGTCTTTTCACCGTTTTATCTACTTTGGTTACCAAACCAGAGATAGTTACAGTTTTTCAGTGGTCCAGTTGTGAAACGAAATCTCTGGTTAAGTTTGTTTATACTTTTTTGAATGCGAGAGAAAGACATCGAAGATTTTGTCAGTAATTAATAACAGCTTGTCTCGTTTCGATGTACATGGATAAACAAAATTGATTCATTTACGAACAAAGGAAAACAAAAAAATATACATAAAATATAGGGGTGGAATTTATTAAGATGGTAGATCATCATTTTTTTTAATTTTATTCTTTGCGATTAGTAGTAATAATCAATAAGTATCTAATATATTATTTATCATTCAACACAAATTTGAAAAAAACAATCGCTTATCACAGAATTTCTGTGGTTAACCAAGCAAAATTGACTGGTTAACGAAATCTCTGTTAACCATAGATTCTCTGGTTAAAATTTTGCTGAAAAGACCAAATCTCTGTTAACCGACTGGAATAATGACACTGACCACGGAAAATTAGCTGCTTAACGTAATCTATGGTAACCATAGATTCTCTGATTAAGGTTTTGTTGAAAAGACAGAATCTATGGTTACCAGCTGAAATTATCAATGATTAAACTTAACCAGAGCTGAAAAGACTGGCCCTTAGACAGTCTAACTGCAGTACGTTATCATAAAAAAAAACTTGAAAAAAAGTTGTTGACTAAATCCACTTAATTAAATAAATATATGCAATAACTAAATGGAGGAATATCAACGCCTGTTTAACTTTCGGAGACAACATGGATTGATCTAAAACTTTTAGGTTCAAAATGTCATCTTAAAAAAGACCTCATCTCATAACTGTGTACTCTCTCTCTCTTCCAAACCACAGTGTTCGTGTGACTTTTATAAGTAAATAAGTTTGGGTATGTATGAACATAAAAAGAAAATAAACTTTCTTGACATTCAAAACTTTTTTTTTCAATTTTAAAAATAAATTATGCCATCATAGAATATAGCTATGAAATTTTCAAATGGGTGCGGAGTAAAAAATAAAGGCATTTTAATTTTAAACCTATAAAGAAAAAATAAAAACTTTTGTTGATCCCCATCATACGTTGAACATTTAACAAAGTTGCGTGTAATAACTTTGAATATTCTTTGTTAAAATGACTTTTACACAAAGTGTGTATGGTTGACAGAGCAGAATGGAGGTTTAGAGACTTTAGAGTATACGCATTTATGTGATTCCTATTAAATATAGGAGGGAAATTGAAAGGCCTTTGTAAATATTCCTTAGATGAATTTTCCTTCATACATTATGTAATGTACTTATGTACCTATATAATTTGTAAACCAAAGACTAAATTATATCAACATATATAATTACATGATATAGGTACACCAATTAGCGACTTATATATATTGAATAATTGTTAATCCTTTGATGAACAAGTAAAAACATAGAAACGCAAAATGATAAACCATTTTTTGATGAAGTTTTACATTCGTTAGTGAAATTTAACCCGAGATAAAAATCAAACATATCATTACGATGAGACAGACATCCGATAAAAGTGCGTTCAGTGTATATAAATTTCTATAGTACAATCATGGAGCAGCGCCATCTAAAGAAAGTTTTGAACCGCACATTTGGAGGTTCTTACATTTACTAAGTGTCTATTCTGTTACCCTAACAAAGTCGTCAAAAAAAAACAAATTAATAATATTTAATGTATTTTATTGGCTCTAAAATCCATAGTTCCTTGACAAGAGTCGTAAACATAACAAATATCATATATGTTTACGACTGTTGTTGGGGTAACAGAATAGACACCTAGTAAATGCACGAACCTAACAATGTGTTATTCACAAGTTTCTTAAGATGGCCAGGCGGTGATTATTCAGCATGAAAATACTATAGAAATGTATATCCAATGGTGCGTTCAGCAAAAGTTTCAAACATCCTAAACAACGTAACGTTTGAATTTCATCAAACTTAACTGGCTTTAAGCAATGTAATTTAAATATGATAAACTCGAGTTTTTCTAAAAATTGTTTAAATTAAACAGACCTAATATCTAAGGTCTGATTGCACTCAAGTCAAGATGATTTTTTTTGTAATGAAATTATTATTATTAAACACAGGACGACCGTTTAGGAAGCGACGAAGCACATTGGTTTTGAATACCTGATGTATATCATAATGAAGGGGAAAAACGTGTAAAGTAGTTCCACAAATGTTATGTATTTAATAATACGTGCGAAGTTAGTCTTAAGGGTGAACTTATGAGCATTCTAGCTTATGCGAGTATTACGATGCTTTTAGAATAATTTTTCTCGCAAATCAAAATCTCGCATTCGAAATCTCACATGGCGAAATCTGGCAATTACATAAACCCGGTTTTCAAATTCTCTCAAAAAAAAAAATTCTGTTTTTTAGAATCTCGCAATTACAAAAACCCGCAAACTAAAATCCTCACAATTAAAATAAGACAAATAAAAATGCTTAAGCAGTGGTTTTTTCATCTTCTTCAGAATAATAGGGACCAGTGGATTTATGTATTTCAAGCAAGTTAAGTTCGAAAGAAAAATTGTGCCCTAAAACCGTCCATGCTCTCAAGTACAGGAGAAGTCACTCTGTGACAGCGTAAAATTTGCAGCAAACTTAACTGCAAACAATTTTGCCTTTGTCTGAGAGCTTACCACAAGAGCGCATTATACAGTATAATTTTTAATATTTTTATTAAAATGACCTTTGGATTTCCGATGTAGTTTTTACTATTTCGGTTTCCCTCAATTGATTTGGCTTTATAACGTCCTCAGAACCTGATAACCTCTTTACACCTGTGATTGTACCAGGAATTATCTTTGGTTTAATATATTTGACTATGGTTCATTATAAGAATCTTGTTGATATAACGATTTCAGTGCGAAAATAGTGGGAAGCAATTTTTATGATGGAGTCTGACAGCGCATCAATTATCGCAATTATCTTATCGCAATTATCTTATTGTTATCTGATTATTTGTAAAAAAAAATGTTGCACATCAAATGTTCCTTGTGTGCATAATGCAGCTATGTTCTAAGCACTTCACATAACTACCTGATATATTCTTTGACACACGCAATTTTTAATCAAAATCAATAGAATCGTTTCTGAAATAAAAATTAGAAAAACAGGAACACCGAATGATGGCATGACGAAATCTTCTTTTTTGGACTTCTTTATCTCGATTAATTTTTAACAAAAAGAAAAAAACGTGTCTCTGTCTAATATCTTCGGATAATTTTCATGTTGTTGTATAATTTTACTTACACTTCAATACATCGATCAACATTCACAGTCGCTTTGAAACCAAGAATCGCAAATATTACCACACTAGCATAAATTGCAGTTATTGCATTGCAAACCGACACCAATATCACATCTCGAACACAATTATTTTTTGGAGTATTATAACTTCCGAATGCAATTAAAGATCCAAAAGCAAGTCCAAATGAATAGAACACTTGTGTAGCAGCATCAAGCCAAACTGTTGGATCTGCAAGTTTTTCCACCTTTGGCGTATACATATGCATTAATCCAGCACTGGCACCACGTAGAGTTATTCCACGAATGAAGAATATTGTTAAGACAACATATGGAAATAATGATGTGAAATAAACAACTTTTCCCGAACTCTGAATACCCTTCATCACAATGAAGAAAACAATTGTCCAAGACAACATCAAGCATAAGACAATCCACCATTTCAGACCTCCAGGTTCATCCATCGATGGAGCTGCATCGAGGGTTGTACGATACCAAAAGTATGCGGTCTCTGATGAACGTGCACATTCTTCCACTTCGTATGTTGCATTACCAGGACATGATGCCCAAGGCAATGGATACTATATGAAAAGATAAAGTAAATATATTTATTTTAGCAAACATAATATGTAGATTGACTGAGATGTGAACTTACCCGAAAGCTGTTGAATAAATAAAAGAAAACCCATGTTATTATAACATTGTAATATAATGCCACAAATAACGTTACAATACACGATGATATTCCAATTCCACCCAACCACGGATGAATAGTATTCCAAACACCAAGTGCACCTAGTCTCATTCTCTGTCCAATTCCAAGTTCAATAAGAAACAGGGGTACGCCTTCTAAGACCAACATGATCATGAAAGGTATAAGAAATGCACCTGAAATAAAGAAAAAAAATCATTAATATTCCAAAATAAGAGATAAGGTAAGGTAGGTGGGGGTATTTCACACGTTTACATAGTAATTTAAATTACAAACATAATTTTGATTTTCGTTTGTAGGTATAAGATATCATTTATGAAATTATGTCATTTATATGTTTAAAAAATGTATAACCGAAACTTATGTTAAAAGCCTTATAAATACAAAATTCCTCCTTGGGGGACTGTCATTCGTTGTGGGAAATAACTTAATACGAAAGTAAAATTAATTCCCACCAAAAAGATAAATTAAACCATATAACTCTTAGTAGGAATTTACTTCACGAAACAAAGTAAAATTATTTTATACTATTATTAAGTTAATTCCCATGTGAAGTTTATGAAACAATTAGAAAAATTTAACTAATATCAGCAATCACCATCTCAGGTTAAGCGTTTGTATTCGTTAACAGGTTCATAGGAAGAGTTAATAGGTACTTACCGCGATAGTACATACATTGTATATAAATTTCTATAGTACAACCATGGAGCAGCGCCATCTAAAGAATGTTGTTAACTGCACATTTGGAGGTTCTTACATTTACTTAAGTGTCTATTCTGTTACCCTAACAATAGTCGTCTACGAAACAAATTAATAATATATAATGTATTTTATTGGCTCTAAAATCCATATTTCCTTGACAAGAGTCGTAAACAAAACAAAAATAATATATTTTTACGACTGTTGTCAGGGTTACAGAATAGACAAATATTAAATGCACGAACTTAAAAATGTGTTTATCACACGTTTCTCAAGATGGCCAGGCGGTGATTATTCAGCATGAAAATACTATAGAAATGTATATACAATGGTACATATTTGATTATGATGGATTAAGAAATGTTTTGATTCATGCCCTGAATGATCCCTACATGCAGTGTCCCTTAAAGTTCTTACAGAGCAATATTTGTATAAAAAAAAGTAACAAACAGCCAAAGATTATCATTTGCCCTTGCAATCCCATATCCTTTCATCTATGTCTTTGCAGCTCGTTGCTTAACATGAAACCACGTTTGCGAATTCCTAGCATATCAACTGAAAACCTTGATGATTTCTTTTAATTTCTTGTGTAAACTACCGTAGAATTGTGTTGGTCAAACAGTAGTACTATACTTCATTCACATGACGTAGTAATGGAACCATCTTGGATTTTCTACCACACGATATTAGAAATTCAAATACTTTTATGGAACCATTTTCTGTTTGCCATACAAAGCCTGGTTTAACCTGTTATTTACTCTTTCCAGGAAAACTGAAATGATGGATTGTGAAGTGTGTTTAGAAAAAAAATTCTGAATTATTTATTCTGAATAATTTTGGATGCAAAAAGGTGAATAATCAAAGAAACTGTAGTCCAACCAAAAACTAAATAACAAGAATCATGTAGTGGACGCAAAAGGCACTTCATTTGCAACAATGGAGGTGGAAGTAGCATTTTCCGCTCGAATCAATATTAATCTATGTTGCTCAAATTTTAATTGTACCCTCTTTTCTCCAGCGACCGACGCGATGCTATAAAACCAAATAACAATTAAGATCCTCAAAACCAACAAAGGAGGCCTAGATTGCATCCGCGGAAAATTCTTTAAAGCCGATCCCGCGCCTCAACTGGTAATGTTTGTCGGGCCATCTGGGATACCAAAACGTACTCCAGCGTCTGAAAGGTCGGTGTTATTTTTAAATTGCCAAAAAAAGGTGCGATCTAAAGAATCATGCAATATCTAATGCATTACGGAATTTTTTTCCATTACCTAAGTTAATAGAAAGTATCATTCTCGATAGTATAAAGGAAATAAATAACTTTATAATTCCTTTTAAGTATAGCAGGGAGTAAACTATTTGATTTCTGTCGTTGTCAGCAATTCTAAATCTGCAGACAATCGACAATATTCTGACTGTTAAGTAGCAGATTCTGAAATATATAATACACTGAAGAGCGCATGAAAAACTCAGCCACTTTGACGGAAGTAACAGCCTCCTGTCGGTGTTAAAGGATCATTCAACAAAAATAGAAAATTTGTAATAAAATCAATAATATTTCAATGTTTAAATCGCATCCCTGTTTTTTTTTTAATTACACACTGATGACGTAAATTTCCCATTAAGGTGCAAAACAAACTTGTTGATTCTATGATGAACATAAATGTCTTACTGCCTTATTAATATAAAGTAAACTGTAATTTTAACTCTAATATTCAAGAAATCCATGTATTACTAATATGTTCTGGAACCAACTGGCCGGATCAGTAAATAATTGCCTTTACATTGAGTGTGAATTTTTTTTAATCCATAGATTACTTAACTCGGAAATAAGACTTAAAGTTACCGTTTATTTTTTTATTAATAAGGCTGTTATTTTATAAGTTAGTTGGTTTTTTTTTATAAAACCCAGGTTATTAATTTCTCCTAAATGCCAAACCCAAAAAGAGAAAACAACATTTGCCGAAGAAGATAAAACGACGAACTATACGACAGCGACATAAGCCTGGCTTGGCCGTGTAAAGCGAATGGACATCTTAGCTCCAGCTCGTAAAGTCTTCAACGCCAAACCAGAGGGAGTCAGAAGCCAAGGGGGTCATCTTCGATGGAGCGACCAGGTAGAGGGAGATCTCCGACTACTTGGAGTGCGAAATTGGAGACGGCAGGCTGGATATCGAGCCGGCTGAAGGGACATATTGAGTAAGGCCTATAAGCACCATGCTCTAGTTGAGCCAATATAAGTAAGTAAGTAAATGCCAAACCCTCCTGACCTTACACTTTCATAATATGTCGCCCCTTAAAATTAATCACTCACGCATTAAAAAGATATGAGAACTCTAGAAGACTCATAAAACCAGACAGGGGAAATTAAGTTATTTTTCCACAATTCAAAGTCATTAGGTATAATCATTTAGCATAAATGAAATAAAAACAATTCCACCCATCAGTTGGTCATTTAATTTGTTTGTTACTTTCAAGTGGAAACTCATTCAATGTATGTCAGTCAGTCAGTCAGTCACTTATATCCCAAACATGCAACTAACTAGATTACTGAAGAATAAAATTCTTGATGCATTTTTCTATTATTGTCAAAAGCAGCTAAATTGAAGTAGGGAATATGAAAAGTATAAAATTTCCATTTGGCCAAATCTCTAAAGAGTTTTTTTCTGTTTATATTTGCAATTCTGGAATAGAAAGAATTTTGTGTGCTTTTTATGTATGTATGTGCATTTTCCATATTGCTTTACCCTTCTGTCGAATAAATATATAAACTATTCTATATGAGATATCAAGTTGCCATTTTGTGTTTCAAAATAAACACAAACACTTTATGGTGGGCGGTGGTATGTCCTTTGAACGAACTAACTGTGTGTGTTAAACTAACAACTAAAATAAATGCTTTTCAGAGTGAGAGTTTTTTTTTGAAGTTGGTAAAATAATAGCTCTCCTTCTCAAAGGCACAGTTAAGTAAGGTAGCTATTTAAATTAGAGCATTGATGCAACGGACACAATGAAGCAACTCAGAATGGTCTTACATCCTTTTTGTTGCCAAGAAATTATGTAATATGTAATTTCTAGGTCAAATTCTAGGTCAAAGTAGAAAGAAAGAACTTGATGGCCACTTTTCAAGGAACATAATATATAGTAGGTTTCTCAATAAGGAATAAACTGAATATTTTGAATTGATTTTATTACGTTGTAAAATATAGTCCAGTCAAACGGTAGTTTCACGTCGCTGAATCCGAATCTCAAGAAATCCAACAAAATTTCCTGGTGCATTGTGAGATATCCGCAAAAAACCAAAGAATTTTCGTACTTTTTCGGGTTTTTGCTTACATCTCGGAAACTATGAGTCTTAACTGAAATTTTACCTGAAACAAAATGACCATTAAATTTCCTACATAATTCACATATTGTTTATTTCTCAGGCGTACTATTAGTCCGTTAGAGCGCGTTGGAATTTCAACATAATATCCCACCAATAATATCCCACCAACCATTAAAGGTTTGTTTTGTTTGTTTTTTTACAGAACTGGGAAATTGTGTTGAAATTTCAAAGCACTTCTGAGAAATAAACAATATACATGAATTTTGTAGCAAATTTAATAGTCTTTCATTTTGTTTTGGGTAAAATTTTAGTTAAGACGCATAGTTTCCGAGATGTAAGCAAAAAAACCGAAACCGCGCCGTTTTTCGCGGATATCTGAAAACAGACCAGGATATTTTGTTGGATTTCTTCAGATTCAGATTCAGTGACCCAAAAAACATAGAATTCGAAAAAAAAATCCATTTGTATATTTTTTGTAACATGAGGACGATTTTAACTAAGCTTTGACTGGACGAATTAACGGAGCAAACGAATGTAAAATAAATAATACCTTATATTGTTACCACAAACATTTATTTATTTTCATATCCCAAAGGAAATACGCAAGAATTTCTCCAATAGCTTTAGACAAATTATAGACAACAGATTCTGCGTTGTCAACCATTTCGTAAAAAAATGGGCCCTCTTAAAGAGTATGCGTTTTTCATAGAAGCTCAACATTGACTTACAAATCGAAATATGAAATCCAGACTTAAACACAAATATTAAAAAGAATCATACAAAAAATAACAAAAAATAAAAGGCACGACTGGGTCGGACAAACTTGCTCTTGTGTAAGATTACTAACCTTTGGCTTAGGATACTAAGCAAGAAACTATAATAAATAGTCGGAAGTAAAAATAGTTTTTATAGCGTTTTTGTGGCAGGTACCGTTAATAAGGTGATTTAAAAAAAAATTTTTACGAAAAACTTCCTTATTAGCAAAAAATCAGTCACACAAAATATTATCAAAATCGATCCAATTTTTTTCGAGAAAAATTGGATTTTCTGTAGTGTTTATATGAGATAAGGTGATTTTGAAAATACATTTCTAACGAAAAACTCCATTATTGGAAAAAAATCAGTCACATTAAATTTTACCAAAGTCGATCGTATATTTTACGAGAAAAATTGGATTTTCTTTAAGGTTTATTTGCCAGGTACCGTCGTTAATATGTATACTTATTCTGAAAAAATGATAAACACAACCTTTGGCTACAAATCCATTGTACGAAATTTTATAAAAATCGAAAAATGGAATTGTCTAAAACGCTTGTATGGCAGGTACCGTTAAAAATCTAGTTGTACAAATTTTTTTTTGTTGAAAAACATCACCGTTTTCAAAAAATCAGTCATGTTAAATTTTTTCAAAATCGATCGTATTTTTTTCGAGAAAATTAAATTATATGTTACGTTTATATGACAGGTACCGTTATTTTCAGACCTTGGATAAAAATCAAAAATACGCCTGGGCATATTACTCTAAAAATACAGAGTACCAAGTTTGAAGAAAATCATACCAAACGTTTAGGCTGTAGGTGTCGAAACATCCAGACTGACAGACAGACAGACAGAATTGTCGGACCTACTTTTTTAGTGTTCTCTATCATCGTAATGTCAAATAATCTCAAAACTTTTTTTTTACAAATACAAAACTTGCCTTATAGTACTTAGCTATAATCGCAAGTAAAAATAGTAATTGTTCATAATATACCTAGTAATTTTAAAATTGTGATAAGAATCCCTCAAAAGAGGGACATAAGTAAAAAATGACTTTGGAATTATGTCCCGAGGAGTCACAGTACCTGGTGGCCGACAGTTGATATTGGTAAGGGCCCCTCTTCAACCTCCCTTGCCCGGCCCACCTTAGGATTGGGGGTGCGGGTGCGAGTTTGGGTGGGTGTAAGTTTGGTAATGAAAAAAATTTTGTTTCTAAAAAAAATATGTCCCACTTTGAAGGGACATAAAAGTGGGACATAAGTCAAAAAAATGATTTTGGACTTATGCCCCGAGGAGTTATGTCCCTGCAACATGCTAGTGTGCTAAACGGTTGAAATTATGTAAACCAGACAGTTCTTTCCTGTTCTAATAATACCTCAAAGTTTAAATTTCCTTGTTTTGTAGATAGGGAAGTGCAAGAAGTTGCAAATATGGTTAGTTATCTGTTAATAAAAGCGCATATGATGCCACAAGTTGCTAAAGAACTTGGCTGATGAATACTACATTGCCCCTCGATTCCGATTTGAACTTGAATTGTGACATAAACACTTGATAGTCAGTTGTTTGGCTTCTATTTCGCCGTTAATGATTAAAATCTCATGTATATCATGTCGTCACAAAACTTAGCCAAAGGGTGTCGAAACATAGGCAAGTCACGCGAAATTTCATTTCTTGTCATGGACTGACCTTCCTCTATCGAAGTTCATTGAATAAAATAGAAACTACCCTTATCAAAATGTGATTTATCATAATTTTATTAACTATGTATATATATGTCCCACATGTTTTCTTAACATTATGTGGTTTGATAAAGTTCACCTAAACAAAGTTTTTAACAAAAACTTAATACCTATTCCAATTCAAAAGTTCTAAAGTATTACTTTCGGTTTCGCTACATTATTTATATACCTACATATATGTTTGTATAACATCAGTGAATAACAAAAATCTTAATTAATTTTTATGTAAAAAAAAATACATTAATCATCAAATCAGCTTTCTAGCTGTTGGATTCTTGTAAAGAAGAAGCCATATGGCGCCAAAGAACTTAAGTTTTGCTTTGTTAATTTTATTCCCACACAAATTACAGGACTTTTGACTTTTAGTAAGTTCCTAATCTATGTATGTACATACCTACGGTTGACTGCGCCAATAAAAGTCATCAATATAGGCGGTACCAAGGCCGTAACCAGGGGGGGGGTTCACAGGGGTTCAACCCCCCCCCCCCCCCCCGAAAATTTTTAGAAATGCATCTGTAAATCAACCTTTTCCGCATAAGTATGAAATTGAAATTTGTGCTCAAATAATTAGTGATTATGTTCAAAACATTCCGATTTTAGTTTAAAGCCTACGTAGTTAGGTACCAACATAATTTTCGATGAATTTAGTAAAGTAGCCTCAGGATGCCAGGTTACTTTTGCTTCGATTGCACATGTTGAATAACTAAACGCCTCAAGGAAATTTAGTATACCTAGATAGGTATGTGTATGCATCTACATGAAACAATATGTATAGTAAAAACGTATATTCTTATTTCCCTTCCAAATAAAATAATGGTGTCCTTGTGCGCATTAGTTTTCAACTTCGTTATTCCACTTATATAGTTGCAATTGTAACTTGCAACATTTTAGCCGGTTCATTCCATGCGTTTCTATTCTCTTGCCAGCAATAGGCAAAAAGGAATGAGCAACAACTTAGTATGTGCTGTGGATGAAAAACTCCAAATTCCACGAATTGTGTCAAGGCAACAGTACAGACAAAACTTGAGCACAACGGATCCTGAAACCTATTTTAGGATAAGTATAATGATTCCTCTTTTAGATGATTTTTTAAGTCAGCTTAAAATAAGATTTAAAAATCATAAGTCCATACTTTCCTCTTTGTGCATTTTAATTCCATCGATCTTTGGCGGCAAATATGAACAAAATTACAACGAAGAAAACTTCAAATTTTATAGATCTTTTTTTGGATTGGGACACTTTAGAAGCTGAGTTTACGTTATGGAAGACAAAATACCATAGACAAAAAGATACAGAGCGTTCAAAGAGTGCAATAACAGCTCTTGTGGAATGCAATAAGAATCTGTTTCCTAACATCCACAAGCTTCTCAAAATTTTGGCGATACTACCGGTTTCAACGTGGTGTACACGTTGAAAGAACATTTTCGACAATGAAACGTCTAAAAACTTACCTTAGAAATTCTAACGGCGAAGAAAGACTAACAGGATTGGCATTAATGTCAATTCATCGACAAATTGAGATTAACACTGAGGAAGTTTTAGACATATTTGCAGCACAGAAGGCCAGAAGATTAAATTTAATTTTATAAAAATGATATACTTACATGTTATTTAATACTTTTTTTTTATAATAAAATCTTAAAGAGTGATGATAAATGTACCTACCTAATAAATAATAACTTAAAATCTTTTAGTTTTTCAAATTTGTTTGAGAGTTTTCTTGAAAAACTAACTATGCAATTGTATTTTATTAGCAGTACTCTACCTAGGAAAAAATATTGAAAATCGTTAAAGCAGTTTTTTTTTTAACCGTTTTCTTTTCTAATATTTGAAAAATATTTTGCAATTTTTTGAGTATTTCAATACATCAAAATCTGTAGTTCATCTGGAAAAAAATCTGAAAAAATTCGATATTCGCTTTTCCAACATATTTAAAAAATCTAAAAAGTTATGTATATGAATTTGATCATAAAAACCTTCCTAAATTTTAAATTTAATTGAAATCGGTTTTGTTGTTAACGAGAAATTCTGATTTTAAAAAATCGGTTCTATGGGAGGTACTGTTTTAAGATAAATCTCGAATGTTTTATCAAATCGTTAAGGCCATTTTTAGAAAAATTAAGTTTTACCATTGTTTTAAAGCTAAAATTCCAATTTCAACAACGCCTAGTGCGAGACTACTAAATAAACACTCTGAACCAAGTTTGCAAATCAGCCTATCCATTTAGGGTGCAGATCTGCAAACAGGCAGTCGGACGAACAGAATTTTCCAACACACTTTTGTCTACTTCCCTATCATCGCAATATCATGTTTATTTTTTATCTCAATTTTTTTTTTGACGAATCCATAACTTGCCTTATACATAGAATAGTATCATTATCGCAACTAAAAGTCGTTTTTGGTGGATTTTGGGTGAATGGGCTGTACTAATTTTATTTATTACATCTACAGAAAGGTACAGATTGATTGGTGTATGGAATAAGTATAAACCCCCCCCCCCCCCCCCGAAATAATTGTCTGGCTACGGCCTTGGGCGGTACCAAGGTCAAACTGTTTCTATCAACTATTAAAGTGCCGGATTAACAGATGTGCAAATAACCACGTGTTTAAGGCCCGCAAAGTCAGGAAAATTTAATTTTGTATTAAAATTTTCGAGATGTTTTTGTATTAACTATATGCTTAGGTGTAAAATAAATAGCCAGCATTTCTTCGTCAGTAAAATTTATAAGAAGTGGAGTTAAATAAGTCAAATCGTTCCTTAAAACTTATGGTCACATTGCAATGGGCTGTGTTCGTTTTGATTGACTTAAGTATTTAGTATAGAGATGGTATGGTATTCAGTAGCAAAAATTCTGCTGTTTTTGAAGAAGTGGAAGAATTTTTGAAGATTGTGGATTATTTTACTTTTCAATAGAAGAACAACAAAAAATAACGTAAGCTCCCGTGCATTGTCGACTATTTGAACCCTCTTCAACAGAAATTAATGTGAATTCTCTCTCTAGGTGACAATGACCTGATAAATATTCAAAAATATCTTTCATATCTTTAAGTCCACAATTGGCAGTTAATATTTATTAGCCGGTCAGCCAATTTGGTCTGTCTATGTCATCTCAACTAAGGAAATCCTTATAAATCCTGTATATCAACCTGAAATGTCAAAATTCAATTAAGTTCACATTTTGGTACATGGCTTCCTCATTTTTCTATAAGGAAACAGTGAATAGGCCATCGATATGAACGCCGATAACGATTCTACGGGGGTTCAAATGCCCCCCAAAATAGATTTTACTCAATAACTATCACTGCTAGAAAAACAAATGTTAATGGAAAACTTGTATAGCTTAGACAATTTCGTATAAAAAATTATTTAATCATTTTTTTGTAAACTTAAAAGTTTTCTAAATGAAACAATCGCTAGATACGACCATAACAGTTATTAAGAAAAACTAGCTACCCATAGCCTGTCGTTGCTCAGTCATATCCTATTTTTTAATCCTATCGAAACTCACAGGAGCACCCGCTGGGTTATCTGAAGATTGCCTGAAAATTTTATCAAAATCGGTTCACCCGTTTTGGAGTACATAGAGAACATCCATCATACACACATAGATTTCTATATACACTGAGTTACAAAAAAAGTGGCGCACCTTGAAATTTTGCAACATTTTGAAGTAACTTAAACAAATAAACGTTTTTCTGGTACAGTTTTGTTTATTAACATAAAAGTAAATCACTCATGTAATAAAAAACGAAAAAATAGGAAGAACTTAGAAATAAACCATAAATTAAGGAAAATGGGCATAAACTTCAAAACTTAAACTTTTACATTTTTTTTTTTTTTTTAACTAGTCCTTGTTTCTTCAATAGTGGGTATTGCCTCCACGAACATCTAATAAAGCTTTAATTCGCCTGGACATACCTTGGATAAGGTTGTCAAAATGATAACAACACATCAAAAAGTATGACTGCGCCACTTTTTTTGTAACTGAGTGTATTTATAAGATGTAAAGCAGATATAGGGTGATTGGCATAATATGCAACAAAATGCTATAGCGAGAGTAATTTTAAGATAAAAAGATTCGTATGGGAAGGTGGGGTGTACCAGGGTCGGGTGTATTACATTTCAAAAAAAATTAAATAAATTGTTCCAAATATTTAAATAAATAATTTACTGTTTGATTCTCAAAAAGCTCATCCCACAAGATTTCTGTCATTGGGCCTTTAAAATTTTCAATACGGCACTGACTAACAATAATACTGCACAAGTTTGAATAAATATTTATATTTGAACTGCTCAAAGGTCAGCAACCTCACATGGGAAAAAAATATTATTTTAAATAGGTTGGTATATTTTTTTTTTAATTCAATTTGTGTTCTTCTTATTGTTTCAAGTTACAATAACGTTAAACGAACTAAGGTCAGGATATGACGAGTTACTTTAAAGCTATATATGTAGACGTACCCTCAATAATAACTGAGTAGTCCTATTCCACACTGTTCAATTTATTTCAAGGACAACAATAATGTTTCTTGTTTAATTCCAAAGCACTTCTGTACAATAGAAAACCTTCACTCCTCTTTCACTTACAAGTACAATCATGCACAAAATGATGTTTGTATGTTGCCATTCAACCCCTTTAAATGAAAGTTTCCTTATACATATTTGGAAGAAAAAAAACTAATAGTAAGGGATGTTATGTAATTCTACCCTCTATGAAAAAATTGATTCTCTAAGCAAAAAAAAAAAGAATTCTCTTTGATTTTCACAGATTTTGGGTTACGTGGTTACGTCTTACCTTTCCTCGTTTACTGATGATTTAGTGAAGGAAAGGAAGAAGGAAGTTATATTCCGGTATCTTAAGAATAAATCAGAACGTTATGTAAATAAATGCGTAGATACACTCCAATGTAAATAGAGCAGATGTTTTTTTCTGCGTAAAAAAGGTTTAAAACTTTCCACTGCTGGCATAGGTATAATACATGTTTTTTCCAATAAAATATATAGGTAGGTATTTCTTTTGATATTTTCCTGACTTGTTCAAAATTATACAATTTTTTGGCAGAGAAGAAAGGCTTTTGGTTTTTTTTGTTAGTTTCATAGCAGTTGAAAGAGTTCAAGCCTGCATTATGTGATGTTTTTTTCAGAATTGCATGTTTATTGTCCTTTACGTTGTTATCACTTATCAATTTTCTTTGAGGGCTATTACACCTTGCTGCTTTTGAGGCTTGCATCTTTTCGAACATATGTGAGTGCGAAAGAAAGTTACTAGCGGAATTCTCTTTTTCACTCACATTTGTTCTAAAAGTTGTTAGTAGTGTGCTACTATGTAAGTTCATTTAAGGATATCTGCCATCAAAACAGAAATGTTAAACTGCTTTTGCACGATCAAATCATTGACTAAATCAATTGGGCATAGTGTGAATTGGAATAGTTATAGACGACTCACACGCATCACACGCAAAATGAATGCTATAGGGAAAACCTCTCAAATAAAGGTTTTAGTTTTTCCTAATTTTCTTGAAAACGGCTGATACGATTTTGATGAAACTTTGTGTACTTGCAAGGTTTTTAATATAGCTGCATTTCTAGATTTTGGTAAATGCACATAACGAAGATTTGGTGTTAACGGCTTCTTACAAATTTGGCTGGAACTCCGAAACGGCTTAACCGATTCATTAATATTTGGTATCGCACATAAAATAAATATGAAGCATAAGATGGCGTTTAAAGTTTAAAGCTAAACAACATAAAACCAAAAATATGATGGTACATATTTGCATGATTCAAAATCTGTGTAGTCCCCTAGTTTGCAACAAGAGCAAGTTCATGTGACCCAGTCATGCATTTTCATTTTTTTCTTTGGACAAAAAAACCACAAAAAAATAAAGCAAAAAGCGTCAAATACTAGTAAAAAAGTGCTTTTGTCAAAAAACAAACATTGTAACAATTTAACACTTTTTTTTGAAATTGGTTGATGGTACGATGAAAAGTCACAATATTTTTGTAGAAAATCATATAAGCTTCAATTTGTATCTTAACATTTTTTGCCTAAAATTCATAGTTTTGGAGAAAAAAAATTTAGCTCCGGGCCAAATCATGGGTACTTTTATGGATTTGCTTAAGACATAAAAACAAAGGTTTCCAGCAAAGTTCAGCTTTGTCCGAATTTTCTCGAAGTAAAATTCTAATTTTCCTGGGCTATATAGCTTTTATTGAAATCTGATTGTGTACCAAGTTAATTTCCGTAAATTAAGAGAATACAAGTGTCGATAACATGCGAACACTTTTTCGCAACATTATGGAAAAAGGAAAGACAGTTACAAAAACTTCTGCAAAAAACAAATCCAACGACACCAGCATTCATCAGTTGCTCTTAGGCCTTAGACATGAAACAATCAAAACCGTAGACTTGACTTTTAAGATTTGAACCCGACTAACTACAAAGTGAAAGTACTTCTAACCTTATGTGAGAAATACCGTCTTAATATGACTTTATACGTAGTAGGGTGGATCACGAATTTCTATATTTAATTTTTTTGTATGTGCTTTTGAAATTATGTTTCTCTGAAGCCCAAGATGTAACCGTAATATTTTGTGAAATTTACAAAAAGTTTGATAAATAAATCCTCAAAACTATATTAATTGAACAAATTTTATTTTTGAAAATATTTTGAAAACCAACCGATGATTTTTTTTTTTTTTTGAAATTTAGTTTTCACATGAAAATTATTAATTTGTTAAAATTGAAATGCCTACCCTACTTAAAATTTTTCATAAAAATATTTTGAAAAATTTGTTTAAAAAAATCGATTTCTTTAAAAACTGGACCTATGATTTTGGTAAAAAAAATTGTAAATATATTTTAATATATTAAAATTATTGGCATACCACGATTTTCTTAGAAAACTCTGGTTTGTTCTAAATTGATTTTCAACGTTATTTATTTTTACTATTCTTTTTTTATTTTTTTTTAATTATTTCTTATTTAAATATTTGAAAGAATTTAAGAAATAATTTAATACAAAATACAACAACTGAACCAAAAAAGAACGTAAAATAAAATAAAACAACTTTAAATCGTTACAATTTAGGACTAAACACGAAATTTTTAAAATCAAACTGGTGCAACTTAAAAAAATTGTTTTATCAAAACTTTTACCTTAAAATAAAATTGTTTCAACTTTTAATTAAGATTGTTTGAATTTTTTACTTTAAATTAAAGTTGTTTCGTCTTTGAAATAAAAATGTATTTCTTTTGAAATCATAAAAACCTTCCTTTTAAAGGCGTTACATTTAAATTAAAAGGCGTTTGTAGTAAAAAATCGTAATTTAATCGTTTTCGTATTTAAATCTAAGTACCTAATTCTTTTTAGATTCAAAGTCTTTTTACCAAAGTAGCTTCATGAATTTAAACGCGAGCGCATTAAAAATTACGTTGCTATTTTTCTCTGAGTGTAGGTAACTCGGCACAAGTTTGTGCTACTCAGTCGTGCACTTTATTTACGTATATATATAATTTTCCTTTATTTAAGAACAAAACGATTTTCCTGTTTCGTAATAATGTAAAAAGGCCTATAATCGACTATTAGTAATTATAGTACATATACATATATTAATGTTATAAAGATATTAATGGTTTCTCCTCTTCGCTTATTCTCGGATATTTTTAACATTTCCACTCTATAATGAAAAAAAAAACAGTTACAAATAAAAACACATACTTAAATGTCAAAAACCTTAGGTTACTCACTTATTCGCAGCAATTACCCTTTCTGTATGACCAGATTCTAGGTTATGCTTAATGTTGGGGTGTAAAATGTAAACATTAGTCTAATTGTCTATTTTTAGACTACTTAGCAATATTAAAAGCATGAGTTCCATTTTGAAAAAAAAAAAAAAACGCACCCTTGTCCATTGAAATCACTTTTATTGACGTTTGTAAAGCAAGCAACAATGTAAGAATAAAAATGTACCTATGTTCATAGATAATAATGCTCTTCTATTATGCGATTATGCCTCACTATAATAAATAAACTGAATCGTCATATAAAATTTGTACAATCACCCTTTTCTCATAAGAAAAAATAAAATGTAAGTAAAATCGTTAATATAATTTGTTGTGTTTATTTTCTACTAAAAATGACAAACAAAAACTGTAGAAAACCAAATGACTTTGGAATAAGGTTGACCTTTTCATCAAAAAAGATGGTCCTCTATATAGCTTTTGGTTTGCGTAGGTAAAGCTGACTTTAACTAAATATAGAAATAGTATTAGATTAATATACGAACGAAAAATTGAATATTTTTCAATATTTATCGAATGCGCAAATTGTAGTATACATTTTGGAACAAAAGCTTTTAAAATATGTATTATGAGAAGTTCAAAATATTGCCGTCAACGCTTATGTATATTTTTGTAGTTGCCAGGAATGTCTTGGAAGAGAAGAGGCATATGGATATGATGATCTTTATCAAAACTTACATAATATTGCAAATAATTATTTTGTCTTATTTTATAAAAGAGAAATGCTATTTGTTACGTAATCGTTTAATTGTATAAGATCGCTAAGGAAAATTTCGATTGAAAACATCCGTATTTCATGAGCATTTGTTTAATTGTAATGTTTTAATAGACTATTCGGCAAGAAATGTCTGGGAGAATTTAAAGCTTGAAATTTATCACCTGGTTAACAAAGATCCACAATGCCTGGTGATTCATTAACAGGAATCAAAACGAGTAGGTTTAGGTTGTATGTGTATATCAAGTGAAGAACAAATCGTATGGTAAGAGGTTCATCTCCACCCTCCCGTTTTATTGTTGTTATTGCTGATATGAAAAAATAGATTTTTCATCAGAGGTGTACCGACGGAGGGGGTGTGGGGGGGTGTATCACCCCCCCAACGGATTTGCAGAGTCGGCAAAGTAGGCATTTTGAAATTTTAAAATATTTAAAAGTATTAGAGTCGGCGAATTCGAGATTTTTGAACTAAGTTGTACAAGTCGGCATATTCTTAAAGGTTTTTAAACTTATAAAAGCAAGGAAGTCGGTATTTTCGATGGTTTTTAAACTAAAGTGTACAAGTAGGAATTAACGTACAATTTTAAACTTAAAGCGAGAATATAGTTAATAGTTTTTAAAATCTATTAGGTAAATCAAGAAAAAAATATTTTCAAAGCTTGTAATTTTAAGTGTAAGCGTCGGTATGTATGCAGATTTTAATATTTATAACAGCGAGGGAGTCGGAATATGCGATTGTTTTTGAACTTAAGAGTGAAAGTCAACATTTTTGCAAGTTTTCAAACTTGTATTAGAAAGAAAGTAGACAATTTGATGTTTTCAAATTAATTAAAGCATGAAAGTCGGCATTGTCAAGGGTTTTTAATTTTAATGTGAAAGTCGGTATTTTCGCACATGAAAAGTGCATCTCATCTTAGTCGTTTGGATTCGAAAAAAAAATTGTAGGTCCCTCCAATCCTGTAGAACTAACAACGCACAAAAGGATTGTTTGAGAGTGCAAATCAAGGCCGTGGTTCAAACTGTCAGTGCCACTAAATTTATATTTTTTTTTAGTAAAAGCTATCATTGAATATTATTGAAAAGCTATCAAAAAATGTTATATTTTTCTATTTTCAGGCAAATAATTCCAACAAATTAATTTCCGATTATTATTGCCCGACAGGGTAACACTTGTCGTGGTCACAACCCGTGATGTTTTTTTTCACGACAAGTATAACCTTGTCAAAACGTCGGGCAATAATAATCAGAAAATAATTTTTGATTTAAATAAACAATCGCGGTAAGTCCGTTAAATGATTCTTTTTTAAAACTTACTTGGTTATTGCAATTTGCAACCAATTAAATTAAGACAAATTCAACCGATATAGTAGTTTAATAAACTTAAGTACTCTTTAACAGAGGCAGTGGGTAAAATTCCTTAAACCCGTGAAGCAAAGCGGGCCACTAGGGTACCAACTGTCTATGAGTAAACTGTTGTTAAAGGCGCCTGTCAGTGACAAACAACTTGTTATAACCTATGCAACAAATTTCTGTAGGAGAACTATTTCGCGTTCGCAAAATTATGTGCTTTTAGACAGACTTTAAAAAATATTATTGCATTAACTAATTTATACCATTTGCGTTTTTAAAAACTATTGGTTAAAAAACTTTTCTTTAAACTTGATACATATGTACATATTAACTAAAAATGAATACATTGCTATTGAAAGAATTCACGTGTTATATTTTTTCAATAACGCAATAGTAGATACTCAATATTATAGTTTCGTGGATATTCTTTGATTATTCCAAACATCCAGTTATTTTGTTACTTTTTAAAATATAGGGATGCTGAATAGATTGCATCCGACAAATTCCCAAAATATGTCGGCAAATTCCTAATAAAAAGTCGGCATTTCAATAAAACTCACCCCCCCCCCCACAGCTCGTATAGACATATGTTCATTGTACCTTTATACATATATGCATATTTATTACTTTAACAATTTGATTACATAAAATATTTGTAATTTTAATTTGTTCGAAATAAATCCCCAAGTTTGGCCATTTCACTATTGAAATAAAAAAAACATATATTGAAACTAATTCGCTATTGCAGCGCTATATAGGTTGAACCGCTATCTGCTCTTATTAAAAGTTTGTATAAAAAAAATCAAATGTTTTAATAATATCAATTTGTACATGTTTATTTTTTCTTTCGAAAGCATAAATTAGAAACATTCTATTGGATCTTTTTTGAGAAAAAAAATTTATAGTCTGATACCCTATATGTATACTGGAAAACAACTAAACTACCCTAACAAAGATATGGACATTTTACAAAGTACTTTTATTTAATATCCCATTTAACTTTTTCTTACAAGCATAGTTAAAGTTCAAACACTAAACAGTCATACCATCACATATTCATACACATAATTTTTTTTAAGAAACGTGATATATACAAAGTTATTTTGTAAGTTGATAACAAACGACATGTGCAATTTTTTTTTAAACTAATACAAAGCGTGATTTTATTAAGACAAAAATAATTACTTTCAAGCAAAGGTAAGGTAGCTTACTTATTTAAGATAAAATTGCTCATAAATCTTAACAGAACAAACAAGTGTTTTCTCCACAACTAATTTGTGAAGTAAAAAAAATCTATAAACCAATTCATTTCAATCTAAAAAAAAACACAAATATTTACATACACCTAAACACTTCGATTTGATTTATAAATGACTGACATACCAAACAAATCATTGAGCGTTGCACGCGTCAAATGTTTTCTTTCATATTTTTTAAAAAGTTTTTTTTTTAATTTATTTTGTGATTGAATGTTTAAGTCAGGTCCGGATTTATAAGCACAGCTATTGAATTTGTTTATTTTTGTTTGACCTCCATTTAGCTATATTTAAACAAAACAGACTCATTTACTATTTAATTCAAACATCTTCAAATTGTGTCATCTTTAATTTTGACAACCTTTACATTTTCGTTTGTAACAGTGTTCTATGTACTTGCCTTGCTAGGTTTGAAAAACATTGCATTTGGAAAATAAGGAGTTACAACTTTCGCTTTACTTTATTAGGCACATGATTACAATCTAATTTAAATCATGTGTCAGTTTCAGTTAGAACTACATAAAGTTAATTTCATATAAGGGCATTTTTTCCACATTCCTATTTATTATTATCTGGAAAAACTTGTTATAAGTAGGAACCTAATATATATTTTAATGAGTTACTTTTTGTAAGTGCCTATCCAAAGCAAACAAGGATGAGAAACTAGTTAACTGTTTTTTTTTTTTCTGTTTCTTTTTACGTACTAAAGCAACTTTTTTTAATAATCCTTACACAAGGGCTGACTTCCCTTCTTCCCTTCGTACGTTATACATATAGGTACACGTAGGAGAAATCAGATGAAGATTATGTAGGGGGTATTCAGAGGGGAATTAACTGGATACGGCGTAAATGAGTTTGAGTAAATCATTTATAATCATGATTTGGGAATTTCTTTAACTAGGTATAAATCATTATCTATCTTTTGGTGCATAGAAGAAAAAGTGCAATAAATTACAGTGTGCAACAGGTTACAGCATAATAATAACAATGTTACAATAGATGCTCATAAGGAAATAAAATGTAATATAGAATCTATATTCCATTCATGTTCACTTTTTCGCTTTCTATCAGCATAAAAGAAAGTTAAAAATAATCAAGTGAGCCGATATACGTTCTGTGTATCTGGCACCCAAGTAATGTTTCATGAACCTACAATTTTTTTCTTTAATTAAAAAAAAAATATGGAAATTACATTACGGATTTAAATGGATACCAAGGAAATAAAATGTAATATAGAATCTATATTCCATTCATGTTCACTTTTTCGCTTTCTATCAGCATAAAAGAAAGAAAAATAATCAAGTGAGCCGATATACGTTCTGTGTATCTGGCACCCAAGTAATGTTTCATGAACCTACAATTTTTTTCTTTAATTAAAAAAAAATATATGGAAATTACATTCTGGATTTAAATGGATATCATTCCGTATTTTTAAATAAAATAACTGAATTCTATGGAGTTTCGGTCTATGCCAACAATGTACCTTCAATGTTAAAAATGAAGTTAAGTTTCTGATCAAATATGACATCCAAGATCTTTCATATCATTGATTCTAACAGAAGGTATATTCAATCTTTCATATGCATAAACTACTGGAAATTGATTTTAGCAGTAAGAAATAACTATTGAGGCAAAATGGGATCTTATTTTACAACAAATTTTTAAATCATCAGCAAACATAAATTTATTTAAAAAAAAAAAACAAATTACCCCAGGAAAATTAGAATTTTACTTCGAAAAAATTCGCTGGATTTTGCTGGAGACTTTTGTTTTTATGTCTTGAGTAAATCCTCAAAATGTTTTGGTCCGGAGCTAAATTTTTTTTCTGGGGAAGGGGTGGAAATTCAGTTTTTTGCTAATTTCTCTGAAACTATGAACTTTATGCAAAAAAATTTCAAGATAAAAATTGTATGATTTTCTAAATGTCTTGGGACTTTTCATCGAAACATCAACGAATTTCGAGAAAAAAATGTTAAATTGTTACAAAGTCTGTTTTTAGACAAAATTCCACCTTTTCACTAGTATTTGGCGCTTTTGCTTTATTTTCGTGTGGTTTTGAACTTACCCCACAGAAAAAAAATAAAATGCATGACTAGGTCGCACAAACTTGCTCTTGTTGCAAACTAGGTGACTACAGAGATTTTGAATCATGAAATTATGTACCATCATATTTTTAGTTTTATGTTGTTCAGCTAAAAACTGGAAATGTCATTTTGTGATTCAGATTTAATTTATGTGCCGTACCAAATATTTATGAAATCGGTTAAGCCGTTTCGGAGTTCTGGCCAAATTTGTAAGAAGCCATTACCACCAAATCTTCGTTATGTGCATCCTTAGCCAAAATCCTGAAATGCAGTTATATTGAAAACCTTGCAGGTATAGCCATCAAAATCGTATCAGCCGTTATCAAGAAAACTTGGAAAAATTAATGCTACAGCGAATACCTCTAATATAAAGGTTTTAGTTTTTCCTAATTTTCTTGAAAACGGTTCATACGATTTTGATGAAACTTTGTGTACGTGATATTTTAAGTAGTTCTAATATAACAGCATTTCAGGTTTTTGGCTAAAAATGCACATAACGGAGATTCAGTGTTAACGGTTTTTAACAAATTTGGCCATAACTTGATAACGATTAACCCGATTTCATTTAAATTTGATAGGGTATATAATCTTAACATTTAATATAAGATAACATTTAAGTTTTTGGCTAAGCAGCCATTTAATGATAGCTACCATACAACTTCACATCACATTTAGGTCACTTTTCACTTTTCCAACATAGTTCAGCAAATTAAATATTCCCAATTCAAAAGTTCGCTACAAGAGCAAGTTCGTGCGACCCAGTCATGCATTTTATTTTTATAAAAATCAATGTTATTGATGTGAACGCATTGAATAAGGTCACATACATAAGTAAGAATGGAACCATTTAAGATGATTCGAAAGTCAGATCGCCCGTTCTATAAGTTTTTGTTCACTTTTGCTTTCGTGTGTGTGTCAATCTTGCAATCCACTTCCGTTTTCGATATGTAAGCAACTAAAGCCATTAGCGATTTCCGCTTTTTTCAGTTCAACTTACATAACTTTTTTGTTATGTAAGTTGAACTGAAAAAAGCGGAAATTTGCGTATTGACAAGGTGCTCACTCGTCGTCAACTGATGAGTGCAAAGTGAGCATCCGCACGAAACGCCATTTGTTCATGGACTAAAGGCCATAAAAAGCTAATTTGAATCGCTAATGGCTGAGCATCCGCACGAAACGCCATTTTTTCATGGACTAAAGGCCATAAAAAGCTAATTTGAATCAATAATTCAACAAGTCCACTAAATTTAATGCTAAGTCTTCTACTTAGTTGAAATTATTTTTTATTTATTATTTAATATTTTCAATACATAGTATATAGAATTTGTATTATAACAAAAAAAACATTATTTATAAAGCCATTAGCGACTATTAAGGTGACTTTTTGACCGCCAGAAGTTTGCTTACATCCAAGAACAAAATAGACTGCGGCAATCCCCTTCCTTGCAAGCACTTGCTCGCAAGTTTTACAAAATCTTAATGCTCGAAACGTTTGCCGAAAGCTTTTCTTGCATGTTCCGAAGGAGCTTGATCATTCTGTTTAAGAAAATGTTCGTTCCTTTTTGATTTTGAGAGTTCTTCTACCTTGCAACCTAAGTTTTGTTTTAATCAACTAAAAATATTGGTGACACTTAAGGCAACTTAATATATAATTAAGACATTAAGAAAACACTTAGTATTAACATACTTTTGTCATTTTGTTGAAGTTCCTCATATTGTGGAGTTGATATAATGATGAAGAGTGTTGCTACGATGTTAAATTCTAACTTGTGTCTAAGCTATATTATAAGACAACCTGTCTGAATGTACATAGTATTTCAAGCAATAATAAATAAAATAAAATACAAAAAAATAATATCTTTTTTATATAAACATCCATAAGCAGTCCAGAAACGTTGGTTGACACAATTGCAATTTTTTTACAAAGTCATCTTCTATTTTAAGAAGAGAACTAGGATAAAAATGTTTGTTTTGTTTGTTTTGTACATTTTTGACACAAAACAATTATTGAAATTGTCATAATCATTTTCTTGTTATATTGTGAAATGGTTAAATTGTATTAGTTTGTCAGCTGAAAAGTGTATAAGAAAAACTCATCTTTGGAATATTAAAACAAAACATAACAAAACCTTAATAAAAATATCATAGACGTTTTGTCAAATAATCCAAAATAATTATACCTTCTTATTATCTTAAATGAAATTCATTTCGATAGAACCTATCGAGGCCCCTTCGCAAGCAAAAGCGCCCCTGTACTTTTTCTAGAGCGCAATCAATGCATTAAGTGAATCGAACATGGAGAAAGGCAATCAAGTGCAATGAAAATGTTAATGAATACCAATCGTTCTAAACTAAAAACTTCATACCTTACAAAGATATTACAATACAAACATATATGTACATACATATGTATTTTTACATACCCAATTAGGATTTCATAATATAAAGCATCTTGACATTTTTTTTTATATTTTATTGCAATTAAGATTTCAATTTAAAACTAACAGGCGCCTATCACGTGCTTGTAAAAGATATTTTACATAGAAATCAAATTTCAAAGTAAAAAGTATAGAACGAAAAATCCGAAAGAATTTATATTTCTTTAAAATCAGTCATGCGTTATTGAGAGAATGTTAACAAATTTGTATTTATATATGTAGGTACCTATATATTTTTGATTTTATTTATTTAAAGATAGGTACTTAATTCAATGTCAATATAAGGTATAAGTGCATACATGTAGGAGACAGGAGAGACAAAAGTGTTATATAGATATATGTATAAGCTCAACTTACCACCACCATTCTGTTGGCACAAATACGGAAATCTCCATATGTTTCCCAGTCCGACTGAATATCCAATAATGCTGAGAAAGAATTGCATTTTTCCAGACCATGCCGCCCTCTCTGGTTCCCCTGGAATATCAACTGAACTAACAGAGTTTCTTTGTGGAGCAGTTAGGACAATTGTTACACCATGGGTACCATCACCTCGTGCTCGAGTATTAAGGGGTGCCATTTCATGGCCATTTCTTGGCCCACTAGGGACATCTATAATTTTCGTTGCGGCCATCAAAAGTTTTTATTAATTTTTTTTCAAACTGGTTTGAAAATATTTTGTATTATTATTAAAAATTAATTCACTTTTTTTTTTAATTCACTGAGCTCTCTTTGATGTTAATAAATATTTATTTTTTTTTCTTCTGAAATAAATTTTGTATGATGGGTATAAAAGAACAAAATACTCGGCACACCACGTAACGTGTTTAAGCGCATTTTTTGTGTTGTAATATTATATTGTTGTTTCCCTATTCGTGTCCACTATGCACAATTATTTAAAAAAACAAGAAACTAAAAGCAAAACAAAAAAAAGTACAAATTTTCCTATACGTAAATTGCTGAAAGCTTCAATTCCTCAATTGCAACCTTTTCATTTAAAAACTTAATGACTTTCTTGTCATTAAGTACGTTAGGTACATATTCTATGTACAAAGTTCTTGTTTGATCAATATTTGCTTTTTATAATTTAAGCAAATTACCACACAAACCACACGACCAATATAGTCTTACAACATTTGTAGAAATATTTGGCTTAAAAGATAAAAATAAATCTATATATCTTTAAATGAAAAAAAAAAGTTGATTGAATGATTCATTGTAATTTTTCAATCTGAAGGAATCACTTTCCTACTTGCGTCACATTATTTTCTTTAAAACATTCTCTCTTCCTCTCTATCCATAGGAAAAGTATTTTTGTGACGTAAATTGTTTATTTATGATATTAGTGTCGTCACTTTAAAATTTAAATATTTGTTTGCAATAAATTTTAAAAGACAGACATTTAAATGAAACATAAACACTCGAAACATTCTTGAATATGGTTGCCACTATACAATATTACATTAACCTTTATTAAACACAAATCTTGTGCAGGTTATATAAGCCGATTTGCAAAACACTTTGGAATTATGTTTCTTGCGCAAAGCATTTGTATTTAAATGAATGGAAAAAAATTGTCAAGATTTGTATATTTATTTATTTTTTTTTTGTTAGAAATTATTTAACAATTTAACTTTTATCTAAATCTTTTTATTAATTTTAAACTTAACTTAGCACATCCTTCAAATATCCCTTTCAATCGGGGTACCTATTATGTATCTCTCTATGTGTCTTCTCTCAAAAATTAAAACGACAAAATGTGTTATCCTTTAAAAGTTGGATCGATAAACAAAGTTTGAATGTGAAGCTCAAGTACATAAAGAAGGTAGTTCCTTTCATACATAAGGTACAATATATAGGTTTATCCTGGTACTGTCCCATCCACCCGAAAAAGAATTAGCCTGAATTTTTTGATACAGCAAAAAAAATGTATTAATAAATTCTATGATTTCAAGGATAGATATTATAATCCACAATGCGAAATTTATCCAAAAATATTCACTTCTCAGTTATTCGGATTGTTATACATATAAATCTACGTCAAAGTAAACTAATAATTTATTTCATCGATAAATAGATTTTGTTGATTTATTTCTGTTAATAAATTCTTCAAAACTAAAAATGAAAATCATGTATATGTATGTATGTATTATATACATTGAAATGTTTGTACATATATATAAGTAATAGTAAGAACACACTGTTTTTTTTTTTTTTTTCTTAAATATCTCTTCGGATATGAATTCGTTCCACGACCGTTTTTTAGAACATTCCGTAGTGGACTAAAATATGAATTGCAAAGTTTTTCTCATGAAGTTCCAATTTCTCTGACAAGCGCAATTGTTACCATCTGTGGCGCTGTGTGTTATTTCTAAGGGTTGTTAAAAGTTTGCGTTTGCGAGGAAGAAATTTTCTTTTTTTTTAGAAAAGTTTCTCTCTTCTCTAAAATATTCACATTTTTTTTTTGTGTGTTTGATTGAAATGAACAAAATGCACCCAAATATTTGGTGCAATAGTTGCAAAACCTGGGTACATTTATGGTTTTGCGAAGAAAGAGGCACCACAATCTATACAACATAGTTCAAGTTGTGTATTTCTTACCCTATCCATCCTATACCTAATGTTAAATTTAAACTTATAGTATTGCCGGCAGTTGAGAGGATTTTTGTATTCTTTTGGGCTTTTTTTGTTTATTTAATTTTTGACACGCAATAGATTTTTTGTGTTTGAAAAGTGAAAAAGACTATTTTTGGATGTTCTAGTATAGAAAGGTAGGCATAGTAGCATAGGAAATAAATTAAGGGAGGTATTGAACTTTCTAAAGAATCGAGACTTCAAGGGATGATGACAATAATAGAGTTAGGTAGGTAGGTATGTTGTATATTTATTTTGGAGAAAAACAAAAATGAAAAAGGGTATTTTTTTCTAATTTGAATAGGTTTTAAATGCTTTTCCAGTTTGGTTTCCACCACATAGGAAAATCGAACAATGATTTAATTAAAAGGAATCCACGATAACAAAACTAAACATCAAAATGTCAAAAATAAAATTACCATATCAGAGAAGAAGTGGGTGGTGAATTGAACTTTAATTATACCTTTTTGCGGCTGTAATTGAATCAAATGTACAGTGACTCAAATATGTCTAGGTATAACAGTGCTGTGGAAACTATTGCGAAATAGAGATTTTTTTTAAATATCTTCAAGATTTTTATAAAATGTTTTTACAATTTGTTCGTTTACCAGTATTTTTCCTATCAATAAAATAAATTCATTATTTTATAAACTTGCATAGTAATTAGGGTTTCAACTAAATATGTAGTATATTCGTGTTTATCAAAAACTCTTATTTATATTTGTTATGGTTGATATGGTGTGCAGAGCTTTCACCTGTATAATTCAATCAAATTATTTTAGATCAGATTCAGATGTTCCACTTAAAGATGTGTTTTAAGGCCGCTGATGTTCGCTTTGTTAACCAACGATATGTAGAACCTTCAGGATTAGTTTTGGGAATTTATTTGTAAAAATCCTTTTCTATTTTTTTCAAATAACCCAATAACACTTCAGCTCCAAATAAACAAAGGACATCCGCCAATTGGGGACAATTTTATTTTAGCCGACCACCAAAAAAAAAAAACCGATATTAAAGTGAACATTTTAAATTACTACACCAAAGTTCTAAGTCAATTGGCTGAGGAGATATTCACTCTTAAAGTACCTCACTAATCTACTTATCCAACACTTTTACAAGGAGTTTCACATAAAATGCAAAAAAACACAACTGGAACGGTAGGTTGGGTCAAGACAAGAAAAAAAAATCCATTTCGGCGGGAGGGGTAATTTTCTATAAGTTGACTTAAAACAGAAAAAAATATGAAAAAATAAAGGTAATACCAACAGTTCCTTGCTATACGTTTTTGAAAAGCCAGAAATCATTTAATTCATTTTTTAAAAAGTTGTTTTAGTGAATGATTTTTGAAAAATTAATTTTCAAATTCAAAATTTTGAAAAAAGAAATTATAAAAAAATATTAAAATTAATTATTTTCACAATTTTTGTTTAATTCAATGTTCTAATTAGTTTTTATTCAAAAACAGAAAACCGGATGCTGAAGTGTTTTTTACTTATTGAGAAAATTAAAAATAAAAAAAATCACCTCTTCTAAGAAAAAAACAAAATAAAAAAAAACTGTTTTTCTTTGAAGAGGTGGTTTTTCTTATTTTTAGTTTTCTCAAAAAGTACAGAACATTTGACTATCCAGTTTTCTGTTTTTGAATAAAAACTAATTAGAGCATTGAATTATGAAAACAAAAATATCATTAAAATGTAAAATTGTGAAAAAATTAATTTAAATATTTATTTTTATAATTTAAGAAAATTATGGTATTACCATCATTTCTTTAATATTTGTTTTTCTGCTTTAAGTCAATTTATATAAAATTACCGCTCCTGCCTAAACGGGATGTGATAACCCAACCTCATGTATTGAAAAGGGGTGCCACTTTGCTGCAAGTGCAATAGGGCTTTTTAGGTAAAAACGATATATTTCTTTCTCGTTCGCAGAGCAGTGTCAAAATCAGCAGTACGCGGATGACAGCTAAACATTTTTTTTATCATTGTTGAAAAATTGAGAGCGGAAATATTAATGTTGTGCGCGAAAATTGTTAATAGTGTTTTATTAAACCATTTAGTCACGTAAATCTCAAATTTCACAGGAAAATAGAGATTATTTACGAAATTCTTTTACAAGATTTTGAGTTTGACAGTTTGAAAAAAGCGCGATACATAATTTCAATCTGTCATCCGCGTAGTGTGAGCTGTCATTTATTTTTTGACAATATGGTAAAATTCCCTATTAAATTTGCCGAATGTTTCCATACAGAATTCAGACTTTGTCTTGAATTTGCCTCATTTCGTGTCACTTATGTCATTATTTTCCAACTAAAGGGTATCTTTTGTGTCAGTACATCTCAATTTCAAAAGATTTTCTGTATATGAAATACGTTGTTTCGCAATTTCTTGCCACAAAAAGTTAAAACTTCGCGATTTTTTCAAAAATAAAAATCTACTTCTGAAAAGTACAATCTACTGCACTTTTTTTAAATTTCTACTGCGCAAAATTTTGTGGGGGTGGTAACGCTACTCTTGACACAGCCTACTCGTTCCAGTTGTTTTTTTGCATTTCATGTGAATCACCTTGTGTAATTGATGGATAAGTGTATTTGTGAGATACTAAAAATATAATATAAAATGTTAATCTTAATACGGTTTTTCATAATACCGATTTTTTTTTTTGTGGCCGGGTAAAATAAGATTAGCCCAAATTTGTATGGAGTGTGGCGGATGTCCTTTAAAGTTTTTTTTGACACATACATAGAATCTTAAAATAAATACAACCATACCTAAGATAATAATCTTTAGATCCCAAAAAATCGTTCTGATAGAATTAGACTTTGTATAGTGCCAATTTAAAAGTTGTGACTTAGTTTAAGTGCAAGCAAAAATCCGCCATTAAAATGTTTTAATGTGTCAGTGTTTAGATCAAATCCCCAAATTCGGGAGATCGCTTCTTTCTTGTTGAGATTTGCTCTTTTTTCCCTCTTTTCATTTAAAAGAAACACCAAAATGGCAAAAAGATCAAAACTTTTGAAGGAGAGCAAATCTTTTCGTAAATGAAAAACGCTATAAGTAGGTATACAGCTGCTTCTGATATTAATATCATTTTCCATTCATTTCTTAAAACTTTCTTAAAAGCGTGTATGCTAGTCCCAGCTACCGCCACCGTCATACCAACCATCATGTCAAAAATCTCATAGCGGTTTTCGGAAAAATAAACACTAAGCGAGTTAAACCCTCGGTTAAACCTCTTTAATCGATGGTGGGACAAACTTTTTTTCATATTGTGAACAGATACAAAAGAGACCGGAAGTGGCCATTTTCTGACCAAGCGTACCTGAAAAGTCTTGTCCAACCATCAGACAATTTGCAAATTTTAGTTTTGAACCTATCGGTTAGTCCTCATTTTTATAAAAGCCAAGGTGAGATAGGTGATCTTCCGGTCGCCTCCCAGTGTAAAATCTTTTTTTATTGGAATAGGTACATTTTTTCGAAAGAGGCTATTAGTTTCGCCAGAACTCAACAGTTTTGGATATACAATATACTAACTATCAAAGTATCAACTAATGTTAGTCTTTGATAAAAGATCTGTGAGACAATTAAAATTTATTGTGATAACTGCGGAATGAGATTTGCGAAACGACCCGCACCCATTATGTAGGTACAGATACACTACACAGTTAAGCTAAATTATTTTGAATAGGTATTTTATTTTCTTGTTTTATGAACATTTTATATTATGTTTTTCTGTTTTTTTGACAAAAGAGCTCAAAACTTAAATGGATTGATTTCCTATTCTTCTTTTGCAGCGGAGTTCCATAGCCTAGAACGCGTTGTCGGATCAGATTTATCTTTACGTGTTACAGATGTTAAATGAGCTGCATCTACTATATCTCTATTATAAAACAAATAAATAAGAAATACAAATGTACCTACTTGCAAATTAAATGTTCATATATGTATCTTACTTGAATTCATCATAGGACTTGCTAGAATAAACCGCTCGGAATTTCGCGTCGTTTCTTAAATGTTGTAATTTATCATTATTTAAACGATCAAGGCACTCAGCCTGAAGATTATTTAAATCTTCCACGTTTATTGACATAGAACTTGACATTATTTTTAGAAGAACAATAAAAAATGTTACAGAAACTCAATCGTACTTGAAAAAAAAATTGTGATTGTTTTTAATTTTATTTGATCGATAAAGTGGTTTCTTGACTTTTTTGTTTGCCTAGTGATTTTAATTTTCGTTCTTGTGCGCATAACATGCGAACTGTAATTTTGTCTAGTCAATAAAAAGAGCATACTTTTAGGACAACAAATTATGTGGTGTATTTGTAAAATTAAATTTTTTTAATTTTACCCAATTTAGTGCAGTATGTTTTTGAGTTTCGATCAAAATATTTAGCTTTTCGCATTATGGGGTCTTGATTTCTACCATTTCCGGATCCGATTGATCGTAATAATTAAATAACCTTGCCTTACGATTCCCATAAACCAAAATTTTAAATTTCTAGTTGCTTTAAGGAGAAACCCATTATCTTTATTTAGATTTGGTGGTTGTAGATTTTTCAATCTTTATAGGGTATAATTTCTCTTGGAAGTCATGACGATCTTTGAAGCCACCCTCAGCTGGAGTTCTCAGGGGAGGAAAATCATAACTAGGGTAGCTTCGCGCGACATACAAGATCTCCAAAAATAGAAACAGGAATTGTCTGCATGTATGACATGTTGTTTGATGCAAGTTCTGTACCGTACTTGGCCAAAATAAAAAGACCTAACTGAAAATAAGTTTAATTATAAAAAATCATTTTTATTTCATTTCAAGTTTAACTTTACAATATTTAATTCATGTAAGCAATATTTTTTTTTGTCAAAACAGTTTATGCGTTTATATATTTATTTTTTTTTTAACAAAAATAACTTTCTGTTTAACTGAGTTTCTAAAAATTATGTTTTTTAACTAAAAAAAGAAAAATAAATACAATCAAGGAATGCAAGTAATTAGTTGTCAACAATAGAACAAGAGAACATATAGGGAGTTTATAACAAGTTTATAGCGTTCTATTGTGCGATGTATAAAAATATTTAAATTGAGTTTATTTTAATTTTTTGTATTTTTGTTTGTTGTTATTGTTGTTGTTGTTGATATAGTTTTTAACTGGAAATTAATTACGTTATATTTAAAATCTATTTTTTAGGTTGATGAATGTGTGTTGTGTGCTTAAGAGCAAAGTTATCTGGAGGCTTTGGTGAATGAGCAACCTGTGCTGCTTGTGGAGAGTAATCTGAATTACCCTTGACTGGAGCACCGCTTACTGACATAGTGTTAACATTGATTGGTTGCTGAAATTAAATGATGTAATTTATATTTAAGTATTATTTTAGAAAAAAAAAGAAAAAAGAAAAAAATAAGCTTACAGTCAATCCTGTACAATCTTCAGCATCCTTTGCTGGACGCTCTGAATTGGGAGCCTTGTGTTGCACGATTCTCATGCCACCAGCTTTAACTGAAAATAATATTATAATTTTATTATTTAAAGTATAATCATTGAGTTTATACGTACACATAGAGAAATCATAAGTTTCAAATACTACTCGTAGGATGTCGTTACTCGACTTATTTTTTTTTTTTTACTTTTGTAGCAATTATTTTTGTATGTATGCAGACGAATTTTATTCGGTTCGGTTGGAGTAATTTTCAATACAGAGATACGCCTACATTTTTAAAAACGTTAGTTCTCTTCTTTCGTCGCTCTTTGTTTGTTTGGAAATATAATGCTAAATATTTCTTACGGAGCAGCAGTAAGAAAGACGAATACGAGAAAAAATATTTAATTTTTGATAGGAGGTTCTAACCCCCTCCATGGGAATAATAAGCATATATATATATATATATATACCTTTCCTCAACAGAATGAAATTTTTCAATTTTGCACCATGCTCTTCAATTATGCATGATGATTCTCGTGACTTCTGGATTAACGAAGTTCAACTTTAGCGTCGATCCCTAAAAATGCACTCTGAGCACTCGACATTTGCAACGAAGATGGGTTTTCCATTTTTCAAATTTCAATCAAATACTTAACGTTCTGTCAATTTTGACCGTAAAAAACAAAAAAACGACCGGTCTTTTTTAATACATGTTTGTATAGAAATTAGGCGATGTTTCAATAAATGTGGGCAAAATCCACAGAGAAATTGAAATTTATTCATTCCTAAACAACTTTTACAAAAGCAAACAAAGTTCTACCATGGGAGCACCTCAAAAAATCCAATTAAAAATGGCGGATTGAAGGTTCTAAGCGTGTAATAATAGACTGTAATTTTTTCTTACTCTTTGGTGTTTTGTGTTTCTTATTAAAAATTATTTCTAACTAACTGAAGGTCAACTTGAGGAATTTGCAAAAATTAATGCACATACCAACTACCTGTAAATCCGCGTTAGTGCAACAACAAATCAACGAAGGTGTCAAAGAAAAAGAAGTAATTACCAGTGTGTAGGCATACCTATTTAAGACCCATCCGAAGGACATCACCCTGATTTTTGGGAGCCATTCGAACGATTAAAGCCAATGTGAGAAAAAGCGATGCACACCGAAACCAGGTTAATATTTTTCCATTCAATCAATGTAGGCCTATTGAAGGCCTAGCTATTCGCTGAAACTTATTTCAGCCAAATCGCAGGACATCATCCGATTTTAGAAAACCATATTAACGATTATAGCCACAGTCCTACAGGCTGATACTAAACTCGATTTTAGTCCTTGACTGGGAAAACAGTTGTGTGCATTACTTTTTTTGACATGGTTTGCATTACTTTTTTTGACATCGACTTTAATCGTTAAAATGGCTATCTAAAATTGATGACGTCCAATAGCGCTAATAGGTATTGAATAGGCCTACACGCTGACACTAATTTCTATTTCTTTTATTGACACTTACGTTGACTTTTTGTTTTACTGGGGAAGTGGGAAAATAGTTATAGGGTGTAAAGCGGTGTTAATCGTGATGTTAAAATCGATCAAAGTAAAGAAGTTTTCTTATTTTTTCAAATGCAATTATTCATATTTTTGGGATACTGTACGACCTTTACTTATAAATGCGTGCTTCATGTAAAATTAAACTTTTATTTATGAACAAAATGCAAATGTTTCACAGGTTCATAGCTATTCATATGTTTCTATAAACATGACGAAGCAGTTCATTTAATGTTGACAGTAGGTCAAGCTAGCTCATGCGCATTATAGTTTTACCTTTATTTATAACTATTAAGTTTATACACATAGAGAAATCATGTGTAAATTTCAAGCTTTGCTCGTAGGATGTCGTTACTATCGACTTGCTTTTTTTACTCTTGTAGCAATTATTCTTGAAGTAAAAGGCAAGAGGGAAATAATAATTACTCGATATGCCTATTTAGCAACATCTACTTCGGTGAGTTTGAAACCATCGTCATTCCTCTATGTGTTTAAACTCAATGCTATAACCATGCTATAACTAATGATTGCAACGACCTTTCATAGGGCAGAATTTATAGTCATACTCAAGTCAACGAAATGCTTAAATTAGCTCCAAACGTGTGCCAGCGAGAGACACTTAAGAAAAATTGTTTCGACGAAAACATTTATTTATTTATTTATTATCCATGACCGACTAATAGTTATGAATGACCACCTACCGGCCATACTTCGTTCGTTTTTGTTTACCCGCATTTGAGTGGCATTTTTCAACTGATCCAATATAGGTACTGGACTAATGTCATAGTGAGTGTATTTAAAATACCAGAAAGTAGAAACTAGAAGACGAAAATATAACAAAAGATTATTATTATTAAACTGCTATTATATTGCTCGCACTGTACAAATCTACTCCCATATTCTGCACTTAAACAAAAAACAAGAACTTGGTATTGCTATCTTACAAAAGCATGCCTCATCAGTCACAACAAATACAAAAACTGGTGTGGGTATTTGGGCTATGGAAATTTGTTTGGTAACTAGATAAATCGAGTCATAAAATAAAAAACCAAAAACACGAATTTTAAAAGAAACAAACATCAAAACAGTCATCTTTATCTTGTTTACAAAGCTTCGGCGAAAGCAGATTTTGTTTAATAATAGAATTATCATAATCTAACCCAGAGCATTTTTACCTACACATCTACATAAAGAGCATGTTGTTCATCGCATTATAGGTTTTAGAGTATAGGTACATAGATACATTTATTTTTGTTTCGTAAATTTTTTTTTATAAAATACATACATACATAATTATTATTTCATATTTTACAGTTTAGTAGGTAATCGAAATCTTAATTTATTTGAAAATTTGAGAATTTGTCAGAAGTAGAATGAAATACTGAGAATTGTGAAACAATAATTAAACAAAGCTGTAGCATACCGGTGACGGTGATATGTTTTGTGAAGCATAGGACCGGTTGCCCAAACTAATGGAATGTTTACCTTTCCGTTTTCATCTAATCTACTACGTTGGTTCGGATAAAACTGCACGTACGCCAATAGAAAATATTATAAAAAAAAACATTACGCATCCAATCGACCAATCCACATCTTGATTTCCAACAACCAAAAATTGAATAGAATGGAAACCTGATAAACAAGCAAAATTAAGGGCTGAAATAATAGACATCCTGAATCAAGGTTGTTTATAAAGCTCTCAATTGACCAACAATTTTTAACAAGGCTAAAAATAACAAAATATAAAATGTCAGCCAACTCCATTCAAATAGATCAGAGGTGGAACTTTAAAATAGAAAAAAAAGGGTGCTTCAATGACGCCACTTTTGTTATGGAATCCTCACCTCACACCTGCATACAAAAGTTAAACTAATAATTAGGTGCAGTGCTTATCTCATTACACTATTTTCGACTCGGCAAAATATTATTTCTTATCATATCAGTTTCATACTGAAAAATAAATATGGGTAATGTTTCAAAATTCCATACCTATTTGGGAGGTTGCGTTGCTTGAGCTTATGTTTTATTGCATTGAATATTGAAGTCAAGTTCAAAGAAATTGATACGCAGTTTGTTTTTTTTTAATAAATGAATCTTTACAAAATAATTACCTGCTGGAGGATGACCAGCGACGAGATTTGGCAGTTCATCTGACATTGTTTTTGGTTTTTAATTAGTTTCTGTCGATCAATTAATTAATTCAAAACTTAAAAAATAAAAGATTTTAAACAATTTTTTTTTAAACGAGTTTTATGACACGACTACACGATTAGTTGGGTGGCGTTTTGCTTTTGATTTTGATATCGTGGTTTTTCTTTTTGGTATATTTTATTTGAAGAATTACTAGTAAAAAGGAAAACAAAAAAGTTTGACAATTTGTGGTCTTTGAAAAGCTTTTTTTTATAAAAGCTTTTGAAACTCCAACAAAGGGTACGCTTGCACTTCTTAGGAAGCTCTGACACTAATCATCGGTGTCCAATGCTCGACTCGAACCTTCGTTACCGAGATCCCTGAAATATTGGTTTAAATTTAATTTTTTTTTTCAGAAATAAACAACAAGTTTTTTAATATGAAAACAAACAGATGATAGATTTATTCTTTTTATTCTAGTTCTGTTTCTTTATTAATTCTATTCTGGATATTCTGGATAGATATTTTTTCTTTTCTGTCTTTTCCATTCCTTATCTGGAAAAAATAAAGAAAAACACTCATTATGTTCCATCTGTCTTCATGCAAAATCAAAACAGTTTTGATTTATCTTCAAACAAATATACGCATACATCAGCTATGTTTTTACACATCACAAACATTTTTAAACCACTGATTTCTATAGATAATCTGTCAAAATCGGTGGGTTAAAAACTTGAACCACGTTTGTACAACTGGTCCTTGGGCTCTTCCCTTTGTGTTTTTCTTTTTTTTTTTAATTGTGGCAAATGAAACATTTGGTGGGCATCTACCAGCACTAACTAGAAAATGTATGCAAACTACTTATTTCTCCCTTCCATAATGCATTTAGCTTGAGTATGAAAATACTGCGATGTTAACACATCGGCAGTCAAGTAGATAATGAACAAAAGAAAATAAAACCCATAAACTATTATTAATGCTTATATTTGTTTCTTTTACCAAGAATTCATTTTCTATCACTCTGCATTTGGCTTGAGTATGAAAATACTGCGATGTTAACACATCGGCAGTCAAGCAGATAATAAACAAAATGGGAAAAAACTTGAATTTGGAATAGGAACAGTACTCACGCTTCCGATATTTAGGGCCAATCTTTTCAGCTCTGGTTAAATCTTTGGTTTGTTCACCATAGAATTTTCTTAACCAGTTGTTTCGAAAGTCGGTTAACCACAGTTCGTCTTTTCACCATTTTATCTACTTTGGTTACCAAACCAGAGATAGTTCCAGTTTTCCAGTTGTCCAGTTGTGAAACGGAATGTCTGGTTATGTTTGTTTATACTTTTTTGAATGCGAGAGAAAGAGATCGAAGATCTTGTCAATAATTGATAACAGCCTGTCTCGTTTCGATGTACATGGATAAACTGAATTGATTCATTTACGAACAAAGGAAAACAAAAATATTTACATAAAATATAGGGGTGTAATTTATTAAGATGGTAGATCATCATTTTTTTAATTTTATTCTTTACGGTTAGTAATAATGATCAATAAGTATCTAATATATTATTTATCATTCAACACAAATGTGAAAAAAATAATCGCTTACCATAGAATTTCTGTGGTTAACCAAGCAAAATTGACTGGTTAACGAAATCTCTGTTAACCATAGATTCTCTGGTTAAAATTTTGCTGAAAAGACCAAATCTCTGTTAACCGACTGGAATAATGACACTAACCACGGAAAATTAGCTGGTTAACGTAATCTATGGTAACCATAGATTCTCTGGTTAAGATTTTGTTGAAAAGACAGAATCTATGGTTACCAGCTGAAATAATCAGTGATTAAACCTAACCAGAGCTGAAAAGACTGGCCCTTAGGGCCAGTCCATTGACGTACTAGATATGGACCGCCAGTCGGTTCAAATTTTCATACAAACGGCCAAAAAATGTTGTTCCATCTAAAAGCGGCAAAAATACGCCATCATCTTTTAGTGTTAAATACGTGTACTAATTTCGCTTTTAAAATTTAAATAAAACGTCGACATATTCATATACAAGTGACTCAATGCAATATAGAGTGGATTTGTTTTGTAAAATAAAACTAATTTGATTACAATTTCCACCTAATTATATTAAATTTAATGATTAATTAAAACAAGCGTAGCACTGCTACGCAGATTCCCTGCTAGTAGTTGATGGCGCCCCTAGTAATGTTGGAACACGCGTTAAGTTGGCTACTGGCGGTCCATATCTAATACGTCAATGGGCCAGTCTCTTCAGCTCTGGTTAAGTTTAATCATTGATTATTTCAGCTGGTAACCATAGATTCTGTCTTTTCAACAAAATCTTAACCAGAGAATCTATGGTTACCATAGATTTCGTTAACCAGCTAATTTTCCGTGGTTAGTGTCATAATTCCAGTCGGTTAACAGAGATTTGGTCTTTTCAGCAAAATTTTACCCAGAGAATCTATGGTTAACAGAGATTTCGTTAACCAGTCAATTTTGCTTGGTTAACCACATAAATTTGTGTTGAATGATAAATAATATATTAGATACTTATTGATCATTACTACTAATCGTAAAGAATAAAATTAAAAAAAATGGTGATCTACCATCTTAATAAATTCCACCCCTATATTTTATTCATATTTTTTTGTTTTTCTTTGTTCGTAAATGAATCAATTCAGTTTATCCATGTACATCGAAACGAGACAGGCTGTTAGCAATTATTAACACAATCTTCGATCTCTTTTTCTCGCATTCAAAAAAGTATAAACAAACTTAACCAGAGATTCCGTTTCACAACTGGACCACTGGAAAACTGGAACTATCTCTGGTTTGGTAACCAAAGTAGATAAAATGGTGAAAAGACGAACTGTGGTTAACCGACTTTCGAAACAACTGGTTAAGAAAATTCTATGGTGAACAAACCAGAGATTTAACCAGAGCTGAAAAGATTGGCCCTTATAATTTGAAGCTGCCTCACGAGAGTACTCACCCCTCACACCTCTCGCATACGAACTTTCGTGAGTCCGGTCTCAAATTTCACAGTCTAAACACGGTCTTTCACTTAGGGCCAGTCTTTTCAGCTCTGGTTAAGTTTAATCATTGATTATTTCAGCTGGTAACCATAGATTCTGTCTTTTCAACAAAATCTTAACCAGAGAATCTATGGTTAACATAGATAACGTTAACCAGCTAATTTTCCGTGGTTAGTGTCATTATTCCAGTCGGTTAACAGAGATTTGGTCTTTTCAGCAAAATTTTAACCAGAGAATCTATGGTTAACAGAGATTTCGTTAACCAGTCAATTTTGCTTGGTTAACCACAGAAATTCTATGGCAAGCGAATATTTTTTTCACATTTGTGTTGAATGATAAATAATATACAGATACTTATTGATCATTACTGCTAATCGTTACGAATAAAATTAAAAAAAATGATGATCTACCATCTTAATAAATTCCACCCCTATATTTTATGTATATTTTTTTGTTTTCCTTTGTTCGTGAATGAATCAATTCAGTTTATCCATGTACATTGAAACGAGACAGGCTGTTATCAATTATTGACAAAATCTTCGATCTCTTTCTCTCGCATTCAAAAAAGTATAAACAAACTTAACCAGAGATTCCGTTTCACAACCGGACCACTGGAAAACTGGAACTATCTCTGGTTTGGTAACCAAAAGTCGTGTTTTGTTGGTAATTTTTAGTTAGTCAGCACTGGAAAGAACCAACAAAACGCTATATTCACTTTTGCATCCACTTTCTTATTTTATTTCAAAGTTGGTATTCTTGACTATATGCCAAGCCGAAGTTTCAAATAATTTTATGGATGTGTCTGCAAAGTATGGCTATTTGAATATGCCGAGTTGGTCAACTTGTACCCCACCTTCCACTACAAACAAATAAAAACCGGATAAATAATCATTATTTAGCATGAATATTACCAAATTAAATCCCAAATTATATAATTTTATTTAAAAATCTGCTTTAACCAATTTTTATTTGTTTTTAAGCGAAAAGTTCAAAATCATCAAACCTTTTTTGCAACTTTCGTAGGTTAAAAGCTTCTTACTTCTTCCGCAACACGCCGCCCTAAAGGAAAACACAATGAACACAACCATTAATTATTTGTATATGGAGTCCATGATGTCTTAAGCTGTTGTAGGTGCCACCAACCTTTAAGCAAAAAATGTATTGACATTATATTTCGCGCCAAAAATTTCCAGGCATTCCAAGATTTTATCTTCACTTTTATGTTCACTTTAATTACTGACCAATTTATCGCCACTTTTCGTATCCCATACAAAATTTTGCTAAAGTGACTAAACACTTACCAACAAAACACGACTAAAGTAGATAAAATGGTGAAAAGACGAACTGTGGTTAACCGACTTTCGAAACAACTGGTTAAGAAAATTCTATGGTGAACAAACCAGAGATTTAACCAGAGCTGAAAAGATTGGCCCTTACACACTCTTAAACGTCAAAATCGTGAAATGTCATCATTTTGAAAAAGTGAATATGAAAAAAAAAATGAAATGTGCTTTCTGTTCTGCCATTTAAAAAATACTGCGAGTGGCCAATAGAAAATGAAATTGAATTTCGACAACCGGACAACCCATCACAACAACAACAAAGAAAGCTGTCAAAATAAATTTTATCAAAAGTGAAACAAAAGTTTTTCGTACTACATCTTGCTTTAAATGATTTCAAAAGAATTATAAATAAAAGTTAAAGAATTCTTTACTCTCTTATAGAAAAACCTGTATAATGAATCGCCCAAAAATATCATTTGGCAAAATAAAATTAAATTTAAACAATCCCCAGCCCCCGGCAACAATACAAACACAAGATGCTCCACAAGTAGCTGAATCAACAACAATACAAGGTATATAAAAAGTTAATCATTTCATAAGTGGACACGGAAGACCAAGAAGCAAACAACGACATCAAAATGGACCCAAAATTGTTGCATTTTCACTTTCAGGTGGTTTTAAGAAGATCGGCAAAGATCAAATAATGCAACGTCACATCCAAGATGTGACCGATGATCTAGAAAGTCAACATCTAAAAGATGTCATGGGAATTTCAGGATTTGGAAGAAAAGCTAAAACATTTGATATTGATGTAGGTACTCATAGTGCAACAGTTATTGCTTTAAACCTTAAGGATTTTGTTTTTTAATTTTCAGGCAGAAATTGATAGGGCTCGTAAGAGTGCTCCTGCTAAACCCGATGCCGGCGATGATAACAGCTTAAATGTTGAAGATGACAATAACAGTGAAATTATTGGTCCTTTGCCTCCAAATGATCCTACAAAGCAGAAAACTAATTCAGATGGTGAAAACAATGACGATACTGAATCTGAGGACGAAGATGACATTCTAGAAAACAAAATACCCGACACACACGAAGTGCAGATGCAGCACGGAAGCCTAGCAGTTCTCGCTCTCGCTGGAGATCCCTCTGGTGGCCGAGTAGTATCTGGATCAATTGACCATGATATGTGTTTCTGGGATTTCGCCGGAATGGATTCTTCAATGAGAAGCTTCCGAACCATTCAGCCGTGTGAGAATTATCCCATACGCGCTCTTCACTACTCTGTAACTGGAGACATGATCCTGGTAGTGTCTGGTAACTCACAAGCGAAAATACTTGATCGTGACGGATTTGAAAAAATGGAATGCGTCAAAGGTGACCAATACATCACTGACATGTCCAAGACAAAGGGACATACTGCCCAATTAACTGCCGGATGTTGGCATCCTTTCACTCGAGAAGAGTTCCTTACCAGTTCCATGGACGCTACACTTAGAATCTGGAACAACTTTCGATCCAAGGAACAGAAAGTCGTTATCAAAACTCGTGCCCAAGGTGGACTTAAGACGATTCCCTCGGCATGCACATACAATCGAGATGCCACTTTGATTGCAGCTGGTTGTGTTGATGGATCGATTCAGACCTGGGATACAAGAAAGATGTTTGTTAATACAACACATTGCGCCAGGAATGCCCATCAAAAAGGAAGCGAGATCTCTTCGATTGTTTTCTCATATCTTGGCCATCAGATTGCAACACGATCATGCGATGAAACAATGAAGCTGTGGGACTTACGTTCCCTAAAGACATGTCTACATTCTTGGGAGGGGCTCTTCTCTCGGTATGACACCACTGACTGTTGTTTCAGTCCAGATGATCGAATGCTTGTGACTGGGGAGTCCCTTCTCAAAGGCCAAAAGGAGGCGAATCTGCATTTTTTTGATGCACAGACTTTTGAAAGCGTCAAAACTATTCCTGTCACTTCTTCGCACATTATCAAAACCCTGTGGCATCCGAAGTTGAATCAAATATTTGTTGGTTGTGGAAATGGGGTTGTTAAGTGTTTCTACGACGAAAGGAGAAGTTTCCGAGGAGCTAAACTCTGCGTAGTGAAAACCTACCGTAAGAAAAAGCACACTGAGATGATTGGTGTGGCACAAATTATCACTCCACATGCACTCCCAATGTTCCGGCAAGAAAAATCTAAGTCAAGTCGAAAAAAGTTGGAGAAAGATCGTCTGGATCCGATCAAGTCAAAGAGACCCGATTTACCAATCACCTCTGGACAGGGTGGGCGTGTCGCTTCATCAGGGGGAACCCTAAGTTCTTATGTCATTCGAAACTTGGGCCTAAGTAAGAGAGTCGATGATGATCAAGATCCCCGAGAAGCCATATTAAAGTATGCAAAGGACGCAGCAGAAAATCCTTACTGGGTTGCTCCAGCGTACAATAAAACACAACCAAAGCCAATTTTCTCAGAGGAACCAGATGCCAAGAAGCCCAAAACGGAGTAGAGAATAAGAATCTTGTAAACAAATAAATAAAATAAAATATCTTAAATATTGTTGATCAATCATTTATTGTCTGCAGTAGCAATAGCATCTTGTAGCCGATAACTATCGCTGGCAATTTTCCATTTATCATCTTGGGCGGTGATTATGAATGTTTGTTGAAATTGTTTCATTGGATTGTCCATGTACTTGACAGTTCCTCCAGTTTGAATGGCATAAGTTAACTGCCCGGCAACAGCTTCATCAATTATTGGTTGAGCGTCCAAAGTGTAGATGTTGTGCTCCGATGATGGAAGTTCAATCAGCAGTTTTTGGATATTATCTTTACCAAGTGCACCACTACCATTCCAAACGAAAACACCAGTATCGAGATAAAGACGATTCATTTGCTTATTGAAATTAATAAAACAATTGTTGAATTATTTATTAAAATATGGAATTTTTGAAAACTCACATGTCGATTTTTGTCGAAACTTTTGTAATAAAGCCGGGTGAATTCATCAGCTGTGCGACAACAGGCATCGACTTTTCCGCGGAGTTCCTAATAAATATGAAATGTTAAATAAGATTAAATTCAAATGTTTTTTGTACTTACACCATCCATATTTTGGAAACTATTTTATTTTTGTTGTGACACAAAAATCAAGACGAGGCGAAAAAAATTTCCAAATGCAAACTTCACATTTGACATTTCATTCAAAATGAATGCGTTCAGCTTTCAGGATGATACAGGGCTTACATATCCATAGTCTTAAGTCTTAACCATATTAGAAGAAATGCTGCGTAGGGGTTTGTACAAAACTAATGTGGATGTCGTTTTGCAAATGTAGTTTGCAAGCAGATATATTCTTTAAACTATTTATTATCTTTTTCACTTTATAAACATTGTGTTTTTTAATTAAACTTTTTAGTTTTATTGTAATATTATTAATGCGCAAATCAAAAAATGACAGATGAAAGTGTTTTGAAGTTTAAAACCATGTGAGTGCTTCTGGTTTTGATTCTGAATTGAAATTCAGAAGACAAAACTCTTCTTTCCAGGAGGGGAACTGTCATTCAGTGCCAAGCAAATGGTTTCAGAAGCCTTCTGGACGCTCCCGGACGCTTCTGGGCGACCAACCGAAAACGACATTATTTTGTAAAAGACTTTTTCACATCGAATCATAGATCGATCGATTAATGTTCTCGTTTCATATACTCTATTGAAAGCTCCGTGAATCCAGGATTGGTATAAAGCTTTTTATATTAAAAATTTACCGCTTGAAGTTGGTGAACAAGATATAAGCTTGACAATCTCCGATAACTAAAATGGTTAAGTATATTTTTGTGTAACCCGAAATAAATACACAAATGTGAAGTGTGTTTTTCGTCAAAAATGAGTTAAGTATACCATTCGACTCAACTGATATAAAACTATTTTTTGACAAATTAAAATAAGCTATCCAGTAAGCAGATATTCTATAAAAACTATTCAAAAAGTTTGTAACATCCTCTACGTAAGGCTGCAGAGGATGTTACAAACTTTTTGAATAGTTTTGAATCCCAAAAAAGTTCATTTAACCTTTCATAAATAAGTATCCAAAAAGAAATGTTTATGGATGTCTCACAGTTTGTTAGGTTTACCCATGTCTGTTAGTGCAGGTGTACCTACGTTGAAGTAAAGCAATTTAGTATTGTATTATGTATTGGATTTAAAAAGCTCCAATGTGATCTTCATTCAGTTTGAATAAACAAAATGAAGCGCATCTACCCTAATATTTTTATATCGCCACGATTGAATATACATAATATACGGAATTAAAACAAATACCGCACCTTTGGGTAAGTTTTTTTTACTTCATGTGTCTTTAGTGACACACTGCCTTTATTCTATCAGCAGCTTAAAATCCCGTGTCAATTTTTTAGGCAAAAGTCGTTTTATGTAAGTTGTAAAATATTTACTTACAATGCACTCGATACTACTTATGAGAAATTGCAAAAAAAAAAATAAATTCTCAAAATGTTAACACGTCAAAGTCAAATTGGGATGATGCACAAAGCACCACCCTAGTGCAAGTCAATTTTCAAAATAAAAGACTATCCCGAAATCTTTTGTTTAGCAAAAAAGAGACAGCATAAAATGAAATGCAAGAAAGCAAAACGCAGCGATACACCGTTAAGTTGTTTGCCAAGAATTTAATTAAATAAAAATTTTAAAATAAAACAAACAACAGCATGTTTTTGTTTAAACTTCGAAATAAAACGTTCAATTTATTTGAAAATTTACTTTAAAATTCAAAATGTCGAAAGATACTACTACCATTTCCAGAAAAGAGGACGTTATAATAAAAGAGTTTATGAAAGAAAGAGATCTTCCAAATTGGTTTCGGGGTTTGTCACATTTTCAAATTGAAGCTGGTGAATCACTACTAAATTGCATCCGAGACGATAGCGAACAGGCAACCACCCATCGGGTAAGAGATGCTCTTTGTAGAATTGGAATTGAGCCTTTAGTTGGTCGGTCAAAAATCAAGTTGATTATGCAATTGAGCCGTGGAAATGACATTGCATTTTTGTGGTTTCTAATGGAATTGTATTATAGCAGCTCATGTGTTGAATGTCATCAAAAAAAATATTCAGTTAATGAACAAATATTTCTTACTACAATTGCCCGTTTGGATACGATTTTAACTTTGAGGGAACTAGATAAATTGCTGCCAAAGCAGCCAGAAAAGCTTAAAACGAAAAAGAATGTAAAGAAGAAAACCATAAAACCTGTTATTGTTTCACCATATTTTGAAAAACAACGAAGACCAGTTTTGTATGGCAAAAGTTTGGTACAGAATGAAGTTGATAATATTGCGAACTTTTCGGAATTCGGTGAATATCTTAATCCAAATTATATTGTTCCAAATGAAAGCAATCGATGGTTTGCCAATTATGAGTTGAAAAAGAGTGAACGCATCGCTAAGGAAATAATAAAAGATGAAATCGACTCAATTTTCGAACATACAAACGTTAAACATAAAAAAAATTTAACAGTTTGTGCACATCATCAAAATGTAGAAGCGATCAAAGAGTCTATGACATATGAGCTTCAGGTTGCTAAAAGGAAAGCTTGTGAAAAGTACTTTGATATAAATGGACATTTTAAAGATGTAAGTAGTTTTTATCATTTTAAAGATGTAAGTATAGTTAAACATCGAGTTTAACATTGATCCTTCTCGCGAACTTTTGCTACTAACTGATTTGACAACTAATATCTCATATATAATTTTTTAATAGCAATCCTATAAACGAGTCATGATTCAACTTAACAATCAAATTACCAAAGCTGTTGACCAATTCAATAAATCAGCGGATGCTAGTTTTAAAAAAGAAAGTACCGATGACAAAAAACAAGAGGTCTCACACAAATGCCACGATGAAAACTTTAACTTGTATAATTTGGGACATGATGCTGTTATTAGCGCAAAATGTTATTATTTTAAAGCTCCAACTGGAAATAAGCCTTATAAATTTAATTATAACAAAATATTTGATCTTGGTGCAAAAAATCCCATTAAGGATGCTGTAGCGTCTGCTTTGAATGAACACAGTAGCGGAAATATATCAATCGAACATGGACGAGCGGTTAGAAAATGTTGTAAGAAAATATGGTTTGAAGAAGTTCAAAATCATAATGTCCGATACAAGAAAGAACAAAAAGCCAACAAGGATGTTATCTCAGAACCTACACTCGAATTTCCTCCACCTCCATATGATCCTCGAAATAATAGTCTTATGGAATCAATGCTCATAAAAGCTCTTCAGGAAATGAAGACAAATAAAAAGTTTGTTCTAGCTTCCTTGCCAGATGCACATAAATATCCAACTCTCAGAGAATGGATGAAACATCGCTACGGCATGGTTTACACAAGACAAGACAAAAAGAATGCCTTCAAGAATACAAAAACAGTCTTCCAGGTTTTGCGAAAAAATGCGCTAAGTATTAGAATTCCTCATTTGGATGACTTATCGAGGAAACGTCTTGTGTCATATGGGTGCAAAGACTATTTGTTGAAAAAGGTTCAGTGTTATTCTATTTTAATTACTTAATTAACTAAATAACTTCCGATTCTTTAGACTAATTACTTAAAAGAAATATATTATCATACTTTCAAAGAAAGTCTTCTCGAAGATACACGCGTTTATTGGGCAGCAATACGGCCTTATCAATGTCCAAAAGGTCCACCCAGAAATGAATTCTTTGCTTACTTGCCAGCACACAAGAATGATGTTCATATTTTTAGGCCATGGAAAGATCGTGAGTTTATGCATGCAAAAGAGGAATGGGATAAAAGACAGCGGAATAAGATAATTGAATATTCACATTAAAAAAAAACTAAGCAAAACAATTTTTGTATTTTAAGATGATTTTGAAAAAAAAATTCCAACGAAAAACTCCCTAATTGGCAACAAATCAGTCACACAAAATTTTATCAAAATCGATCGTATTTTTTTCGAGAAAATTTGTATTTTCTGTAACGTTTATATGACAGGTACCATTAATAAGTTGATTTTGAAAATAAATTTCTAACGAAAAACTTCATTATTGGGAAAAAGTCAGTCACACTAAATTTTGTCAAAATCGATCGTATATTTAACGAGAAAAGTTGGAATGTCTTTAAGGCTTATTTGCCACGTACCGTTAATATGTAAACTTATTCTGAAAAAATGAGGTTCCGTTAAAAATCTAGGTGTAAGAAAATTTTTTGACGAAAAACATCACCTATTCAAAAAAATCAGTCATTCGAAATTTTATCAAAATCAATCGTATTTTTTCGAGAAAAATTAAGTTATCTGTTATTTTCAGACCTAGGAAAAAATCAAAAATACACCTTGGCATATTACTCTAAAAATACAAGAGCCATATTCTGTATTAAAGATTTTGTAAGTTTTACCATTGATTTTTAATAATTTATTTATACGCAATTACCCAATATAACACCACGAACTACGAACAATTAAAAAATGAACTTTGATGAATCACCTACAGGAATCGAACTCCACACCTCCAACTCAGTAGTAAGACAGTTTTTACACAATTTATATAACTACATAACTACGTCTCACAGCACTGTTTGTAGGGTTTTCAATTTTTATGAGTCTTTCAGTACATCAATGTATTCTCACCAATAACAATTAGTTTACAATTCTATATTAAATCAAACATTTACGAATTTGCTGTTGCTGTATGCAACCACCAAGATTGATTTTAGGTTCCACGTTTGCAAGATTTCGTGGGTTGGTATGAATATCAATAAATTGTTACTACTTTCTGTTAAAAAAAAAAGTTAATCAAAGCTGTTTCGGAAAAAAATATTTCTTTGTTTAAAGACATGTTAAAAAAAACTGTGGTGTTAATTAAATTAAATTTAACTCTTACAGCAGTCGAATAGATTCAATAAGTTTTCGAAAGTCAAAAGAAAATTGAAGTTCCTCCAACTACTGCATTGCTTATTGTATACTGTTTTAGCTTTACCCTTTTTTTTATTGTATTCAATTAATGTTGTTTATGTTTTTTGTAATTGCATAATAATATTTTCTTACACTATGATGAAACGAATTTAGTTTCGCTAGAAAAGGAAACCGAATTAAAAACGTCGGATTAAAGATCCGACGCAGAACACCCTTTAAAATATTACCGTTTTCGTAAACGACTCTAAAAAATAAGACGAGGTCAAATCGGCATTCCATTTGTCGTTTTCGACAGTTCAGTGTCGTTTCAACGTCGTAGACAAATGTCAAACGTCGCCATTCTGCATTATGAAAACGAAATGAAACAAAACGACTAGCGTAAAAAACGACGGTATCTGTCGTCCTCATTTTAGCTAACGTCACATAAATAAAAGCACGATAAAATGCTACGTTTTCGTTTTATTATTTATTTTAAAATTAAATATACATGTTTGAAGACGGCATTATAGTTTTTTGTTTATATACATGAAAATAACATGCCAAGAACAATTCAAAACGCTCGTCTTGTTGATGAAAAAATAGGGAGCGGGTCGAAATTCTGGTTTATAAATTCAGCTTTTTTTTTTATTTACAAAACAACAAATTAATCATGGTCATTATATAATCAAATATTTATGTATTTTATAACAAAATTTCTTGTTACAAAAAAAGTAAGCTACATTCATATCAAACTCTTAAGTTTTAATTGCAGAATTTTGATAAGCAGAATTTTGGTAAGCAGAATTTTGTAAAGCAGAATTTTGACCCCGGCAGAATTTCGACCACAACCCGAAAAAATCATCACTTGGCAATAGGTTTTTTTTTGTTGAAGTGGTTCAAGTCGGTTAAAAAAAAGAATGAAGATGGTTGGCAAACGATTTGCGTTTAAATTTACACATACATATTATTTACAAATGCCAATGTTTTCATATTTATCATTAGATTAGTTCACTAGGTTTGGACCGACATGTAATTTAAAGTAAAAAAAAGTAGGTAAAAGCAACAAGATGATTTAGAGATCTGATTTGGAGTACCTACAATCAACATAAGTATGTACTCCACTAGTGGACATGGCCAACCATTTTATGAATTTCAGTATGATAATTAACTGCTAAGTTATTTGCCTTGGCGTTGTGGAATTCTTGATCTTCATCACTATTGCTACTTGTATTGTAGTACACATCACTCCCGTCTATTAAAATAAATCATTTATTTATTATAAATATTTCCAACAATTAAAGCGAACACGAATGCGGGATTAAAAAAAATGATTCAGTTTTTGGCAAATTAATAATGTTATATAGGTGCCTGCCAGGTGGGATGACAAAAGGTCCGCGGACATAATGTCCATGGACATCGTCGTGAAAAAATCTACTACAAATCTGTCGTGTCAAAAAATTTATGATTTAAAAACGACACGACAAAGAAAACGTCACGACAACGAAACGATGAACGACAACGGTAATAGGGTTGACTATTCCGAAGGAATGTATAAATTCGGCATACTGTGAGTAGAGTAAGCTACTAGATTTTTGTAGTTCGAAGTACAGAAAGATTGAACTTCGAGCAGCTGATTAAAACGATTGTTATGTTAAGTTTTTACTATGTTCAATGTACATACTTTAAGAAAACAATAAAAAATTATATATTTGAAAGTACTTACTCATTCATTCTGGTTCCAAACTTCCAGTGTATCTTATCTTTTTGTCGATGTGAATAGTTGTTGTAGTTCGCCATTCTTGAAATTCAATTTCTAGGCCAAACTCAGACAAAATCATCTAAATAGCAATTGACTTAAAGAATTGTATAATTTTATATAATATCCATTTTATTTCAGAGAAACATAAAGGACTGCTTAAAAACAAATACTATACGATGTTTACATCACTAATTTAAAATAAATGAAAAAAAATAACTTTTTCATTTAATTGTTTTTTTTTTTTTTTATTTTTATATATATAAATTTTGAGTCCATACGAAGACACTTATCGAAAATTTTCTTTTTTTAAAAACTAAACAAAGAATTTATCAACGAGAAACACTTTGTATTTAGGACATTGATCCATTCTCATTTAAAATATTTATTTTTTTATTTATTATCTTTTTATGTGTGTAATGATAAACTGCGTGTATTACATGCGCGCGTTTGGGAATTAATTTTTTTTTCTTTATACAATATCTATTGCAATTGAAAAAAAGAATATTAAGAAAATAATTATAAATTTAAGCCTAAGTTAAAAGACTACTAAAAGAAAAAGAAACTTCTCTCTGCTGACACACTGAAGAGAGGAGCACCACCAAGAAGCGCGTTTACTATTTTTATACAATTTATATAAACGTATGTATACAAAGAATGATAGAAATACTTTTACCAAAATTTAAAAAGGGTTTTTATAACTAGAGGAATAAACTGAGAACAGAAAAAAAAAATGCTTGACTGCTTGTTATTTTGTTTGTGGCCTATTGAAATATATAGTTAGTAATATAATTATGCAGTTTTTTTTTTTTTGTTTATCGCATCTTGACACATTGATTTATAGATATAATTCTTTCTTTACATAATCATTCCCTCGTTTAAACATTAAATCTAATTTATAATAATTATTTTTGTTTGTTATATAAATATTTAATGTTTATTTTAGATTTTAATTTTCTTTTCTATTTAAAATGTGATTCATTTCTATTTTGTTAAAACTAAGCAAGTTAAGTTTTTTTTTATATATTTAATTTTTAATTATAAATTGTTCAAAACTATAAAAACACAAAAAAATACTCTCATACGCTTCTTTTTTTGTTTATCTCTGGCGTGTGTCGAAATATGAAAAATATATTTTTGGATTACATTTTGTCGTTATGTTTTTTTTGTTTTTGTACTAGCCAGAGAAAAATTAAAAAGTTTTGTTTTTTATCGAAACGAGATTATTTTTTTTTTTAAATATTAAATGTTGGTGTGTCGCTTGATTTGTTTATGTGTGTGTACAGTTAAAAGAAAATTTTTAAATATATATTAAAACACAGAAAAAGGAATTTTTTTTTAAATAAACACTTTACGTTTGATTTTATGCCGCAATTAGCTGAAAATTTAAAAAAAAATTAATGGAGATTTCATTGAATTATTGTTAATTAAAAATCTTACCGCTTTGACAGTGGACTTGATGAAATCTTTCTTTTCTGTTAAATCGAAGTCAGGATATTTAGCATACACTTGTTTGCATACTGTTTTCATTGTGATTTCTTCCAAATTAGCTTTGTCTAGTATTTCTTTGACATAACTCTTAATTTGATCGTCCTGGAAAGTTGTAAAAAGAATAAATGTGTTTATTGGGGGATGGTTAAAAATAAATTTTATAATTATGGAGAAGCTGAAAAATCTCATCATTACGAAAATCAAATGACAAGAACGATAAGGAGCTCTGAGCCCAGCACGGAGTAGAGCCTGAGCTTGTCGAGTAAGCTCTGAGCAGAGTACGCTGTGATCGAAAAAAAGAAACACAAGTTGAGTGCTAGGAGCTAAAAAAAAAGAATCACAGTTTCCTTCTGCAACATCACGTCTAATGAAAGGAAAAAGAAGAAATTCTACCATATTAAAGGCGTGCGAACATGTTGGGTGAATTTTCTGATGCCAGTAAAGGATTCAGAAAAGGAGATACTCTTTTAACATCATTTAGGAAAGCATCATTCGATCTAAACTTACGTGGCAACATATAAAAAGTTAATACAAGTGAGGGCATATCCCGGTGATATTAATAACACTGAAAGAAAAATGCTAAACGTTTGTCATCGTTCAAGACAACCCCAGCTTAGAAATCAAGCGAAGGATCACATTTGATAATCGCTGTGTCCAAATTGCGCAGACTACCAAATTATCATTGCATAAGATTTGGATCCCCAAAGTCCTTTTCTAGTTTGCGAAGACGACTGTAAAGATCGAATGATGAAGGGCTTGATAGCTTTGAGTGAAACATCACTCTAATGATCTACATCGAATAAAATCAAAAACAAAAACTATTTTTGATCGAAGAACATACCGTTGGAAAAGCTAATTTCCCTTTCTTTGTCAGCGGTTCGTCTTCAGATTCATCTTTTTCGTCTTCTTCACCCGATGAATCTTTCTTCGATTTCTTCGGTTTAGCTGAAGCTGAAATAATATGTTAATTTATTGCAAATTCTAAATAAAATATTTAACTAACTTACGTTTAGAAGGAGTCTTTACTTTGTTATTAGTTTTGCTATTTTTCGCCACTGCTACAGGTGTTGTTGGTTTTTTGACAGGCTTCTTTTTTTTTGATTCACCCTTAAATATCAAACGACAAATAGTTAAGTAACACCACAAAAATGAAGTTTAAAATAGAACTTTTACTCACTTCACTTTTATCACTTACGGCATCCGATATTTCTTCATCGGACAGTTCTTCTTCGCTCTCGGAATCATTACGTTTCTTTGTTGCACCACGCTTAGCTCCTCTGGCTGGTGCTCCTCGACCTCTTGCAGCCTTAACAGGTGGTGCAGGTCGTTTTTTCTTGGGTGCGGCCTTAAAAATCAAAATTAATATTTTTTTCTATTTTGTAATCATTTTAAACTTACATCACTATCAGCCTCGGATAACTCTGATTCTTCTTCAGAATCTGATCCTCTTCTTCTACCCTTTCTGGTTGAAGCTGGTCGTCCTCGACCGCTTTGGCGTGCGGCTTGGCGTTTACGACCACCTTCGGATTCCGAATTAGCGCCAGATGGATTGTACTAGAAATAAAATACAAAGTTAGATAACAAAAAACATTATGAGGTATATTTTGCACAAACTTACATCAGAACCAGATTCGGAATCATCATTTCTTCGTCGTCGCTTTGAGACTGGAGCTTTTTTAACACTCTCCTCGGAGCTAGAGAAGTCTACATATGCCGAAGTTTCTGAAATAGCAAAAGTTTAACATTGATTAATGTATCAACTGATACATAAAGCGAGTATTACTACTTTTTCCAGCGGTTGAACGTTTTGGACGTCCAGTAGAATTTTTAGCACCACGTTGGTTTGGTCGTTTACGTTTGCGCTTGTCTTCCTCCTCGCTTATTTCTTCTTCCTCTTCCTCAACAGCTTGCTCTTCTTCTTCGTCCTCCTCTTCTTCTTCCTCCTCATCTTCAACCGGTTCGACAATCAAATCGGCATTTGGTTCCAAAAGGAATTTTAACACCCTTTCTGCTATTTCCTCCCTGGTTCCTTTTTTAGGATAAACATTTATATTTTAATCATTTTCTTTTATACCACCAAAACTATCCTACCTTTACGTTCCAACGACAGAATGTCGCAAATACTCTTCAGAGACTTTGTGTCGACTTTCTTAGTAGTATCTAATTTCTTTTTATATTCGCTAGTATCCACTTCGAATTCAAAACCAGCAAATGATCGAATGTTCTTTTTGACAACATTATTTTTGCCTTGTTTGCCGAAACAGATCTGAAAAATCATCAGTAATTATTGGTAGTTTAACACAAATGTTCGGTACATACCGTATGTAATGTTTGAAGACCATCAACTCTTGTCTTATTAATGTTGTCAAAGATTCTAGGAAAGTCTGCCAATGAAACTAAGTTCTCATTATTTTCATCCTCCTCTTCTCTGTCATCGTCATCTTTCTTATCATCCTTTGACTTCTTTTTGTCATCAGAAGCAGTATCAGTTCCGTTTTCTTCTTTTGTTTCTGCCTTTTTAGCATCTTTCTTAATGTCTTTCTTCGCTACTTCTTTTTTAGTATCTTTCTTATCATCTTTTTTATCATCGTCTATTTTGTCCTCGTCATCATTTTCCTCTTCTTTAGCTTCAGCATCACTTTCATCTTTCGGCTCTTCTTCTTTCTCATTTTTGCCGTCAGCAACATCTTCCGCATCCTCGTCAGCGTCGTCCTCGGGGTCTTCGGTATCTTTTTTGTCCTTGTCATTACCCGTTACTTCTTTCTTTGAAGCGTTACTCTCAACTTTTTCTTCGTCAACTTAAAAAAGATAATTCGTTTTTACTATGTTTTCTTAAAAGTTTGTTTAACTTAAAAGTTTAAACAAACGGATACATGATAAGTAAATTTTTTTTAGATATAAGAAACTAACAAAATATAAAACAAAATCTTCTATATAATAATTCTCATAGTAAAAAATACAGTCTTGCCATGTTTGGGTCTATGTTTCTCATGTTTATTTTTGTTCTTTAAATATGACTTATGCTGAGCAGAGATTATCTCAAATTAAGCTTATTTGAAATCCAAACCGGAAACATATAATTTTAATTTTTAATTTTGACCGGAATAAGCTTAGCATGAGCTTTAGGATATTTTTCGTTTACTTAATATCCGAACCACAAATAAACATCGAAAAATATAGTTTACTGTTTGAGGAAATGCTAAGCTGAAACACCACAAATACCTAGTTTATATGCAAGGTCGAAAGATCGAGTTTGATTTGAAACGAAATTCCAACCCAGGTATTTCAGCCAACTAGTTGAATGCTTGAGGAGTTGAGTTAAGTGCGAAAAAGTTGAAATGACAGGAGAGTACCTGCGTTGCTTTGTAGACATTAAGACCAAAAGATTGAATTTTCGAGAAAAAAATATTTGTATTGCTTTTAAAAGTTATGCGCATACTTTTCAACAACAAATATTCATTCGTTAATATGCAATTGATCACATGCAGAAATAATTGTGTATTTACCATTTCAACCCAGGTATTTCATTTAATTTTCGACTCAACACCACTGCTCGAGTGCGATCGAGTCGAATTCCATTTCGTTCCAACTCATCCCCGTTTACAAATGGGTGAACCTAAGTTCAAGCTCGCTTCAACTATGCATATAAACTAGGTAAATATGTTTTTAAAATTAAGCTTATTGGAAATTCAAACCGGATATAAGAAATATTATTTTTTATTTTTATTAGTTAACATTTTAACGGGAAGCTTAGCTTTTTTTGGCAAGAATCGAAATGAGCTTTGAAACGCTTACCGGTAACTCTAACCGGTAAAAAAAATAACCTCGCGAAAGGAAAACTATAGCCATTTTTTACATTTTTTTATTTAATAACTACCTTATATTATAATAAATTTAATAATTAATTTTTACAAAAAATATTGCTTCATTTTTGAATTTTAACATATTTGTTTCAGTTTTTGTATTATTTGGAAGTGAATTGAAAATTTGTATTCCTTGGTAGTTATTAAGATGTACGTACTGAATTATTATTCTCTGACATTCAACACATTTACATTGTGCAGAAAAATATTTATTGAAGTTTTGGTGAAAATTAAAGTGGAAATCGATGTTTTGGTGAAAATAAAAGTGGACAAGTTTTTATTTTAGTGAATTAAGTGTTTGTTGATAAGAAAAAAAAGTGTTTAAAAAGGTTAATGTGTTAAAATAATTCTTTGCTCTAATTCGAATAACTCAGGTTAGTTAACCATTTATTTTGACCTTTCAAATAGTTTATTTTATTTTAAAGTAAACTATGGTAGGGAAAAGCTACGAAGTGTCTTTTGAGATTTTCATGTTTATACAAAAAAAGCACCTGGTCACGATTCCTTTCTTTTAACATGAATAACAAATTTACTTAGGTTAAAACTCCTTAAAATCTTCACCAAGAATAATTTATTTCCACCTTCGTTTTCGACGGGTTTTCAGCTAGTACTTTTAATAAGGGCTTATATCAAGAAAGCTACTTATATTTTATATCTTTATATTTTAGGTAAATAAAGAAATGAAAATGTAATTTTGGGTAATATAAAAAAAAAAAAAAATGTTGGCAGCCATCAGGAAACGAACTTGAAACCTATACTTCCCATTCTATAATTTATTAAATTCCTCTAATTATAGCAAAAAAAAAAAAAATATTTTTTATAAAAAAATTTAAAATCAAATATTGCACTTTTCCAGTTTTGAACCAAAATTATAATTAACGGCATTAAATATAATAAAATCATATTTCAAACTATAGGCCAGTCGACAGAGACAAAATTTGGGTTCCATAATGCAACAGGATACCCATCCAATTTTATGATTGTATATGGATCCTTCATCTTTCAGAAGTAGTTATCCAATAAAAACGGCGAGATGCTAGGTGGCTAGCGTTAACTGCCATATAGAAAAAGGCGTTTTCTCAAATAACTAAAGAATGGCTTATCGGCCGAAAAAATTATTAGCAGCTTTTCGAAAAAAAATATGGTTTTCTTTTTTCATACCTACAACTTTTTTGTGTAGGTATAACACTTTAGGAGGTATAGCATATCACAATTTAGATTTTATTAAAATTTTGAAACCTAAAAATAAAAAAAAAAGAATTCTTTCCAAAACACCTGCTGCCTTATTAATAAAAAATAAACTGTAATTTTAATTTAAGAAAACTAATCCATGCATGACTAATGTTCTGGAACCAATTGGAACAGTTAATAATCGCCTTTACGTTATGTAAAAAATTTGTAATCCATGGATTCGTTAACTCGAAAAAAAAAAGACTTAAGGCCCATTTATAATAGTTGAAAGCAAAAGGAAGCTAATGTCATAATTCTACGTCAAGTTTCCTAAAGTGCCGTCCATTCATTGAGTCGACCATAATGGTCAGATGCAAACGCAAGCAAATTTCACAATTTCACATATATTTGACTGGCTGTCAAATTTGCGTACGTAAACTCCGCTATGGAGCGCTCTTTACGTACGGAGGCGAAAGTGAACGCAAATTGAACGAACCTGATTAATCCGACATTATGGGCGCACTATATAATTTGCTTGTATTCGGTTATTTTCATACGATCCCGTACGCAGAGTTCCGACTATTATTGTTGAGCCTTTAAACTTACAGTTTATTTTTAATAAATAAGGCTGCTAAAGTTTTAAACTTAAGCATGTTGTATGCATGAAAAAAAGAAATTCATATTTTCTATTGAAAACCTAAAAATATTTTTACGTCCATTCTTAAGTTATTTGAGAAAACCGTTTTTCAATAGGGTAGCCGCCTGGGTAAACATGGATATTCTGTTGCAAGAAAAAAAATCTCTGCCTACTGGCCTATTAAGCAAAATTTAATAAATTTAATTCTGCGTAACCAAAAATGATACATTCCCATAGTACTTTCATGGTGAATAATATCACCTGACCATCTTAAGAACCTTGTTAACACCTCATATATTTCTCTAAAATAAAATATTTGTCTTAACAAAATATTTTGAAAAACTGCAATGTTGTTTTATGAATGTTTAAGGGCATTTATAAATTATAACTAATCAACAAGTCAAAACTTGCATGTCTATCATCTTTGAATCTTCTGAAACAACTAAACGAAATTCAGAACAAAGGCTGATTTCTCTTAAAGTAAAGTTCTAGAGCAAATAAGTTCAAACTATGCTTAGATTTATTGGGCCTTACTAACAATCCAATTTAGTTCGTCTATCACGTTTTCAGTTCATACACATTGGACCTAGAATAGTATCAGACTTACCATTTGAAATGTTCATATTAAGTACAGAATCTTCCGATTAATAGTTTAAAAGTTAAGTCCTGTACGACATTAATTGGTGCTAATACAAACATTATAAATTTCTTTCAACGGCCCAAACCTAGAGCGAGCCGAAAACTTGTAATTTTATGATGAAAGCATTACAAAAGTAAAGTTATTAAAATGAATTTTGCGAACAAACTTTAAGATAGCTTAACTCAAGTATGTATATACACGAGTATTTTGTGTAGGTAAAGGTATGTTTGTTAACTAGATTTGTCGTACAACGTTGTGCGCCGTAGTAAAACGTTTCTTGATTTCGAGTTTGTTAACTTAAAAAAGTTGCAAAAAAAAGCACGAATCAGAGAGAAACTTTTCCCCTGCTACTCAAATTTCTGGTTTCAATTTCAAGTAGTTTAACTCTTTATGGGGGTCGATTATTCAACGAAATACAAATTCAATAAAACTCTTGTTTTTAAGTATTCTCCTTTGGTATAGTATACAATTTGAATATATAAGATTACTTTACAATAAAGAATTGTTTTAAAATTCACAGATAAAATTTGAAAAAAAAATTATAAATGTTTATGAAACAAATAGAAACATTGTGTTATTTTAACTTCGTAGCAATTTGAGAGAATTTTGTTATTCTTACAAAACTTTGGCAGTTTTAAAACAACGTGCTACGAAAGTAACTCAACACAGCTAGTACCTCTATACACAATGTCAAAATATTTTGTTTACAAGTCTGGAAAGTTAAATCATCACACAAATTCACGATTTAACAATGAAAAACTTGAAATAAACTTTGTATTCCTTGAATATTACTAAACTAAACCATATTGTTCAGGATTTAGTATGAACAAATCAAGGGTAAACATTTCAAAATTAGAAAAAGCCACGGGTGGGAATAGAACCCAGAGTTCCTACGCATGAGTAAAATCACCCAAGCCACAGACGTCCAGCACCAAGCCGGCACATATCAAATTAGAATATAGAACTCATACCAAACAAAAACAACACACTTGTTTTTCTAATAAGAATAATAATTAATGTTGTTCACTAGTTACCTGATTCCTCGTCATCGGGTTTTTTATCTTCAGTCGAAGAACTAGCAGTAGATTTTTTTTCATTGTCAGACTTATCATCGACTGAGGATTTAGCAGTTGCTGTGGTGGTCGCTGCTGATGCTTCTGCAGAATCCGTTGCTGTATCCTCTCCTCCTGCTTTCTCTTTTTCCTAAAACAAAAAAAAAAATAATTCGGTGAGAATATTATTACGTTGCACCTTCAACATGAAAAACTGCAATCGAGAAAATAATTGATTTTATACATTTTTAAAATTCAAAAACTTAAAATAAATTTATTTCAATAAAAAAAAACCGCGTTAAAGCGAAGTCATCAGTTATATTTCGCTCTCGCTCAATAAAAGATAGGATTTTTTGTCGCCTCGGAAAAAATACGTGAACTTTTTTTGACAACACAAACTGACGCCATGTTTATAGTACTGCTGTGACGCGCTCGAAACTTATTTTATAACTTTTCGCCAAAAAATCGAGTGTTATTTTATAATTTTTTTATTCACAAACACGCATTGGATATTAATGATGATAATGTAACACTTTTTATCAATTTACATACCATATTTTCAATGGTTTTATCTTTTTCACCGTCAGCCGACATGCTTATAGAAAACTTGTATTTGTCCAGTGTATCAGGGAAATTTCTGGTAAAACAGTGATGGCGACCAAAATTGACATGCAAAGTGGTGAGGGCAATGCCACACTATGAGGGTAATTTATTTGGTCGAAAAAGGGATTTTTTGTGGAAAAAAAAATAAATAAGTCGGAATCTACACTAATTTACTTTTTCAAGGTGATGAGAATTTTTTCCATTTTAAAATTGTGTAATCTAAAAAAATTTGCTCCCTCATCTCATCTTTGCTTGAACTTTCAATGGGTTGCAATGTTTAATGGTAGATTTACATGTTTCTGCACCAGCAGAATGGCAGAAAACTAAAAAAAATAAATACGTAAAAGGAAATAAACCTATTTATGAACTACAATAATATATTTTCCATCAAATTTTAATTGATAAGGTGTAATACAACCACTTTCTGAAAAAAAATGTGAACGAATTTTCCTCACAACATCGTGGTGTGTACCATCAGCATTAATAATTTTGACAGCAACTTATAGGAAATCAAACCAGATGGTATCTGTGTACTCTTTTCGTCTTTAGGGTTTAAGATGTACATCTCTGTCTCTTTTTAGTTTTCTGCAGTACTATGCAGGTGCAGAGACATGTAAATCCACCATTAAACGCAAAAATTACCACGGATGTAGGATAACTGAGATTTTTGACTGGCCGTGTATAAGGATCGCTTTAGTCGCACCACATACCTAGTTTATATGCGTCTTTGAACATAGGTTGAACTTAGGTTCAACACTTTGTAAACGGGGATGAGTTGGAACGAAATGGAAATCAACTCGATCGGACTCAAGCAGTGGTGTTGAGTCGAAAATTTGATGAAATACTTGGGTTGAAATGGTGAATACACAATTCCTTCTGCATGTTATCAAGTATAATATTAACGAATGAATATTTGTTGTTCCAATTACTTGTATAAGCAATAAAAAAAAAATTCTCCGAAAATTCATAAAAAAAATATATGCAGAGTCGAAAGATCGAGTTAAGTTGAAACGAAATTTCAACACAGGTATTTCAGCAAATCAGTTGAAAGCTTAAGGAGTTGAGTTAAGTGCGAAAAAGTTGAAATGACAGGAGAATACTCGATTTGCTCGATTGCGATCGAGTTGAATTCCATTTCGTTCCAACTCATCTTCGTTTACAAAAGGTTGAACCTAAGTTCAACCTGGGATTCAAACACGCATATAAACTATAGGATATGCCCAAACCAACGCGACACAGTGACAGACGGAACGCAAGTATGCATAAAACAACGCGATAGTGAAATTGCGACAGCTCCATACAATATTAAATTTTTTCTCTAACTCAATTTCTATTAAAGGCAAACTTTATCTTTTTTTATGTTTTCATATTGGCGAATTTTTTTTTTTACTAGCTAACGTTTCAAAGCATCATACTATTTTTTACTTTTGAACATTTTACATAGAATAATAAATAAATAGAACATATCAACTCAGGAGGCTCCACCCACTTTTGCCTACAAACTTTCAAAACTTCAGAGATTTAACTCTGTATGCGTGCCCGTGCATTTCAAATGGGACTGTCAAATTTGGCTAGACCATGCATTTTTTCAATTTTGCATTTTGCTGTTCGCACGTATTTATGTATAGAAAAGCGCGTGTAAAAATTTTTTTCTTCGGGAGGAGACGGAGGATTACAAGTTGATGAGCTGTGACATTTTATTAACTCATGTCGAATTCCTTTCATTTTTCCAGATTTGATCTGTAAAGTTGATTTTTTCTTTCCTCTGGTATCTTGAAGCAAAGAAGTTGCTTTTTTTGTAGATGGTATTGTGTTTATTATTCAGAAGGGATTTTAATCATCATTTTACTTTATTGACAAATTGCACGATTTAAGAATTAAGCTAGATGCAGAGTGATAGAAAATGAATTCTTGGAAAAGGAAACAGACAGAAAATGCAAAAAATTCGCGTCGTATAACTGTCTCACTTCAAAAAAATTCCACCCACTTTAAGTGAGGCGTCCTCAATTGAGGACTTGTGTCCCAGTCTAAAAGCGCATACTACAAATCATTGACGTATTAGGTATGGACCGCCAGTAGCCAACTTCACGCGTGTTCCAACATAACTAGGGGCGCCATCAACTACTAGCAGGGAATCTGCGTAGCAGTGATATGATTTTTTAATTAATTATTTACTATTGAAATATTTTGGTGGAAATTATTATCAAACTACTTTTATTTTACAAACATCCACTCCTTATGCCATGAGTTACTTACAGATGAATATATTATCGTTTTCATTTAAATTCTAATGGCGAAATTAGAACACGTATTTAACACTAAAAGATGATGGCGTTTTTAGGCTGTTTTAAGATGGAACAACTTTTCTTGGCTGTTTGTATGAAAATATCAACCGACTGGCGGTCCATTTCTAGTACGTCAATGCTACAAATAATTGCCTTTCAGTTTTGATGTCTGGCAGCATTTCAAATTGGCAATAGGGCTTTTTAGGTAACAACGATATATCTCTTTCTCGTTCTCACAGAATTGTCAAAAACAGCAGTATAATGAACAGCTGATTTTTTTTATCATTGTTGAAAAATTGATTGAAAACAAAAGCGGGAATTTTAAAGATTTGTGCGCAAAAATTGTGAAAATTGTTGGTTTTGCTAATTAAAATAAATTTTTAAGCCACGGAAATCACAAATTTCACACAAAAAAGAATACCGCATTTAAAAATTATTTCCAAATTGTTTTCTTCAAGATCTTGAGTTTGACAGTTTGAAAAAAGCGCGATACATATTTCAATCTGTCTTCATCATAGTGTGAGCTTTGACAAGATGGTAAAACTCCCTATTTTTGTTTTTGTTAATTTTGACATGCGAATTGGCATCTTGGCGGCATTGTATATAAAATGTTGGCGGTTTAAACATTTCATTCACTGCATCACCCAAACCACCGAGCCCTAGTAGCAAATTTTCATTCGATTCATTTTAATTGTTTATTGAAAATTATAATTAATTCATTCAGCAAAAAAATCTTAAACTACCATGGGAATTCTAGGTTTATCAAAACTAATTGCAGACGTTGCGCCATTTGCCATTAAAGAAGGTGAAATCAAAAATTTCTTTGGTAAGTCGTGCACAAAAATTGTAATGTTTTAACTAAACTGACGAAAATTGTTTTAAAAAATAGGACGCAAAATAGCTATCGATGCTTCTATGTGCTTGTATCAGTTCCTTATTGCTGTGAGAAGTGAAGGTATGTTACCTAGATTCAAGAAGTATTGTAGAATTTTTTGTTATCAATTATTTGACTCCTAGGTGCCCAGTTGACTAATGTAAATGGTGATACAACTTCCCATCTCATGGGAATGTTCTATCGAACTATCAGACTCCTTGAAAATGGCATTAAACCTGTCTATGTATTCGATGGAAAACCACCAGATTTAAAGTCTGGAGAATTGGCAAAACGTGCCGTAAAGCGTGAAGAAGCTCAGAAAGCTCTTGAAAAGGCAACTGAAGCTGGTGATGAAGCCGATATGGACAAATTCAATCGAAGATTAGTCCGTGTTACTAAGGAGCATAATGCCGAAGCAAAGGAACTATTAAGGTTAATGGGAGTTCCCTATGTAGATGCACCTTGTGAAGCAGAAGCACAGTGTGCAGCTCTGGTTAAAGCTGGAAAGGTCTATGCCACTGCTACAGAAGATATGGATGCCTTGACTTTTGGATCTTCAATAATGCTTAGGCATTTAACTTTCAGTGAAGCCCGCAAAATGCCCGTGAAGGAGTACAACTATGAAAAAATTCTAAAGGGTTTTGAATTGAATTCTAAAGAGGTAAAGTACATACATTATTGGTTCCTCTGTGAAAAAGTGCGTTTCTAATATTTACTTGCAGTTTATAGATCTTTGCATTCTCCTTGGATGCGATTACTGCGATAGTATTAGAGGAGTTGGGCCCAAACGAGCTATTGAGATGATTAACACATACAGAAACATTGAGACAATTGTGGAGAACATCGATCAGAAAAAGTACACAGTTCCCGAAGATTGGAACTATGAGGTGGCCAGGGAGTTGTTTGTCAGTCCAGATGTCACAGATCCTGAAGAGATTGATGTAAGTCAACATAATACATATTTTGAGAACAAATTACAATGCTTATTGTTTGTCTACTTTCTTTCAGCTAAAATGGACAGATCCCGATGAAGAAGGCTTGGTAAAGTTTATGTGTGGAGACCGACAGTTTAGTGAGGATCGTATCCGAGGAGGAGCGAAAAAAATTCTTAAATCAAAGAATACATCTACTCAAGGGAGGTTGGATAGTTTCTTTAAGGTAAAGATAATAGTTGCTTTAATGTCATAAATAATAAATATTATATTTAAAGGTTCTTCCGTCTGCGTCTGTAACAACACCAAAAAGAAAGGCCGAAGATGTTAAAAAGGGTTCTGCGAAAAAGGCCAAGACATCAACTCCTCGAGGAAGGAAACCAAAATAAAATTATTTTTTCTCTGTAAAGTAAAATAAGCGTTATATAAAATGTATTTTTAATTTTAACAAGAAGTTGTTTTATTTTCAAGAATTAATGAAGAAATGTAGTTATTCTATCTTTATCATCATACTATTTGTACTCACCTATACTTAAATAAATTGAATTGAATTGAATTGAATACTTCGAAAGAGAATTATATAAAAATAAAGAATTGCTACTAAGTATACAAAGAAATGCATCGACAAGAACGCAATGCTTTGCCGATTCTCATATTGGATTTCATAAAAAAATTGAGACAAAACCACAATATTTAATACTAAGCGTTATTTATTTCCTAAAAAATCTTTAATTATTACTTAAAGTAAGTACTGCTTTGCTAGAGCTCGCAGAAATTTAGATTTTCTTATTGTAGCTGCTTCTCTTTTGATTTCATCATTGTTGTTCGCGTTTAGTTCCAGTGTGCTCATCACCGCAATCTGTAATGAAAAATTAAGTTGATAATTGTAATAAAAAAAACAATTTAAAAAAAAAGTATTTCGCCCAACGTGGGGCTCGAACCCACGACCCTGAGATTAAGAGTCTCATGCTCTACCGACTGAGCTAGCCGGGCACTTAATTCATCACGTGTCAAAACAAATACTTGGCATCAGCACAGCATTCACTTTTTCTCAAATTTCTTTTTGAATATTGTATTTTTGTTCATATTAAAAACAGTCATTTTCTGCTAGCTGAAGATCACACGGGTAGAGGGTAGAGTACTAGAACTTCAAAGAAGGAAAAAAAGGCAGAGAATAGGTACGACCATATTCAGTTAATCCTTTAATCGCGCATCCAAGCCTGGGAAAAGAAGGTTCAATTTGAAGTAGACATTCGGAATGTGGCATGTCCGATGAATGTAACTAGAGAATCATGTGCTTGACCCTTTGAAAACCGAAGTCTTCTTTTTTGTATCAATTATAGAGGAATCAGTTTCTTGATTATCGCATACAAAAACCTTATTTGTAGTTTCTATGGACGTAATTGTCAACCTGACCGATCATTTTAAATTTATGGCTTATTAATTTAGACCCGGAAAATCTATCCTCCACCAAATATCTGGTTTACGACACACTGGAAAAGACCCAAGAACACCAAGTAAAAACAACACCCCTTTTTATCGGCTTAAATGCTGTTTTTTACAGTATTTATAGAGATAGCTCTACAGAATCATGTTAAACCTTGGCATCCAAAACAAACTCGTTCACCTGTGCAAAATAACGCTGGATATCACACAAGAGTTTCGTTTAGGTTGAAAACAATTTTACCGAGACCTTTGATATCAATTAAAGACTGATATAAGGAGATGCTTTCTCATGGTTCCATTCGCATCGTTCGAAATTTGGGCGATAACAGTTGGGACAACATCTTTTTGATGGCACATTTCGATACCAGATATCATTGGAAGAAGGCAAAATGTTAATGATGCAGCAACAGCTTTAGTGGGTCTAGTAGTACAGTAAGATAAAGCAAAGTAGTTTTTGTCATCAAGGATAACTTAATGACTGACAACTGTAATGACCGAGGTAGTAAAGGACTTTTGAATACTCATTATGTGTTATTAAAAATCCCCTGAAGAGGTTAGAAATCTCTGTCGAAACGTTGGGAAAATCAATGTAAACTTTGTTTCATTGTCACTACTAATGACCAAATAAGCCGAAGGAAGAATAAGATTTCATCCAAAATCCACAATTACAATCTAAATTGGTAAAAAAAAATTTAAACACTCTTAATATAGTTTTACACAGTGCGAGCTTTTAGCAAAACCATACAAAATCATGACAGGAGATACCGATCAACATTGGTTTTAAATGTCTGAGCATTACAGTGGAAGGAAGAAAATTCAGAAGGTAAACCATTCCAAATTCTTATGTAAAGAAAGAACACACTGAACATTCGAAGTTTGGCTTGAAGATAAAATGATCATTTTGTAAATTCCTGATCATCCCAATTTTTTGCCGTGACGTGGAAATTGTCAACATCAGATGATGTAAATAATGCCTGACGCGATATACGGTTTCTAGAGTGACATCGATAGCTAGAATGATAAGTTTCCGATAGTTGGGCCATGAAGAGTGAATATGGACAACAATGTTCCAGTCAGTAGGTCTTGGAATCCACCCTAGAGGGTTTTTGCAAGAGAGGAAGGTTATTCTTACAAAGAAGTGCCCTAGCATAAGACATGTTGGTGAAAGTTAATTCACACTCTGAAAGATGAGTCTTTCAATTAGAACTCATTTCTAAGTTTTTGTTTCTTCTCTTCATGTTTTCTAAACAAAGTTTTAAATATTTATTGCATTCACCGATTCAAGTGAAATATGAATTCATTTTCAATTCAATCGAAACTTAAAGCGGAGATACTCATGAATCCTAGACAGTAGAACTTAACATGAAGTTAACTAACTGCAAAATAAATGATGATTTTGGCAACGTACTCAAACTACATAAATGGAACTTACCGCTTCAAGTTTTCTTGCATTTTCTCCTTTTTTTGCATGTAAATTAACAATAAACTCTAACAGTGTTGTATCCCATATGCAACCATAGTATGCATCCATTGCATCGGTAAAATTTGAAGATTTTTCTGTGAGGTTCTTAAATGCCAAACTATAGTCGATTTCATCAAGGAACTAAAAATTTTACTGAAGTTATTATCACATAATTGAATAAGTTTTATTTTCACAATGTACCTGACACAATACAGCAGCTTGCATGTAACAACCCAGATTCGAACAACACCTGATCATTTTTCTTATCACAAAATCATCAGCAATCATCCTTTGCAAAGGAATTGTACAATATTCTGTTCCAGTAATAAGTGCATTAACATAGCACCTCATTGCTGCTTCGTTGTTACCAATAGCTTTGAAAAAATAATTGTTATAAATATAAAAAAGTTTAAACAAAATAAGATGTTTTACCCAATTCAACATCACCCTTCATCTTTAACCATGCTATGGCTTGGGGATAATATTTAAGAGCCTCCTTAAGCAGCCAGTTAAGTGTTTCTGATACCGAACGAATGCTGTAACCTAAAGGACTAAGAAAAATAAACTTTCAAACTGTTTTTTTTTTAAGTTTCGAGAGATTGATTGATTTACTTGCTAATACTAGTTGGCCATAGTTGAATATACTCTCCATTCAACTCATAGTTTGCATCATCTTTGAGAATATTGTGAATTTTAGCAATAAGTGATATAACCAAAGAGAATAACCCTTGGTCTCTAATTCTTTTTAAAAATGGTTGCAAACCCGAACCGATTGCCAGATTTGGAGAATTCCTTGAATTGCCACCACCTCCTCGTTTTGTTTGATTGCTAAACATCGGTAATACAATGTCCCATGCATCCCGGCAAGCTTTCTTTGTTCCTTTCATTTTTTCCATATCAAGGAATGTTGTAGCAAATGCTAAGGGCAGTTCCAGTTGAGGCAATCGTTTGTCCAAAAACATAAGAGCAGACCATTCGCTAAGATTAAGAAGCATTATCGCGCAGTGGTCAATGATCTAAAATATATTTTATAAATAAATTGATAGAGTGTTACTGTTCATATTACTTCTATCCTTGGAATAATATTTTCGCCACTCTGCAGCGAATTTAAGCATTGTTTACATCTATTGCCAAGAGATTGCAAGTCCAGTGTTTTCTTGTTCCACTCCTCTAAACATTGGCATATTTGTATAAGTAAAATTTCCCAATTTACAAGTTTTCCCAGTTTTGAAACCGACGATGTGTTGGATAGCTCCTGACGTTGAGTTTCTGATTTCAGAACGCTCAACATAGAGACAGCTCCTACATAGTCCTGAAAAAGAAATTTAAATCGTTCCTTATCAATAATACGAGTGAATAGTAGAAAAAGAAACTTACATTTTTTGCAGCCATTTCACGAGCTTTTCCAAGAAGTACATATGCAAAATCTTGAAGAAATCCTCTTTGCATAGACATAAGTAGAGAATTAATTGGAGTTGGAATTTGCCAACTAGGATTCACAGTGAATAGTGGTTTTGTTGGATTAGTGGCTGCAAGCTTAACTAATAACTTACGTACAGCATTGGCATTTGAACAGGAAATCAATTGCCTTTCCAATGACCCTACTTCAATGCGATCCACTGTCGAAGGATCAATACGAGCTTGAAAAAAACAAACAAACAAACGAACAATTTAAAAATAATTATAATTTAAAAAGTTTTTTCCTACTCACTCCTTGCTGTTATCTTCCAATCCGTTTGTATTGCCAACATTGGCACAAAGACTTCGTCCTCAGATATTTGTTTTTTTAAATCTTTGAGTTCTACATTCGAAAATATACCAATCGCTTCGATGATTTGAATTAAAAGCTTTCCATTTGATTGTTTTAATATGCAATCGATAAGAAATTCTTTGACTTTATTGCGATCTCTAAGTAAACAACTGGGAAGGACATCGAAAATTCCCTGAAAATTTTATTGAAAAGAAATTTGTTTTGTTAAAACTTAATAGGGCACCATTAGCAGATTTTTCGTAGATAGAATTTTGTATGAAGACACCAATTAAAATAGCAAACAAATTGGAAGAATTAATCTGAACAAGAAAGATAGCGTTGTATGCGAGGAAATCATCAAAACGACCGCAACCGATGTGTTTTGGTTTCACTTCGCCATCACAAAAAAATTCCTGATTCGATGGCGAATGACGACGTGCTCAAGCACCAAAACAGGACCCTATAAAAGGGTTCTACAAAGGAAAAGTGGAGCAATAAAAAATAAGACGGTATTCCCACTAAGCTTTACAAATCAGCTCCACCAACATCCGCAAAAATGCTTCATCCCTTAATAATGAAGAGGGATCTAAAATAATGGCGAAAAAGTCATGGAATGAATTAAAGAACATTTTATTCGCTGTTTATTGATTTTGAAAAAAAGGGTTTTTAGAGCATGAATCGAGATTTTATTTGGGTAGCCATACGTAGGGGAAATATTACTGTTCTGTTATCAAGGCTACCTTGCCAACTCTTACATACTTAACGAAAATGTATCAGAAGACTTTGGAATCCATAATAGAGTTCAGAAGGGTTGTAGGTGAATAGAAAACTAAAGAAAAAGAAAATAAAAATGAATAGAAAAAATAGAGAAAGAAACGAGCAAATTTACGATAAAGTTCAATCAAATAAAACAGGAAACATAAAGAGAACTTGAAAGGCTGCTGGATCCTTGGTTTCCATGGACTGTGACAAGACAACTAGAATATGAATAACTTGAAGTTATGACACAGATTTGACAAACATAAATACAAAAAATGCAGTCTTGATAATCGCGTTTGAATTCAGCTTAGCTTGTCTTTTCAGTGGTAGATTGGAGTAGTGCGAGGTGCAACGATCAATTTCGATCGATCCGACTACGCTTAACCAAAGTTAAAGAAGTTTACTACCTTAATAATTGGAGTTCGTTAAGAAGGTTGTTCTTGGTTGACTTTTGGATCACTTTTGAATACAAAAAAGCATTGTAATTTAAAACTATATGGTTCACTTAAGAATAAACTTGAGTGTCTGTAGTGTCTGATATATCCGATTCCAAGACTCCAATAATACTAATACTTACGTCAGCTAAGGCAGCAAAATAATTGAAATTTTTGTATTTGTCAAAGAAATCCACACTGCCGAAAATGTTTACTTCTTCAAATATGCTACGAACAACATTAAGAGCTGCAACTTTCATTTCGAATTCACGTGTTTCTTTTATGAGCCCTTGCGAAATTGCACCTTCGATGTCTAATTCTAGAATTCTACGATTGACGAGTGGAATTTGTCTAAATTTATTATCAGCTTTGAGTATTTCAATGATATCCTGAAAGAAAAAAGTTGTCACGAGTTAAGAAAAGAAAATGTAAAAATCTTAACATACCTTATAATTATTGAGGATAGAAGCACTAAACTTTTCCATGAGCGATACCAATTTATCACTAACTCCACATGCCATTAGATAACCTTCCAATTCACTTTCATCTAAATGACAGAAGATGAATTCTGTCTTAGCTCTTTTGTTGTATTCAGATTTCATTTCCAAGAGGTTTTTTTGGCATTCAATTACTGCTTCTTGGGCTTTGCGATATTGTTTAGTGTAAAGATAGAAATTGACAAAGTCAAAATAGATTTGGGTTCTTAGTTCAGCAGGGGAAATCATTTTCATTTTTTCAAAATTCTGTGAATTGGTCTCCGAGTTTGGATGAATTAAAACAAAAGTGTCATTGGTGCAAGCATAAAAGGCTTCTGACGATTGACAGAGTTGTTTAAGGTAGTCGATGCTGGGTTCTGTTGGTATGTCTGCTCCAAAGTTAGGATGCATTGGTTCAATGGGAACAAAACTAAAAGACTAGATGGTAATTGTTCAAATATTTGTATGTAAGAACTTAACTTGTTATGGAGTTGTGGTCTTATGGCCTTATTTGCAATATCCTTTATGATTTGTAAGCGCAACACCCATCGGTGGTAGATAGTTAGAGCGAATTTAGAGGCTTTTTCATTTCCTTCTGGAGCTAAACAGAAGATTATGAATATCAATCAATTAACTCATTTAATTTTCTCTAACTTACCGATTGTGGTAATAAAATCTGAAGGAATGGGTATGGGAACTGGTTTACCAAAGCTTATAGTGCACAAATCTCTTAGCAGAGATACCTGCCTGATGTTTGTAAGATTTTTCTCAAATAGATCTATAGTGGATCGCCATGTCAAATATAATTAAAAAAATATGTTCTGTATATCTCACCCAAGTCCCATCGAAGGAATGTAGCAACTTTAAGAGTAAGAATTTTCAAAGCAAATTGTTTTCTTGTCAAGCGAATTGTGTCTCCTGATGGAATTATACTACCAGCTCCTGGAGTCACTGGGATTCCTCGTAAAATATCAGCAGGTTCTCCAACTAGATCAATTTGTGATATTTGTTGCATTTCCGGAGACATTGCAATAAATTGATTGATAAGATCAATTGGACTTGGTTCTAAAATAAAGATATTTTCATTTAAAAATTTAAAATACAAAAAGAAAATCAAGAAAGTTTTCCATTACCGGCATTAGGTTTATGAAGATGTTTTGTTAATAAATTGGGATCGAGGAGAAATTCAAACCATAAGACTGTTTCTGCAGCTAAGGGTATCGCCTTGGGACGAAGTGGATCATCCATTTTATTAAATATTTTATTTAATTTCTTTTAAATCGTAATAATAATAGAATCTTCTGAATTTGTTCTTCTGAAATGAAAACAAAATTTGGGATACAAATATTGACAGAAATGTCAAGCATTTGACATTTTGATGTAGCGTTGCCGTTTGGCAAAATAGGTTTGTTCGTGTATATTTTAAAATTGCATTAAAAAATGTCCAGCATTTAGACGAAACCACTTTTGCATTTGATTTTTTTAGTTTTTATGCGATACTATATGATAAAATGGTTTACTCAATCTTTATTATGTGTTCGTGAAAACTGAAATGCATTTGTCAAATACATTCTATTAAGATTAAGGTGTATGATGGCTGTCACGGTCAGTCAAACGACATCAGTCACCTGCGCATATAAAATTGTCATCAGGCAAAATCTAGTGTTTTGATTTTTCGCCCAACAAATGCACGCTTCAACCATTTTTGTACATGTACATACCCAAATTGACAGTGTGAAAAATAATAAGGCTTTATAATGAGCAGTGCGGGTTTGTCTCGGGCAAATCAATCACAGATGAAATGCAGAGTGTAAGAATTAGAATGGAAAAACACCGCGATTCCTCAAGCGAAGTCCATGTAATGCTGTGTTATTTGTAGATTTTAAAAAAGCGTTAGAAACTATTAGCAATGATATTTCACAATAATATTTGTTTTTTTTTTGTCAACAAAAAAAACTACCAAAACTTTCACAACTCGCTTTTCGGCCAAACTTTGCTTAATGACAAATGGAAACGGGCAAATATCAACGAACCTTCTAATCACCAAAGTACGTACCTGTCAGAAAGACGAAACACGTCGCGTACGAAAAAAGGACTAGTGTAATCAGGGTCTAACATTAAAGATAAGGGACCGGTTATAGCGATCAGGAAAACGAAACAGGAAAAACTTTTCAAATCAATTATTAAATATGTTCTGATTTTATTTAAAACATAATGAATTGTTACATTTATCGATGACAAATAACTAACAAAATTTTTTGTGATGATAAAATTTTCACTTACATACGTACATATTTATTGTAAAAAAATAAAACAAAACTTTTGAATTTGCCTGATGACTGTATGTATACGATGACTGACGTCGTTTGACTGACCATGTTAGGTCAGTCAAACGACGTCAGTCATCGCCCACACATATTCTGTCATCAGGCAAACTCAAAAATGTTTTATTTTTTCGTCAAACACATGCACGCATACAGACATATTTTTAAAAAGACTATATTAAAGATTGATGTCAAATGATTGACCGCGTAAGATTCGCTTAAAAAGTTTTCAAGATTGACACGTCAACGGTGACCCAAAACTTTCCAATTATTGTAGTAGGTATATAGTGAATTTCGAAAGCTAAGAACTTAGCATTGTTTAGTTTTGCAACTTGTTTCTTTTTATTTATTGAAGACTATATAGTTATTTAAAATAGTTTGTCAGATAATGTATAATTGAATATTTTTTTGCGGCTCACAGGATACTTCTTCAAAAATCCGAAAAGGATTTATCATTTATTTCTTCTTCAATGGGTGCGAGAGATATCCAAAAGGAGGGCTGGTTCGACAAAATCGGCCCCATGCTTGATATTCTCTTTTCCTTTATTTGTTATTTTTTGTATTTGCTTAATTTTTGTTTGCATGCGGTCGAGTTTATTTCGCACCGCTAATTTTGTTTATAAATAATCTATTCATATAAAAGTAAATGATTCTATTTATTCTATCCTATATATCAAAATTTGTTTATAAATAGTATACCTATATGTACTAGGTATTCATATAAAGGTAGGTAAATGATTCTATTTCGTTGCGAAAGTCTGTATCACATCTTATTTTCTTTGGTCGGTCGAGTCTTCTCTAGAGCTCAATGTTGGGTACAAGTATAGTTATTGATTTGCAGTCAACGGAATCTTAGAATGTACCCCGGACCCCGAATAATGAAAGTAACATGCACGAGATATTGGCAGAGCTTTTCACGGATTTTTATGTTGGATCACCGTAAGTAACTGTAAGTATAGGTAATAATAATTTATTGTCCCTATAATGAAAGCATATCTTTTCTTTTTCATCATAGCTATATTTTGTATGTTTGATTAAAATCTGGATTTCGATTTTAGCTTAATTATGTATTTTTATAACATGTAAAATTATTTTTTGTATTGGTCAGCTCATATTCATTTAAAATTGCAGGTTGGTACTTAGCTTATCCCATGACGAAAAATCATTTAATTCAAGCACTACAACACGCATATTTCAAATAACCATTAAACAAAAAACATTTTTTTTAATGTTTACTATAATGGACCTTTATAATATAGAAGCAAGTTTAATGGTTATTGAATAAAGTGCATTTTTTTATCTATTTTTTTTTTAAACATACTACCTGTATCATTTAGCATGAAAATAGTCGATAAAAGTTGGTCGAAATTTCAATTAATGAGTAGGTACATACCTTAGGTATAGTTTTTATATAAAAAGTAGGTATATTGTGACAGCAAATAATTTACACCCAAAAGTGGCAAAAAACCCTCAATTAGCTCTAACTAGCTCAATAAAATTAATCATTAAAAATAACTCTTATGTTGACGACATACCAGTTAATATGACTGCGGGTGACTTTAATAGTCCATAGACTCTGTTGGTGGTGTCCTTTAGCACATAGGTATATTATGTTAAGTGCCACACCCATATTTAAAAAAGTAGATATACACTGTTGTCACTTTAGTCCAAATACAAACAAAAAAGACATACATGTTTTATGGATAATGTTATTTAACCTGCGTACATTAAGGATGTAAAAACAAAGAGAAACATTTTAGTAATCATTATTCGAAAGTATACGTAGGTACCTACTTATAAAGTAGAAATTATTAAGCTTTAAGTAGAAATTTATATTTGCCCATACATAGAATCAGAATAGAAGTAAGGGCAATCGTATTATGAAACAAAATGCTTGTGTCGTGCTTCTGTGCATAAGCAAATAGAGGGGTTGTTTGTAAATTTGGCCCATAGTTGTTAAAAAGGGACGCTTTTCTGTTCAAATCTTAATTCAAGAATGTAACTCAACTACCTATTAGAGCAAAGCAGCAAAATAGATAACCGCTTATATGAGGCAGGATAAATAAATATATGTAAGTACCTTCTCTTCTTAGGAATGACAAACCCAGTTTTCACTTATTTCTTTTCTATCGCATAACCCTACCTTAAATTTAGAAAAATGATGTTTTTAAAAATCCAGTTCGAAGTTTCTAAAATTCAACACGGTCAATTAGGCAATTGACTAAATATCATTCACAAAAAAAAAAAAAAAAAATGTTCGAAATCTCAAAAACGGATTGACAAATTTTGATGAAATGTTCAGCAAATCGTCTTGCTCTTGTTGAAAGTTACTTTCGTGTTAACGACTAGGAAACTCATTTGATCAGTTTTAAAAAAAAAGATTTTCTGTTTTTTATATATTTTTAAATATTTATTTTCCAAAAAAATCACAAAAAGAAAAGCCTACAGTAAAAAATGCTTTAGATATGTATATGAAAGACATCACGTCGAAAAAAAAATAATTTACATATAAAATTTTATCAAAATCGATCGTATTTTTTTCGAAAAAATAAAATTATTTGTTTTTTTTTTCGAAAAAAATACGATCGATTTTGATAAAATTTTATATGTAAATTATTTTTTTTCGAAAATTCTGTAGTAGGTATTATTGAGAGCAAGCAGCAGATAATATTAAATTTTGTCAAAATCAGTTCACCGTTCAAAAGATAGTCGGTCTAAAAACAAACGATTCCATATGGCAGTTACCGTTAATAAGCTGATTCTGAAAAAATCACCTCTGGCAACAAATCACTGGTATAAAATTTTATCAAAATAGATCGTATTTTTTACGATAAAAATGGAATTATAAGTATGGCTGATATGCCCAACTGTATAGGTATCGATACATCCAGACAGACAGACAAATAGACAGGCAGAATTGTGAGACCTACTATCATCGTAATGTCATGTTTGATTGTTATCTCAAAACTTTTTTTTGCACGAATGCGTAACTTGCCTTATAGTAGGAGAACTAGCGACCGACATTAGGAAATTATTTTGCCGCCCCTGAATTTTTGTCACTCTTTATTGAATGACAATTATGGTTACCGGAAATGGCAGGCACTTCAAAGTGCAGAAAAAATGACAAAACTATGGTTTTGGCACGAAATTTTTTTTCACTAAAATTTAGTTTGAAACGTTGAGAATAATAATGCCATCAAATTATAAAGCCGGAAAAGGGATTCCAGAGCAACTCAAAAAACAGTATACAAACACCTTAAAAAGAAATGTATTGAATAGATTTACCTGTTCACGAAAAAGAGCCCCAGAAGAAAACGGTTTTATGAGAGATACTTAGACTTTAAGCAATTTTTTTGCATCCGCAAAAAGACAATTAAATTAAGGACAAATAACTTCGCCATTATGACTTCGCACTATACTAAACTTAACTTGCTTTATCTCAAGTAAAAAATCAAATCTGAACATTTTATTGTCAATCATTTAAAATTGCGAATTTCAGAGACATCAATTTTAAAATTACTGTATAAGTTTTCAAAATTTCACATCCAATTTTAGTCTATATTTTGATCAAAATTTCAAAAGATTTAAAAATCTGAACAAAATTGATTTGACTGATGCGGAAGGGGCTATATGGGGCGCCTGTTAATCCAGGCTAATTCACTGTGCACAATTCACTGCATCTGTAAACGGATGGTATCGAAATTCCAAGTGTCGGAAATCCGGACTATTTTTGGCGACATAAGTTACGACTCTCAAAATCCCTACTGAGAAACGCCCATCAGAATTAAACGAATTCAAAAATCCTATCTTGCAGCCCTTTTTTATACTAAAGTTAAATTTTTCAAAATCCTATTTTCAAAAATGTATTGACAATTGAAATTTTTGGAGAAAATGTTAAGTTATAAATCGTATATGTATTCTAGCATCATATGTTATTCTCTACAGAAAAAAGTTTTTGATTCTTGATTGCGAAAATAACTTATTAAATGGTTACAGTATCTGTTTTTTACACCACTACACTTTGGCATTTTTTTTGAATGTGGTTTCCCCAAGCAACTTGTTCTTCTAGTATATAGCTACTATGGAGTTACAAAAAAATAAAGTTTTTAATTAATTATCTACGTCTAGCTATATTACAGGTAGATTTCATTTTGTTTTATAAAAAGTCTTTGAAGATGACCGAATTGCCATCTGGCAAATGGATGATGCCATTGGTTGAAAGCTTGTATACAAATTTATAAGGGATGGATTTTCAGAATTTTTGCCAGCATCCCTTTGGAATGGTACATGCGTCTACCATATTTGCAGAAATGAATCCTCCACCCATTTTGTCGGAATCCATTTTTTTAATATTTTGATTAATGATACTGTTGGTGTTTGTGGAGAAACTTTTATGTTGAATCAGGAAGAGTATAACCATATAAAACACTCTTAATAAAAGAAACCAGAACCTTGTACAGATATATTGATACAAAACAAATAATTTTGGTTAAATTTTTAATGTTTACGTTAGAAGAAGGGGTTGTGTTACCCAGCGACGCGGCTAGTTAGAAGGAGCAATATTTAATGAAAAATGTATAGTAAACCCACGTAAAATGTTGTGACCCTAGACTGCTGCAAGACGTGCGATAGGATAGGAAGCGTTTTTTAAGCCAGAAATCTGTCGAATCATTGTATGTTTAAGTACTTTTGGTTGTTTTTAATTATTTTAAAAATAGATTTTAATAAATTTATTCAAAATTGGTTTGATCATGATTGGACTTATATAATTATTATGGAAAATCAATTACGATATATGTAGGTAGGTACCAGTCACAAGGCGTGACTTTTGCGGAAGCGGAAGCAACCAAAATGAAAATTCAAACAATTATTATAATCCATATAGGTATAAAATGTTAACATATAGTTACTTATTAATAGCTGGTGACAATTTCAAAATAAAATTTTATTGGAATCGCTCCAGCCATTATCGAGAAGATGAAATTGGAAAATATCGTTATATTTTATCAGGTACCATTAAACGGATTTTGGTGGGCTTTGCTTATACTATTACAATAAGACTCATCATGCTTTATTACACATGCGTCATGCACATAAGGAATTCGTTTGCAATCGTTTTAGTTATTCTCAAGAAAAATTTGCCAAATGCAAATATTTTTAGACCTATATTAACCTACACAAATTATTTCGGGCATAACATCCTTAAAGTACTACCTACCGAATTTGAAGCAAATTCCTTCAACCGTTTAGGATCTAATAGCTAGTACTTAATGATACAAACAGGGGTCTAGGCTCATTCACTGTGAACAATTCACTGTGCACAATTCACTGTATGGACAATTCACTGTGCACAATTCAATGTGGAACACAATTGACTATGGGGCTATAACTCACTGTGCACAATTCACTGTGGGGCAATTCACTGTGATGGACAATTCACTGTGAAATGCACAGAGTGAAATGTCCATCACAGGAAGGTAGGTAGGTATACGTACATTTTCGAATCGTTTAATGGAAGCACTAATTCCACTCAATATATGGACGCTTCGTCTCTGGTAGGTATACATACTAGGTACACATTTCATATACACGTATAAACAAAAAAAAACTCCTATAAGTATATTTTAACCAAGTTTTCGAAATGAGCGGAAATGCTGTTCGTCTGACGCCCTTATGGGTTTGACAAACTTATTGACTCCCTTGAGTGACGATAAGTATGTTAAGCAGTAAAATTTCCCTTAATTTGTATTTATTAGGCACATTAACATCCCTCAATTATTGCAGTTTAACAAAAGAGTGCCAAGGGACACATTTGCTGCCTGATGTTTCCATCCTATTCAATTACCAGTTAGACCCAAAAGTATAGGTATACGATCAAAACACTATACTCGTTAAAAAAGCCAAACTGCACCTAGTTAATTTTGCTCTCTACTCACACCCAGGAAATTATAAAAAAAAAATAAATAGGCGTATGTACATTATACGATATTATTCAAGGATCTTATTATGTTTGTGTCGTAATTTTTGGTGCTAATTAGATTGTGTCATATATGACAATGAATCTAGAAGACAATAGGAGAGAATTTAACTAGGACATGACCAACGAATTATATTGAGGACTTTCATTACACTAATTGCGTATAGAGATACTATACAATCGTGTCTACATTCATTCACACCCTTTAATACGGAAGGGAAAAAGAATGTAGGTACTTAGTTGTATATGTATGTAAGTATGTGTAAAGGACAAAAAATAAATAATATCTCACGAACTATATTAGAATTAATGTATCCTAGAGGAAATCATTTATAAATGTGCACACATACCGTATGTTTATGATGGAGTCAAAGTTTTGAAGAACTTGAATTTACTTTTAATTAATTATAACTTTAATTTAGTTTATGAAAGCAAAATGCATTTGTTAATTTTAGATTTTAGACTATTTTTATCGTGGTTTTGATACATTTTAAATACACGAAACATTTAACGTCAACCCGTGACCACGACTAGTGCAACCTAGTTGAAACGTCGGGAAACAAACATCAAAAATAAATTATGTAAATAATTAATCGTGGTAATTCCGTTAAATGTTTCGTGTATTTAAAATGCATTTGTTAAGTCTGATTTGTATAATAGGTATGAAATTATGATCCAAGTGGTACGTTTTGTTACTATGAATTAATATTCACTTCTCTGTGACAAAGTGACTGTAACATAAAAATGACAAATAAGGTGCCATGACTTCTATGCAACCAAAAAAGCGCAAAACTCGTCTTGTTTTTTGCTACTAAATTCTAATTACTAGAAAGTTGCAGTTGTAACTTGTTGGTAATCAGAAATAGTTTTAAATTGTTACTATAAAGTTTCCAAACCTGAAGTGTAACAAATTATAAGAGTTACTATAAGGTTTCTTTTGACTAAAATGTAACCAAGCAACTGAAAAACCATTTTAGTTAATTAGTTACATGCGACTACTTTTTAATACTTTTAGTTTCAAAATATTTATTTGAAACGAAAATAAAAGAAGAAACCAAAATATTATTTAATAGTACAACTGGCGCAAAAACTCCTTAAAGTATTAAAAGTATTTCCCTTATTACGAGCCTTATTATGATTACGGTGTGTATGGATAATTTATAAAGGGTTATCCAATAAGAGGTGTTATTTTGAATAGCCCGCTATATTGGTAGCTGTCACTTTTGAAGCTGTCATTTTTTGACATTTGACAAGTAGAAACTACGCCATTAAATGGAACAATACACGATTCAACAACGCATTGAAATTCACTATAAAAATGGTGAAAATTTGGCAGAGACGGTTCGTAATACTAAAACATTTTTGGGTCGTCGTGAAGCACCTTGTCGGACCGCAATACAGAAATTGGTGGACAAATTCGAGCTGTTGGAACAAGTTAGTGATGTGAAGAATAAAACTCGTGCACGTCGCTCAAGAACAACTGAAAATATTGCTGTTGTAGCCCAAAGTGTTGAAGAAAACCCAGGTTTGTCCATTCCTCGTCGTTCTTTGGAATTAGGCATTCCACAAACGTCACTACACCGTATTTTGCATAAAGACTTGGGTCCTAAGGCTTATAAAGTTCAGTTAACACAAGAACTCAAGCCGGCTGATCATCAACAACGTCGCGTCGTGTCTTTGCTGATTGGGTCCTTGAATATCAAAATAACGCCGCTTATTGAAAAACCCTTTAAATCTTATTATCAGTTTTTGGCTTTGTTATTGCTAATTTTTTTTTAAAACGATCGTAGTTGTACCACGAAATATTACTTTTTAACTTTCTAAAAATTCACGCGCCCGCAAAATAAAACTTAATTCAATAGTTTTGAACCCTTTGTATACTTTTTTTTTATTTAAATCTTTTAAAAACGTCAGATATTTACATTTCGGGATTTTTGAATCATATCGTGCATGCACGATATATAAATTCAAAATTTTCATTGATTTATTTTAAGAAAAAGGATATTTTTTCTTATTTTCATGAAATAATATGGCCAAAAATAACGGTTCTTACAAACTTGGCCATAACTGGATAACGGCTGATCTGATTCCTTTGAAATTGGGACAAAATTTGACATTTAACATAGGATGATATTCACAGTTTTTTGCCACGAATGAAAGAGTACAAGCTTACGACACTTAATTTTTTTTCCAGCTTTTTGTTGTTGTGTTTTTTTCACTTGTGACGTAAGCACAAACAGAAAAACAATAAATTGGTGGAATCTTGTTATGAATTCAACCAAAGGGAAAAAAAGTGCAAGGTGGCTTACGTCACAAGTGAAAATTACGTCACAAGTGAAACAACAACAAAGTGAAAATGCAAAAGTGTCGTAATCTTGTATTCTTTGTTGTTACATATGTAGTTCCCTACAAGAGCAAGTTCGTGCATTGTATTTTTATTGGATCTGTAAAAATTTGGTGTGATTCGAAGTTGGAACCGGCTAGGCTAGTCAAAGTTAGAACTTTTTGGATAGGCATGTTGGATAAGGCACTTGTCCACCCCGGACTTTTAAGCCCAAAAAAGAAGAACAAAAAAAGTTCCCATTTTGTTTAAACCTTCCAAAACATAATATTATTTGGTCATTACATTACATTTTTCCAGATATTATGTCGTCAAGCATATAGGTATATATTATGTTTACACAATAAAACCGCATGCTGACTTAATCAAAAAGATTATAATTATAAGGATTTTTGTTTTCAAGAATTGGATTTTCTTTTCCATTCCATTTACGTTCATCATCTCCCCACTCGCCCCTTGTTATAAAAATAAGTATAGGTACCTATACTAAGCATAGGTGAATGAAAATACTAACAAGATTACATAAATTTATTATATGTTTACCTACTTATATTTTTTTTCTTTCTGGGTTTTTCGTCTTGGCGCTACTTACATATTTTTTATATTTGCACAATAAGCCCCACCCAAAAGTTGTAAAGGGAAAATCTTACCTTAATCAAATAAAAATGAAAAACCATGATAGTTAACGAAGCTTTTCACCACATTTAAAAAGTGGCTAAACTTTGAGTTTGGCGCCACTTTAGTCTATAAGATACTTTTCGCTAAAGGTTTCCATGCTAAAAAAATATACCTATAACTACTAAGTTCTATATCAAACACAAGGAAATAGAGCAGAAAAGCGCCGACGCCATTTTTTGCGACAGAATGAGGCATCGAGAGGGTGATGGTCGATGGGTGGTTGTGTTATACACCATTTGCGCGACAATGGTCAATAAAAATGACAAGAAGAGAAATGATATACTGAACATCCGTAACAATACAACCCCCTTTCTCTTCAAAATAAGGGTGTGTCAGTCAACCTTATAAAATGTAATATCTAAGTTTTGGATATCTATATAAGCTTGGAAGGGTTTCAAATTTCTGCAAAGACGTTTAACATTTTCCAAACTTTCCAAGAATTTACACAAAAAACCTGTAGCGTGGGGTAAGTTTCAATTTCAAAAGTCCACCTTCATATAGCACGGATGTTTAAGAATCTATTGTCGTGGATTTATACCTAATTCAAAAGCCTTTTTTTTGTTTGATATAAATAAAGGTATTTTTCAGTTACGCTTTCGTGAGTAAGTAGTTTCTTGCGATGAAGGTCGTAAGAAATAAAAAAAAACCTCTTTGGGTCTTATTTTTGTTTTATTAATAGGTAAATAATAAAGTTTTCGATTTCTTTTCTTTTTTAAGAGGTTTGAACTTCCTTGAACTTTGTGGCAGCCGGCGCGGCGTCAGTGAGGAAGCTAATAATAGGTTTTTTGCCGGCAGTAAACTATAAGAACGGTTATTGGCGATTGAGCATATAGGTTTAGGGTTAGTGAAAGAGGTGTTTGGCGGGGATTATTTATGGCATTTAGGTAGTGGTTAATGAATATTTAGCGGTTTATGTTTATATTTTGCAAAGCACACAACATTATGGTAGACTAAATAAATTGTTTTTTATACCAATTTCTGACGAAGGGATATCGTCAGAAATTGGTGTATGTAAGTTATGCTTTTTTTTGATATGCCTTTTGTTATGAGAGTATTTTTAAGTTAAGGGCAAGGTATGAAATTGTAAAAAAAAACTAACTGAAGGCAACAAATTAAATATGGATGTTTAATGATAGAAAAGCCTTGTACTCGTATATTTAACACTTAAGAAAAAAACGATAAGACTTTTTTTAAGTACACTGTACCTATACTGTTGGACTCGATTACAAGAATTGTTTGCAATCGTTATGACGGGCAATTTCAATGTTCATAATAATTGGCTTTAAATAACTGCCCAGACAACAACCGAAGGAAGTTATGCAGAGATCTTCGATGGTTGAAATCACTTAATTCAGCTTCTAAACGAACCAACTTTATACCAGATATAGAAGGCCGTTCTCCTCATAAGCTTAATTTGACCAAACCACTTTTTTTTAATCTTAATCTTAATCAGGTCGGATCACGATATCACATAAACAAACTGCTCATGAATCCATAAACCCAGTTATAAAAAAAATGCAAACAGAACCATTTGGCAATATGAGAAATACAAGTGGGTTGGTTTCAAAACTTTTTTTCGGAACTTTGACTGGCCACTATGCTTATTTACGGGAATTCTAAACAGGATGGGGACTTTTATTCCTTAGCAGGACTAAAAGTATTAAAAGCAAAAGGTTATTAGGATCTGAGGGTCAAACTTCCGACGTTATAAGGCCAAACCGACTGAGGAAAACCAGTAAAGGTACAAGCATGATCAAAATGTCTGTGCAACACTCATATTCGACGAACGAAATTTTTAAAATGGACGAGTTTTACGAGCTCTTGGACACGACATATGAGCAATGCTCTAGTTATGACATTAAAATTGTCCTAGGTGGGTTTAACGCCAAACTAGAAAGAGAAGACGTCTTTGGTGGAATAATCGGTATAAAAACAGCCTGCACAACACCACCTCCAGCAATGGACTCAGGCTAATGGATTTTGCTGCGGGGCGAAACATTGTGGTAGCTAGTACACAGTTCCCGTATATCGATATTTACAAGGGGACTTTTACTTAGCGACATTCTGATCAATCGACCGTAAACCAGATTGACCACATTACGGTCGACGCGAGGCATTCTCCCAGCATCAGAGATGTCCGAACGTTCCGAGGAGCCAACGCTCAGACCACTACTTCATTGTAGTCAAGGTAATGCTACGAATATCTAGAACAAAGCCAAAACGTCAAAATATTATGAGAAATTTCAATGTCGGCCGGCTACAATCGAAAGAGATCACTAAGTCCTTTTCCGATCTAGTCACTCACAACCTCTTAACTAGTCCTATGCCACAACCTTCAAGCATTGAAAACCAGTGGAAAAATTGCCAGGAAGCAATTAGAGATACCGCGCCGCCTCTGATGTGCTCGGATTAACACAACCACCACATCGAAATCACTGGTTTGACGAAGAGCGTCGTCAAGTATATGCAGCCAAACAACAGGCATACAAAGCGGCGCTACAAAGAAGGACTAGAGCAGCGTGAGAGCTCTACGTGCAGAAGAGGAAAGAGGAACACCGACTTCTTAGAAGAAAAAAGAAGGAGCATGAGAAGCGCGCGATCGAGGAAATAGAGGATTGCCATAACAGGAATGAAGTTCGGAAAAAGAACATCGCAAGGCTACAAGGCAAGACCCGAAACCTGCAACACCATGGGAACATCATAGTAGAATCGCAGTCGGTTCTGCAGACATGGAAAGATCATTTCTGCAAATTATACAACGGCGATGATGAACCGAATTCCGCCCCTATGCAGATTGCATCATTCCACCTGGACGACGCAGGCCACCTAAATGAAGTGAAGATAGCTATATCTAAACTCAAGAACAATAAAGCTGCTGGAGCTGATGGCCTTGCGGCCGAGCTGTTCAAAGCAGCTGGCAATGAACTGGTTAGCTAATCTGCAAAATATGGTCGGAGGAAAGCATGCCCAATGACTAAAGAGCAAAGCCCTCTCGAACAAATAAAGTGTCCCTTTATAAGACACTAATCCTCCCGGTTCTTATTTATGGTGCAGAAGTATGGACAACACTTTAGGCTGCTTTGAAAGAAAAATTCTCCGTGTGATTTATGGTCCTATCTGTGTAAATGGGGAATGGAGAAGAAGAACTGTACGGGCTGTACAGCGACACGGACCTCGCCACGAAAGTGAAAAGCCAAAGACTAAGAAGGCTCGGTCATATACAACGAATGGATACCAATGCTCCGGCCCGGATGGCCTTTGAATCCAACCCCGTGGGACGGCGCAGTATAGGATATAGCAGATGGCGCAAGCAAGTGAAAGAGGACCTCTAGCAACTTGGCGTGCGAAACTGGAGGCAGCTAGATAGAAACCAAGCCACCTGGAAGAAGCTTGTTGATTGAGGCCCTGGTCCACTCCGGAATGTAGCACCACCTTAAGTAAGTAAGTAAGTTTGTAAAAATAAGTCAGTATGCGTGCATTTGTTTGACGAAAAATCAAAACCCTTTTTGTTTTCAGTCATTTTGCCTGATAACTGATTATATGTGCAGATGACTGACGTCCTCTGACTGACCATGTAAAGGTAGCATTTGTCATTTTTTGATTGGATTAATACAGTTTTTTTTGGTGGAAAGTGAATACAAATTTTCACGAATTTGTGAATCTCAAATCTGAAAAGGGAAATGTGGTACATATTATTCCATTGGTCTGTGAATAAAAAAAAATGCAGCATAAAGCGACCCATTCAAGATCATGTGATTGATTCAATCATTTACATGTGTTTGGAATAAAAATAGAGCTGCATGCGTCATTCATTCGAAAAATTCTGATTGGCGATAATTTAACCACGTTTAATTGTGCATGATAATTGATCAATCAGATTGATTGATGTAAGGGCATTTTTGAAACATTTCCAATCCAAAAGAAATACACTAAAGATTTTTTTCAATAATATAAACAAACTTAGATTTAAGTCAAAATGATTGAGAGTGTAAGGGTAAGCAAAACGTCAATATAATCGTTAACCAAATTGTATATCAAATGATTGACAGATTGACAGATTGACAGTTTTCTTGGACTATAGGTCGCTTAACGCTTTAATTTTAAATAGTAATAGTTAAGTCAGTTTGTCAATGAGCATTCAGGAATTTGTTCAAAATGAAAACAAAAATTGGTGCTGAACTAAAACCAGAGTTATGTTCGATTGGTCTGAAATAAATTTTAGTTGATAGATTTTGATTATGCCTTCACACTGACACCAATCTCGGTTGTTTATTTATACGACTGGTGTCAAAGTTAATAAAGGTGTTAATGTCATTCGTTGTGGATCAATTTTTCTTATTTTAATCACTTTTCTGAATTTGTCATTCTAACACTAAGAAATTATTTTATAAGCATATTTTGAAGTGAAGGCCACAAAAACTTAAGATTTATTTGTTGACTAATGAAATTGTCAATATGTATATTTATTTATTTTTGTAGTGATTAGTTATAATTTCATGTCAGGTTACAAATTATCATGACAATACACCCAAATAATTACAAATGATTTACCCTTGTTAACACAATCGATTCATAATCAAATTTGTTTCAATTTTCATTTCACCTCCTCCAATTGAGATAACAACCCTCTATTAACTGAAAAATGTCTTATTGACAATTCATTCAGAAATTGACTTCGTAAATAGATACATAGCTTGAAATTTTAATTGATAGACTATTTGTAGGCAAAGGAAACAAAATATACCCTTATTTAACTCGTGATATAATTCAAACCTTCATTATATGTATCTCCCTTTATAAAATATCTGACTTGATGTATGTACTGAACTTAGATAAAGATATAATGTACATAATGTTATGTACTACTGGTTCGCGTGACATAAAAAAGTATAAAGACACATTTTATATAATGCGTATGGAGTATCTAGATGTATGTATCTTAACATATGAATTCATATAATTAATTAGATAAAAGTTAGGGGTAAGTAAACACAAAACGAAACGAAAAAAACTCATCCTGTACAAAAACCATACAATAAAAGAAGAACATTATCATAAAAAATATAACCGTCCCACACATTTTTTTTTAGTTTTGCTTTTTTTTTTACTATTTTATTACTTAGTTAGATTTAATCGTCAACGATGTTTTTTTTTTTTGCATATTATATTATTGGTACCTATATGAAAACAGTGCAGGGCACCTGCTGACAGTGACATCAATGCATTATGTAGATTGTAGATAGTGTTGTTGATGAAAATAAAAAACACAAAATTCTACTATATGATAGAGACTTTGGAAAAAGCTCATACTGTGTGGTGAAAACAGAAGCAATGACATTATTTTACTATAGTATTCTATACAGCCAAAGAAAGGATAATAACTCAGTATAGTTGTATAGACTTTTCTCCAAACTGAATTGCGTGCGGGACGACTATAAAAGTTTGCAGAAAGATATTCATTAGACTTTCAACCCCGCGTGGATAAAGAACGTTAAAAAATTCTAAAAAAAAAGGCACAGAGAAAAAACTGTAACTAGCAAATACATACATAAGTTAAGGCTTTTACTTAAAAAAAATTATAAGTGTAAACATTTCGTGGAAAACTACCCCCATTTATATTTACCCTTAATGGAATTTTCTTTAAAAACTTTCTAAAGTGTGGTGTATTGCAGTGCTTTCTTTTAGAGAGAAAAATATAAAATATTCAAATGCCAAATTATATTCTTGGAATTATAAAACTTTGTCTTATTCGGTCTTTCCGGAATTCAAAATACTATCATTCAGTTATTTACCGGTTGCCGAGGGAAGTACACCGCTATTTCGGTGTGCAAACAATATTTCCGTCTTTAAATGAATTTCACCATGTTGCTGTTCTGCTGATTTGTGAGCAATTTAGAATTTCGTTAAAAACTTTCAAATATTTTTGTTGATATATTTATATGCGTGTATGACAAAATTTATAAATTCAACTCTCTCTACAACTTAGTAATATTTAATTTTTGTTTCATCTAAAAAAATGTCAATAAATTAAGAATAAATAAATAAAAAAAATTAATAAAAAAGACATTCTTTTCAAAAAATTCAAAGTGTTTGACATTTTTGTGTGCCGCTATTTTTTTTTTATTAAAAAAGAGAAAATGATTTTTTCCATCTCAAAGTGGATCCAATCATCATCAAAAGGCAAGTCAAAGCCGCAGGTGTTTTGTGAAAATAATCAAGACAACATCAGAAATACTTTGGACACATCCATATGTTAATATATTTTCTTATTTTTCTGGTAAGTGGGCGTTGATTATTACACTTTTAATAAATTAGATGAAGATTCAGATTATTAAAAAAATATTTAAATAAACTAGATTTTAGTTGTTCTTTGTTTTAGATAAAAAAATAATTTATTAAATAGATTTGATGCATATGAAATGAGTAACAAGTTTTTAGCTGTTACATATATACATTATATGGTATATATACATTATATATATTATTTATATGCATTATATATATTATATATTATATGGTATATATACATTATATAAAATCCATACATTTTAAATATGTAGGTGAAGTCATATGATACCCTCAGCTGAAGTTCTTAAATTACATGTGTCAAGATATATACATACATATGTAGATTACTAGAATGTGGCAGATATTATTGCTCATTTTTGGTATCACTCTTTAAAATCTATTAAAATGTAAAAAAAAGGTAAAATAATATCATATTGTGTGTATATATAATGAGATAATGGGTGGTATGTGAAAGGTTTATCTCAGTCTCAAACCTCATTGTTCTGAGCTATTGCTTCGTATGCAAAATACATAAGTTTGTTTTTTTCATACAAAAGCTTCCAAAAGCTCAGAAAAATAAGAGCATTAGCTCAGGAAAATGAGTTTTGAGACTAAGATAAAGCATTTCGCATTCCACCCAATGACAGTCTTTGAAACAATTAATATATGCACTCTCCCACAACTTAAGTAAGCTTTCCATCCTAAAAAAAAATGTGATCTTATACAAATTATGCTTTTCCAAATCATTTAAACCAATTTGGCACGAGTGGGGCAATACGAACTTGGAAATAAGTTTTTAATTCTATGGTGTTGACAATCATACAGATTGTAAGAAGCTAAGAAAATAAAAAACAAAAGCTTGCAATTTTAAAAAGATTTTCAAAATTAATGTTCCAACAAGTTTTTTTTCCCAAAATCGAAAAACTACGTTGTAAAGCAACATAAATTAAAAAAAAAACATCGATTAACTTAAAAAACATCAAAACCGTTTAACAAGAATTTTAATAAAAACTAAATTTAGTATTTAAAAAAAAAAAATCCAAAAATACTTTATTAAACATTTTTTTTTACGACAGTTTAAAAGTTAATTATCGGTATTAAGCGAAAAATAAAAAAAATCCTATAAAAAACATCACAGTTGGCAACATAATTCATATTAATTCTATCGAAATTAATCATATTTTTTTCGAAAAAAATGATATAAAAAAAAAAACGCTTTTCACAAAAAAATATTCTTCTATGGCAGCTTTTTCTGAAAAAAAAAGATACCGATGAATAATATTAACGTAAATAAAAACTTATGCATATACAATTTTATCAAATTTTTTTTATAAAAAAACTTTTTTAAATTTTTATTTTGTTTGCAGTATTAATCGAGTATCAGAATTTCTGAAATATTAAATTTTTTTAAAATCGATACAGCTGTTCAAAAGATAGTCGGTACTAAAAAAAGTTCTATGGTAGGTAGGTACTGTTAATAGGTACTTACGATGAAAAACGTCACCGTTGATAACTCAGTTATACCTTTATATATACAATTTTATCAAAATTTATCGTATGTTTTTGCTATCATGTTTTTGAAGAGTGGGGATAATTTTTCTTTCTGACAGATATACTTTAAAAAAGTGATACCGGAAAAACCTGAAAAATATAATATTTTTAATGCTGTATGAAAACAGCTTAATTAAACCATAACAATCACCATTTTATGAAGAAGTAACTTTCGCTCCACTGATTAAGCATTTGGTCATCACTGATATGTTTGGAGATGAGAACTGTGACCCATCTTATCCCGCTGACTCCTTTTTTTTAGAACTCAGAAGGTAACCCGTCAGCACGTCTAACATAACATTAATTCAAATGTAATGTCGACCACTTTTTGCGACGTGTGTGGGAAAATGTCATGAATGAGCAATGTAAGTATAAAAATGATATCTATTGCGATTCGATTGCCGCAACGTTTGTTTTTTGACTGATGTTGGCCATGTGGTTGGAACGTGAATGGAGAATCAAGAGTATGTTCGGCTTTCGGTTAGGATCGTAGTAAGCTAAGTATATATTCGATCGTGTATGGAGCCTTTGGTTTCATTACCATATGATTCTTTGTCCCGTTGATAGTACAATAGTACATCAGTGTCCATTTTATGTTTCTAGAAGTGATTTCGCTTTCTGAATGCAAGTTCGTTACAGACAAATCTACATGTCCCGTACATCACACTCTTCATTCTTAATTCTGTGGATGGTTTGGCATAAAAGATTTTTCATGCTAGAAAAAAAATTATGGAAAAATTACCAAAAATTATGTTTTTCCGCTTGCCTGCAACCAAGTAAGAGAGCTTATTAGGCACTGAAAAAATTCCCAAAACGATGTCCAAATCTTTAATATAAATAAATATTATGAAATATTAGAAGTATCTACCACATGAAAGCCATTTTGGACCGCAGGTCACAAAAATATTGAGTATATTTTTGTAAAAATCCCTTTTTGAACTCATCCTGTAATTGAACTTCACTAATTTGTATATTATAATTTATTATAGAAAATACATGTTTTGTTTCCAGTATTGTTCTGTTAATGTTTGGATTGTAATAATGTTTCAAGATCCGGAACATGTTCTGAACCAACTGTATAAGCCAGAGACATTTTTCTATTCCATTGATAGAAATAAAATCAGAGTGGGTGAGGCCACCACAAAATATATAATAATAACCGGTGGGGTAGGTAGTTCCAACCATGAAACTAAAGTCACAATATTTCAATAAGGTTTCCTCTACATTATTATGGCTCGTGTGCTTGTGCATCAACAACTACAACTAACATCAAACCCCTATCGGTTTACACATAAATTCATATCAATATTTTTTTTTTCTCTCCTCAAATCAACAAAATATGATTATTACAATAATAAGAAGCTCTAAAGGCATTTCAGAAAATAAAACCCTTAATTGAGGTTAAACTATCAGATTTCAAGTATCGATTTCAGTTTGCAACCATTGAAACATAATTTTTCTAACAATTTCCTAACAAAACAAATATTCTTGTTGCCTCTCTGTCACTCTGTCTTATATGTACCTCACCTTCGTCTCTAAAATTAAAGGTGGTGTTGCATACAAAGTGTGTTGTTGTGTGGTTTTGTATTTTTTTTTTAGCATAAGTAAAGTATAGCACACTTCCTTTTTTGCAACGGAAATGTGGTCTCGTTTTGGGGGCTCCGTTTTTCAACAATTAGATCAAAAGTTTGCAATGCAATGTGACATGAAAACCGAAACCAGGATTAATGCCGGGATATAGAAATATATTTGAAATGGAAACAACCGCGCAAAAAGGGCATTGTACGTTTAACATGACCATAAGGCACGAGGCCAAAAGGAGGCTCATTTTAAAACATTGACTCCAGAAACAACCCTTTTTATAGGATTCTTGTATACAAATGTCCAACTTTTGTAAAAAAAAGGAATACCTTTTGTTGAATGACAAAAATTGCGTGGCATAACGTGAAGATATTTCTAGAGGCAGTTTAGGTTGTGTTTCCGTTTATGTAAATTATATTACGATAAAACACACAAACGTGGTCTGGTCTGGTGGCATCGAATTGTTGATTTTATTGCATGGAAAGCCTATATTCATTCACCTCTGCCTTCTTCTTTACTTAACCAACCCAACCCATAAACCAATGGTATAGCATAGTTGATGGTTGAATTGGGTTGAACGGCCAAAGAAATGGAAATGCGCAATGTACTATAAATTATGGAAGCTATACTATAATACATTGTATAGGTATATCAATGGAATTAAGTATACGACGAGTGCCTCTTTGGGAAACTTTTTAATTACATTCAGAACTCGTGCTTATAGGTTTAAAGTTTATCTGGGTTAATTAGTTAAATTTTGAAAGGAAATGAAGATATACCTATCATGCAAGTAAAAGAGACTTCTTGTTTTACTAAACGTTTGTTTTGCATGTTATTGAGGATCTAGGAGACAAATTTAACTGCAGTAGTATTCACAAAAAAAAGAAAGTTTCAAAGAATAAATTGTCACTTTTGACATACAAAAGTTTAGTATAAAAATGTAAAAAATATACCAACTTCACTGTTTATACGCTGCAAACCTGAAATACCTTGTTCTTGTTAATTGCAAACGAAATAAAGCCAAATTGACTTTATTTCGAATTATAAATTGAAATTAAGCCAAACTCCAAATTTGTTGTTATTTCGTTTTTGAAAACGCAATAAGGCCAATTTGGCGATATTTCGATTGGCGCAATTTCACGTCACCAGAAATGTGTCCCACGAAAAGTTTTTGCTTTTATGTCAAATTGACATTAAGGTCTTAGCGAGATTTAATATGGTGGAGACAGGTCTTATAATTTTGGAATTTTGTAGTTGGACAAATTTGTATAGACATCCAATTATGACCTTTGCAAAGTATTCAGTGCCGACTGTCATTGCAAGACAGTAAATTAATCTTTGACATTTTCTGGTTTAAAAATCATGCTAGCATTTTGGTTTTGCAGAATATGAATAATAAATTCAATATTCAATATTAAGAAAATCCATAATGTCATAGGCAAAACAACATACATATCTATTTCTAAGAATAAACCCCATGTACTGCAACTGCAAGTATGCGGAAGAACAGTGGACTTATGTGCGTCTTTTGCATGTGCAAGGTTTCAAATTGTTTGTAAAATTGGGTACTAGTTTTGAACTCGTCTTTGTTAATAAATGATAACCTGTGCATACGAATATCCGTATACTGATGCAATGCAACTAAAAAAAAATTGGATAGTGATGATCACGCCAATTTTTAAGTTGCAAGTAGATAAAGGGCCTAAATGTTCGTTGTGTGTACTTTTCGGTGACAGCTGTAGGGATAAACAGTTTCGGTCTGGGCGGAGTGGGCATAATGACGTGGCCAAAACAAGAAATGAGCGTAGCTGGTTGTGCAACGGCTGATCCACATATTAAATGTATTGAAGATGATGAAAAACGGAGGTATGTAAATAATACGACTGAATTGGATTTATGGACGAATGACAAAAATTTTGATCTGGTTATGGTAAACGTGAAACCACGCATGCCCGAGTCTGTTGTCCTTAAACAAATTTATATTCAGTGCTTGAAACGTCAAATATTTGATTCCACGGATAGAGAAGTATCGGAATAAGTCAGAGTCAAATATCGAATTAAGAAAACAACTGACAGCTAAATCCTTTGATGGAAAACAATCGTATTTTGTACTGGCGGAGTACAATCTCGTACTTCATTCCCGTATTAACACTAACACTTCCATTTTTTTTAATAGAATTTAAAACACTAAGAAACTATTTGTTAATTGTTTAGTAGCAAAACAAAAAAAAAAAAAAAGTTCTAATCCAAGATAATTTTTCTTTATATTTTGCGGAAGACCGATCTCTTTTCCTTTGCAAAAATCACAACTTTTGGTTTGTTTTTCGAACAAAGGATTTCGTTTGACGTTTTTTGATGCCTTGGAGTGAGAGAGAAAATAAATATATATATTTCTATATAGCCGTTTGCTTAAGAACTCTAATCGAATGCAGACATATATATGTAAATTTGTTTTACTTTTTTCTCTAAAGTCATGAAAATACGTTTTCATTTTCAACTTTTTGGTTTTTGTAATCAAAATTTTGTTTAAATTTTCTTTACACTATTTAAATAACTGTGTTCAAAATATTACTAGAAATCAGTCTTGCTTTTTAAAAAAATCGTACTAAATAATTGGTAATCTTCAACAAATCATAATCGTGATTTAAGCTTTGACTAGTCAAATTGATTAGTAATTCGTTTACATACCTATAGATACTTAGGGGTTTCATTTGTCAAACTCAATCCAAAGTAATCAGATTATTACAAGTTGTTGTTTTGTCACATTCCACCACAACACCCCTGTTATGGTGACAGACTTGCTCCAATACATTTTCATTTTCAATCCATTGAAATAAAGAAAAAAAAAAAAAAATAACTAGGTACTCTCATGTTACACCTCGACTATAAAAATTAAAAAAAAAAAATGCTGAACAAATTGTCAAACATGCAAAGCAAAAGTCTATAGGTTTGACCTAATTTACGCATGAATGCTTTAAAAATACGATGTTATTATGGAAGAGGATCATAAATAGATAGTGGAAAAAAAAACAACAACAAGGAAAACGAAGAAAATCTATACATATATGAAATGAAATGCCACTGAAATCTTACAAATGTCATAAAAAATTATATCTACACACATTTTTACGTGAACAAGCACTTCTAATGCTCATGTTTACCAGGTGAGGTTATTGAAGACAGAATAACAAAACAAATTATCACACCAAATGGATGGTTGCTCAAAAATGCTAACTTTTGGATTACATTAAAATTAATTCAATAATTTATTTTTATTAAAAAAAAAAAAATGCGTGTACGCCACCGAGTCCCGGTGTGTATTGACAGTAGACAGGCACATGTTAGCAACTTTTAATTAAGACATTTACGCACTTAACTTACAGTTGCTTGTACTTTGACTTGAATGTGAACAGCTGTTTTGAGACATGCTTTTACTTTTATTTGTTTGGCGCCATTTATATGGTTAGGTAATGTGAACTTAGCTTGGCTTAAGTTAAAAAAAAAATAATAATTACCAGGTAAGTAAGGTTGTAGTTTAGTCAAAGTTTACTTCTTTTTTATTGGCATTTAATTATTTAAACAGTCGTTTATTAATGACACAAGCAAGCTGTTATGCATTCTTGGAACAGAACGGTTCGTAATGTCTATATATATCTTATTTTAAAAAAAAAACTGAATGGTTGTGTCCCTTGGTTTAGGTATTAGTATGTCACACTATCAAGCTGAAGTTTTAGACCACTGTCACCTTTGGAAAGTGAAATAAAACCAATTTTTAAGAGAATAAGATATGAATAAAGCTTTTGTTTAAATAAAAGAATTATTGTTTGTAAGCTTCAAAATTGCATTTGAGAGCGAATGTTTATCAACATGTCGTTTTGCACAAGTCGAGTCGCATTATGGGGCTGAGCAAATGATCAAGAGTGGAGCGAAACAAATTTCAACCAAAGATCGATTTGTGGTGTAAAAATTAAAAATTCGCACTTTCGAGAAAAATATATAACAAAACAACTTTATAGAAAATCCTTTGTTTTTTTCAAATTTGCTTATGGTCAAACTTAGCAGAAGTCTTATAATATAAAATTTCGTCGAAATCACTGCAGCCGTCGAAAAGATAATAATCGGTGTAAAAAAATACCGTTCTATGACAAGTAAATCCCGTTAATGAGCTTCTTAGGAAGATAATTTAGACCGTTCAGAACAAATCACTCATACAAAATTTACCGTTATTTCAATGCCTAGATCAAAATAAAAAAAAAATACTTCGTACCTACATATTGTACAGACAGACAGACAAAATTTGTGAACCAATTTTTTTTCTATATCATCGTAATGTCATGTTTGATTGTTATCTCAATTTTTTTTTACAAAGATTTAAGCCAATATCAAAGTATGCAGACAATTTTAATGCCTGAATATAAGTTTACTATAAAAATATTCCAAAATCGTTAGAGCGGTTTTTTTCTAAATCAATGTTTACTTAATATTTTTAATAAAAAAGTTTTTTTTACAAATTTGAAGAACGCCAATTAAAGTCATTTTGATATTTATAAAAATGGTTATTTGGCAAGTAAGTACCGTTATTTTTCCCACTTCAGGGAATTTTATTGGATACAGCGACTGGAATGATTATTACATTTTTTGAACTCAGCCCTTCAGAAAACATTATTAAATATTATTTTCTTTCTTTGCTCATGTCCAGTTTCTCCAAACACTTTTAAATATTTTTTCAGTTGTTAAATTTTAATATGAAATTTTTCTATTGCAACAACCACTTTTCGTTTTATAAGGGCCAATAAACAAGAATTCCATTTTGTGCAGAATAATTTAAAAAAAAATTGAGATAATGTTGAAAATGTTTTTAATTGATATATTCTCTTTTCATTTACTCTAATGAAAAATCACACCATCCACATTCACTGTCTAAAATCCACATCCAGGGTAGATACATATTTTTCTTTTTATTAAAAATTCGCAGCCAATATTAATGCAACACAGATAGGAAATTAAAATGCATAAAAAAAAAGGTTTATTACTCCAATATAATATATAAAACCATTTTAGTTTTAAATGTTTTTTGATGCAACGTCATAGTATTAGTATATACGCGGAGCTTTAAAAATCTTTTTTATCTTTTTATGTCTACAAATAATTAATTACATAATAGATATGATTAATTGTTATAAAGAGAATGCTCTGTTCCTTCTCAGTGAGCACGAGCCATTGGAGCTGGGTTTGGGTACATCGAACAAAGCTCATGGAAATCAAGAATTGAGTTTCAGTATTTATTCACATAAACATTCTGATCAGTTCTCTACATGACGTCCTTTAATGAGGCAAATTAAACGTCAAGTCGAAAAAAAATCTTTCTGTCGCGTAGAACAATCTGGCTCCAGTGTTCAAGACGCCAGATTGTAGTTCAATTTTTTGACTGAACTTTTACCTGAAATTTTAATTACTGTAAATAATATATATAAGCAATCAGAAACTAAATAAAATATACCTTAGTCCAATTAGGATATTTAACAACTGCATATCATACCAAAAATCCAAACCAAAACTTACGCTTCCATAACACTGTCTAGTTATCATCTTCATCTTGATTATTCTCCGCTAATTGCAAACAGAAAATTAAAATTAATATAGCCTACAAGTTAAATGTGCTACTGTCTTAAGCAAATAATATATATGCAACTTTACACACATTTGTGTTTAATAGCTGCGCCTGTGCATAAGCAATGCAGCCGTTGACCGCTACTTAAAAAATGCCGAAGCTGGTTTCAGTCATTGGAGTCTCCCAGGCAGTCCCATCAGCCAGACAACCGGTAACAGGATGACTGCAACAAATTCACGCAAATTATTGCCAATTCACAGGCAAAGCTATATATTCTAGAATTCACTTGGTATGGGTGGGTACCTGTTTCGTCCTGTGTTGGGTTCGGTATTCGAGAGCGTGAAATAGAAACGCTGACTCCAGCAACAGGTATTCATAATTTGCATCCGGTCTGGCTTGATGTCTTCGTTTCGACAGAAAGCCGTGTCGGGTGCAGGAGACTCCACAATTTCACAACCCCACCGTACGTCATGCCAGCCGGCCGCACATACTTTACACCTGTTGTAAGTGGGGTATGTACTTTGGCCATTTTTATTTACACTAGTATGATGTGACGTTGTGTATCCATATATCTACTGTCCGCAGTGTCCACTGCTGGATTGGATATAGAGGTTTGTTTCACTAATATTTTTTAACGTTTGCATTTTTTGCCCAAGAGTCCACTTTGACAGTGAATGCAAATTGCTGACTCCGCGTGGAAATATGAGTTTCTGAAGAGAGTACAAAGATCTTTAACAGCAACAACAACGGCTATGTGAGACGTGAGTTGAAGGTTTTCACTTGTTTCCGTGGAGTGTTGTTTTTTTCTTTTGTATCTATGAAGTTGCTAATTAGAAAATATTTTTGAAATAAGAGAAAACGGATATGTTGGTCAACGTGATTTCAGTCGAATGCGTTCAAGATGAAGTGACTTGAGTTTGTAAATGTTTCTTTTGCACACGTGGTTTAAAGTAACACTCGATGTACATATATAGACTCAATTAGAATGACAAGGTAATTGATCTTTAACTACTCTTTGTAAGAGTGTTAATTTTTGTTTTTGAAGTTTAAACTATTTTGCAGGTGCAGGCATAATTGACCAACACGTTTAATTTATATGATAATGGGAACTAATATTTCTATATTAAAAAATATTTTCTTAAGATTAAGAGACTTAGGCACCATCAGTCAATTGCTCGTTAAATATCGAAACAAAACTATTATGTTCTGGACTTCAGTTTTGCTCAACGTGGCATGCGTGGCGTAATGCTATTATGTGGTATTTGGTTGCATCTAGGGTAGGGTTTTATCCAAAGTAAACAGTTAAAAAAGTACGGATTAATATATAATAAAAAATGTGTTTTGAATCTCAGAGATTATTAATAAAATTAACCAAAACGACAACTCATGAAGAACCAAACCCCAGAGAATATTTTTATGAGTTGTTTGTTTTACAGGATTGAATGGAACCTAAAATTATTTGCAGAGCTTCTCGAATGTGATTTCATCATTAAACTGATTCTCCTGGAGTATTTTCCTGACACAAATCGTGGATCTTAACGCTTTATCCAACGGAAAGGTAAGGTCCTATACGATTTGCGCATATTTGTTCTTCTCCTTTTTTTTAACAAAAAATAACTTTCCTATCTTTTAAAGTAACTTTCTTTTCTATTTTTCTTTCTTTTTCTGGCACGATTAGTTTTTGATTGTTGGTGTGGGTGCACTAGTAGAATGGCAAAAACTCCTCTATATTCCAACAATCACAGCCGTTCAACGATAAGCGACTACCTACTACTGTTTCACAGAATTCCCATTGGAACCTGGTTCGCAACAATGGCGACCAACGTGGGGCCGATCTTTTGTTTTTTCATTTGGGTCCTACCGATATAATCTTTGTGTATATAACATATGTACTTCGCCACTTCGGTATATATATTTCAAAAAAGACTTTGCGGTAGGATTTAAATGTGAAAAAAGTGGTCGGTCCCACGTTGGGCGCCATCGTTGTGAACTAAGTTGATTCGGATGAACATTGCTTGATTGCGATGAAAGAAAGATTCTGCGAATGGATTTTAGTCCTATTTGTATTGTATGAGTATATGAAAAAATAGATTCAACGACGAGCTTTACGGTCTATACAGCGACGTTAACTGGGGAACCGCTTTTGGTTCAGTAAAAGAGTGATTCGAATAAATTTTATTCACATTCGGTTTCATACATTACTTTTACATTTTGGAATCACTTTGTACAGAAATGCGATTCAGGTTCAGTATATGAAAAAGTAGCATGCAAGATGCTTCCATCTTTTCTATTTCAGGCAATGGAAAAGAGACCAGATTTTTTTCTGAAAAAAAAGTTTTTGGAAACATTGTTAGAGAAAAATTGTCTTTTTTTCTGGGAAGAAACGCTAGAAATTTGTTTCATTTTTTTCAAAAAAATTCTGACGGAAATCGAAAACTATTTGTGCTTAAATGAGGCGGCTATAGCAGAGTAATAGGCATGTTGGTTGGGGACATGCGGTTCATTCTGTGCCGTAAGTGCGGCATTAAAAGAAATAAAGTTAGTTGGTTTAAAAAAAAAAATTGGCAATATAGTCTGACATACTAAAACCAGACTATAACGGGCATAAAGTCTCAGAAATTATTTTCCACGTTATATAGGAAAATACGCAAAGCTTTTTACCAATCCTGAATTTTTATTCACCACTCGTGGTAACTTTCATTAGAGAAGACCAAGTGATGTCCTTTTATGAGACGCTTTTAAAATTTATTCAACGCAATATAAGACATCCGTTTTAAGATTGTAACTTTTTCGTGCAACAGATATATGTCGTTAAAAGATTTAATAACTAAATTAATTAGTTTTAAGTGTTTTTTAATTTTAAAGATTATCGAAAAAGTCAGAGAAACTAATTTGCTTTAGGTATACTAACGACATTACCGTTATAAGCGATAAAATTTCCCAGCTATGTGCATATTCTTTTTACTAAAATCACTAAAGCCGTTTCTGAGAAAAATACAATTTTAATTGTTGGGAAAATTTTATTTTTTTCAGAAATTGCTTGAACAAAACCTTCAGAGTATGGCAATCTGACACACTAACCTGACACATTAACGACATGTGACATACTGCCTATAGATATTTGTTACTCAAACTATATTAATAATATTGTCTTAAAACATTCCACAACTGTTTACATATAAATATACATTTAAGTAAATCTTGAACAGTTAAAACTTTAAAATGTGGCCTTGTTTCTAAGTGTTCATTAAACCAGTCTTGTATCAACAACACACATTGCTTTATATTTACAAAGCTGGAATTTGATAACTAAACTTTTTTTTTCAAATATCAATACCAAAGCCATTTTGTGTTATAAAATCGAAGACCCAGATAAGTTAAACTCTTACTTCCCTAAAAATGTTTCCCATTTAACAACAAACACCAAAATCAGATTATAATCGAATTTGAATAAATTGGTGATACCGCATTGAAACAAGTGTCACCGTCTCGTGGTGTGTTCCAAAGCCAACGCACATTAAATAATATAAAAAATAAACCAGTGAAACTTGTTTGATCTTGAGGAACCAGAAAGAGATTTTGTATATTTTTTTTTTACCTTTTACCTCATCGAAGATACACTTAATTCTTTAGATACACGTCAACAGAATAAATGTTTCATTTCCCTCATGTAATTTATTTGTAACCCTCTGCCGGTGCAGGTTATATTGAGCTCAGTCACTTTAGCATGCAATCCATAAACCGAAGCAGGGCTGACACGCCTTCAAAGAACGCCCGTCCATCCATCGGTCGGTCTCGTTTAGATATATGTGTGTAGACGTCATTGCCAGCAATAAAGCCCAGATGCATGCATGACAGAGTGACTCCAAGTCCGATAATACATTATTTGTATCTAGTTCGAATATCTTTTGCACTTTTGATGGCGCATATACTTTGCCCCGTGCAGCAAAAAAAGGGGTTAAAATCGTAAATTTGTTGTACCTGGATAAATTATAAACGAAAGAAGGACAAGCACCTGTTGATAATTACATTTGTATCGTATAGATACTTGTTTTTTTGTTGTTGTTGTTAATTATTTTTTTTTTTACTCATTTTAGACTTGTTCTCGCAAGTAGTCTCTCTCAAACTCAGCTCGTCGTAGGTATATGCAAATTAAAATTTCCACTTCAGTTGATTATGTAATGAATTGCACTGCATGCTAGCGCGGTGCAGTGTTAAAAGGGGTGAAGGGATTAAAAGTTATTAATAAAAATTGAAGCTCGCATGTGGGGATTGAATGCAGTTACATACACGCTGTAATGTTTCTACAGAAACACACCACACAAAACCCAACCACGAACTATACCTACCTCCAGAGAGGTGGTGAATCATAAAGTAATTAATTCTTGTCACTGTTTTATCGTGGAGTTTTTTTTGCTCTTATGACAGCCGCCATCAGTGCATGCGCGGTTTTTATGTTGTATTTAAGAAGAATAATAATTTTTAATAATTATATTTATAGGGGAAATAAAATTCGATTTTAAAATTGGTCAAATGTATCAAACACCTAAACGATGAATGTATAGATTTCTTTGTGTACCTATTTCTTGACAGATGTGTGTGACGCCATTATAAACAATGGCAATGTCAAATTTGAGTTTCAAGGTGGAAACGAAAGTTATTTTATTTTAATTGGCTTTGCACACTAGAGAAAATTATGCAGGTCTGAAACAAAATACTACTGTATCTATTTAATTTCCAACTGCTCTGAATTGTCTTGGACTCTTGATTGTCATTGCGAATTAAAGGCGAAACAGAATTGGTTCCGGCTTGAATTGAAACAGAAAGTTGGTTTAAATGTGGTATTCTTTGAATCAGAAAATCATTGTTCTTAAGCATTCCTCTAATTACCGTTGTTTCAATCACCTTGGCCTTTACCAATAACAAATCGTTAACCACGCTTTTATATAAACACGCGGTTTAAATTTTAAAGACGAGTTAATTTGTTTGCTTACCAATAACCAAGTTGAACACGTCTTTTACATAACGCTCTATTACTAATGCCCAGTTTCACCAAATTACACTTAAAAGCATTTTAGTTAACGGAGTTATAAAATTTATTGACATTTTAGCTTAAAATGGTTTGCATCAACATAAGGAGGTGAATTTTTAAAAATGAGGAAACTTGATGCCAACCCCGGATTTTTATTCATCACTCATGGCTCTCTTTCATTAGAGCAAGCGAGAGGAAAGCATATCAATCGAAAAATGAAAAATGTCAACGTTCTCTTTGTCTTGCATTTTTAAGACGCCTTTAACATTTATTTCAAACAAAATGGGACTTTAGTTTATTGGCCCTTTTAAAAATGAAAATGGTTGGTGAAATTGAAAAATGCCATTTTAAGATTTAACAACCCAATAAATATTTAAAAGTGTTTGGAGAAACTGGCCATAAATCTAATACATTCGCTTTCAAAATAGGTGGATAGGATATGTTCTCATAATTTCGAATAGTCGCCTCTTTCACACCTTAAGACTTTATAGGAGCCTTCAATATATATTTGCTTGTTTTGACAGATTCGTAAAATGGGCCATGACATCAAACACAAATAAATAAATTTAAGAAAATTATATTTTTTTTAACCTATTATTTAATTTTTGTGCCCAATTCATTATCACACATATTGAAAAGAAAAATTTATTTTTGTTTCTCTCTTTTGCTTTTGAGTTGTCACAATTGACATTACAATCGCGGAGATACTCTTAACCGTGAAGTTAAACATGAGTTTCTCAACTATAAAATTTAAGGCGACGACAGCGTTAAGCTGACTATTAAATTAATTGATTATTGGTATGCCTTGTTCATAAGCTTCTTAACAGCGAGTCTTGTTCCAATATATATTTTTTGCTGCCAAAAAAAGGTGGCTGTCAGGAAAATGACTAACACGCACTCAGTACGCTTGAATACGAATGAAGCGATGTATATTTATTCGTCAGATCACTGGGGTCATCATAAAAAAAATCTCCTAGGTGCAATTTACGTCGATCAGACAGGGCCAGGGCATGAGCAGAAAAGTTTGGGGTTAGTTTCCTCCACCTCCTCATCCATGAAGCTTTCGCAGATATCATTTGAGAAAACACAAAGTTTTTTGGAGAGTTGTCGACCTGTGGTGTAATGTCAAGTTATGACGCTAATAAGTCTGCTCAAAGTTTAGCTAAAATGTTAAACCTTGCACCGACATTCGGAGAAAAATTAAGTTGGAAACGAAATGAGGCCAGTGGCAGCATTAATCCTTTATCGCGACTTTCATACGAAAATACCATTCAAATTTTAGGTTTGTCCTGTTAAAAACTTAAAAACAAAAATTCAAAGCGGTTATAGACAGCCTGAAGTGATGTTCTTTTATAAACATGCATTAATCGATTATTATTTTCAAAAAGTAATTTATTTTACTGTTTCAAGTTCACACTTATGATTGCCACCTGAATTAAACTATGATAGTTTGGTTGGATGATTTCAAATCGTAAAATTTTAAAAATATCTAACCATTAAAGCAAAACTTTGACTTCGCTCAAAGAACATATAGTTCCTTACTTTTTCTCATTGGAACTTAGCACACCAAGTGATCAGAAATAAAATTTAACCACTGTATGTGTCAATAGTTCATTATGTTTAACATCACATTTTAAATGCCATTTTTTATTACAAGAGATATTAAAATTTCCCATCATTTAATTCAACATTAAATTTAATGCACTTGCATATCTTAATCTCAAGTTTAATGAAGTAAATCGTAAAATTTAAAACTTTCTCCTCAAATTTCATATCAATACTCTGTTTGCTGCTTAATATTCAAACTACTTGAATAAATTAAAGGTTATAAAATAAATAAATTAAGTGCTTGAACATAAAATTCTAATTAATATCGAATTTCTGATTTGAAAATTTATTTTTTGATCAAATTTTTATTCACATTTATTTTGAGAAATACCTTAAAGCTAAAATCTTATGATGCGGTTGACATTATTTTCTAAAAAGATTTGATTTGCTCAAATCAATGAAATTTAAATTTAAAATACAAAAATATTTATGCTGATGAATCGAATATTATTCATGTGACTTAAATTTTAGTTTTGTATACTTATGCAAATGAAACTGACTTTTAACAGTTATTTTACTCAAAATAAAAAAAAAATCTAGGTTTATTGGTATGTTCGATTTTTTGTCTTAATGAATATTTATTGATTTTTTTTAGTGTCATTAGTTAAAGCTAGATAAATACAAAAGAAACAAAAATCAACCTGTAGGAAGGGTGATATGGCTGGCATATTTAATAGGCAATTTTTGATGGTTGACAGTTGGCACATTCTCTTTTTTCGTGTTTTGCCTTCAATGAATAGTAATAAAGTGGGTTGTTTTTAAAACAAATTTTATGTTAAATTGTCACGAAATGGTAAACTTAGTGTCGTATGAAATGTTTGAATATGTACATTTGTTGGCCAGATCGTATATTAAAATGGTTTGAACTGAACAAAAAAAAACACTATTAAACAATTAATTATTATTGATAGCGATAAGACATGATAACACTGGTGCATTACCGCATGAAAGATAAATGTATATGGTTTATTTTTTAAACTATAGGTATACCTACATATCTGTTTGTTTTTTACATGAACTTAAATATATGTATGTTATACCTACTTGCTATTGTTATTAAATAAAAAAAGTTTAAAAACGTGTGTATTCAACTTTAAACTGTCACGTTTTATTTAGTTTGTTAATTTAAAATTAAAAAAGATGATTGAATTTTGGAATTAACATTTTACAACTTCACAGTCTAAATTATCACATTTATTTCAAATCATCAAATCATATGCTCTTTTCACAGTTCATGAATCATATATGATCAAAGCAAACAAAACACTTCACTGTTCCTATATAAAACTCATTTATTATCTCTTAGTCCACTGCTTCTTTTATAGAAAATGAATACTAGCTTCACTGTCCAATAAATCAGATATATGATTAACACTTAATTGCTTAACAGTATTCAATGTGTAACCTTGTTTCTAGCGTCGTCACAATATTTTCGATGAACGTGTAGGTAGGAAGGATATGAACACATTATAATTGCCTGGCCACACATTAATTTGAATGAAAAACATTCCAAGGGAAGCCGTGGCTACAAACAAAACAAACTTTCATTTGATTTGTAGATTTTCTACAAAATGAAAATTGAAAATGAAAATTAAATGTATAATGAGAAACTGAAAATAATTGTTTGGAAAGGGAGGGAAGTTCTGACTACAATAATGGGATAGACAAGAATGAAATATTAAAACATTGACAATGTTTTAGAGACAGCCGATAATATTTGCGTATTCTTAGTAACTGTGTTTACTCTTTCGTCAACAAAAAATAAATTAAAAGAGAGAACATTCATTCTAACGCCAAGTTTCATTATTAAAAATGAGTTTCTCAGTCTCATTAAAAATTAACCTGTCTCTCTCGGACAGTCTTTCATTACTTCGCTAACGTGGCCCAGCACTAAGTCATGATTCATGAATCATATATGAACAAACAAACAAGTTTTCTTTTATCAACAAAAATAAAGTTATTAACTAATATTTCCTTTACATTTAAAGCATTTATTGAACATAAATTATATGCATTTTGTTTTTATGTCTCCAAATGTGAATGTATTTAGGTATATTATAGTAAATTAAATATATAAAAACGTTTATTGTTTGTATAATTAAAAAAAAAATTAATTCTAAATGAATATAACAATTTTTAATTTTGTAATTTAATTTTAATTTTCTGATGCGACGCGTTTCGTAGTTTAAATACATTATCATCGGACGAGTAATTCAATTTTAATACATTTTTTTTAATGAATAATTCTTCCGATGATGGAGTACACATTATATTACAAAATTAAAAATTGTAAAAATTATTGAAAATTTACAATTTTAAAAATTAAACGAATCTCTTAATTCCTATAAATTATTTACCTGAAAAAAAAAAAAAAAAAAAATTGGACCTGAAATCATTAAAGTGATACATTGACGTATTAGATATGGACCGCCAGTAGCCAACTTCACATGTGTTCCAACATAACTAGGGGCGCCATAAAATACTAGTTTGGAATCTGTGTAGCAGTGCTATGTTTGTTTTAGTTAATTATGATACATTTTGGTGCAAATTGTTATCAAACTACTTTTATTTTATAAAACAAATCAACCGACAAAATGTCAACCGACTGGCGGTCCATATATGTATAGTACATCAATGTGTAGATATATGTGGACCGTGAAGTTGTGTATCTCTGTGTTGTCATATGATTGGCTAAAAATCTCTGACTTAATATTTTCTAAAACTGCGTTGAAAATTGTTGTTGAAATACAAAGATTGTGCAGATTGCATATAAATGTATCTTTGTCAATTGTACTTTTAAAATTACCCTCTTTAAAAAATACCTTAATTCCTGACTTCTGTGTATCTTGTAATTCTGAACTAAATTCATTCGATGATCGATTGAAATAATTTTATCCGGAATTCTATTTCCTTAATTCCCTACAGTAAACAAATTTATTCGTGACAAGATCATTGAACTCGAAAAGGTTGCCCTCTTTGCGTTAAATAGAGTAGGCAGGCATTTCCTTGAGAATTGTCTCTCTCTATATATATTTTTATTTTGAATCATGTTCAAAGAGCATTGTCCGATCGATGCCGATCGGTTTGTCATCCGAATTCATTAACTTATGTTGGTAGGTATGTTGCGAGTATCCCCATTTTTGTTGTGTATCTTAATTTGTTCACACTGATCCTAAAATCTGTATTTGTATCTCTCTATATTATGTTGAATACCTTTTCACAGATGCCGCTGTATTGGGGTTATTGATCGCCGAAATGAATAAATTTCGTTAAAGAAAAAACAAACGGTAAAATCACGAGCATATCACGGATAAAACAAAGCATTTCCTTACCAAGCTAAATGACAGAACGACTTCAGGGGAATGAACGAGAACGTAACAGAATGTATTCAAAACAAGAGTGTTTTCGACAACAAACTTCGCGTCCGTGTCGGTTACGTATTTGGCTTTCTTTGTAGACGGATAAGTTGACATTCTAGTGAAAGAAAATTCCTTGCGACGCTGATGGCTATAAGCAAAATCAACATAACAACACAGTATACCTACCATGCGAAACTATATAAATGAGTCGAAGAAAGGAAAAACACTTTCGCTTGGTGTTTTTTTAAAAAAGCTAAAAAAAATCACGGGGCGTCAACCCCTCATCACCCAATTTTACATTCTCCGTCTATGTGTCTATAAGAGTATACCTACAAACATCACATTTCTTTATTGACAAGCATTTAAGTCAACCGAACCGAACCGAAAGGACAGAAATAGACCAAAAAAACTAAAAGGATTCTTATTCTAGTCCGATTTTTTTGAGATTTCAATTATTTGACATTTGACGACAACGCGAGTCGGTAGCGTCAATCTATTGGAAAGCGACAAGTTCTTGGCTGATGATGTTTGTCGTGTTTTTAAAGAATCAATCGAAATTAGAAGCATTTTTTTCGATTTATTTACAAATTCGTATATACATATGTAGGTATAGGCTAAAAGAGGAAACCGAGGGAAAAAACATGTGCTAATTGTTTTTTTTTTTTTTGTGGAGATGAGGATGAGCAACTTTGGTTAAGGGCAATATTTTCATTTAAATTTATTTTAGAATGGATCACGTTTTAAGAAATGAATTAACAGTCATATCGTGTCTAACTGATTTAAATCGGTATTTAGGATTTTGATTTTAACCCGTTCTTTTGTGTCAATAGTTGTGGTTGATATGCTCAAATTATTGCTCAGCACTTGCTCTCACAAATTACCAAGAGGCAGTGCCCCTGAAATAACATTAGGTGTAGTCAGGGTTGGAACCCAGACCTCCAGCGTGATAGGCCAACACACCAACGACTACGCCAAGGTGAACTACTGCTTCTTAGAATTTTTCTTAGAAAAAAATCGCACAAGCAGTTTAGCCCGGTCTGCCACGGTTTTTCACTCACTATCTTTAGGCTCCACGATGACTTGTGCCACCTGATCTAATTTTTTTTTCAACATTTATATTTTCTTAAATCGAGGGTCTATACAGGGTGATTGGTATAAGATTCATCAAAAAGCTTGAGTGTGTAGGTGGGGTTAAGACAAGAAAAAAATCGTATATGAGGGGGGGTCTATTTCCCTCCGTTTAGGCGGGAGGGGCAATTTTCTAAAAAGTTGACTTAAATCAGAAAAAAAAATTATTTAAAAACAACGGTGAATGACACAAAGCCTTGTTATATCTTTTTGGAAAGCCAGAAAACTACTCTTTTATTTAATTTTTAAATTAAGTTGTTTAAGTGAACAGTTTTAAAAAAATTAATTTTCAAACTCAAAATTTTGGAAAAAAATTGTTTAAACTAATTTTTTTCAAAATTTTATGTAATTAACTACTATTTTTATTTTAAAAATTCAATGCTCTTATAAATTTTTAGTCAAAAACAGAAAACCGTATTTTTTGGTTTTCCCTAATTTGACCTACGCAGGTCAATTATTAATTGGGGAACTATCCCTTTTTTTATTTTTTATTTTAATCAAATAATAAAAAAAAACCAATTAACTTTTTACTTATTTTACTAGTTTTACTTTTATTTTTTTTTTAATTTCTCAAGAACTAAATACATTTTGGCACCCGGTTTTCTGTTTTTGACTAAAAATTATAAGAGCATTGAATTTTGAAAATAAAAATAATAGTTTTACATAAAATTTAAAAAAAAAATTAGTTTAAACAATTTTTTTTAGTTTTTTTTTTGAATTTTGAGTTTGAAAATTAATTTTTTTAAAACTGTTCACTTAAACAACTTAATTTAAAAATTAAATAAAGAGTAGTTTACTGACTTTCCAAAAAAAATATAACAAGGCTTTGTATCATTCACCGTTGTTGTTAAATAATTTTTTTTCTGATTTAAGTCAATGTTTTAGAAAATTGCCCCTCCCGCCTAAACGGGGGGAAATAGACCCCCACACCCCTCCCATACGATTTTTTTCTTGTCTTAACTCCACCTACACGTTCAAGCTTTTTGGTGCACCTTATACCAATCACCCTGCATAGTTGCTGATGGTATTTTTTTTTTACCATCTGACGAAGTGTTTCACATCATTTCTTCTGTTGAAAAACAAAATACATATCCCCCTTCTTATCAGATATACAATATACATATACCTATCCAAGGCCGTAGCCAGACAATTATTTCGGGGGGGGGGGGGGGTTTATACTTATTCCATACACCAATCAATCTGTACCTTTCTGTAGATGTAATAAATAAAATTAGTACAGCCCATTCTCCCAAAATCCACCAAACACGACTTTTAGTTGCGATAATGATACTATTCTATGTATAAGGCAAGTTATGGATTCGTCAAAAAAAAATTGAGATAACAAATAAACATGATATTGCGATGATAAGGAAGTAGACAAAAGTGTGTTGGAAAATTCTGTTCGTCCGACTGCCTGTTTGCAGATCTGCAGCCTAAATGGATAGGCTGATTTGCAAACTTGGTTCAGAGTGTTTATTTAGTAGTCTCGCACTAGGCGTTGTTGAAATTGGAATTTTAGCTCTAAAACAATGGTAAATGTCATATAACAGTTTGTTAAAACTTAATTTTTCTAAAAATGGCCTTTACGATTTTGATAAAACAGTCGAGATTTATCTTAAAACAGTACCTCCCATAGAACCGATTTTTTAAAATCAGAATTTCTCGCTAACAACAAAATCGATTTCAATTAAATTTAAAATTTAGGAAGGTTTTTATTTCCAAATTCATATACATAACTTTTTAGATTTTTTGAATATGTTGGAAACGCGAATATCGAATTTTTTCAGATTTTTTTCCAGATGAACTACATATTTCGATGTATTGAAATTCTCAAAAAATTGCAAAATATTTTTCAAAAATTAAAAAAAAAAATTAAAACGGTTTAAAAAAAAACTGCTTTAACGATTTTCAATATTTTTTCCTAGGTAGAGTACTGCTAATAAAACACAATTGCATACTTAGTTTTTCAAGAAAACTCTCAAACAAATTTGAAAAACTAAAAGATTTTTCCAATATTTTTTTAAAATAATTTTAAGTTATTATTTATTAGATTTATCATCACTCTTTAAGATTTTATTATAAAAAAAGTATTAAAAAACATGTAAGTATATCATTTTTATAAAATTAAATTTAATCTTCTGGCCTTCTGTGCTGCAAATATGTCTAAAACTTCCTCAGTGTTAATCTCAATTTGTCGATGAATTGACATTAATGCCAATCCTGTTAGTCTTTCTTCGCCGTTAGAATTTCTAAGGTAAGTTTTTAGACGTTTCATTGTCGAAAATGTTCTTTCAACGTGTACACCACGTTGAAACCGGTAGTATCGCCAAAATTTTGAGAAGCTTGTGGATGTTAGGAAACAGATTCTTATTGCATTCCCCAAGAGCTGTTATTGCACTCTTTGAACGCTCTGTATCTTTTTGTCTGTGGCTTTTTGTCTTCCATAACGTAAACTCAGCTTCTAAAGTGTCCCAATCCAAAAAAGATCTATAAAATTTGAAGTTTTCTTCGTTGTAATTTTGTTCATATTTGCCAAGGATCGATGGAATTAAAATGCACAAAGAGGAAAGTATGGACTTATGATTTTCAAATCTTATTTTAAGCTGACTTAAAAAATCATCTAAAAGAGGAATCATTATACTTATCCTAAAATAGGTTTCAGGATCCGTTGTGCTCAAGTTTTGTCTGTGCTGTTGCTTTGACACAATTCGTGGAATTTGGAGTTTTTCATCCGCAACACATATTACGTTGTTGCTCATTCCTTTTTCCTATTGCTGGCAAGAGAATAGAAACGCATGGAATGAACCGGCTAAAATGTTGCAAGTTACAATTGCAACTATATAAGTGGAATAACGAAGTTGAAAACTAATGCGCACAAGGACACCATTAGTTTATTTGGAAGGGAAATAAGAATATACGTTTATACTATACATATTGTTTCATGTAGATGCATACACATACCTATCTAGGTATACTTAATTTCCTTGAGGCGTTTAGTTATTCATCATGTGCAATCGAAGCAAAAGTAACCTGGCATCCTGAGGCTGTGTTGTTTGAGGTTGTATTTAAAAACTGTTAGAGCTACCTTACTAAATTCATCGAAAATTATGTTGGTACCTAACTACGTAGGCTTTAAACTAAAATCGGAATGTTTTGAACATAATCACTAATTATTTGAGCACAAATTTCATACTTATGCGGAAAAGGTTGATTTACAGATGCATTTCTAAAAAAATTCGGGGGGGGGGGGGGGGTTTGAACCCCTGTGAACCCCCCCTGGTTACGGCCTTGTACCTATCAGATCCTCTTATTTTTTACTTTTATTCACCACAATTTTGATTTCTGCATCGAAAAACGAATTTTCTGAATGCCCTACACTTTTGATGCAATTTTACTATTAATCAACAAAAAACTAATGGATTCGAATTCCGAAAATAGACCAGGTAGTGGCGGTCTCTTTTAATTGCCAGCCTTATAACATCACAGCTATAATGTTGGTATGTGTATTGATAAATATAGCAATTAATGAACCAAAAAATTGTCATTATATCCAAACATACATATCTACTCTTTACCAAGAATCCTCTTCAAACTTAAATTTCAAATAAAAGGGAAACCGTGTGGAAATTGTTAACCTACAATACCATGATTCATGAATCCCGACAATTTTTAACAACAATGAAAATTAGCGTGTATGTTCTTTTTACTACTCCTATTTTTAAGGCAGGTTGGATACTCAAATATATCGACAAAAAACCCTGCTGTCAGTTTCAATAACAAACAATCGAAGTTAGAATATATCTCTCACCTTTATACAAAATATGTATGTATATTTTTCATGCAATCCAATCAAACATAAATAACGACTCCCAAAACTTCTGTATTATAGATAAAACTAAACCTCCTTTTTGGAGTCTTTTTTTTAACATAGATAAATATGTAGGTAGGTACAAGTAGATACATTTTTCAAAGTAGACATATATGGCGCACCTGAATGAAATGTTTGTATTTGTACAATTCAGTTGATAAAATATTGCTTCTTGGATAAACCACAATGTTCTACTAAAAGGTAGACATGGTAACAACAAAATATGTGGAATTCGTCAGATATTGTTGGAACAACATTTTTTCCAAGTGTTCAACAGCCTGTTGAACATTATACCTAGAAAAAAATAAAGGAACGTTGCATGTATCTATACATGAAATATTGAAGGGTGAAACATTATTGATTCAACACGTTGATAGATGTGTCATTTGAATCAATAATCGAGATAATAAATTGACGAAAATTTTAATAAAACTTAAGTAAGGTTAATAAAATGCAATTGGGTGGTGGTGGTTAAATGAAATTATTATAATAGTAATACTATCCTAGTTCTCTTAGTAAATTTTTTACACGTCTAGACTCTAGACAATCGAATTTACAAGCCTGTAATTTATTGTACCTATCAAACATTAGAACTATACGGAAGAAAAAATTTACATAATTTTGCGCAGTTTTTTAAATAGCAAAATTGGGGTGTTTTGTCTTTCGAAATATAGTCATGCATGATCATATATATATATATATGAATAATTGTGCATTCATTTTCACAAACACTTCATAATCTTAAGTATAATAATAGATACTTTTTAACCTTAACCCATATTTATTACAAACATTCAGTATTTTCCCACTTGTTTCTTTTTCAAAATAAGCGATTATATTTCTTGTTCCTAAATTCTAAAAATGTACATATACAACAAAAGTGTTTTCTTTCATCAACAAATCATTATCAGCACTAACAAGGTTGCGGTATGTGATTTCAATTTCAAATAATCAAATTTCAGTTACGTTCATTCGTCCAAGCACTCGCAGCTCACACGGATGGATTCTAAAATACCGCATTTCCATAAAAGATATAGGTACTGAAAAATTGTAAAAATAAAATTTATATCTACAATAAAAATTTTCTCACACATTGCGAAATTTTATCGTGGCTAATGTGGTTCAGCGTGGTTTGTTTTCTCAATCCAGACCGAAGACTTTGCTCGACGTGTCGTCGTCATCCGAATTCAACTAAAATATCTTGAAATGCTGATAATGAGCGAAAAATGTCGTAAAAAAAAAAAAAAAAGAAGAAACCACATTAAGGGCGAACAGAAAATCGGATGTTCACAATGTTCATGTCTATAATTTTTATTTTATTTTCTTGACTCCATGAGGAATGCAAACGTTTTAAGGCTCCACTGCATCGACAAAAAATAAATGAAGCGGGAAATGGAAAAAACTGTTCATATAGTTCTCAATATAGGTACCTATCTACAAATTGTGTTAAGAGAAAAAGATACACATTTAGAAAACTACATTTCCGAAAAACTACTTTCCAGTTGCTGCGTATCTACGAACGAATTGATAGGATATGGAAATGTTAATTGATTTTTTTTTGGAAACTGTAAACAAAAAAAAAAGTAAATTCCAATTCTCACATTTTGTATCTTCCAGATACAACATTCTTCTTATTTTATGGCATATGTTAGTTATTGCCATCTTGCAGCTCAGCGCAATGAATGAAGAATTCCCATTCAATTAGCAAAACATGTTGTCGGAACGGATCAAGTTCGATGCTGGAGAATTAAGTGGTGTAGTTAGCACGATAGCATCCAACACTCATATGTGCCCAATCGTAAAATTTATAGCGTGGTTTATGTTTCTGAATCGTATAATGTGTATGTAGATTGAAGGTACAAATATTATGATATGAAACATTATTTCTCGTATTACAATGTTAGTCGTGGAGCACAAAGATTACGAGAAGTTAGGTATATAATTCAAAAATTAAATAATTTGATTATTTTTTTGAGTTTTTTTTTTCTAATGTTATTTGTTGTAGATTTTTTTTGTACACCTACCTTTAAATAATTTGAGAACACAAACAAGGAAATAAAATATTACTATTCCAGAACAAAAAAAGAATTTGGGATCAACATAATTTTTTTTTTTAATTAAAATATCTCTTCTTATTTTCTTTTAAAATAAAGTTGGTTCACTTCGTATTTGCACGATTGCACCACAGGAAAGATAGGATATTTGCCTTCCATTCGAACCATTATGGATTTCAATAAGTTATTTTGTTTTTAAATCTCTTACATTGTTGCCCTTGTGAGCATTTCAAATTAACAAGTGTTGTTTTGTTTTTCGCTCCAAAAGTATTTTTTTTGCCTCTTTCAAATAATACGATATTTTTTTCAACAAAAGCGGAAATAAATGCTGGTTAGAGTTTTTCATTTCATTTAAGAGTCTTGAATATATAAGTATGATCATCATTGTTTTATGAAATAGAGGGAGTTCTGAAAAATAAAATAATTTGTCAACAAAAAGAGCTCGAGGGGTGGATGGGGTCATACTACATGGGGTCGATTTGAACACTGTCCACATCCACCATAGCCATATATTTTGTTTCAAATATCTTAAATAAGGATACAATATATTTGTTTCAGACTAATAATAGTTAGAAATAGAAAGAGAACCACAGACAGGGCAATTATTAATCAAAACACTTTTGCTCTAGCCATATCTGACCAAAAAAATGGTAATGGATCTATGATGAAATTAACCCATTGGATACCGGTAGGACCACAAATAATCGAAGATAATGACTATGTCCTTGTAAAAATTTACGACAAAAAGATTCCTATGTTTTTTGTTGGCTTAGTCATAAAAAAATGTTCTAATCTGGCGAGTTCTTATTCAGCTTCATGAAAAAATGTGCCTCAGGGGGAAATAGTTTCGTTATCTCGGAGAGCCCAGATGAAAGTTTTATTGGCAGAAACCAAATAGCAAAAAAACTGACAACTCCTATGAACATGTCCAGAATCTCACGTTATCAATAATTTTTAAAATTTCCCGTTACAATAGGGAATAAAAATATTAATTTTTTAAATGTTCTTATGCTTTTGTGAAAATAAATTAGCATTATTCTTATTTCGGAATATTAAAATACTTTTAAGAACTTTGAAAAATTAATTTTAATTATTTATCGTTTGTTTTGTTTGCTGTCCACTTCCACCCCTAATCCACCCCATGGACAGAAAAGGCTTGCTGATGGAACTATCCAAAACCTTATAACTAGAAGTCGTATAGAGATTATATTTAGTGACAATTGAGAGGAAGCTTTAATGTATCAGATGGTAAAATAAAATTGGGATAATATATACAAGGTACTGTAGAAAAAAATTAAAGATTCATAAAACTTGTCCACAACCGCCCCCTCCTCCCCTACTGATTTGGTTGAAAATTATAAAATTGAATCATACTCAAGTTTTTTACTTTTTGTTACCAAAAAGTTGGTAACCAAAAACCAAGTCGTTGTAAAGCCAAGTTGGTGTAAGCACACATTATAAGTTCAAACTGTGTATAGGTTGATTCCTTGAGATCTGGTGAAATATCCTAACAATATAGGGTTACCCAAAACCCTATTTTAAAGTCAGTTCAGGGCGTATACATTGTGATTGGTTTAAGGTGCACCAAAAAGCTTGAGCGTGTAGGTGGGATTAAGACAAGAAAAAAATCGTATGGGGGGGGGGGGGGCTATTACCCCCCGTTTGGGCGGGAGGGGCAGTTTTCTAAAAAATTGACTTAAATCAGAAAAAAAATTATTTAAAAACAACGGTGAATGATACAAAACCTTGTTATATCTTTTTGGAAAGCCAGAACAATACTCTTTTATTTTATTTTTAAATTAAGTTGTTTAAGTCAACAGTTTTAAAAAAATTAATTTTCAAACTAAAAAAAAAAAAAAAGTAATATAATGTTTTTTCAAAATTTTATGTAATTAACTATTATTTTTATTTTCAAAATTCAATGCTCTTATTAATTTTTAGTCAAAAACAGACAACCGCATGCCAAAATGTACTTAGTTTTTGAGAAATTAAGAAAATACTAAAAGCACTTTTTCAAAAAAAAGGTGAAATCTGGTTAATCTGGTTAAAAACAATGTATATTACGCATAAACCGGATGATCGATATAAGGTGCACCAAAAACCTAGAGCGAGTAGGTTAGCAGAAGACAAAAAAAATCGTCTATTTGCACCCATTTTGGTGGGAGGGGCTATTTTCTAAGAAAACTGTTTTAAAACAGAAAAAAATATAAAAATACAACTGTAAAATTTACAATGTCATGTTATTATATTTTTGAAAAGTCAGAAATGTCTTAATTTATTTTATTTTCAAATAAACTTGTTTTAGGTAGTTAATGGTTTTTAAAAAATAAATTTTCAAACCAAAAAAAAAAGCTTGAAAAAAAAAAAAAAATTGAAAAAAATGTCAAACTATTTTTTTAAGATTTTATGTAATCCGGTGTAATTTTTGTTTTTGAAATGTAATGCTCTTGTTAATTTTTAAAAAGAAAATAAAAGAAAACTTTCTTTTTCAAAGAGGTAGAAATATTTAGCTTCTTTTGACCCTTCCAAATGAATCAAAAGATGACAGTTAAATTATGATTTTATAACCCAAATACACATTTAATGTGTCACAAACTTTATAAGTTTATTACTGATATCACGTAATTTCACCATTGCATTAACTTAACAAAATTCGAGCCCAAACAACACGTAAAATCCTACCTATAGTATAGATAGAAGAATGAACCTTTAAAAGAATGTTGAGCAAACAAAAAAAAAAAAAAAACATCCAAATGCGAAATGTCGTCTGCACTACAACACTTAGCCCCAATTCTACTTTAAAAGAAAACCATAAAGTCCCACACAATCACCATAAATCCCCCCCGCCTCAAAATCTTTCCAACGTGTCCAATATAAAAAAAAAATACGAAAAAAATAAAAAAAAAAAACAACCCTGACTGGGTTGAATTTTGGATTGGAACATAGCAAATTCCACGTTTCAAAGAACGTTCAGATGTAGATATATTCCGGAAGCAATGTTCTCCATCTCTTTCTTGAAAAAAAGTAAAAATTAAAAAAATATTCAAACCATCAACGTGTTCAGAATTTTGTTCAACCACATCAACTGACAAAATATAAATAAATAAATAAAATTTAAATTGAAAAACTTATGCACTCAGCATCGAAATGTTGTGAAAGATACGCGAGAAAGATATTTTAGCGCGCTACTCGTTATTAAAGATGTTTCTTATGCTCGGTCTAGGGATGCGTGATGTACTTGAGAGTAGATATAGATACTCAAAAACTCATTACAGACGAGTATCTCATGTACCTATATCGGTGTTGGATCTTTACTTCTGTGCAATCATGGTCGTGATGATGATGATCTTGATGATGACGAGATCTCACATGGTCGAAACCAGACAACGACGACAGCCCCGCTGCCGTCGTCGACTCCAACGAGTGTCTCTCGCGAGATGCAGCACTTATACGATACTTTACAGCTTACACGATGTGGTAGATCTTTCAAAATGTGTCATGTAATGCCATCGCATTATGTCATTTTCGGATTAACATAATTTTTTGTGAGTGTTGTCCTCTGCTGACAGTCCAATTCTGTAAGTCGAAGAAGGGGTGTGTCCGTGTGTGCCACCAAATACCTAGTACGTGATTATTTGTATATACATACCGTTAAAAAAGGCGCCAAGTTCAACAACTTTTTTGTAACATTTTTTTATTTTTGACAATTTAAACGATTTATATACAAATAATTGATATCTTTCTATAAACCCAGTGATCATGATTATGATCTGATCACAAGATAGAATCATCCATATGCAGCACAGCTTCATTAGGCTTTGAATTCAAGTTGAAAAATTACATACAGATATAAAAATAATGTAGGTAGGTAGATAGGTTTGTATACTTTGGAGGCGTGTGTGACGCTGACGATTAACATTTTAATGGTTTCTTTGAGTTATTTTTATACTTGAATTGCTATTTTATTTGTTGGATTGCGAGAGATATTGTGTGTTCAACAACAGCGACAACTAGAGTCACAAGTTATTTATTTATTTTTTTATTTGTTAGAAAAGTTTTTTTTTCTGTTTAATTCTTGTTTTATTTTGTGTTTTATTTTTGTTCTTAAAAGTTGTTTTCTATAAAAATGTATGTTATACAAACCTCTTTATTTTCTTTTCATTTCAGGTAAGTGTTTTGATCATCACTAATTTGCTGACATGAAGATATTGTATCTGACGAAATAGGAAGATATCATCCGCTGATTAAAATAAGTAAGTATAGTTATTTGAATTTTTTTTTTGGTTTTATTTGAGATAAAATTTGATTCTATACCTATGAAAAAATATATTAAAAATATTTTCACACTTTCACCACAATTCCACTCTCGTCGTGCAAAAAGGTAAAACAAATCGAAAAAAAAAACATAAAAATATATTTTTTTTCACGTCCTCATTTGCAAGTGAATGTTCTAGTGAAAGTGAAATGCTTGCATAGAAGTGAAAAAAAATTGAATATTAAATCACCGCAGTGAACGATATTGAATTCACCACTAGAGTTTCATTTAATGAATGAGAGTTTCACTGATGAAACGGTAATTATTTTAATAGTAGGTGCATCGATAAAATGAAAGCAAAAAGTCAATCGAATAAATATTTTTCACATTTAGTTTTACATAGTTTGCTATCATTTTTAATTCATACCCCCTTCGATTCTCGTGATAAGTGAAACTTTTGTGATGAATTCAATATCATCTGCTATGGTGATTAAATAGTAGTCTCTTATTTGTTGTCTGTTGCATACAAATTTTAAATTTTAAAACCAGCACATAATTTTCACTTTCACTTAAACATTCACTTGCAAATAATTAGGGTGTGAATAAATGTATTTCTATGAACATTTTTGACTTAAGCTTTTACCTCTTCGTAGAAAGAAAATGGAAATTGTGGGGAAAATATTTGCATTAGATTTTTTTCACAGAACTAGAGGCTAATTCTGGGTGCTGTAAATCGAATAAATCTTTTTCACATTCGCTTTTATGAATTGCTTTTACATTTTCGGTACAAAAAGCGATTCTTTTTCTTTGAATGTGAATAAAAACGTTGTCGTGAATTCAATATCATTCGCTGTGGTGAATAATTTGTGCTGCCTTTTGTAAATGTTTTTTTGTTATTGTGAATGCTGGGCGCCAATTTTTGTTCTGTCGAAAAGTAAATGGAATAAATTTATACAAATCGCGAATTTTTTTCACTAAAGCATTCACTTTTGCAAATGAATCGTGAAAAATTGTATTCTTTTGAAAATTTTTGAACTAAAAAACAACTCCAGCTCTAAGAACTGCAAAAGAACTTCTTTATCAGCTTGCTATAAAATATAAATACATTTATTTAAATTTTAATAAATTTAATTTAACATCACGATAAAGTTTCATAATCACGATAATTATAATTAAAAACATTTTTTTATTTTCATTAAGACATCATCATCAGTTTATTCTTAAACTATGTCGACAGAAAGACAATATTCTCACAAATGAACACATATCCCCCCATTTCATAGCAATATATTAAATCTTCCTTATAATGGTTGTATCGCTACTCATCTTGTATATACAACACAGCATCATATATCGTTTACTTTGAGATTCAAAATGCTGTTCCACCTACGCGTACCGCACTTTACATATTCCAGTCACCTAAAAAGACTCCCCCACCGTTCGACCGCATCTTTCGCTTATGTGAGATTAGCTGAAATGCAAATTCATTAAAAATATTATTATTATTTTTACAAAAATGAAGATAAAATAAAATTTTTATTTATTTCCTGATTTGCAAGTGTGCAATTTCAGCAAGTTAGTTCTCTTTAGAATAACATGTTTAATGGTTTTTCAAAACATTATTTGCCAAGTTATGACTTAAGTCATCAATCATCTTATGCGCCATGCAATGTTGCAATAAAGAAAAATAAGAAACTATATATGGGTGTAAATGGAAATATGGTTTTTGTTTGAACAAAATGGTTAGACACTTTGAAGGAGAACTTCTTTAATGATTGTAACTGAGAACTATTATGTTCTTGAAGACTTTGAACATCAAGAAGGCGTGATAAACAATTATACATTTTAAATATTTTTTTTGATTTATAATTATAAAGTAATTTATCACGTAAAATAATAATCAATAGTACGAGATTATGTACCTAGATTTGTATAGATAACATTTTGTAATATGTTAGATTATTCTAACTAATGATAGCGAGAAAAATTGCAGGGAAATAACTTCACATGAGAAATGACTTCACCACTAGTAGGAAATAACTTCACTTTTTAGAGGTTAAGTTATTTCCCACTTTGAGAGAGATATGGTTAAGAAGTATCGAAATGGTTTCAAACGCACTCAGAAGTAAGACAGAGGGTTGTGCTTGTTTGCACTATCTGTCGATGATATCACGGAAACATTGGCAGGAGGTGTAAAGTATGCTGGAGATGTCATTAAAGCCTTACTCTTTGCAGACGACATTGTCTCACTGGCAAACACACCTGAATCGCGGAGTACTGCAGGCGTTGGAGTTTGGTGCGGTGAACCTGAACAAGTCAAAAGTGATGGCAATCAAGAAAGGTGGAGGAAGGTTTAGCGGTAAGCGAACAATGGTACTTCAACTACGTCAGAATTGAACGCTTAAAAGAGTATATAAATACATGGTAGTATATTTTACCAAAACCTAAAATGAAAAAATATCTCACTGAAAAACTTCTAAGGGAAAAAACCGCTATTAATTTTGCTTGGAAGGAATGTTTCAACAACAAAAATATCGTGGACAGTTGTATCTTAATACAATGTCTTCGAAGCAGTATCCCAATCAATCCTCTGTTTTACGCAGCCCAAGTGTGGGGAGTAGAGAAATATGAGACTGTTTTGAAAAACTCCTGATATGTTATTTAAAACGAGCCTGCCTGAAATTACCAAAAATTACATGCTTAAGCTAGAAACAGCTTATCCCATAAGCACGCTGAAAATGCAAGTCGATTATATATGTATATTGAAGGTACTCACTATGCCCAACAATCGTTTACCAAAAAAAGCGGATTTACAAGCTATTTAGGAAGCAAGACAAGATGGGCCAATGATTGGTTAGAACTAGCAGAAGAGACCGGAGTTGTATTAAATATCAATTCAACGATCAAAGTTCATGGAAATCAGAATTGTACCAGATACCACCAGTTTAGATGTAAATTTTATAACGGTATACCCAGAACAAGCATCATAAGCTCACTTCACCGGATGATCTAAAGTAAGTTGGATTATAATCACAACGAAAGAAATTACTTCCAAGATGACTAGGTATACCGTAGAGCAAATATCAAACATGTTTCGGCTAAGAGGGGATTTTTTAAACATAAACTTTGTTCCACATCGCGAAGATCTTACATTACTAACATTACATTAGTAATAATATTGCTTCAGTATGACTTATGTATAAACGACAATTATGGCTTCTGACCAAAGATACAGCCCTTCAAAATGCAAAAAAAAATTACCCAACTATGACAGTAAGTAATTTTTAGACTATGTTACCTTAGAAGACCCTCTCATCAAAATATATATACAATTTAATTGAACAAATTTAAACAATTGATCCAAAAGTGATTCGCTTAATATTCACGTACAAGTCAATCACGTATACAAAACATTACGGATTTAAATTCTTGTAAACATGAATCGAACTGTGAGTCTTTTAACTGTTTTAAGTGAAATTCTTTAAAATGCTATATACGTGAATGCACTTTTATACTCCGTTCGTATAAGCACTTATGGAATTCCTAAAGTAAAAGACGACTTGCTTAGAATAGCTTACTGACAAGGTCTATCCTCATTATTGGAACTTCATTTATAAACCATTCGAATTACGTTTGGATTGCATGTCTGTCTCCCTATCACAATACTTTACCAGGATTTCATGAAGAAGTAGATAGATACGTACTGTACCTACTTGCTGTAAATGAGAACTACATATTTTCTTGATATTGAATTACATTGCTCAGTTGGTATTGACAAGTTGATTTGTCATATAAAATAGTTTCGCGTCTTCGCGCACCTCCCGACACATCAATTACATACAAACACAAACCAGTAGCTAGAACAAGCTAAACGTTAAAGAGACCGGAAAACTCCATCTTTGAGCATATTTCTGTTGGCATTATTTTTCTTTCATTTACAACTTCTCTTTTCTCAAGAAGTCTATTTATATTTGTATACTAACACACCCTGTGTCGTCGCCACCTCCTGTGGTGAAGAATGATGAAGAAAACTATCCGTTAAAAACCTATTTGTAAAAGATACAAACTAACTTTATGTATTTATGTTTAGATACAATATTTGTTTATGTGCAAAAGCAAAATAAGTGGACAATTTGCCTTTTTTTACCTCATATCGAGTCGAGATTAGATATAAGATACTTTATTTTTGTAGATGTTGATCGAGAGTAGGTAGGTACCTTCATATAATGCATATAAAATATAACGTATCGATGATATCCAATATTTAAGATATCGATTCCCCGTTTTTGGTCGCTTCGTTTCCTATGATCGCATCGCCGCATCACATCGCAATCGTAACGCAACCCACCTTTTGAAAGGTATGTCTACCGGTTTTCGGGGTTAATCAGCACACACATATTACATTGATTACATTGATTGTATCTATTGACGTGACATTGAAAAGAATGAATATACTTTCTATATAATCGATTGATAATGATTCAAACCTCAAACCTTTGAATATTTGGATCTTAGATGCATGCCGTGAGTTTGAAGTTTAAATCGAATTTTTGATTTGAATGCATGAATGTCTGATTTACTTGACTTTATAATCAAACTAGGTATGTTATACATATATGTCAACAGTGTGCCAATTACACAAAACATATGTAAAATACTGAATATTATATCTACACCTTGATTTTCATGAGGATTGGGTGAAGCAGTTTCAAACCTTTATGCCGCTGATTTATTTTATATTTGCTAGCGATCTTTGGTAGGTACCTACATATACGTATTTTGCTCGATACTGCTTCTGTAAAGTTCTAGCTACAATTTAGCTAGAACTTTACAGAAGCCCAGCGGTTTGATAAAATTTGCATTGCTGCATTAAGCCACATCACCAAACGCCGATTAACATCACGAGATAGAAGCTTAATCTATTCACACTCATGCTTCATTTGCACCGAAAATAAATTCAGATTTTTAGAGATTAAGGGCGTGTGTGCCAATTGCGTTAAAATTTTATCCACTGGCTAATTTTTGACGTTTGAGTGGTGGTGGATAATTTTTTTAGGTTTTCAGTGTGTCAACTGGATTAAATGGGATTTTTTAGCACATGCTTGCTTTTTCAATTTCCCCACAAGAATTGAAAAATTTCCTGTTATAACCGCAATGTCGTATACATGATACATTCGTAAATCTTATTTCCTTAGGATAGAAAACTAAATTTTCTTAACAACTAATTATCTGGGCAGTTAATAACAATTTTTTCTTTAAATAATTTATCATAATTAATGAATCAAAATATATATCTAAAACCCACGCGTTAGAATAGAACACATAGATAAAGATATTTTTTAATTATCGAAGAAAAATTATTTTCCGCTTAAGGCGGCCAGGCCACCTGTTACCTTAAATGCTCACCTTCATTTTTATTAGATACACTTCTGTCCCTCAAAGATACATAGATGCTTGTTTCTCGTTTTGCTTGGTTTCTTATAACAAGTTAAATCGATTTAAAAATAATTAAAAAAAAAATATGGCGCCGTTTTGCAAAGTATGTCATTTGCATATTAAATTTCCATTTATAGTAAATAAGCTTAACACAAAGACAAAACATTCTTATAATATCTATAGGCGTACAAAAATTATATCTATTAATGTAAACATAGTTTCAATCAAAAACAGGTGTTTGAGGGAACGATATGTATCTGCGGTCGGCCATTGGTTGATGGTAATTGATTGAGACATTCGTTTCAAGTAGGTACGATCGTAATATGGTTATCGAACAAAAATCAGAAGTTTAATGAATTGCGTTTGTCAAAAGACTTGTGAGTGCAATAGGGTTGATAAATTAAATTGATTAGAATAAATATTTAATAGGTAGGACAAATAGGTAATCCTATGCGTGGATAAAAAATAATATTTTTAATTGCAATGAACAAATTATCAATTTATATGGAAATATATTCATATTAACAGATGTTTTTTTTAGAACGATAAGAATTTTATTTCGTTTAATATAAAATGCATAAAATTAGATTAAGCATCAAGCATATATATTTATCATCAATTGCAGAGGGTAGTTTGGTGCTAAACACGTTTGACTATGTCACCTGTGTTCATAATGATTTTAAAAAGAGTGTAGGTGTTATTTAACTCGACCAAACAATAGTGGCAACCATTTTAATACTTAATTGTCCAGAAAAGTGCAAAAACCAGTGTGCTTAAATTGCAACTTTCCCTAACTATACTTGCTTTATTTCTAACTTTTCTGACATTTCTAAAAAAATCCATATTTATATGAAGTTATCAATCAACATAAGTTAGATATTCTATTTTTTGTGTTAGATATAAATTTTGTGTGTGTCTGTCAAATTACTAATATTCTAAACTATTCACTATAAATTTATGGATAACGTCAAAATCAAGCATCAAACTGAGAAACATAAACCACTGTAAATATACCTATACTGCTTGAACAAAATGGTGTTGCTGTAGATGTAGCTTTGTAGCCAATCCAATCCTTTAATTTGCCCAGAATGTTTAGCTGCAACTGTAGCTGTAGCTGTAGCTATAGTACATAAGTTCACCCAACTTCAACTTTCACGTTTGCTAATTTTTGACATTTGTCGAACGAAAAAAACAAAACAAAGCAAAATACCTGAATGAAAGTTGACGATCTGTGCTACACCGTTTTGGACGAGCTTGCTACTTTTATGAGCTACATTTTGAAAGTAGCTTTGACAGCACTACATACTACAGCTAAAGGCTACACCATTCTTTTTAGACAGATAGCATCAAAATTAAGTTCGTATTAGTCTGTCATATTTAATTTCTATAGTGTATCTGTCAAATTAAAAGTGTCAAAGACCCTGATTACACCAGTCCTTTTTTCGTACGTGAAGTGTTTTGTCTTTCTGACAGGTACGTACTATAGTGATTACGTTCGTTGATATTTGCCCGTTTCCATTCGTCATTTTGACGCCGGAAAGCAAAGTTTGACGCCGGAAAGCGAAGTTGTGAAAGTTGTGGTATAGTGGTAGAAAAAAACAAATATTATTGTTAATGTCATTGCTAATAGTTTCTTTTCAATTGTTGTTCACATTAACAACAAAACTATATCAAAACAGTTGCAATATTTAATATTCTAAATAATTCAATTTCGCTTTCCGGCGTCAAACAAGAAACGTCAAAGTTCAACCAGAAAAGTCTTAAAATTTTCATACGTTAAGTTCATGCGTGAGTGTCAAACTACAAAATGTCAAAGAATTTACAAATCCATCAATTTCATCATTTCGTGTTCACGTTTGCAAGACGCTTTTTAAGCGACCTATACACAGTCAGTCAATTGACATCAATCTGTAATATAGTGTTTGTAAAAATATATCTGGATGCGTGCATTTGCTTGACGAAATATCAAAACTCTTTTAAATTTTGCCAGATGACTGATTATATGTGTAGATGACTGACGTCCTCTGACTGACCGTGTTAAGCTTTACTGAATTCAGATCAAATCTCCCAAATCATACAGGATCAAGAGCTTTTTGTTCATATTGGTATTTGAACCTGTTTTTCTTTCAATAGAACATGAAAGTTATATAAGATATTTCTGTGGACGGAAAGAGCATATCCCTGTTCTTATAATAAACATCGTAAACATATTCAAACATTAAAGTGGTTCAAACCTTCAAACATAGGTACATATTATCTTTGTTTCAAAACGCTATATTTTTATCAACGGACCCTTTTAAATATTATTCGATTTACACCAAATTTATATTTATAATCAAATTAAATATGAATGAAATCTCATTCGCTGTTGGATTTTAATTCTGCTTATACGGGAAGCTGGAAAATCCTATACTTCATTCATGATGGTGCTTTAAAAAACACGTCAGGACTCAGGATATATTCTTGTAAAACAAAAGTTGTAAGAACATAAAAAGATACCTTAAAAAAAAGGTATTTAAATAGTTTTAATTAACGGATCTAACGTCAATCTAAACTTAAAATATTACTTTCTTTGATTAAAGTAACGTTCGAAATCTATCTCTTTATAGAATTCGTTCCAGCAATACTAACCACAATGACCCGAAATAGATTTATTATAATCTTATTCGACAGCAGCTTGATATTCTTGATATTCCATCATCAGTCACCCTCTCGATTATTGTGCTAAGTATCACACTAGTTGCTCATTTAAATAAAAATTGAAAAATTTCCAAAAGATACTAAGTCGTTATAAAATATCAAATAAAACATCTTTAAGTGACACTCCTCAGCTCCCTCAATCTGTATTATGTCGATGTTTATTTTTTTAATGCAATCTCAGTAAATGACTTCATTGCCCAGAACTGCCCATCATACATACATTTATAGGTAGCGATAAGAGCCTTAAATGCTTACTCAATTGATTCATATTTATATATTATTTTCTTTCCGCGTGTTTTGGACCTTCGCTTCGGTTCGGTATGGTTTAAAGTTCAACTGATAGCAACACAACAAACCAAGATTTTATAAATTTTTTATTTGAATTGAATATTATTTTATTTGTTTTAATTATTATTATCAGGGAGTATATTATCTTCTGACGGTTATAATAGACCACTGATACAGTTTATCGAATGTCATAGGTTATTTTAAGGCTGAAAACACTTTTAAAGTGTTTATAGTTATTTTGGGGTGATTTTATGGTTTTGATGTTTTGAGTTAGTTGCAAGATTAAAAATTATATGATTATCTGTGGTTATAAGGATAACCTTTGAGATTTAGTTATTTTCTTTCAAAGATTAATTATTTTTCGGTTGCAGTATTATCAATTTTAGAATTTTAAATTTCAACAATATGCTATAAATCTGTCAATTTTTTTTAATAGTCATCACATCACGTTAAAATGGGTGCATATAGAAATGTAAGAAAATGTAAATTTGCAACGTGTCTGCTACGATTTCCCGGTAGCATGGATATTTGTAATTTTCGTTTGAATATGCAACATGCTTCAGCTTGCAACTTTAAACTGCACTCCGAGCATATTTTCATGTGTCTGCACTGCTGATGAATTCGCGAAAGCAACTAAACAATAATTCTTACAATAGAAGATAGAGACAAATAATGTGTAAGGTAGGTGAACCAAATAAGGCTTACCTTATTTATTTTCTTTAATAACTCTAGTATTTTATTGAAAATGTAGGTGAACTAAATGGATTATAAGAAATTAAAAAAATTAAAACAATAACAAATTATTGTTTTTAGTTTGTGATGTATAAGTGAAAGATTTTCACGAAAACAAAGGTTAGTGGCCTTTACATCATTGAATGCGTTTCGCCCAAATAGGTATATATACACGGTGGGCTCATCAATAAGATGCCGTGTACCTATTTTTCTTAGACGCATGATTTGTTTTGGTCGATGGAAGAGACCTTTAAACAAATTTGCAATTACTGCTGTTAATTATATAGTTGGGAACCTTGTTTAAGGTTATGCACCAACTTAAAAGTAAGATTGACCATGAAAAAAATTAAATGGATTATAAAAATTAGTTCAATTATGCAATCAGAAACGAGCGCTAAGTTTAAAAAAAGTATCCTAAAATATTTTAATCGATCATTTAAAAAAACCTTCTGTTGGGCCTTATTAGGAACCTGTGCTCCTAATAAGGCCCATACATTTTTTTCTCAAACAACATTGAATTTCTTTCTGAAAAAAGGCAAGAAAGAGAAAAAAAGCAAAATAGTTTATAGTATATATTTTAAATAACTATAACATACAAATATCTCCTTTACAACAAAAAAGTACCAAAGTAAATCTTAAAACTAAAAAGTAAAGAAAAATTAATAAATTCGTCTGAAAAATAATAAAAAAAAAAAAATCAGCATTCTGGAGCCAGAAAAACGATACTCGAGATTAATTTGGGATATGTAATTGTGATTATCTAATTATAACTATAAAAAAACTAACAAAAACTTAACAATCAAATTCTAAGCAAATCCACGTGAATAGTCAAATGCCTCGTCTTCTGCAGTCAACTCAACCTATTTCTTGTAAGTTTAAAAATACCCCCGCTCCTCTTCCATGATTTCGCTTTCGGGTTCCCTGTTTGGACGATGACGATTTCGGGTGGGAAACTGCGTTTGGAAGAAAATGGAATTAAATTTTTCATAGGCCTTTTTAGGACCATGATAGATTTTTGTTTCTAAAATTATTAACAAAAATCTATCCGGTAAACAAAAGTTGTACTAAAGTAAAATGAATGTATACGAAATGTATTTAACTAAAAAAATGAGAAAGGTAACTGTTAATATTTCTGCTTTTTTTCCAAATATTTTTTTCTGGCCTTTTTACCATTTCCGTAAATTGATAAGAATCCAAAAAAAATTTTTAGGAAAAAAAGCCTGAAAATCAGAAATTTCGCCCGAAAAGATTAGGATTTTTTCCTAGAAAAAAAAAACAGAATTTTGTATGAACAATTTTCTGACATTTTTTCCAAAAAAATTATGGCGTAATTTCCGGGAGCCATAAAAATGCCTTATGTGTTATGTAAATAAGAGAAAAGATTATGGGCTTTACAACAAGTTGTAGGTATATATCATGTCCTTGTAAATATTACCCCTTTACTGGAAGGAATAGACCCACTGCCAAGATTTTATGAACAGTCCCGAGTTCTAAAAGGTGAGCTCGACTCTACAACCCGGTTTAACCCTCCTCTGCGTTCCCCACCAGCCAGGCGGGGCAACGGTTCTGATTAGTCCAACAACATCTGCTAAGGACAGTTTTTCTACATACGCAAGTTGACTGAAGGTAAGACGAAAATATATATGTATGTATAATGGAATAATAGACCCTATCCCTCATTTCACCGGGAGGAGCAATTTTCAAAAAAAATATATTTAGAGAATAAAATTTTGAAAATGAAAATAGTATCTCCTTAACAACGTAATGGTTAAGAAAAAATCAAAAATTTTTAGTAAAAATTATTTTTTGCCAAAACTATTCACTAAAAAAATTATTTTTTTACAAGTAAAATAAAGGAAGAGATTTCTGGCTTTAAAAAAAAATATCACATAACCTTGTAAGTATTACCTTTGATTTTTCGTAATTTTTTTTCTTTACATGTAGGTATGTTTTTTTTAGAAAAATGCCCCTCCTGGAAAAATGAGGGGTAGTATATGTCCCTTTCCCATATACCACGTTTTTGATTGCTTTGACCATATAGAATAATAAATAAATAGAACATCATCTCAGGAAGCTTCACCCACTTTTGCCTACAAACTTTCAAAACTGCAGAGAGCGCCGAGGATGCTCATATAAGCCTGAGTTGTTGAGTTCAGCTCACCTTTTAGAACTCGGGACCCTTCAGAATCTTGAAGAGCATATATATTTCTCTGCCAGAATATGAATTTTCATTAACTTCTCATTTGTTTTGCTCATTTTCACTCATTTGTCTGGACTCTGGGACTAATAATAGGAACGGTTGTTTAAACTTATTTCTGTATGCAATTTCAACAGAAAACCAATTATTATAAATACCTAGGTATCTACACAGATTTTATCAAAAATCTGTTATTTTTGTATTATTTAAAACAAAAACAAAAATGTTAATGCTTTAAGCACTACCTACTTAAAACAACACTAGATCTTGTTAACCGATATGCAAAACTCTGAAAAACCTCAAAACATATTAACAACATCATTAATTAATAAAACATAATAGACACTTAAGACTAAACTCAATTAACCAAAAAATAAAAGATACCTACGTGATTGGCACTGACTTCCTTCCCTCGTTTCTATTTCCCATCAAATCCTATTATTGTGAGGCTTTTTTTTTTATAATACCAACCCATTCTCTTATAACCAGTGGCACATATAGAATCTCAGGTATTTTTAAAATTTCATTAATTTCTTCCTCGAAAAAATAAAATAAAAATCCACAAAATACATTTAAATCTAAATTTGAAAAAAATAGAAACTAAAATACCTACCCATAGTTAACTTTTTTTTTGTCAACCACAAACGCATAAAAGACAGACAGTTGAATTAATTTCATTAAATACAAAAAAAAAAATCAAAGAATAGAATAGGTACCGGTACCGGATAGCTGTCTTACTCTTAATGAAGCAAGAAAGAATCGAAGTCCACAAAAAAAAAAGCCTGAATAAAATTTGAATTTTTATCTACACTCGAAGTAATAAAATGACAAGCGATCGAGTCGAGAGTCGAGATCGAGAGACATCCTCGACGACGATCCAACCAACCAACCGGCTGACCAGGCGCAAAAACAGAATTATTTCTTTAGAATAAGAGTGAGACAGAAATTGATGATGATTGTGTGACATACGTATTCAAGTGCAAAGTGTAGGGGCACTGACTATATCGCCAGAGGGGTGACAATGAGAAATGTTAAAAGCAATGAATCGAAAACGAAACGATCCCCGAGATACGAACGACCAGCGTGTGTACGATCTTTGCAATCATGGTTTGTTGTCAAAAAAAAAAAAAAAACAACGCTCTTGCTTGCCTCTCTGAATTACTTGAAGTGTCCTCCAAATGTAAACTATCAACTTAATAACTAACTGGACATGTCTGAGGTTTATTTTCTCTCTTACCTGTCAGTAAGTTAAGGCATCGCATAGTGCATACCTAATGCCAGGTAAAACGCATGCTTTTTTTTGTCGTATAGCTCAGTTAACGGACAAACTGCACACACTTTAAAGACTCACTCTCACACACATCCATAAAATTGAAAAAATCATAATCAACCTGCGCAAACTAAAAATAAGAAGATAAAAACATAGAATGGAAGGAGAAAAAAAAACAATAAAAAGAACGATAAGGAAAAGAACGAGTATAGAGATACGAAAAATCTGACGAATCGGGCTAATGTTCTGACTTAACTGTGACTTGGCTCAAATTAGTTAAGTCAGTCTTCGGATTTCACTTTTCCGTTACAGTTCGATCGTGCACTCTCGTTCAAAAAATTGTTTAAAAATAAAACCGTTGTGTATATAATATGTACGTACGAGGTGATTATAAAATAACATCATGTTGTGTGTCGTCGGTTTTTTTTTTTTTGACAGATCGAAAGTGTAAAGCAAAAATAATTAAGAAGAGAATTCAGTAAACACTTAAATTTAAAGTTTATCAAAAAAAAAAAAAAAAATTAACTAATAAAAGAACAAAGTTTTAATACAAAGAAATACAATTGATAATAAATTAATAATGTTTCTTAACTTCATTATTGATTTAAACTATAAAATGTGATTCAGCGACTAAGAGGATAGACAAAATCAAAATGTCAGAGGTATAGAATATTTGTAACTTTTTAATCTTTATAGTTAATACCTAAATTTATAATTCTAAAAGTTCAGTAAACACCGCAAATTTATCTATTTGTGTATTTCGATACAGTAAGGGGGTAGATAATGTAGCTAGTATATTTTTCAGAAATGTGTCTGAAGTTAAAAGTTTTTTTAATTGAATATTCTATCTATTACGAATCCTAGATTAATGAACATATAAATTTTGGAAAGTATTTTTACCTTCAGCTAATTCAGTTATGTACTGACATTGGTCTTGAATGTTCCCTGATTCCTTATTGAACTGTTCTTTGCTAGTTAAAGATGTATAGAAAATGAGAGTTAGGAATACCAGTTTCCAAAAAAATAGGTTGTGTTATTTTTGATTAGTGGTCAGTTTCTCCAAACACTTTTAAATATTTATTTGCACCAACCACTTTCCGTTAAGGGCCAATAAACTAAAATCCCATTTTTGGATTGATATGCTCTCATCTCGTTTACTTTAAGGAAAGAGACTCAAGTGTGGGGAACAAAAATCCGGGGTTGGCACTAAGTTTCCTTATTTTTAAAAATTCACATCCTAATGTTGATGCATTCCATTTTAAGTTAAAATGCCAATAAATTTTATTACTCTGTAAACTAAAATGCTATGTATTTTGGTGCAACTGGACATAAGACTTTTTTATAGACACTTCACTGATGATTTAATATAGATCATATATGGCTTTGTATTCATTTTTCTCATGATGGAATAATCGTCTAAATTACTGGATTTTTGTTATCAATGCTGCATGAAATCCATGATTATTTCTTGAACATTGTTTTGACGATAGAAATCAGTTCACAACTGAACTTCGAAGTCAAAAACTTAAATTATCTACTACATTGTTTTCAGAGAATTTGATTAAATAGTTTTGACCCTTACCGTGTCTAACGACAAATTTCTTGGATTTTGTCAGATTTGATTAGAAAAGTTGACTTTTGTTAGTTTCTATGAATCTTGAAACAACGAAGTTACTTTTTTGTGAATGTTCATTTTATAGATGCAATCTAAACAATTCACTGTAACTCACTATATTCACAGATTGCACTTTTTACAAAGATATTCACTTCCAAAAGATTGTTTTAAAATAATTTTATTTTAGAAATCTCTATTTAAATATAAAGCACACTACGACTACACAAATAAAAGGCTTAATTGTCTCACAGAAGGAATAAAATCTGTTCAGTATGTGTATGTGTGAATTTTGCTACCAAATCAAGAAGAGTTAATCTGGGGGGATTCGGACATTGATCATGATAATTCCCCACAGATCATATTTTTCTGAAAAAAAAAAAACAACTTTAGTCCGATATAAGTCAAGTTTTTATTTCCAAGGAATTCGACATAAAATTGCATAAATATTGAAATGAATTGCTTGTAGCTGTGTTTCAATAATAGAAATCAATTTCACCATTAGAAAAGTACCTCTAAGGACGTCTACTCTACACATGAGTCGTTCTGTTCTGAAACTCAAGTTGCAAAACTTTTGCAAATCTTACATGTTCCGTTTACAGATAAGTTTATGAATATGATCATTTACCACACACACAAATGTAAACGATTGTGAATCAGACGCCATAAAATAAGAAAAAAGACGGAGGAATGCAGCTAGCTACTTTAAAACTCATTTGAAATGACTTAACTCGTGTGCGGCTCTCCATTAGAATACACGTGGAAGATTTGAAATAGTCACGTGAAATAGTGGTTTGGAACTGGAGTTGTGAATCAATTAAGATAGTTACTGTCTAAAATCTAAACTATTGTTTGATAAAAATTGAAATAAAACTGTTTTTTTGACATTTCTTTTTTATACTAGCCGATGTTAATGATTTGTCAACTTAAACTTCTTTTGCTTCGAAAGAAAGCAAGTACAACTAGGTTAACATTTTAAATTGTTTCTGATATATTATCTTCAGTTATGTTGAACTTCCTTCACTACGAGAAGCAGAACTTTGCTAATGTGATTATTATCTTTTAAAGCGGAATTAGTTCATGAATGCTTCTTGAATTTTCTTCTGGTTTTTCCCATGAATATTGCCTTGCTGATCGTGCAATAAACTATGTATTTTGTATGTAATAGATCGCAAATTCAAAAGTCACTTAAAATTGATAGAATCACAAGAAAGGATATTAAGAGAAAGGTATAGCAAAGCCTGTAGGGACCTTTATTCATTCAATTAATTTTTTACCACGTTACTATATTTTCCATCAACTTAGTGGCTTAAGTTGGGACATTTACATTACTCGCACTTCAGAAATCGAGAAATATTTTCAAATTTGAGACAATAGTTCTTACATTTTGATATTAAGCCTTGTGATATATGTATGCCTCAGAGAAAGTAGTCATGCAAATTCTTAAGCCTTAAAAAGATACGTTGAATTTTTACACGCGGTGTGGATATTTTAACTTTTAAGGAAGCACTGTTCTTTTGTATTTGGAATTTTGTATTAATTTAAACTAAACTAAACTAAACTAAACTGCGAATTCAGGAATAGATAGATTTTTCATCCATATAGAAGAATCTGAGTTCTACAATTTTACTGCATGCAGACAACTTAACCAAACTGTTCCAGGCGTAATGCAGACTCTGCACGCAGCGAAATTTGTCTGTGGACAGACTAAGCTTCCAATAAATCGTCATCCAGGTGCTCCATGAAGTTTCCGTCAGCACATAAATTATTAGGGGTATTCGCGTTAAAGTCCGAACTACATGTTGTGTAATCACGAATTTCACAATCAATTTAAATGCTGTTCCACATATTATAACAAGCATAAACTAGTCCAAGAGCACCTGTTTAAATTGGTGGTATTATTATGATGCCAGTATAAATATAACATAAAAAGTTTAATCTCGTGATCAAATCTCTAAAACCATATGCATCTTAATTGATGAATTATTGAAATGTGTTATTGAAGTTCGACGAACATGACATTCGTTTCTTTTTCTTAAACCAGTGTTAGATTCTCAATTTCGTTTTGTGGAGAATTTTTTTTATCGTTCATTGAAATTTTCTCAAAATACTTTGCCAGAGTTGGGAAATACCTAATTTCAAGTTGCGACATAAAACATTATATTTTTTTCAATCCAATGTTTATTGAAAGTTTATGGAAATTGTGGATCTTGCTTAGCTTGTTGTAAATTTATTATTTATTGGAATGCAAAAAAGTATGGTGTGGGTTATTATGATTAAAGAGTGACGTAAACTCTTGGACTGGATACTCATTTATGTAATTCCAACATTTAACTTTTAGATTCGGTTCCGATAAAGATAATATTGATGGGTTGTTTTCTTTTAAATTCTTTATTTAATTCTTCTTTGCAAAAGTAGGTAGGTAGATATATTTAATATTTTTTCGAAATTTTGAATAAAATAACAGGATTACAAAAAATGCATTGACCCGGTTCGCAACCCAAAGCACTCTTAGATACATTGCGTATCAAATTTTATAATATTTCCTGATTCTATTATTTTTGCAAATAAGATTTCAAAAAGTTAACTGATGTGATTTGGTTTCTTTTAAAGTCTTATAAATGATTGTTTCTAATTACTACTTATAATTATGTATAAAAACAATATTTAAGCAACAAACTTATAAATGCACCAACTTTCATTTTGTAAAATTCTGCTCAGTTTTGGTTTTTAAAAACTCAACCCAACTCTTATTCAAAGTTCCTTTAGAAAAACTATCTTTTTTATTGAAAACGTCTTAATTCATTTTTTCGAAATAAAATCATTGTTTTGTTGGGTTCAACGAACCTATACAAACAATTGAGAGCCAAAACAAACTAAATAAAAAGATTTCGAAAATTCCATGATCATTTATTATACAAAACCTTTTGATTCCAAATCGACTAATACTTTGTTTTTATATTTTTTTTTTATTAAGTACAAAAATGTTTACAATAAAAAATTTCAATTAAAATCGAATTTAAAACTTCGAACTTCAATGAAAATACATTTTCGAACATTCGAAAACCAAGACCAAAAATAGATAGAATTCACTTTCTAGTTCCACTTTTCCTGTTGTCAACTAAAGTTTTTCATGTTCTAGAAAGTGATTATTCTATTTTCAAATACATACATAAAAAGTGTTTCTTTCAAACTCTCTCAATCTCTTTCCCCCTCTCTACTAATGGAATATTTCAGAATTGAAACATTGAGATCGATCTTATGTTTTCCCCATCTTTGTGTCTCCAAGCTCCCCATAAAAAGAAATTAAGAAAACCAAGTATCATGGGAGAGGAACACACTCCAATCTTATAGTAACAGTATTTGTGTGCATATACCTAGTAGATATATTTGTGTGTTATTTTTTTCTAACGTATCTGTCTTCTTCGTTCGCTATTTGTTATTAACCAATAGATGGCCGCGATTTTGACTTTTGATATCGATTATCGCTTCCACATTCGTCAAAGCGTATAAGTGTGTATACAACAAAATTGTTGCCACCACACATTATCATCGACAACACGACGACGACCGACGACGACACCAAAGAGGAGCTCGAGCATACCTACTTCACTTCATCAGAACCAGAAGCTATTACACGATCCGAACGAAACGAACCGGCCGCGGTCGCCACTGCTGTTCCGAGCGCGACATGCACTTCGATCTTCTCCCCATTTTGTTGGTGGCGCTGCCTCGGGCCAAACTAGAATAAAGTACACGACAGCCATAGCAGTGTCAAACCGCGCGAGATTTTATACGGATTCCGGGACTCGACGTGTGAACAACATCGCGGTAGGATGTAGTTTCGGCCTCGTTCGGCAACGGAAGACTTAAATAGTAAAGAAAAAATATAATACAAAAAAAAAAAAAAATAAATTGGTTCTCTTTACCTTCTATACATAAATTAATCTACATATTTTTTTTTTGTGAATTCATTTTCTTGTTCACATACGGAAATTATGTATAGATTGACAAAAGTTGTGTAGGTTTTTTGAATCATTTGTCCTGATGCGATCAATCGAATCGGTAGTGACGGTTTATCGAAAATTAAATCGGATTTGAATTCAAACTAAAAAAAAATAAAACACTGTCACCTTCGTCGGCCATATTTTTATGGAAAGTGACTTGCATTTTTTGAAACATTTTTAAGAAAATCAAAGTGGAAATTTATCAATTAACAATGAAGACAACAATAAAAAAAAGTGACAGTTTTGATTGATTGACGGCAGTTAAAGTGACAGTGACATTTAAACACATTCGTATAGTAGTTGAGTGTTAATTTTAATTTTCTTTTGGATGTCAATAAAAATGGAATGGATTTTTAACCGGATGAAGGAAGTCATCGTATTTTGAACGAGAATTAAATGAATTTTTTTCTGAAGGGCATCTGTTCACATCTTACCGGGCAGCATTAGATCTAATTTTTAAACTCTAATACTGTCAGGTAAAGATGTCGTCCGAGTCCTTATACATCAATGCCAAAATAATAATAATTCAACGATTAAACAGTGCCGACGGATTTTTTTGCATACATATATTTATTTGAATTTAGTTTGTTGATATTTTTCCAGATTAAAAGCGGTTTTAAGGTAAAAATTAAAAAAAATAATAATAATAAAACAGCTTTGTTTAAAAAGCATTTTTTTTTTGTTATAGAAATTTATTGATATTATTTTTTTTTTTCAAGCAAAATTTACTGGAAGTACTAAATATTAAAAGTTTATTTTTGTTTTGTTTTTGAAATTAGTATACAATTTATATTAAATCATAAAATTTTTTGATAACTTTTGGCGGAAGTGTTTAATGTAACTCCACATTAAAAATTGATTTCCTCCGCATATATATACACTATCTTATAATTTAATGTTGGTGGATATTTTTATTTTATATTATTAATAATATTATAATAAACATAACAATTTAAAAAACTACTTATTTGCTTTACTCGGAAAAAGAGATATCATTTTTCCAAAACGTCGTTGTAATAATGTGAGATTTTGAGGCTTTTTGGCACCTTCTTAAGTCACGGTTCTTTCAGAAAATTGTTTGCCCAACATACACGTTCAAAATAAAAGCTTTTATGGAAGACTCAAATATTTGATATTATTTTTTGTACTATTTAATATTTTTAATTATTTAATTTTTATTATATTAATTTTTCCCACCACGATTCAATTTATTCATATTCATATTTGTTTGTGTTTGTTCGATACAATTTTTCAAATCAATTTGCTATAAACATATTTTGGTATTAAGAAAAATGGGTTTTGCTTAGTTAAGATTAAAATCAGCAATTCTATTGGCTATACCCTTTTTGAGCTTCAAAAACAAGTCCTTCTAACTACATATTTTCATTTTCTTTTTGATAGACAAATCTTTCTTCAGCACCCGGTAAACGTTCAAAATAATTTTAGGATTTTTGTTTTTAATCTTACAAACCGGTACTAAGGCAAAATAAAAATCTGTAAGCAATCGAACAAAAACTAATAAAAAATATTAAACATTTTCTCAGTGCTCCCTTATTTCCTGTTATTTTAATATTTAATAACAAATGAACAAGATACTTTTAGAAGGTATTGGCTGATTTCTCTTTCAGTTTACAGAGGTCGAGGTCTATACTTAAGTGAAACCCACGGTTCACGACATTCCTAACTAATTGTTGTCACTTTGTCAGTATGTAAAAATTGATTCGTACATCTAGTATTCTAGTCCTATTAAAGTTTTATCTGGTGTTCCCCAGGGTAGCCATTTAGGTCCGATTTTGTTTCTAATGTTTATAAATGACTTGCCTGAAATTCTTCGAAACTCAATGTGTCTATTATTAGCAGATGACTTAAATTTTTTTAGGTGCATTGAAAATGAATCTGATAGTGTTGTTTTCCAAAATGATTTAAACAATCTTTCTGATTGGTTAAAACTAATCAATGAAGTTTGGATATTCCTAAATGTCAGTGTTTATCGTTCACTCGCCGTCTATTTCCATATGTTTACCACCACGAAATTGATAATCGCTTTCTCGAAAAACTGTCATTAAAAAAAGATCTTGGAGTGAATTTCGACTGCAAGCTTAATTCTTGTAACCACATCAAAATCATAGTGAAATAAGCTAACTCGATGCTAGGTTTTGTCTAAAGAAACTCTTTTGAAATATATGATCCATATACGCATTGAAGTCCCTATAGAGATGTATAGTCGGTGCAAGATGTTTGATATTATACCTTTGTTCATGACATTTTATCGTCCTTATACTTATGGCTTTAATAGATCTGGACGCTCCCTATCGAGATCTTAGAACTCGAGCATAGAGACGATTATGGTTTTAATGAGCCATTAACTTGCTGGTGTTAGGGAAATCAATAATGTTTTAAGTTATGTAGATATTAATTTTCACATAAGTAGAAACTCGTTTAAAAATATGTTGATCTTGTTTCAATTTAGGCTTGTTTCACAATATGTAAGCAAGTTTCAATTAAGCTATTAAAAACTTTTTTTGAAAGCAAACAACAAAACAATACACAGCAAACAATGAATTTAACTGCCGAGTATTTACTTGTGACTGTGTAACAAGCCCTTATTAACCTAAAATTAGTTAAATTTAATGTTAAAATTATTATTATTTTCAGTACTATTGTAAATATTCACTGGTATATCTAAGTGTTATTATAAACTCTAATTGATTAAATAAAAAAATAAATAACTGACACTAAAAATTCGTATTTTTGTCATTCTGCGTCAGCGGGTTTGACTTACTTACCTATCTGATGAAAATTAAAAAAAAAATGTGTTTAATATATAAATAAAAAATTATAACTTAAAAATGGAAAAACGAATGCATATTTTGTTACTTAAAAAACAAATAATTTCAAATATCAATAAGATAACCACTTTAGTGCGCCGTTTAAAACTTCTATCTCTATGGATTCATAGTCGACACATTGGAGCATATAAATAAAGATTCAATAATTCGCTCGTTAAATCCAGATGTAAAATTAAATCCAGATATGTAGTATTCACTTTACTAAAAAAAGTTATGTGACAGAATCGAGAGAGTTCAAAAAAACTTTCTTAGATTTGCATTGAAAGAATTTCCTTTATCTGGTAGTATTGATTCAAATTATCATAGCAGATGTCTTTTGCTCGGAATACAAACTCTTGAGTCGAGGCGTAGAATGTATAGTGTTTTGTTTATTCGTGATATTCTCTGTAATGATATTGATTGCTCTGATTTAGTTCATTACATAAATATATATGCTCAAAGTCGGCCACTTAGGATGAGACAGTTTATTTTTGAGGTTCCTCATACTACTAATTATGGGCAGATTTCCCATTGTTGTAAGTTATTTAATATATATCTATTATGAAAGCCTAGATGTTTTTTGCCTAGATGTCAATTCAAAACTCTAGTTTTAAATTTAGTCTTAATTTAAAAAATTGATTAATTATCTTAGCGAAATCTGTGGATTTAGATTTGAATAAATAAATAAATAATAAATTCTTACCAAAGTTTAATATTGTTTTAAATAATATACATGTACCTATAAGAAAAAAGGTATCTAAGAGAAGCAATAATTAGAAAAGATGGATTTTATACGGCAATTAACGAAAACAAAGAATAATTTATATCTGTTTAGTTAAAAGTTTAGATACCTGAGATATTTAAAATAAAAACTGAAAATCAAAGCTTTATTTAACTTTAAATCATTTTTGTTGGTCCTTAAATAAATATCGTTATTTATTATCATTCTTCACGATTGATCAACGTTTCTAACTAACTGAAACGCAAACTATAGCCTTTATAGGTAAATTAATGTTAAAAAGGAGTATTCACAATAAGGTTGAAATATTTAACATTTACACAACACAACAACAACGAATTATACTCTGACCATTGAATTTAGGTGCAAATACTAAGTTAGTAATAATAATGGGTGAAGCGGCCTCATCTTTTTGACAGCCTTTTAAGTGTTTTCTAATTAGGCCAGTTCAACATTTTTGAGGAGTCCTCAATAAATATCCTCTTCTAATTTGACTTTAAAAATAATAATATGTGTTTTTTTTTTAAGCAGTTAATTTTTTATAATAAAATCAAATGAATTGAAAAACTCAGTTTACGTTTTTCGACAAAATTGAGTGTTGCCCAAGAATTTCTATTAAAAGAACTAAGCTGCGTTTCTCCATTTATTGGCTTCACGTATAGAAAAAAAAAATCAAATGTGAAAACTTTATTTTTTAATATCTTGAATACCCCTAAGTTAACTAAATTATTTACAAACTATGATTGAATAAGAAGATATCTGGGTTGGTGATGTTTGCCCCAAAGAGTGCAAGTATAATGAAAAAAGCAATAAAATCGCTCGATTTTATAGCTTGATTATTCACTTGCACTCATTATTTTGAGATTTTCTCTTGGGGATGTTTTTGCTTGATTCACGCATATTCCTCATACTTTTCTTAATATCTCTTTTTTAATGAAATAAAAACAGTACGTTTTTCAATCATTTGTTTTCTTTTATTAAACAAAAAGTATGAAACAAAAAATATGAAAAAAATTTCTACAAAAAAAAAACACTTTTTTCAAAAAAAAAAAAAAAAATAATTACTTTTTTTTAACACAACACAACGTTAAATATTGTTTTTTGAATGAAAATGATAGTGATAGCCGTAGCCATCTAAAAGTGTTTTTTATCGCATTTGTTCGATTTAAGTAATTCCATTTTACACGATTAGTTGGAACGGAAGGAGAAACTAAGTCTGAATGAATCTGTAACACATACTGAACTAAAATGTGTCAAATAATAACTATAATTTATTAACTGCTCACCTTGTCATCTGAGAAATGACATGTTTGATTATTATCTCAATTTTTTTTCTTTTTTACGATTTTTTTAAAGCATTTTAGTTAACGGAAAAATAGTGTGCATCAACATTAGAAGGTGAATTTTTAAAAATTAGGAAACTTGATGCCAACCCCGGATTTTTATTCACCACACATGGGTCTCTTTCATTAAAGCAAGCGAGAGGAGAGCATATAAATCGACAAATTTCAACGTTCTCTTTGTCTTGCATTTTTAAGACGCCTTTAAAATTTATTTGGAACAAAATGGGACTTAAGTTTATTGGCTCTTTTAAAACTGAAAGTGGTTGGTGAAATTGAAAAACGCAAGTTAAAACGTGTTGGGGATTTTTTGAGATTTTGAAGATTGTGGAGATTTCGACCATACAATATTTTTATTGGGGATTTTGTCCATTGGGCTTCTCTTCCTATTGGGATTTTATCTAATGGAGCTTTTTTTTGGGGATTATGGGTGATTCCCAAAATATTAATTTTACCTTTTTTTTATTTTACACTATCAGATCTTATTCAAATGGAGCTTAAAGCAAACATCAGCAGATGAAAGAAGATTTGCCAACACATATGTTGTGTCCCACTGGCTCATCACTTAGTGCAGTTGTTAGTTGTTAGTAAGCACAATGCAACAAAAACAAAAACACATGAACATAAAAACATGAAAACATATAAAGTCAAAATTAAACAAAATGACACAGAAACATTTAGGATCGTGGAGCACTAGCTGGTTATGAAGATAGTTTTTAAATTACTTTATATTTTTATAACACCCAACCATTTTGACTTTTAAAAATACCAATTACTGAAACCTTCTTGTTTGGAATTAAAAAAAAAAACATTATTTAAATTATAGAATAAAAAACAAATATAACGGTTGAAATAGCACAAATTCAGGATTGCTATAAAGATTTAAATTTATTAAAAATAATTGCCTCACGTTGTTTAACCAGATGTAAGTTTAACACTCTATTTATATATATTTTATTACTCCAGTATAAAATTTTATCACTCCGGGTAAAAAAAAATCATTGTGTTAATATAAGACCTTTAGGTAACTTGTCACTAGCGCAAGCTGTAGAACCAGGACGTGCAGTTATTTTAATCTATATGCAAATAATAAACAAAAAAATAGGACAGAGCAGGATGGATTCTAAACACACAGCGGATAACGGAACCGTTTCTCGTCAACGAATAGGTATTAACTTTTAATTAACTTTTTTGTTGCCGTATTTCACTGTGTGGAAATAGGGCCGATCAAAATAAAGTCAACAACGAAATTATGTCTTATTTATTTGTTTAAAGATGAAACTTTTCGAAGAAAAAAAAAAAAACTGTGAAAAGTACGATATAACTTTTTTTTCAAACACGGCTACAACAATTTTCTTCAAAATTATTTAAGAGGTTCTTACATTTTGTGTACCTATAAGTATGTGCAAACTACAAACTTACTCAGAGTTTGTTGAACAAGCATTTAATTAATCAATTAGATATTTACAAATCGATTACATAATAAAAATATGTAGGTACCTTCATATACATATGTATGTATTAACAAAATCTTTTAAAGAATATAAAGAAATATAAGCCTTATTGGTATTTTGTTTGGGTTAAAAATTATCAGGCGTCTATTAAATAATTTGTTTTAAACGTTTACAACAAACACCTCTATAAGAATATGGTAACCTATGTTGGTACCCATAATCATACCACAATTTAAACACTTGATTTGATTTATGAGATTGGTAATTAATGGCGTTGATCTATTTAAATATGAACAAGCTCTTTTGGTCTAAAGATACATGATAGCATTATTATTATTTTTTTTTTTGTTAAAGGTATAAGAGGTAATTCAAGGTAACTACATAATATTCAGGTCATAAAAGTGATTTTCAATTAACTTTGGTTATTACTTATATGAACTCTCAGATTGCTTCAGATATGGCTGGCACGCTGTGCTGCGTCGTGCCTTTAATGCCTATATAGAGCTGTTTAAAGACAACTATAGGTATATCGGTACTTCAGGCAAATGTTGTCAACTGAAAATAAATTGCATTTTTAAATTAAGTTTCAGCTTTGCAACTAACATAAGGTTTTGACCTGTTATATAAGTGAAGGTTGAAAAGATAAAGATTTTGCATATGTCAAAAGGTATTTGTTTTTTGTGTCATATTGAAGTTTTACTTTGACAATGTTCAAAACGATTTGTAACTGGTATATGGCGCCAGTTGGAAATAACAACGTAATGCAATTATTATCATTCTTATATTGAAATGGTTACTATTCTAAAAAAAAAATAGCAATTTTATGTTTGTTGTAGTTAATCTGGCGAGTGCCTTAAAAGACTGTAGAACCCCAAAAATAAAATTAATAGAAAACGTTAATTTTTACATAAAAAAATCTTCTTCTCTTTTCAACATAGAGTCTGGAATGAACTTGTGTGTCTCAACCAACATTTCTCTTAGGTAAAGTCTTGGCAAAGTCTAAGTTTACAAACCATATATAGATAAGAAGAGGGTAGTTTGATTCTTGACCTTTGATTTTGCTGAAGTTAAGAACTTCTAGATGCCAACAAATACTTTGTTTTATTTTCATTTACCACCATCACGATGAAACCAACGTCATCGGCATAATGCCTCGTAGATTATCATTACCCTGATGGATTATATCAGCACAATAACTCCCTTCAATCAGGAGCCTATGTAGTCAACAATCAATCCGTCGAGGCAGTTAGTCGGTAGTTGCTGACCTAATATATTTGTCCCCTAACTTGCAGGAGCAGGCCCTTATAATGAACTTCAAGAACTGTGGACGATTGTATCCGCTCCTTATTTTAGTAACTTCTTCGTTTATTATTTTGTGGAACATTTATTTTCTCTTTTTACAGGTGGAAATCTTCAAAAGAACACTAATATTCGGTATGGTACAGTGTCAGGGACTTTTACCGCACTAAAACCACATGGAATTATGACCAAAATCTATGAAAGATCCTCGGAAAGATCAAGAAATAATTTTTCTCTATTAATTTTATATCGCATTGGAGGAAGATTAAAGATTTAATACTCTATGACCGCTTTTAGACCATTAGCTCACGTGGCTTGGTTCTTCTTAGTCTTCGAACATTGTAACGTGCATTTAAGACGGTTTCCATTTCGAAGTTCGTACGACTAAGAAGTCTATAATTGTGTCATAGATCTTATGTTTTTTAACCTCTTTTGTAACCATTTCCCTTTTAAGATCACGATGTAAATCGCTATTTCTTACACACCAAGAATCGTTTACTATTCGTTGAGTGGAAGCGTTACGATATCTCGCAATTTAAAATCTCGAATAAAGAAATCTAGATTTTTTTTTTAACTCTCGAAAAACGAAATCTCGCAAGTTTTAAATCCTGCTTTTCATAAACTCGCAATCACAAAATCCTGTTTTTTTTTAAATCTTGTATTTATATCTCGCACACAAAAATCTCGCAGTTTTCAACCAAAATCCCGCAAACTTAAATCGCACAAAATAAATACTAAATCTAAAAGAAACTGGATACACCAAAACTCGCACCCACCTCAAATCAAAGGGGCATCATGCCCCCCATACCAATCTCACTGTTTTTACGTCGTAAGCTGACAGTACTTTTTGTAATGCGAGATTTAAGTTTGCGGGTTTTTGTAATTGCTATGATTTTAAGAAACAGGATTTTGTAATCCCGAGATTATGAAAAGCGGGCCTATGGATTGCGAGATTTCGTAATACGAGATTTCAAAAGCGAGATTTTGTAATTAATACTCGTTGCGTCCAGTCTCTAATTATTTGGTCGACTCCGTATTTCTCTGTTGCCTTACAATGGTATTTATCAGACACTAATATCGCAGTATGTATATCATCTGAAAATGTGGCCATGACAGCATTGTTGTCCACTGGATTATCCCTAGTATATAACAAATACTTATGCATACATGGTTGGTCCTAAGACACTTCCTTGTGGTAAACCGGTTTCGATTTGCTATTAAGTTCTTGTTCGTACCGTACTCAAAAAAAGTCGATCGGTTATAGATGATTTGAGTATTTCACAGCCTGAAAAGATCCCTGAGCAGTTTGTATACTTAAGTCACAAATGCCAAACCTTGTCAAAGGTATATAACAATGTCTTTTGCCGTAATCCAATAATGTGAAACGTAACAAAGTTGAAGGCATATAGATTTATTCTGTTTTTTTTTTTAAGGCTGGCATTTTTACTTGCGATTATATGTACTATAAGTTATGCATTCGTGCAAAAAAAAGTTTTTGAGATAACAATCAAACATGTCATTACGATGATAGCGAAGACGAAAAAAGTGGGTCTGGAAATTCTGTCTGTCTATCTGTCTGTATGGCTGTCTGTATGTCTGTCTGTCTATCCTACAACCTAAATGGCTTAACCTATTTGCTTCAAATTTGGTATGTAAGGTTTGTAGGCCATTCCTTAGAGGAATTTTTTTTTTAACTCAAAAAATAACGCTACCTGCCAACGGTTTTGAAAAGCTTAATTTTCTCTAAAACGGCTCCAAAAATATTACTTACGGTTTCTGTCTAATTTATCTTTGGTAAATTCAAAAAAAAAAATTGGCAAGTCTATTAACGGTACCTCCCATAACCGTTGTTTTTTCCTTTAGGAATCTCATGAACGGGTTAATCGATTTCAAATCGAAAATTTTGCTTAGAATGGTCTAGATGACTTGAACAAATTTCAATACCAACATTTTGCAAAGAAGCTTAATTTTAGTTTTAATTAATTTTTTATTTTTTTTTTGTAAATTCAATATTGGGAAAACGTCTTGACAATTTTTTTTATTTTTTGTGCATAAAATGGAAGCAATTAATGTTCCTTTTTATTTATAGAAAAAAAAAATAATTGAATTAAATTTAATTTCGTGGCAACTTGCCACAAGAACAAAAACTTGCGACCCAGTCGTACACCACAAGAGCAAGTTCGTGCAACCCAGTCGTGCCCTTTATTTTTTCTTTCAAAACCTGAAGCACTAATTAGATTACAGTGGAATTAAACTACTGTTTATAGATTTATACTTAATTTACAAGTCTTTTTGTATTTTGAAACACCAACAAGTTTAATTCTTAATCTCAACTTTCAATTAATTCATAATTAGCTTAACTTCATGTTTGCTTAGTCATAACTTATATCAGCGGCTTACAAAAAGTCTCTTTGAATACATCCCATTAGGCATTATGTTTAAGTATAACTAATATTATTGTGATGCATGGTAATACATTTCATCATTTTGTTCAATTAAAAATTGTGTTTTCAATTAATTAACATTATTCAATTAATAGATTCAATGCAACAGGTGCATTTCTTTCGAATTATTCACACAAAGAAACTAATTAACGAAAATTAACATCATATAACAATTACAAAATTATCATAGTGTTATAAATTTATCAGAACTTATGTTTATTCATTTAATTATTACTTATTATTTAAATATGAATAATAGTTTAAAAATTTTAAGTTCTCTATTGCTTATGAGATTTATGATATTTCAGTTTATTTCTTATGGCATAATTAAGAAGTGATTTGTTTTGATTATTATATTAACGTTTCTTATATTTTGTTTTTCATTTGTATATTTGTTGATAAAACAATACTTGACTATTCAAACATAATTGTATTTTAATTCGTTGCGGCGCGCCGCTTCTAAAAAAATGTTTTTTTCGAACTTTCGTTAATAACATTTTTTCCGATATAGGGTAAGTGGGGGGAATATGCCACACTTAAGAGTAAACAAATAAAAATAAATAGTAAATGACAAGTTAAGTAAAAAAATTTTCTTAATTTCATTAGATTATTATTTTATTTAACAAATAAATAAAGAAAAACATAACTTTAATTCTTAAAATCCATTGTAAATTAAGTTTTAAAAAAACCTTAAAAAGTGGCATTTTACCCACATGTGCGGGTAATAAGCCACTTCTGAATGGGTAAAATGCCAGCAAACATTTGGTGTAGTGTTCAGTGTGAGTCTTATTTAAATTTCATCGATGGGGCTTTAGCTAAGCATTCTTCTGACCAAGATGCTCTTTCCGTTTTCCTTTGATATTTTCGAGACATTCTGAAAAAATTAAAATCAAAAGGGGTAATATGCCACTTAAGTGGGTAAAATGCCAGTTGGTGTGGAACAAATGTGGCATTTTACCCCAGAACGTCGCAAAATATAAAAACATCCCTGCACAAAAATTGAGGGAACATATAACGTCTAGACACTGAGAAAGACTATTTATACAAAACAAATCTTACCTTTTTTGAAGAAACCTTCATATATTGAATTGAAAAACCTGAAAAACAAACGTTACAAATAACACTGAATTTTATAAAAATACACTTGGATTTATACTTCACGATATATTTTTTCACACAAATTGCCAAGGAACACGCGAACCCGTATGTCCAAACTACAAAGTGAAACTGAGAGAATTGCATCTTCAGCATTGCCAATATCGACTTAGAAGTACATAATATTGAAAAGTGGCATATTACCCAAACTGGCATATTCACCCCACTTACCCTAATTAAATTAAATAATTTATAATTTCATGAAACAAGCAACAATTATATCAGTGAAATCCAAAAATCTTCAATTTTTTTTTTCTGTTAAATAAATATGTGAATGGTGAAATACAATTTTTTTTTTGATACTAATCGAAAATATTTCCGTACAAATTAAACAATCAGCGTAATCTTTGTAAATTCGTTTAATCTTTGATAAAATTTTACTTTTCTTTGTATGTGCATTTATATTACTTGTTAAGGTACGACATCTAAATCTATTAGAGCTATTATGTTTCTTACACCAATTACAACAACAAAAACTATATAAACTGATAGTAAAAATTATTTATCCCATCATCCATTCGATTTATTTGTTTGAACGATAACAAAATGTGTTCGTTTAAAGATATAAGAATTTCAATTAAATCGATTGGTATCATAATATTTGAAATTAACAATAAGTATTGAATAAATGCATATCTTTCTACGAAATTCTACGTACAGGAATTATTATTATATTATTTGTATTTTTTTTAATCCAAATTATAAGATAATAAATGATTTTCGTCGAATTTTATGAACTGATATTTTAACAGTGGCCTAGATACCATATCGTATGATTTTTTGTAATTTTTTTTAGGTATAGATAGTTTTTGTTGTTGCTTCAGAAACTTAAAAAAACAAGGATTTATTCATATAATGGCTGGATAATAAATAAACTACAATATGAAAGGACTATATCTGAAAACGTTGTACTAAAATAACATTTAAGGGCAATCTGAATCCAATATTGCCAACATTTTAAGGCACTTATCTTAGGTTTGGTATTTAGATAACACTTAACGCGATCATATTCCAAATTATATTAAAAGTAGTAAAAAAAAGTCCGAACTTTTTCTATTTTCCTGAAAGGAGTATTTGATAAAGTGAAAAACGCTTATGGAGCGCAAGCTACGCAGCCTAACTGCAGTATGCAATCATACAAACCACATTTCGAATAACAAGAAGTTGTAGGTGCACCAAGTCTATTGGGGTAAGTGAACAAATAATCGTAAAACCAACAAAGCAACAAATACCCTAACTGCAGATTAAAATATCACGAAAAAGGGGTACTGCAGGGTACCTCTTGCGCCCTACTGTTAAATAGATATACAAATATAATTTTGAAGAATTCTTATGGAGCGAGGGTCTCACATAAATGAACATTTCGAAGATTAACGAATATAATATAGACAGCATATTATTCTGATGATAGCCCAGTTTTAATTTCTCCGAGATCTCCGTATGTTCAGAAATATAAACAACTTTTCTTAGCAAAATTTATTACTTTTGCAGTAAAAAAAACTGAGCCTGAACATTTTTGGATTCACTTGCTCCAGCTATGTATGTTTTGTGGATATGAAATTAAAAGAGATGGAGAAATTGTTTGGCACTGAATTGAAGAATTGTGTTTAAATTTCAGGAGTTATAGCTATTTCATAGCTGTCACGCCAATAGAGATCCTCTATTAGTGTTGCTCGTCTATTTATAATTTCATGTTAATTAAAAAAACACTTAATTTGAATGTTTGAAATCTAGGAATCGAACCTGGAACTGCAACACATGGTCAATGACACTACGTCTACCATCGACCGTAGGTATAAATATATTAATCTCAACTCAATTACGTTTATCCATCCTATGAGAAGACGACTATTTTATTATAGTTGTTTAATTTTTAATGTAAAACCATTACTTATCAGAGTAATTAAATGTATCTGCGCATTTCAATTTTATATCTATTTCGCTTACGTTAGGCTATAAATTTTAAAAAAAGAGATCAATTTATACCAACCCTGGATTATTATTCACCACTTGTGGGATCTTTTATTAGAGTAAATGAAAAGAGAATAATTTAATCGAGCACTATCAACCTCTCTCTGTCTTAAATTTGGAATGTTGAATGCCAATAGTCCTTTCTTTTAAAAGACGTTTTTAAAATTTATTTGGAACAAAATGGGATTTAAGATTATTGATATTTTTAAAACTAAAAGTAGTTGCTACAATAGAAAAATGTCCTTTTGAGATTAAAGAACAAAATAAATATTTAAAAGTGTTTGGATTGGAGCAACTTTTTTTGGACAAAAAGACTGTATTCTCGGGAGTTTACACTTGAAATGAGTTAAAGAAAATTTTATTCGGTTCATTTTCTCTTAACACCTCTGTTTGTCTCAGTTTTCCAAGCAAGAAAAAAGTATTTATAAATGATTAATAAATAATTAATTGTCATGGGTTTCTTCAATGTGAAATCTTACCTCTACTTTGCATACTTAAATTTTTTACTTACTCTATAGGTACAATAAGGCCAGTCTTGGATTCGTGAAAAAAAAAGTTTTGAGAAAGTGGGTCCGGCAATTCTGTCTGTATGTCTGTCTGTCTGTCTCGGCACCTACAGCCTAAAGGGGTGAGACGATTTACTTCAAAGTAGGTATGGTTTTTTTGTGGGTCACTGTAAGTATAAAAATAACGGTACCTGCCATATAACGGTTTGCAAAAATTGTATTTTACTCGAAAACGGCTCTAACGATTTCAACCAAATGTCACATTTGTAATAAGGTGTAAAACTGTTTTTGTGAATACAATAATTAAAAACTAGATTTGGGATTTTTCTGAAATTTAATTTTGAGGTGTAGTCAATTAAGTTTAAAAAATCTGCATACTCACTTTTTTAAGAAAAAAGTTTTCGAAAAAATATTTTGAAAAAAAACGATTTTTTCGATTTAAAAAAAAAAATATTTCTTAGACTAACATTTTATAAAGAACATTTTTTGCATACTTTGATTTTGGTTTGAATCTTTATAAGAAAAGGTTTTCAAACTTTTAAAAAAATTTCATACGATTTTTTCGTATATTCCGTTTGCACTTTAAACCCTCAGGTAACTTGCCACAAGAGCAAGTTTGTGCGACCCAGTCGTGCCCTTTATTTCATATTATAAATGTATGATAACATAAATTTAGCGCAAAAGTTTCGCCAAAGTTGTCAAGCATTTCATTCTCAGAAGAAAATTTAGATAACTACTTCCTACAATATTTAAACAATTCACACGAATAAAATACACAATCCGTCAAACAATCTAAATAAGTCACCAACAATTAATTTGGTTGACAGACTTTTATTAATTGACGCCACCACGTCAAATAAAATCTTAGATCTGCATAAATTACATAATTGAGTGAATGCTAATCGAAAATGACATGATATGAGTCACCCAACTGTCAAATCGAACATTCGATAATAATGACAAGCCAACGATAAGAAGCCATTATAAGTTTCTCACACTTTTTTTTTATTTTCAAATCATATATTGAAAACCAATCAACTTATATGAAATCCCAAGTCACACACATCATGTCAATTTGTAATCGACGTAATGTCTAACATAAAAAAATACTAATGTTTACACACTATTTTTGTGTGAAGTGTTGGAACCCATAAGTTTTTTTTTTTATTTTTTTTTAATAACTCGCCGCGGTCTAATCGTTTCATGGCTAGATAAACCCGAGGGAAGGAAATTATCTATACATATATTGAATAGAAATAATCAATATTGGTCGCTATCAGTTTGGATTAGTAGGAAAGTATTTAATTTTGAACAAATACAACAAAGGAAATTGAATAAAAGATTGGACGACAGATAAAATCATTATTAAGGTTTTTGAGAAATTTACCCTCTTTTATTGACAAGTGTGCAGGCTCTGGGTCGACTTTAACAAACAAATATATTACTGATTCTTCCGAATATTTTATTTATCAATATTATGCACGTATACTATTGTTTGTATAGGTAATGATTTCGGCACCATGTCAAATTGTCAAACAAAAAAAAGAAAAAAATCACTTTGCCCAAAATACTAGGTGATCAGAAAAACATAAGAATGTCGAACTGCCCAAATTAAATAGGTGTTTTGTTTAGTGGATTGTTAAATAGCCCTGTGCAAATAGCTCAATACTTAAATACCCAAAAAAAATAAAAAATGGTAAATCGCTCAAAATTTATTTGAACGATTTACTTCTTTTTGCAATCGGATATATGTCGAATCACCTTAAAATAATATTATATTTGAATTCTATTTATAAATCGTATTTGGTTTTCTTAATTTTTGCTTTTGTAGCTTGCAATAAAATTGTTAATTTTCTTCTATACTTAATATTATAATAAATTATATTGTTGTACCTATCAAAATGAATTAATAAATAAAAAAACTAATACAATACAATATAATATTGGTCTTGAATAATTTGACCCAAAAAAATTTTGTTTGATTTTTATTCTTACATTATTTAGAGTTTGGCCCATTTCGTCAAGGCTATTAAAACTGACAGAAATGAAGAACTTTTTTCGTTAGAAAATGTAGTTACTGAACCCATAAGCAGGATGTGGCAGGGGAGTCAGCATATAATCTCACTTATTTTGCCAAGTAATTTTTTTTTATTTTTTAACGATCTGTCATAATGTCAAATCGCTCAAAAATATTACAACAACGAACCCTTTTTCACGTATTAAGATTTAAAATTCTCACTTTTGGATGATTTGTCATAATGTCAAATTGCCCAAAAAATGGGCGTATAGTGACATTTTCTTGTTTTAGACGATTCCAAATCGCAAGAAACAAACAAAATATAAATCACTAAAATGTTGGGTTTGGATGATAGGACACATATGACACAGCCAAAGATGGTACTATATGCAATCTCCCAAAACCAAATTTCCCAAAACACAAAAATGTCACTTCGCCGAAAATATCGGGCTATATATGTCAAAACGACCAAAAATCTTTTAATGTCAAATCGCCCAGTCTAAATGAGTGTTTTTTCAGAATTGTAAAATAGGCCTATGTCGAATCGCCCAATACTGAAAAAAAATTAAATTATTAAAAAAATGATAAATCGCCCACAAATTATTTGGAAAATGTTGTATGTTTTATTTTTAAGCAATTTGACATTTTGTCAAATTGCTCAAAACTAATATTTATTTCAAACGATTTGACCCAAAACATTTCGGCTACGCAAAAAATCGCCCAAAAACAAAACGGCCAAACCAAAAAATTAAATATTGCCCAAAAATGTTGGATGAACTCGCGTAATGAAAAACGACCCACAAAATTTATACGTCCCTATTTATTAAACAGAATTTTGAACGCAGCGCGGCGGACGGCGTTTGCACTTTTGAGCGAATATTCATAATTTTATGTAGGTGTTTTTGAAAACAGTTGCTTATGCTTGTCAAGTTCGCCCAAAAATGTTGTTACTTTTTTATGACGAAAACATTTTGGATGATTTTGTTTATCTAAATTCTGTGCGGTTATAATGAAATTTAAAAATCACCCATATAGCATAAAACGAAGAATCGCCCAAGAGTATTGGGCTATGTTTCATTTTTAGTTTTGGATGTTTTGTTTAAGGGTTCGCATATCATTTCTTGGTTGTTAACCATTAGATTTTTTGGATTTTGGGATATTTGGTTTCGGAAATTTTATTTCCAGTTTAATTTTTAGTGATTTAGCATTTTCACTTTTGGGTAATTTTTTAAGTCAAATTGCTCAAAAGTTGGGCATTGTGAAATATTTTAATGTAAAATCACCTTTGGGTGTTTTGATAATTTAATAATTTTTGCTATTTGGTTTTGGGCTGTTTGACACACAGCCAATTATGGCACCATGTCAAATCTCCTGAAACCAAATTGCTCTTAACACAAAAATGTCACTTCGACCAAAATATCAAATGTCAAATCGCTAAAGAGATCTTAAAATGTGAAATTATACTTTTATGTAAAATGTAAAATACTTTTTTGGGCATTTCTACATAATGTCGGATCGCCTTTAAAGTTTAAACATTAAAATGTCAAGGCACTCAAAACATTTTGAGTGATTTGAAATTTTTTATATTTTTTGCGATTTGACGCACATCCATTTTGTACTCCACACTCTTTATTTTCAATTCTGTTGATGGGTTGACATAGAATACTTTTCATGTTGGAAATAAATTCTTGGCATTTTGCTTTATCCAGATTGTATCCATTGATTCCTCCAAAAGTCTCTGTTTGGTTGCTTTCCTTCCTCGGAATATTGTTTCAGCATAAGAAGACGGTCTGAGTGCATTTTTCTTCGTAAAACTAACTACAAATTAATATTGAATCATTCATTCCACTATACTATTCTGTAAGTGGTCCCAAAGTCATGCTTTGGAATGTTCTTAGTAAGTGGCAATCCAAACAAAACGTATCGAATTCGAAATAGCCAAGCCGATACAAAATGTACCTCTTACAAGGATTATTCTTCTGATTCATTGCACTGTAAGGCTTGTTTCACACCTATGGGATTACATTCTGTTAGGTTTGTATATTGGGTTTGTTCTTATTGGGTTTTCTCAGCTTTGTTCACACATATTGGGTTCGTATTAGGTTTGCATTCGCTATTTCCAGAGTTTAGCCAGTTTGATAGTTGATAGTGGCTGAAGATCTCGCCTTTTTTTAGTTTGAAAATCTCAGATTTCTGTTGGATCAAGAATAAGCCCCATGCATGCCTATAGCAGTGGTATTGTTTCTTGTATTTGCAATTCAATAACTTACATAATGCTCAAAATTTTTCGAAATGTCTTTCGCATGTTTTCGACACTGCTGCCCGAAACACGACTATTTTAAAGTTAGTCAAGGCTGACATAATTAAAGGGATCTCCATATTTTTCAAAATATTGCTTGGAATTTCTGTTTAATTAAAATGTCCCGAAAGCATTATGACCCAAGCCTCCATTCATGACCTCACTAATAAAGCCAACGGATAAATTGACTCATCTTATAGTTATTTTATTTTCATTCCTTTTTCCACTATACATATCCACTTTCAGCAACAATATGTCACCTTCAACGATACGGTTCTCCGAAAACATATTTTTTTTATATATGTATAAATGCATAAGAATTATTTCCACAAAGCCTGATTCTCATTGATTCCAAACAATCCCCAGAACACTATTATATCAAGAATCATTTTTAGAGTGCAATCACCTATATGAATCAAAAAAAAAAAAAAAAAATTCCTTTAAAATAAAATAATAAAAATAAAAAAATATCCCCTGGATGAAGTTTTGAGTAGAAGGCATCGGCTAACGTATAGCGATACTCCAAGAAACGAACAAATTAAGAATGAATCAAGAAGGAATGTTGTCGTATGAGGCAATGAGGGATTCAAGAATTGTGCAGTGGTTTGGTGGAAGAGAGACCTTATTGGAATGACTTGCGATGTGATGAGAAATTTTAATGAAGTTTCAAAGAACTCGCTTAAGGTATATTGTATTGTTTGAGGGATAATGTCTTTAGCAAACCTTAAGCAACGCAGCTATTACGAAAGTTGGTTGTAGTTGGTCAAATAACATTTGCTTGCATAGAAGCATGATCTATATATGTAAATTTGTTTCGTTATACAAAGTTATATGGTTGGGCTTATAAGATGGTTTTGAATTAGGCTTTTGAGCTGGTAAAAAGCTACCACTATGGATAGTGGTTGTTGGGACTCGACTGTGCATTTGACCAAGAATGCTGTTTTAAATCAACTATATAAAACCACTTTGGGTGAACTAGAATTATTATGTTATATTTTTTTTCACTAAAATGTAGTTTAAAACCTTTAATAATAATGTATAACTGCCATAACATTATCAAGCCGGAAAAGGGTTGCCAGAGGAACTCAAAAAACAGTATAAAAATACTTAAAAAAGAAATTTATTGAATTTTTTGAGTTGCTCCGGCAACCCTTTTCCGAATTGATAATGTTATGACAGTAATACATTACTATTTTAAACGTTTCAAACTACATTCTAGTGAAAAAAAAATTCGTGCCAAAATTAGGTAGGTATAAATAGTTTTATGCACTTTGAAGGGATATCTTTGGTTTCCAGCTATTTCCGGTAGCCATAATTGTCGTTCATTAATGAGTGGCCCTGAAGCAATAACTGGACAAAAATTGAGGCGCGCCAAAATAATGTCCCAAAATCGGTCGCTTATAGCTCTCCTACTATTAGTAATTATCCTGGCTCTATATAGAGACCATACAGGTTTCTTTTAAAATATATTATGGTTGTGTCATATCTGATATCTCAGCAGTAGGTACAAATGAAATACATTAGATTTAAAAAGTTCAGAAGTACAGCGTTAATAAACACAACGTTTAAATAAAACAGTTTCTACTAGATGAGAAAAAAATTGATGGTCTCAGCTAAGGGGGTTCGAGTCAACTTCGGGTGTTTTAGGGTTCGATTTCATATTGGATGTGTTCATTAATTGCAGAAGATATGATTGTTCACGCTACCTTATCGTTAAGTTTAGTCTAATCTTGACTTTCATTAATAATGCTGAAAGGCGCCAGGTAAGATATCAAAAAAAAAAGGCTTAAATGAGAGATCAAACTACATGACAGCTAATAGTGATCTAGATATTATAGCCAAAAACTTTAAATGCCATCTATGTGTTTTATGTCTAACTTAAAAGTCATACCAGTATTGAATCGATTCCGCCGTTATTAACTTATATCTATACTTACTCATAATGTGTGTATTATATTATATGCTCTCTGATCCGATCCGGATAGGGTTTGCATCGCTATTCGCTATAAATGCATGCATACAACAACAACACAAAATCCAGATTTGTTTCAAGATTTCGCAAAATTCCAATACGTTCCGGATCATAAAGCCCAATAAAATACGGCTAATATTGTGATGAATCATTTATACCAAATCTCCGTTATGTTGGCCAAAATACTTCTTATGTTGAGAAGGAAGACTATCCTCTTTTCGCTATTTTGATCAATTGTGTGATGCAATGAATTTTAACAAAATGTTTTTTAATTTTATTTCACTGAAAATAAGTACAACGACACCAAGTATCAGTTTGCCTCAAGCTTCTCGAAGTTCCTTATGATCAACCCGGCGGACCCCCAACAGCAGAGTTTTAGGTGTAGCGGCCGTGAAGTGGGAGAGTTGTGTTTTCATTCGATGTAATAAAATCCAGAAAAGAGGAAGACCAAGCGATTAATAAGACGCTTAAATTTTCAATTATTGCATAGGCCCACCATCTCTTACTATGATAGTGTGCTATACAAAATTGTTTTCTTTTAATGCACCACAAGTCCACAATACGTTGCAAAGTAGAAGATACATTTTATTGATTTTTTAAGTTCGGCCAACAAGACATCAGCTAAAAGTTAAATAAAGATTGGATTTATAGAAACTTTTGTAGCAAAAATAAACTTCGTGTTATCGACTGGGAAATTCGTTACACTAATTGTTTTAAAAAATCATCGTCGACAAGAAATTACTTTTATCGTTTTTTCGAACAAACAAACTTTTTTTCAAAAATTACTTTTTCTTTAATTTTTCATTTGCATTATAAATCAGGCTTTTATAATAACTATTAAATTTCGTCAAGATCGGTGCAGCCATTCTAATGTCATGTTTGAATTTTATCTGTAGCTTTTTTTTCGTACTTGCCTTAGTACAATCGCAAGTAAAAAAGGTAAGTTACAATTAACTTTATACCAAGGTAAGGGTCTATAAGATCTATTTATATTTTGATGTCTCTGTTTTAAACAATGGGTGTCATTCCTCAACTGTAGTACCGAGCAGCAAACGTAAATTGACAGGCCGTTCTTCATTATCGTTGTTTGTTCAACTTTCTAGCTAAGAACCAATTTAGAAACAATAAATGTCCTTATCAACTTAACAAAACTGTGTAGGTATATGACAAATCAATTTTAATTACGTCCGACTCTAATGATCAGTGAGACAATGTTATATCCATTTTTATTATCTTATGTCTCTATAACCAAATATTAATATTTCCAGTTTCAGCAAATCATCGATAGCATTTTATCAATTTTACCACCTAAATCTTAATACATTATGTGAAACCATACTAATTCTAACGTTCTCTTATCGTTTTTGAATATGCCTTATCTAATGTCACTTAAGGACGCCTTAGAACCCCAAGGATACATTTTTTTTCACAACATGTTTTCGACTTAACTAAAACTAATACGTGTAATAAGGACATTACACAGTGTGTACTCCGATGGCTTCATAGTCGGTAAACAAATAAAAAAAAACCTAATATCATCTAATGCTTGTTTTTAGTGTGAAAAATATATGACCAAAGCAATGGGATGTGATTGGAATAATCAAATTCATTTAGACAGGCAGTGGCGATGGGATATCGGTATATCGCGAACAACAATCCTTATAATGTTGTTGAAAGGAAATATAAAAATAAAAGAAAAAACAATCTCGCTTCTGGCCATCCTTTTTGGTAATTTGACACCACTTTCTGTCTGTTCAAGTGTTCATTATACAAATTTAGAATTCGAAGCGCAGGGTCATTGTATCCTTGTTGAGGTTTCCAAATACAAAGTAGTGAATTTATGTTATTTTTCAGTATTTAGAATTTATTGAAACATAAAAATTAGGTTGTAGATATCGAAGGTTATTCTTTGAATTTTTTATCGATCGTGTTAAGTGAGTGGATTTTAGAGAAGTGAACAATGTTGTAATAGAAGTGTCACTCGTGGATCGAATTACAAATTTGTTCACTCATTATGTTAGATGTTAAGGATATGGTTCTAAGTATCAATTACCATTTTTAATTCAAAACAAACTCAAATTCAAACTCAAAATACATTTTTTTCGGAGAGTCTTGTTTTCGCTCGTGTTTTATGTCTACATTTTAATTTATAGCGAATGCCAAGCTTTAAGTTTGCAGGATTAATACTTTTCTGCTCAAAGCATAACAACAATATAATAAGCGCTTTTTGTTCGCGTACTGTTTATAAAATTCTATACCGCGTTCTACCAAATTTAATGTTTTTTTCAGTACAATTAATATTAAAATTGACACAGAAAAAATTAGAAAACTTTAGAAAAACCGGAAATATACCTACGTTGATAAACAACCATAGCTTAAAAAATATCTTGAAGGTAGAAAGTTTTTTGATGACCAGCAATGTGGCTCCTGTAAAAATATGTCCGCTGGTGATTTGAAAGCATATCTCATCAAAAAATACAACCCCTTTTTTACACCATTTTCGTGAATCTCAGATCGTTCCACTTCATATTTCAGAGAGATTTGATAGAAATTGGAAAGAACTCTTTTATCGAAAATAGGTAAATTTTGGTTTCAATTAATCTCTTTTTCGTGGAATTAGAAACCAACTTTCTAACCTTACAATTCCAGTCGTATTTAACGGTTTTAAGCTATGATACTCACAAAGTTAGTGCGCTTATGTTCCCCAAGGCTCCGTTTTGTCTCAGATTCTCTTCCCTATCTATATTAAGGATCTCCTTTGTGAAACTTCTAATCCAATATAAGTACCTACATTATTTCGCTGATGATAGTTACCTTCGTTTTCTAGATTCGCGCCACTGCTCTTCGATTGTGGAAAGAGGAAGTATGATAAGCTTGTTAAATTGCAATATTGGCAAAATTATTTATGGAGTATTAGAAACCGCTTGCAATTTAATGCTTCAAAAACTAAAAGCTTCCTTTTACTGTCAGTAAAACGAAACCTTTCACCATTACCACTATAACCAGTATCCAGGAATGGTATAATAGCGCTATTATACCATTCCTGGATACTGGAGGCGCAAGTAACATCGTTAAAGCTGCAAGTACTTAAAAAGTTTTTAAACAGCTCTAAAAAAGTTAATCTCAAGGCTTCTGTTCTATTTCGAAAACCTTTGCAGCTATTGGCGTTTTCTTCTAAAAGACCGTCTCTATATTGAAGTTTGACAACAACTTGCAGTTCTATTATCTTATAAAGCATTTGGCTCTACAATTATGCTCCTAAACAACGTTTGAAATGACACTATAAAAGCATTACACACTCAACGTCTTTGTGCTGCAGAGAAGCTTCTAAATAGCAAATAGAGTTCTTTTAGAGGCTCAATGGAACTGTTTGTTTGTGTTTGACCGGCACCACGCGATTTTTACTATTCAACTTTTAAATAATTACATTAATATAAATGTAGTTGTAGGTCCATAATTTTTGTTTGTGTTTTAAATACATAGAGTTCTTCTGGCAATCTTATTTTTAGCGCTTAGTTCATTTTTATATTAATTTTAATATTGGTTAAATGGATAGCTTTTTAGAAGTTCTTTTGCAGCTCTAGTTTATTTATTTTCGGCCAAATGACAGGCCTTCGTGTTTTTTTTGTGCTTTTAGAGCTATTATGAAACACAAAACAAAATCATGATATAAAAGTGAAAATTTATTCAAATCGTTTTGAAACAAAATAAGAACTATGTTATTGCTACATTAGAATTTTAAAGCCAGCCGAAGAATACAACTAAGCTTATACGAAATAAAATAGTTTTTGGTTGAAATTTCAATAAAATTTGCATTGTTTATGTTTTCTTGGCGATTTTGCTTCTTAAAAGTTCTTTTGCAGCTCTACTAAATCTGTTAACTGACAGCTGAATGCATGGTTTGTCTATGTATTGTATGTGTCTTTTCTCTGTAGGTACTTTTATAGAGTTGGTATAAAACACTGCAGCTCTATAGTGATGTAATTATAGTTCTTTTTCGAGTTTCGAGTTTTATAATAACACAATTCATTGCTACTTACGGTCTTTTTGCTCTTCTTAACATTTTAAAGAGTTCTACAGAGCATGTTGTATGTTTTTCGTTTTTAATAAATTTCTTCTCATAAGTATTGAATGTTTGGGTACATTTTTACAGGGTGTTTGTACCAAATTTAAAAGAAACTAATATTTTTTTTTTTAAGTAAAAAAGTTTAAAAAAAGTTTTTCAAACATTTGATCAATAACAACATTTCACAATTACTATTTTCTCAAATACTAAATACTTAGTGAGTAAAACTGAGAGCTATTCGAGCAATTAGATTGCATGTGAGCTAAATTTACAAAAAAAGGATTGCGATGAATTGGAATAAATAAATTTGGTTCAAATGGGAAAACATCAGAAAATGGCCTAAACATTAAGAGATCAAGTTTCTGGGCAATCAAACGTTTAATATTAAACGTTTGTTTAACCAGAAGCTTTAAAAGCAATTTTGTGTTAAGTAATAAACTCAAGGAAAAACTAAAACCATTATATAGAATTTATCCGTTATACCCGCGCTATAATTAATCACCAAAAAGTGCTATACACGAAATTGGGAGTAAATCCAACAGTTTTGATTGCATTTCAGTGCACAGACAACCGCACATTTGCAAATACGCACATACGCACATACCTTTATCCGCACAGGCATAACGACAGACGGCATGACGATACCTTCTTTTATAGGATTTTCTGTCATCGTAATGTCATGGTTTAATTAAAACCTGGAAATCTGTGTTTACGCAAAACTGCCATTTGTTTTACTGTAAGTAACATTTTGTTCTTGTTTATAACACATTAAAACCAGTTTCGTGTTATTCAGCCGGTTTCTATACAAGTAAAACAAAATTTGGGGTGCTTCAGACAAGAACGGTACATTTTGTTTTTCTGTTCATAGCGTAGAAAAGAGCTTTGCCACGCTGCACGAATCAAGTCTTTTATAAATGTGTTTTACATTATGTTCCTGCCCGTTTGTTACGCCTCGGGAGTTAATATTCTTCAAAAGTATTCACAAATATGAATACTTTAACATGCAAAAAAAAAGAAAACGCTCTAATTTTTCATTACCAAGTTTCTACTTAGTGACACCATATGCTTTATTATTGAGCTGTCATTGATGTCATTAAACAGCTCTAGTGCAACATAACCCAAGTCTTTTGGTGATATAAGAGCTCCAAAAAGTATTAATTTTCTTCAACGAAAAATGGCGAAAAAATTGGATGAAACAATAAAAACAACAAATTTTTTTCTTCTTTTTACATTTATTATATTTATCCAAAACAATAAAAAGCTGTTTTTATAGATACTTTTTTATTTAGAATGTATGCATTTTCTTCGAGTGATTTCTCGCCTTTTTTTTCATAATTTGTAATTATTTTTATATTATTTTATTTCCGAAAAGTAAAAATTTCGAAGGCGCGTTGTACTTTTGCTTAGTACTTTACAAACATTTGTGGAAAAATCAAAACCGCACTGAGAAATCACTCTGGAAAAATCTGTATTGCCATTTTATTAATATCTAATTCACTTTATTTCGTAATTTGAAATCGATTTAATAAATGGTAAATTTTATCACAAACACAAATAACTTCTTTTTCACAGACGATGATAGTTCATCTATCTTTATTTATACATATACTAATGCATAATATTTATTACACTGCAAACTTCTATTCACGACGCGACATACCACGAATGATGAAAAGGAGTAGGTAAACAACTGTCAAATATGCATATGGCTTTAAATAAGCAAGACACCGGCTTCAGAAGCACTTCTAGAGCTGACATTAAAGCATACAGATAATGAAACTGCTTTTCTAGAGTTAATAAGGAGCAAAATAGTGCTCTCAAACTCATAAAATTGACTCCCAATAAGTCGTACAGTGGCTCGAGAAGCGTATATAGAGTTAATTGTGAAACATGTAGCTACGAAAAATAGCTTTTCAAGCGCTGTTAGAACTTACAACGAGCTTAAAATGTTACTTGGAGGTATACTTGCATGGTACAAAATGTATGTTTTTCTTTATTTTAGGTTCATTTATAAAAAGTGTTCCAGTGATATAGCCAAGTATTTCTATACCCTTGAAAATACATCGTTATACTCGCTGGGCAAGAAAAACGCACATTAATTTACCCTAGGACAGGAACTTCGAATGTATACTATTGAAAAGTACAGATTGTTTCTTTAGCCGTACTACTCGAATGTGGAATACTTACCCTTACTCGATTATCCTCCCCCATTATGATGCCAAGTATTCAAGGTCAATTTACATCGGTATTTTCACAATCACCGCAAAGCGTATTTCTGCGGAAATTTGGTGGCATGTACATGTAGTATTTGTTAAAATATTGCCGTTGTACTTCAACATATCAAGGATGAGACTAAACAGTTATCCTACCGAAAGTTAATAAATTGAGATTGAAGGACATGTGGTTCCAGCAGGATGGTTTAACCGCAAAAGCAGCTCACGCAACGATTGAAATTTTGAAGGATGCGTTAAAGTCAGATTTTGATGATTTGCCAAGACAGTTGAATTGACCACACCATCGAACTTTTTCTTTGTGTTTTTCTGCGTTTAAACGGGTCTACTAGGAGCCGGACTCAATCATTTTATATCGTCTTCAAAACGTAATGAAAACAAGATTGAAGGATCCACAATCATTAAACATTTAACAAATGGTATTGGATGATTCTTGTCTATTTACTCTACACATGACCCGCAATCTTAGATCTTAGAAATGTTTACGTCTTTGCACGCAAGAAAAGGACTGAGATGGCCAGGAGAGCTAGTTTCTACTTGAATGACAAACGCATCAATTTTTCGTTAAAACATAAGAAGCAGAATCTGAAATACTTATAATAAAATTATGTGGTTTCAAGAAATATAACTTTAATTGTGCCTCAAGGCAGTCGCCTATGTCCACATTTGTTTTTAAATACATATATGTTAATATCATTTGACTAACATTTTGTTTTCTGAGTTCAACTTTCGAGGAAAACCCTTCCGCTGAATTTTCTTAGGGCCTTCGTTACCTACAATTATTTTTCATATCTCTAATTCTAAAATAAAGAAAGATACAAATAAAAATTTATAGACGCCTACATGACATATCAGTTAATAATAAAATGATATTATCTAAATCATGTTAAAACTTTCTGCTTTCTGTTTATATCGATCGAACACCTGAAGCTTATAACCAAACTCATATTCCACAATAACGACGACGACAACCATCAAATTATTACGATACCTGTTCTTGACTCACCTGTCATGAATTTGAAACTAGTCTCTAAAGTGGCCTTTAATCAGCCTTCTTTGAATAGCTCTCTAATATGTTATAATGAACAAACTTCGAAAGGAAAACCAGGAAGCATTCAACCTATATATATATAATCCGCCTTGATCCACACTGTGTCCTTCTTTATATAGATGACACCATCATGCGATCATTTCAAGACAGACACAGCGCGATTTTATGTTCCGACAACTTGTGCGGAACATCTCAATGGCTTACCCAACCCATAACCAGCATTTAGTATTTTATCTCTTCTCAATAATAATGGTCCATCTTATTCCATCTCGCGGTGTCCAGAAAACTCCTCCGCCTCCGGTTATCCTCCTTGTCATGTTAGGAAACGATCATCATGTCCACATCAACTACTCAACCGAGACGACAACAAAATCTTTGGAAATTTGTCAGTCACAGCAATAAAATAATTTTTTTTATTAGGAAGGTACCTCCTTTTGTGTTGTTGCAACGACTTTGGGCACTCTGTATCAGCCGGCACAGCAGCAGCAGCAGCAGCAGCAGCATAAATCCGAGAGCGCGATACCAGTTTGCTATATCGTCTTTGGCGTCTTTCCTGTGCCTCCGATCGCGCCTTCTTGAGACACTTGTCCAAGATAGTGTGGTAGATCGAGGCAGTGCAGTGGTTGCTGGCCTGTTTAATGCCACTGCCAGAATATGGTCCAGGCAAGTTAATCTTTTTGGTCTTTTTATCTGGGGACTGGTTTTATTGGTCTGCGGTAAGGCCGGTTCCGAATATATGTTCATGTATAAGAAATTATGGCATCAGGCACCGTGTCCGTTTGTACATTTACTTTTGTGACAACACACACTCTACGAACACATGGTATACTAGCCTGTTAATATGAGGATGATGATGATGATTCTTAAGGCTGTCGTCGTTTCGAATGACACAGGTGAAGTTTGTTCCTTCACCCCGGACCCCGCGATCTTGTTTATAGTGCTTCAAGTGGGCTGCTTTTGGTTTAAGTTTATACATTTGGTTCAGTTTTTTTTAAATTTTTTCTTAGGAGCCTCGAACACTCGTAAAGTGGGATTGGGATGATGATGATAATGATGATGGTAAACAGAGGGAAATGGAAAATGGACATTATATAGTTGGAATTATTATTGTTCGCCGGCCGGCCGGCATATTCATGGATTTAATTTTATCTGTCACTCAGTTGGGAATTGCTGTGACCTCCTTATTTCATTTATTTTTTGAAAGATTGTGAGTCATATCCACTTGGATTATAAGTGGTAATTTACAGCTTTGGTCATTCTATAAAGTATCTTTATACAATATACATTGTATTGGTTTAGGGATGGAACACATGTTATGAGAATGACCATGATCGGTCATTTAATTAAATGAAGGGATTGGGAATACAGCTCAGAATTTAAAAGTTTTGGAAAAAGTTGTAGCTGAGGATTCATACAAGAAAGCTATACAGATTAACGAAAAGTCAAATTTTTGTTGTTAGAAATAGAAAAGAGAATTACCTAGAGACAGTCGACCGTACTGGTTCGCTCTGTATATACCTACTTTATTTATTTTTTAGTTTTATTGACTTCAAAATTTTAATACAGTTTACGGCCGATGGCCGTCTACCAGACTGACATTTACATATTTTATATACGTCCATATAAACTAAAGAAAAACCAATACAGGCTTTCATGAATTAAATTAACAATTTTCTATTCTTTAAAAAAAACTTTCATGAACTATACATGTTCGGTATCGCAAAGCTTTTAACCAATATTGATACAAAAGGTACCAACCTCGTCCATGGCATTCAACAAGTTTATAGTTTGCTCTAAACTAAGGATTTCCATACCAAAAGTATCGCCTTATTTGTTATGAAAAAATTATTTACGCTATTTTTATTCAGTAGTATGCGCCTTTCAAGAAATAAAAGTTTTGTTAAGATTCATCAAGTCGTCACCGAGAAAGTTAAAATTAATAAGACCTTTATATGGAAGCTACCGTTAAAACTATTTTCATGGACATTTGGTTCAAACTATCAGAAATTCTTTTTTAATGTCCAATTACTTGTTTAATAAAAACCGTTAGAGCCGTTTTCGAGAAAAACAAGTTTTTGCATAAAAAAAATATATAATAGTCGTGTTTTGTTGGTAATTTCTAGTTAGTCAGCACTGGAAAGAACCAATAAAACGCTATATTCACTTTTGTATCCTCATTTTTATTTTATTTCAAAGTTGGTATTCTTAACTATATGCCAAGCCGAAGTTTCAAATAATTTTATGGATGTGTCTGCAAAGTATGGCTATTTGTATATACCGAGTTGATCAACTTGTATCCCACCTTCCACTACAAACAAATAAAAACCGGTTAAATAATCATTATTTTGCTTGAATATTACCAAATTTAATTACAAATTATAAAATTTTAAAAAAACCTGTTTTAACCATTTTTTTTGTTTTTAAGCGAAAATTTCAAAACCATCAAAACTTTTTTTCAACTTTCGTAGGTTGAAAGCTTCTTACTTCTTCCGCAAAACGCGCCCCTAAAGGAAAACACAATAAACACAACCATTAATAATCATTGTATATGGAGTCCATGTCTTAAGCTGTCATATGTGCCACCAACCTTCAAGCACAAAGCACACAGCCAGTAGCCAACTTCACGCGTGTTCCAACATAACTAGGGGCGCCATCAACTACTAGCAGGGAATCTGCGTAGCAGTGATATGATGTTTTTAATTAGTTATTTACTATTGAAATATTTTGGTGGAAATTATTATCAAACTACTTTTATTCTACACAACACATGCCATGAGTTACTTACAGATGAATATATTATCGTTTTCATTTAAATTCTTATGGCGAAATAAAATATGATGGCGTTTTTAGGCTGTTTTTAGCTGGAACAACTTTTCTTGGCTGTTTGTATGAAAATTTCAACCGACTGTCGGTCCATATCTAATACGTCAATGGTATTGACATTGTATTTCGCGCCAAAAATTTCCAGGCATTCCAAGATTTTATCTTCACTTTTATGTTCACTTTAATTACTGGCCAATTTATCGCCACTTTTCGTATCCCATACAAAATTTTGCTTAAGTGACTCAACACTTACCAATAAAACACGCCTAATGGCTAGTAGGTAAGATTACGTTATTCATAGAGATACCCCTGTGCCGAGATTCAGCTAATTCAAACTTCCAGGGAGTGAGTGAGGTTATGAATATTCTTTATATTCTTTGTTTGATGGCGTGTTTGGTGTTTGAAACACGTATTCGAAGTTTCTCATCTCGCCCAAAATAGCTGAACAGCTTTTGGCAATCAAGTGCGATTAAAAAGTGAGTGATGCGAGTCATCTCGCCTCACTCGACGAAATAGCTGAATCTCGGCACTAGATTTCCAATTTCGAAAAACCCCTCTTTAGGTTGCCCTTAACCCAAAAAACAAGATAATTTTCCGAAAAAAATATTGAAACATTTTTTGTAGGAAATTGTCTAAGCTACAAGTTTGCAATTAATTCTTTTTATCTATCAGTGATAGTTAGGGAGATATTGAGGAAAACCAGGTTTGGGAGCCTTTGAACCCCCGTAAAATCGTTAGCGGCGCTCATTTTAATAGGTTTAGTTTAGCTAATTTGTACGCTTAATTGACTGGACTATTATACTTCCAGTAATAATCGCAAGTAAAAAATTCAAACAAATAAAGTAAAGCAAACAAAAAAAAAAAAACCATGAAACATTTATTGAGAATAGCAACAAATTTAACCTTATTCTTTAGTTCTTAAAATTCTGCGAAAGCAGAAGCAGTAGCGTCTTCGTCTTTTGTTTTACGCGGTGATTTGAATTGAACATGTAAGGAAGTCTAAGGGGCCGGTTATAGCGATCAGGAAAAACCATCAGGAAAAGTAGAAACAAATGAGAACAGGATTTTTTTTCCTGATGTGCGTTTATAGCGATCAGGAAAAATGTGTCATTGAACAGGCTGTTTTCCTGATTGAAATGCACACGAAAAACTTTATCTGACAGAAATCTGTCAGTGGAACAAGTGAAATTTGAACTCAAATAATTGGAACGATTTGTTCCACTTTTTTTGAAATGTCAATCAGCTGGCACGAAAAATTAGTTTTCGTCAGGAAAATAAAGAAATACATTTTAAACAATAAATAATTATTCTGTAGTAAAATTTATTAGCAAAAAAAATTCTTTGCGTTATTTGTAGTCGATTAGTGCAGTATTTCTGTTTAAAATCGATTTAAAAGAACATAAAAGAGCCATTCAAACATTTTTCCTGATGCGTTTTCCTGATAGCTATAACCGGCGCCTAACCAGGGCCGCCATAGTGGAGGTGGCCTGGGTCACGGCAGCAGGAATTCTCTTTGTGAATGCATCTTTATCATGTGCTGGTCATATTGTCTCAACGTGTTAAACACTATGTTCATCAAACACATTTGACACCTGGTCACTTAACAGCAGACTATATGTGGGGAGTTGGAAGAAATAGGTTTTCAGAAACTGCGACATACTATCAGATCAGCGTATAGAGTAAGAGTCCACCAAACAAGCGACTTAGCTGGGTTAAAATGTGATCCATTGGATACCAGTTCATAATTTGAACTCACCATTGTGTAGCAACCGCAACTAATATGAAAAAGAAACTCTTTTCATATCTAAATGGCTCACTTTAATGTTTAATAATACTAATAGCAACATTTTTATCAGTGTTGCATCTCACCAAGTGATTGTATTAATTAAAGCTCATATTGATTTAACAATAAAATGAAACCAGAAATGTGTCATGCGTTTGGTATATAACCAAAATGTATACCTATGTTCAATTCCAATTAAGAGTTACGTGTTATATGACTTCTGTGCAAAGTTATCAATCACTATAATAATATGAATTTTAATGCCTTCAACTCATAAGGCTCATTAAGCTTTCGGCTCATAAAAGTAAACATTTTGCAGGTGCGACAAATTTTCAGCTCCTCATATCCAATGGATTCACGCCCCTTTATTACTATATGGATGTATATGCATATAATTTATACAGTCTAGGTATGGATAATACCAACAATTACCCCCAGCTTGCAGTCAACTACCAGCATCTCCAACTATATATCACATCAGTTCGATTTCATTCACCGCAAGTATAGTAGACAACCCCTTTAGAACGCGCAGTCAATATAATCATTTCACACCTCCTGGCATTTTATCTATTTGCTACGCGGTTACTTCAATGTGCGACTATAAATACCCAGATACTATTATATCACATGCTGGTTCTCCCAAAACCCGACCCACTAACAACTAAAGTGTGGGTGGCTGTTGTTGGACATCCCGCAAGAGTATGTGGTTTTCACTTTGTTGCACATGCAACTCCTTGAAAATTGCGAATAATTTTCAAATCATTCAATTCAAAATGTTAATTGCCCACTTAGCCTGGCTCACTGTGTTTAGTTTTCCACCTCTATGGAGCCCGTAGAGAACAATGTGTTTGTCTATAGTCATTCACTGCAGGCTTTGGCTTCCAACCAGTATGATTATGGTGTATCGTTGGTTGTTGCTGATTCCAATATAGCCTGGAGTTGAACATAACTGCTCTTTTATGTGATGCACTCACTAGTCACTACCCTTCGTTGCAGAAAAATAGAAAAGAAAACATCGAAAGAAATACACTTAACGATAAAAAGTGAATGAAAAGAGGGAAACCTACAACCAGATACATCGTGTATCTGCATCTTATAATTTGTCGAATACAAGAGAGAGGCGACCGACCGACTGCCTTGAGAACATTGGCGGCAGACACCTGTCCATTTAACTAGCCACGGTTTGTATTATATTATAGGCCTCGGTGATCACCTGGCTGGAGAGGCATCAGGAGAGATCGGTTCAAAGAGCAATAACAGCTTGTGGATTTAATTAGCTATGATTGTTTGCAAATAGGAGATATTAGAGTAAATCGTTAGGAGGGGTAGTATGGTTGGTTTGCAACATAATATCATTTATAATCGTATGGAAATTAAATTTCAAGGCGAATTCTTGCAAGAAAAATTAAATTATTTATATACCTGTCGTTTTAAATTATGAATTTCTTTGATTTTATTGAGATTTTCTAAAAGTCAATTGGCCTGTCATGCCCCCTTTTTCTTTATGAATATATTGTAAGTACCTACCGCATGAGTAAACTACGGTGTTATGTCGATTGTTGCATAGAAATAGAAATTGCTGTTAATGAAATTTTAATTTGATTTTGGAGAGCTATAAAAGTCTTATGAGCTTTTTTTATGTTTTCAAGTGCAACAAGTTAACAAAATCAAACAAAAACTATTAGAATAAAAAAAAAACTATTTCTTAAGAACGATATACTAATGTGCATTCTTTGTGTGCGGTCGAGATTTTACTTTTTTGCTGTCTGTCGGTCTTTTCAACATGATCTTTGACCTTTGAGTCAGAATATAATAATTTATCTTACTATACTGATGGGCAACAGTGACTGATAAAAAAAACACTCCAGTAAATTGAAAAGTGAAATTAATAAAAGGTTTTGACAAAATCGAAAAAGTAAGTAAAGCTAGAAATTAAGATAATTAATAATAATATGGAAATTGAATGAATAGAATTATTAACTTTTTACATCATTTTTTTTTTATTTATGTATGAACACTGCTGTCGACAATCAATTGGGTCTAGGCTAATTCACTGTGCACAATTCACTGGATGGAAAATTCACTGTGCACAATTCACTGTGGAACACAATTCACTGTGGGGAAAATAATTTACTGTGCACAATTCAGTGTGGGGAAATTCACTGTGATGGACAATTCACAGCACACAGTGAATTGTCCATCACAGTGAACTGGCCCCCATGCCATTCTTTTAGATTATTTAATTGGACATTATTCTTTAATGTTTCTTGAATCATTACCTTCATTGAAAAATAGAAAACAAAAAGATTTCGGTTCCGATTGTATTGATAGAAAATATATTAACTTTGATTAAATTTTTTATTAGTTTCTCAAAGTTTCATATATCTATTTGAGATGTAAGAAAATAAAAAAAATATCATCTATTTGAGATGAGTTAATTTACATAAATGCAAATTTTGTAAAACGCGAATCAAATTAGTTGTGTTCGAAAAAATAAACCACAGTGAATTGTGTTCCACAGTGAATTGTGATCCACAATGAATTGTGCACAGTAAATTAGCCGGCTTCGCAATTAATTTAATTTCTGATGTTCAGTTGCACCAAAATAGATTTAAATCCATTTTATTTATCGGACGGCTCGTCGAATTTTTAATAAATATTAGGAATAAAGCAAATTAACCCCCTCTTGCTGAAACGATGATTAAGAATGTATGTTCTACAAAAATGACAGTGACAGTTTATGCAAAGGGGAAACTACTACTAGGATTTATGTAGAACATAGATGCTTAAGTATCGTTTGAGCAAATGGCCCTAAATGACATAGGGCTGTTTGCTTAAACGATACTCAAATGTTTATGTTCAACATTAATCGTTAGATTATCTTATCTAACGATTAATGTTGAACATAAACATTTGAGTATCGTTTAAGCAAACAGTTCTAAGTCATTTAATAACATTAACACTTATCTAACGATTAATGTTGAACATAAACATTTGAGTATCGTTTTAGCAAACAGCCCTAAGTCATTTAGGGCCATTTATATAAAAGTTTATTCACCAAATGGATGTTGAAGTTTTTTTTATTCCCTGAATATACGTTCAGCTGCTGTGGTAGTGCAACTGGACATGAAATTATAATACAAGTTTATATTTGAATTAATGGTTTAATTGTGTCAAGATAGCCAGCGATTCAATAAATCCACACAGAAAAATAAAATTATTGATGGTTTTCAGTTTTTTCTAACGTTAGATAAGTTCTAAAGATTAACACTCAACGGGTTGACGATGCTGATAAAACTTCTTTGAATGATCTTAATGTTGTCTACCGATGAATCGTATCGGGGCTACCAAACACAGCATTCGAATATTAATCTAACAAGGGCACAATAAAATGTTTCTGAAGTAAATGGGTCATTAAATTTCTTGTGGAAATGCTTATTAAAGTATGTGAATCCATGTTTTACCAGTTATTTGTCTATATTTGCGAATTCAAATCGATTCGTTATTAAAAAGCACTTCTTAATCATTCTGCCTTTCAAAATTTTGGCTGTTTAAATAAAAAAAAAGGAGGCAAGAGTAAATGCTTATTATTGAAATTCTGCAAATGCAGCTCTTGTGGCAAGTTGACACGAAAATAATATTAAATTTAATAAAATTAAATTGAATATATATTTTTATTGGTTCAACCGAGAAATACGAACAAAATTTATTAAAAGTGCTTAAACTAAATTTTACAAAGATTCAAGCCAAAATTAAAATATGCAGATAATTTTGTTGTCTCAATATAAAATAACCAAAAAATAATTCCAAAATCTTAAGAGCAGTTTTTAAATAAATCGACGTTTACCTAATAATTAAAAAAAAATATTTTTTTACTTGAAACGCCAATTTTAAGTACGGAATAGTTTTAATTTTATGCATACAAAATGAAAAATGTTAGTCAAATTGTTTTCTAAATATTAAATTAAAAAAAAAATAATTAAAACCAAAACTAATTAATTTTGGCTAAATTTTGTTTTTGATCTTATTATCTTTCATCTAGATCTAGAGCTTTCTAAAAAAAATTTGTTTGGTCAAATTCGGTTAATCCATTCAGCAGAAAGCTCCAAAAAGAAAAATTAAGGCCTATGGGAGGCTTGCCTTTTTTTTGCATCTTAACATCCTGGTTACACCTACCTTATTTTTTGAAAAAAAAAAAAAATGTTGAAGCTGTTTTCGAGAAATTTAAGCTCCTTTATAACTTGTAATGTGACAAGTACCGTTATTTTTTGAGCTAGAAAAAAATTAATTTTCCCTTTAAGGAATGGTCTACAAATCCTTTACTCCAAACTTAAAGCAAATCGGTTTAGCCGTTAAGGACGTAGTTGTTGATACAGCTACAGCCAAACTGACAGATAGTCGGACCCACTTTTTTCAACTTCTCTGTCATCGTAATGTCATGTTTGATTGTTATTTAATTTTTTTTTTGCACGACTACATAACTTGCCTTTTATAGTACCCACGTAATATAGTCACAAGTAAAAAGGTTTGTAAAATTTAAAAAAACACGCTCTTAAATTTTGAAAAACAGAACAGCAGAATTTTGAGAGACAGAATTTGGAAAGCGCTGAATTTTAGAAAGCAGAATTTTGAGAGCTGAATTTTGTCTCTAACCCGGGGATTGAGCCTTCGAAGTCGGGGTAAATATCCAAAGGCTTTAGTTTTCAGCAAAGATTAAAAATAATATTAAAATATATATATATATATATATATATATATATATATATATATTTAATCTTTGGTTTTCAGGAGGGACAGATGGTCAGTCTCATAGATAAACTGTCCAACTTTGAAACAATTCTTGATTGACTTAACGATGTTTTCAAACTAGTAATTTAAATGAGTTTAATTCAAAATTCAGCTGGAGTCAAAATTCTTGTGTCAATTCTGCTTTTCAAAATCCTGCTTTTTAAATTGTGATTATCATAATTCTGAAAATAATAAAAAAACGTTTAGAAACATGTATTAAAAAGAACGTGAAATTTGACAGAATTTGGAAAAGCAGAATTTTGGTAACCCAGCATAAAAAACAGAATATTTAAAAGCAGTATTTTAAAACCAAAAAATTTAGGCCATTTTGTTTCCAAGTTAAGTATAATTAGTTTATACGGGAATTTTGACCCGCTCCTGATTTGTGCTGGGGTCGAAATTTTTACTTACTTACTTACTTAAGATGGCGCTTAGTCCAGGATGGACTACGGCCTCAAACAACATGTCTCTCCAACCAGCTCTATTCCTAGATAGCCGCTTCCAATTTTGCACCCATCCGCATTAGATTCGAAGACTCGTCGGGCTGGTGCATTGGTGTCCATACGCTCCACGTGACCCAGCCATCGCAGCCGCTGTATTTTCAGCTATCACTCGAAGAATCTTTCTCTCAAAGCACCTAAGTAACTTCTCATCCGAGTCTTTTAAAGCCCATGCTTCCGCCCCATACAGCAGGAATGGGATGATCAAGGTCTTGTGCAGCTTCTCCTTGGTTCTATGAAAGAGGGCCTTACTAATTAAATGCTTTCTCAAATTCTGCCTGGGTCAAAATTCTGCTCTTGAAATTCAGCTTTTTAAGTTTTGGAAAATAGGAGCTGGTCGAAGTTCTGGTTTCAAAATTCTGCTTTCCAAAACTTTAAAAAAAATTCTGCTTTTCAAAATTCTGGCTTTTCAAAAAGAAAACAAATTTGCTTTATTGCGACCCCATTTGTTTATCTATAAAGTCTTCTAAAAATTGGAAAATGTTTTTGAAATTTTGAAACCAGAATTTAGACCCGCTCCCCTTTTATAAACATGTTCACTGTTTGGTGGATAAAAATATATATACAAAAAACTAATAAACATTTAAAACATTAGGCGCTGTTTAAACGTATATTCGACCAAATGTTGCTATCCACATCACTTTTGCAAGTCAAAAACAAAGAAAAGGTAAAAATTCTCACTTAAAATATAATTCGATGCTTGGGCACAACCATCAATTTAGAAAATTGAAATTATTCAATGTGAGACTTGGTTCACTGTGGGACGGTTTACTCTACTCATGATGAAATGAGTTATCAAAACAGGGACTACAAAGTATCGAACTCATCTTTCAAACACATTTTTGAAAATCATTTCACGTTATCAACTCTAATTTAATCTTTATATTTATTCGTTTCGATACTGGTTTAGCCAGTTGTTCTGTCCGTACTTCAAATGATAAATGTTTGTTGGTTTACAAACATGTATATCGTACATGTATAAATATTGTACATACTAAAATCTTATAATGTCATTATTGTTATTAAAGCAAGTTTATACAAATAAAAGTTTTCTTAATATATTAAATTAAATTTTTAAAAAGCCAATATTATTATTTAATTATTTTTGAAAATATTTCAAACATTTTCGAATTCTCTTGCGAATGTAAAAAAAATATTTTATGTATCTTAAAAATGACTTTCAATATTAAAAATAAAAAGCAAAAAGAAATATTTCAAAAATATTTATGTTTCCTCCAAAAATACCTTCGTTATTTATTGTTTTAAGTTATTTCGTAAAAAAAAGTCGTCTGTCTCATCATGAAACGCAAAACTAAAATAAAAACTCAGCAAGAAGTTGAACCAAGAAAAAAAAAATCACTCAGTTGTAAAGAAATTGCAGCTGTTTGCTATAGATTTACAGTGTGTCAAAAAATCCAGTGTGTGTTCCACAATCATTTTTTGAAATGAAAACAAAAATTATATCTTAAGAAGTAAAGAATAGGTGGTATAATTTCCAATTTCAAATTCTGTATTGAGGAACAAATTTTTAAAGTTCAAATGATTTTTCTTTTGTTTTATAATTATTATCTTAAGTTTTTTTTTTGAATTATTTTGAAAAATCATTCCAATTTGTCAACTGTCAGTTTGTATTATTTGACCCTCAATCAGAATCGGATGCTCTTTTTCTAAAATGATAGAAATGATGGCGCTTGAGTTCAGATTTTCAAATTGTCTAAAATCAAGACATTTTCTTCTCTGTTAAATAAATATGTACAGTGGTATATATTTACACATAAATATACATTATGTACATTAAATTAATTGCTTTGTGAAAATTCTGTCAACTTGAAGGTCTTTTGCGTGACCACTCATTCGCATAATGCGAAACAGTCCACCATAGAGTTTCTATATTGCTGCCACACAAATTAATGGCTGAGTTTTCGTTTTTTATGGCTTTTTGGTTGTTTTTTTTTTTTGCTTTTATTTAAATTTAAAGTTTTCTATCTCTGAGATCCTAAATTTAGAATGTCCAACGAGAGTCACACGTGAAAGATGGTTCTTTGAATTGTTTTTTGATTCCCGTGGATGTCTTGTATTGCTCCATCAAGAAATGAGGCTGATTCTATGGGGAAATGTAGATTGTCAGTGTTGTGTCTTTTATTTAGGTTTGTTGGTGACAGAGGTGGGTTGAATTAAACCGACCGAAGACGATGACATACCTCTCTAGAGTAGAAGGAGAATATTTCTTATTTTATTTATTTTTTGTGTGTACATGGACAACAATAAAGTGGTGACATCTTTATGAGTGGGAAGGTTTGATTTTCTTCAAAAAAGAAACAAAAAAAAAAGAAAGTGACTATTTTAATCCGATGGGAATGTTGATCAAAATAATAAATTCACTTAATTTATATGAATGTTTTTTTTTGTTAACTTTTGTTGAATATCTTAATGTCTCCTTAATTTTGGATTGCAGCCAAAAACTATTAACATTAAAACGTGCAACATGGATATAATGTGCGAGGGTTAAGAGCTTTCGAAATGAACATTTTTTTTTTGAAATACATTCAATAGACAAAACAAAAAATGTGTTTCAAAGAAACAGTAGATAAGTTGTCAAACTATTTGACGAATAAATTGCTTTTATAATACAAAAAGACAGGCTTTATATTTACCTATTAAAAAAATGGTGACATAACTTTAAGCTAAAAGCCATTTAGAGTGGGAACATTCCAAACGAGATTAAATTGAGATATTTTTGTTCAATCAGAATTTAATTAGAAAAAAAAACATCAATCTAAAAGTATAATTTTGTTGGGAGAAAATCTTTTTAGCATGTTTTGTTTACTTCGCTAGGTTTGTCATCTCTAAATTTAAATTGTATTCTATTCAGTGGTATAGCTTTAAGCCTGTACTAACTAAGAAAATAAAGCCTACCTAACAATAATCATCCAAAAATGTCTTTTTCCACTTGTGTGCCCCATGTATTAGGATGGTCTTCTTCTGCTGCGTAAACCATCAGGGTTGGATTCATAGACTCGTCGGGTAACATTGGGAATGTTTTACAAGTTCCACTAGGTATGCATCGGGGAAAAGGACTCCTACGTTGCCATCATTTACTACTGTAATTATCGCATCATATACGCTGTTTTTTGTATGCTTATTGAAAAATGAGACCTTAGTTTGAACGAATTGGCTCAAAGCATAGCAAGCAACGTTAATTAAATTGAACTAAAATAAGAGAATTTTCTAAGCCTTTGCATGGCAATTACGAACAAACTTGCAGAGAAGCAGTATTTAATTTGTTCCAGTCGTCTCCAAGTTTTAAGCTTCAGAACAAACAACGATGATTACAGAATCTTCTGCTAAGACACTCTTCCCGCAGAAAATAGCCAGTTTAGCTTAAAAACATTTATAAGTAAGTAACTGAAATGATTGTTTAAAAGTTAACTGCAACACAGTAGTGGATTTAATTGAACGAACAATATTTTATTCAGTAAAGAGTGTAGCAGTGGAGGAAAAAATAAAAGAACCACTTGTTGAAATGTTTTATTTTTTATTTTTATCAAAAAAGTATTTTAACACAATAGTATTTTAGCACATAAGAGAGAGTGGCACATAACTAACTATTTTAATAAAATACTAAACAATTAGTCCAGTGAAATAGTCGCCTAAGAATATGGGGTATAATGTGCGTGAAATCTAATGTTTCTTATATTTTGCAGACTTTTTAATGATGTTGGCCTACTGAATAACCTAAGTTTTTGATCGGAAAAAACGCGAAAATGTTGGATCTAATTTCAGGTTTTAGTGAATAAAACCCTAAAGGACTAGTAGGTAGTAGGACGGCTTTAAAGCAGACTATATTGGCTACAATATAAGACTATAATTGTCTCTGTAGACCAGTACTTTAAAGATAAGAATTAAATTTGTGACCATATCGGCGCTGAAGTCTACGTCACTATCGAGGAAGCATAGTGACCAGTTAAAGTTTCTGAAAAAAAATTATTGAGGCCGTCCCAGTTGGCATTCTCGTATTGCCAAACGGTTCTCCTTGGGGTCTTTTCCTTAACTGGACTATTTTTGCATGAGAATTTTGCCGATACGACACAATGGTCCGACTAACCTAGAGGTGATGATACACTTATAGCGTATTTATCAGGATGAGAGGTAAGAAAGAAGTCTAGAGTGTTGTGGTATGTGACCTGCAACGTCAGGGATTCGAGTTGGCTCGTCGACAAGTTGAGTCAAGTTGTTTAACTCAGCAAAGAGCTCGACATACCTACCTTCGAGTGTTGTCTGGCCAGAATAGAGAAGCCAACTAGAATTGTGTTCATTGAAATCGCCCGCAATGACCATTTAAGTGCGAGGATAATTAGCAACAATTCTTTGAAAGGAGTCAGACAGCGCATCAAATTCGTGAAAAGTTGAATTGCTGTCCAAATTTGGGCTCCGATAAATAAAACATATATGAATTAATTGCTTATTCACAGTAAATTTCAACCACATTAAACTAAAGGACGAGTTCAAACAATTACCGTATTGTGGTTGTGATTGACCATGCGGTACGAAAAGAATAAAGGCACTAAGATATACCCGTTAAGTTTAAATTCTGATGGATCAGTATTTTCACCTACTTGGGTTTCACTTAGTGCCAAAACAGCTATCCTGTATACTACAGTATGGATAAACGCAGAAACAATATTCGATCTTATCGACCCTAAAATTATCCTCCATTATAAAATTAAAATAAAGAAAAAACCAAATCACACAAATAATCTAAACTGAGAATTAATACTAAAAACCATAAGAACTTTTCAATAACGCATTACTGCTCGTGTTAGGCCTTAGTAGCAATATGTATATTGATCCGCCCCTGGATAGTTACCAAAATTCTCAGCTAAACATGTAATATTATTTAAACTTGATCATTGATTGAATTGCATGAGAGATTCACACAGTGCAATCAATAAACGAAATAAAATGTAACTGTGGTGACAGCGAAGGTCAAGAAAAAAAAAAAGAATTTCGGCTCATGTGTTTTTTGTTTTTGTTGGATGGGCTGATATTGGCTTTAATTTGATGTGTGTATTTATGCATATATTTAAAACTGCGGTATATTTATTTATTTTTTGCGACTATTTAGGTAGATATTAGCTATGCACCGAATTATTATTATTTTTTGTTTCTTTTTATCTAAAAGCGGCGCGGATTCACCAGATCAGATTTATAATTATATATTTTTGTGGAATAAGGGAATATTTTTTGCAGATTTTTAAATTTATTTTATGTTAACATAAACAAAAAAGACTTTTTGGACAACACACGTTTGCGGCACATGTGCATGCGATGGTATGCAAATCGACACTGAATATATTGGGTCTACAGAGACAAGTCTGATATTGTAGAAAATGTATTCTACTTTAAAACCGTCCTGAAAAGGTACTAAAGTTCCTTAAGCTACTGTTCCGGTGCCGGCGAATGTAAGCTAATTTCTTTCGAGCGAATTCGCAAAGTTCGTTAAAATTATTAGAAAGTATGCATTTTAGCGAATTTTAGGGAGTAAAACGTTCGATAGTTTATTCGCTTACATTCACTTAGTTCGCTCGAGTAAAATTCACTGTAAAATCTGAAAATCCGAAAATGTCGCGTTTTTTTTCGATTTTCGAAAAATTTGAGCTCGGCAGATACTTTACTTTCGATACATAAATGTTGTTTCCATTGAATACACCACAAATCTCAACACATCTTATGTCGAATTCCTTTCATTTTGCCAGATTTGATCGGAAAATTTGACTTTTTTCCTTCCTATGGATCTTGAATAAAAAAAGTTGCTTTTTTTCTTTGATTGTATTGTGTATATTTCTGTAGAAACGATTTTAATCGTAAAATATACTTCACTTTATTGACAAATTGCACAATTTACAACAAAATTCACGCACAATATATTGTTTTCAATAGTTTTAATTCCTCAAATTCCTATTCAAATAAACCACACTACACAATTAAAATGCTCATCTGACAGAATGAAAATAAAATCATTAAAGTATGTGTAAATCTTGCTACAAATCGAGATATAATATGTCGAACTCCGAAAAGTTGATCTGAAGGGGAAAAAAACAGCATTTTTGTTTATGGATCATGATTATTTAATGTCGAATTTCTTAGATTTTTTCAGAAAAGTTGACTTTTTTTCCTTCCTATGGATGTTGAAACAACAAAGTTGCTTTTTTTCTGTAATTGTGTGGTGTATATTTTATAAACGCGTCCTAAACAATTCACTTAAGTTCACTTTATTAACATATTGCACTATTAACAACAAGGTTCACGTCCCATAGATTATTTTAAAATTATTTTATTTGAGAAATCTATATTAAAATTAACCAAACTACACAATTAAACGGCTCGTCTGACAGAAGAAATCAAATCTGTTAAGTATGTGTGCAAATACGTCTAAATCTTGCTATCATACATCGAGATTCAAGAAAAGTTGATTTGAGCAGAAAAAAAGCAACTTTTTCTTGTCCATGGATCATGATTTTCGGAAAAAAATCAACTTTAGTCCGAAAAAAAAGCAACTTTAGTCCGAAAAAAATCAACATTTTATTTCCAAGGAATTCGACATAAGATTTTTTCCCCTCAGATCAATCTTTTTCCGAAAAAAAAAAAAACAAATTTAGTCCGAAAAAAGTCCATTAATTCGACTTTAGACACATACATATATGTATGTGGCTGCTGCTCACTATGGTATTTGAATAAATTCGTAACTTTACTTCCTCAAAAGTGGCGTTAATTCCAGCATTGGTCACAAATTTTTCATGGAATTTCTAAGAAGCTTTTCAACGGTACCTGCTATAATAAAGTTTTTTTTTTCATTTTGACTTTCTCGCAAACGACTCAGCGGATATTTATTAAATTTTATTTCTATCAAATTAGATTACCGAAAATGAATGAAAAAAAATTATATTGATTAAACAATTTTATTTTTTTGACGTTTCAATATTTTGAAACCCAATTAATGATATTTTTTTAAATTTAGCTTGTTATTTTATTAAAGTTGGCATATTCAAAATTTTTCTTAAAAATATTTAAAAAAAAAAACTTGTTTAAAAAATATTTTAAAATCAATTTCCGAAAGCTATATTTAGGCATATTTTCCTGCTCTAAAAACTTCAGCTGGTCCTTTGTTAGGGTTTACTTAAAACATCAAAATGAGGGTCTATGACGCAATATAGGTTTGTCGGATTATATCGTAATTTAGCTTTTTTTTTTGTCTAATTTTCTTGGAGTACCTAGGTATACCTATAATAATATTAAATGAAAAAAAAAATGGTCTGGTCTATTATTTAAAATAAAAACCAAGAACCACATAAGTTATAAAACAAAAGCATCTTCTCTTCATGATCTAATTACGAATCCTACACTTTATTAAAAAAAAAAAAACAAAATCAGCCAACAAGTTGATAATAAATTAAAATTCAAATACTTACTAACAACTAAACTTAAAATATAAACCATTTACACTCTCATCGGTACTAAAACTGACATCTTCGTTCTGCTCCAGAAACATAACCACACTCATATAAAGAATGATCTTCTTTCATTCTTGATTATTAGGTCAAAATATTTCAATTTGAAACTCAACTTATAACTTTTGAAAGAAAAAAATATCATAAACCTTATCGCTGTTTTTTTTTTTCATATCAATTCTTAACCTTATGAAATATATTACTGTCAGTTTTATTTTTTGTAAAACCTCAATAAATTTTATTATGCATTGCATTAAGTATGTAGTATGCTTATCATAAGTTAAATAGAAACAAACATTGATGCAACTAATGCTGACGCGATGCAAATGCATTTAAAATAGAATATTTGAACTGTGCCCTGGAAATGAGTTGTTACCAGTAGAGCATTACTAAAGTACACAAACATGCATCTTATTAAAATTCTAACTCAAATCATATACTAATCAGAGGTTGTGAACTTTGATAAGAATTTTTATATCAGGAAACTTAAGTGTGTTTAAAATTAAACTTTGAATAAACAACTTTGACAGAAAATATTTGTACTTAGAACGTACAGTAATAAATAAAAGTACATATACGCTATGTACGTAAATAGGTAGTTACATATATAAAACTATGCTAATTACAAATCTTACTCATAAAGTTTCTCTTTTCATAGTCACTTAAACGCCATGACTCCTGATAAGACGAAACACATATAATATTATTCTGTTGAAACATTTACTCATATAAATCTTAAAAAATCCATTTTTATTTGTTAACAAACTTTGATACGTTAATATTTTTTATTTAATTTTAAACACAAGGCATGAAAAATATTTGAGCTTATTATTATCAGAGAAGTGTATCCAATTACTTTAAATTGAATTAATATAGTTTTTACGATTGCATACTCGAAACAGAGTTTCCATACTATGTAGTAGGTAGGATATGGTTGGTGAATTTGATCGGGATCAAAATCCTGACTGGGGAAAATTCCTCTCAAAATCTCGACTCTTAATCCCGACTAAAGTAAAAATGTTGCTATGCGAATTGGCAATATGTCGTTGGGCGATTATGTTATAGTTACGCCTCGTGAAGTCATGTTTGATTGTTATTATTTAATTTTTTTTTTAATTCATAAATTATAACTATCCTTATTACATCTCTCATCGGAATTTAAAAGTGATTGAATTTTTGGTTTTATTTATCTGATAGATCTTCGATGCCGGCCGGCCGTTCTAGTTCTTATTGTTTGGTCTTCTTTTACTTTGCAATTGATCTTCGGTGACTTGCAACTTGCATGAAACCTTGTTTAATTGTTTTATAATAAAATAATATGTGTACCAAAAGAGCGAGTAGATTTGGTTAAGACGGAAGAGGCAGTTTTCTTAATGTCAAATTTGCTCATTTAAACCAAAAGCGTGCTAACAACCTGTTTGTAGGTATTTAAATTAAACGTATCGAAATTTAATTCAAAATGATAATTTGACTACTTTTACCTTGAGTTTTACTCTCAATTCACGACCTACTAACAGTTTAACATAGTTTCAATCGCAAACCATCAACGCAACTAATTGGTTTCTTGAAGAATAAAATAAAAATAAAATCAATATCGAAACTAAATTGCAGTCCCTACATGGTCGCACGTACATGCTATTTTATGACGAATACAATTCCATCCATCAGTGATCATATAATTGTGTTCTAATCAAATTATTTTTTTTTTTACAAATCTCATACTTTTGCCTGAGAGTCAATAAAATTTATCTTCAGTGCCGAATTAAAAACAAACTGGTTTCGAAACATACATTTTCGATGCATCTTGCTAAGTTTGTCAACATATCCCCTGTGCGACGTATCTTCTTCTCACCTTTTATTAAAAAGTAATAAATTCCTAAACTTATGATGCGATTGTTACTGTAAAAATTAAAATAAAGAAGGAACAAAAATGAGAACACCTTTATTTATATTTTTTTTTTATACTCAAACACAGAACATTGTCTTCGTCATTCATGCGGGACGATCAACAACCAACGTCTTCCAAAAACACTTTATTATCATATTTTTTTGTTCTTTGTTACTTTTCGATTCAAAGGTGGGCAACCAAAAAAATAAAAAAAAAAAGATCCAGAAAAGACAGACCCATCATTGGAATTGGGTCAACATCACCGTTTAACAGGTCGTAAATTTTAGTTTGCCACATATGTGAGCAATATCGTTTGTCTTCTTATTTTTTCGTTTTTTGTTGTTGTATATCTGGCCCAACCCAGAGACAGAGGGATTCTGTTTTGTATCTTTCAGTTTTTTTTTTTTTGTATTTAATGACATACCTTGCGATAGTTTGACTAATGTCGAATTCCTTAGATTTTTTCAGATTTGATCGGAAAAGTTGACTTTTTTTCCTTCCTATGGATGTTGAAACAACAAAGTTGCTTTTTTTCTGTAATTGTGTGGTGTATATTTTATAGACGCGATCTAAACAATTCACTTAAGTTCACTTTATTAACATATTGCACTATTAACAACAAGGTTCACGTCCAATAGATTATTTTAAAATTATTTTATTTGAGAAATCTATATTAAAATAAACCAAACTACACAATTAAACGGCTCGTCTGACAGAAGAAAACAAATCTGTTAAGTATGTGTGCAAATATGTGTGAATCTTGCTATCAAATCGAGATTCAAGAAAAGTTGATCTGAGGGGAAAAAAAGCAACTTTTTCTTGTCTATGGATCATGATTTTCGGAAAAAAAGCAACTTTAGTCCGAAAAAAAGCGACTTTTGTCCGAAAAAAGTCAACTTTTTATTTCAAAGGAATTCGACATAAATTGATCGAATGAACGTCAATCAAATTATGATCGGAATGCGTATTTCGGGAGTTTCAAGTCGAAATTGATAGGTTGTTATTTTAAATGGCAGGTCGTGTCAGTCATCAGCCATCGGTTTTTAATTACATATTTTTTTCACTAACCGTTTGAGGATATTGATATTAAAAGAAAATACGTTATGAAAAGGTTTCCTGATGATTTTTGATTTTGATCTTAGCTTAGCTATTAGTAGGAGAGGTAGCGACCGATTTCGGACATTATTTTCGCGCGCCTGAACTTTTGTCCAGTTATTCACTATGTCACTATGTCACTCGTCAAATAATAATAAAATCATTTGTAGTTTGATGTATGTTTGCCCTTTTTACTTGTGATTATAGGTACTATAAGGCAAGTTATGCATTCGAGCAAAAAAAAAAAAAAGTTGGAAATAACAATCAGAAGACGAAACAACTGGGTCTGGAAATTCTGTCTGTCTGTATGTCAGTCTGTATGTATCAGCACCTACAGCCTAAACGGCTTAACCGATTTACTTCAAATTCGGTATGTAGGTATTGTAGACTATTCCATAGAGGAGAAATTGAAATTTTTTTTTAGCTCAAAAAATAACAGTACCGGCAATATAACGGTTTTGGAAAAGTTTAATTTTCTCGAAAACGGCTTCAACGATTTTCTTGAAAAAAATTACTGATGGTTTTTGTCTAATTTCCTTTTGTTAAATCGAAAAAATAAAATTTTAGCAAGCCTATTAGCGGTACCTCCCATAGAACCGTTATTTTCTATCTATCTTATGAACTGGTTAAGCGATTTCAAACCAAATCAATTGTTTTTTTCAAAAAAATTTTTATTATTTTTTGCATAAATTGCAAACAATTAAGTACTTTAAAAAGGTGTCATTCAAATGAAAAAAAAACACTTTTATTAAAAACTATAAGTAAACATCGATTTATTTAAAAACCGCTCTAAAGATTTTGCAATATTTTTTTTTCTAAATTCATATTTAGGCAACAAAATTTTTGCATACTTTGATTTTGGCTTGAATCTTTGTAAAAAGAAGTTTTAGCACTTTTTTGAAAAATTCATATGTTTTTTTTTCCCTTACCTATATTAAAAAAAAAAAATATTATATTTAATTTTATTTAAGTGGCAACTTGTCACAAGAACAAGTTCGTGCGACCCAGTAGTTCATAACAAGAGCAAGTTCGTGCGACCCAGTCGTGCACTTTATTTACAGTTTGGCAAAACCATATTTTATGATAATTTTTTTGCTGTATTCTTTTGTAACAGGTTCGCATGTAAAAAAAATCAATACCTTTCTAACAGCGAAATTTATAACATTAAGCAGATGAACTAAATTCATGCTTAAAATCATAGACCAATGATTTTTCAAGGCAGTATCCTATATCAACGATACTTGCCTGTGTAATGATATAAGTGAATCGATGAGTGATATAATACAAATATTTCATCGTCAAATATTCAAGGAAAGTTTTATTTTTCTATAAAGATAAGTGGTTATTGTTTAAAACGTAGTGATACATTATTATTAAACTAATAAAAAAAAATATACATTATCGATCGCGACGAAATTGTCTATAACTAACAACAGCAACAATCCCACACCCAAATCGTTGTAAATCTTTATTGATTTCTATCATTCGTTCATGACACTGATATTCCATTTCTGAAATTTAAAAAAAACCACATGATCCGTCGTCGTTTAAATTTTTTGTAGTCTCAATATTTAGAAAAAAAAAATCAATAGAATTTGATAACATCGACAGGATTTTTTTTACAAAACTAACACTATTTTTCACTTTCAAGATGTCAATTCCTTAGAAATATTTTCTTTACGTATAAATTAACAGTTAAGCATTTATTCAAATTTTCAAAATTCAAAAAAAAAATCGTCCAAATTTTGAGAAAACAAATTAAACTTACACGTCATAACTACTAAGGTGTATGTTATACTTACTAAACAAAATTATCACATTTTTTATTGAAACACTCTGAATATTTTGTTTAAAGGATAACCCATTGTTTAATTATTTTAGACAACAAATCGAAAAAATAATTATGTTCAACAAAAATAAAACTTAATTAATTTTCTAAATAAAATATTATGTGTATTTTTTCCGTATATGCAATAGTTTTTGAAATAACCCTAGCAACAGTTATGATAAATATGCAGTTTTTTTTGGTTTTCGTCATTAATCTAAAAAACTGTTTGTCGTAGTAAAAAAAAAATATTCTACAAAATTAAGCTTATTTAATTTCCTCGAAAAAAATGGTATTTGTTTGGCTTCTTTGTGTCAAAGTTTATAAAACAAATCTATTGGCAGTTAAGAGAAACACGTTTTTTTATCTTGGAAAACGTTACTCGAATCAAAAACTAATCTTCTTCAAAATTGAAGCCAAGTTAATTTTCTACAAAATCGACCAAATAATATATTTTTGGGGTTTGGTAGAAAATCGTAATAAAATCTTGTAAAATAGCCATTTTTTGATTACAATCAACGCATATGTGTAAAGAATTTGAAGCAAATTGGTCCACCCGTTTAGATTCTAGCTCGATGTTAAAGGGATGACAAATTCAAATTTTTGATGCATTTTTCAGCTTTTTACTAAAAACCACAGATATTTGGTCATAGCGCATTAAAAATCGTAATTATAATCGAATAGCTTGGTGTAGTATACTTGTTTTAAATATTTTTTTATAAAAATTAGTAAGTAAACATCGATTTATTTAAAGACCGCTCTTACGATATTGGAATTATTATTTTGATAAACTTGCATTCAGGAAAAAAAAATTTCTGCATACTTTGATTTTCGTTTGAATCTTCGTTAAAAGTAGTTTAAGCACTTTTAAAAACAATTCATATATGATTTTATTCGTGTTTTCCATTTTTATTGAAAAAATTATTAAATGTATTTTTATTAAATTTATTTTTATTTTTACTGATGTGGTAACTTGCTTCATGAACAAGCTCATGCGACCCAGTCGTGCACCAGACAAGCAAGTTCGTGCGACCCAGTCGTGCACTTTGTTTCATATCAGTTCAAACTAAGCACTGTTCAGTACTATTTATACTTTGGCTTTATTGACAAAATACGTTGTTGAATATTACTTTTTCGATAAGAACTTGAAAACCAGATGGTAGCGTGTTATTAAATTGTTAAGGTATCTATTCATAAAAAGAAGACGAAACTGTCTTAATTTTCTTATTCCTTGTTTTTTTTATAAGGATATGGAAGTTTCGTTATTTTTAAATGTCTTGAAGAGTAAAAGTTGTAAGGCTTTTTGGTTTTCAACGGTTGATTAAAAATTTGATGAGAGCATTAAATTTTCATCGAAAAAAGTTACTCATTAAAGTATTTATATTTGATACGAAAAATACTTTAAGTTACTCATGAAAGTATTTTTCGTATCAGAACGGCGTTTCGTTTGTTCGTTTCAAGGTGTATAGTAGACCTATGCTGCTGTTCCGATGTAAGGGGAAGATGCCCTCATGGTGGCACACTCGCATCCTCTCACGTTTGTTACCAGCAAAAACCTTCCAAAGGGTTCCACCCCAAACTCGAGTGTAGGTATACACATAGTCGTATCAGTATCACTTGAAGTTGTAGGAGACCGAGTTAGCAAGACCTACGTACATAAATCTTAGGTATGTACAAAAAGGAGCATTAAATTTAAATTTTTTTAAATCAAATTTCTTGTTAACAAAAAATACGAACGCTAACCCTTATATTTCTAAACAAATTAAAAAAAAATACAACGTTTCTAAAAACTATGTTTAAATCATACATAAGATTTCAATTAATAGGCAACACCTTTTCTAACACAGATTCATCACTCCAAGTTCCACAATGCATATTTCATGAGATGAATCCACCTCTATATGTATACATAATACATAATGTACTTCCACTCACCCATTAACAATGTACCTATAACCAACCCATACCCAATACCCATCCAAAACAACATTTGCATTCTAAGAAGGAAAAAACATAAAAAACAAAATAATAAAACGATTAACCCATTGAAGTTCAACTTAAAAACCCTAAACATGTTCTCGGATTTGTAAGCGTTCATAAATAACTTGAAAACATCACTTGCATTCGAAGAGTGCGTCGTCTTTGTACATTCCAATAATGATTATCATCACCAGCACCTCGTTAATCAGATGAAGATATTGCGCTAAAGTATAAGAAGATCTGCTCATAGAATAATATGAAAAAAATATCTTAATAGTATCTACAATCGATGTGTCAACATCTATATCGCGTAATATAAGATATAATAGGTACCTAGTACCTACCTACTTAGAGCCACATTGAATTCACTGGGAGTGCAGCTTAAGTACGTAAGTTAATTTATTTGCTTCTCTCATTTACTATAATTAAACAACTCGTAGTTGAATAAAGGTATTAAGACGTACACACAGTTTTGCCCGTTAAAACGCATCAAATATTTGTCTAAGCTCTATTTGAATGGATGTCATTGTCATCACTTCAAAATCAGGTGAGAGGGACGAGTCAAAATAAACCAGGTGAAGAGGTCACTCTTAGTTTTGACGGTCACTCTAATCGAACAGGGTATTTCGTTTTTGAAAATCTCTAATAATAACAGTAACGTCCATATTATTTAGTCAAAAATTAAATCTAGATGTAAACTTTTTTTTTATTGATTTTGTCTATTTGCATACGCTATATGTAAGGTACAACCTTTCCGAAGTTCTGCTTCTAAATTTGTTTCATATTTATTTATTGAGCCCTATTAAGGAATCCGACGAATGAGTTGCGGCGGAAGTCTTACTCACTTTCGGTAGATTTGCTATTAGCGAATGCGCAAGCCATACGCGGGAATAAATGTCGGTAACGTTGTTCGTAAAATTGGTATTACTGAAAACGAAAGGCATCCGCACCACATCCGCACTCCATACAAATGTTGGAAAAGCAAATCCGCAGTAAAATTGGTGCGGATGAAAGCGATTTTTATGAAAAAAAAATTCAAAAAAAAGCAGATAGTTAACAAATCTGAATTTTTTGAAACAGAAATAAAAATGTTTGGATCGCCGAAACGCATAAAGTTTTTTTTGCAGTATTTCTAATAATTTATTGACAAATGGCCGTTTTCGAAAACGTCATCTGCGTTTTTTTTAGGAAGTGCAACTTTGGTGTCGTTTTTTTGCCAAACCGTGGACATCTTTCCAGAAATATAGTCCCCTCGACCTAGTTTGACATTTCCTCTATCCAACAGCAAATTAGCCTTGAAAATCGGTTCAGTGATTGCTAAAACACAGACGGATTAAGATTGGTTGTTAAAATCACTAAAAAAGCCCAATGTCAACTTTTGACATCCACGATAATTCAGTTTCCAAAATGGAAAAGTAGTTCGTTGATCGATAATACCCTGACAACAGTCGTAAACATAATTGATTTTTGTTTTGTTTACATGGAATACGGATTTTAGAGCCAATAAAATACATTAAATATTGTTAATTTGTTTTGTTGACGACTATTGTTAGGGTAACAGAATAGACACTTAGTAAATGTAAGAACCTCCAAATGTGCGGTTCACAAGTTTCTTTAGATGGCGCTGCTCCATGATTGTACTATAGAAATTTATATACAATGGTTGGAACGATTTTATAATTCTTATTCGTATTTATAGTACTAGATAGGGTAAGTGGGGTGAATATGCCAGTTTGGGTAATATGCCACTTTTCAATATTATATACTTCTAAGTCGATATTGGCAATGCTGAAGATGCAATTCTCTCAGTTTCACTTTGTAGTTTGGACATACGGGTTCGCGTGTTCCTTGGCAATTTGTGTGAAAAAATATATCGTGAAGTATAAATCCAAGTGTATTTTTATAAAATTCAGTGTTATTTGTAACGTTTGTTTTTCAGGTTTTTCAATTTAATATATGAAGGTTTCTTCAAAAAAGGTAAGATTTGTTTTGTATAAGTAGTCTTTCTCAGTGTCTAGACGTTATATGTTCCCTCAATTTTTGTGCAGGGATGTTTTTATATTTTGCGACGTTCTGGGGTAAAATGCCACATTTGTTCCACACCAACTGGCATTTTACCCACTTAAGTCCACTTAAGTGGCATATTACCCCTTTCGATTTTAATTTTTTCAGAATGCCAAAAATGCAAAAAATGGATGCACGAGGATTGTTTGGACAATGGAAGCTGTCCGATATGCCCCATCGATGAAATTTAAATAAGACTCACACTGAACACTACACCAAATGTTTGCTGGCATTTTACCCCTTCAGAAGTGGCTTATTACCCGCACATGTGGGTAAAATGCCACTTTTTAAGGTTTTTTTAAAACTTAATTTACAATGGATTTTAAGAATTAAAGTTATGTTTTTCTTTATTTATTTGTTAAATAAAATAATAATCTAATGAAATTGAGAAAATTTTTTACTTAACTTGTCATTTACTATTTACTTTTATTTGTTTACTCTTAAGTGTGGCATATTCCCCCCACTTACCCTATCATCTTTTCGAATTTTTCATCTTTTTAAGGATCAAACATTAATTTAAGAAAAACATATTATAGATATTCATAAAAAAAACAAATTTATTTTTCAAACGCCATTCTCAAGATACCGATATTTTATTAATGCGAAATAAAGAATTTTAATTTATTGCAAACAAGCGTTTTTTAAAAATGTCAAAACTACAAATTTGACACTGCTCAACAACTTTACCAAAAAATCCAAAATTCTAATTTTAATTAGTTGTATGTGTTTTATTATGCACTTTGATCTGATCTGGATCAGATTTGCATCGCAAAATTAATGCATACAAACAAAATACAAGATCCAGCTTTGTTTGTAGATCTCTCAATAAATTCAGAGAGGACAATAGCTAATATCGGTGCGACTAGTCGACTTTATTACGATTATTTGTATCAAAAACTATTCTCCTATCGCATTTGCTGGTCATTTAAAAATGTCAACAATGATTTCTAAACAGCAAGATCAAATGGAGTATTTAGATTTTAGAACCATCCGAATCGTCGATATATAAGATATTTCTGGAGAACTTCTTATCAAAAGGACAATCAAGAATTTATTTACTTATTATAAGAAAATAATCACCGAACTCTTCGACCAACAGACACCGTATAAGTGGTAGAATTTACAAAAAAAAAAACATTTCCGGCTGTGAACCAGGATGTCACCCTCAAAATCTACCACAAAGGTTCAAAGTTAAATAGTATATTTCTAACCTATTGCATAAAAAAAAATACTAAATACAATTCGACATCTAATATTGTCTTGACCATTTATTCTGATTTTTAAATTTACCCATTCTTTGGATTACGTGGCAGCGCCAGAGAAGAAGATTTATAAATATTTAATAAGTTAGGCTTGCTTGACAGGCAGTCCGTTCGTCTGAGTTTGTAAGTATTTTGTCGTTAACTTGAAGTGTAAATCGAAAAATGCATAATGAATTGATCGCGCAACACAAAACGATCAACGAAATACGTGTTCAGTATAAACAGTCTGCGTCAACAGATTGAGGTCATGTTTGGGAATGACATTTTTAGCTGTGAAGCTATTGACTAAAGTCGTTTTTTTTCGGACTAAAGTTGCTTTTTTTCCGAAAATCATGATTCATAGACAAGAAAAAGTTGCTTTTTTTCCCTCAGATCAACTTTTCTTGAATCTCGATTTGATAGCAAGATTCACACATATTTGCACACATACTTAACAGATTTGTTTGCTTCTGTCAGACGAGCCGTTTAATTGTGTAGTTTGGTTTATTTTAATATAGATTTCTTAAATAAAATAATTTTAAAATAATCTATTGGACGTGTACCTTGTTGTTAATAGTGCAATATGCTAATAAAGTGAACTTAAGTGAATTGTTTAGATCGCGTCTATAAAATATACACCACACAATTACAGAAAAAAAGCAACTTTGTTGTTTCAACAACCATAGGAAGGAAAAAAAGTCAACTTATCCGATCAAATCTGAAAAAATCTAAGGAATTCGACATTAATAGGAATTTCCAGATTTAAAATTATTGAAAACAATCTATTGTGCGTGATTTTTGTTGTAAATTGTGCTATTTTTCAATAAAGTGAAGTATAGTTTAAGATTTAAATCGTTTCTACAGAAATATACACAATACAATCAAAGAAAAAAGCAACTTTTTTATTCAATATCCATAGGAAGCAAAAAAGTCAACTTTCCCGATAAAATCTGGTAGAATGAAAGGAATTCGACATGAGTAAATTGTGAAAATAACAGTTCTGGGGTATGTTTAGATAACATAAATGTCCGCATCACACTAGCATCATATGTAACGCTTGTATCTTTTTTTGGACGAAAAACAGAACTTTTTCCTCAAAAATTGAAAATAGCAGTATGTCGATAAAAAAAAAACAATATTTTTCGCAATACATTTTTTTAATTTTTATTTATTTTATTTCCTTAAAACATGAAAAAAGGCAAATTAACCATCACCAGGCGATTTATTTCCATCATCAGAATCGTCTTCACTTTCCATTTCAATATCTCCTGTGGTTTTCGCTTCGTACTTGTATATATATATACCTACTTTTAAAATTATGTATATATACTTTTAAAATTAATTCGGAACGAAATTGGATCTTCGCTTACTGGTCTCATAACAATTTTAAGTTGTTGATGGTGCAATAGTAAAATTCCATTTAAATATTTAACAACACAATAATTAATATTTAAAAGTTATTGGTGCAACTGGGCATTGCTTTTCGACAAGATTTGTCTTAAAAAAAAAAAATATTCCCATATATATACCACCCATATAATACCACGTACCTAAGTGCTTATTTGAATCGTGGTGTCACAATATTTCTAAATTTCTATTAAATAAAAAAAAAATCTTAAATATAATCAAAAAATGTAAGTCAAATAGGAAAAAAACAAGATCACATTTTCAGATTACAAATAAGTTTTCGAAAAATCTAGTGACGCGGAGTGTTTATTGTATATACATTATAAACCATGTGGAACATAAGCAAATGCCTTAGTTGTAAAAAAAAAGGGAATGCATAACAATATTAGACAAAGTAAAACTCCAAAGTGACACAAGGCCTGTGTAAACTACCAGGGTTAAAGGAGTTAAATATGTAAATTCTGCTTTATGGTAAATTATTCTAAGAAAGGTTTTCGAATAATGCATTTGGGATTTTATATTGCCCACTTTTGTTGTATATTGTTGGGTGAATAAAATTGAATTAAAAATTGGATGATGACGATGAGAACCGTTGGATTTTGCAATGAAATTCAAAATAAAATTTGTATACATGTATACCTACAATAAATTTTACTTTGAATTTCATTGAATAAGGTTAAAATAAAAAAGAAACAAACAAAAATTTATCTGTTCCTACAGTGAACTATTTACATAGATTTGTAATAAAAATAAAAATTGATCGAGTAATTTTATTTTTATTGATTGTTCCGGTCTTATGAAACTATTAGTAAGGGATAAACTTACTTATTTCGCCTACAAATTTTCGTGTGTCCAGACTTGAAATTCGCAGACTTAACAGGATTTTTAATAAAAAAAAAAACATAATTTAAATGTATGCATTTGTCTTTTCGAGCACCACTGACCTTAAAACGGAACACAGATTTATTTTTGAAGAGCGTCAAAATCGATCTAGTAATTCGCTATAACAACTGCATTTTGAGTAAGGCGAACGCACGCACTGGGTAGCTGAAATGAAATTAAAAAAAATTCTTCCTATACTAAATAATAGTTTAAGAAATACATAACAAAGGGATCCTACAAATTATGGATACGACTTTGTGTTTGATCACCTCGAATAATATTTCTTATTTTAAGCGTGACTTTATTATGATAAGGCGTCAAAGCGATATCGAACTGACTGACTGATTTTTTTTTTTTTTTTGCGTAAACAAATATAACGAATTCAGAAATAATTTATTATTTCTACACATTTAGATTTCCAGACCAGGCTAAAGGTTATCACTGCACTCAGTATGTATACCTACCTAATCCAAGAGAATCTATATGCAAGTATTGATGTAGAATGTAGATGAACATCATTTGGACATGGATTGAAACAAATCATGTGCAAAACTGCAAACACCAGAAGCGAAAATCCAATTCAATTCCAAATGTATCTAGGTACTTATGATGTTGATGGGTTTAGTTCTCGGTTTAGTTGTTTATTGGATTATGTAACAAGTTGATGAATTCATATATTTTGTAAAAAAAAATATTGTTTCAAAGTGTGTTGCTAAGCCCTCAGAAACATATAGGAGTTGATTAACAGATTAGGAATTGCTTTAATAAAGGTTATTTTATTTGTATAAATAAAACTCACAACGCTATCTGACCCCAAGACATAACTTAAAGTGATAAGAATTATCGATACCAAGTATTAGATGAATACATCTTTGTGAATGACTTAGCAATTCAAAAGTTTTTAATATGAATTTGAATTTTGTTAATGAAAATACTGCGTTGTTTTACCCTTGTTATACATCGATCTGTCATAGCACTGCATACATTATTTAGAGCCTGAAAAATTTTTGCCAAAAGGATCACAAATTAAAGTAAAAAAGTTATAGAATCTTTGTTCTGCGCAATTTCTTCTTTCCACTAAGCCCACTTGTAAATCTAACTTGTGGTGACAGATAAAAACCTTTCCAAATTGTATACCTACCTTAATCAATTTTATACAAATTTTATGCATCAACCGATCAACGAATTTACAAGTTTATGCGCATTATAATAAAGCTTGATCAATTCAATAATGTGTATTAAGCTCTTAGAAGAGAAATGCAGGTTTATTTGCATAATTATATTTATAGGAACTGAATTTTGTAAAGTATTTTTTTTATAGTATAGATACGTATACCTATTTAACGATCATTCTCATCTCTAGATTGTTTCTTTATTTTTATTGAAATATAAATATAAAACCTTTGCTTATATGCCAATAAACTATTAGAAAAACCAACGCACATTTTTGAAGAGAAAACTTTTGGTTAATATGCAGAACATATTGAATTTTAAATCTTGTGTTAAGTTAAGTAAAGTTATTTTTGGCAACATGAGTTGTCAACAAATAAAATCCACGACTTGGATTTTATTTGTTGACGAATGTGAACAAATGCTACACGAATGTGGAAAATGCTCTTAAAGCGTATAGGTACATACATATATATTGTAGCTTCTGAAATCGGTATCTAGAATATAGACCAAATCGGTATCTATAGAATATAGATCAAATATACCCGAACGGTGAAGCCATTTTTCTCAGAACCATATGGACTGAAGCCAAAATGGCTCCATTTCAAATTAAAGGGCCGCCTTCACCCACGTCGTCGGAGCCAAATTTTTGTCCAGTCAATGCATTTACTAGCGCCATGCATATGTAAACTTTGACTGACACTTGTATGAAAAAACAACATCAATTACAATTAAACAAAAACTTAAGTTGTTTCATGCCGACGAAATTTGCCGTTCCCATATACCTAACAGCCGTGTTTTTTTTGCAAGTCCATATAGACATGTGTGCCTACAAACTTTCAAAACTGCAGAGATTTAGCAATGTATGCGTGCCCGTGCATTTCAAATGGGACTGTAAATTTTGGCTAGACCATACATTCTTACAATTTTGCATTTAGCTGCTGGCACGTATTCACGTATAGAAGAGCGAGTGTAATTTTTTTGTTTCTACGGGAGAAGACGGAGGAGTACAAGTTGATGACCTGTGCATATAACACACATGTAATTGTGTCGGTAATGCAGTAAGTCTGACTTAGCTAATTCTGATAGCTATGGAAATCAGTGGTTTTAAGATTTGAACCACCTTGAACTACGATTGTACAACTAGGCCCTTAGAAAATGAGAGCAAAAACGAATAAAGAATCAATTAGCAATATTTAACAATAATGATTTCAACAATAAAACCACCACAACTTCTGAAGACGTCAAAATCACGAATGGAGCGAGCAAAGAACAACTAACCGTCTAAAAAAAAATGTATTAAAAAATTATCAGAAATATTTAATTCATGTCTCAATTTATTTTGTTTACGTTTCTTTCATTACTTTTTTTTTTGTTTTTCATTAATAAACAAATCTTTAAATCGCATGCGGTTTAAGGCACCTGTGTAAATGGTGGTGGTGTACGGCTAGCTGCATGATTTTTGTAGGCGACTAGCCGCACGGCCTTGATCGACCCATGTAAAGAAGCCAAATGCTGCAAGGCGAATATCCACCCATGTAATGGTAAATTTGACAGGCTGCAAGCGAATTGAATCAAATCCCCCAAAAGTAGACTTTTTATGTGCGGTCTGAGGAATTTGTTATTTTTTTTTTATTTTGTGTTCGTTTGCTTTCAAAGCAAAAGAAACAACGTTAAATTTTCAAGTTATTAAAAATTTTGAAGCATTTAATTCATGTCTAAATTTATTTTGCTACCCAAATTAACATTTTTTCATTACTTTTTTTTTTTTAATTTAATAAGCTTTAGGCACTTGTGTAAATGGTGGTGGTGTGCAGCTAGCAACACGGCATAGATCGACCCGGGTAAAGCGACCTTTACACGGTCAGTCATTTGACATCAATCGGTAATATATTGTTTGTAAACATAAGCCGGTATGCGTGCATTTGTTTGACGAAATATCAAAACCCTTTTGATTTTGCCTGATGACTGATTATGTGTGGATGACTGACGTCCTCTGACTGACCGTGTAAAAGTCGCTTAAAGTTTCCATAACTGACTGAACACAATAAACTGCTGCAACTTTGTCATATTTCTTAAAGTAAATGAAACGAAAAAGCGCGTAACACTTACTTCTCCTTTTATCCCTAGTAATTCTTACTGGGGATAAATCATTCACAATAGTTGTCCGTATTATCTCTGAATGTTGCCACACATGCTTACCGCGGATGTTATACTACATTGTTTTATTGAAAATTTCTTACTGTACTTTAATTTTCCTAGTAACTTTCTCAATAAAACACACCTAATATGAAATCAACACTTTCTTTCTAAACTTTAAATCGACACGACAAACTGTAACTGGAGCTGGAGCTGGAACAGATATCAAAATGTGTCGTACGTCTCGTTTTGCATGCCCACAATGAAGCTGCACAGCTTTCTCACATTTTATATCATTTGTACCAGCTGATTAAAATTCGATTGCAAAACTATCAAAAGAAATATAATTAAATTCATTTAAATGAACTTCTTTTCTTTTTACTGATTTACAATAAAATATTTCTTCACAAAACACGAGGTGCCGTGCCGGTTGATGGTATTTTTTGTTTATTTATTTTGAAACGTCAAAAGTGCTGTACGTCGAAGGTTAAAAGTTGGTGAGCTTGTGCAGCACCGAGTACATTTGCGTTGCGTTGTGTTTGTAATATTAAATTTGTGTGTATTCAATATTTTGATAGCAATTGCAGTTGCAGCTTCAGTTGCGGCACATCGCTATTGTGTTCTGTCAGTAATACGGATTTCGTTTTTGCTCATAGTCATCTACATTCCAGATATTGAACTAATATACTACCATATCGACATCATATGTTCAAATGACAGAAACAACTGTCAAAAAAGAAACGTCAGTGTCAGCAAATAAAATTTTATTAAATTCTTGTAGTAAACAAATTAAATTTTATTTGCATATTATTGAATTGTTCAATGCAATAAATACATTTAAGCAATTACAGTTAAAAAAATGCTACGCGTTAAGCTATGACTAAAAAGCCATCTGAGTAAATTTACCAAAAATTCTGTATAACATCCATTTTTATGCAATTTTGTTTGCAGAAAAAATAAAGCTTGGGAAAAAGACCGACGCGACCGTCTCAACAAAACATTCGATGAGCTAGCAAAACTTTTGCCAAAATTCGATCCATCTGTGATTTGGAGTAAAATCGAAATTATCCAAAAGGCAATCACATTTATTGAAGAACTGCAAAAGCGCTTGGAAGATTACCTAATCGCTAAAGATCCAGAATTACTCAGTAAGTGAAAAAATGATTCTATTAATTTATTTATTTTTCGTTTGCTGATTTTATTTAATTGACCTGAATTCTAAATTTAACTTTTATTTCTAGAAGAGTATAAGGAATTTGTGAATTGCTTACGTTTTTATCAAGAACGCAATGCTCAGTTGACGGAGTCATTAAAAAAGGCAAAAATCAGTTTGCCACCGGTTGCACTGCCACAATTGCTTCTTGATAAACCAGAATTGCTTCCAAAGGTTGACAATAATGAAGTTGTTGGAGTGCAGAAGCCCAAAAGACAGCGAAATCGAACAAAAAAGAGTGGTGATGATGATGTTGCAAAGAAAGCTGCAAAAAATGTCGAAAAGGAAAAAGAAAGTTCCTCCGAAGTGGTTCCCGAAGGAGGTAATTATTTCTTAAAAAAAAAAATTCTTATAAAACATGTAAATATCTAATTATAGCCGAAAATAAACCGATAAAACTTGAAGTAATTGCAAAACCAACAGCCATTATAACCGCATTTGGTCGTGAAATTCCAAATGAAGCTCCTAAAATATCGACACCTCAACTTCCACCGTCAGTGCCTGCGAAGCCTCTTCTGCTGCGCATACGAAAACTTCGTAAACACCATCAACGCCTGAAACTTATTCCCAGACCAATGTTTCGCAAATGCTATCCTCATCCAAGCAGAATGCTTAAATGGAACTTTGAAACAATTGCCAATAGAAAATTGCTCCACAATCGAAAACGGCACACTGTAAAGAGAAACCATCTACACAAAGAAACACAGGCAAAACATATGAAAGTTGAATTTAACCCTGAATCAATTAGAGAACCTTCAGTTTCTCCCACAGCAGCATTTCTGTTATCTTTTCCTGTAGTGACACCATCCATGGTGGGTGGAAAAAATGTAGAGAACGCAGATAGTTCTGTTAATTTAGAGAATCTGAATAATTTCTTCACTACGGAGGAATACAGCAAGTTCTGCGATCAAAATACAGTCGTTGGGGAGAAGATTCTTTCCCCACTTCAAGGAGAAAATGATGAGAAACCATTAACTAATGAAAAACAAATGACTGTATTCACAGTTTCAGCGATAACTCGTCCATCGGCGCCAAAGAAAAGTAACCCCAGTAACGGTAATCGTGTAAATGGAATATCGTCCGCGGTGACTTTTGATAGCTGCTATAATTTTAATAATAGCAATCCAATGATTGGTTCCACCAGTATGTGTGAAGCAAACATTCAACAGGTGAGAAAATACATTTCAATCTTATATTGTTTAGAAATAAGGGTCACATATTACTTTACTTCGCGATGATTTCATTCCAATAACTGTTTGGCTATGCTGTCATCAGGTGCCTTGATTAACGTTCTTCTTTTTCTTGTTCCCGGAAACTGCATTTGCACCAATAATTTAACACCAACTCCATTCATATCTTTACGAAGTGCGATTTCTTACATAGTTCATACATAGTTCAAAGGAACAACGAAAAGATCATGGACTTGAAATAGTTTGTGCCTTTCATAGAATTTGGTTCAGTGTGAAGATTGTCTAAAGTTCGATCTTTCGGTAGTTTCCGATTTCAGACCGTCTAAGACGCTCACACATAACGTTAAGTATGACCTTAATGGAAATTAAAGCGTTGTGAGTTGTTGCACATTCAGCAGCTGTTAAAAATGCGGCTTGTTGAAATGTACTATTTCATGAGATTCAGAGACTATAATAGGTTCCATTTGAAAAAAGCCTGCATCACGGTCTTAAAGCCAGTAGGATATTTTTTTTTTTTTGTAAAACATGCATGCGTTTTACAAACGTTTTACGTGTTTCGAAACTCTTCGATATTCTTGAGCTGCGTGCGTCCTTTTCTTTCTCCGCTGAATCTGTTTTTCCTACCCTTCTCCTGGCTCGAAAGCAAGGTTTGTAGAACGAAACAATTTGATTAGGTCTTCTCTCGATGCGCTTGTCTTACATGTTCATAGATAGATAGATAGATAGTATTCTTTATTCTTATAAATTATATAAACTCATAGTGTGTACATTTTTAACAAATAATTGTATTTTTATTATAAGAATAGTTAGTGGCAACATTTATTTAAAAAAATAGTGGTGATGCCACATTGACTTTATTTTGTGTGGGGTTAACAAAAGTTTTAAAATACGTTTGCTCCTCTGCTTGTATGCACGTCTAAAATATTGAACATGTACCGTGCGTCATATTGTCAATTTGGTTGTTGGCTCGACCGTCTAGAGAGCAACTCAAAGAAGGCTTGTAGATGCTTGAAATCCTAGTCTGCTACAATGTCTATTAGTCGAAGCCGTAATTGAATCTCGTTTCGTGGAGGAAAATATATTTTCCTTTCTAACTTTAACATTGAAGTCTCCGAGAACGACTTTGACATCAGCTCAGAACCCGCTTCATAGGTTCCGTTCAGAAAGTAATAAAAATGTTCCTTGATAAAGGGGTGTAACATCTTCAGTGTGATACATACTATAGAGAATGATAGCTGCTATCCATTTCGGAAATATGTACATACAAAATGTTAATACCACATGCAAATCTGTTCTTGAGTTCGAAAACAAAAGCATTCCCTGAGTTTGCTTTTGTTTCCACAAACTTCCTTGATCTATTTCAACAAGTCGCAGGTATTGCATCCAATCCATTTGCACCGCTGTTTTTTAGAAATATAATCATCAATAGCTCTAGAGGCACAGAAGACCTATCAAGCACAGTTAGTGATTTGCATTTTACCGTTGAGTATATTGTCGTTGGGCAGTGCATGCATAGACCATTCGCAGTTGGTCTCACTATCTTTTGATCTTTTGTACCGTTTGTACCCCTTCTGTTTCGATAATCTTAAGATATCCAGAGATTTCTATTCCTTCAATTTGTTTCTACTGTTTAATGATCCATCTTTAATAAAAATAAAAACTCCTTACTTTGTCGCAACATCTTAATGAAATCGTCAACGTTTTAATACGCTCCGACCCTAGATTACAGAAATCTAAGCTTTTTCTAGCCTTCTCAGCTGCCTACTATCTTCCTCAGATTATAATATCTTTGTTGTCCTTGCACTGAATTTACCTTTACCCCTCCATCTCGTTTGTTCAGGGATTACTGATGAAATTGTCCTCTTTTCCTTAATTATTTACCAATCACTTTTCTTTAAAAATGATAAATCAACTGATTGTATTTTTTTTTTAGGTTATATCGAATCAATATTCATCATCGAACCAAGTTCCTGCTACAGTATTTCCAGTATCAATATCATCAGCAGATAATAAGTCATCTATTAAACAAGAACCACTGAATCCAACAAACGATCCTTCATGTAAATCAAATTCATCGGAAAAATTCTTTCCTCGATACAATCATTCAACATCGAGTTCTCTAAGAACCGCATTAGAATCAACACCAATAAACATCCCAATTCCGTCTCCTCGTGCTTCACAAAAAGGTTCTGTACGACCAAATTTACCCTTAACAACGAATTGGTCAGTCAAATCAGCAACACCTAGAGGAAAATCAATATCAAACCAAACTTCATCAACAAAACCTTCTGTAATGCCATTTGTTTCACCAACAAAAAATTTCTTCTACGATTTTCCAACACCAAACAGGAATGCCACTTCTTCTTCGTCGTCGTCTTCGTCTGCTGATCCTTTGATTTCTTCGACAACAGCTATTAAACCACAACATTCGATTAAAAAAGAAATTCCTTGGCTACCACCAAACACATTAACAACAACAACTTGTAATCAAAACACGGTTTTTACTCCCTTTGATTTGGCTACTATAGTCTGTGATTCATTAACTTCAACAAGTTTCACGATTTCCTCGGCCACAGTAAAGTCTTCTGGGCCAACGGTAGTAGAAACTACTAGTAAGGCGACTTCCAATAGTAGATGTAACCAAATAAATCTATTTCTTCCATATGAAGAGGCACAATATACGCCAACCTTCCCGTTAGCGCAAGCCAAGCTGACAGATAATCAATTAATAAAAGAAACTACTTGGAAGTCTATGGAGAAACCAAAAGAAACAACCTCAGATCAAATTTTCTACGACTGCGAACAAAGTAAACCCCAACAAAAGTCACACGTAAACTGGATGACTTCACCGACAATTGACTATACTCCTACACCAACCACAACTCTTCCCTTGCCTCCGATTGATTTTGGAAACCAATTCACCAGCACTTCAACAAATTTCGATTTCGGCTTCGGCTGCCGGAAAGATTCATACGATGATGACAATCAATTTATTAATTGGTCACCGACAAAACCTTTAAATGCTGATTTTTCGACGACATACAGTTTTGAAAACTTTGGTTCTAATGAACCACCGCCAAACAAAACTGTTAAGCAAATCTTTTCGGTGAGTCAGCTAGTAGATCAAACACCACCTCAGGATGCTGGTCATTCTATCAATAAGAAGGTAGTTTCAAAAGCTCCCACGCAGAAGTCCACTCCGGTAAAACAGACATTTTCCAACATTTACTCTGCTGAATCTCTTATAGCGAAGAAGGATAATAGTCGCTTCTTTAGTTCTGGCGAGCCTACCATAAATACTCAATCGGACTACCAAAACTCTGGTAGCTACTTTTTCAATTATCCCAACACACAAAACTGTTCTGAGAACGATTATCTTGGAGCAGGGGCCTACTCTGGGTCACAACAGCCCAATAAGACAAGCTCTATACATCCATCAGCAGTTGCAGGTGGAGGAACTTCTTCCGCAATGCCACCAGCATTTGAATCCACTGCGCCAAGCGTAACCACAAACAACTACTTCTCTCACACTATTTCATCGAACAACAATGATCCTTATGATCCGACGTATTTCCCTAGCAGTAACTATAATCAAAGTTGGAATCATGGAACACCGGTGGCGGGGGCTGGAGGCAAGGCTGCTGCATCATTAAATATTTATAACCAAAACCAATTTGGAACGTTACAAGAACCGTCATCATGTCAACAGAATTCAAACGTTTCCGGAAATTTAACTAATTTTAATTTGAGTTCCATTTGTCCGGAAATTGACGGCAAAGGTGGACCAAATGGGTGGTAAACTTGATATATTGTAAAATAAAATAATATTGTAATTATGTATAAATAATCAGTTAATAAAATTATCGTACATTTGTAGGTTTTTAAACAAAACTACAACTTTTTAAATTGAATTTTTAAAAATTAATTGTATCCAGGGTTTTCAGAGAAAGTCACCTGACCGTAACCGTTTGCAACCTTTTACTGACCAAACCCCTCATTTTTTACTTGCTCTATAGGTTCTATAAGGCAAGTCTTGGACTTGTGAAAAAAAAATTTTGATATAATAATCAAATATGACATTACGATGATAGAGAAGATGAAAAAAGTGAGTCCGGAAATTCTGCCTGTCTGTCTGTCTGTCGGCACCCTGCCTAAACGGGTGCGCGATTAACTTCAAATTTGGTAGATATGGTTTTTAGGGTAATACGCCCAGAGCTTTTTTTGAATGTCACTCTAAGTCTATAATTAACGGTACCTGCCATATAACGGTTATCGAAATATTTTTCTCGAAAACGAAACCAAATTTCACATGTATAACAAAATGTAGAAGGTCTATCAAATAGTGAAAACAAAACTTGCAAACTCACTTTTCTTAAAAAAAAATATTTTCGAAAAATTATTTAGAAAAAATCGATTTTTTCAAAAACCGCTCCAACGATTTTGAATTTTTTTTTTCGTAAACTCATATTTAATAAAGAAAATTTTCTGCATGCTTCGATATTGGTTTGAATCTTTGTAAGACATGGATTTAGAAGATTTAATAAATTTTATTTAAATTTTAGTTTATTTCGTTTGTACTTAAAACCCTCAGTTAACTTGCCACAGGAGCAAGTTCGGACGACCCAGTCGTGGCCTTTACGTTCTACGGTAAAACTGTTCAGGTATATTTTGTAGAGCGTTAAATTTGCTAAAAAAATTGGCTTGCAAAATTTAAACATATCTCGGTAAAGACGTGACGAAACATACTCTGCGAAACATACCTGAACAGTTTTAGCGGAGAACATAAGATAAAAACGGTATACTTACGAGGCAAACAACATTTTTATTTTCATTAATTTATTTAGCAAAATTTTAAAAAGGACCCCTTATTTGGAGCGCCATATCTTGGTTACGACATGACATACAAACATGAACAGCTAATATTGTAGCAAATTTAACGCTCTACAAAACTTGAGAAAATCTTAATTAACCAACCCAAAACATTTTATGGAAAATAATGAAGACTGTCAGTTCACTCTAAGTGAATTAAATGAAATTTGCCAGCATGAATACCCATCTGGTAAGGAATTTTACAAAGAACCATCTGAACAAACATGCATTGATGGTCTTAAGTACTCAACAGTAAAGCACAAAAAAATTGCATACTTTTGGGAACCATATTAAGAATTTAAAGTGTTATAACTTCTAAATGGTAAAAGGTATGCGAAAACTTTCTTGTGCAATTTTATGTAAAATTTAATAAGCTATATGTTTGTAGAACATTTTTTTTGTCTAAAGCTCACAGTTTTTGAAATATAATTGAATATAGCCGACAAACCCATTTTTTTTTACCTTTGAACCATAAAAAACTGACCAAGCGTATATATGGAAAAGTTGGGGATGTTTCACAGATTGTAAACCAAATCAACCGAGCTGTATACCAAAATTCAGACTTGTACAAATTTCTTCCTTGAAAAAAGCTATTCTTCCTGGGCTAGAATATATCATTATAATTTTGCATTAGCATAATATTCTGATACTGAAAAAATTCCCTTGAACAATAACATACATGTTTACCTATGATAATTCATAAGTCTTTGAATTAATTAAAACAAAAACAAAATTAATCGTATCCTGTTCTTATTTTCTCTCTCTCATTTTCTTCTTCTTAATTGTTTAGATGAATTAATTTGATCATAATTGTAGAAACAATTGCACCAAACTAATTGATTTGTCAAAACTTCCTCGTGTTCAAGCATTTCGTTGGTGTTTAAATAATTTTGAAAATTTAAGCGTTAAGTGCTATTTTGTTTTAAAATTCATTATATCGATTGTGTTATGTCAAATAAAAGAATTAATAAAATTTGAGATACAGTGTTTGCTCATACACCATTTCGAGATGAAGAATTTTGACATACAGTATTATGAGATACAGAATATTAACCATTCAGTATTATGACCATACAGTATCGTACAGTATCATACAGAATTTTGACCATACAGTATTTTAAAATACAGCATTTCGCTCCCGTTGTGGACATCACAGTTGGTCCTTTGTTGGAGCTTATACCCGGTGTCTTCCCGAGGAAAAGGGAAGATGCGAAACGAAAACGTATTATCTGTATACACTCACTTTTTACCTGTACTCCGATTTAAATCTTAAAAAAACTTTTTCATTTTATTTATTTAATTTCCCATTCGATTTCCTGACATTAAAACTGACTTAAATGTTACAAACTAAATCACTATTTCTGTCTATTGTTGTTTGATAAATTCTTACACTGGATGTTAATAATAAATTGTATGGAAATTCATTTATTTATTAATTTTCCTTTTCTATTTTTTTAAGTATAAATCTTAATTTTAAATTTATAAAATAAAAACAAAACAAAAATTGTATATGGGACTTAAAAAAATTCTTTTTTTTTTAATAAAACTGTCTTGTAAGTTATATTATAATTATTTTGTTAATTAAAATTCATTTTATTTTAATTAAAATAATTTTGTTTGATATCGTGTATAAAATATTTTTGTTTTATATAATATTCACATACAATTATTATAATAAAAAAAAATTACTAAATTTATTTACTTTTTTATGTAAAAAACATTTTTCGATTAAAATGCCTTTTTTTCTTTTGATGTTGTTGTTAGTTTAAATGTGGTAGCAGATTATTTAAAATAAAAAACTAAAAAGCGAATGGAACTTTTCATTTCTGCTTCTTTTTTCATCTTTAATTTTTATGCAACTTGCCAAAAGCTTAATTCGTATTCATTAAATTTAGTTAAACATTATTTTTTTTTTATTTATATCGAAAGAGTTTTCAATTTTTTGATTTTGATTTTTGTATTATGTACTATTTTTTTTTTGTTTTAATTTAATTTTAACTCCCACTAGTAAAGAATATAAGTATACAGCATAAATTTTCATTATAATTATATTTATGTTTTAAAAGCTAATCTATTTAAATTAAGCAATCAAATCACAACACTACATTCAAGTATATAATATTTTTTTTTTAATTTTTTGTAAATTTTATGGATACATAATATTTTTATTTTTTTGAACTACGCTTAAAAATTTTAATAGGTAGGTAATTGTTGTGATATATTATATTATGTATATGACATTAATGTGAACATAATTAATTATTTTTCGAAGTTGAATTTTGAAAGAGATTTTTAATTTTATTTAAAATTTGTCCACATTTGTTTTATAATGAATAAGATTTTTTTTTTTAAATACAAAATATTACATACGTATTTATAATTCATTTCGTATATAACATGAGGGAAAGTTATCATTATTATTCTTTTTTAATTTTGTTCATGTTAATTAAAATTTAAGTTTTTAATTTTTTCTTTGGTAATAGGTGGTTAAATTTTGTTGTTTATATTTATAAAATATATAATGTTTTTATGAATAAAAATTATAAAGAGTTTGTTAAATTTTGCGCTGTTATATTTTATTATTTTGAGAATATTATATGTTGATGTATTTTTTGGGGTTTGATTTTTTTAAATAATAATAAATTGTGTGCTTTTTGGAAAGAGATCAGGTGATTGTTTTTGTAATTAAATCATTAGATAATGTTAACTTAATTGTAAGCTAAATTATATTTAATTTTGATAATATTTATAATGAAGCTAATCAGTCTTTCAAAGATACGTTTAAAAAATCCAATTAAATTATATTTAAAGAATTAAAAAAAAAAAAAATTGCCGAATGATAAAAACATAAATTTTACATGATGATTTTAGCGACCCTTACAGAGTTTACAAGAAGATGAACAATAAGTTATATTGAAAGTGCGTGAAAACCAGACTGGTTGACACACCTTAAAGTCCTGTGCAAACCAGATTTAAGAAACAGAAAAACTAATCACTGCGACAATCCCACATCTGATGACACGAAAACCCATGAATGGATTAACTGGCGCCATAATGGCGGTTAGATCACTTTCATCAAGTTTTCGTCCATTTTTACATTCGTACGCAAATTTTACGTAGGCTACGTACATTTTACAGTCGGCCAAACCCAAATATATGTTAAATGTTCATGGAAAGAAAGGCAGCTCAAAGAATCGACGACTCATTAGTTAACATAAATCACAGACGAAAATGTTTGATCGTTTTTTTATAATACAGGAATGAGAAAACTTGAAGTCCGAAGTCATTTTTAATTCTTTTACATCTCTATATATTATATTATGGTGAAGTCTAGGCTTCGTTAACAAGTAGCAACTGTCTACGCAAACAAAACCTAAGCTATTATGATTTAAATAACGATGTTTACATCAATTAACTGATTTTTTTTAACGTCTTTGAGCCCTTTTTCTCTTTATATGTCTAAAGAGCGATGCCGATAGATTTTTTAAATCTTTCATGATTTTTTTAATAATTTTTTATTAAGAACCAATATTTCAGGTCTGTTCTATTCATATATTTTTTTTTGTACTTGGTTTAACAGTCTTTACGCTGACTGCTTTGTGTTTGAACAATGCTGATTGGACTTTCGTCAAAATAAATGATTTGAGTCCAATATGAACACAGTCATGAAGTCATGGGAAAATTTGGTAAACAGTTCACCAGCAACCACATTTTGAAGGTAAGGTACTCTGAGTTTTAATTTTTGTTCAAATTCGCACAGGTGTCAAAAATGGACACTCTTAACATTCTGTTTTCATTCGCTGTCACTAAAAATTTGTATATGCAAATGCTAGCTACACGAAATACCGAACTCATTCAACATCTTGCTCGTTGTATAAAGTCATATCGTTTAGTAGCGTCAATGTATAAAATATTATGTGGAATGCAACTTTTATTCAACATTTTACAAATGAGTTCCAATTACTTCAAAAACTTTTCACGCTTGAGCCTCACTTTGAAGTCGAATCTGTATTTATGAACCATTCCACAAAAATAAATGAATCTATCTCGTTCGCGCATTAAACGTCAAAATTATCACTTTACCGATTATTGTTTATATTATATAATGAGAATTTACCATCAACATCAGTAACGTGTACCACAAAATTTAACAGCATCATCTTATAGGACAACACTCTCAGATCAACCATTAGAATACCATTCTGACAACAACTGTGTGAGGTATTCTTTAATGATGGAAAATTGTTGCTTAACTGTCAAATTTAAAAAGAGACAAGACAAGGATAGTTTCACAAACTGCCAACAAGCAGCCATTTGTTTCTAACATCATCATTTGTAGAGTGCAAATGTGAATTTGTTGATTTAAGATGACAGTTTTATTGCTGTTAGATATGGAATATTTGAAAAACGTACGCCTTCGTTTAAAACACACGTCAAGTCATGAGTCATGTTGTCTTACTTTTGAAGTACTTATTTGAAGTAGGAAACCATTAGCACGGTAATGACAAGAGTGATTGAATTTTGACAAACATAATGAAACTACTTGTCATTCGTTTAACTGACTGTTCCATATCTGCTGACAATGTTAACGTAAGTCCGACTGATAACATTAAGCAACTGATTAAACCATCCACAGATCGAAAGTTTGCAAATGCTTTTGAACTTAAAAGTTAAATACCATTTAACAAAGTAAAATTGTAAAAAAGAAAAACGAGAGTTAATTTTTCTATCAACTAGAAATTAAAAAAAAAATATTAGATAAATAAAAAATAAAACAAAGATTATTGGTTGAAAAATCGATAAAGAAGTTTTATTTAGTAAAATATGTATAATTAAAAATTGTACACACAAATAAAACAAAAATCACTCAGAATAAAATCAATACGAACAGAGTTTTTCACTGTTTTTTTTGACAAGGTCAAACTTATAAAAAAAAATTAAATCAAAATTAAAGCTAAATGCAAAAAGAAAAAATACATTTTCATAAGAAAAACGTTTCTTTTATAATAAAATTTACAAAATAAATTTGTATTCTTGTATAATACAGAGTTTTTGTGTATCTCTTTCGTTTTATTTTAAATATATTATTTCAATATTCGTATACCTACATAGATATAAATAAAAATCTCATAATGTGAAAAAAATGTGCAAATTAATATATGGAAGATCAGTTAATGAATTTAAATAAAAATTAATATACTACAAATATCAAAATGTAGTTCAATTTAAAATACATAAATGTAAGTAGGTAGGTATTTATTATATATAATATATTATTATAGTTCTGTTGGATTATTATTATTATATATTTTTTTTTTTTTAACAAATGACACGAAACACGAATAAGATATAAATAAATTTATAAATATTAAAGATAATTTATGTATAAAACTGTTATTTGTTTCACGAGTATAAAATAAAATTAAAAACATAATATCTGTTATAGGATATTTAATTTATTCATTTTTAAACATCCCTAAATTATAATAATTGTGCTGTTTTATTTTTTTTTATATTTATGTTTTAATTTTAGGTAATAAACTTACATCACTAAAACGACTAAAAATTACAAAATGACTAAAATTTGTATAATTATTTTTTTTTGTTCGTTACACATAAATATAAAAGTTTATAATATTCGAAGACTTTAACTATAGTTTTTTTTTTATTATTATATACCTAGTCTTCTTTTTGGGGGTTTTCTATATCATTCTAGTACCTTTTCTCATTATCACTGCTACCCCTTTTCTTTTATTTAAGAAACAAATTATAGATAATTAATACAAATCACAACAAAAATTAAAAAAAATTAAAACACGAGGATGTCTACTTACATAATTATAGTATAGGTAAATAAAATCGATATTATAATAAAAATTAAACAAATTCACATAATATTTATTTTAGTATAAAAGAAATGGCAATTTTCATATTATGCATCTAGTCTCCATTTCCAAAAACACACAGGCATACTTATTTAATTCTTTTGTTTATATTCTATTTCATTTTTGTTTATAGAAAACTATTTTTTTTATTTAAATTTTAAATATAAGTTAAATTGCAAATGTGGTGTGTCTATGGGTTACACAATTTCTTTTTTTTGTTTAATGTTGTCGATAAATTGTGTGTATTGTGTTGTGTTTATGTATATTATTTTTTTTGTATGCATAATATTATTATTTATAATATAATAATTAAAACATATTTAATATTAGTCGATTTTATTTTATGATTTATGGTTGATGTTGCTGTTGTTATTTGATGTATAATTTATGTTGTTGCGAGTTTACAAATTACACTGCCATAGTATCGTAGGCTGTGAATCCTGTGCCACTTTGTTGTTGGAATTGTTTTGCGCCGGCTTCGTTTCTATTATGAAAATTAATTAAATAAAAAAAAAAAATTTATATTTAAGAATGATGTATAAAATAAATAGTTGTTGCTGTAAGGTATACATTGGTTATTATTGCTTTTATTTAAAAGAACATTAATAGTAGGAGAATTTATTATTATTAAAAGCAAGCTTTAATTGGATGAAGTAAGGGAAGGAGTATTAATTATACTGAATCAAGAAGCAGCGTTCTCGTGATTATGTTGTTTTTGATTTTTTTATTTTTATTTTGTTTATGAAAGTGTTTAGAAGTAATGTTTTAAGTGTGTGGTAAATTGTAATAATCTCAAATTAAATTTCGATTGTTACTGCATTAATTTTATAATATAAAAATATAAATTTCATTTACTAAATTACTTATTTTATTAAAACCTGGCAACCCTAAAACGTGATAGACTGAGGAAGCACCAACAATAATGTTTTTCGTCAAAAATTTCGAAGCGACTATCGCTTCGCAAACTAATTGACATAACAGCCTTATGACGTGAACATAAGCCTAGTCACATACAATCTCAACCAATCCTTTTGCATGCGTTTCTTGTCAGTTCTGCAGAGTCGGACGGAATCCCAAATTATCCGCTGAATCTTAACTGCTAAGATAAATGCATTTTATGAAAACAAATGATTTTCTTGGAGGATTTCTCATTTGTCATTTGTGACATAATGATCACACCAGGCCTGTGCGCAGGAATTGATCATGGGGGGGTTTTGCATTTTGTTCATGGTTATAAAGTTCATTAAACACGACAAGAAATTTTTAATTTTTCATAAATAAAAGTTTAATTTTACATGAAGCACGCACTCATAGGTATAGGTAGGCGTGCAGTATCTCAAAAAATATGAATAATTGCGATTTGAAAAAATAAGAAAATATCTTTACTTTGATCGATTTTAACCTAACGATTATCACCGATTTACACCCTATAACTATTTCCCCAGTCAAACTAAAAGTCGACAAAAGAAATAGAAATTAGTGTCAGCGTGTAGGCCTATTCAATACCTATTAGCGCTATTTTAGATAGCCATTTTAACGATTAAAGTCGATGTCAAAAAAAGTAATGCAAATACATCCTGTAACTGTTTTCCTAGTCAAGGACGAGTTCAGTATCAGCCTGGAGGACTGTGGCTATAATCGTTAATATGGTTCTCTAAAATCGGATGATGTCCGGCGATTTGGCTCAAATAAGTTTCAGCGAATAGGCCTTCAATAGGCCTACATTCTGATTTTAACCCCGATTTTATTGATTGACTGGAAAAAAAATTAACCTGGTTTCGATGTGAATCGCTTTTTCTCACATTGGCTTTAATTGTTCGAATGGCTCTCATAAATCATTAAGTAGGAATGCCTACACACTGGCACTTACTTCTATTTATTTTTTTGACACCTACGTTGATTTGTTGATGCACTAACGCGGAGTTACAGGAATTTAGTATGTGCATTAATTTTTGTAAACTCCTCAAGTTGACCTTCAGTTAGTTAGAAATTATTTTTGATAAGAAACACAAAACACCAAAGAGTAAGTAAAAATTACAGCCTTTTATAACACGCTTAGAACCTTCAATCCGCCATTTTGTTGTTGTTGTTGTTCAAAATATTCAATGAAAAATTGACAGAATGGTCAGTAATAAAACTGACATTCTATAGTACGAATAGTATAATTGACAGAACGTTAAGTATTTGATTGAAATTTGAAAAATGTAAACCCATCTTCGTTGCAAATGTCGAGTGCTCGGAGTGCATTTTTAGGCGTCGACGCTGAAATTGAACTTCGTTTATCCAGAAGTCACGAGAACCACCATGCATAATTGAAGAGCATGGTGCAAATAGTTCACTTCTCATTGAAAAATTTCATCAATACCTACATAATGTGGAATCTAATAGCCGTCATGTCAATATGTCATAATCCCGTCAAATGCACTAAGAACTAAGTAGTTATTTGATTCCGCCAAACGGGGCGCTGCGGTTCAAAGTCTACAAAAAAAGTACTCTAAGTTATATGTCCTATACCCAGATACCTTAAAGTTAAAAACGTTCAAACTATAATAATAATTTTTCGAGTAATTTAACAAAAAAAAAATATTTGGAATAATCATTTAGATCCTATTTTTATAAAATCAAATTGATTTATTGACATTTCTTTCTGATTTATTAGTGTATCGATATTCGAACAATACAAGTGTACTTCCTTGCCGACACGCTGATGATGGGTTATCGTTTTCAACGAATGAAACGGATTGCTAGAGGGCCTGCAGAATTATGAACTGAAAATATGAAAGTCAGTTGCAAAAAAACGAAAAAAACGATCCAAAAACTCCATCACGAAATCTACATTATACAGTCACTTTTTTGCATACAATAAAATCATTCGGCCCCTGGGTTTGTTTTGTGTCGAAGTATGTTTAATGTCCATGTCATAAAAAAGTACATGTTGGCAATTGCGATTAAGTTCAAAACAGTGTTACATCAATGAAAACATCAATTCTCGATAGAAGGATAGCTTTATGTTACGTACTTAAATTAACAAAATAGAAACCCCTAAAAAGCCAACAATGGGCGGAACCAAACGGAAGCAACAACAATCGTTCAATTTCAATCTATATTAAACGAACACATTTCTCATAATGGACGAAAATTGAAATATAAAAAAAACGACAATCAGCTGCCATAATTTCATCCGTGTAGAGCGAAAAGGATTACGCACTCAAAGGATTAGCTATAAGTACCGAAAATAATCGGAACCTTATAGTAAAGTGCCGTCAATTCTTTGAGTAGCCAACATTAGTCGGATGCGATCGGAAAAAAATTTCACATGGATTTGGCCGACTGTCAAATTTACGATCGTAAATTGCGCTATAAAGCACACCCTACGTAGGAAAGCAAAAATACACGAAAACTGAACGAATATTTACAATCTTCTATTATGGGCGCTCATGACGTATTCTGTTAATTTTTTACGACCCCGTACTCAAAGTTTCTTCTATATTATGGTTGAGCCTTAAAGAATTTCTAAAATTGAAATGATTCAACAAAAATGCAAGCTTAAATATAAGCTTAATAACTTTATTAAATAATCGATATTTTAAATTAATTTTATTAAATATTTTAATTTTATTAAAAAATAACTAGGTCTTAACCACACACTGTAAAACTATTTGGTTTTTTGTCCAATTGAGTCAGCCGTCATATATGGACTTTAAAATCACTAAGTAGAATAATTGAATCTATCTTTAACTTAGAAGCTTAAGTTCTGATTTTTGAGTCTCTTGCCTCTTTTTAAATTCACATCTAGTAAGGCTCGAGGCTTCTCAACCTATTCGCACATATCCTGATGATCTCGTTTTTATTGACCTTGAGCCTGTTCTTTACTTTCAGCATCTCCCGGTAAATAAATTTCCAAAAGGCCTTAGACATTATCAATTAATGAATTTTGTCGTTCTTTTACTTTGTCTATTTTAGTTCTATCAAACTAATTTAAACATCCAATTGACTGTCGCTCCACAAGTTTCAGAACTTAAGCCCTAAAATAAATCCAACCATTGTCCTTCTTAGTATTTGTTAAAATCACCAAATCCTTTGATTTATGATAGAAATTTTTTAAGCTTGCTTATATGTTAATGAATATGTATGTATGTATAATAATGTTTACCAATAATGTAGTACTTTCTTCTTTTTTTTCGATATAAAACATATATATAAATATAAACAAAATGGTTAATATTTTTTTTTATATAACCAAATCATTAAAAATATTTTGTAAAATTTTTAGAAAACTCAAATAAATGTTTCGCCACACGATACGATCCTAAAATGTTATTTTATATTTGATGACAGCAAATTAAATATTAAATAAAATTGATTCTGATGTTTTGCTATAGAAAATGGATTGTTTTTTTTTTTTTTTAATAAAAAAATATAATAACAATAAAAACAAAAGAACAATATTTTAATTTTAAATAATAACCATGCACACTGTTAATACAAAGTAAGCTTAGATTTTTTTCTTGTAAAAGATGGCGATAGTAAGAGCAACACAAACTTTTTAATATATAAGTTAACATAAACAGTTACATGCAAAACTTACTGTTTTCGGCTAGCGGTGAAAATACCATTTTGTTAATAGAGAAAGGTTGGTGTTTTAGTAAGAATTTAAAAGTAAAATAAAAATTTTATTTACAATATATTATGTATGTTAAATTTTAAAAGGTAGTTAATGGAATATTAATAAGTGGTAACCCTGTTTATGATCTTAAAAGGCCAATTAAGGATTTAAATTATTAAAAATTGATTTCTTGTTTACGATTTTTTTTGTAGACTATGGAAAATGCATATTCTTTGAATTGTAAAATAGGATCAACGCGGTTTTTGAAACAATCAAATACTTTTTCGTTTATAGTGAAGTGTTGCTACACTTCTTTATTTTTTTAAAGCATGCTCTTCTCCACAATATGTTGATGGGTAATTTTGAAAATATTTGTTTTTCTAGTAATTCGCATTTGGTTTAACAATTTTAGTATTTACTTAATTCACAAATGAATCAAGAAGATCAATTTATGGATGCATTATTTGTATTTTGTTTCTACAAGGTTTTCCAAATTTATTGGTTGATACCTTACCTTTCAATTAATTTTCGCATTTCTTCAGTTGAACGCTGATCCTTTTGATGCGGGGATCGTTTAGCTGCATTTTTTGTTTTCATTTAAAATTGCATATTTTGTTTGAATAATTTTTAAAAGTTTAAGGCATTTTTTCCAGAGGGAAAATATAAAAGAAAAATAAAGAAAAAAGTTAAAAATAAAAATTATAAAAAATAATAAAAAAAAATAGGGTAAGTTATGATGAGGTAGTTAACATTTGCCTGTTCTGGTATCTATATTTATAAGAATTTTTTTTGCTAGGACCTATTTTTCGATGACTCAATTCATTTAATATATGATTCAAAATGCATAAAGAAAATATTATAACAAAAACATTTGACAAGCATTTTTTACACACAAAATATTATAATATGAAAAACAAATCAACGGATGTCATTTCTAAATTTTGAAAATATACAATATTTCATCTAAGAACAAAATTTTCCTATAAAATTCCCATGCAATCCACAAAAAAAAAATGTATGAATGTAGAACATTAAATTAGTTACAAAAAAAATTAATGAAATGAAATGAAAGAACACAAATAAAAATGATTGTTACCCAAAATACCATAATTTTGAAAAACAAAAATATTAATTATCACACACGCAAACAATTCGAAAAAAATGTGAATGAAAACATAAATAATGTAACAACAAAACATGTTTAAAGGTTCGGAAAATTGTTTAGCAAAACACAGTGGTAATATTGATTTGTGAATTATTGTTAAGGTAAATTTATGAACATAATGTGATGTCGATTTGATTTGAGAAGAGTATAGTTATATATAGTTGTTAGTTACAAATAAAATATGTAAACTTTATCTATATATAATATAATAAAGAATTATAAATTAAATTCTTTTGTCTTTAGGTTTACAAGAAATTTATTTAAAGAATAAACAAATGTTTTTCTGGAAAACGAAAGAGCTGAAGTACAAACTCAACTTAAACAAATATTCCATTTATTTTTACGTGCCATTCAATCTCCCGTTGGGAATAGTTTTTTATTTGCCTTATGTTACAAAAATAGTTTTAAAAATAACAAAGGTTTTTAGATTCAACGTTGAAGTGTTTTAAAGAATTTAACAAAATGTGCGGTCGAATTGAAATTTCTTCTATTATTTGAATTTTGTAGTTGAAACTCGTTTTTTTGTGTACGTTTTTTATTCCACATCGTACGAACATAAGAACCTATAACGGATTTTTGAATTAAGGTGCGCTGCTTTTGGTAAAAAGATGGGAACAAATAAAAATATTAAATCTAGTGGTAACAATGTCAAAATATTATACAGTGTTTTTTCAGAAAAACCTATATTTTAGGGAGCGATTTTTATGGAAGCTCCAAGAAAAAGGAGGAATAATTTTTTATTTGCCTGCATTTCAGTATATGATCAAATAGCGAAGATCACATTGAATGTTTGGTGTTAAATGAAATGGATTTTATGTCAGTTGAGCCAACGAATTAAGGCGAGTTTGGTTATCTGAGAAGAAAATAATAGTCTAACTTCAGATTTTAAAGACAAAATGTATACACGAACAAAATAGATAATGAATGTTCAACAAGCTGAAAACCAGTCGAAAAATGAATAATTTGAGTGATTGCTGAACCACAGAGGGATTAAGGTACGTCTTAATGAGTGTTGATTAGTGCAAATGTTGCGCGTATTGTGCATATTTTATGGCAAACACGTTGGTAAACAATCAGCCCATGATCGTCCGCCAGATCGGCCTAGAAAATTGCAACTATCCGTGAAAGTATGCAAAAGAACCCGAGGCTGTATTTGCCTCGTCGTGTGAGCTTGGGGTTTGACTCGTATAAGATCAAACTGATCCACGAGCTTACTCAATATCCTTTGTGGATATTCTGGACGAATGATGTGATAGTAGAGTAATCCTACACACAAAAAAAAAAATAAATTGTTTAAATTGTAAAACAAATTTAATTGTAAAAAATACTTAATGCAATTTTTTTTTTCAAACAAAAATGTATCAAATCAAATCGACAATCACATAATTATATTCAAGCCATCATAATTATTAATTCTTTTATAATTTTAATTATTTATTTAAAAATATTATTTGAATTCTCCTTAAAATTCCTAAAAAAAAAACTAAATTGTGAACTGATTTTGAATCTCATCATTCAAACAATATAAAAAGGAGGGTAACGATATGACACTAGAAATCGTTTGCATTCAAAATATGGGAATGAGTGGATATAATAATTATTATGATGATTGATGAGTGAAACTATAAAATGCACACATCTATCTAAAAGAAGAGTGTGTAACGCACTTCGAAAGGAGTTTGAGTTATTTAATGCAATTTTTTTTTTCTTGAACTGAAAGTGACTCAAACAAACACAAACACGTTCAAAATGAGAATATTTTAAGTCAATCGCACTCACCCTCCTTGGAGTCTTCTAATATTGATTGAGTTTTTTTTTATTGAAATTTATAAAAAAAGGAAATAATTTAGTATAAGATTTTTCGCTGATTTATTTTTTTTTTGTAAGGAGCATCTTAATTATGGCTAGCGTTTTTTTATTACAAAAATGAATTTAAAGGAATATAATATAAAATATTTTCAATAAGCATTCTTACCGCCATAATTGCCTCGTGGTCCATGATCACGATCACATTCAGCTTCTGAGATTTCATTACTTTCCTTGGAATCATTGAAGGATGAGTTGCTCATGTCATGATTGCGTGGTGGTGGTGGTGGTGGTTCAGGAGATCCATTACCTGGCATATTACGAGATGATCCTTTTAATATGAAATTTTTGAATAGTGCAAATGAAAAATGATGCTTAATGGGTGCCAGGATGTAATTTTGTGTGTGATGTGTGTTTTTTTGTTTATTGTCACTTTTACTTACCGACACTGCGGCGACCAACAGATCCACGAGATCCATAGTGATCATAAGGTGTGCCGTATGGTCCGCCATATTGTGAGCCATATTGATCTTCTTCTGGGGCACAGTTAGCAGGGTCATCGTATTCGGGTCCGGGTCCACTGTATAGACTTCCACCTTGTGAGTTCACACGGGTATAACGGCGCTGTAATGGAAAATATTATAATTTATCCAATAAATAAATCAACTTTACATATTGATCCTCTTCAGCGCAATTAGCAGGATCATCATATTCAGGTGCAGGTGTGTAGATTGAGCTTTGTCCTCCTTGGCTATTCTTGCGGGCATATCGGTTAGCACGTGGCATTGATTGAGAACCTGATCGTGAGTGTACGTGTCCTGGATGTCCTGGTGGTCCCATAGTTCCAGCATGTCCGGGTCCGGTGTGTCCATTTTGGTGTGGGAAGGTTTGGAAGTTCATTGCCTTGGTTGGATCCATTTCTTCGCGGAAACCGAGCAAGTGGAATGTAGCATAGGGGCAGATCTCATCTTCCATACCTTATTAATTTATTTTTAATTTATAGGATTACAAATTTTCAAATTAAAGGGTTAAAAAGATTTGTATATAAAATATTGTCAGCATATTTATGCAAATAAGTGAGCAAACGTGCAGCTACAATCATTGTTCGTTTACCTTCGTTAAGAATTGTTAGTAAAGATCACGCAAAGTCCCAAAGATTTTTAGAGAGAGATAGAGCAAGTGATAGACTACTTTTCAAATTAAATTATATTTTTTTTTTTGTAATTTAATAAAAGATATAATTTAAGAAAATAAAATATACAAATTATAGAAACAAATTAAAGTGGGACAAACTTAAAGGGCTTTTTTTTTTAGTAATTTATAACAAAAAAAGGACGTTAGTAGCGCAATTATTTAAAAAAAATCTCAATTATTTTTTTTGTAATTTCAAATCAATATAAATTATATTTAAACAAACTAAAAAATCCTACCTGGATGTCTGTAATAGCATTCTTCAGTACCATGACTGTGACCATAATGTCTTGGTACTGGTGGTGGCTTCAATTCTTCATAGATTGGTCGACGTGGATCCCATGTAGAGTGGTTTGAACGCATACCACGGCCTACTTATTATTTTTTTTTTACAAATTTATAATAATTTGTTTTATAGGATTAAAAGGGTTGTTGCATGATTTTATTTATAAAACAAAAATAAAAAAGCGCAATTTCACCGAAAGCAAATTATAAAGCAAATATGGAATGAAAGACAAAAATAAAAAGAGGATTTAGAATATATATATAAAAAAAATCTAGTTTTGTATTTTTTTTTTAAAGTGCTTCCATTTTTTTTTTTTTTTTTTAATTTTTAATTGATGATAATATTTTAAAAAACATAAGTATTTTGAACTTTAGCTTAGAAAAATGTATCAATATATTTTAATAGCAGATGTATGAAATAGGCGGAAAAAAACGTTGTGGCAACCCTTAAGCTCTGAGTTCATCCCTCTCAAGAACTTAAAAGTTCTTTAAATCAAAACTCTTTTAAAATTTTCCAGACATACCCATTTTTTCAGTCTAGCTTCGAAATCATCTATGGTCTACTCTAACTCTTCTTGCTCAGATTTTCATTTTTTTTTATTAATTTTGTTTCTACCCGTGAATACGTAGTTCATTTGATGTTCTCAAAAGCCGTACGAAGAAAAAGTAACGGATTCGTCTCTCGCGTTTTAATTTTTTAAAAAAAGAATATTAATTTTATTATATTATACTTTTTATTATACATATTATGTATATATATATTTATTGTTATAATAATTGATATTGAATTAAAATGAGGATTTTACAAAGGTCGCTGTCCTGAGTATGGCCGCACCTTTGGAGATCTGAATTAAGACTGAATTTTGATGATTTAAATTAAACCATTCTGCAGGTAGTTATTGAAAAAAAGACGTGAAGTGCATTCCGTGGGAATGGAATGCACTTGTTGTCTGTCTGAGACGTAACTAGATATTTTAGATATTTCTATTTACCTGTACTTATGTTTGAGATGTTGCTGAGAAATGGGACTACAAGGCACTTCATGGATTAAGGAGTTTTCATGAAGATATTAAAGTCAAAATTTGTTTGTTTGTGTTTGTTGTTGTTTTCTTTGCTAGTGCATATCAGAGTTTTAAAGGTAAAACTAAAATGCGCATGAGCTAGCATGACCTACATGTTTATACAAACATGATGAATGTACACAATGAACATGTGAAACATGTGAAAATCACTTGTTTTAGTTTCTTTTAATTGTGTTAAAAATGTATAATTTATTGTTAAATTTATTGATTTATTTATGAAATGGATATTTTAATGCAAATTCGTAGTCTTTTTTTTTGGCAAAATGTAATGAAATTTTTTTTCGACTTGTCAAATGCCCACAGCTGTCAAATTAACATATGTAAGAGCGGTTCAGATCGCAAAGCTCATGCGGAGCTCATATTTAACAGCTCATGCGGAGCTCATGTTTCAAAATGAGCATGTGTATATGTATATGCATATGTATTATAGCCAACGCCATATGACTGTGTGTATTCGCTCATTTACACATGCGATTTTGACAGTAGCTCATGCTTACTTATGCTCATTATAGTTGGGCCTTAACAATGAATACATTGATGGAAAAGAAATGAAGGAGAACATTCAAATTTGTCGCAAGATCGGAGAGCTACAAGACGCGTTTTTCTTTTTAAGCTTTGAGCAGTGCACTGAGCTGTCAAAAATACATCTTTATATGTACTTATCAGATCGTCTAATATCTTTGTGTTTCTTCTATCGATCAGAGCATATTTGGGCCAGGCTCATAATAACAGCTCATAATAAAATGATGGAACGAAAAATCTTTTCTTCATTTTATTGTAAAATAATTTCTAATCATACGACAGTAAAGTACCCAGTTGTGTTAAATTAATCTAAAAAAAGTGCTCGGAACGCAATCCGCTCAAAAAATAAATGTGTCAAAACCTATAAATTGATTGGTTGATTCTTCCAGCTCATTCTAAAATTCTAAATTCTTTTGTATGTCATGTATTCGTTGTTTTTATTATAGAAACAAAAATGTGACGGACGCTTTTAGAATATTTTTTGTTGTACAGTTAAGAACTTTCCCCCAAACATGTTGTGACAATTAAATGAAAAGTTGCCATTTCTCTCATGAATTTTTTGCAAATTTAAAAATTGGTATCTAATTTGAAGATTTTAACAACAAAAAATTAATTTTTTTTGGCAGATTTAGCAAAATATGTTCTTAACGACTCCGACACTCATTTAAAAAAAAATATTAAAAATAATAAGTTAAAAGTGAAGATTGAAGGGTATTTCACATTAAAACAGCGTTTATTGCAATTCATACGTATTCACGGATAAGAAAACAAAAATTTGGAGTTTTGAGGCAAGAAAGGTTCTAGTCGACCATGTGTGACATAAATTGAGGAACACCTTGCGGACACATTCGTTAAATTATTCAAAATTAACAATATGAATTCGCACTTTTTGTTTCCTATATAACATAATGATTTTGACATATAATGCCAAGGATACCAACTTTGAGATATTAATTGAAAGTTAATAAATTTCTTATGTTTAACTCTAGTCAGTGTAACCACAGCTTCAGTTTAATACTTTTCAAGCCAAAATTTTTCTTTGTTTTTAAGAATTACCAAATGTTAGCACTTTTATGAAAAATAAATGTATATATTATTTGATACTACACACATAGAAAGCAAGCACATTTATATCGAAAGGACACACATCTAAAAAAGTATTAAATATAATTAAAAAAAAAAGAAATATATATAAAAAGAAAAAGTCTAGTGCTTTCAGATCCAAAATTACTACCATTTCTAATTAAAAAAAAATAAACACTGAAATAAACTTTTAAAAGTGAAAAAAGAAATTCCAAAATGGAAAATCCCATTTTACTCCAAGTGTACATTCCCAGAGTGTTAAAACCACATTTTTTTTATATAAGAAAAATATAAGAACGAAACAATTTTTTGTAGATAATGTCCTTTAGATTTGATTAAATTTGGCTATTTGATGCTTACTTATAACTGTACCTCGCTTAATCCTGTCACATGTATTGTAGTTTGATCCGGGTACGGGTGGTAACTTCCTGTTTGGTGGTGCAATGTATCCCAATTCGTCACGCAAGTCTGGTCGCCTTTTGTCCAGTGTGGCTCCTGGTCCCATTGTCTGATTGTAAACTACATCGTCTAGAATTAATATATGATATCGAATTCTCAATAAATGTGGCTGAAGATGCTTTTGTTACCATTTTACTTTTAAACATTTTTTTTTCAACTCAAATTATTTTACTTTTCTGTTTTTGTCTCCGTTTTTGTATTAATTATTTTAAAGTCAACAAAAATTGTGCAAATATTTTTTTTTTTAATAAAGAATTTGGTGCACTTACATTCAATTTTTAAAATACAAATAAATTTTAGTTCACTTAAAATTGGTGCATTTCATTTTTAATTAAATTCAAATTATTTTTTATGAAATAAATTGATGATGGTGCTGTGATTATATTTTTGAATTTAATTCTTTTTTTTTTCATCAATGTTATTTTTTTATATTAGTTTTGCGATAATGAAAGCATCTTTGCTGTGTTTTAGAAGAGGTTAAATTTTCCTCAGAGAAAGAGGAAAAATCTTCTAGAATAAATAAATTGGATTAATAAAGAAAAGAATTTAATTTTTAAGAATAAAATTAATAGAAGACAGAAAATAGAGGATAGATTTTTTTTACACACATTGATCTATAGAATTATTTTATACGATTTTATCCGATTTTTGTGTAAATTAAAAAGTGAGGGAGTTGGACATTTGTTGGTTGGTTAATTTTTTATTTTGTTTGTTAATTATCGCAAAAGGATTTATTTTTTTAAGGCAATTTAATTTTGTGCCGATTTTTTTTTGATGGGGATGAAACATTTAAAGGTGATTAAATAGCAATTATATAAATATATATATATTTTGGACAAAATTTAGTAGATTATTCTAATAAATGTCTACTGTTTCATAGTTTTTTCTAAACTTACAAATTTTTAATGTTAAAAAGAATTTTAATAAACTAATTTTTTAAGTTAAAATTTAAATATTATTTAAGATTTAAATCGACCCGCTACTTTAAAGTGTTTATATTTAATTCAAAATGTAATATTTTTGGTTGTTTGATGATACGAGAGTTACGCTCCGCAGTTATTCAAGCAGTACCAACTTACAAGAGTAAAGCTTTTGTAAAGGTGCAGATTACTGGCCGACATAATTCGGAGGTTTACGTTGCGTAGTCGATTAAAAACATCAGTTAATATATTATAGGTTTACTATAAATTCGCATTGAAGCAACCTAATTCGGGCTGATAAAATTGTGAACCGAATAGGTTTCAAAAAATTAATAAGATGTTCCGACGGAAAGACCAAAACGATCTACAGTGTTTCAGACAAAAACACTTTTGACCGGAAGAATAGATTTGTAGAACGCCTTCTTGAACGATAGTGAGCCTTTACGATCAAATTTCCTCACGAGAAAGATTGCGGGGATTCGCCCAAAACCAGACCTGGAAAGCAGAACCCTACTTTCAATATAACATAACGCAATGGAGATCAGAAAACCACTTGAACACTTGACAAACGGCATTATCGTCAAGCACAGAAGTTGTATACCTGTACCGATTCGTAAAAGAAAAAGAAGTCAACTGGGGAGAATTACATATCCAATATTGCACTATGACATCACAATCAGTAAAGCAGAGGACAACAATGCACTAAATAATGTTATGCATCGCATTGGAAAATCCTGTGTTTCGTTCTAGACTGAACATATCTTCCCGAGTATTGAAAAAGTTCTAATGGGGCTCTGTTCGAAGGAACAAGGACACACATATAATTTCATTACAACCGGTTCGGTTTTCAAACTAGTCCGTGCCGTTAAATACCATCTTGTTTCTGATATAAAATAAAATAATGTAAAAAAACAGTGCATTTGTCGGTTGATTTAGAGACATGCTCAGTGGTAGAGAGTATGTTGTCAGGACTGGCCATGTAACTTCTGTCTGCATGGAATAAAATTAATGGATTAGTAAAACTTTATAATTTCTTAATTTTCTCCCATTTTTTTTAAATCACTTTTTGTCCAAAAATATATTTATATAACATCTCATATATTAACAAAAATACTTACTTTGAATCGGTCATATCAATAAAATAGAACAAAATATTTTTTGTTTCACAATTAAAAAGAAAGAAGCCAACACACAATATTATAAACAATTAACTAAATTAACCAACCAAATTTATTAAGAAGAATTTTAAAATTGAATCTAATATTTTTTGTTGATATGTGTGTATGTGTGTTGTTTTATAATGTCAGTGTTAAAATTTAAAATAGATATTCTATATTTAAATTGTTGACAATCAACAAGCATGCTCTAATTATAACATTAACTTTATAAATATATACATACATCATTACAATAATTATAAAGATCTATTTTATTGATTATTTTAATATTTTAATGCACAACATTATTATGTTTAGAAGAAAGCTAAATATAATATTTTTTTTACAAACACCAATCCTTGTAAAAATATATAATGGAAAAAAAATTATGATATACTTATTTGTTTTATGTAGAAATTTTGTTTCTTTGTAGTTTATGCCAATGACCAAATTTGTTTAAAAAAAATATTTGTTTTTTTTTTTAATTTTATATAAACGATGGTGTCATTTTAATAGAAATACAAAAATAAAATCTTAAACTTACTATTCTGATTATTTAAAGCTATTTGATTACCTAAGTTCCTAACCATTGCTGTTGTCCATATTCAATTTACAAATAAATAAGAAAAAGGACTTAAATAAGACTGTCTATAAAAGAGGAACGTCAATTTTGTTTAACTGAAGATGAAATCTATACAAAATGTCGAATTACATAATACAAATGCAATAATAATAGGCTCACTGAATTAAACTTATTTAAAATTATCAGCAAGCAATTTAATATAAAATAACTCTTGTTAATCTATGTTTTTTTTGGAAAATGTTAACAGAAAGGACAATGAAGATGCTGTTCAACACGATAATCACACTGGGGTTTTTCAATATTGAAACACAATGCACCATTCGAATGTGAGTAAATAAATTTCGATGACCCAATCTGTGAAGTCTTTGAAGCCAAAACAAAAGCACAAATATAAATATATATAATATTTATAATGAACTAATTAAGTACCTCGAGGAAAAACTGTTTTGAACTTACATATAAAGGTTTGAGTTGACTTTAAGTATTACTTAAATACCAGTAGCATTCTGAACTGTAAGCTCAGCAAAATAAAATTTAGTAAATGAGATTTTGATGACAAAATAAGTGACATAGCTTTCTCATTCAGTTAAATGCAATGCTAAAATCAAATGAAGATTCAAAACTTTGAAAGAGATTCATATAATACATTTATTTACTAACTACCTGAGCTGTTATTGAATTTACTTAATATCCATAATGTCCAGAAAAAGTCTAGGCATTTTTTTTTAAATTTACTTGATAAACCTCATCACTTGATAATGCTCATTATTTGATTAACTTCTCCATCTGATTAAAACAAAATATGAAAGAGCTGACGCTCGAACTTGATTTTATCGACACCGATAAATTAGTAAACATAAACCTTAACATAAATGCGGTAAATCAATTAATTGATGATCCGGTAGTTTATGGAAAAGGATATGTATTGTACATATAAATATATTTTCTCATCAATTTTTGAATAACAAAGTGATCAGAACATCCTTCTGTGCACTAAAAAATTTCTAAAAATAAAACATTTTCTAACACTATAAAATTTTTAAAATGCAAACATATTAAAAAAATTAAAATTATGACACCATCGTCTTCAAGTTTAAAAAAGATAAATCAACAAAAACAGAATTATAAAATGTTTAAGTATTCGTCAGTATTTGTTGAAATTAAAAATATATAAAAATAATATATATTAATATAAAAATAAAGATTAAAATCATTTGTAAGCTGCAATGCATAAGACCTACAGTAAACATCCTTTTGTCCGCCACGCATGTCATCAGCTCTTCGTCTTGATAGCGCTACACACACAACTAGTATACCCACCGCAACAACAATACATGTTGCAATCAATGGCACCATAAAGTTTAAATCTAACCATTCTGGCATCCATGCTGGCATCCTGATCCTGGTATGGATATTAGCGGTACCAATGCCATCATCCAATGGGGCAACAGTGCCTGAATACATACCAATTTTCCAATTTGTCGATTTCCGTAGAGATTTAATTGTTTTTTTTTTTTTTTTTGTAAATATCGTACAACAGGCACACATTCATTTTATAGATTTTTTACCACGATGCATTGGTAATTTATTTATATTTTTAATATTTGTTGTTGTTGTTTTTTTTGTTGTTGTTGTTGTAGGTAGTGTGTTTAATTTAATTTTTTATTCAATACAAATTTTGTTTTTTGATAAAACATAAACCATTTATAAACACAGTTGAAGAAGAAAGAAACGAACAAAACGAGAAAGAGAAGAAAAAAATATCGAATTGATTAGTTTTTTTGTGGTAATACCTTTGTGATGATTGCCTTTGCTACGTAGGATACAAATAACAATAATGGCAATGATAATAACAAGTAGGGCAGCTACCACCGGTACAATTAAATTTAAATTCGACAAGATGATGCGAATAGTATCCTCGGCGGTTAATTCGGGTAATTCACGCGAGGGGGCGATTGTCCCTGTAACAACCAAAGGTAATTTTTTTGTTTGTTTTTTTTTCTGGTCTTTCAAAAAAAAATATACCATTTTAAACAATTTTTTTTTGTTTTAAACATATAAAAATACACAATAACAATAATAAACATTTTTTTTAAGAACTTTTGTTTAATTTAAAAAAAAAGTGAAAGATTTCAAGGAACAGAAACTGCTATGAGTAACAAGAGTGTGATAATTTATAATGAGATGTAACGATAACACTTTGAACTCCAGGCACTAAATTTTTTATTTTTCATGACAAAAATAAATGCATTTTAGATTAATTATATTTTTTTTTTCAATTTTAGTTACTGAATGCAATTTGTTTTTCTTATTTAATTTTTAAGTTTGAGTTTTTAACTTCAAGGCAAAAATGTAACTACTATGATTTACCAAACAAATAAAATTCTGTTATATACGGCTAAATTGAACAGCGTTAACAATGGATTGTATACATACCTAAAATAAAATTAAATTTTTAACAAAACTTAAATTTAAAAATTTGTTTAAATTAATTAATCAATAATAAATAAAATAATTGGTTATTAAGTATTTTATTTAATTAATTTTTTATGAAAAAAAAGTTTATCAATTAAAAACAAACTAATGGTAACTAAATCTTAAAAAATTTAAATAAATACTAATTTTTAAAAGATTTTTATTAATTTTATTTAATAGTATTTGATTTGATTTTTTTTAATAACTTTGGTTGTTTCAGGAACAAATTTGTATCTAATTGTTAAATTTCCCCATTTTTTTTTATTTTAATAAAAAATATATTTGCTTTTAATACTTTTAATTGCAATTTAATATAAATAAAATCAAGACAATTAAGTGTTCAGAAATTATAGATGCTTTCTAAATAAAATAAAAAGTAAATAAATATAAGGTTTTAATTTAATTGATTGAATATTATTTATATTTTAATAAATTTAAAGATGATTTTTATGTAAGTTTACTTTAGATAGGCGAAATGCAATAAATCGATTAATGTTAATGAATCCACAATATAACGCCGAGACAAAGTATGTAGATATATATAAATAATAATCATCTTCATGCCAAAAGCATGATTTTGCAAATTTGATAATTTCGGGACTTTAGAATCTAATCGCTGGCGAATACATTGACCCTTTTAAGGCTGATTTCCAATGCCGCGTTGGGCGTCGCGTTGGCATAAATTTTATGTCAACGCAAAAGTTCACCTACAGGAATTCATGTATTCTGTTTACAATGCTCCGCGTTGAACTTTAACGTTACGAATTGGCATCCACTAGCAGGTACACAAACCAACTTAACGTGAGCGATCGCGACGCAGAAGTTAAAATATTTCAACTTTTGCGCGTTGAACAAGATCCGTAACCATACGGGGTTAGTTGTAACCGATTCATTTTCGGTTTAAGTAAAAATATTTGTTTAACACAAAAGTGCCTGAATTGTTGATAAACAAATACAGACGAAATAAAATGAAACCCTCTAATAATTTTTTTGATCTTGTTTGAGTATTTTCACCGAGAGTATACCCCTCCGAAATATCTTTTCTGGATAGTGGATACGGGCCTGTCTCTGACATTTTAATAAACAGATGTGTGTGTTTGAAGGGAAATAAATTAATTTTGTATTTGGGCAAATTTTAAATGCATTTAAATGGAGTCATATAGTTTTATTTGGTAATAAATTTGATACCAAAAGGCACGACTAGGTCGGATAAACTTGCTCTTGTGTAAGATTGCTAACCTTTGGCTTAAATAAATAAATAAATAAACGGAAGTAAAAATAGCTTGCGTTTTTATGGCAGGTACCATTTATAAGGTGACATATTCGTATTTTTTCCAGAAAAATCGGATTTTCTATAGAATTTATATGGCAGGTACCATTAATAAGGTGAATTAAAAAAAATTCTAACGAAAAACTTCTTTATTGGCAAAAAATCAGTCACACAAAATCTTGTCAGAACACACAAAATTTTATTAAAATTGATCGTATTTTTTCGAAAAAAAATTGGATTTTCTGTAGCGTTTATATGACACTTACCGTTAATAAGGTGATTTAGAAAAAAAATTTCTAACGAAAAACTTTACATTATAGGAAAAAAATCAGTCACACTAAATTTTATCAAAATCGATCGTATATTTTACGTGAAAATTTGAATTGTATTTAAGGCTTATTTGCCAGGTACCGTTAATATGTAAACTTATTCTGAAAAAATGAAAAACACAACCTTTGGCTATACAAATCCATTGTAAGAAATTATATAAAAATCGATCGTATTTTTCCGAGAAAAATAAAATTGTCTAAAATGCTAGTATGGCAGGTACCATTAAAAATCTACTTGTAAAAAAATTTGTTTCTCTAAAAAAATCACCGTTTTCAAAAAATCAGTCATATTAAATTTTATCAAAATCGATCGAAAGTTACAGCATCTAAGAGCTGGTACGAGCGACCCAGTCTTGCCTTTTATTTAACTACTCAATCCGAAGCTCCGGGTTCGCCATACGAAAATGAAATCGTTTTTTTTTTTAATAAAAAGCATAAATTCGCAATCACAAAACTCAGCATTTGACAATCTATGTTTGCCAGCGAGGAAGAAAAAATCTTCAGACCGAACAATGGTTGCACAGATAGATCGTGTTTAGACTGGGAAATTTGAGACGGGACTGACGAGAGTTCGTAGGCGAGAGGAATGAGGGGTGATAACTCTCGAGAGGCAGCTTGAAATTATAAACATCGGTAGCGTGAGTACTGTTCCAATTCCAAATTCAAGTTTTTTTCCCATTTTGTTCATTATCTGCTTGACTGCTCCTAACATCGCCGTATTTTCATAACTAAGCTAAATGCAGAGTGATAGAAAATTAATTCTTAGAAAAGGAAACAAATAGAAGCATAAATAATAATTTATGCATGTTATCTTCTTTTATAAAATGCACAAAATTCGAGTCGTACAACTGTCTCACTTCACAAAAATTCCACCCGCTTGAAGTGAGGCGTACTCAATTGAGGACCTGTGTAATCACGCGAGTACTCACCACGCCATACTCAAATTTCCCAGTCTAAACACGGTCATACTATGTGGGTCAACGGATTTTTTTTCGTAGAAATGTTAAACATCTTTTATAAATATTTGAGTGCAAAAGAAATTTGCTCGACAATTTATGATTTATGATAATATACGATTTCGGGATGACCAAAGTTGTGTTTTTGAAGAAGACGAGCATTGGCACCAAACATTGAGTTGAATAGAAAGGAGAAGTATAAACGTGTTTCTGTTTTCTTTAGATGTATAAATAGTATGGATGATAAAATTCTGTTAATTAAATTAAAATTAAAGAAACTCAAAACATTTATTATTTATTATTAGTTGGGTTTGTGTTTTATTTCTTTATTTTATTAATTTTTTATCCATGAACGTAAAATTTACAAACACTCCCATAAAATTATTGGCACCGCTCGGTTTTATAAGAATTGTTTTTTGTCCCTGGACTAAAAATTTGCACTTTTACAAAGTAAACAGATATTATAAAAACGTTGTTAGTTCTACAGGATTGGAGGGGATCTACAATTTTACGTCGAATTCGAACGACTAAGGTAAGAAGCACTTTTTATGACAATGATACTCTTGGAGGATTTGTCACTTCCTCGCAAGAGGCAGTGCCCCTGAAAAAATAAACATTAGATGTTATCGAAGCTGGAAGCTGGGCTTGATCCCAGACCTTCGGCGTGATAGCCCGACACACTAACCACTACGCCACGGGGCAGAACTTTCTTCTTTATGTATACTTATTTTGCAAAGTGACAACACCTAAATCATCTTCAAATTTAAATATTTGTTTAACAATATTTAAATGCTCAATTCTATTGACACCATCTTTCGTTAACTTTTTAATTAGTATATAGAATTATTTAAAATTTTACTCCAACTATTAATTCTGGAGAAAATAATTCTTTTTTTTCAATTTTATAAATAATAATTATTATATTCTGTACGTACACAGTGGTACTTGCAAATTACACACACATATTTATACAGTGGGGCTAAATATACGAAGTTTCTAATTAAATGGGCACATTACATTTTCTATGTACTTATTCGAGTTTATGTGCATTTTGACAATCAAATCAATATAAAAAAAAATAAAAAAAAAATAAATAATATAAAATCAATTGTTTACGTTACAACACTATATAGCTAATTTAAAAGTGGGGTCAATCAAAAAATGGAGCATTTTTATATACTCTTCAGTTTTTTTATTTTTTCAAATAATAAACAAAAAAAAGTATTATCTATTTAAACAAAAAATAAATATTCATTAAATAAAACAAAATAATAAAAAAAAATTTACTTTTTTTACACTTTACTATTTTGTTTTAAAGTTGTCATAGTTTTTTTTTTTCTATTTTTAGTTTACATATATTTTGTGGGAAAAACAAATTGCATTTACGCAATTAAAATATATTTTCAAAAATGTATTACTTTTTCTGTTGTCAAAACATAAATTTGGCCAATATTAATTTTTAATTTTTATGTACAAAAATTTTAATTTTGAAAAAAAATTGATTTTCGAAACAACATGTATGGAAAAATTGTAAAAACAAAATAATAAAAACTAAAATGTTGGTTTGATAAATTTACATAAATTAAAACCAAATTTATAATAATTGTGGAAAAATAAAATTCAACATGAAAAAGCAATGAACTACTTAAAAGCTGGTGGAACAAAAATATTTATTCAAACTAGGATTGTAAAAAAAAATGTATTGTTGTTATTTGTATACTTATGGAAAAGGATTCATAATAATTAAATGTTATATACAAGTTAATGGTAACTTTAGCAAAAACTTATAAAATTTAACAAGGAAACAAGTCTGCAACATTTCCGAAACGTGTAATGAATCTTGAAATGTTTCTTTGATTTTGACAATTTTTTTGTATTTAGTTGGAGACCATTGCGCTTACAATATTAGACACTGAAACATTTAAAATAACTTTAGAAGAAGATTTTCGTAGAGTTTAGATGGGTCAGTATTTCTATTTCTTAACTTATAATAGCTGACCAATAATGCCAAATCAATAGAGATGAACGAATATCCTGCTTGCAGTTTACAGAGGGAAGGGAAATAATGGTGATGTACCTAGACCAGGCATTGGATGATTGTTTGCGAATTATCTGATGATGATGACAAGTGCGTATTTTTATCGGGCATATCAACCAAAGATGCAATCTAGAACTGATTCAAATTGAAAAACATCGCGATTTATCGACTGATTTGCAAATTGTATTCGTTGATTTTGAAAAAGGCTTCGACCACGACATCTGATATGGCTAAACTTAATGCAACGAGACGTTCCGGAAATCTAGGTGTGGATTATCATAGTTATGAACGTGGAAATCATTAAAAAAAAATTAAGGTGTCGCAATCGAAGTTGGTGTACACCAAGGAAGCTTCTTGAGTGCTTTCCTTCCTATCACAGTTTTGTATTATCCAACTGAAAAAAAGGAGACAGACCCGAAAGTGGTGGTCCGAGTCGAGATAAATTATAAATTGGAGAAACTTAAATCAAACAAAATCATAAACGCAATTATTGAGCGAAGCGAAGCTTGAATTCATTTTCGAACCCAATTGATGCAATTAAGTTTTGCCGTATAATTTGATTTATGTACATATTTTCAAACAGGAATTATATGATATACGTATTTTAATACTATCTATGCATAAAAATATAAGTGTTTTCAAAAAAGAAAATCCAAACAATAAACAAAAAATTCGAATTAAATACAAATTTATGAATCCTTTTCCATTCTTTTCAATAAAGTACGTACGTAATATACAAAAGCAATTTTTTGTTTCAAATCTATTTAAATTATATATTTACAATATTTATATCAAAACAATGAACTTACCTCCGGTAACAGTTAATGTAGCAAAATCATATTCAGCAACTGTAAATCCAGCTGAATTGTGTGCGGTGATACGTAAGTTATACCATGTTGCTGGTTCGAGATCTAAGACGACGTAGTTATTATCAGGTTTGACATTGTTTGAAATTTGATTCCATTCGGTCTGATCGCGTTTCTTATTTTCAACAACAAAATGTGACATTGGACAACCACCATCTTTCCATGCTTTGAAGTGTAAGCTAACTGAGTTCGATGAAACTTCAATGAATCGTGACTTTTCTGGAGTTTTTGGTTTTTGTCCTTTTGTGCGTGTGTTTTGAATGTCAGAGGCTTCTCCAGCTCCAATGCTATTGATGGAGTTAAAGAATCAAGTTTATCTGAATAGGGATTTTTGAGAAAAAAAGGTACTTACTTATTGAATCCAGTTGCGTAAACTTGGTATCTTGATCCGCAGAATAGATTTTCAATTGTGTATTTCTGAGCTTCGACTGATACTTCAGCAGTTTCCCATTCGCCGAATTCTTATTTTGAAAAGCTTATTCAGCAACATTTCCACAAAAAAAAAAACCAATAGACTTACCTGGTTTGTAGTGCAAAGTATATCCATGGAGAGGAGCTGAATCACCTTCATGTGGCTTCAATTTAACAGTCAAGGCATCAGTTGTTGTTGCAGTAATCGAAACCTGTGGTGATTGAGGTGGAGCTAATACAATCAATTTATGAGTGATCGAATCCTTGGCAATGGAATTTTCCGCATGACATGAATACTCTCCAGCATCTTGACGGGTAGCTGATTTAATCAATAAAGATCCATCGGGCAACAATCGCATATGGTCATTTGGTGTGAATTCAATGCCCTTAATTTTCCATGTGATATCAGGAGTAGGTGATCCAACAGCCAAGCATGGCATCTTAGCATCTTCCTTAAATGTGGCAGTAAATGTATCATCGAATGAGGCAATTTTAGCAGGAACTTGATCGCTTGGCATGGCAACAATACTCTTTGAGGGTTGTCCTTCACCGATATTTGTGCTAGCTGTTACCCAGAATTCGTATGGTTTGTTCTTTTCTAATTCATTGGCTTCCAAACTCATTTGATAGTGGGGGATTTTTTTGCTCTTTGGTTCACCTTCGGCACCTTCAACTTTAGAATAGACAGTATATTGTTGGATAACACCATTGGGTTGTGCTGGTGGACGCCATGATACGAGGATGGCTTCATGTCCCATGACTAGAGCTTTAACATCGGTGGGGGCTTCAGGAACTATATTTTGGGTGAACAAAATCGATTCATTATTCATTATTTTGATTGGATATTATAACGATTTACAACTTACCATCTGGCTCAGTTTGGCAATGAATTGGAGCACTTCGAACACCATCACCTCCAGCAGTTGTAGCCAAAACTTGCATTGTGTAGTTAGTATATTTTTTCAATCCATGTAAAACAGTATCAGAGGATGCAGTCTTTTTGTAATGGCGTTTAGTTTCATCTGAATTGGAATCGATTAGTAATTAATAAAGAAAATGTTCTATATGAAAAAGAGTTTGAAGGACATCTAAAAGTTACTGCTGAATAGAATATGTGTTATTTGTGAGGAGGTACTCTGTTTTATGATACATGTAAAACAATGTGTGATTAAAAATTTTTTTCGTTGGTTGTCATTGCTTGTAAATACATACAAGATGTTTACACATGATTTTTCGAAAACAAGTGTTTGGAATTGATTTACTTTTAAGAAATGATGACAAAGGAGAATGAATAAACGCTTCAACAAATATTAATATTTAGCGTTTTTTAAGCTGAATATCGAATTAAAGTCACTTATCATCAAATTCGTCATTTTGTTTCTTTTTTTTGTTTCTTTTTTTTTCTATTAAAAAACAAGACCGCTTAAAAAATTTTAAGTATATTCGATTCGTTGAAAACCAAACGCAGTATCTCTGCTTTAAATTGGGCCACGATAAATTCTTTCTTATTCAATAAATATACAAAATACTATATAGCTTACAATTTTTGTACCTGTTTCTTTCGATTATAAATGAAACAACGTTGATAAATATATGAAACGATTGCTGAATGTAAACTAATAAGCCTCGGACGCATAGCAATTGGTGTTTATTCTTTGCTTTTGAAGCAATTTATAAAAATAAACGACGGCTTACAAGTTGCGTGTCCTATTCAAGCAATTAAAACGGTAAAACTTAAAAATCATTAGGTGAAAACGAGCTTAAGATCACATTCTAACATGTTTTGATTAAAATTTTTAAACTTCTACAAACTCTCTGAAAGTTAAACATTAAAAAAATATACTTACCATACCAGAGATCACTTGGTGCATACACAACCTTATAAGTCTTAATAACTCCATTTGCTGATTCCAATGGTGGACTGACCCATGAAACGCGAATAGTTTGTGATGTCAATGTAGTGCAGGCAGTATCACTTGGTGGTTGGCTTGGTGTGCCTTCGGCAGTGAATTGTTTCTCTTCGTCGCTCATTGGTCCAGCACCGATTTTATTAAATGCCTGAATGACAGCCGAATATTGAGTGTAAACTCTCAGATTATTCAGCTCCAAGCTGTGTTCTTTTCCTTCTTCAGTCAAAAAGTTAACAGTTTCGAAAACATATGAGCTATTAGTGTTTGATAGTTTATAGCCAACGTAGTATCCCAATATTTCTCCATTCCATTCGTTACGTGGTGGTGGCTTCCATGTTACACGCAATGTTGTCTGATTAACTGGTTCAACTTTAATATTTGCTGGTTTGCCAGATGGTGCTTCTTCGGCAGTAATGATTGTGACAGCTTCGCTTGATTGTGAGGTTCCAATGGCATTTTCGGCGACAATTCGAATATTGTATGTAGTTGCAGGGCTTAGTTTTTGTACTTGTGCTTCGGTAGTGTGTCCAGGTACCATAACTCGATCGATCTCATCCCATGATGCACGTGATCGTTTAAATTCAATGATGTATCGGTTAAGTGGAGAATTTCCATCATAGGGTTGTGCCCAGCTCAATTGTACAGAACGTCCAGATTTGTCGAGTACTTTCAAGGCATATGGCATCTCAGGAACTTCTTGAATAATCATATTTATGCTAGCATCATCGCTTCCGAAAGCATTTGTAGCAACACAGGTAAAGAGAGCTGAGTCCGATCGTTCAGTACGTTTGATAGAAAGGCTTGACATAACTCCAGTAGATAAGATTTCTTCGCGAATTGTATATCTGTTGTCGGTCTTGGGATCCAATCGCATATTATTCATGTTCCATAAAATTCCGATTGGTTTCTCTCCCTTGGCTTCGCATTGCAACACAGCTGGTTCTCCACGTCGGGCAGTTTGGTTTCGTAATTTTTCTGTGAATTCTGGTGGTGCTTGAACACTGATCATAATAACAGCAGAAAGTCCTGATCCAATTCCATTGATAGCTTCACAGAGATAGGAGCCTTCGTTGTTCTTTTGAATGTTATCGATAAGGAGGGTGCCTTCTTCTACGCGAATATTATCGTTCTTCTTGAGATCTTTGTATTCTCCAGGAGTGTCGCCTTAAAAATAAAAAAAAAATAAAGTTTGTCTGAAACCTGACATCAGAAGTATTTCAATATACTTACCAACAGCTCGCTTCCATGTGACAGATGGTTTAGGGAAGCCATCAGCTTTGCATTCAACTTTAGCATCAGATCCTTGAGCGAAAGCTTTGTCAGTTGGTTCCAAAATCCATCTTGGTGGTACTGTTGTTTGTTTAAGATTTTAGATGAGAAAAATGATACATTAGATTTTTTGAAAAAGTTCTCAAATTTTTTCAAATAAATTAAACATGCGGATTAGAAGTATTCTTCTTTTGTAACGGACGGCACGGACTATATCATTTGAAATGGTTTTTTTTTCATTAGAAGTGTAGTTACTTAAGTTTTTAAAAAGCTAAAGCATATTTACAGGCAAATTATTTTATTGTTACATTTATTATTTTTTTGAAAACCATTTCAGGGATATTTCTACAACAATATTGAAGGATTATTTTTTACCTTTAAAAATTAATAGTGTTTTAGTACTTACTGAGTAATAATATTTTATTTAATAAATAGTTATTCAATTTTGTTTATCGTTGTGTAAATACTTATATACGAACTATAATTGCTATTTCTGCAAACGGCATTTACTTAATAAGAAAACTATACCTTAGTATACAATTTGTTTATATTGAATCATTTTTAATTCATCCTACGCCCTATTTTAATCTTAAACTGCATGTATATGTACATATATATATATATCGCCGCATAGTTTGACTTAAATGTTTATTTCAGAAACTATGTTTCTACCATAAGAAAAATTGTCTATTCGTCAATATTTAATATATGACAGGTTGTTACAGTTGATCAGTATTCTTAAAAAAACTTTAAATTATCAAGTAACGGATTCGGAAAAAAAAATCATAATACAAATTTTAAACCAACTCGCCTGAATAATGGGTTTTCATTAAACTTATTATCTAAAATTCTAAGAAATTTTATAGGTTTGTAATTCGAGCCTGAATTAAAATGATATTCAAGTACAAAAAAAAAGGGCGATACAGTTTAGTTGTTATTTTTTTTAGAATAGCAGATATTTTTTAGAGCAGCCGTTCTGTGAAGTTCACCCGCAAAATATTTAGCCTGCCGAAAATCTTTTCCCTAGGAAGTTCAAAAGCTATTGGGAATTTCTCCTGTAGGAATATTTACTTCGAATCAACAGTGACATTCCAAATGAACGAGGTGTGTTTATGTACCTCTTAAAGTAACTTCAAATTGTTTTTCCATTTCTTACAAAAAAATCAGCATAGTTATGGTTTTTCAAATCTTTTTGTATTGAATTTGGCATTTTTAAAATTAAATAGTAACTGCAACTTTTAAAAATATTTATTTATTATTTTTTTGTAACATCTGCATTTTGTGCGAGAATGTTTTCTACTATTTCAAGTTCGAGAAGTTTAATTATAAAGTATAATTGAACACACCATGTTTTTTTCTCTTTCTCTCTGCTGAGGAAGTGAATTTTGTTGTAGTTAATAGCGCAATTCGAAATTGAAGTGAATTATAGTGAATCGTCATAGTCATTTCTATGAAATACAATGCAATCATAAAAAAAAAACAGCTTTGTTTCAAAATCAAGGAAATAAAAGATTCCGATTATCCCTGACGAAATCCAGGCATTTGACATATAATTATTAAGTAAAAACTTTGTTATTTATATATTTTGATAAATATATTTATCTAAGAGAAATTACTGTTTTGTTTTATTAAAAAAGTGCAAGGGGTTTTAAACTATGTAAATTTGTTATTCTTGTTAAAAGAAAGGAATCATGAACAGATGTTTTTTTTTTTTATGAACGTGAAAACCTCAAAAGCACTTTATAGCTTTTTGCTGCCATAGTTTACTTTAAAATAAAATAAACTTTTTAAAAAATACAAATAAATAATTTATTGAGTTAATACAATTCGAACAAAGAATTATTTTAACACAGTCATAATTCCTATTTTAACACTTAAAATTAAAACTTCTCCACTTTATTTTCACCAAAATATCAATTTCCACTTTAATTTTCACCAAAACTTCGATAAATATTTTTCTGCACAATGTATCTTCATATCAAATCAATGTTGGAGAATAATAATTCAGTACGTACATCTTAACCACCAATGGTAAAAAAAAGCATTAAGTTTTCCATTCGCGAGGTTATTTTTTACCGGTTGGGGTTACCGATAAGCGTTTCAAAGCTCATTTCGATTCTTGCCTCTACTTATCCATTTTCAGAACACACCTCTTTTGAATCTCCAAAAAATACTAAGCTTCCCGTTAAAAATTGAAATAATAAAAATAAAAAATAAAATTTCTTATATCCGGTTTGGATTTCCAATAAACTTAATTTTAAAAACTTATAGTGGTTTCTCTATTTTTCGATGTTTATGTGTGGTTCGGATATTAAGTAAAAGAAAAATGTGCTAAAGCTCATTTTGGTGGTTGTCACGGCTTAGTCAGTTTTTCAAAAAAATCTCAAAAAAAAAATTATGGTAGAAAAACTTAATTTTTGACGTTTGTGAAGTACAACAATTTCATCTGAGCAAAATATTTGCCTTTTTCGTACAAAATTAAGGTTATCTTGCATTTTTACAAATGTAGTTTTGACGTTTTTAGTGCGATAGAAATTTGACACTTTGTGACAGACAGATTTGGAGGAGTCCGATGTTGACGCTTGCAGAGTATTCAGCGCAAACTGTCATCGCAATAGAAATTATTAATCCCTGAAACCTTTCGGTTTTACATATGTATTCTGACCAACTTTGAGGTTTTACAGACTATGTAGTAGAAAGTAGAAAATTAATTTTGAAAACTACAATGGAATCAAAAATCACTGTGTTCTCGAGTGATTACATAACCTCACAGTCAGAACATATCTGCTTTGGCACACGGCAGCACCATAGTTGCAAGTTGCTTTTTTTTACTTTTCCAATCACACATACCTTGGCAACTTGCAGCCCAATGAGTTAGCAATTTTTCTAGTCAACTTGTAAGTTACCAATTGTACAATTGAGAACTTCAATAAATTAATAAATGATAATATACCAAGATCGAACATCAGCTCTTTTGTTTATTGGAACGCAAGTTGGAACAAACATTCGTATAGTAGTTAGAATTTGAAATGTATGATGTTTTGATAAGAAAATATAATTTTAGAAAAGCACAACGATAAACAAAATATTGAAAAATCCTAAATTATTTTGTATTTTCATATTTTACAGGCAGATATTTCATCTTTTATACAAAAATATTTTATTTATGTAACTCCTTCAATAATTGTGTAGACTTTCTTATTTGCTATAAAAATAAAAATTTAACAAAAATTACAACTAATAATTAAACTTAATAGTTAAAAAATGTTAAAAGAATTGGACAACATAAAAGGATTAAAAATTAAAGAAAAGAGCAGAATCAAAATTATAAATAAAAGCATGCACTCGAAGTGAAAATTGATAGAAAAATATTTCAAATTCTTTTCAATCAATATTCAAGTAATATATTCTTCGATCGAAACTAAGTCATAAATTAAAATGAAGGATGAATATAGGTTTGATGGATGGATAAGGATTTCGGAAGCTTTGACATAGGATTAGAGCAGAGAGGAAATAAGGTGGGATTACTGTGTTTTTTTTTTTTTTTTTTATAGGGAGTATTTTGCTGTTTGGTTTTTTTTTTTGCGATAATTGTCTTGTGAATATTTTTTTTTACTTTTTGAAATATGAAATGCACGACACATTGTCTTGTGTGTATTGTGACAAACACAGTTTTTTAGTTATATATGCGCACAAATTGCAAATTAAATTATAAAAAAGCAGAAAATGCTGTTTATAGTGTTTGTGGTTGTGAATTGCCAATTAGTGCAAAAATGTGTGCCTTTTTTTGTTTATGGTGGAATGATAGGTGTAGATGATGAGAGTGTGGAGTGCTTGTTTTTTTAGGTTATTTGTATGGGAGTTCCGCTGTTTCGCCATTTTCACACATTTATTTCTTAAGAATTCAATAAAAAAAAAACTTCTCAAATTTTGTTCAATCACTTTAGTTTGGTTAAGTTTTTCGATTTGATGATTATGCCATAGCAGATGATTGCGTTTTATTTTTTGTTACTCATCATTTTTAAATCAGTTATATAAAATATTGTAATATATATAATTTATGTACAAAGTTTGTGATTCACTGCATTTGGTGAATGATTTAATTTATGAGTAGCTTCCTATATTCAGCATCAAAATAAGCAAATTCAATTGAAAATCCCCGCTGAGTTATGATGTAATTCAGCAATTCAGCAAAATAAAATAACTAATTGAATATTAAAAAAAGATATAAGCTTAACCTTACCAAGGGTGGGAAAATTTTAAAATTATAAAATTCAGCAAAATTTCAAAAGCAGAGCGTCGGAAATAATTGTAATTCTTAGAGCAAAATTGAAGATCGAAGGAATTTTGTGAAAGTTTTTTTTTTTGTAATAAGCAAATACCATTCACAGTAAGATGGGCTGTTTGACTTGTATTTCCAGCGGAATTTGTTGCTGTACACACATATTGTCCAGCATGAACTGATGCAACCTGCTGAATCATTATCAAACTTGTTTGACGACCAACGCTCATCATTGTTGCCATTGATGATGTAATAGTTTTTCCATTTAAATACCATTCAAAAGTCAACGGCGGATCACCTTTGGTAACAATGCAAGTCAATTGGACGTAATCGCCTTCGTAACTTATTACAGCAGATAGTGATAGTGGAGCCAGGGTAGGAAGTTCTTTAACAAAAACAAAACAAAGTATTTAATAGAAATAATAACTATCACACTGTTTTAAAGTCTGCTTAAAAGTTAAGTTATTCTATTTTTAGGTATGATTGTCTTTGAATTTAAATGAACTATGCGCTTACAAAAAAAACATCATATTTAAAAAAAATTTCAAATGTGCTGAATTGTTTTTTTTTCCTTTCCGAAACTTTCAAACAGACCTATACTATCAATACAGAAAAAAAAAATGTAAAATATAATTTTTAAACAGGCCCACCCTTAACTTTCAAAGCAGCAGTCTTTCGACTTTCCCCAGCTGAATTCTTTGCTACGCATGTATAATTTCCAGAATCACTGATTGTCGCTTGCCGAATAGATAACATCAGTGTATATTCATCAATCTTATGATAAATTGATCGCAATAATGGCTTATTATCTTTAAGCCAGTATAAATCAATTGGCAAATCACCGGATGTAACCATACACATTACCCTCACCGATTGACCGCCATTGACACCATTTGCATTGAAGTGAAACTGATCGATTTGTGGTAGTTCTTTATACAGAGGAAACAAAAAAGATAAAATAAAATGGTATAAGCCAAACGTATTGTTGTTAATATAGTGATTTAATACAATTACAGTTGTCGTGATATGTTAGTTATTGTTTTTTCTTTTAAGTATAAACGGAATCCCGATGCACCAGCAGTATTTAAACAAAGATCAGGGGAAATTTTATTGCTCTAAATTAAATTTTAATAAACAAAAGCAACTTAATTTTGAATACAATTTGATTTGACTAATCGAACCAACCCTTTACAGAAAGTGTTGTTGAAACTTCAGCTTCTCCAGCTCTATTTGCCCCAACGCATGTATAGTTGCCCGCATGATGTCCATGAACACTTTCGATATTCAGCGAGCTGCTTCGTTTGCCATGCATTAAGATTTGAATGCCATTTATTGTTTGGGCCAGTTGTTCGTTGTAATACCATGTTATGTTATATGGGAAATCACCATGAACCACGGCACAAGTTAATTGAAAATAATCTCCTAGAAAGAGTGGCTCATCGACGGCGTTCGTTGGTAGGGGAGCAAGTTTAGGTGGAACTGTAGATACGTTTAAATGAGGAAAGGAAAGAAGACAGGTTATAGAGGAGAAAATGAAAAAATAACATAAAGGAATTTAAACTTAAAACTATTAATGAAAAGGGGGATATGTCCACGCTACCATTGACCACAAGTTGAGCAACGTAGTTTGAAATGCCCGCTGCATTTTTTCCATAGCAAGTATAATTGCCAGCGTGTGATCCTTGAACAGATTCTATTGTAAGCACACTGCTTCGTGAACCCATTTTAGCGACTGTTATACCCATTGTTTCAGAATTACTTTCATTCAACCGGATATCATTATAGAACCAGTAGATCAATAAAGGATGATCACCATGAATTATTGAACATTGCAAAGTAAAATAATCACCCGGAAAAAATGCATCAGCACCAGGGTAGAATGGTGCAATTTTTGGAAGAACTGGAAAATTATAATTTATTTTATTTCCGCATAAATATTGTCATTTTATTAGAAAACTTTCCAACGCAAAATCACTTTGAAATCATTTCAAAAAGTAAATTAAATTTTGTAAGCAAACTTGTCGCAAACAAAATTTGTGTTTGTAATAGACTTTCATAAGTCTTTTTGAATAAGAAATCACTTTATATTCAAAAATATAAAATGAGATTATAAGTTTGATTTTGTAAGCACACATGTCTGCAGCTCACATATTATGTAAAAAGATATAAGACAGAATATTTTAGTGTCTACATTTCTTAAGAAAGATGAATACATTCATCTTAATCATTTATTTTTATTTGAATTAGTTCTTTTTCGTTTTCTTAAATTGGTAATAAATTTTGTAAGCACACTGATCAATGGCACTCAGGCATATCAATTAGTTAAAAAACAGTTTCATTTCATTATATAGAGAGAATAGAATGAGCTGAATTCAAAATTCTTATAGATATATCGAAATTATTATGTGTCAAGTATATGTGCATTTTGTTTTCATTGTTTAGTGCATCTGCATTCCATTAATAATTTATCTGCCAAGCTTTGCTTTTTCATGCTATTTAATGTGAAATACCCACAAGCCAATTCAGCAATTCAGCATTTTATTGAATTACCTTTAAACTGTCATATCAGAAACAAAAATAGATTTGTTTACAAAATAAAAGAGAGCAATCTACGTAAGTAATTAGTTAAGCATCTAACTACTGCTTTTCTAACCATAAACACTTAATTCAGTTGTAAATGTTTGTTTTCCAGCGCGATTTTTTGCATGACACGTAAAATTCCCTGCGTGATGATCATCAACCGAATCGATTGTCAATAAACTACTCCTTTGTCCAGCTTTAATTGTTGTTATACCTAAATTCTCACTAACTTGCTGATCGTTGAGTGTCCATCGAATGAGTAAAGGCAAATCACCATCCGGAACTGAACATTGCAGTGTTAAATACTGACCAGTTTGAGCTGGTCCTTTTTCAAATGCAAATGGGATAATTCGAGGAAGGACTGGATAAACAAAATACAAAAGAAAACAAAAAACAAGAATCGTTAGAATAGACAAAAAAAATTCAGAACCTATAACTTCTAAGTGAGTTGTATAACTAGCTTTGCCAGCTTTATTTGATCCCTGACAAGTATAGTTGCCAGCATGTCTATCAGTTACACTTTCAATTGTAAGCACACTGCTACGGCGACCAAGTTTCGCTACAATTATATCTGTATCTTCTGACGAAACAATCGGTTGCATGTTAAAGGTCCACAATATATTCAGCGGCAAATCACCTTCAGTAATTGTACATTGATAAGTTATATATTGTCCTAGATGAACTGGTTGATTGCCAGATGAAAATGGTGAAATTTGTGGCGGAACTGCGGGTATGGAATGTGTGTAAACAAAGAAAGTCGAACAACACAAAGAAAAAGTAAAAAAAAAAAACAAACTCTTAAAAATAGAACAATAACCATTGACAACTAATTCAGCAGTATACTCATTGGATTCAGCTTGATTTTTTGCTCTGCATGTATAATTGCCAGCATTCCGGCCATTTACCGAATCAATTGTAAGCACACTGACTTTCTTGCCGATTTTCGATGTTGTTATGCCAGAAAATGTATTCAGCGCATAATCATTGAATAGCCAGATAATGTCGATTGGAAGATCTCCTTTCGATATTGTACATTGAACTGTCACCGAGTCTCCAAAATTGGCAGGCTCATCTCCGAAGAAAAAGGGTGTAATTTTTGGTGGAACTGGAGGGATTTTTTAAGGAATAAAAACAAATTTTATACTGAGGAATCGAAATACTTAAGATAGAGATAATTTATTGAAGAAAATACCATTAACAATTAAAACAGCCGTATGCGAAGCAACACCAGCTGAGTTACGTGCGCGACAAGTATAATTCCCAACATGGCCAGCATTAACTGAATCAATCGTTAATACACTAGCACGTTTACCACTTTTTAAAATTGTTACACCTGCGTGAAATGAACTCATTGTTGCATTGTTCAGTAGCCACTCGATATTGATTGGCATATCACCCGAAGAAATAATGCAGTTAACAGAAACTGTGTCTTCAAAACTGGCTGGCTCATCGCCAAAATCGAAAGGAACAACTTTAGGTGGAGCTGCATTTTATTAAAAACAACAAATAATAGTAAAAATCAAAACATGTTATCAAATAATCAACCCCTACGGGACTTATATTATAATTTGAATATTTGCTGAATTGTATAGTTCCAGCTTTTAAAGTTATGTAAGCTTTATTATATTTTCGAAAGAAAAAAAACCTGCATAATATGGAATTTAAATTATATTCAGCGACAAGAGGTATTTGAAGAAAAGAACATTTTCAGAAGGAAATTGTATAGCTGAATAGCTGAAAACTATTCAGCACTTCTAAAACAAGAATTCAGTCTTTGTTGCTATTACAGAAAGAAAGACTACTCTGGATTAAAAATTAAGAATATACAATAAGGGTTCGATAGAATGTTTTATCTCAAAACGAATATCTTTACTTTATTTAAAATCTATGAATCTTACATACATGTTTGAAAACGTGTCTTTAAACTTAAAAACTCACTTATTTAAACAAATACTGCTGACAAAATAAAGCATTAACATACAAAAAGCTTACGTTTTCACAAAAAAGCAATATTTATATTTATACGTAAGTAAAAGCAAAAGCGTTACGTAATATCTTCCAGAAAAGAGCATCATTTATTAGCGTTAAGCATAAAAGCATATTTATATTTATAAGCAATGACATGCAACTTTTCAGGAACTTCAAGGGTTCAATTTAATTCGGATCGATGAACTAAAATAAAAAACAAATTTTCAAATCATAAAACAATTTTGTTACAATTTCATTTCAAGTACCATTAACAATCAATTGAGCTGTATAATTAACTGCTGCAGCATGGTTTTTAGCCTTACACGTATAATTTCCAACGTGTCCAGCATGCACAGCATCAATCATCAAAACGCTTAAACGTTTTCCCATTTTCGATGTAGAAACACCAGAATATGAATTTATTGGATAATCATTGAAAAGCCATTCAATGTCAAGTGGTAGATCACCACTTGATACAAGACAATTAACAGAAACTGAATCTTCGAAATTTGCTGTCTCATCACCGAAATCAAAATGAGTAATTTTTGGCGCGACTGTAAGGATGATGTATATATAATGAATGTTTGTGTGAGTGTAAGAAAAGTGCGAAGTTGACAAACAAAAATGTTGTACATTGTAATTGGAGCTTTGAAATCATATAAAATAAATATTAAACATGTGCTGAATAGTATTTGTAATCAATTCAGCGAATTTATTATAATTTTGTTCAAATGTTTTTGAATCAGGAGACAAACAGAATATATTGAAATGAATGTAACTTTAAATCAATAAATAAATAAATTGAATGTAAGCACAGAAAAACTGGTCAAACCATTAACCACAAGTTGTGCCGAACTCGTTGCTGAATTAGCTGGATTTTTAGCTTTACATGTATAATTTCCAGCGTGTCGTGCATGAACATTATCGATTGTAAGAATACTTGTACGTTTTCCACCTTTGACGACAGTGACACCCGAATACGAGTTGATAGGATAATCATTATAAAGCCATTCAATATCGATAGGTTGATCTCCAGATGATATAAGACAAGTTACAGAAACCGAATCTTCAAAATTTGCTGGCTCATCTCCAAAAATGAAGGGAACAATGTTTGGAGGAACTGTGTACATAAATATAAGCTAAATTATATTCAAATTCAGGTAATGAATCAATGATCTTAAATTTTCTTAACCAAATACTATTTTCGAATACCATGTAAACAACAAAGACGAGATAGATTAAGCGACAGCAGAGGAAGGGAAAAAATATGTGTAAAAAGTAAAAAAAATCTACAAATTCATAACAAGTTTTAACCATTCACTATTAATTCCGCAGTGTATTCACTAGCTGCTGCTTTATTTTTCGCTTTGCATGTGTAATTTCCGGCATGTCCAGCATGAACCGAATCGATTGTTAGCAAGCTAGTACGTTTTCCACCACGCAATACAGATATTCCAGCGAAGATGTTAACAGGCTGACCATTAAATAACCACTCAAGATCGATAGGCAAATCCCCGGATGAAACTAAGCAATTCACAGATACTGAGTCTTCAAAATTTATTGGTTGATCTCCAAAATTGAATGGTGCTAAGTTTGGAGTAGCTGAATACAAGACATAAATTGAAAAAAAGTTGTAAGCGAACTCCCACAAATAACAAGAATATAAAAATGTTAGATAACGAACAAAAAACATTTGTAACTATCAATTAAATATAATTCAGCTGACGAATGTTAAAAAATTGAATCGATATCTGGTCTCCAAAATTTCGTGGCGTTAGATTCAGTGGCACTAAGGTAGTTGGAAGTGCATTATAACTTTACCAAATAAAAATAAATTACTATATGTTTCAAGTGTGTGATAAAAGTATTAGGACTATGTGTGTAAGCGGACTCGTAGGAATAAATCAATTTGAAAATATTAAAATATTAGACCATTTTCTACCATTCACAATCAAATCAGCTGTAAAATTTGCTGAATCAGCTTCATTTTTTGCTATGCAAGTGTAATTTCCAGCATGACCACCATGTACTGAGTCGATTGTCAATATACTTGCTTTTCTTCCTCCTTTTACAATTGACACTCCTGTGTAAGCATTTATAGGTTGCCCATTAAAAAGCCAAATAATATCCATTGGCAAATCTCCGATGTAAATAAGACAGTTAACCGAAACAGATTCCTCAAAATTAACAGCATGATTACCAAAATCAAAGGGAGCTATTTTGGGAGGGACTTTAAAAAAAAGATTAGAAATTTATTAGGGAATTAGAAACGTTAAATAAAATAAAATAAAAATCTAAGCTGATTTTTCATAAAATACCCTTCACAACCAATTCAGCAGTGTAATTGGCTGACGCAGCTGAATTTGATGCAACACAAGTATAATTTCCCGCATGATTAGCTCTTACATAATCGATTGTCAGGGCATATGTTCTTTTCCCAAATTTAGCAGTAGATATATCCATGTGTTCATCAAGAGCGCGACCATTGTGTAACCAAACAAATTTAATGGGAAAATCACCAGAAGTAACCAAACATTGAACACTAGTTGATTCACCGAAATTTGCCGGTTCATCACCAAACGTGAAATGAGCGATTTTTGGAGGGACTTTTAAGGGAATAAAACAAAAAATAAAAATAATTGTATGAGATTTATTAAAATAAGAGATAAATTTAAATTTTAACCATTAACTACTAATGCAGCTGAATATTCAGCTGAATCAGCTTTATTTTTTGCTTTGCATGTATAGTTCCCTGCATGCCCTCCATGCACTGAATCTATAGTTAGTACACTTGTTCGTTTTCCATTGCGCATCACAGATATTCCAGCGTATACATTCACTGGTTCACCATCGAAAAGCCAAAATATGTCTATTGGCAAATCTCCAGACGATATAAGACAATTAACAGACACAGAATCTTCAAAATTTATTGGGTCCTGGCCAAAGTCAAAATGTGCAATTTTCGGTACAGCTGCATAGGTTAAACAATTTAAAAGGGTTAACATTCCCTATTAAAGTTGTTTAACGAATTTTAAGATACTATAAAAGTTTTGTGTCATGTGTAAATGAAAATGTATGTGTTTGTATTTTGTAAGCACTTAAGCGGAAGTAAGCAGAATTGAAGAAATGTACAGGAAATTAAAAAAAACATGTGTTAAATACCATTTACAACTAATTCAGCGGTATATGACGTTTTATCTGCTTCATTTTTCGCAGTACAAGTGTAGTTGCCAGCATGACCACCATGTACTGAGTCAATTGAAAGTAAGCTTATTTTCTTTCCCCCCTTAACGATTGTTACTCCAGTGTAGGCATTGATTGGTTGTCCGTTGAAAAGCCACCAAATGTCCATTGGTAGATCTCCAAGGTATATCAAGCAGTTAACTGAGACTGATTCTTCAAAATTCACAGCATGGTCACCAAAATCGAATGGGGCTATTTTCGGAGGGACTTTCAAAAAAAGTCAAATTAAAAAAAAAGGAATAGACTAAACGAATATGAATGGAGATAGAAATGAAATCGAACTAAGCAATTGAAGTACGACTAAAATTTGCTGTGCCTGTAATATTTCGCATGTACAATTTCCATTTTCTTTAACAAAAATGATAAATTAGAAAAATTAAACCCAACATATTAGTTGACATATAAGTATATTCATCCATTCTTTGTCCATACAATAACCGACGAAGTTTCACAGGAGAATCTTAATATACAAGCACTGCACACTTCTCGACTCACCACATCGCTAAAATCAAAATAAGTACATTAGTACAATTTTCCGAAAATGTTTGGACTGATAGGATTAGACAAAAAACAAAAATAACAAATTAAAATAATTTAAAAAAAAGACAAACCATCTACTCTTAATTCAGCAGTATGATTAACCCTGCCCGCTCTATTTTCAGCAATGCATGTATAATTGCCAGCATGCTTTGCGGAAACTGCTTCAATTGTCAAATCGTGAATACGTTTTCCTCGATGCGATAACAAAATTTCTAAATATGGTTCCAGTTCTTTGTTGTTCAGCTTCCATGAGACATTAACTGGTAGATCACCACCAGCAATTGTACATTGCACAGATACTAATTCCCCGTAATTTATAGAATCATCTCCAAATGAAAATGCAGATATTTTTGGCAAAACTATAATATAAAATAAATTAAAATCAAATTAATTCTAAATGCTTAAAATGGCGAAACAGCTGAACATGGGTGGGATTCAAGGGACTCGAAGCAGATTATAAGTACTTCTGATATAAGCACATAACAAACCATTGACTATTAGTTCCGCTGAATGATCAACAGATCCAGCTGAATTGCTGGCAATACATGTATAAATTCCTGCATGTTTAGCTTCAATTGCATCAATCATTAAATTATTTATTCTTTTTCCTCGTTTTTCGGTCATAATTTCTAATTCTGGAACCAATGGATGTTTATTCAGCGTCCACATAACTGATACAGGTAAATCTCCACCAGATATTGTACAATGCACAGAAACAGGTTCACCAAAATTTAAAGGTATATCACCAAATGAAAATGGGGAAATTTTCGGAGGGACTGGTTGTTAAAAATAAAGAAAAAAGAAAAAAAAAAACATAGTTATAAATATTTTTTGCAAACCATTGACAATAAGACGTGCTGAATGTGCTGTAATTCCAGCTTTGTTTTTTGCATGACACGAGTAAACTCCCGAATGGTGTCCCGCTACTGATTCTATTGTTAACACATTAACCCTTTTTCCAATTCGTGACATTGATATATCGTGAAAAGAATCAATTGTGGCATTATTAAGTAACCAACTGACATTAATAGGTAGATCTCCACCTAAGATTGTACACTGAATTGATGCTGGTTCACCAAAATTTAAAGGTTCCTCGCCAAAATCAAATGCGGCTATTTTGGGGGCAACTATTGGAGAAAACAGATGTAAAAATATTTTTTTGTTTTAGTGTTTCAAAACGCAGTGCTCAAATTTTAAAATATTTCTGAGGCTTTCGTTTTAAAGAAGGATGATATAATAATTCAGCTAAGCTGAATTAACTTTAAAGTGTTTAAGATGACTAAGTACTAAATTTCGATATTTTTTTGGGATGAAATTGATTTTAATGACCCAAATCAATTCTACGAACCTATTTATTATAAACGAAGAATGATTCAACAGTTATTCAACCTTTGCTGAATATTATTACGTTTTCACATATGATTGAAAGAAAAGCAAGAATTTATGAGTCAGCAATAAGCGTGTATAATTCAGCAGATCTTCAATTGCTTAAGCATAATGATAATATGAGGTGTAGATTTAGATGTTGCTATGTTAAGCTATTCAGGCAAATTTTAACCAATCCGCTGCCAATAAACTTGTTTTGACCAATTACTAACCGACAGAAATGGTGCATTCTGTAGAGTTGGATATACCAAAATTAATTGGTATGCTCTCAAGTGGTATTATTACGAAGTGGCAATAAATGAACACAAAATATTGTATGTTAGTTATGAAAAAAACTACAAGTTTGATTAATTTGTTAAGCTTAAATATTTGAAAGAAAACCAAAAGATAATACAAAATATAAAACCATGCCACCATTAGATGATTTTAGAGTTTATTTTAAATACCATTGACTGTTAAATTTACACTATGCGACGAATGGCCGGCAAAATTTGTTGCAGTACATATATAAGTGCCTGTGTGAGCCGGTGTTGCTTTTGGAATTGATAGAACACTTGATTTACTGCTTACACGATTTGTTCGCATAACTGGTTGAATTTCGTTCAATCGATTATCGCCTGAGTATCGCTGAAAACTCCAATTTATTTGTATTGGTCGATCACCTTTTGATATTTGACATATTAAATCAATGGAGTCGTCTGTATTTATTATATCGTCATAGTCAAAAGGTATAATTTGGGGTGCAACTAAAGGAAAAACAAAGAGTAAAATACATTTCTTTTATCAATTTTCTTGAGCCAAATACATTTTTTCCGTGCTGAGTAAAAAAAATCTAATTTTTGATGTGTGTATTTTATTTACTTCATTTAGTTTTTTAGATTTATTAATTCTTTTTCGCGGCTGAATATACGTTTATCCATTTTTATTGGTCAGATATGACTGTGGTCTTTTTTAATAATGAATATATTCATTCATAGTTACCCTACTCGTCTAAGCAACCCTAAACCTTTCTACCCCCATTTAATTTTTCTCATCTTAAACCTTGCTATATTTAATTTGATTTAAAGATATGATTGTACCTATACCAAGATTCATTGAGCTGTCTACTAACATCGCTTTTAATGTTGTTTGTATAAACGATCAAAAGTTATAAGCTTTCCATTTTCGTACTGCTGAATACAGTAATACGGAGCTGAATATAATGATAATACCTGTTTTCTTATTAACGTGGCTCAGAACGTTCTTTTTACTATTATATTGTGAGCATTTGTGAGTGTTTGTGTATTTTTTAATTTCAATATTATGGGATTTTAACAAAAACACAATAAACAACATTTAAAAAATAATAGTGCAAACTAAAATAACACTTAATTTGTATAAAAGAAATGTGTCTGTCGAACCATTTACGAACAATTCAGCACTATATGAGCTTTCACCAGCGCTATTTGCGGCAATACAAGAATAATTTCCACTATTCTCGGCCTTAACGGACTCCACAGTCAGCAAACTTATGCGGTCACCAATTTTACTTGCCATCAAACCCATGTGCGAGAAAATTGTTAAATTGTTGTGTGTCCAACGGATTTTAAGTGGCAAATCACCTTTTGAAACGTGACAAGTTAACTGAACACTATCACCGGAATTCGCTTCATCATCGAAGCTGAATGGATGTATGGAAGGAAGTACTATTGCGATATTGTCGGATAGGTTGCGAGGGATAAAAAAAAACAAAAAGTAAATTTAAAACAACATATTTTTTTGATTATAACCATTGACTTTTAATTCAGCTTGAAAAACATTTTGTCCTGCAATGTTTCTTGCAATACAAGCGTAAACCCCACGATGATTTCCTGATATATAATCGATATTCAGCGTACTTGATTTCGATGACATTCGCCCCAGAATTATATCAAAATCACCACTAATCAAAGTTTTATTATTGTGGGTCCAAGTTATGTTGATAGGAAGATCACCTTTTGTTACCGAACATTGTACTCCCATACTGTCACCAGAATTTGTTGCCTCATCTCCAAATGAGAATGGAAGGATTTGGGGTGGGACTGACAATGGATAGACAAAAAATAATGAAAATAAATACAAAACTAAACCTCTAACTTTATTTAATAATTTTAATAATTATAAGTTCTACCATTGACAAGTAATTCAGCGGATTGTTCAGATGATCCCGCTTTGTTTATTGCAATACACTTAAAAATCCCACGATGATGATCACTTATGGAATCAATACTTAATGAACTTAATTTCTGTGACATTTTCATAATTCTGATTCCACTTAGCTCGTTAGTAATAGGTTTATCATTAAGTGACCATTCGATTTTTAGTGGTAGATCACCCTTAAAGACCATACATTGTACAGCAGTACTGTCACCAAAATTCGATGGCTCCTCACCAAACATAATAGGCAAAATTTGTGGTGGAACTGATCAGAAGGGAAAGTGGATTAAACTTATTAAAATATAGCAAATAATAAGCAAATCTTATAAAATAACACAATGAAAAGAAATAAAATATTTTTCTACCATTAACAAGCAATTCAGCAGATTGTTCAGCTGATCCAGCTTTATTTTTTGCAATACACTTAAAAATCCCACGATGATGATCATTTATTGAATCGATACTTAACGAACTTAGTTTTTGTGACATTTTCATTATTCGAATACCATCAAGTTCATTTGTGATTGGTTTGTCATTTAACGACCATTCAATTTTTAATGGTAGATCACCTTTAAATACCATGCAGTTGACAGCTATGCTATCACCGAAGTTCGAGGGTTCTTCGCCGAATATTATTGGCATTATTTGTGGCGGAACTGATTAAGAGATGAAAGTTTTGTTAAAAAAAAATTAAACTAGCCAAACGAAAAGTGATAACAATATTATTGAGACGATTGGGATGCTTTTATATGATTCCAGTTAAATTTTACTGAAATATTTTAAGGTTGAACGCTTTCACCGAAGATGGCACCACCATCAAATTCGAATAATGAGAAGAAGAACTTAAAACAAAATGACGAAACAGCGTAGAAACTAAAATCTTTTTTAAATTTAGACTCAACTTAAAATGTCCTACTTATTTGCAACGTATTGATAGACAAACCATTGACTTGCAACTCAGAGGTAAATTCACTACTTCCAGCGTTGTTTGTAGCGATGCATTTGTAGACTCCTCTATGTAAGGCTTCAAGGGAATCTACATTAAGTGAACTTGTTCGCTTATTCAGTCGAAGTAAACTGAAGCCATGTTCACCATTAATTATTGGTGCTGAATTCAACGTCCAACGAATTTCTATAGGCAGATCTCCTTTTGGTACAACACAACTTGTACTAGCTATTTCACCAATATCAGCAGTTTCTTCGCCAAAATAAAAGGGAAGCACTTGGGGAGGAACTAAAAATACCAGAACAAAAGTAAAATCAACCAAAAATTATATAATATAAGAAGCTCCTAAAAAACGTAGAATATTCTGCTAAGAACAAACCATTAACTTGCAATTCAGCTAAGTACTCATGAGTGCCTGCCTTGTTTCTGGCAATGCATTTAAAAACTCCTCGGTGTCTTGCATCTAGCGAATCAATATTCAATGAGCTGGTACGAGGATTCATTCGAAATAATGTAAATCCATGTTCACCAGATATAACTGGTGCTGAATTTAATGTCCAATGAATTTCTATTGGTAGATCACCTTTGGTGATCATACACTGTACACCAGCTACTTCTCCAGTATTTGCTGGTTCATCACCAAAACTGAATGGCTGAATTTGGGGTGGGACTTTGGAATAAACTCAAATCAATAACAAGGAAACCTATTTTATAAAAAAAAAATAAATTAGTGTAAGCTAGTCATCACAAACCATTAACATGCAATTCAGCGGAATACTCAGATGTTCCCGCAATATTTTTTGCAATACACTAATAGATGCCACGATGTTGTGCTTCTAGATATTCAATGCTTAATGAACTGGTGCGTAGATTAACTCGTGATAGAGAAAAACGTTGTTCGCCAGAAATGATTGGAGCTGAATTGAGAGTCCACCTTATTTCTATAGGTATATCGCCCTTAGTAATCATGCAAAATACTCCTGTTACTTCACCCGTATTCAATGGATCATCACCAAAACTAAATGGCTGAATTTGAGGCGGTACTTTGGGAATAACAATATAAACATCAGGAAATCAACTTCAAAGAAAATGAAAACACTACAAAAAAAAAAAATTTATTCAGCTACATGACAAACCATTGACATGTAATTCGGCAGAAAACTCATTAGTTCCGGCTATATTTTTTGCAATACATTTAAAAACTCCTCGATGTACAGCGCCTAATGAATCAATATTAAGAGAACTTGTGCGTGCATTCATTCGCGAAAGAGAGAATCCATGTTCCCCTGTGATTATAGGGGCTGAATTTAAAGTCCAGCGGATTTCTATTGGTAAATCTCCTTTAGGAACTAAACAGAACACAGCTGCCATTTCTCCAGTATTAGAAGGTTCGTCACTAAAGGAAAATGGCTGGATTTGGGGTGAAACTTAAAAATAAAAAAGAATTGTAAGGCAAGAAATAAACCAAAGCATTTAATGAAATAAAAAAAAAACTTAAATTGCATTGACAAACCATTGACTTGCAATTCAGCATTGTATTCAGAATATCCTGCTGAATTGTTTGCAATACATTTATAGTTCCCTCTATGGCCCCCATCCAAGGATTCTATATTAAGCACACTAGCTCGCTTATTCATTTTCAGCAAACTAAATCCATTTTCTCCGTTAACAATTAATGCTGAATTTAAAGTCCAATAAATATCTAGAGGCAAATCTCCTTTTGGTACTATACATGTTACGCTAGCGATTTCACCGCGATTTAGCGGTTCTTCTCCAAATGAGAATTGAGCTACCTGAGGAGCGACTAAAATGTTTGTATTTATTTAATGACGAAATGGCAAGGAAACGGAATGATGCATTAATATTTGACTTTTCAAATAACAGTATAGTTTGAATCCGAATACCTTAAGTATTATTTAAAACAAATGGCGAAACAGGGAAACAGTAGAAAGTTTATTAAGTTGTTTATTGAGACTGTACTTCAGCAACATTTTTGGAGGTGCAGAATTGAACAGGAAAATTGCTTTACGAAATAGCTGAGTAAGAATACTGAAATTCGATTTAGTTTGAGATTTCACAACTTTTTTGAGTACGTGTTCTTTGAGAGCTTAATGAGGACCTTAAAAAAAACTAATCTGATAATAGCGGGAAAAGTAGTAATGATGGAAAATTTGACAACTCATAATCGCAAACTTATACTATTGCTCTTAGTTTTACAAACCATTTACTCTGAGTTCAGCTATGTGCTCAGAATACCCAGCTGAATTGTTTGCAATGCACTTATAGAGTCCTCGATGTGCAGCTTCTAGTGCATCAATATTTAATACACTTGATCGCTTACTCATTTTTATAACGCTGAATCCATTTTCTCCATTTACAATTAACGCTGAATTTATTGTCCAAAAAATATCAAGTGGCAAATCACCTTTTGGTACCATACAAATTGCACTAGCAATTTCACCACGATTTAAAGGCTCTTCACCAAACGAGAATGGAGAAACCTGTGGAGGAACTTAAGGAAAATATGCGTAAGAATGACGAAACAACGTGGAAAATAATTAAGACATATATAGAAAGCGAAATCCTTTATGTTGCTTACAATAAATAAGTTCGTTAATTCTACGGAGACAAACCATTAACACGCAATTCAGCTGCATGTTCGGACAATCCAGCTAGATTTATAGCTATACATCTATAAATTCCCCTATGTATTGCTTCTGCTGAATTAATATTTAAATAACTTGTACGAGGATTCATTTTCATAATTGTATATCCTTCTTCACCAGAAACTATGGGTGCTGAATTGAGTGTCCAGTGAATATCGAGTGGTAAATCTCCCTTTAATACAGTACATACAACGTTTGCAGTTTCACCGTTATTTAAAGGCTCCTCGCCAAATGAAAATGATGACACTTGTGGTGGTACTTTAAAAGAATTTAAAAAAGTTGTAGAAAATGGCAAAACAGCGAAGGAATTGAAGAAAGTTTTCAGCTTAATATTACTTAGACAAAATATTCTGCAAATTTATTTGTTTTTACAAAACCAACCATTAACTTGTAATTCAGCTTCATATTCAGCAATGCCAGCTAAATTTATTGCAATACACTTATATGTTCCTCTATGTTTAGCTTCGAGGTAGTCAATATTAAGGTAACTAGTACGAGAATTCATTTTCATAATAGTAAACCCATCTACGCCTGATATAATAGGCGCTGAATTGACAGTCCAATAAATATCCAAAGGTAAGTCACCTTTTGGAGCAATACAGTTTACACTTGTGACATCGCCCATATTTAAAATTTCATCACCAAAATTAAATGCCATTATATGCGGACGAACTAGAATATTTGAATATTTTTTTTTAATTCCTTTGACTTAACTAAGGGTATTATGGAAGGAAAACTAAAAAAATACAAAAAAAAAAATCAAATAACGAAGAATTATGTCTGAAATCTAACCATTGACGTGTAATTCAGCTGAATATTCAGCAAATCCTGCTTTATTATTTGCTATACATTTATATGTGCCACGATGTTTGGCTTCAAGTAAATTAATATTTAGCGAACTAGTCCGAGGATTCATGCGAAATATAGTAAAACTGTCTTCACCAGAAACTATTGGGGCTGAATTCAATGTCCAGTGAATATTCATTGGTGTATCTCCTTTTGATACCATACATTGAACACCAGCCATATCACCATTGTTCATTGCTTCATCTCCAAAGCTGAATTGCATTATTTGTGGGGGAACTTTGAGGAGGAAAATAAACGAAAGGAAAAACATAATCAACAAAAACGCACAACACCTATTTGATGAAAAAAAAAGTTCAGCGACCGTTGACTTTTAGCTCAGAGCTATATTCAGCAAATCCAGCTGCGTTTTCTGCAATACATTTAAATGTTCCACGATGTTCTTGTTCAACATACGCTATATTCAGCACACTTGTCTTTGCTGACAACTTCAATATAGTAATTCCATCTTCGCCAGTTACAATAGGCCGGGAGTTCAACGTCCATTTAATTGTAATAGGCGTGTCTCCTTTCAATATCATACATTGTACACCAGCACTTTCCCCAGTATTGGTTGGATCATCACCAAATGAAAATGGCAACACTGATGGAGGAACTGAAGATGGGTAAAACAGAGGATGATTGAAATAAGAGGGATAAAATTAGCTAAAGCAAAAATTCAAATAACGAACAATTTGAAAGAAATATTTTGTTTGTAAATACCATTGACATACAATTCAGCTGAATGATCCACACTCCCAGCTGAATTTGATGCCACGCATGTGTATACACCACTATGACGTGACCTCGCAGACTCTATACTAAGAATGCTAATACGTTGGCCAGAACGTGTAACTAACATTCCATCGTTTGAACCAAAAATGCGATAACCGTTAAATTTCCAATAAACGTCGACAGGAAGATCTCCTTTAGTAACAGCACAATTGACTGTAGCCATATCTAACGCATCCACTGGTTCTCCAAACTCGAAGGGAAGAATTTGTGGAAGCACTTGGTAAAAGGATACAAAGGAGCATTTGGTTGTGAAATAATAAGAACAAACAATATTTTTTTAAACAAAAACATCGAAAACATCAATTTTAAAATAAAATTTCGAAATAGTTAACCATTAACTGCCAACATAGCTGAATGCTTTATAACTCCAGCTGAATTTGTTGCAACGCATGAATAATTGCCCGCATGCCTAGCTCGAACTGATTCTATACTTAAAACACTTATACGCTGACTATTTCGAGTTACAACAACTCCATCATTAGTGAATACCTTTCCTCCATTCTTGGTCCAAATAACATCAATGGGAAGATCTCCCTTATTAACAGTGCAGTAAGCTGAAACCATATCCAGCTCGTTGATACTTTCAGTTCCAAAGTCGAAGGGCATAATTTGTGGCAGGACTTTTACCAAAGGAAAGAGACGGTGTTGGAATGAAACGAAAAACAAAGACAAAGGCAGAACATAACATAATCCAACGACTCAAACAAAATGGCTACATTAAAACTTAAGGAAAAACAAAAGAGACCATTAACTCTCAATTCAGCAGTATGAAAAGCAGCACCAGCAGCATTTCGAGCGACACAAGTGTAATTCGCTCGATGGCGAGCATGTACCGATTCAATACTCAGCATTGTTATACGCTGAGTTGTTTTTGAAATCAAAATTCCATCGTTTGTCGATAATTTACGCCCTGAATTCGGTGATGGGGCTGTTGTCCAATAGAGCTCGAGCGGCAAATCCCCTTTGTTTGCTGTACATGTAGCTGATACCATGTCATACATGTTTATTGTTTCTTCGCCAAAGTCAAAAGCAACAATCTGTGGTGGAACTACGAAGAATTGTGATAAAAACCAACGTTGTTTTAAACGAAGATATATTCCCAACGATGATTTCGATGAATGTGCATTATATTTTCCCCAAAAAAATCATAGCTGACATCATTTTGTTTTTTTTTTTTCAAATTAGGACAAGAGTATTAATATACATCAGACAAACAGACACATTTTTATGATTTATAATATTGATGTCAGCTATTTTAATAAACATTTGTAAAAAATAAAAAAGCTTACCCATAACTTGCACTTCTAGTGATCCACGTGCGGAATATCCTTCAGCATTTTTCGCAACGCATGTGTAGGTAGCTTGATCTGAGTTTCTTTCAACATTTTCGATGATGAGTGTTCCATTGGGAAAGACTTTCTGTTTTCGATTGATTGGAAGAGCACGATTATCTAAAATATTTATTTAAATTTATTGTTGTTGTTTATTGAAACATGTGAAATGAATTTAAATTCTGCTGAATATCAAAAAAATTTATTCAGCGCGTAGAAAACAAATCTTCAACAGATGATTGTTGTGGTATTCATTGAACACATTTTTTGAAATACACATTTTTGTTAAGGAAAAGGTATACCTTCATAATTCGCTCAAACTGAGTATTTAATACAGAAACTATGAATTTATTCTTAAAACACAAAAGAATATCCGCTGAATATCATTTGGTTGTAATTAATGGTTAACTTACCTCGTTCCCATACAATTGAATCAATTGGATATCCAGCGACTGGGCATGTCACAATTAAATTCTCTCCAGCAACAATAGCTTTCTTTTCCATTTGCCTAATATAGGGCAATCCATAAACGTTTAATTTAGCAGAATGTTCGGCAATACCAACTTTACTGCTTGCAATGCACTTATATAAACCGCCATCGTTAGCATGAACTGAAGTAATATTCAAATACGAAACAACATCTCCATTAACTGTTACATATTGTCCAACTTGATATCTGTCATTATTAGCGATTTTCTTTCCATCCAATTCCCATGATATTTCAGGCGTTGGATTACCACCAGCAACACACTTCAAAAATACACTTGGTCCGGGATGCATAGTTTCTTCTTGGAAAGCTTGACGAATAACAGGAGGATCAAAACGACCGCCCAATTTCAATTCAGCGCTAGCTTCAGCACTTTCCTGATCATTGCGAACGAAACACTGATACATGCCCTTGTCTTCTTTCTTGACTGATTCAATTCGCAGCACTGGATCACTGTGTCCGATTTTCTTGCCATCTTTAAGCCAGCTTACTGTTTTGATTGGATTTCCTGTATATTGACAAGTAAAAACAGCTGGACGTCCGAAATCAACGGTTTGAGTGGGTGGATCAATTTTTGCTGCTAATGGTGCTGTCACTGTAAGGACTGTTTCAACACTTTCACCACCAACTGAATTGTTCACAACGCATAGATATTTGCCCGAATCTTCGACAACAGCATCTTTGATAATCAGGGTGCCGGATACTTGCTTAACACGTTCGTTCAAAATAACGGCTTGTTTGCGGGTTGTTGCTTCAATAAACTTGTACCATCTGTAATTATAAATAAACAAAATATTATGCGAGTGAAACAAATGAACGCATGAAGTTAGATGAGAAAATGAAATGCGAGCTATGAAAATTACGTTTATTTTGGCTAGATGCGTGAAAGAAGTTTTTAAGCGCGAATTTATAATTTTTTAACAAAACGCCGGTGAATTTGCAAGCGCGTAGTTTTGTTTGTTATCAATGATTTTTTTCCGTAAATTTTATATCTTTTAAAAATATTGAAGCTTTAATCGTAAGAAAATGTGATAATTTGAAATGAAGAACAAACGTTTCAGTGTGAAGAAAAATAGAAAACGTGCATTTTTTCGAATAATGCTTATATTTGCGTGTTTATTTTATTGCGTTTTAAATTTACTGTATCAAATTTTATAAGCACACTCTTTTATCGATCGGCCAACTAGTAAACAATGTACTTACGCCTTTCGCTTAAGGAGATTACATATTTCTTTGAAACAACAGTAGATTCATTTTGTAAGCGCGTAGCTGTTAACATTTTATTTAATATTTTCAATAAAACTTGATATGATTTTTATAACGTTTATTATCAGCCATGCAAATAATAACTTAAAATAAAATAAAAGCAATAAAATTAAGTTAACAGCATTTCATTTTCTCAGAGCTAAATTAATATAAGTATGTAATTTTTATGGGGATTCCTAAGCAGACAAATGTGGAAGACAATCGATGATAAAAAGAAAACATTGGAAAATAGAAATCCACAAAATTAGATTGGCTGCTGAATAGCTGAATGCAAATATTAAGAGACCTATGTATTGGAACTGGATACGCCTGTCCGGCACAAAGTCCAACAAAACTTTCGCCCAATGGCACCTCTTTTATGTCAATACTTTTGGAAGAAACTCTAGGTTTGACGTGCCCAACAGGTTCTAAAAAAATGGTTTATTTTCCTGAAACTTTTTTATTAAATCAGCAAAACTTATGGAATGTTGGAATAAGTAACTATGTAACTACGAACTTTACCTAAATGCAGGCATTGGATAAGCTTGACCGAGACAAAGTATTGAAAAACTCTTTTGATATCCAACTGTAATTTCTTGTAAGCGGTCACCTGATATTGTTGGAGATACACTTCCCATCGGCTCTAGGTGAAAGTTACCAGAAATAGATTAATTTGCCAAAAAAATTAATTTAAGAGTTCCTATATGTTGGGATGGGTATTTTTAATATCAACAGCTTGTGAATTCTTATCATGAATTACCTAAATGCTGGTGTTGGGAATGCTTGTCCTAGACACAGCAATGTCGCACTAACAGATTTAGAAATTGTCAGCTCTTGTAAGCGACCACCGGAAAATCTTGGAGGAACACTTCCAACGGGTTCTAGTAAATAATTACCAAACATTTATTTATAATTTTATACGAATGAATACTCCTTAACATTGAAAGAGGGTACCATATTTATTTATTGATTTCATAAAAAACGAACCGTTCACCAAACTAAGAATCTAAAGCCAACAATAAATGAAACACAAAAGCAACATTTAATTCAAAAAGCCCCATAATTAAAATAAAAAAAACACGCATTTTTAGAATGAGTTTTTTATGAAAAAGTATGTCCTTATTAAGATTTCGGAACAAAAAAGCAGTTTGAATAAGCATTTAAAGGGAAAATTAAATTCAGTGCAATATTATTGAATGAAAGTGATGACATTTATATTATTCTTTTGAAAAAAAAAAAAAAAAAACACAATAAAACACTTACCTGCTACCGTGGATGATCTGGCATTGATCCGTCCGTCAGTAGCAGGTCCATCGCTTTTTGGGTTGGATATTATTATTTTGGGGAGATTTTCTCTTACACTTGCAGCTCATTTATGGTTGGCTTTAGCTACTAAAAATAAATAACAAAAATAGAAAGAATAGTGAAATCATCAATACAAAATAAAAAATTATTTATTCTATTCAGCTTTATTTAATTCAGCAAGAAGCTCTCACTTTAATTCACGTATAAGTATATATTGCCGCTTACAAGAACTTAATCATTTTCAAATACTTAGATTCGAAAAATTTTAGTATTATTAATTAAATTATTTGCTTACTAAATGTTCGCGATGTGTCAAATTAATAAAATGCTTGATGTTCTTCATTTTAATTGGTTGGAAATAAATCCAAAATATTGAGCTGAATGAAGATTTTGCTGAATGGAAAAAAGATTTTTTATTTCTAACTGGGTGGAAACAAATATTAAATAAAGTGCTGAATGAAGATTTGTTTTTGCACACCTTATCAGCGGAACAGGATATGCTTGCGCTTGGCATAGTAATGCAAAACTTTGATTCACTGCTCTTATATAAGATGAACTCTTTGCGTCGTTTGAAAATGTTGGAGCCTTAAATCCAACTGGTTCTAAAAGAAAAGCGATTGTAAAATGTTTAACGAGGTTTTTATCTAAAAAAAAACTATAATGGGGTACCCTTAAGCACGTCATGAAATAAAAGGCTAGATCATTAAATCTTTTCCGAAGAAAAATGTTTGCTTTGGTATTTTTGAATTTAGCAATTTATTTTTAAAATCAGTAGTTTTGGTTTTCATTTCATTCGTTATTAAATTAATAAAGCAAAGCTGTATTACTAACATTCTAAAGGGCATATCACGGCAAATTAAAATTGAATTAATGACTTTCAACTAAATTCAGCTCAGCTGAATATAAAAACTCTGACGCTGAATTTCATTAAAATATGAAAAATCATTCTTCGCACGTTAATAACTTTATAGGATAAGCCTTAACTTTCCAAAACGTTTAATTTTTTGCATCGGCAAAAAATGCATTTTGGCAGCATTGGAAAATGCTGGTGTTTCAAACAATGCAAGAAACAAAGTTTGGAAACATTTTACCTTAAATTCAAGCATAAATAATAAATATTTATTGGTGTATTAAGCGCTGCTGAATTCAAAGTGTGTATCACAGAATTTGTTACAAAACTTGTTTTCGTCGGTCTCAAATATAATATATTTATAATAATATTCTGATGAATATATGTTTTTCATATTCAACATTTCCATTTTATGTCAGTAGATTGAATTTCTGTTGATGAATTTCATTAAATGATGAAAAATCTTTACTCGCACCTTATTAACGGTACAGGATAAGCTTGTGCCTGACATAGAAGTCCAAAACTTTCATTCTTTGCATGGAAAAATGTTGTACTTTTAGCAGCATTGGAGAATGTTGGCGCTTTAAATCCCACAGGTTCTATATGTGAAACACAACAAAAAAATAAGTATTTTAAACATATAATACAAACCTCATTAATGGGACAGGAAACGCCTGAGCTTGACAAAGCAATGCAAAACTTTGCCCAATTGTTTTTACAAATGTAAAACTTTTTGATTCCGTTGAAAAAGTTGGTGCTTTAGCACCAACCGGTTCTATGATACATGAAAATTATATTTTAAAATAAAAACCTTCTTGAAGATATATTTTAACGTTGAAAAAAAAAACTGACACCCGAATATTAGAAATTTTGATAATGCTTGACTTGAGTTTTACCTTGTGAATGGAACTGGAAAAGCTTGAGCTTGACATAAAAGAGCGAAACTTTCACCAACCGGCCGTTTAAAAGCTTGAAGCGTTAGATCAGATGAAAATGTAGGAGCTTTTGTACCGACTGGTTCTAAAATATTTAAAATATTTCTAAGTAATTAAAACGTTCTTAAAATTATCAAATTGCCTGAATGCTGACAAATAGACCACCGATTCAAAATATTACCTAAAAATTGGAACAGGAAAAGCTTGTGCTTGACATAAAAGACCAAAACTTTCACCAGAGCGTCTTTTAAATGATAAACTTGTTACATCGTTTGAAAATGTCGGAGCTTTTGCTCCAACGGGTTCTATAAAATAAAATAAAAAATTGCATCATTTACGTAACTACAATAAAAACTACCTTATAAGTGGGACAGGAAAAGCTTGAGCTTGACACAGTAACGCAAAACTTTGTCCAACATGACGTGTCAATGAAAAACTTTTAAAATCCGACGAAAATGTTGGAGCTTTTGCACCAACGGGCTCTGTTAAAATGGGAATTATTTTAGTTTAACATATTGGTAAAAAAAAACATTTTATAAAACCGCATTGGAAGTGCTTCACCAAATTGACAGAAAGAGAAAGTGTAAGGAATCTAAAATAATATCTAAAAATAAACTATGTACCTAATCAATGGAACTGGAAATGCTTGAGCTTGACAAAGTAACGCAAAACTCTGATTTTCAGAACGAGTATAAGAAAAAACATTGGAGTCTGTTGAAAATGTAGGAGCCTTTGCACCAACCGGTTCTGAAAAGTTTCAAAAATGTAAATATAATTGAATGTATAAACTGCTGAATTGTTGGGGACTTCGGAATCAAGTGGTTTTCTAAATATGAAACGCGGCAATTTTCTTTCATTCTATGTACCTTGTAACTGGAACAGGAAATGCTTGTGCTTGGCATAAAAGTGAAAAACTTTGGCTCACAGATCGAGTGTATGTAAATGAACTTGAATCGGTAGAAAATGTTGGAGCTTTAGCACCAACGGGTTCTAAGAAATTAAAAAGATTGGTTTATATTATTGTTTTAGAATTTTCGTTAAAGCTTAAATAAAAAAAAAAACTGCTGAATATGCTTTGTTCACCTTATTATTGGAACTGGAAATGCTTGAGCTTGACAAAGTAGAGCGAAACTTTGGTTAATTGTTCGAATGTATGAAAACACAATTGAATCGGTTGAAAATGTGGGCGCTTTAGCACCTACAGGTTCTGAAATAAATATGAAAATAGAGCAAATTTATTTTAATAATAGTCTTTATGTGCCTGAACATCTGGGATGGAATTCGAATTATAAAAAATAATAAATGCAAGAATCATTCATTGCAAATACATTTAGATTTGAAGTTGGCTTGGTATTCAGTCAAAGTAAAACAAAAATTTAAAAACTTGTAAGCACAATTGTCTGAACATCCAAAGCATTTTCAAACATACTTTTAAATTTTTGTCTTTTTTGAGTTATAAGTGCAAACACCGCAATTCGACTATTATCGACAAATATGATCCTATAAGCCATGTAAACATAACTGTGTTTTGTGTATACCTCGTTAATGGAACTGGAAATGCTTGAGCTTGACAAAGCAGAGCTAAACTATGACCACCCGTATATGATGAACTACTGATTTTTGACATAGTTGCAAATGTTGGAGCTTTAGATCCGACTGGTTCTGCAAAGTTAAATAAGAATTATGTTTGGAAAAAAGTATTATATTCACTTGAATGTTGGGACAGATGTCACGTGTTAACCAGTTTTAAATATTTACAGAAACTTTTAACTGCCGAAACCGATAGCAACTTTTATTCAGCGCTTATCTAGACCGTAGACTGTCAACAACGACCCGTTTCCAGTGGAAATCCCTTTATATAAAATTACCCAAAAAAAAAAAATATTTGCTCAGTGTTTACAACAAGTTTGGTTACTTGACAAGCAAACCATCTAGCAACGGGAGCAACTAAGTTGACAAGATGTCAAATTTGTATGAAATTGCCAACAACTAAGTTTCTATCACAACTAAAAACAGATCACATACAATTTGCCAGGTGAACTGCTTACTTAATTGTATACCTATCAGGAAAATGACATTGTACAGAAATTTTCTACCTAAAGTATACCGACAAATCACACGTTGAAAACAGAAGTGGCGTTATTTAATTTCATATATTCGATGACAGTTTTGTTTTCGGTGTGTGATACGACTGCCGCTCCCGCTGAATACCAAAAGTATACAGATACCGCACCGAAAAATCAGGAACCGTTCTTAATTTAAAATATATTGTGAGTTACCTAAAAAGAGGAACCGGAAATGCTTGTGCTTGACAAAGTAACACTAAATCGCTGCCGGTGTTCTCAAAAAAACTACTTGTTTTTGATGCTGTCGCAAATGTTGGAGCCTTTGCGCCGACAGGTTCTTAACAAATAATAAGAAAAGTTATGTATAAATTATTCAAAGGCCTTTAATTGGGACAGGACAGATCGAAATTCTTAAAAGAATCATGATTCATGCGAATCTTAAATTTTACCTTATTAACGGAACCGGAAATGCTTGAGCTTGACAGAGTAACGCAAAACTTGAACTTACTATTCGAACGAATATGCTGCCTTTTGAGTCGGAAGAAAAAGTTGGTGCTTTGGCTCCCACGGGTTCTAGAAAAATGAAAAAACTTAATACAATTTTTTCAATGTTTTTTGTTTTATACGTAGAATGCCTTTGTTGGGATAATTAGGTAAGTTAATTTTTTTTAACACTGACACACCTGATAATGAGCCATCAGACAACATGCGTCCACAAAAATTCTCATTGTTCAGCATATTAATTCATGTAAACATTGGAATAGGAGCCTAACATGTCAACAGGTGATGTGCTAAAAATGTTGGCCGGATTTCTCATAAGGTATTAGTTTTAGGTTTAAATTTATTTCTCGCAATTTTGCATTAAAAATATAGTACTTTAAAATTAAAGTAAAGTTAAATTTTTTTATTAAACTAAACTGACGCCCGATACATAACTCCTAATAAAAAAAAAATACCTAAAAAGGGGAACAGGATATCCTTGAGCTTGACACAGAATTGCTATGGTAAAATTTTCTGCAACATGGCTGCCAAATGATGTTGCATCACTGGAAAACGATGGTTTCTTGTACCCAACGGGTTCTAGAATATTATTAAATAATACAAACAAAACAAAAAAAATAGAAAAAAAAAAATAGGTAAGTTAAGTTCTTACTCTGAATGTTGAGAAATGGTTTTTCGGTTTTTTTAAAACAGTTTCACAAAAAAACAGATTCTAACTTTAATGTTATTCTAACTTTAGTTTCAAAAAAAGTTTAAACGGACTAACGGAGTTATTTCCTCAAAATAAATTATTTATTTTTTGTATCATTTACCTAAAAACTGGGACGGGATATGATTGTGCCTCACAAGTCAAAACTAATGGTTTATGTTGCGGTGATTGAATTTTGAATCTTGAGGCAACACTTGGAAATGATGGAGCTTTAAACCCAACAGGTTCTGAAAAACAAATCGGCACAGTATCATTTTTAGAGTAAGTGTAAGTAAGTAAGTTTAGTGGAACAGGGCGACCTTTTAATAGCGTAGTTTTCATAATTCATCAAATACAAAAATTATTATAAATTACAGAGTTAATATAGGTAACCTACCTAAATATTGGAACAGGTAATGCTTGAGCTTGGCAAATGAGAGCAAATGTCGATCCAACAGCAGACCGATGTGAAAACATAGCAACTTCACTTGAAAATGCAGGTGCCTTTGAGCCCATGGGCTCTAAATATAAATTTATTAAATTACAAATTTCAACTTAGTAATTAAGTAAAACTACATAAAATACTTATTGGAACATTAAATCTAAGCCTTTTAAAAAAAAAAACTACCCTTAACTATTGGGAACAAACTAAACCGAATGTGTTGAAATGTTTTAAATATTTAACAAATTTACTTTACCTTATTAAGGGTACCGGATATGCTTGAGCTTGACACAATAGAGCAAAACTTGAGTCTTGCATTTTTTGAACTTGAATAAGCTTATATTCCAAAGAGAATGTAGGTGCTTTAGCTCCAACGGGTTCTAGAAAAATATGCCGAAATATGTAAAATTATAGTGATCGATAAACAAAGATTAACACCCGGGGATTGGTTACTGCCTGAATGTTTAGTTGTTTCTTTTAAGGTTTTTTTTTTTTGACGTTTCCTTTGCTAAAATGTGTAACTTTATTAAACCTATAGACCGTTTTAAAGTAATTCTTGATAACTCAAAATGATATGTACCGAACCTACTCCTCAACATCGGAAAAAAAAACTTATGGCTAATGATGGTTTTGGTACCTACAATTTTAATTTCGGCATAGATTCCCCGATTCTAAGACTGGTTATATATAACTCTCCTCTCCAAGAGACAGATACTACGAATTTGTTTCGATGAGAATGTTGCTGCTGTGACTGAAGAATGAAATCACTCATGAGTCGGCAAACTCGATCAGCCTATTGCGTTGGATATTACAGGTATTTGTTGGTTGTTTGGACTGGCCGATATGATTGCCCGATTTGACCGATCCAGACTGGACTGGAATGAAGATATTTTTTTTTATTCTATGAGAATAAGCCACTAATTATGGATGCTCTTAAGGAGAATATTCGACCAAAGAATGTCAGCACTAATTGTCTACAATTTTGGGTTTAATTAACTTAAATAATAAACAGCTCCGTTGTTAAAAGCAATTTATTTGCGTTACGATAAACTCAATGAACAAAATTAACTGCTCAGTTTATATTTCTAAGATCTCCGAGATCAACGCGTATGCTCAGAATTATAAACACATCTCTGTCAAAAAATTGAGGCTGAAAATTTTTGGATTCGTATCAGGTGAACGCTTAGAAATATAAACTCACCCAATATTTTTTTCTTTTAAACATTTAACAAATTAAAATACATTTTATCGGATTTTATATAACATCCCAGAAAATTAAAAATGACTGTTCCTTAAAAATATTCCCAACATTGACGTACTAGATATGGACCGTCAGTCGGTTGAAATTTTCATACAAACGGAGAAAAAAAAAGATGTTCCAGCTAAAAGTGGACTAAAACAGCAATCATCTAGTAGTGTTAAATACGTGTACTAATTTTCGTTTCACTTCAGCTGCATACTAGTCTCAAAGACATGTAGAACTCACCGAACAATGTCTAGTAGAGTCACAGGGTGTTGGCTTTGTCAGTTTGAATTTAACAGTAATTCTTGACCGACTAAATACAGTAAAAATATACCTAGGTATGTAGCTACACACATTACCTTTATCAAGAACTGTGAATATCTCTCTTCTAAAGTTTTTTATTTGAAAAGGCTAAAATACCTAGCTACATATAGTTATAATTAATTAGAAATGTAAGTTCCAATCCCAATAAGAATACCTACCTACTCACAATTAGCATTTATATATAATTTTTAAATAAGGTTATCAAACATTTCCAACTTCAGTTCAAACAGAATTTTTAAACAAGGTCATCCAATATTTCCTATAGTACCTAACTCCAGTAAACACCGGCAAAAACAACTTAACTCAACAACTCAACATCTACAACGAAAAGTAACCTTGGCCTCGTGTTCGTTTATTCAACTCACTCACATCATCAGAAAGTAGTAAAAAAACAAACCCATATCCGCCCACTCAACCTTCAATTAATTTCCCTTCTTCCAATTTCAAGGATTCACTCAACAGAAATAAACAAACGAAAACAAAAGTGTTGAATTTCATGGAATGATTTATTGCAGAATACACGTGCATTTCGCACAACTGACTTTCATAGTCATAACACCACCATGCGACAACAATATAAATACCCGTGTATCGATCGGTAAGAGAAAAAAAAAAGAAAAAAGTTCACTTTCCTTGCATCTTTTTTACGCCGTATTGCAACATGCAACAAGTTGCTTGACCCAAACCACCTCTTTGAAACGAGCAACGACCTTGATTTGTTTTCTTTTCTTTTACGTATGAATCTCCTCTTTCACTCATCATCGAAGCGAAAGTGAATATTCGGCTAGGGGGAATTACTTCATGAATGAGTGCAACAACATGTTGCGCCAGACACACACGCACACATATATTAACATCAGACATACTTTTTTGTTTTTATCCAAACAAAACCGGTAATCGAAAGTCGACCTACAAACGCGACGGACACGGACATGATTTTGTAAACAAAAATAAACAGAGAAAACTAGATATTTCGAAAAAGACAACAAAGATGAGACGACTATCTAATTTGACAGAGACCGAATGATATAAACAAACCCCTCTCTCTCTGAGTATTTTACTGTAAGAGAAATTCTGTTTTTTAAGTTTTCTTTGATGCACACATTCGTCTCTTTAAAAGAGAAAGAGAGAGTAAGCAACAAGTTGCTGATTTTTGACAGTTAATTTAAGAGTGTTATTTTGAGGGGAAGTATTCTCATCGGACTTGCGCATTTGATAAACAAGTAAACGAGACAACTATAGAAAAGTAATGCCTTTAAATACGTTATGTGTGAATGAAACAGAAAGAAAACAAAGAAAAATTTGTGACAACTGTCACTTTGCCGCAACCATTAAAAAAGTATACACAAACAAAAAATGTTTATGAATGAAGTTGTTTCTTGTTCGGGAGTTGTGATTGTAAATTGTGATGTGATTCCGACAGTGGGGTGATTGTGGTGGTCATTTTGTTTACTCTCGAGTACTACATTAATTTATCTGACACAGATTTTTGTAAGAATCTTGTAGAAAAAAAAAAAACGGATGATTGGAACTATGTTATGTACCTAAACGCCGGTACCGGAAATGCTTGCGCCGGACATAACAAAGCAAAATCAGACCCATGGCGTCTTTCAATACGTGACCACTTTGAGTCTAATGCTAATGCTGGCGCCTTAGCTCCAACTGGATCTAGAGATTTTTATTTAAGAATTTTATTGGTGATGTTTTTTTCAAAATAAAAATAACCTGAATGCTGGGACAGGAAATGCCTGTGCTGGACAGAAAAGTACAAAATTGTGATTCAGCTCACGTTCGATCCAGGAACGTTTTATATCATTTGATATTGATGGAGCCTTAGCTCCGACGGGTTCTGTAAAATTTAAGAAAAACATAGTTGAATAATTTGTAATAAACCAACCTAAAAGCTGGGGCGGGATACCCTTGCGCCGGACACAACAATGATATTGAATGAGATTTTTGAAGTTCCAGTGGTTTTTGAATAAGTGCAGGCATTTTTGGAGCCGTGCTTGAAACCGGTTCTAAAAAAAAATATTTTATTATAATTTTCTACGATTTTTATTTTAAAGCCTGAAGTGCTGGGAGAAGACAGTTTCATAAAAACAAATTTGGTAGTTGGTATGTGAATATTTTTGTTTTTTAAAGACCATATAGGACTAGGGTATAGGATTGGACAAACCTAAAACCAGGTGCTGGATAACCTTGAGCTGGACATAAAATAGAGGTGCTCATTCTTTGCTGAATAACATTAGGCTTGTATGTTAAAGCATTGATTGACGGAGGACTACTTGAGACCGGTTCTGAAAAAGTTAAATAAAGTGCACAGTTTTATTTTCAATTTTAAGTTTTAAATAAAAAAGAACCAAATGTTGGGAGGGGAGTTTATGAGACATTGTTTCGACACAGAAATTCATCTGTTTATTTGTGATATTTTTTTACTCAAAACATACCGGCTTACAAAGTTAACTGTGACATTTCTTGGTTTTGATTTAATAATACTACAACTTGTGTGTATCTTATCAAACACATATGGGCTTACAAAAATCTGTTTCGAAACAACAATGTTTTTTAACAAAAACTAACCGAAAACCTGTATCTATCGTATTGCTTGACGGAAATCGGGAAACTACTTCTTACAAAATTTGGCTTAAATTAATGATTTTTTGAGAAGTCAAAAGTTATGTGTTAAATATCCAAACATATACAATTGACTTATTCAGTTTCAATTATGAACTCTAGAAAAGTTATTGGCCTAGTAATAGAGTCAATTCAGAAGCTAAAAACTGGTCAGCTGAGTCTTTTGAAACTTGAGTTTTGAAAAATTTCTGATGAGTAGAAAACAAAGAAAATGTAAAACCCAATTCAAGCAATCAGTCCGTTCTAAGAAATCATCTAATGTATCGATTGAAACAAAAAAATCAAACCTGAAATTTGGCGCAGGATAGCCTTGAGCTGGGCACAAAATGGAAATGCTACTAAAGTGGCTTACAGTAATTGGTCGGGCACTAACAGACGGAATTTTCGGAGCAGTGCTGGACACTGGTTCTAGAAATATAAATTATTAATTTATATGTAAAAAGAATTTGTAAAAGAAAAACCTAGCCGATATGTTGGGATAACTACATATATACCGAAGCATTTACCTAAATAACGGAACAGGAAAACCTTGTGCAGAACACAATAAAGCAATAGTTGTTTTTCCCGGATGTGTTTTCATGTCGAATTTTGACAAAGATGAAACTTTTGGTGTTGCACTACTGACGGGTTCTGAAAATTTATATATTTTTTTTAATTTTCTTGTTTTGACCATTTAATATCATTTAACTCCTGAATAATTGGAAAGGATATAACATAATGACTTTGAGTTCTTGTGAGTGACTGAGCTTTGAGAAGTGTTAAACATACAGTTTGGAAAGGACGGGTAATGCAAGGGATACAAACTGCGACGACTTAAAAAACAGGGACTACTTTTCGGTACTTAGTACAGATGAGTTAATATGTACTAATCACCTGATATTTGTCAACACTTTTAATAAATAGTTACGCTAATTTGATCGAGGTAGATATATGTGCTTTAGAATTTTTGTTGTTAACGAAGAAGGTCTAGAAAACCATTTGTCGGTAATCACTAGTTATAAATCTTACCTATAACTAGGAACTGGATATCCTTGAGCAGGACATAAGATGCTTATTATTCCATTAAGCCGTACAAATTCAATTCCAACTTTTTGAATTAATGGAACACGTGGAGCTGCACCACTTACCGGTTCTGTTAAATTGAATGTAATATGGTAATGAATTATGTTAATAACTCGCGTGGCAAAAAAAAAACTGAATAAATGTTGGTGGATTAGTGATATCAATATACCCCAGAAAAATATGAATTACAATGCATACCTATAAATTTCTATACTATTTATAACTTAATAACTTATTAAAATACATTTTAACCAAACGAAAGTTAAAGTAAAAAAGAGTAGAGACAGGTTGTTTCAATTTAGAGTTTGCCAGCGTAAAACTAGAATTTCAAATGCTTTGCAAGTTATTTTATTTTAAAATATGTTTTTTCTATTCGAGAGTGATTGGGATGGGAAATTTCTTTGAAAACAAAATAAATTAATGGCCCGGTTTTAAAAAAATAACCCTTAACATCAAAAGTAAGGATTTAAGCTACCATTAAATGCATAAAGTAATTAATCAACACGTTGACATTCTTAGGTCACAAACAAATAAGCGGTTCACATATGCGCCGTCAACATTAGCAGTGTCAACGCATTAAAAATTGATGATTGTGGAAAGGTCAAAGTTGTCCCAAAATGCGTTAACGAGCAATCTTGAGATAGAAAATCAACGCATTTAAAGAGCATTACGAAAAAATTATCAACATGAGTCAACTGCAACTGTTTACACAGCGTTACCGCGTCAAAACCATTTTTGACACGACTTGACAGTTTTGTGACACTTTTTGACGTTAAGGAATTAATGTGTTGACCATTTATTTTGATATTTTAAACCGCTAGTCAACGAATGAAACGTCGATCCATTCAATATATTTTTTTAAGCTTCTATGTGTATTAAAAAAAATCACCTAAAAGCTGGCACTGGAAATGACTGAGCAGGACATAAAAGAGTTGTACTCTCGTTTGTTTTAACATCTACGTTTCTTGTCTTGTCACCAGATGTCAAACGAGGTCCCACACTACCTACAGGTTCTAATGAGAAAATAATATATAAAAATATTTATTTGTCAATTGATTTACTAATTGGTTTGGTAACAAATGTCAAATATGTTGGGATAGAGCTGCTTTTAACGAATCGGGAATATAAAATGACTTTTAAAGCTAAAAATAAAGCTGTCGATCAGTCTCACTTTTTTTTTAACCAATAATCTCCTTATTAAACAAGTTAACATGCTAAGACGTAACATTGAGCAGCTTGAGCGTAAGCGTCGTACCTGCTAGTAGTTTTTTCCAACTATATCTATCGGATTTCGCCTCAGTACGACATAAAACATTTCTTTTAGAGAGTAAATGCATCTAGCCTAGCTACTCTAGTTTAGACTCTAGAGAGATAAATCTTAACATGTTTAATTTTCGTGTGTCCAAAATATACCTACTTTGATTTTATTTTTTTTTTATTTTACCTAAATATTGGGACTGGATACGACTGCGCCAGACAAAGAAGGGTAATGTTTCGATGTAAACGAGAACGAACTTTAGTAAGTTCGTCAATAGCATTGAATTTCGGTCCTACACTTCCAGCTGGCTCTGTTGAATTTCGGTTCAAAATATTAGCCTTATGAAATATTTTTTTTTTTTGCAAATTGTTGGGATAAGGTTACCTACAAAAAGAAGTACGCATACAAAAATGTCTGACTTGAACTAAAAGAAATCCTAATTGCAGAATAGCTATGTATTAAAATTCAAATATATTAATGGCCAGTTCCTCAAAACACTTTTAAATATTTATTGGGTTGTTATATCTTAAAATGACATTTTTTAATTTCACCAACCATTTTCATTTTTAAAAGGGCCAATAAACTAAAGTCCCATTTTGTTCCAAATAAATTTTAAAAGCGTCTTAAAAATGCAAGACAAAGAGATCGTTGAAATTTTTCGATTGATATGCTCTTCTCTCGCTTGCTCTAATGAAAGAGAGCCATGAGTGGTGAATAAAAATACGGGGTTGGCATCAAGTTTCCTTATTTTTGAAAATTCACCTCCCTATGTTGGTGCAAGCCATTTTAAGCTAAAATGCCAATAAATTTTATTACTCCGTTAACTAAAATGCTTTTAGGTGTATTTTGGTGAAACTGCGCATAAGGCCCCTTACGGTTGTCAAATATTAATACGATCAACAAAATTGATCCATCGGTTTTATCGTTGTCAATTATCAAAATTTTTGATAAGCTGTGAGTCCTACTTAGATTTGAAATCTATTGGGAATAGTTTTATTGACTAACTTGGTATTATCGTTGTCAAAAATAATGATGTTTATCAAATTTTCAGTCAAACGCAAATTCGCTGTTGATAAATTATTTTGAAAGAACTAATTCGTTTTTTTTACTCGAAAATAAATTAAAACAATAAAAAAACGCTGTTCAAATACAAATGAGAGAATAGAAAAATAAAACGTGAAACAAAATGCCCGTTCACAAGAGAATTTCGTTAATCATTCACAATAGATCAAAAATTTATCAAACGACAATCACAATACCGAATTTTTTTTGATTGATAAATGTTATCGTTTATCAAACAATTGATCTTTGACAACCGTAATAAGGGTGTAAGTAAACTTTTCTACCAAATTCTCAAACTTTGTTTTTTAATTTTACCTAAAAACCGGAACTGGATAAGATTGCGCCAGACAAAGAAGTGTTGCATTATGATGTAAGCGCGAGCGAACCATATTCAATTCATCATTTGCATTAAATTTTGGACTAACACTACCAACAGGCTCTACAAAAATAAAGTTTATCTTTTAATAAAAAGTTTGGAAATTGAAATATTAGTGTTTAAATGTTGGGATATGGCATTTAAAACGAGAGTTTTATTCATTATTGTATTTAAAATAATTTTCGGAATAATATTTTTAATTTAAAATTAAAAATTAAAAAATTAATGTACCTGTAAGCTGGTACTGGATATGACTGTGCTGGACAAAATAGACTAAAACTGCTGCCAAATTGTGATTCCGCATTTTTAAATCTATTTTCTACACTAATTTTTGGGGGAACACTGCTGACAGGTTCTAATTCGAAAAAAAAAATTAAATAAAAATATAAATTTATCAGTTCTGTCAAACCAAAGACTTCTAAATAAACTGCGGAATGTTGAGATACCAAAAATTGAATTCAGGTCAATTATGTTGTTATTTGATTACAATTCTGAGGACGAATATAACATAATTAAGTCCATAATTTGAGCTTAAAAACGTTCGAAGAATCATGAATATTTACGATCAAGTCATACAAAGATTATTATATCCAGCAAACGCTCGTCATGGAAAAATCACAATCAAAAAAGGTGTGTCCCAAGGTAGCATCAAGTTCTTTACTTTTTATAACCGTCATTGAATATCTTATTGAAGGAAAATGTGTACCACAAGATCAAGTTTAAGTTATGTCCATTACTTAATTTGAAAACTAGGTAAAGTAAAACCTACATAAATTTAACGACACTAACCTATAAGCCGGAACTGGATATGACTGGGCGGGACAAAATAAAGCAAAGCTGCTATTTATTTTTGAACCAGCATCACGAAGGCGTTCACCGATGTTTATTGTAGGGGCTACACTACCCACGGGTTCTGTTAAAAAAAAAACATAGTTAGGTACACGATTTGAAATGCAGTTATAGGGTACCAATTTTCTTATAATTATACCACAGATATGGTTACAAACTTAATTCTTTTAGGAATGAGAAATTTTATCCCGAATAGGGTAAAATCTATCAAACCTAAAGAAAACTCATGGTTTGATTCGAGCTGTAAAGAGTTTATTAGGATCAAAGATGTAAGTTTCCGGATTTATAAAGCCAACCCTACTGAGGAAACCAGAACTGAGGAAACTCAATGCTGTCTACTGTCGCAAAATCGTAACCCTCCCCAATGCCACTATCCATGGGTGGTACTTGCATCGAGGAGATTGAACAACTATCGGTCCTAGGTATGTGCATCACAAACCACTTGCTGTGGAGTGATCACATATTTGACATCGCCAAAAATGCTGCTAAGTGTTTAGGTTTTCACCGACGATGCAAGAAGTTTTTTACTAATTCTGATCTGGCTACAATTTACAAAGCTTTTATTCGTCCCAAACTTGAGTATAACTCTCATATTTGGGCTGGAGCCCCAATAACATACTTGAGTCTTCTGGATAGAATTGAAAAAAGAGCTCTAAAAATGATAGGAGATCGTTCTCTCACCGAAACATTTGCTTCTCTTGAACACCGCCTCACCGGTCTTACGCCTATCATTGTTTTATCGTTATTTTTATAAACAATGCTCTAGTGAAATAGCCAGTTGCATTCCTCCCCTTAAACAATTCAACCGTAATACCCGTACTGCTAGGAATGCCCATCAGCCCAATTTCGGACGTACTGTACAGAGATTCTTTCTTTAGCCGCACTATGCGAATGTGGAATGCTTTACCAGACACAGTATTTCCCACTCATTACAGAGTGCACATTCAAAACCAATGTGCATCGGTTTCTCCTTTTTAATCCTAATCTCTTTTCCTAATTGCTCGCACTGTGTTTAATCATTATAAGGGTATTCATAACCCCTTTAGTGCGCGCTCAATATAAAAAAAAACTTATTGTGATATGCTTTTTTATTTTGTATTTCTTTTTAAACCCTCAACAGTTCAAAGAATACTTGAATACTTAAAAACAGTTATATCTTTATATCCAAAATTTGTCATTGTTTTGTCAATACAAAAACATTTTGTGTGTATGTCAGGTTTAAAGCTTTTCACATAATTTACCTATAAACAGGAATAGGATATGATTGAGCTGGGCAAAAGATGCTCAATGTGTCATTAATGGCAGCTTCCGCATCATTCCTCCGATTTGCTAAATTTATTTTAGGTGCGACACTTCCGACAGGTTCTGATTACGAACAAACAAATATATAAATTGCACAGAAGTATAACATTTAGTATAATGTATATAGAATAAATGAAAAAGGGTACCCTTGAAGTTTAAAAACGAAACGAGTCTGTTAAAAATTTTAATGAATAGAACTTTTTTTCAAACTGCCAGACTTGATTCTTATATTGTTTGCACGCATAAAACATTTTCGGGACTTATTATACTACTGTTTAACAATTACCTAAAAGCTGGCACAGGATAAGACTGAGCTGGACAAAATATGCATAAGCTTTCATTTATTCTAGCTTCTGCATCTTTTCGACGATCAGCTACGCTTATTTTGGGTTGAACACTACCAACGGGTTCTGTTTGAGAAAAGAAAAAATTGCATTGCCAAAGGTTTATACATTCAAAATTTCTATACTGCCTAAATGTTGGAAATTGTTAAAATCTATTTTTCTTAATGTACCTATTTTCAATTTTTGAAAATCTCTTTTTTGTACTCAAGGAAATCAAGATTCACCTAAACGATATTCTTAATTTATTTAAAACTCTTTGCTGCCCAAAAAGCCATAACAGCGAAAGTGCCACGGTAAAACAAACGTTATATCTAATTAAACAAAACATTAATTCAAGTTGGGTATAACTGAATTTTGCCTCGAGCGGCAGAAAGCTGCTGACAAGTTCAGTAGGTATAGCTGGCAATATTATATTCTTTTAACAAAGTAAGTAAATTTCAATTGCTTAATCTACCACAATTCATGACTCTATATGCAACGCGTTTCTAACAACTGTCATAAGTTTTGTGTTTCTGTAAATATTCTTTAGGTTACAAAATACCATAAATGGATTCTTTTGCATACAAAGAAAGTTTACAGAATTATTTTATCATATCAATTTAGGTTTTCAATAAACAAAAACAGTAATTGTGTTATATGACTTTCTATTTCAGATCATCTGAGATACCTGAAATCGATAACAGCACATAATATGATCAGAATATGACAAGCCTTTGTCTAGTTTGTCGGTATTGAAATTTTGGCGTTTAAAGTAGGGTAGGTATGGTGAACGCTGCCGCTTGCAAGTTCCCTGCCACTCCTGCCAGTGTCACTAAATAATCATTTCACATTTTTTAATTTCGCAATTTCCGATTGGTTTTTGATAGATTAGGTGCCTATAGCTTTTTGAAGTTTAGCAATTTTTTATATGGCATAGTTTTGTTTTTCGTTTCTCTTTTATTTATTTGGCTTTTTGTTCTTTTGCTATTTTTTGTTTGGCAATTTATTGTTAAGCTTTCGCGCGAAGTTTTAGGGCATATAATTTAATGAAGCGAAAAAATTCCTAATGAAATGAATACCAAATAAAAAAAGCTTTGCAATAAATTGCCAAACAAAAAATATCAAAAGAACAGATTCCAAAATAAATTTATAAAAATGTTGATAGCGAATTGATAAAAAAAAAAAAAACAAAATGAATAGAAAACAAAACGAAATTGCCAATAAAGGTGAAACAAAGAAATTCCAAATGAATTCCGTCAATTAATATTGAACTGATTTTGAGTGGGTGCTTCTTTAAAGATTTCTAGGTCTTATGACTGTTTTTTATTCACACCGAATCAAAATCTAGATTTTGAGCAACAAGATTTCAAAATCTGGTCGAGGCGTTCACACCGAACGAAATCTAGATTTTATTTGACGTTTGATTAATTTAGTTGCAAACAAAATTAAATCTTTCTTTTTCTGCATTCTTCAATTTTTTGTACAAAAAATTAATATGTTTGGTTTTAGAATTGTTTATTTATTTTCTATTATTAATTAAAATAGCGGCACAATAATCGATAAGGAAAAAAACTTTTTAGATTTATTTTGTTCAAATTCAGCAATTAAGCACACATGCTGAAACTGAAAAAGTATATTTGCTTTACACGAATTTTTAGGAGATTTCGTCGTATCTTCTATAGATTTCGAAATCTGAAAATATATGGGAAATCTAGGTACATGATTTCGACGAGATTTTGAACTTTTTGATCGAAATCTAGATTTTGATTCGGTGTGAATAACCTATTACTCGCACATACCTGTAAGATGGTACTGGGAACGATTGTGCTGGACACTGTATGGCTATTGTGAGACCCTTTTTGATTCGTTCATGATTGAATTCGTCCTTTTTATTTACTTTTGGTGCAACACTTCCAACTGGTTCTATATAAGAAATTTTCAATATCAAATCGTTGTATAATTTAGTTTACAACAAAACTGAATGTTGGAACGGGTGGGGAATTTTAAAGAAGAAGATACTATTTTTGTATTTTTGCACTTTCTTTTTTTTAAACTGATTATCTATAGCTTATCAATTAGGTTTTTGTCATCCATTTTGCTTCTCAGTTTGCATTTTTAAGTTTAATCATAAGAAAGCTTGAATTTAGTTCTGAACTAAAAAGACTAACCTATGAGCCGGTACTGGAAAAGATTGTGCTGGACAAAACAAACCAACTGATGTGCCTTTTTTGACAGCAGCATTTTGTAATTGATCAGCAACACTAACTTTAGGTGCAACACTACCCATGGGTTCTGTAAACAATATTTATATATAGATTTTTGAAAAAGTGTTAACTTTCAAAACTGTCAAATGTTGGGTAAGGTACTCTGTATGAGTATTTTAATGTATCTTCTTCTTCCTACCTGTACATTGGCACTGGAAACGATTGTGCTGGACAAAATAGTGGAACTGCTTTACCACTTTCAATACCAGCATTTTGCAATTGATTTGTTATGCTAACTTTTGGTGCAACACTTCCCATTGGTTCTATGAAAAATATAATTGTAATTGATAACATTTTTATCTGATAAATTATCTGAATGTTGGGAGGGCTACAAAGGCTTCAATAAAAAAAATCATCATACCTATAAGCTGGCACTGGAAACGATTGAGCAGGACAAAGCAAAGCGAGACCTACACCAGTTTTAATCGAGATGTGACTAAATCCATCTTTTTGACTTACTCGTGGAGCAACGCTTCCAACTGGTTCTACAGATGGAAGATAATATTTGATAGCATTTTTTTGTCTTAATTTTTCTCAGCTTATACACTAAAAATAATAGATTTTTGTCTGAATGTTGGGAAGGCTACAAACTAAAGCTAAAAATAAAAGCTACACAGAAAAATTTGTCATACCTATAAGCTGGCACTGGAAATGATTGAGCAGGACACAATAGGGCAAGAGACAGACCACTTTTAATCGAATCGTGACTAAATCCATCTTTTTTGCTTACTCGTGGGGCTACACTTCCAACTGGTTCTATACATGCGAGTGATAACATTAAATAATCAGAATTTTGGTAAGTATAATATTTTTTAAAAAAAAGGCATGAATGTTGGTAAATAAAAGACCCTGTTTTGTATGACTTTTTGAAATTTTTAACTGGTTTTAACGGAACTGTTTTTTGTAGTTTAAAATTTTGGTTCCAACAGTAAAAGTGTTTAAAATTTAAGAAGGTTTTGATAGTAATGAATTTTATTCTCGAAACTTGTCAAAGTTTTGCCTAGCGACGATAACTTAAAAATCATGATACGTTGAAAAAAGCAGAATGAAAGTGTACATTGCAAACTGACATGAATGAAACACCATGTGTGAACAAATAGCATGTTTTAGGATGAATTATTCGATTATCAAAGTCTTTTAGTTTCGACTGGGCTAGTTTGGTAAATCTAAATCATTATTTTCTCACCTAAAAGCTGGCATCGGGTATGACTGGGAAGGGCACAAAAGATTCAAATTGTACCCTAGACGTCCACCAGAGAAGCTCATTTTATCTTTTATTTCAACTTTTGGAGGGACGGATCCAACGGGTTCTAAAAAATTGTATTAAAAAATTATATTGATTCCTGTAGATATATACCTGCTTTATGTTGGAATAAGATATAGACTGTCCTTTAGGTTTGGAATAAATGTACACTTTTGTAACAATTTGACAAATAAATAGAACAAAACATGCGAGCTTGGGCGTGAGACCGGTTCAGTTCGTCAGCTCAATTAAACTTAAGCCATTTTTTTTTTTCAATAAAGTTTCCATTTCGCAAAAATTGCGATTGTTTAGCCAAAATTTTATTACTCATTATTTTTTATTTCGCATTTTATTATTGAGCATTTAATTTATTTTTCTTTGGATTTTTAAGCAACAAATTCCTACTCAATAATAAGCGATATAAAAATTGTTGGAAAGCTTTTTTGAAATGATTAATTTGCCAACTAATTTAATGGCCAATAACAGGTTATTGTTATAGGTTTTTAATTCATCACATTAAAAAAATTACGTAAAGCATTTCTAGAGCTTACCTAAAAGCTGGCATGGGGTATGATTGGGCAGGACACAAAAGACTCAAATCATTGCCAGAGTTTCTAATTGAAAATCCCATTTTGTCATTCATATCAACTTTTGGTGGGACTGATCCAACCGGCTCTGAAATGTTCAGTGAAATAATGAATTGAAAAAAATGCAAGAAGTTTTGAATGAATGGATGGGAATACACTGTTGTCTTTTTTTTTTAATGATAGTCTTTTATTTGGCGAAATTACATCCTGCAAACATTTGCAGTTTAAGTGTTATTATTTAAGAAAAGTTTTGACTTCATTCTATTTCTACAAAAATAGAACTTCTTTTCATTTTTGTGCAAGAGAGCGAGTTTAAAATAATTTATAAATTTATGGTTTCTACTAATTCATAACTTGACTTGAATCTTAGCTTAGCAATAAAATAATTTGTAGAGCCAAACCTCAGCAAAGAAAATGTAATTGAAAATCAGCTAAACTATAAGCAAATAATCTGCAAAGTTCAGAAATTATAGCAAACATATATTATATATAATAAGCTTATTTATGACACAAAATTGAAAGGAAAGAAACCACAACATGAAGATCTCATAGATTTCAAAAATGTATTGAAATCGCTCAAGTAAAATTCCTTACCTAAAAGCTGGCATTGGATAAGCCTGAGCAGGGCATGTTAAACTCATATCAACACCATTCTCCATGTCGACATAGTTAATGCGATCTTTTGAATCAACTTTAGGAGCAACACTTCCAACAGGTTCTGTGCATAAAATTCAAATTGAAAATAGCAAGAAAATTCTTAGTTCACAAACAAAATTCAACATTGCAAATTTTATGATCGTAATTCTAAAAGTTTGCAGTTACTTTTTAAACCGAAAAATCTGCCTGAATGTCGAAAACCTTTTAAATGACAACTTATAACAAGCTAAACATACCTAAATGCCGGAACCGGGTAAGATTGAGCTGGGCAAATTAAAGCAAAACTTTGCTGGATTTTAGTACGAGCATAATTAATTTCATCTTTTATGTCAACTTTAGGAGCAACACTTCCAACAGGCTCTGAAAAAGTTTAATTTAAAACTTAAAAAAAAAAAAAAAATACATGATATAATTAAAAACTGCCTCGAAGTTAGAAAAGGATCGAAAAGAATGTGCAAATAAAATTATCCAGCATTTTTTACCTAAAAGCCGGTACAGGATACGACTGAGCGGGACATATTAAAGCCTTATCCGAATGCAATCGAGCTTTGGTATGAGTAAATTCATCTTTATCATCGACTTTTGGCGAAACACTTCCAACGGGTTCTATTTAGAAATAAATTATGGTAATATATGTAGATACACAATGTTGCATGAATTAAATTATTTTAGGTTTTTAAATGTTGGGATAAGGTCCAGAATTTGCAATGCTCTTATTTTAATTTCTATTTGGTTTAACAAACCGGTTTGTTAAATCTGTTTGAATATGAAGATGTGTTCACATGTTTTGCAAGAGTATCAAGCAAATATTTGCGTCATAAAAAAAAGACTTGCAAATAATACAATCTTAGCCAAATACACGCGTTCACAAGATTTGAAACCTTTGTTCTACACATTACATTAAATACATTTGCAATATTTTTTGTCAGCACGTGATTTAGAACATCGTCTTCTAGGGGTTTAAAATTTTGAGAAATCCAAGATTTTCAAATATGGTGGTCAAATGCTTTAAAAACCACAAAAAAAACTATGAAATTAAAAATATTCTTAAGAAATTGATTTAATATTATCAAAATCAATGTTATTAACGTTTTGAGCGACAATCGAAGTTTTAGCAAAATATTTTAAGCCGTTTTTGAGAAAAAAAAACTCCCGGTATTTTTAAAACAAGGTACGTTGTTTCTTAAAGGTTGGAAGATGCAGGTCGAAAATATGTAAAAAAACAGATCAACTATGTAAACTATGAACCTCACCTAAAAGATGGTACTGGGTAGGACTGACCAGGGCACAGCATCGCATAACTATTATTTAAAGCTACATGAACAACTTGAAACTTATCATGAAGATTTATTTTTGGTGGGACACTTCCAACGGGTTCTAATAAAAAATTATTAAATAAATTAAAAATTAACTGACTTTAATATTGTTAAAAGTTTCAAGATTAAATTTAATACTTATGAATGATGAATGTTGGGCTTATGGGTATGAAGTTCTTAGCATTTTCTTCAAAGCTGAATTAATAAACATTTAATTCAAAATAAAACCAAGTAACTTAAACTGAGTTATCAAATTCTGTAAATTTAAATAACTATAGATCGTGATAACATGAATAAATTTCAAATGCCTACCTAAAAGCAGGAACAGGATAAGACTGACCAGGACATAACATTGCATAACTATTGCCCAAAGCAACATGAACCACTTGAAACTGATCGTTTAAGTTTATTTTTGGAGGAACGCTACCAACGGGTTCTGTAAAAAAAATTAATTCAAATACAAAATGTTTAAGTGAAGAGATAAAAGCTTTGAATGCTGGGCGTAGGTTCGACAGAATTTACCAGAATATTTAAGGAAAGAATGAAAAAAAAATGAAATGTCACTTATAATTTTAATAAATAAATAAGTTTAAATTTATTAAAATTTTTATTAATAAAATAAAACTTTAAATAATTTGTTTCTTTTTAAGTTTTTTGTTGCTAAAGATTTACCCTTTTACTTTTTTCTTAAAATCGTTTTGTTGTTTTACAATACTGAGATATTGAACTTCATGATGGTTCAACTTCATGAGTCAATGGGAATTAATGCATCAAGGTGACAAATTAGTAAATTCAAATTATATCAAAACAACAAACTTATCTTGTAGGCAAAGATTCAATCTCAATTAATACCGGATGATGAAGAAACAAAAATTTCGAAGCAACGCCAGCACAGGTGAGCTAGTATTTAATATAAATACATTAATTTAACAATAACTCAATATCTAGTCACGATATCTGACATCATTTGTATCTTCATGCAAGGGGTATAACATCGACACGATAGAGCTTACATCACAACCACATCAAAGTTGTTTGCAGTTATTTGTTGTGAATGTTTTAAATTTGTTCCGTTGTCAAAAATATTTTGAGGAGAGAAGTGTTTGGAATAAACCGAAAAAAGAGCAGATATAAACATCACCAAAACTCAATTCAATAGAATTTGATCACATCGAATAAAATAAGAAAAGCAAAGACTGCAAACAAAATGAAGCATCAGCAATATTAATGTAATGGCTTGAGGAAGAATACAACTTTTGCTCATCATGTAACAATTAAATGAAAAAAGTTGGAGTTGAATTGCTATATGTGCACAAAATGTCTATGCAAACTCTAAATAAGTCATAAAAAATTGCCATGGGGTCATGGGGAGTACTTGCCCGTGCAGTACTTTCTCTGCACTTTTGCAAATGTTTGTTTGCTTGCACAAATACGGTATTTTTGTTAAATTTTGCTCACTAGCAAATGCAAAAGTTTGTTGCAAATATTTTTGTTTGCATAAATAGCATTTTTTTGTCAATAAATCAATTTTCGCTTTGCGTACAGCAAATTTCTACACAGCCTTTTTGGCAGTAGATGCAAACGTTTGTTTGTTTGGAGAAATACTAATTTTTTAGAAAACTATTTGTTCAATATTAATAATTGTTAAAGCTTTCTACAAGTAGAGAATAGAGATACATTAAAAAATCAGTTTCTAAGCCTGGAGAAGCAGCTGACAAATGTATAATAAGTTAACTGAATCGATAAAAGGAATACATTTTTACACTTAATAGCTTAATTAGTTTATCTACCTGACAACGGGTACAGGATACGCCTGCCCTGGACAAAGCATAGCATAGTTTTCACCAACTTGCACTTCCATGTTTCGAAATTTTTCGAGTAAATTGATTTTCGGAGCAACACTTCCAACAGGCTCTAAAAAATATTTTAAAGAATGCGTGAATTAAAAAAAAAAACTAAACCTAAATCCTAACTGCTCTGAATGTAGGGATAAGGTCACCATTGAACCAACCTGTAAGCTGGGATCGGAAATGACTGCGCAGGACACATAAGATTCAAATCTTGTCCACTTTTGACACGTGCATTTGATAATTCATCGGCAATACTGACTTTTGGTGGGACACTTCCAATGGGTTCTTAAATAAAAAAAAAAAACCAAAATGAAAGCTCATCAAATGAATGTATTCTTTGAGGTTTCAAGTGCCTGAATGTTGGACTATTTTCAATGTTTGGTTTGTTAACGATTATTTGCGCAAAAAAAAGTTTGATTTACCTATGAGCTGGCATTGGATAAGATTGTGCGGGGCAAAGTAACGCAAAACTTGTTCCCGTTGTAATCTCACGTGTTTGAAGTTTATCTTGGACATTGATTTTAGGTTTTACGCTGCCAATGGGTTCTGTAAACATTGATATATTTTTTTTTAATATAATTATTTTGTTAACCTTAACCTTAACGTTGGGATAGTCAATAATATACATTTTGATAACGTTTATATTGGCGATAAGATAGAGAGATAAAAAATACATTAAAAAATACCTAAATGCTGGCACTGGATAAGACTGAGCTGGACAAAGAAGAGAATACGAATTGCCACGAAAAACGTCAACAAATTGATGTTTGTCATTTATTGTTATTTTCGGGCCAACACTTCCAACAGGCTCTGTTAAATTTAAAATTCAATTAAACAATTAACATTAACAGAAAATAAAACTAAGACACAAATTATTTGCCATTTGCATGTTGGGATAGATTGGTGTTTAAATGGTATTAAATGAAATTTTTGATTAACCTGAAAAATGGTACTGGATAAGATTGTCCTGGACAGAGGATGGCAAAACTTTCACCAGCTGAAAATTGCATCATTTTCAATTTGTCAAGAAATGCAATCTTTGGAGCTTCACTTCCAAGTGGTTCTGAAAGTTATATTAACAATATTACTTTATTAGATAGATACAAAATTAAGAAACTTTTTGAAGAGATAGGGTACTCGGCTTTTTAAACGGGTTTTATTATAGTTACTGTGGGATTTTGCTACACCCTGTGTTGAAACTCCAACTCTCCACAGTAAAATAAAACTGAACATCAAATTAACCCAGCGCAGCAAGAAGAATTCAGTAGAAGATTAACGACGGTACACGACGGAAGACTAGTAACGAGAAAAACGAGTGACCAGCCTAATTGTTTTCTTTTATATTTATAAAAGTTTTTTAAAGTTAACTTCCTTTTTTTTTTCATATCTATATTTTGTAACCATTTGGTAATATTATTTTTATATTTATAAATTGAATTATTTAATTTCTAAATCGAGTTCTACATTACTTGTCTAATGCCTAGTTGCTCCAGGAGCTTTGAAATATTTATTTTATTGTAATCCAGCTGAATTCCCAAACACAGATTCCTTCTCTTTGGAAAACACGAAACCTATGCCAGATATCGGAAAGTAACTACTACTTTCAATCATAATTTTCTGACGGATTAAGCTAAGAATTGAGTATACTTTTATGAAGCATCAAGCGGGATTCTGCAGTCGTTGGTTGTATGTTTATTATATAACCCTGCGTACCCTCGAACAGTAAAATCCCTTGATTTTGCGGATTTTGCGGTTTAGGCTGTCTGTTAGGATGAATGTTCAGATTTCTTTAATGATTCGATAATTGGAACGTCTTTAAATTCCAAGAACAACTGCCTGTTTTCGTAACTCGAACCCTTACGATCGTGTTCTGAGGCCCCCTATAATTGTTGACACATTTTGCTTACACCAAAAAAAGGGATTTTCAACATTCCACTCCTTGTTGACCACTGAAAACGGTCAGAACATAAATGGATCTGGAAGTTAAAAGAAGAATAATTAAACCTCACGCTGCATTCGTTCCTTCTTTAATTCTTAATCCAGTCAAATCTTTTAACGCATCTCGAGGAAATTACAGGATTTTGTCATATCGATCAACAAATTCGTTGGGCACATATTATATTAAAAAACTTATTGTTGCTCTGAGCTAGTCAAGAACGTCAGAAATCGTAGATGGTGATGGTTTGATTAAACGCTGAAAAAATCAAACGATGATAATGCGAAGCAGTGTTTTGAATAAAACCATTGTATATAAATTTCTATAGTACAATCATGGAGCAGCGCCATCTAAAGAAAGTTGTGAACCGCACATTTGGAGGTTCTTATATTTACTAAGTGTCTATTCTGTTACCCTAACAAAAGTCGTCAACAAAACAAATTAATAATATATAATGTATTTTATTGGCTCTAAAATTCATATTTCCTTGACAAGAGTCGTAAGCAAAACAAAATTCATATATGTTTACGACTGTTATCAGGGTTACAGAATAGACAACTAGTAAATGCACGAACCTAAAAATGTGTTATTCACAAGTTTCTTAAGATGGCCAGGCGGTGATTATTCAGCATGAAAATACTATAGAAATGTATATACAATGATAAAACTTAAAGGAAAAACGCAAATTTAAAGCAGACTTCTAGAGAAAAACATGGCCACAAAATTATTTGCATTGCAATTTGAGAACCCCCTGTTCTATGTTTGAAATTGTATAGTATTTGCATATTTTAAAATTAAAATATTTACCGAAAAACCGGAACAGGATATGCTTGTCCAGCACAAAATATCGCTAAACTTTCCCCACCTGCAGCTTGCATCATTTTAAATCTTTCAAGAAAAGCAATTTTTGGAGGCACGCTACCAACGGGTTCTAAAAAAAAGTGGTTAAATAGATGAACCTTTATAACATTTAAAAGATTTGACTAAGAAAATTGCCTGAATGTGGAATATAAACTCAAGTTAACTTGAACCCCTCTTGCCGTAGCCTTCAGTTTGTTTTTTCTATCAGTAAATACATGTGAATAGAAACTGTGGAATTGTGTTAATTTAAATGTTGGTCATGTGAAGGCAATCGTCCCTGTTTGTAACATGCACAGATACACAAACTATCAGGCTGCTGGTGTATTAAAAATTGGAGGAGTCTCCTAAGACATTTACTTATGTTTTTTTGGTAACGACTACAATATAAGAACAACTTTGGAAAATTTTGAGGAAAATAAATTATTATTATCTTCGAGTTCAGTAAATGAATTAATAAATTATTTGTTTAAGTACCTGAACGATGGAGTCGGATAAGATTGCGCTGGACATAAAATGTTCAAATTATTTCCAACACGCGATTTGACTAACTTATATTCATCACCAACATTGATTTTTGGGCTAACGCTTCCAACAGGTTCTACAAGAATTTCAAAATAAAAATATGTAGACATAAGTTATAAAGGTTGATTCACCTAAGGTGTGCCAAAAAGATAAAGCGAGTAGGTTGAATTGAGACAAGAACAAAATCGTATGCGAGGGGGGTCTATCTCTCCCCGTTTAGGAGGGAGGGGCAATTTTCTAAAAAAAATACTTAAATCAGAAAAAAAATTATTAAAAAAACAATGTTCCAACCTACAATGCCATATTATACCTTTTTAAAAAGCCAGAGGTCTATGTTCTTTCATTCTTTTTAAGTAAAGTTGATTTAGTTTACTGTTTTTGAAAAATCAATTTTCAAACTCAAAATTTTGAAAAAAAAAACAAAAAATTTGTAAACTAGTTTTTATCAAAATTTTATGTAGTTAACTATTATTTTTATTTTCAAAAATCAGTGCTCTTATTAATTTTTAGTCAAAAACACTGATGCCAAAATAAATCTTAGTTTTTAAGAAATTGAAAAAAAGAAGTAAAACTAGTAAGTAAAGTAAAAAGTTAACTCGTTTTTTTTTTTTCATTACTTGCTTAAAATTCGATGGTATGTAATAAAAAATAAAAAAGGGATAATCCCCTAATTAAAAATTGACCTGAGCAGGTCAAATTTGGGAAACCCAAAAAAAAGTGTTTTTCTTGGAAAAAAGTGCTTTTAGTCTTTTCTTAATTTTTCAAAAGATACATTTTGGTATCCGGTTTTCTGTTTTTGGCTAGAAATTAATAAGAGCATTGAATTTTAAAAATACAAATAATAGTTAATTACATAAAATTTTGAAAAAAATTAGTTTAAATTTTTTTATTTTTTTTTTCAAAATTATGAGTTTGAAAATCGATTTTTCAAAAACAGTAAAATAAACCAACTTTATTTACAAAGAATAAAAGAAAATAGATTTCTGGCTTTTCAAAAAGGTATAATATGGCATTGTAGATTGAACTATTGTTTTTTAATAAAATTTTTTCTAATTTAAGTCAATTTTTTAGAAAATTGCCCTTCCCGCCTAAACGGGCGGAGATAGACCCCCTCGCATACAATTTTTTTTTGTCCCAATTCAACTTACTTGCTCTATCTTTTTGGCACACCTTAGGTGAATCACCCTGTACATTATATTCTAAAACTGCTTTCGTGGTGTAATGGGTTCAATTGTTGCTTTTTATTATACGAAATAGCGAATTGGTCTCGAGCCCAACGTAGCATCAATTTTGTAGACTATATCAAGTAAACATTCCAAATTTTGAAAAATTAGAAAAAACTTAAGAGTTTTTAAGAAACTACGTAAAACAAAAAATATATTCTTAGTTTGCTTAAAATTGAGTAACTAAAGGACTTAATTGTTGTACTTTTTAATTTTTTCTCTGAGAGAGCCTCACTAAAATCCATTGAAGTTTATAATATATATCTACATGTGTAGGTCACAATTGTTAGTTACCTAAAAAGCGGCACCGGATAAGCTTGTGCTGGACACATAAGTGTTGCATTACGGCTTTGTTGGATTCTTGTTGTTCGTGAATCGTCTCCCGATGTCAATTTTGGAGCAACACTACCAACAGGTTCTTTAAAGGATAACATTTAAGTACTTTTTTTTCATTAACGATATGACAACATTTACTCTCTGCCTGATGGGATAGAGTACCGAAGAAGCTTTATAAGAATAACGTGTGTTAAAAGTTAAAAGTGTTACGAAGAAACACTTTTAGAATACTGATCTTTTGAAACATTACAAGTAAAACAGAGCGATTGATAAATATGTGCCCCAAGGTTTGCAAATAACCTTATCATGAACCAAATTTCTGTTACATTTTTTGGTTGCTTAGAAATGAGAAATTGGACATAACATTTACCTAAAAAGTGGCACTGGATATGCTTGAGCTGGACACATCATTGTAGCACTATGATTACTTTTAACTTTTGGTATTTTTATAGATTCATCGCCAGCAGTTAATTTAGGACTGACACTTCCGACTGGTTCTGGAAATTTGTTTTAATTTGAATTAAATGATTTCACAGAAATTTTATTTGACGGCCAGAATGTTGGGAATGAATAACATTCTATAAGTTTTGTTAAATTTTATTGTAAATTTCAACTTAGACACGAATATACTGCAGAATGTTCAAAAATGTAACATAAATTGTTCGATTTATTTGCTTAATTGTGTTAAGCGTGAGGATATCAAAAAAGAAATAAAACTAATGAAAGTATCACATAAAGTTTAAGAAAACTATAAGTGAATCAAGCAGGACAATCATTACATCAATCTTAACTTAAATTTTTTTTAAAAACGATTGAATGACATCAACAATGCTTGACTTTCAGTATCATCTTCGAAAACCAGTCAACGGAAAACGATTTTTTAAATTCACAAATTAAGAAATTTAGTCGAAAAATTCTTTAACACTAAGTCCATCTTCCCACATTAATCATCTTTTATTTATTTATTCTTGCCAACCGTTTTATATTTTTTTAAAGCTATAATAACCTATGCAAAGCCATCTATTTAGAATTTAGATTCGGTTTAAAGAGTATAATATCGTGTTAATGTGTTTACCTAAAAAACGGAACAGGATAAGCTTGGGCAGGACATAGAAGGGTAGCATTCATATTAATTCGTAATTTAACAATCCTCGATTCATCTCCAGATGTTAATCTTGGACTTATACTTCCAACAGGTTCTGGGGGTTATTTTAAATATTTCAGGTTTTAAAAAATAAATTGAGAGTTTTGAAAAAAAAATGCCATTGTTGAGATAAAAGTTATGTGATGTATGGCGTATGAGTAATATTATCGTATAAGTAATAATTGTTTACCTAAAAACTGGCACTGGGTAAGCTTGAGCCGGACAAATAAGAGTAATTGAAGCGCCTAATGGTTTTGAAAGAACTTTGATATCATTTCCAGTTGTTAACCTAGGTCCGACACTACCAACGGGTTCTGTTGAATTCGAAGGAAAAATAATAAGAATTTTTCTGGTATTCTGGTATGTTTGAAATATAAAATCCCAAATGTTGAGATAAGATAATAGGTACAATGTGTGATGTAAAACGTATGAACGAATTAAATGCGTACTTTAGAGAACTACCAAAACTCAGTTCGAATATATTTTCGTTTTGAATATTTTGCAAAAAAAGCTAGCTACAGTGGATTAAAAAAAAGCTATATTAGAAATTCTTATATAAAACTAATTTTGACATTTCCTGATTCAACATATTCACATGTGTAGAGTAAAATATTTATATTATTTAACCAAATAATGTTATGGATTTAAAAATACCTAAAACTTGGAGCTGGATAAGCTTGTGCTGGACAAAGTAATGTAAGACTTGCATTTGATGCTGTTTTAAAACTGCTACTGGTCAATGTTGTTGGAAATTTTGGTGAAACCCTGCCAACAGGCTCTGGAATTTTTCAAAGTTTTCGTTTTTTTTTTTACTTAAATTCTTACGAAAAAACAAAATTTAATTAATGCTAAAAAGAAAACATTATAAAGGACTTACCTTAAATTTTGTTTTATTTTTTATAATTTTTTGAAATATTTACACCATAAAATGATAGGTAGATATTTGTGGTGGGTATTTGATTAAAATAATTCACGTTACTTCTCAAGCTCAAGTCAAGCATTTCGGATAAATTTTTTATTCGATATTTGATTTTTAATTTGTACATCAAATTTTAATTTTAGCAAAATAATTATATATTTATATTGTTTATACAAATTAGCAGGTATTTGCAAAATTTAAGTTTTTCCTGCTATGTATCTCACTTTTATGTGATTTTCTTGGAAAAAAAAAATATTTAAAACACGGACGCGCAACAGGGTACCCTATCCCAACATTCAGGCAGTTTTTTTTTTTACAACAACAATACTTTGATTTTTTTTTGTGCAAAAGAAATAGCAAAGAAAATCATTTTAAGCGAAAAATGATTATGATTGCTTTTATTATTGTTTACGTATTAATATTTTGTTTTTATTCTTTCAATTAAGATTTTGAATAAATGTATTTAACTAATATATAAATTTCATCAAAATATTGTTGTTTTTAATTTAAGTATATTTATTATTTTTAAATATAAAACAATTTACTGAAAATATTTATTTTTTTGGTTAAGCAATTCACATTTGTTTTATTCAAGCTAAGGAAAATATAATATATAAGTGATTATATTTAAGATTATAATATAGTTTTAATTTAAATTTTGTACATTTAACATTAAAAGCTTTTTAAAATGATTATATTATTAGGTATTTAATGCGATTTATATTAAGCAAACAAATTTAGTATTCATTCTGATTTTATATGATAAAAAATTTTAAAAAGTAATAAATATTTTCAGTTTTTAAATAATTTTTATTTGGAAATGTCATAAAATTCGTGTTGCTCTAAATTTATTTCATATAACATATGAAAGTTCTCCAAATAGACCAAAAAAATTATTTTCCAATTTAACTTCAATTTTAAAATTTTCACTTTAATTTAATTTTATCTAATGAATTAAATAATAATATTAAATAATTATTTTAAGTAATAAGAAATATTTGAATACAAAATTTCAATGATTGACATTTAACACATTTTTTATTTTCATTATGACATTACCAATTTGCCTAAATATCAGCAGCTGTAAATAACGTTTATTCTTTTTTGTATAAAAAAATTAATTTTTAAATATAAATTACATTGCATATGTTTTTTGTAACAAAATAAACTTTAAAAATACAATGATTGGCACGAAATGCACCTACATCGATCCAAGGTCTCATTGAACAAGTTTTATATCTTCGAACAGAAGAGCAAATGTTTGCATCAAAAATTTGAGGAAAATGTTTATTTGATTGATTTTGAAAAATTTGCTTACAAGATGTTTGCAATCATCAATGTTTAAATTCATGAACAGTGTTTGGATTACAATTTGTCGATATATATTACAGTCGCATTTATACAAGTTATTTGACATCATTTGCCGTCAACCATTAGTTTTAAAAAATTGAAAAATATGTAAGTTTTTTTGGTTTCCTGCTGTATGTAATATTGTTAATATTTATCTTTATTTTAGCGATTCTTTTGCAATACGGAACATTGCAAATAAACAAATGCAATGGTAAAATTAAAGAGGTCTTGTTCACATATTAAATAATTGCTGCAATATCTTACAACAGTTTAAAACGTTTTTTCTTCAAATAACACAACCATTCTTTTAGAAGAAATCAACTTCACTTTTGCATTTTGTATTATTCTAATCAATGTATATTTATAAATCTCGATATAAAATCTTGTGAAAACTTGGAACTGTCTATTGTTTATTTTAACTGCTGACATTTTGGAAAAAAAAATTACAAATAAAAAAAAAAAAAATATTTATAATATCAAACCAACTTACCTGTAATTACCAATCGACCTTTAGTAGCACTAAGTCTTGTTTCGCCAGTTAAACGATGTTTGGTACGACATTGGTAACTCTTATAACCATCTTCAGGTCCAACTTCACGAATATGTAATTCACCAGAAGGTAGAACTAAATATTTTCCGTCTGTTCAGTTTTGAATAAAAAAAAAGTTAAGGAAGAGAAAAAAAAATAAATTAGTTTTAAATTTAATTTTAAAAATAATATTTTCTACCAATTGAATTTTAAATGCAAGCGATTTATTCTATAAATGTTTACAATTTTGTTTATTAGTTTTATTTATTTTAATTAATAAAAAATAAAATTAATATATTTTCAATATTGATTAAATTTGTACATAATTTATAATTAAAAGTTTATATTTTTAAATATATATACAAGAGAAATATATTATTATATTGTTTGATAATAAATCAACAATCACTTGCATTTGCAATCCAATTCTTAGACGTCATGCTTTTAATTATAATGCTAAATATAAACATGCAGTGATTTATTCTTCAAAAAATTAAATTTAAGTAGAATTTTAATTTTTTTAAGTAGAATTTTAGTAGATAATATTTTCATATTTTAACACAATTTGTGATGATGTTAATTATAGAGCTTAATTTTTAGAGCTTAACTGCTTGATCAAAGCAAACAATTTTATGAAGAATAAATTTAGAAAAAAAAACTATAACTTATTTTCAAATTCATATTTATTTTATTCATTAGCATAATTTTTAATTTTTATATTTTGATATTTCTTTAATATTTTTATTTTTAATAGAATCTGAAATTAAGTTTTATGTTTTGTTATTTAAATAGGCAACTTGTGTTTCAATTTCTTATTTCACATTTAAAATATGTATACAGAATTTTATATATGTTTTTAAATATTAACTTACTTATATGTTTAATTTTAAGTGGTATCTTAAAACTAATAGTCTGCCTAAGAAATATTGAAAGTACATTCCTTATTGGGAACATTTTTCAAATCAGTGGAACCTACCAATTTTCAAACAAAAAAATCTGCAGTAATAAAAATGACATGAAAAACACATAGAACTCATGTATTCTTTGGCATCCTTTGTAACCTTTTAAGTAACATTAGTTACAAGGAAGATTTGCAAAAGACTGCAAAGAATGAATAAATTAATTGCTGGCTGCAAAATAAATGAGGGGAAAATGATTGCAATCATTTTGATCACAAATTAATTGTGATTATGAATTTTGAAGTCGAAGTCTCGAAGTGAAGCCTTTTATTTGAATCCAATGAATGATTTTTAAGAACTTGTATTGACATAGATATCTACTATTATAGAGTTACCATTGCTTAGCTTAAGTGCATTGCACATGAGACGCGACCAGCGAATTGCGAATTGTGAATGGTCGCGGATTTTGACATTTTCTTCACAACCAGCAGCTGCGAATCGATAATACGCAAATAGTTAAATTTGAGGTTAAAATCGTGTGGATTGTGTCTTGATTTTGTGGATTGTGAATTCTCGTTCGACAGTGCGACCAATAGTCGAGGAGAAAATATTTAAATGAACAATTTTCTAGTTTAAACTAATTTATGTGGTGTTTTGTGTAAATATTTGTGAATATTGGATCATTTATTAACTTCATACATAAGTGAGAATTTAAATTCTTCTTTTTTTTTTCTATAGTTTAAGACCAAGATTTAGAAATTTCTTGGATAAACGGCAGTTTTTTAAGAAAACAAAAGCTTTTCCGACTTAAACGTTGGTAACGCTGGCAATGTTTTAACGTAAATTGAAAAGTATTATTAAGCACACTGCGGCATCGCTGTTCGTACTTTTATTATGCTTATGCGAAAGACTATGCAATACATTGCAATCAAATTGAGATAAAAACATTTATATACTGATAATCTCTTATAATATCAAATCAAGTAAATTGCCTACAAAAAAAATAAAAACTATTTTTCGCAAGCGTTACTGTTTGTTAGATAATTGCGATACAAAAAGAACAAAAAAAGGAAAAAGTTGTCATGAGAAAAGTAACAGTTTTACTTCATAGAATATAAGTTATGGCGCCGCAAGATATGTAACAAAGAGAAAAAAAAATTCAACTTTATAAAACAGTGATAAGTTTGGTAAAAGTTGTCGTACTATTTTAAAAACTATTTTACATTTTTTTTAGAAGTTAACGAACAAAAAATTCTGGAACTAGTGGTTAGAAATAATAAGATACTTAGGATGAAATACAAAAAATATAATTTTATTAAAGACTACTTTTAATTTTATTAAAGATCACTTTTTTGAAGCATAAATTTTGTAAACTACCTATTTTTTCATAACAGTGATGACTAAATAACAGTGTTCACGAAACCCTTTTTGTAAGACTTTTACATCTCAGTCAAATTCAAGTTTTTCTAATTTTTTACAAGCCGCAGCATTAGCCACCAAACCCTGTTTTTATTTTTTTGAAACTCATTACAAAGACCTTAGAAAATTAGAATACATTTGTGTCAATTTTTTTTTATTTAAAGACAAATTATTATTTAATTTTTATAATTTTCCCTGTCAGAATTTTGAATTTGAAAATTTTAACACCCACAAATAAATGTGTAATATTTTTAACAGAAACCAATTTAAAACCCTAACACATAAAAAGTAATTTTTACTTTAAGTATTAGATTTTAAAATAAACAAAAAGGATTTTCGAAAGCATTGTTAATATTTTTACATATTTTTTTCAGTTTTATTAAATCTTTGTATGACTTATGATAACACACTACACAAGTTGCCTTTTTTTATTACATGCAATTATTGTTGAGAAAATTTTAAATATTTTTTTTTTGTTCATGCTTATTTAATTACAGTTACAAAAATAATTTCTGTACAATAGTTTAAAATTTTCCCAACACTAGATTTACAATATTAGCCTAAGTGAAGGAGGATCATTCAGGATAAGGAAAGCCGTGAGGCTTATGGATATTTTTGGAACATAGGATTATAAGGATAGGATATGAAAACAAAAAAAGTGTGACTGTGTGACAAATAAAGCAAAAATTAATTAACATAACAAGAAAACAGATCCAATCCTGCCTTGTAGAATTATTAGAACGAAGCCTATCGACAAGTCGCGTTTTGACCTAACCAAACATCATGAGGATTTTTTTTTTCAAACAAGGAAAAGAGGAATAAAATTATATGAAACAATACAAAAATAAGGATATATAAAATTAAAGATGTACATAATAGTTGCAGTGTTTTTTTTTTTCTTTCTATAAACAAAATTTACCAATAGGAAACTGTCCTGCATCATTTGTGGAAAATATCTCTCTTTCTTCATCTTCTACCCATGATGAAACCGAAATGAAATCAGCTACAAAACTTGGTATGTGACATTTTAAAATTGCACTATTGCCACGTAGGACAGCTTCATCCATAACATTGACGGTGTACGATTGAGGAACAACTATTTTGTGAAAAAAGCATGATGAACGGTGTGTGGTTAGTAAAATAATTATTAATTGTGCAAAAAATATACAAAGACAAGTTTTTTTTGTGAACAAAGTTTATTTTATTCAGAAAAAGCTTTAAGAATTTGTGTGTTGAGAATTCAGAGAATTCTTAGGTTTGAACTAAGCATATTGATACAATGACTTTTAAGAATGTAAGCTGTCAACTGTTTTATTTGAAAACCTTATGAAGGCGGTCTTTTTTACTATTATGAATTCGAGGGTCAACAAAGGTCAAAAAGTGGCGCCCAACGTGGAGACCAAAAAGAGAAAAAACAACCAAATTAAAACAGATTTTGATTATTTATCATTTATGTAAACTTTTGCAAAATTTTGATGACTTCAATAAACAGAAAGCTTGCAATCGTTCTTAGAGATTAACTAGCGAATCACTAAAACGAATATCCAATGAGAAGAAGTCAAGTGGCGAATGGAGAATGTTTGTTCAATTCATACAACTTTTCGAAATATCGACCACAAAATTCTGGAAATTCTAATTGTGCTGCTAACTTTTTCGAACCAAATATCTCTTACAAAACAGCATTAATTTTACCAAATACCTTTCGCAAATACCACCTATAACATATATTGTTGAGAACATTAAGCACGAACCTTGAACTTACTTTCGATCTCAAGTTAAAAATTGGCGCCCAACGCGAAGACATAAGAAAAACAACTAAATAAGTTCGGACGGTGATGGCTTAAATAAGCAGAAAGCTTTCTTATTCATTATAATGTACAAACATATAACTGTAAATTTTCACGAAATATTTTTTTCATAAATGTTGGGCAAATTAAAATATGTCGATGGTTAAAGTTGATGATATAAGCGGCGACTAAGCACGAACTTTTAACTGAATTTTTATCTCGAACAAAGGATAGGAATCAATTATATTGAAATTGTTAAGACCTGAAGCCTGTCAAGCTAAGAAGTGGAGCCCAAAATACTGCGAAATCAGATTCAGTTTAAGGTTTGTATTGTCTTAATAAATTTTCGGCTTCGATAATCAGAAAGGTTGTACTCGGGGATTAACCTCCAAATCCCAAAAGTGAATAGAGATTTATCCTATATTTATCCAGAAACATAATTATTTAAAGAAAACGGTGCAAGTTTATTAATTAACCACATTTAAAAACATTTTGTAAAGAAAATCAGAACGAGGAATGTTGGTTGGGGAATATCAGGATAAACAAACAAAAACTTTCAAATGAGTTTATATATTTTGTATCTACCCGAAGAACTATTTTTGATATAAGCTCCTCCATCAGTGTCAACCCAATCGGTAATGTCTACGTGATCAGCAACAAAAGAAGGTGTTTGACATTTGAAAATTGCTGAATTGCCTTTAATAACATATTCATCGTAAACCTGAGACTGGAAATACTGATTTACAACTGAAAGGAAAAAAAAAACAGTGGGAAAGGTATGATGAAAAAAGTGAACAAAAATTAAAAAAAAAAAACAAAACAATTAAAATGGACAGGAATTTCAGGAAAAAACCTACACCTTATTGAATAGAGACAGATTTTGCATAGTTTTTGATTACCAATCTCATTTCCATTACGGTACATTTCAACACCCTCTTCATCGATCCATGATTCAACATCGATGAAATCAGCAACAAATGATGGAACAAGACACTTAAGAGTTGCTGAATTACCACGAAGGACAAATTCATCGATAACTCGAGTTTGATAAAATTGATGAACAACTAAATAAAATGAAAAAAATACAAATAACAAATCAATTGTAAGAAACTTAAAGTAAAGGGAAATACCATTTTTGATGGATTCGATGGATAAGGAAAGATATTCGTCAGAAATAACAACAAAAATATTAGCAAAGCCTCAAACCAGTCTCTTTTTCATTATCTGGATAATATGTTGTTCCCTCTGAATCCATCCATAAGTCGACATAAACAAAATCAGCAACATATGATGGTATTTCACATTTCATTACAACAGAATTTCCTCGAATCACATACTCATTATCAGCTTCGGATTCATAAGTTTGAATAACAACTGAGAGAGAAAATAATCAAAAAGAATTTTTGAAAAAAAAAATTTAATAGAATTGGGTTTCAATCTGGAATAAGGAAAGGATTTCTAAAAAAAACAAAACACCCAAGAACCACGTCAACTAGTAATTTTTATATACTCTTGAATTTTGTACCATAAGCTTGTGATGAATTTTCTCGCCACAATTCGATACCCTCTTCATCAACCCAGGCTTCAATTTGAACAAAATCAGCAACAAACGAAGGAATTTTACATTTAACAACAGCGGCATTGCCTTTGATAACATATTCATTTTCAGCTTCGGTTATGTAAAATTGAGTTACAACTAGAAAATTTAAAGAATGAAATTGGAAATAAAGTTTAATAAAATAAATACAAAAAAAAAAGGAACTGGAATAAGAGGATGTGAATTGTAAAAACTAGAAAAAATAGAATTTATTCAAGAATCGAACCGTAGTTATCAGAAATTTTTAAAATATCGCCATTTTCATCGATCCAAGATTCAACACGAACAAAATCAGCAACAAATGATGGAATCGAACATTTAAGGACGGCTGAATTGCCTTTGATGACATATTCCGTCATTATTTCAGCTTCGTAGAATTGATTAACAACTGAAAACAGGGAAATTATCTATTAAATAACAGACTCAAATCTTAGAAAAAGAGGAAAAATAACTTCATAAGACTTAAATCCGCACATTCGAGAGCCTTAATTCGGCTCGAAGGACCAAATCATATGTTCAGATATCTAAATCTTGTTTACGATGTAGTTATATAATCTTCAAAATGCATCAAAGAGGATCCTAGATCATAAATGTAAAATATATAAATGTTTATTTATCCCAAAAACAATCCCCATGAAGTAGAAAATTAAATAAAATAAAATACAAAAATCAGGAAAGGATATAAAAGGATTAATTTTAGATAGAAAACTACAAATCACATGTAAATTTTGAAAATGGCAAACCATAATTGTCAGAATGTCTCAATTCATTGCCCTCTTCGTCAATCCAAGATTCAACACGAACAAAATCAGCAACAAACGATGGTATAGAACATTTTAGAATGGCGGAATTGCCCTTAATAACATATTCCATCAAAATATCGGCTCCATAGTATTGATTAACAACTAGAATGTTATAGATTTAATTTAAAAAAAGAAATTGATTAAGTGTTTTAAAATTGATGAGGAACAAAGACCTAACAAATAAAATGTTCCTAAGTTTTCTAGAGGAACACAAAACAAAAGTGTTTATTTTTTTTAAGAGAAGCCAGCAAATGTAACCTAAGACACTCGTAAGAATAAGAGTTGGGTAAATTCAAATAGATTTGTAATAAAAAGAACTTAAAATATCACTGATCGGAACTCGGTAATCCAACAGACCAACACGCGTTCTCTACTTAGGAATAATTAAACATCAAATTCGCAATAAAGTTATGATTATGAGTTATGACGTTATGAATAAAGGAAGGGAAGTTGGGTTAGTGGTGAGAATTGACAGGAATGTTTTAACGGTTTAAGACTAATGATAATGTCTCAAATAGCAACAACACCAATGTTATCCTATGATGATTTAAGAGTGGAACGTGAGAACACTCACCCAAGTCGAAAGTACAATGTCAAGTCGATGCTGCAGCAGCTCATAAATTTTACTAGGTTTCAATGGTTCTCAAGACGATCGAATAAACAAGAAAGAGTAGGTCTAAAGTCTGACCATTTCTTTGTTTTTTGCTTAGTTCAGAGCACGATTGTCTAACGAGAATTAAGTGCAAACAGATACAGAAGAAGAATTTCAACTTTGGACATGCTAGCGAATACAGAGAGCACCGGAGCGAGAAACTCTTTACTTTTACACCACAGCTATAGACGCCAATAGCTAATAGTCCCAGCATCGCGATATCATCAAGGAAGTACCCAAACCATTTTTTCTTACAAAAAAACTAAGCAAATGGCTACTGGCTTTAAGATAGAAAGGCCGGCTTTTCGAGCGAAGGTGAATATTTTTGTAAGGAATATGTCCGAGGACTAAACTATTAACTATCAATCATATTGGCCTTTTTCAAATATGTCGATCATATGGGTATGTCGACAATATAAAATTTATTAGCAGCAACGTTTCTTCATAAAGTTCACATTGATTAAAGAACGGGCGAAACTTATTGTTTCTGAAGTAAACGAGGACAAGGCCAAGTTTTTGCTACCAACACACAATCAGAAATCTGTTCTTTCACCTGGAACATAATTGATATCAGCAACTTTGAAGTACTTGAGCTCATCTGTCTCGGAGTAAATATCAGTTAAACGAACTTGGTAAAGATTCGACGAAAAATTACCCTAACAAACGGCTGATACTTCGGTTTGTGGTTACAAATAGGTTCAAAGTAGCGAATCTAAGAACCATATATTCGAAACGACAAAATCAGACCAAATCTCCGGTTTTAAAGGCCAAACTATCTTAGTTGCCAGCGCGCCGGGGCTGGACCATTGACAGCATTATGATGCTTGGGATCGAGCAGAATGGAAATGGCAGCTGTCACAATATGACATTTGATCAGTAACTCGACTAAAAGGACTCTTCGGAAGCCTCCGCAAGAACAACGCCTAAAAGTTATTGAACACCACTAACAAAGCTTTGAAACATTATGTTCCGTGACGAGGTACATAAAATTATGGCTAGGAGTTTTTGTGGCCCGTATTTAAAGTCTCTTTCACGAGTACACCATAGAGCCTTATTTCAGTAAGGCACTATGAATTTTATAAAAAATATATGTAAAATTTGTTCAGTAAATAATTTATTTACTGATTTTCTTCATATCTATTAATCGTGTTTGATTGAAATAAAAAGGGCAAATGTAGATAAAATCTTAACACAATATATGCGCTCTAAATAGTTTGGGATATTTGTTCTGTCTTCACTACCAAATACATGAAGCAGCATCTTCCAAACGAGATGGTATTTCTCTTAGAACAATAGAAAGGATTGAAATAGTGAAAATTACTTTAAGTATAAACTGTCAACGACATTGCATTTTTACCAGACTAGTTTGACGTTTTGGAATATTTAGTGCAAATTTTTACCCCTTAATAGCATTTTCGATTTTGTTTGAGGGATTTATGCAGAGATCCTATTGGTATGTCTGGGTATCTGCACCATTTATGTGAACCAACACTTCTGATAACAAGTATGTGTATAATAGATAAATTTGAAAAATGGGGCTAGGAAACAAATCTTTAAAGTTTAATATATAAAAATTTAAGTTAATCAATACTTTTTACTCTAGAGTTTCATTTTTTTTGTTTCGGATTAACTTATCATTGATATTCAGTGGTTTCAGTCATAAAAAAATCGAAACAAAATAAAAAGGTCACATACTTAAACAAAATTATCAATTCAATTCTACTATCAAGAAAAACATTTATTTAAAATATAAAACGCTAAAGGATAGGATAATAAAGGAAAAGAACATCCTCCTTCACGATTTATGATATTTTCAAATTATTTATATTTTCAAAAGAGTGTGTACCAAAACTATCAACTGGTAAAAATTCAGATCCATCACTTCCAACCCAAGCTTCAACTTTAACAAAATCAGCAACAAAACTTGGAATTGTACATTTAAGAACAGCAGTGTTTCCTTTTATTACATATTCTGATACAACTTCGGCTTCATAATATTGATTAACCACTGAAAGTAAAAAGAGATAGGTATTCGTTGTACAATTTACCCTAATATACATGTCTCCATCGACCAAACTAATGAAAAAATAAACCAAGTCTCAAAAAAATATGAAATAAATTTAATAAAATATTTAGGACAAGGATTTTTCAGGATTCAAGGATCTTTTTTCATTTAAAAAAAAACACCAAAACCCTCTTGATAGTTTATGTAGAATATGAATAGGTACCCTTTCCCTGTTGTTGGTTCTCCATTGTGGCATACAACGAACCAGTCTCATCTTGCCACGATATTACTTGTACAAAATCAGCCACAAATGATGGAATTGAACATTTCAAAACTGCTGAATTACCCCTAATTACATATTCGTTGTTCACTTCGGACTCGTAATATTGTTGAACGACTATAAAAAAACAACAAGTCAAAACTTAAACAAGGGCTTACAAAAAATTAGTACGTTAAAAGTCTCTAATTGATAAAAGAAAAAGATAGTCCCAGTGACTACCTGTCAAACATAAATACCGCAACCAAGTCGACACTCTTTCTCTTCGTTTTACCTGAGAAAACTTATCCAACCATGTGATGATAGTGCTGATGATTAGGTTTCGCTTTTCCTTTTCCCATAAATTAATTGAGTTAACAAAGCTTAAAACCTGTGAAGCTTTAATCAAATTTACGATGTAAAAGTTGGGAGTTAGCGGGTTGATACCTATAATGTATATGACATGGCGTTTGGAAGCATTTATGTAAATTTCAATTAAAAAAAACTCAACAACAAACAAGTTAAACATAAACAACAACATAAAAAAGAAGAAGATGAATCTGTGATGAACAATAAATTGGGGCTTGTGGGGATAGGTGTATTTTTTAGTTTGAAAGAATCTCATGGTAAGGTAAAAATGACTCAGAGGGGTAACTAGAAGAAGTTGACGTATTGTCGACATGTTTGGTTCGGTGATGAAAGCATGAATGGCTTTTGTCATAACACGAAGGGCGGCACGTCGCCAATTGTTGTTAGGAGCCGGAGACAGTGGCAATGAACTGCAACGAAGGCTGACAGAGGAACGTTGCTGTGGAACCATCACCATCATCATCATTATCATCGACCAGAGTTTAAGAATAATGAATGGGAGTGTGAAAAGCGAGTTTGCACAAAAGTTGACTTCACACATACCAAAGGGGAAGATAATTCGACTGAAATATGTTTCGAGGCGTTTCTTTCTGATTGAATGCATTTTATTTCTAACACAATTGAGAAGCATCAGTTGATAGGGAGGCGAGGGTTTAGTTGGATGTGTCATTAAGTGTAACAGAACAGTACAGTTTGTTGGTTCTCATATATAGTTACAGACTTACAGTGAATGTTTTATTTTACATACAGACGAGCTAAAGGATGTTGTTATTATGGTTCACAGTTGAACACACTTTTTGCGCCAAACTTCTTTTTAAATTGCTTATGTTGACAGAATATAGTTTAACAGCACGATTAAAGATTTAATCGAGGAAAAATTCAAATCGGAGCGAAAAGTTGAGAGACTTTACTACGATCGAAGAAATGGATTTTTCAAACCTAACATTCCTTAAAATGAATCATCCAGACTGGTTTTCAACTGAAGCATTCTAGTTAAACAGATTCTGAGACAATTATTTTCAAAGATGTAGTAGAAAAAATACTACTAGACTAAACTCAAACTTAACATCATGAATAAAGCCTTAAAGAAAAAATTCTAATAAAACCGCTGAATCAGTTTGAAACGAATAATAAAAATCATTAAAAAACCACTACAAATCTTTTTCGAAGGTTGCAAAACAGTATACTGACAAAATTCCGGTTTTACATAATGAGTAGTCCCGGAGATATGTAGTTTTTCGGAAATCGTTAAAAAACTAATATTTCAGGTATGGACCAAAACAGAGAGGAATGGCATGGCGTAGAAATGGAAACTCGTGCAATCGCTGAGCCAGTTCGGTGCCACAAGTGGGGTTCGCAATATAAATTATTTGTTATTTTGTCGATAGTTACAGACTAGCTAAATTTCCTCCAGAAAAAAGTATAGCAAACGAAGATTGAAGCATAATCGTTAAACCCTTTGATGGGTTGTAGCTCGGTGGTAAGACAATAACAGTATATTATAGTCGATAGCATATTATAGGCAATACACCTGAAGCACACGAAATTATTATTACTATTCGTTTGACCCATATCCGGTCTCTAAATAAATCTTAATAAATCTCACCATGTTCTTCATTCTAATGCACCATTCGAACAGGGGATTTTTGAGATTGTAAACTGGGTTTACTGATGAGAAGAAGTCCTAGGCTTGAATATGTTCACGAGTTTTATTACCTTATTGGTTCCATTAGAATTGAGCAACCAACCACTCACGTAGCTCATAGCTCGGGCAACCGTGGGGAATTTTACTATTTAATTTCAGTGCTATGGTGAATTTCCAATTTTGACGTTTTAAAATGGTAGAGCAGATTGACAGATCTTACCGCGTCGTGGAGCAACTCATGTTGTAAGATGATTATAGAAAATTTACAAACGGCGGCTCTAACGGCAAAAAGCCGAGGTGGAAAAGTAAAAATTCATGAGAACACTTCGAATAAACATACATATTTTAAAAAAAATCATCCGAAATTTCTATATAATCTCTTTTTTTCGAACAAAATAATAGAATGAAAGAAAAAAAATATCTGAAAACAGTAATAAATATTTAAATAAATAATAAAAATTGAAGTTAAAACAAGGAAATTTAGGACAATTCTTAACCTTCTTGTAATCCCCCTTCACATCTTCATAAAGACTAAAATTAAGCTTTATAAAAAATTTAAACTCTTCAAAAAACAAACCATATTCAGATCCTGGCATAAAATTTTCATTTTGATCTGTATGCCATGATACAACAGTGACAAAATCTGCCACAAACGATGGTATTTCACACTTCAAAACAGCCGAATTTCCACGGATCACATAAGCTTTATTTACATCCGTATCGTAATATTGTGCAACCACTATAAAGATTTTAATAAAATTCTTTTCAAATCTGAAAATCCAATTAGAAAAAAGAAAAAAACTACAAAAATAGCTGAATATTCTTCCCATCACGTTCACAGACAAAAATAAATCTAGAAATTCAAGAAAATCCAAAACAAAATTATTAAAGGACAACTTAATGATGAGAGGACGATATGATGGTTATATAAAGGATTAAGGATTGGCATTCGCTTTGCTATATATACATGTACAAAAAGCATTTAATGTACAGAATATATGATATACGGCCCAATATACAAAAACAAACCGTATTCAGTTCCAGGAAAGAAATTCTCATCCTGATCTGTATGCCAGGATACAACACTGACAAAGTCAGCTACAAACGATGGGATATCACATTTTAGTATCGCTGCATTGCCTCGTATCACAAATGCTTTGTGAATGTCCTCCTCGTAATATTGTGAGACAACTGCAACAACATCGATAAGGAATTTTATATGTACAAAAAAAAATAAAAAAAAAAAAAAAATTTCTATATATTTTACATTTTAAGATCTGATAAAACGAAAATAAATGATTCGGAAGGATTGAGGATAAAGGCACATGCATTTTTTTTTTCTTTTTTTCTAAAATAAACTTTAAACAAGCATGACGTCGCCCTATAAGAAAATTTGAGTTTGATGTCGAACCGTATTCAGCGCCAGGAAAGTAATTCTCATCGTTGTCCGTATGCCAGGATACAACTTCAACAAAGTCAGCAACAAAAGATGGGATCAGACATTTAATTACGGCAGCATTACCACGAATGACATGCTCTTTATTGACATCAGCTTCATAATATTGCGCAACAACTATTTTATTGTACAAAGAAAAAAATAACGGCAAAATAATGGTATTAAAAAAAAAGGACTTCTTCTATGGAAAATAAATTTTAATAAGGTACAGGCGACGACAATAATATGAAGAAGCACTTGGCAGATGTTGCCACTTTTCAATCCAATTAAGAAGACGACGCGACGGTATCTTTTAAGGGCTTTTGATTTTCTTTTATTCAAATATCAGACTATTTGTAGAGAAAAACCATTTAAGCAGTACACTTTTACTTAATATCTCGGTATAATATTTTCTTAGGAAGTATTGAAACCTTAACAGGTTCTCAAAATATTCAGTTTACAATGCGATGCATAAGAGGACCAGAGTTGCTCGCAAGCTCTACGAGCAGAGCAGGAGAGAGAAACAAAGGTTTCTAAAAATGAAAAAGAAACAGCACGAGAAGTGAAAAAATAAATTATAAATACATTTAGTGGCACTGACAGCTCCGAAGAACCACGGCCTAGTGACTTACAACTCTCAACTAATCTTTTTGTGTGTGTTGTTAGTTCTACGGGATTGGAGGGGACCTACAATTTTACGTGGAATCCGAACTTTTCATGACAATGATACTCTTGGGAGATTTGTCACTTCCTCGCAAGAGGCAGTGCCTCTGAAAAAAAAACATTAGATTTGATCGAAGTTGGAAGCTGGGCTTGAACCCAGACCTCTGGGGTGGGTCCGACACACTAACCACGAGGCACGAGATGTGAGTGGAGAAATTAGAGGGATGTACAGATAAAATTAAGTTCTACCAAAAAGTGGAAATAACCACCTAAAGTTTGCTACAAAACCCCAACCGAAGCCTGCAAAAGTCTGAGTGTGTGGCGAAATCACTTTTCCAATTTGTACAACGTTAATAAAGAATCGAATTCTGCCGTCAGAAAGATTTGAATTATTCTATCTGAACGAAGACATAGAACAAAAATTTCATCCAATTGACCTGGAAGAAATGGTGGAAGTATCGATGAAAAGGCTTTGACATTGATGACAGACTCGTCCGGTTATGAATGATGAAGTTGACCTACGCACGTTATGTTAGGTTAGGTTAGGTTTGCGGGTTGCTATAGGAGAGCCAATAGCTCAACCCCAACTCACTTAGGTCAATGTAGACCCATTGTGATGCCCATTTGAGGGTTTACGCACGTTACTCCATGGAAGTCGGCAATCATCTCAGCGACAACTTTGATTAAAAAAAGCTTTTAGACCAGGCGACTCGTTATAATTCGACTTCTTCAATATAATTTTCGCAAGATATAGAGCAATTTTTGTTTTCTCTTCTGCTTCCCCAAAATGTATCACCCTATCAGAAGCAGCTATAACTTTTGCAATTGGCGGCAACTGTCAGTTCCGCTTTTACAATTCATGAAGCTATATTTTGATTTTTTTTTTTTTTACGGAATAATTCATCAGGGATTTTCGACGATTTTAGAAATTTAATTTAATTTGTAAATCTTAATACCAAGATTCTTTACAAACATATTTAGCCAACAATGTGATTTGACACTGACGTGTTCCTTCCTGGAGGGTTCTATAAAAAAAACTTTAAGGGAGGTGTTTCTGAGTCGCTTAATTTTTCATTTTGATGCTTTGCACTGAACACCAAAATATCCTGATTTGACCGCTTTAGACTTCTTTCTTGGAGTGTTTGGAAGATACGGGTCTGTGTGAAAAAACTTCAGATTTTGGGAGCTCTTACAGAGAAAGTTTGTAATTAACAAAACGGATCCGAGGCAATTTCGGATTATTCTGCGCAGTTTCATAGACGGCGATATTTCCGGCAAATCTTGAGTGTCGTTGATATAAGAGTGTTGAGGAACTGTTCAGTGAACAAGTTGAATCGAATTTATTCATAACGTTGCTAGTCCTCTCGAAAGAACGATTATGGCGACCTTGAAATGAACGAAGGACGCGAAATGTTACCCGAGCAGAAGACCCAATTTAATAAAATAATATACTAATTTGCACACGTATTTGAACACTATAAATCTTGAATTGGCAAAAAATAAATAAATAAATGACAGTACAACCAAATTGACAGCCATAATTTGACTGATGTATATAGCCTTGGAAAAATGGCTGCAATCATCTGTCAAAGTTTGGAAGCCCTTATAAAAAAACCTATACCATTTCTGACTTTTTGATTAGGAAGGAAATTTGTTTGCTGATTATTTTGGAAAAACGAGTTCCAAAGAGTAAGTAAAATTTTTAAATATAACGAAAAATGCCATGTTTTTCACAATTCTGTTATTTTTATTGATCTTCTAAACTATGTCAGAATTTTTAACAATATTTTTAGGATTCGAGACACTTTCCAATGTTTTTTGTTTGCTGTTCCTCCATTTTGAGAATTAAACAACTAAAACAACAAGTCTGAAAAAAACGCCAGGAAAAAATTTATAAGTATACGAGAACTTGAACTTAACATCTTTTTTGATCTGACTTCTTTGTCCTGTCCTTTTAGCCAAAAGAAAAGTTTGTACAACAAAGCTATTTTCACATTTATACCTTTGGTGTGAATAGATTTTTCGCAATTGAAAAGTTCAAAACATTTGAACCATGAAAAACACCACTATTCCAATTTAATGTTAAATAAAGTCGTTAAATTCATCAAAAAGAATGATAACTATAAAATTAAATTTAATAATATTTAAGTGAATTAAAACATCACACTTTTTATGATTTTCGGTACGGAACACTGTTAACAGCCGTATAATTACCACTCCCCAATAATAATTTAAGCTTAAAAAAATAACATAAATTAAGTAAATTTTGGAGTTAGACAATGAAAATGACAATAGCAAATTAGGCCGACCAATGTGTCACATTTTTCTATTCTGAATTCAAATAGAATGCAAATGGGTTGGGGATATAATAATATGTCTCCGCAGCTATGTTCGTCAACCACCTTGATGAGTGGCAATTTAACCCGAAAAAAACTAACGAAGACTCATTAAAATTGTTGCGAGTCACGGCATTTACAATGGACTTTTACTTAGCTGCTTGTTTTTATCATACTCAGCGTAACTACTTAACCGAGTTTTTTTTTTTTACTTTCAACTGCAAAATGTAACTAATTCAGGTGTATGATGTTTATAATGTTAGTGTAAGGTGGGTTCTAATGTTTGTTTTTTTATGTCTTTTCTATTCTAAAGGAATTCTATAGTTGTATTGTTTTAATTATAGAATTATAGTCAAGGTGTGGTGGGATTGGGTGGTGCGAATAGACAAAAACTTCCGGAAGATGTTAGCTAGTGAAAATAAAAAAAAGATTTAGCATAGTTTAATGTTAAGTTTTAATTAACAATCGCACGACACGACTTGGCGTGGGTAATTTATGAATATATAATATGTTGGCGGGAAGAAAAGAATGTTTATAAAGGTTGCGCCATTAAGCTATTTTTCACATGTAAAATTTGCAATTAAAAAAGAAAGAAAAAATGATAAAAGTAAAGTGAAATTAGACGAGGTTAATCACTTAGATGGGTAACTTTACAATGTTTGCATAATAATTTGTTGCATAATTAGGCAAGTAATTGCTTATGATCTGAGAATTTTTTATAAGAAAAATATTTTCTCAGGTCAAAATGTGGTCTGAAGTGTAAATTAAAAAGGGAAGTTTGCATCACTTTCTTTCGAAATGTTTAGTCACACTACAATTTGACTTTTATTAACAAAACAACTTTAACAAGAGTTGGGGTTGGTCATTATGTTTCACCTGAGTTTGAGCGGAAATCTAGTGGTACAAGGGGTTATTTTATATGCTTCTAAGGAACCGAGATTTTGTGAAGGGATATTTCTTTTAAATAGGTGTGATATGAAGGAATACTCAGCTCGACAATTGAGACACTCCAGTGATGGAAAATTTCACGAAAACGTCAAATATAAATACCTAAGCCTCGCAGCAATCTTGTATTATCTGTCTTTTTTGTCATTACTATTGCCAGTTAATCAGGGATGTTACATTTTTGAGGGAGACATAAATATTATAATTTCTTATTACTAAAAATAAAAAACATAAACATATACCAAGTTCTCTAAAAGAGTTTCGAGAGTTCATTTTTAAAGGTGCAGTTTCACATCATGCAAAAGTTTTCATATTACTTCAAGTTTTTACAGTGCAAACAAATATTTATCTTTGAAACGCTTGATGCAAGCACGTTCTCTCGTGGTGCAAGCACGTTCCTAGCAGAGTGTGACTGAACCTTAAAGCTGCCTGTCCATTTGAGAGTACTTTGGTAGTAAACTCTCGAGAGTAACTCTCGGGTAGCTGTCCATTTGAGAGTAATATTTTCGAGATTTTAATATCGCGAATTCTCTGGTGAAATTCCAAGAGTTTATTTTTTGAGAGTACTTGATATTAAATTGCTTCTGCTAGTTATTATGAGTTGGAAGTACTGAGAGGGATATGTTTGCCAGAGAGAGGTTGGAGCTCCTTGAGTATTGGTAGTACAGTCGCTCGCAGCATTTTCACTCTCAAATTAGCTCTGCTCTCAAAACACGAAACGTGTTGGAATTCTGCGAGCTAGTCTCCGACAGTGATCAAGACTTGTGCATTGTGCACACTTGCGAGTTACTCTCAAAAATTTCAAATTTCGAGAGTTAAAAGTTGACTCCCTGCGAGGGACTGTGTTCACTTTCGAGTTTGCTCTTGAGACCTGCTTGCAGCTCACCTACTCTCAAATGGACACCCACCTTATTCTATTTCCATTTGATGTATGTGTTTCTTCCGCTAGTCATTGACTAGAATTAGTGAGAGTGACTCGTTTAACTAAGACTGCTGATTTGGTGCTTCCCTTAGCAGTATAATTTTCAAATGGGCTTCTTTCCACCAATGTCTACTGTTCTACCATGTTAACTTTCAAATAAATATTTGCAGAAAAAAAAACTGCTTTAAAATTCTGCAAGCTAATCTCAAAATGTGATCAAAATGCCAAATTTTTAAATTTTTCATATGGTTTGTCCTGATAACTATTACAGCGAAGTAACTGACTTTATAGTTTTTTTTTCGCATCTGATGTCTACCAACATTTAAGAGTTCTACTTTCCATCTAGTTTCTTTATGTTCTTCTATACATTCAGCAATTAGGCGAACACATATTGGTACTCCACATATGTATGTATGTTGAGTAATAAAAATGAAGAGTAACAATTTTTTTTTAAAAAGTTAGGAAGTAAATTATGATAACCAAAAATAAAGAACAAACCAATAAATAAAATAATAACAAAGATGGGAACAAAATTAAAACCAACATTAAACAGACGGATAACAAAGAGTCTCGTGGGAAACTTATAATCATCATATAAACCATGTATGATGATGATGACCTACTGTTCCGAAGTAGATAACAACAAAACTGTCATCTCTTGAATGTGAATGGTGATGGTGTCGTAGTCATTTAATTCTTCTTAATTGGATCAAAATGCATGCATTGTATATATCCCGTTGTACTGCAAAAAATCAATTTAATAATCCACAACTAAACTCAGACTCAGACAAAAGAGGAACAACAAAAAACCATCATGGAGAAAAAATAACACAATCAGAAGACCCAACGATGCGATTGATGATGACAATTTCTGGAAAAAAAAATTATAACCCCCTCGGAACTATGAGTAGTAGATATTGTCCGAAAGTATTCACTCTTCACTCTTCTTTCTCTCCACTCTCTCTAGAACAATGATAACTTACCGGCTCTAACATGGACATCCCGTGATATTATCGATCCAAATTGATTTCTTGCCAAGCACGCATAAACCTGGGCATGAACTTCCTGGCGATAGTCTTCGGCGCGGAACGGTGGGAATACCAATTTGCCGTCAGATGACACTTGCCGCAGACCAGGCACGTCACCAACCGCGGTACCATCACTTCGGATCCAAATAATTTCGGGTAGGGGGTTTCCGCTAGCTTTGCATTCAACTTCGGCACCAGTTGAGTTGGAAAAATCGATTCGGTTGGTTGGTTCTTTTAGAAAAGCGGGTCCTTTTTGATCGGCATCTGGGGGATTGCCAGCGTTACCTGTAAAGAGTTAGAAAAAAAAGAAAAGTGAGTAATCTGAATATATTTTGAGTTCATGTGGGTGTGGAATAAAGAGAATCATAAATCAAATAAATTCGTAGTTTAGGTCAACAAACTGTGGGTTCTTCATATGCTAGCTGGTTATATGAATCAATTTGTTAAAAAAGAAGACTTGTTATTAAATATAATGAGCGTGAGAATTGAATTTGACTAAAGGTAGCTTTAGTTATGTTACGTTGTGCCAAAGGGTTTACACATTTTTTGACTTTAATTCCACTTAAGAATTATTGTTATATTTTATTTATCAAATCAATTTGTGGTATTTTTTTTACACATAGCCATGTATGAGAGAATTAGTCATGTGTGAGGTGCACGTCAAAAAATTCTATATACCTTTGTGAGAGGAAATGTATAAAACAAAATTGATGCAGCCGCTGAATGCCGCCACGCCATCCTTCTGAGATCGTTTTCAAAACTTGATGAACTAATCAAATCACTACGAAATTAATGCATATCAACACGGATAAAATTATTTTTTTTTTTTTTTATTGAGGCAGCCATCTTGAATTATTTGCTGTCCACCATTAGTATTACTAGTATGATCAGGGATGTTACATTGTTTAGGTAAACAAAAATATTTTGAAATTTAAAATAAAAAGTTTGGTTATAACGAAAATTACATATTTTCTATAGCCACTGTGAAAAGTGGGAAAGCCTTATCAGAGGTCACTACCATATCGTTGGAAAAGAAGAAGTTATTGTACGTTCATAAATATCTTAACTAGGTATAACTAAGGCTACGGTTGCAGTGCATGCGTATTCTGACGAACAAGTGATCTGACGTACACGTTAGAACAAACAAAATAAAAGGTTCTTATGAAACCGGTTGCAGTGCACGCGTTTTCTTCGTCAGACGACACATGAGTTTTTCAGAACAGATTGATCGTTCAAATCAGTTTAGATTTTTTTTCAGCGTTCGTCAGAACTCTTCATGCAAATCGACAGGTTCTGTGTGATTTTAAAAGGAAGTCATATTACAACAAAGGTAAATAAATGGATAAATCGACGTACGTTACACATAAGTCTATGAAATTGTGTTTAATTATTGAAATTGTGTTTAATTAAGAGCTTTAATAAATTTGTATCAGAATTAGAATATAAAAAATATCCAAAAACAAAGCTACATTGATAAATACCCAAAAATCTTAGCTGGTTGAATTTTCAACTACGCTAACAGAGTGTGATGAAAAACTTAACGGAAAATAATTTAACATGTAAAATAAATTAACCTCTGGGGGAAATTAATTTTATTTTCTTCTGATGAAATTTATTATGGTTTCATTCGATTCGAAACACAAACGTTATACTTATCGATGGCAAATAACTCAAAGAATTTTTTGTGATGATACAATTTTTAGTTGGCATTTATTTAAATGTATTTTCTACAAAAAATTTTATCATCACAAATGATTCTGTAAGCCATTTTCCATCGGTAAAAATGTATATAGCATTTGTCGAATAAAATCAGAACGTATTTAATTATCGGTTTGAATAGTTTTTCCTGTTTTGTTTTTCTGATCCCTATAACCGGAACGTTAATTTGGAAATAACCTTAAATAGAAGAAGTGTAATTATTTTTCCCAACAGGTGGAGTTTTCTTCCCATATGTAAAGTTATTTCCTGCGAAGTTATGTATTTCCCTGTGAGGTAATATTCTTCATTTATTTATTTCGCTCTGAAGTTAAGCAACAACGTTTTCGATAATGGATTTTCGAAAAAAAAATAAAAATCCATTGTCTATCAACTTCACTATTCCCACCTTCGTTATTGTAAAAAAACGCAAGCACGTCAGAACACGCATGCACTGTAACCGTAGCCTAATTCATAACTTTCAATATAAATAATTTTAAAAAAGGGAAAAAAAACTGCAAAATAGGGCAAGTTAAAGAAATTTTATATTAAGGAAAGTTATACGGATCATTCCAAAACAAAAAATGTAAGACGAACTAGGAAAATCTTCCCTGGATAGCTTCAATCGTTTCGTCTAGTAGGTGATGACTGATGAGCCAACCACATCTGTGAAGCATAGGTATACATTATACAAGGTGGGATATTAAGACGTAGTGGCAAGAGAATTTTCTTGACCGGGGTCTTACGAACCAAGTAATACTGAGTTGACTAAGTTATTAATACAAAAGATAATGAATATGGGAGCGGAAGAAGACCGTCAAGTTAAGTGTCGTAAATTTGTTGGAAATTAGCCATGCAACTAAAAAGTTTGTCGCACTACCTTCCCAGAAAAAGAATCAAATCCAATCGAAAATCAAAAAGGATAACGTAAATAAAAATAACGTTAATAATAAATATGTCATAGCCCCGAACTACTAATTTGAAAGTCAAGTAAACCTTAGTAAAAATATCAAAACCAATGGAAAATTAAAAAGTATAACGCAAGTAGAATTGTCGTTGTTCTGTCGTAAATTTTTTTATGCAACAAACAAAATTGTCGGGCTAGTTTTTTTTAAATAACCCATAATTGTGCTATTTTTGATTTTGACAGTCAAGAGCACTATATACTAAAAATTTATTTAAAAAAAAAATGCGTGAAAATTTTTTTAGTTGCATGATGTATTTACCACAAAAAAAATCGTGTTCTCCGAGTCTCACAATAACAATCTTTGAACCATTTAATTGTGTACTGGATAGGACTTACTGCAGGGGTATTCTGACCCCAAACGGGGTCTAAATTGAAATAAAGCCAAACTCAAAATTTGGTCTTATTTCGCTTTCGACCGTATACCGTAGATAATATTTCTGCAAGACCTCAACAAAGTAGAAGAGTAACCTTGGTGCAAATTTTCAAGTGGCATTTATCAATTCCTCTTTTAATGAGTTTAAAAAAGCCAATAAAGCGGGTCGATATCTAATCAATTTTTAAAGACACTTAATGAATTCATTAAAATAACATAAAAAAGCTACCAAAAATCGTGCAGTCACAAGTAAGTCCGCACAACACCCTCGTTAACTATACATACTTTATAACCTACGAACGCCTAGTAGTTGACATGTGGTCTGCGCTTTAAATGAAACCCAGCACGAAGTCAATTTATCTTTAAAATGAAATAGCGTTTCTACAGAAAATGTGAGTCAAATTGAAACGCCGACATGGCATAAGCAAGGGGCACGGGTAATCGCACGCAGTACCCTTTTTCAAAAAATTGTTAATCTATTAATTAATTCCGAAAAGCATGCGCATACATACATATATAATGCATGTACAGATGATCAGAAAGACCGTTTGTATCCGACTTCACCGTCGACATCCGACGACGACATAAATAAAAGTTAAAACACAAAATTGAATCATTAATGAAAATTGAAGGGTAAATATGTGTTTTACGCGACAGCCGCGTCGCCGCATTATAAAGCGTTGGCGTTGGTATGGTTGTTGGAAATCCACTGTTTATCCAGAAGTCACAGAATTTTACGGTTTAGTAGTTTGATTTTGTCGTTAACTTATTCATAAACAGTAATGGACGAAGTATCATAGAATGGAAATGCATATCGACCATGGCGGTTGCAACTTCCGTTTTGATTGTTGGAATTTTGTTAGCTATTTATTTTGTTTGTTTTTGTTTAACACGCATGAGTTCCTAAATTGAAGCTTTGTGACAGTCAGTCACAGGGGAATTGATATGCAAAGTAAGGTGGGTTATGAATTGATGTTTTGGCATACCATTCACATTACCTACTTTTTTTAACAATTGAATTCATTGTTATGTTGATTTTCAGCGAACGTACCTATCCCTATATGCAATCCGATGAATAGAAACAGCACAATAATTATTTATTTTAGGATGAAAGCAATTAATTTATATTTGGTTAAAAAAAAATAAACAAGAAACATCGGCATGACAGTATAAATGCAATATTTTTCTAGTAATTTCTTTACAAAATAAATTTGTGACCATAACGTATTTTTTTTCAAACTATGTAAGAGGACTGCGAGAACCTAAGACTTACATCAGTTGGCAAAATATTCCCCAAAATGTAATGGGGAATCTTTCCGTCGGAGAGTAGTTTTAAGTAATCTGCTGACATTCTACATATTTTAAGTTTGCAAATATATAAACGAAACTGATAGTTTCGACTATTTTTAAAAGTTATAAAGTTATTTTATCTTGTTCTGGAACTTTGCCAAAGAAAATATTTCGAGGTACGAAAAAGATGCTAAGCTTGATTGATGTTACAAAAAAACAACAATTTAGTCTGCAAAACTTAAAAGTATTTCCGCAAAACACTTTTAAATAGTGGGACGAATATCGAGCATGGTTTTGTACCAACTCGTAGGAATCCTGGATTAGACTCTGTAATACAATTGTCTGAAAAATATTGAACGCAACTTCAACTGCTCTTCATAAATTTCGACTGCGTAAGCAACAATTTTTTTTTAAGCTAGGTATTCGTAAGAAAAACAGAAGATATTTGGAGTGAGACAAGGCTGAATTCTTTAGTAGATACTATTTCTGAGTGGTATGCGCAACTTTAAGAAACAATTAAAACATCCACGACCGATGTTTTATTACTATATCTACTTATATAAGTTTTTGGACTCTTCACCAAATGCAAGGCTGAAAGATACATAGCTGAAAATCCAATAATTTCTCACACTAACTGACGCATATATACATCCTCCAAATGAGAAGTTCTTCAATTTAATGTCTTGTTAAATACTCATATATCTTACTGTGTTATTGCAGTAAGTAACGCCTAGCAACACGATTGCCAAAAAGCAGTTCCCATTTAGATCCATAAAAGAAGAAAGAAAAGCATCCTCTCGTCAGAAATTCAGAATCCAGACGACCGACGAAGAGATTTCTCCATTGCATTATGATCCCTGGTTTATTTTTAGTTTTAAAGTAAAAAAAAAAAAAAATATTCCATCACATCCCCATCTGAAAATTTCCCTTCCCAACCCGACAAACCATATCACACCCAAGTTGCAGGAAAGAAAATATATATGGACTCGTGCAATGACATTGTCACTTCAAAGTGTCAGAGAGTAAGCATGCATGCAATGGTACTAGTTGTTAGGGCAAAAGGGGCGCTGTTTTTTTATTATTATTTGGGGTCATAAATAAAATATGAAAGAAAGAAATACATACATTCCATTTTGTATCTAAAAAAAAAATTATAAGAAAACCCTTGTTGTATCTTTTAGATGCATATTCGTGTACAACTTGAATTCATAGCCAAATAAAAAAAAATCGATTTGTTGTGACTGCCGTTCTGTACTGAATCAACCGACACGAACCCTGGCGCAATGCAATGACGAGGCAGAGCAGTGTTAAAAAGTTTATTAATTCTTGTCGGAATTTTCTTTTGTTTTCAGATTTTTCATTTTCATTTTTACCATAAGTTAAGTACTAGAAAATAAATATAAATTTATGAGAACTTTATTTATCTCGAGGTGATGTTTTTATGGCAGACTGTTTAAAAAAAAAATAATTCAACAACTTCCACTTTTAGATAAGAAAAAAATAGACAAAAGACTAAAGTATTAGGTATATCAACTTAAATGGATTTTTCTGGCATTAAAGTTTTAGAGCTTGTTTTATATTGGATAGGTAGATATACAATCTATCTCATTGAAATGTGAGAATAGTATCTAAGCGTCATAAATAATTCATGCAAATTATTTTTTTTATGTGACTATCTATCTATACTGTTGTTAGAATAAAATTCACATGGGATAATGATTTGTACGCCACCTACGTTATCGGAAAAAGTATCTATGAAGGGGTCGATGATTATTTAATAGCAATTTGAAAAATTTAAATTTATCTACGTACCTGAAGAAGTTTTTATTTCATGATCGAATATAGAAACTAAGCAATGAGATGCATTTTTCTTTTAATACATTAAACTAATATTTCCTTTAAGAAAAAAAGTATCTCTATACGTAGAAATGTAGATTGTTTATAAAACTTAGAATTTAATTCAAATTTCCACATTGAAATACAGTTTTGATTTTCATCGGATGCAGAGGCAAACATATGAATTGAAAAATATTTACCCGATTTGTTTTCTTTTTTTTTTAAATGACTGCGGAAAGATTTTGTTTTAGCTTGTAAATGAAAATGTTTGTAAGCGTAAAATGTTCAAATAAGAAATCTAAAAGGTTAGAAGATGAATGATCACTTTCGGATATGCAAAAATATTTTTCAGCTAAAGAATTTTTTTGAACTAAAATTGACGTTTTGTTTGTTTTGTGCAGAATAAAGAGAACAATATTTTTTCAATTGGAATAAGCTCATCAGAGCGCCATCGGAAATTGGTTGATTCACGTAAGGAGATAGTTTTAGATAGTTTTAAACATTATTTGTAAACAATTAACAAAGCGACTTGAGAAAACTGTTTTCGAGCAAATATTTTAGCCCAGTAAAATTAGAATTTTAGTTCGAAAAAATTCGGACAAAACTGGATTTTACTGGAGACCTTTGTTTTTATGTCTTGAGCAAATCCTAAAAAGTATCAATGATTTGGATCGGAGCTAATTTTTTTTTTGGGAAAAGAGGTCGAACTTCAGTTTTTTTCAGTTTTTCTCTGAAACTATGAACTTTTTGCAAAAAAAAATGTTGTGGTAAAAGTTGTAGGTTATATGATTTTCTACAAAATGGTCTTAACACTTTTCATCAAACCATCAACCAATTTCGAGAAAAAAGTGATAAATTGTTACAAAATCTGTTTTTACCCAACATTGCACTTTTACACTAGTATTTTGTGCTTTTTGCTTTATTTTTTTGTGGTTTTCCCATTAAACTTAATCCACGAACTTGCTCTTGTTGCAAACTATGGGAATACACAAATGTTGATTCTTTTATGTTTTTTAGGTAAAAACTTTAAATGCCATTTTGTGCTGCATATTAAACTTATGTGCCCTACTAAATATAAATGAAATCGGTTCAGCCGTTTCGGCTAAATTTGTAAGAAGACATTTACACCAAATTTTCTATATGTGGACATTTAGATAAAATCCTGAAATGCAGTTATTCAAAACATTGCAAGTATAAAAAAATGAATACTATAGGGGGTACCTCTCATATAAAGGTATTAGTTTTTCCGAATTTTCTTCAAACCAGCTCATACGATATTGATGAAACTTTGTGTACGTTATACTTACAATGCTAATAGACAACTTATACCTGCTCAACTATCCTCATGATAGACCTATGTGCAATCAACTTAATAAAAACGTAACTAACTCAGATTGCCATATCACACTTCTCCTTGTTATAATTGAGCGAAGGTACCTTTTCTTCACCGATAAGGCATTTGTTCAACGCTAATAAGTTTGGAGATTAAGAACCAATGCGGGTAGCATCTAGCATGTCTGTTCCAACAGTTTTTAATTTTTTGGAGTTTTCCACAGCCCTACAAAATTTTTCGACTGCGATGTCGTCCACTTCTCCGCAGTATGGTGCGACTATTTGGGAGTATAGATAAGAAAACTATTATTTAGAAGACTTTAACAATAGATACTGCCGGCCACTTGTTGTGAAGCATTTTGTCGTCATCCATAAAAAGTTGGCTTCCAGCATTTTTTATGAATTTTGGTGAATACACTTCTTGTGCATTTCTTCTTCTTTTAGCTAACATTTTGAAAATAACATTTCGCAGTTCTTGACTAGCCATGCAGATATTTTTTGAAACACCCGATACATATTCTTTCTGCACTCTCTGCTTTAAATTTGTGCACACTTCTTCTTTGCTTCCTTTTTCCAAAGCTTAACACCACTTCCAGGCGTGATTATTAATCTATGTTATGAGAGGGCCACATTGACTACCTAAACATTCATAATTTTTCATTGCAAGCATTTCTTATAACACTGATTTTCCTTAATTGACAGTATTTCACACCATCACACATCACATCAAACACTCGCTAGGCTTTAAAATAGCGAAGCCGTTACCGAGTAAATATTTTACAAAGATGATACTGATTACCATTGACGTACTAGACTGACCGCCAGTCGGGTGAAATTTTCATACAAACAGCCAAAAAATGTTGTTCCAGCTAAAAGCGGCCAAATACGTGTACTAATTTCGCCATTAGAATTCAAATGAAAACGATTATATATTCATCTGTAAGTAACTCATGGCATAAGGAGTGGATGTGTTTTGTAAAATAAAAGTAGTTTGATAATAATTTCCACCAAAATATTTCAATAGTAAATAATTAATTAAAAAAATCATATCACTGCTACGCAGATTCTCTGCTAGTAGTTGATGGCGCCCCTAGTTATGTTGGAACACGCGTGAAGTTGGCTACTGGCGGTCCATATTTAAAACGTCAATGCTGATTACATTCTTAGCTTCTTCTTCTTCTTAATAGTAGAACATCCCAAATTCTTTTCCACTGTTTCACCAATTTGTTTTTGAAGCTCTTGAGATGTCCAATTTTCTTCTCTTTCTCTCGTAGCTTCATCCGTTCATACTTGCATCTAGCCACCATCAGATTTTATCTATTCTGATGCGTTTTTTCTTATAGCTTCCAGAATCCGTATAGTTGTGACCCCATTATTTATGCTCAGTACAAATCATAACAGAAGTACTAGCTGGCGGGGTAGTCCCTATTGTATTAGTAAATATTTCTATACTGCCCCAAATCTGTCAAAACTATTTCCCATATTTTCGACTCTAGTTAGTGCGTTTCGATTTGTCTTCTTATGAAATCGGTATCCTTTATTTTTCATATTTTTCTGACGAATTTTGTAAGAATGTAGGAAGATTATTGTGACAATTTTACATATATGTACGTCTAGTCTTCATCAGAATATAGAACAACCTCTAAGGATATTTTTATCATCTATTGATGTCACATTTTATTGAAATGTTTAGATAATTCTATAAACTTAAATTTGTAGACATGTCGATCAGTTTAGATACGAGCGAAACAATGCAGTTAAGTTAAAGATGATTTTCGTTACCTTTTCAACCAAATTTAACCTGTAATCTCCTTTATTTTTATTCCACACTTCCTGGTAGGTACTTTGTGAGTTCAAAACAACTGTACTCTATACCCAAGGAAGGAAGGTAGGTTGGTATCTATACTCATTGTATCTTTTTTCGATTTTCATTCATCTGTAAAATAAAGATTTACGAAATCTTCACCAGAAATCCATTGTCCATGTTTCATGCTCGTTTGCAGTGTGCACGTATTTTTTGTTTACAGCCATATTGAGGACGAAGTACAAACTATAGGTACACCAACCACGCAAAATGCCTTCGTCGATACAAAAGATACACCATCTGAAACATATACCTAAGGTATCATTTCTGGATCTGGAATCTGGCTGGATACAAAGAAGAAAAAAAAAATATGAAGCAGATGTTTGGCAGCTGCAATTTTTCGACGAGAATTTTAATTTATCATCTTCGTGATTTCCGTGGGCTTGGGATTTTCGATGGCGTGTTTAAATGAATACAGAGCAAGTGCACGTCGTTTGGCATCTTTCATTATGTATTTCTTAATTTTTTATCGGAGATTCTTTTAAATTTAAAATTCATAGAACGGAAGAACAAAAATATTTTTTTCTTTTTTCAAAATATCTTATTTTGTTTGGATTACTCCAAAAAAAATGTGCGTTTTTATTTCCACTTTTTGTTTTGAAACTTTTAACACAAAAGCCCCTTTTTCCACGAAATTATAATTTATAGGCATCTAAACCAAATTGTGAGAATGTGTTATGTGCGAGAACAACAACTAAACAGCATATGGCGAAAATTAAATAGCTGCCGGAAATTACTTTAAATGAAATTGTGCGGGAAGGAACGTGCATAGGCAAAGACACGAGAAAAGGCATCAGCAGAGCAGCACACCACACACCATTAGAAGAAGAATGTGCTTGCTACCAGTAGCAGTGAGTTTTTCATCAGAAGAATTGTAATTATTATTAAATTACACAACATCTATTTTGCTTTATTACATTGAGTGCTAATTTTAATTTTAAGCCAAATTTTCCATCGTTAAGTTAAGAAAAAAGAGAATAATTGAATAGTGTATTGTTTAATTAAGTGGGTTTAAACTGAAGAGGGAATAAAATAAAATTTCTGTAGACGTTCAAGTCAAATGTTGACTGTCTTTTCTTTTATACTGAATGCTGACGGGTACGTAGCTATGTCATTGTTTGAACTCCCAATAATAAGGCAAGACTTTTTTGCTATCAAGTTGCTATCAAGTTGAGTAGAAAACGTTTATCAACCGTATATCATACAATTCATGACTTCGTTGCTTACACAAAACTATAGTAGGATGATAGAAAGTTTTAAAAAATTGTACTTATACAAATCAAAGATTTTTGAGATTGGTTTGGGGAGCGACTTTTTTGAGAATCAATATTTCCGTCTTATATTCAAGAAGGGACTTTACAAATGTAATATACAGTTTTGGTAACGTTAGGATCGGAGAATCACTTTGATCAATGTTTTACAAAACGTAGTGCGGTGTTAGTTCAGCTAAGACGAGACCATGCAATTTGAAAGTTTAGTTCTCTATCACAGATAAAAGAAAAGAATTAACCAGGACATATTGGTATAGGTAGGTAAACACGCGGTTCTGTAAACACCTGCTCTAATGAATCCAATGTCGCTACCAAATAAAAAACCTTCTGGACGGGAAAGAAATACGTTTTGGGATGTAAGAATGTTATAACAGCTTGGAGCTTTTTCACATTCTGCTCAAAAGATATTTAATTTTTAAGTAAAGAGGAGTCAGCAAGGGAGCAATTTAGACCTGTTTGCTGAAACGATATACTTTACTTACATTTATGTTCTACATAAATCTTTAAGTGACAGATTATGCAAAGTAAAAAGTACTTCTTAAGGATTTATGTAGAACATAAATACTTGATTATCGTTTCAGCAAATGGCCCTTAGATACACACAATTTAACTTATCATCAACGTATCCACATATTTAATAGGTATTGAATATATAAACATCCGAAATTTATAACAGTTGATTTGTTTTTTAGAAAACCATGTTGATTAGGGGTCGAGGTATAGTCTACATCTCAATAATTGGTCTCAAATATGCACTATCGATAATCTGAACGAAATTTCTAAGGAGCTCCTCTGCTTTTAAATAAAACAAAACAAAGAAAACATAGAAACAACATTTGTCAACCAATTAAACGATTTATTAACAATTCAACTTTTTGAGACTATACCGGCAAACTCTTTTTTCGTATCTATACTTTCCCCAACTTCGTTTTAAATTACCAAAATTGGTAAGCTTGACCATTTCTATTGAGATACTATATTGATTGCAGATAATTTTTTACCAATTTAAGCTTTGAAAAACAGCTTTCCCCATTTACTATTTTTAGAGGAATAGCTATCAATATTCTGAAAGAAATTAAAAAAAATGTAGGACGTATATTTTACCATATTGACTGTCAGGTTATTTTTTAAAAAAATAATTACGCGACAAATTTTTTAGTTGCATACCTAACTTATTTACGAAAAAAAGCGACAATTATTTCCATTATCATTTTTAATTTTCTATTACATTTATTACTTGCTCAATAGGGCAAGTATTGGTTTCGTGTAAAAAAAATTAGAGGTTTTAATAAAAACTGAGATTACGATACCAGAGAAGCCTAAAAAAGTAGGTTTCGTCATGTCGTCCGTCGATCTGTCTGTGCGGATGTGCGTATGTTTGGTTGTCTGTGCAGCGACCTACAGCCTAAACGGTTTAACGGATTTAGTTCAAATTTCATACATAGCAGTTTTTGGTGATTCCCTAGAGGAGAAATTCGAATTTTTGTTTAAGCCAAATTTTCTCAAAAACGGCTCTAACGATTTTGATAAAACTTGGTGTACTTTATATTTGCAGTAGTTTCAATTTAACTGCATTTCAGGTTTTTGGCTAAAAATTCACATAACTGAGATTTTGTGTCAACGTTTTTTTTACAAATTTGGCCACAACTTTATAACGGCTCAGCTCAGTCGATTCTTTTTAAATTCAGTATAGATTTTAAACTTGACATTTAACACAAGATGGCATTTACAGTTTTTTGATAAAGAACCGTTTAATGATAGCTGCCATACAACTTTGATCTCACGGTTAGCCCATTTTTTGATATTTTTCCAACTTTCTTTAAAATTTAATAAATTTAAATTTTTGTAGTTCCATAGTTTGCTACAAGAGCAAGTTCGTGCGAACCAGTCGTGCATTTTATTTTATTTTTTTTTTGGTGGTTATCAGGGGTTATTTTCAAAAAAAAAAAAGGCACGCGACAATTTTTTGTATTTGCACGACAAATTCACGACAGTTAATCCAATAGTTAAACTCTTGAAATTTGAAAGTGGTAAATGCTAACTTGACACACATTCAGATTTCGACCTTTAGGCTTATTGAAGGTCACGTTAAGGTTGGGAGATTTCATTAGCCGATAAGTAGGTACTTAATCAAAACTCGTAAATTTTACACATTTGATAACAAACTGTTTACTTTTTTGTTCCTCATTCAATTTTAATTTTATTGAATTAAATCCAAAACTATCGGTACAATACTTTATCTAACAGAAACCAAAAACCATGTTAACAATTAATGAAGTAGGTATCCTTTTTTTTAAGCTCTAATCGGTGTCACTTATTTAGTGCCGTTCTCGTTGTTTCATAGCAACTTCGATATGACCCTTTTCTATTAACACCCTGGACTGCTCTGCCCAATCCAATCCATCTATCTTCATACTGCTACTGCAGGTTAGTGAAACAAATTAAATTCAAGAAGATTTGATGCAATTGTAAGCTTTATAAATAAAGGAGACGTACCTACCTACCCCTTACGTTGAGACGATTTTATTAAAAATCCTTCAGCAATCATTTAATGTCCGACAACAGCTAGGCTTACACCTATTTTCTTATTTTAAATAGCTTCGGAGAAAAAAAAAAGAAAGTTCTATTCTTAGATTTGTTTTACAAAACCTTTGAGCTTGAAATTTTCTCCTAAATCTATTTTAAAAATATCACCATAAACAAAATACAGCATCACCGACTAATCTGGTAATGTCATGGCATTAGCGATTTTATGTAAGTATGTGTGTACCTACCAAATGATACTAATAAACCAAGTGGAAATAATAAATAATAAATTATATTTAAATGTGGCATACTAAATCAAAGTATAGAATCATTTATATTAAGAACATCCGCAGTTTGATTGCTGTACGAATCATCAATAATTTGTCATAATTAGGTAAATATATCCCTTGGAAACAATACTTACAAAATATCTTACTAAGTAAACAACAGAAACAAAATAAGAACTAAATTTATATTTTATAACAAACAAAAGTAGACATGTGGCTAGCAAATGAAATCAAATAGTTTCTATAATAGAAATACCCTCCAGATAATAATAATTTATATCTCAATGCTAAAATATCTACTGAACCGGTTTAGTAAATAAAAACAATAACTTAACAATATACAAAGACAAAGTGGAAATCTCTTGACTAAATACAAAAGATCCGTCACTAACTGGAGACAGCACACAAATCTCAGTTCACCTGCTCAACAGGTTTTATAATTTTTACTTAAACTAAACAAAAACAAAAATTGCAAAAGACATAATATACACTCAGGGTCATTGAAACAGATTCAATTTATAATTTTAATCAACTTATGAATCAATATTGTACTAAACGTTGTTCGAAAAGTCCTTAAATTGAGATTTTTGTTAAATGTTTGGAAATTATAGAAGCCATTAAGTTTCATGAATGCTGGACTTTAAAACAAAAATTTGCTTATAAAATAGCGAAAATGTTAGGAATTTACAAATATTTTTTTGCATAGAGTAGGTGCCTACCTATCTATTCAGGCTTTAACGGTCTCTGCACCAAAATCATCGAGGTTAATGATCGTTAGAAGAGACAAAACAGCGATTAATGAATCAGTGCAACGTTGTTTGGGCTAAAACAGCCTTAATCAGATGATGACAACGAGAAAAATTTGGCACCAAGATAGCAGTAGCGGTAGGACGACTATTTAAAATCTCACATGATGAGGCAGCATATATGGTGCACTCAGAAACCATTTGAAAGAGTTGGATCTATTTACAAAATATACGGTAGGAGTCAAAATAACGTACCTACATGAACATCAACAAAAATCAATTTCAATTTTTATAACATTTTTTTAATTTCTGATAAAAAAAAAACTCATTTTAGTTAGCAAATTGCTGACAAGAAGCTCAAGGTGATATTTGAGTATAAGGAAACTAAAGTGCAAACAGAAGGTGGAGTGTTGCCATCAGTTTATAAACAAGCCGTCTATTTTGGTGCAGGGAATTAATTTCACGGGAACTAACTGCACCAGTATTGAGAAATAATTTCAATTTTTTTTTGGTGAATTAATTTCTCCCTTTAAGTTGTATTTCACATAAGCGAGATAGATTCATAGCAATTAACTCCTGTGCCATGAATGCTAACATAACTGTCATAATGTTTGATTAGATTTGATCCTTTTTCTGAGTCCTTTACGCGCAAAAAATTTGTTAGTTGCATTACGCAGTTACTGCAAAAAAGCGACAATTATTTCCGTCATTCTTTCTAATTTTCAATTAAATTTTATCCTTTTCTGAGCTGGTAGTGCTAACTTGATTGTCAAGTTATCATTACCAGGGTTTATTTTGAAAAATAATCGAGCGATAAATTTTTTAGTTTCACGACAAATTTACAACAAATTCAAGAGTTAAACTTTTGAAATTTCAAAGTGAAAGTGATAACTTAATGGACACAAAAAATTAATTGCTTTACAAGTACACATAGCGTTTTCATGACAAAATTATTATGGCAAAACGTACTTTGAAATTTCTTTCAAAACACGGTAGAAAAAATGCTTGGACAAATAAATTTGAAGAACAACGAAGGCTGAGTTTTTGGGTCAGAGAAACAGAAATTATCATTGTAGTAGCCATTCAAGTAAATATTGCAACCGTTAGCAGAAGAGTTTCTGCAGAGCGAAAACATTAATTCGTTATTGTTGACAGCAATTAAACCCTCAAACCAACAACTTTGTTCAATATTTTACACAAAGATTTTCATGCAACGAAATAAACGGATTTTTTAAAAAGAGGAGTTCAATTACGAATAATTTCTCGAAAAACAGACTTGAAGTGGCCATATGCAAATAATCTTCAAACTGTTCAACACCTTAAAGACAACATCATCCTTATGCGAAAAAAATATTTAAAATTTCGGTCTTGTTTTTGAATAACTCATTTTTTTCATTACTGACCCGAACCAATGTAATCTAATCTCAAATAGAAATAAATAAAGATTACACACAATCTCGGTCATTTGTCTAAAATTTAAAAAGATTACTCAAATTAGGACACCATTAAAAGTTTACCTGATGACGTAAAGTGATACAGTTATTTAGTCATCTAGAAATCAATTTTAAGCTCATTTTTAAGCGAGACTCTACCAACACAATATTGTTTTCAATCATTAGCAAAAACAGGTAAGACAGAATATGAATGATTGGTGTGGCAGCAATAAAATAGCTATAATACTTGAAAAAAAATGTTATGTTGTTGGTTAATTCACCCACTTCTCGGAACATTTAAGTCTTTAATGTAAACAAAACTATAAATGAGAAAAAATTTCCCAAGTGACTCTATTTTTCTGACTATGAGTGTATTTAAAACAAACAAAATATAAACACTCAGCGTCAGCGGATATGCCGATTTCCAAATTTGGCAGGTGACACAAACTTCACCGGTATAATGACGTTGGTTTTGTGTATCTCTTTATGGTTTTCTGCACAACACAAACAAACTGGTTGTTAGCATGCATAAATAAAGTATCTTTGCAAATAAATACTTGTTAACTGCATTTTTCATCAATGCCCACGATATTTACAAACAAATCTAGGTTGATCAGTCTGACTGTGCATTTTATTTATTTACTTATAGACTGTATAGGTTTTGCCTTTTTTGACTGCAAAAGTAGGTGTTGAAAAAGAAATATCTACCTATACTTTTCAGAAATTAATTTTTTTTTTCTGTTAGTTGTCTTTATAAAATATTTAAAGCTGCATACACCTCTTGATTTAAGCCAATGAACTTGTTTTCATAATTAGACGTCCTAAGATACATCACGCACGACAGACGGAAACACCTTCCATTTGACAAGCTAGTTAATTATTTATGAAAACAAAAAAACAAAACACCTTTTCTTCGTTATCGTAACAGGTGGACATGGAAACATACTCAATTTCCGTGTTGACACGCATGATATTTGAACCATACATTCGTGTTAAGGATCAATCAAAAATCAAATCCTTAAGAATAGAACTATTTTAAGTTCACCTATTGTGTGTAAAGTGGGCGTGGTGGTTCCTTATAATTTTCCTTAATCAGCTCAACAACCATTGCATGTCATGCCCTCCCTATAAGGTGTGATGTTTTAGCTGGCAAACACACAAAACTTGAAGTGAGATTTTTCATTAATAAATGAAAAGCTAATTTGATTTCCGGTTTTATTCCAGTCGCTTCCTTGTCAATAAACCTTCTTATGAGGTTGACGAACTTTTCTGAAAAAAATCCACAAAACTAGCATAAGTAAAAGCGATTTATCGAATTCAATTTGAGTGGGGTTATGTTTGTAGATAAACTCCTCATCGCACCCTGTGGCAGACGATAAAGGAGAAAGGGTAAATTATGACATAATCTACTTTTAATTCGTTTCCACTTTTGCGAACAATATTTTTTTTTTTATTTGAGTTCTTTTGTTGCGAAAAAAAAAGAAAATATATCCCAGACTCCATTGAGAGATAAAAATTCTACATCTGTGTATTTACGGTTGGCGTCCATTACTCATGTCCAGACGTCATTTCTTTTTATTGTGTCCCCCCTCAGGCTCTACTGTATAATATGCCTCCTACCAGGAAGAGAATTTTATTTATTTTTTCACATAAAAAGTCATATTTTCCCGAGCAAAATAGAAGCAGAAACATCGTGGACAATGACCACCATTATTATTAGCACAGGGCGCATATTGTACAACAAACAGTCAGACGGACAGACTTATTGTGGAGATGTTATTATAGCTTATGGGGATTTAGCCTTGCGGCACAGGGTAATCTTGGCATACTGCCCGGTTGTATTTAGTTTTTTTTTTTTAAAAGCAAGTGTCTGGACAAGATTTAATAGAGACTTTAGGGTGTAGTTTAATGTGTATTTGAAAAACCATTGAATCGAGTTTTCAGTACGTTAGTAGTTTCAATGAAGTATGAAGAAAGGGGCATTTATCAACAAAAAAAAAAAAAGAAAAAAACAATTGAAGGTCTTGGAAAACATTTTAAAGTTATCGCGGTTTTAAAGTGAGTGACGTAAAAGTGAGAATAAAGCCTTGAAAACATTTTATTTTTAGAGAGAATAATAGCTACCTCCTTTTGTTAATACTTACCACATCAATTTGTTATTTCACGTGTGTAGTTCTTTCTACAAGACTGTAAAGGGCATGTTACAATTTATCGTCGGAAGATTACAAACGACCAAAATGAGATGCACTAACTTCGAGAGGATCTGTCAACTATGATATGACTTTTACAAATGGCGGCAACTGTCAATTTTGTTGGATATTTTAGAACGAATAATGAACTAGTGATTTTGGCGCAACGTGGATTTAAGCTCTGATTTTCCAATCCTACATCACCTGGGACGTTTCTATGTGATTGCACGAAGAAGCACTAGAAAGCCATTTAGCGCTTGTTTCTTAAAGCCAAGATTGATGCTAATGAGAAGAATGATTCAATATACCTACAGAGTTTTAAGCAAGAAGTGGTGAAGTTGAAGTCGAATTGGTCAATGTTCAAATTAATACTCGGTATAGCGTGCGGGAAACCGGTGAGTAAGACAAATATGGATATGGTGGTACTGTGGGTGGGTAGATGATAGAAAAGACGAGAATTTCGCATGTTCCGAGAGAAAGTATATAAAAAAGACAGAGTCTGAAAAGAGTCGACACTCGACAAACGAAGGAAATGGACACTTCGTTCTTCCAATTTAGGTTAATTATTGCTTTGGGCAGTCTTAATAGTGGGTATTATCAAAGGATTTCCGAAATGGTGAGAGCTGCTGGAAAAATTAATGACAAAGTCTTAGACCGTACATTTCCCTTCCAAAAACTTAGAAAATACGAATAATATGAATATGCATCATCGCACGTAGGTTTGGGTTACATGAAAAGTCAATAAAATCTGCACCATAATAAGTAGGCTTATCCAGTTCGCAATAAATACTCCGTAAATGTCAAAATTAGATTCGAAGATATCTTTCAAATTACAAAATGTCAAATGAATTGCTTCTGGTGACAGTTCGTAGGTACTTAAGGTACCGCAAGTGTCAAATTTGATTTGTCAGAAACTGTCAAACTACAAAATCATAATGTCTCAATATTCAGCATAATTCAAAATTCTGTTTGTAAAAATCTGCCAAGAGAAAGTGTTAAGCTGGCCATACACTGGTGGTATCGATGGGGAATTTTGATATCGCAACTTCATGTAAATATGATAGTTTGGCAATGTGACTAAGGTATTTTGTCGATTGGGGTTACAAAGGAGGTTGTCTCGTAAGTATTTTTTTTAATATTTTAAATATCAAACTTTTATAAAATAAAGTTTTAAAACATAATACTCGCGTAGGTACACCAAACCCCTCATCGGCCGAAGTATGATCGGACATCGTCACTCGAATTCGGCCTATTGAACCAAACACTACCGTAAAGGAATGAGAACGCGAATACCGCTAGCCGGCACCGATCAACTGACAAATTCGAACTTGCTTGAATTTTCTGTCAGTTTGCCGGTTATTTTATTTAAATGAACATAAAAAAAAATTTGGGTTTTGAAAAATTAATTTTGCGTGTTTATTTTATAATTCTAGTCAACTGTATACAATTGTTCTGTATAATTGAGTTGAGTTTCTTGTTAATGATAGTTCGTTCAATATCTGTTTCGGTGTATGAAGACGATCGTCCGAAGAAGTCGCCTGAGTTGTTCCTACCCGAAATCAGCCGATGATTCGGTTTCTGCGTAACGCAAAGCGTAAGTGAGTTAGTTCTCAAAATCTGAATACTTTAATTTTGTTTTTAAAAATATTAAAAAAAAAAAAATTAAAAAAAAACTATACGATTTTGTTAATATGATTTTGTTAAACCCTTTTAAACGATTTAATTTTTTTTCGTACACTCTTATTTAAGGAAGAAAGTTTAATTTTTATCCGCTACCGACTTTTAGTCTCTTCAAACACATAAAAATACACCAAAAAAATCGTGCAGTTCCATTTTTTGTCGGTAATGTGTAGGGGAGGGGTCCCATGTTCTAATGTTGTGCAAACCCTAGATATCTATCAACAATTTAAAGAAAATCGTTTTAGCAGTTTAGAGTGTACAGTACGTATACCTTCATAACTGATGCAACCAGACTGACTGACAACCAAAATTTCAGAACCTACTTTTTTTTCTGCTGTATCATTTTAACGCCATGTTGTTAAAAGGTTTTTTGTTAACCTATTTTTTTCCAATAATCAAAAAATAAAAAAACATCCTAAAAACATCGGGATTATTTATGTAAAAGGCTCCATTAACATGACCACTAAGTTTGCACTCTCTTTATAGGAATGCCCTCAATTCCTTCTTTTATAAAATTCTAAACAAAAATCCGTGCCAAAGCTTTCACTTAAAAACGGGATCATAATGACATTCAAAATATTCCAAAAGAAAAACTCCCACAAAAAAAATCCTTAAAATATAAAAAAAAAACTAAAAATCTAAGTTGCGGGAATGTATCCATTTAAATGCAGTGTCAATCTACACTCTATTGTGGTTGACACCTAAAGTGCTCGACCGAAAAACTAAACTGAATGCAAAATGCAATATAACGCTATATATATGCACCTTCAATTTTCTGCATGCATGACATGGTTATAATATCTCTACATCCTCCCCAAAGCACATATCGTCGTCGATGGAAAACCTCTTCAAAAACTGCCACTGCCACCCTCTTTATAGCTTGATAAATCGGAAACCTTGTCCATGTGAGGAGAGATGAATGGAATGAATGAAAAGTTGTCACTATAGATAGAAGGTAAACAAAAATTCTCCCTGGTTCCCGACAATTATTAAACGTTTCAGGGGTTTCAAAAATGGTTAGATGGCTGGATGACTCCCAAACCCACAAACAAACATTGATAGCATCGGAGGGGATGTGTTACCCTCTTTATGTTGAAAACCAAGGGATGCAAAGTTGTGGTTCGCTTAATTACTTTAGAAGAAAAGACCGAGGTTAGCAAAGGCGCATTCACCCAAACGATATTATGTTGCATGGAAATCATCAAACAAAAAATTGTTTCAAAATTCGTTTGCAGAAAGAGAGATTGTACGTTGATGGGTACCTGAAAAAAAGTATCCAAAAGATATAAAAACACAACCACCCTTTTTTCAGACCAAATTTATTGACTGAATTTTTGTATTTTCTCGCTGACTTGCCTCGTGCAGGGAAAACAAGTCATCGTGTTTTCCTTTCTTTTGCCGAACGTGTTCACAGTTTTTCCCAAAAAAAAACGAAAATCATGCCGGTTCAAGGGAAGACTGCGGGAATGAAAATGCTTACACCGGAGGCGTATGAGTGCGCATTATATATTTTGTGAAAAGTTTGTGTACATACACATAGTATAGCTAACCTCTTATACTTCCCTTTTCTGCTGACTTGCGTACACATAGTCACGTTTTCCTCTTTTTCCAACTAAACCGGGGGAAAAAAACGAAGGAAAAACTCATTTAATGACTCGAATAGACGAAAGCGACGTTGCCAAGTTACATTAGATTTTATTAAATTTGGCATTTTGAAAGACAGTTTCTGTACCCACCTTTTTTACAACACGTGATGAAAATTTCCTACTTCATGCAACTGTGGTTGGTATATGAATATTGGTGAATGTTTATTTAATCCTGGAATGCTTTTATTGCATGTTTTGATTACATGAGCTTGCAACGAGCCTATTCAAAATTCATATAATTTGATAGGACGTATGGAAGGTAAAACTATTTCAGCAAAATATCTATAAGATACAAACAAAAAGTATATATAGAAAAGGAATGCCGATGCAATGAAGATATTATTATGTATGATATGACTGTTTTGTTATCGATTATAGTTATTTAGGCGCAAGTTCGTTCTGCACAGCTCCCATTTTATTTGTTTTATTTGTTCAGAAAATTATATTAGTTTAGTCCAAACATTAACATTAGGCCTAAAGTTTTAATAAATAGTAACAGTTGGCGTTGCCAACCGCGTGCATCATTTCCTTTTTTTGTCTCACAAAATATTTCTAAAGGTTCCTTTACACTATGAAAGAAAAATTCTTGCTACACGCGACTTTTTTCTATAAAGCAAGCAAATCTATCGCAAGCAGATCTGCAAACACAGAAAAATAAATAAAACGGACAGAATCGCATCAGAAACTTGTGCTTGCTCTTATGCTACGTTGTCCGAGGTTTTAACACAGACAACATTAAAAATAAGAAAAGGCACAACTGAGTCGAATGAACAGCTTCAATGTTTTTTTTTCGAGATTTTACTTTTTCTTGATTTTGAAAAATAAGATTTTGTATCAAGTGCATTTTGAAGGCTCTATTCTAATGGTCGAACTCAGAACCAAATCGAACGTTTTGCAATCGACGGCACGTACCTCTCTGTTCTCTAGCAAACTTTCTCTAGAACCTTTTCAACGAAGTTCTTTACAATGAGAACAAGATTCAACTTTGAAAAACTGAAATTTGTTGAGCCTATTATGACGACCAAATATCCCTGCTTGTGAAAAGCCCTACTACTGGTGATACTAATCCAGAATTCCGCTGGCAACAATGTTGAACATGCCATCATCAGGAATTTCGATATAGAGGTGCTATGATTCTAACACCCACCATAGGTCGACTCAGGCATCTTTTCGGATATATATTTAAAGAAGAATAACCGCTAACTCAGGAAGAAAAAAAAACAGCATGAGCTCTGAGCAGCAAATAGAAACTTGAGCGAAACTTTAACAGAAGAGTGAAAAAAGTAGATATACTTTGACAAAAATAAACAAAGCAAAATTCCTGAATGAATAATGAGCCTTCACTCTACACCCTTATGGACAAGCTCGCTACTTTTTGACTGTATAGTTTTGACAATGCTACATGGTACTGCTGCTGCCAGCTACACCATTCGTTTCAGCGAGTCAAGCCAAGATTCCACCATCGAGCAGCCTGAATGAAATCAACTTCGTTTAAAATTTACAGTTCTAACCGTTTGATCAAAATAAGATTATTGAAAAATTGTATCACACAATATGTAATTTTCAAGCACACACAATAGGCTCATCTATATTTGAAATATGGTACTATAAAACTGTCAGAAAAAATGATATGAAAAAAATAACACATGGGAAAAGTTCAGTAAAATGCGAAACAGATTGAAACCAGCATCAGCTGGCACCGTAAAAAGCAATCAGCAATCAACGATGAATGATGATAATCAAATTTGTATCAAACTAATTTGAGATCTCATACTTAATTCTGTGATATGTTTTTTTTTTGCAGTTTGGTGCCATTGAATATCGTAGTGGGTAATTTGTCAGCAGTGCACCATCAGCAAAAGCAAATTTGGAACTTTGGTCTAACGACGCTGTTGGAGTTATAATCTGTGTTGAAATACATTGGTTCTAAAATAATGGCAGCCGCTGCACGCTTTCTGGATTAATATGTTTCGCACATAATTCATTACATATTTCTATTTTTACAGTCAAAATTTTGTTATTTGGCAGTAAATGGGAATTGTTCGAAAAATAGGTGTATTTTGTATGATGTGTTATGAATTCACGTGCTGTCAACAAACTCATTTTGAATTCCATTAAAATTTCTCAAAACAGTTTCTACTTTCTGCTCCATATTCTCTGGAACCAATAACTAAGCTTATCCAGTTCCAAATAAATACTCCATAAATGTCAAAATTAGATTCGGATTCGAACAAGATATGTAAAATGTCAAATATATTGCTTCTGGTGACAGTTCGTACTGAATGTCAATTTTGAGTTGTCAAAAAGTGTCAAACTACAAAATCAAAATGTCTCTATATTCTAAAAAGGCCAAAATCTGCCAAAAGAGAAAGTGTTAAGATGGCCTTACATGATGGAGCCATTTGGCTCGAACCCATTTGGAGTTAGGACTGGGGCTAAATGACTCCAGGAGCCACACACGACGAAGCCAAATCTTTGTCGCCCCAATGTATTTGAACAAAAAAAGTAATATACAAATATTTTGGATTCGGTTTATTTGAGTGGCCACATACGTTGCAGCTATCACACCAATTTTTAGGCAATTGTAACATAAACCATAAACCAAGTTAACACTTTAAAATTAAAACTTTACGGCCTTATCTTATAGAGATATATAGAAGTATAATTCGTACACTTAACAATGTAACGAAAATATTTTTGATCGATACTCAAATGAAAATATAGGTATATGAGTAAGATTTGATATCTGCTGTTATCGACAGTGAACCGCAGTGGGATGAAAAATCCTGCTTAACTACGGAAAAGTATTAAAAAAAACTCCATAGTATATTATCGATTACTTTCAGCGCCCTAGTAGTTCTGGCACCATCTCTATAGCTGAGTCTGCTCCCTGCTCTCAAAGATATAGAACTTTCTAGGTAAGCTTCAAAGCACGTAGATATACTTTTCCCAATTAGCTACCACATATAAAAAAGATAATTTTAAATTGCATGTATGTAGACCCAGATTTACAAGATATTCACGATCATCAAACGTGACTTAAATATAAAATATTTATATAAGCTTTTTTTTATTTTTTTGTTATGATAGGGATCCCATACAAAGCTTATTTAAATTTAATGCAGGTACATCATAAAAATGCCAAAACATGTTACAGATCAAAAATGTTAATTTAAAGGCGAGGCAAATCGATCATTAAAATAACCCACAAAAATCATTCAAACATTAAAGAATATTAATTTTTGGCCTAGAAAAATGGAATAAAAAAAAATACAAAAAAGATCAATAGTGCGATTATAATGTTTACAACTCCATACGAAATTGTACGCTTTTGAATTAAAAACAAAAATCTAGATCATGCCAATCGAGCAGACGACTGACGCATGACATAAACACATTGACTTGATAAAATAATAAACAATTCTGCCACCAACCGCAGCGGATGAAATTATACCTCACTATAATATGCAAGTTCATTAATATTTAGATATGAAGATATATCTACTATTTTTCATGCTTACGATTGGCATTGCGATGAACCTCATTCTTCATTAAGATACAATTCTGCCATTATGTTGTGATAGTCTGTCGACGACGACACAGTGGCGGTTCCCATATTAAATGGGACATTTTCTGTTTCTCGATTTTAAAACTACATATCTCAACTCAAGTCTATTTATTTATCTTAAATTGTCGTTCGTTTAATCAATTATGAGAGCCGGCAATTTGTTTACATTACCACTATACTAGATTCAACTTTATAGTCTCGCTGTCGGTCGTTACACACATGAGATTCTCGATTTAATTTAGCTCACCACACCACATGTTCCACAATAATACTCTTTACAAAGAATTTTGTTTGCATAAAATTAAAAAAAAAAAATAACACTTGAGCAAACCACAGAACGTACTCTGATGTTTTAGTCAGAAAGATACAAATTTGTGAATAAATTGGCTCAAGTTTTTTGCCATAATAACGTAAAGAAAAGATACACAGATGCGATGATCATAGAAGAGTATCAATTCATCGAATTTGCGTCATTTGCAGTCAAGATATGAACAATCTTTAAGTAGATATAATTCTACTTATGCCCAAAGCTAGCTAACCTCAAACTCAATGCGAAAGTGTCAGAGAACCAGAGAAGGCGATCTTCTTCTTAATATTTATGCAAATTGCGGGTGAAATCTGAGAATCCGCTTTGGCAACAAATCTTTTGTCACACATATTCTATACGTTAAGGTGATTACTCACTCATAAAAGTCAATCCATAAAATGCGATAATAGCATTGAGATGGAAAGATGCTGGCAGTGACTTGTTGGAAGATTCTAATGCAATAAAAATGTTTAAAAAGCAGCGGAAATGATATACGTCTGATTTGACGCTTGGCATTATCTCAAACGTTTGCCTACAGTGATGTTTGAAAATAAGAAAACATATGAAACAATTTTCTCAGAAATTATACTGGTTTTCCAATAACCCATTTTACGAATCTGTGAAACCAAAGAAATCTCCCCAAACATTTGAAGGAAAACAGAATTTTACCCATAAGAATTCTTGTGGTGTGAAAGAGCTAACTTTACGGAAATAAGGAGTGTGTGAAGTTAGCCTCCCCTTTTTTGAAAATTTAATTTTTGAAAGTTGTGCTAGGTTTGTGCCGTAATTTTTTTTCAAAAATTTTAGAGCCAAAAAACCGTTTTAGAGCCGAAAAACCGTTTTTGACCTAGCCCCCCTTTTTCGAAAATCGAATTTTTGAAAGTTGTGCTAGGTTGTGCCAGGTTTGTGCCGGTTTGTGCCGTAATTTTTTTTTTTTTAAATATTCCAAAATGGGGGTCTTAGACCCAAAAAACCGTTTTTGACCTAGCCACCCTTTTTTCGAAAATCGAGTTTTTGAAAATTGTGCTAGGTTGTGCTAGGTTTGTGCCGGTTTGGGCAGTAGTTTTTTTTTCAAAAATATTCAAAAATGAAGGTTTTAGACCAAAAAAACATTTTTGATCTACACCAATATTTTTTTTTAAAATACACATTTTCGAAATTTTCAAAGTTGTGCTAGGTGGTGCTAGACTTGTGCTGAGCTGTGCTGTTACTTATTTTGAAAAATATTCTAATATGGGGGTTTTAGAGTCAAAAAACTTTACCAAAAAGTGTAAAGTTAGCCCCCCCTTTTTTGAATTTCAAACTTTTTTTACTTTTTCAGAATTTAAAAGTTGTTCTTATCATTGTTCCAAAAAATTAAAGTCGCATCTTTTGTATTTTCGAAGATAGAGCATTTTGAAGTTTATTTTTAAAACTCAAATAACTTCCCGTCATTACGACTTTTTTCCAATTCAAATTTTGAATCTGAATAAGTGTTATTAAATACAACTTGTGGTTAAAAATTTAGTCCTTACATGATTTAAATCAAGTTTTAATTTGAGTTTCAAAAAATGTTTAAAATTTCTAAGAGCTCCAACCGCCCCCCTTTTTCCAAAATCAAAATTCTGAAAGTTGTGCCAAGTCAAACTCCCCAAAATCTCTAATATTTGAAAATTTCATAAAAAAATATAAAAAAATAAGGAAGTAAACAGGAAAAAATCATTTTGCTTGAATTGTGACCAATTAAAAGCTCCCCTTTTCTGAAAATAAATATCAAAAAACTGTTCCAAATACTTATAGCTATAAACTATAAGGATTTCAAAGTTGTTTCGTTTTAAAAGATTTAACCTTCCCACAATTTGAAAAAAATGCACTACGTGCTCCCCTTTTCCCCAATCGTGAAAACAAAAACTTTTTTCATTAAAAAGTCATACTAGCCTAAAGTTTCCAAAATTTCATTCGAAAATTTTCACAATTGTAGAATCTAGACCAAAAAAACTAATTTTACGATGTTGTATTTAAACGGCTCTAACGATTTTACAATTTTGGAGTTAACGGTTTTTCAAATATGGGTCATAAATTGATAACGGCTAACCAAATTTCATTTAAATTTGGTATGGCATTCAAATTAGATAATCAACTAAAATGCTTACAGATACATAAGTAGGTACCTAATTAATACAGATAATACATACCTACCTACTTTTTCCCAAAGTTTTTAATTGCAGTATTAATTAAGCTTTAAAAGAAATTTCAGAATACTTAACTTCGTCAAAATCGGTGCGGCCGTTATAAAAATAATCTGTATCGAAAAAGTACGGTTAGCAACAAATCAATCACATAAAATTTTATAAAAATTGATTGTATTTCTTTTTTTTTTAGAAAAACGGAATTATCTATTGGTAAAATGGTAGGTACCTAGGTACCGATATTTTAAGACTTTTAAAAAAAACGTCTGGAGATAATAACCTATTGAACGAAAATCCGTTCAGAATTTAGACTCTAGGTTGACTAAAGGCCCAACTATAATGCGCATGAGTAAGCATGAGCTACTGTCAAAATCGTATGTGTAAATGAGCGAATACACACAGTCATATGGCTTTGGCTATAATGGGCATGAGCGCATTTCGTTGGGTTTCGTTAAGCATGAGCTACGCATGAGGTGTGCGATCTGAACCGCTCTTACATATGTAAATTTGACAGCTGTGGGCATTTGACAATCCGAAAAAATATTTAATTGCATTTTACTAAAATAAAGACTACGAATTTGCATTAAATTATTTATTTCATAAATAAATCAATAAATTTAACAATAAATTATGCATTTTTAACACAATTAAAAGAAACTTATAACAAGTGATTTTCGCATGTTTCACATGTTCATTATGTGCATTCATCATGTTTGTATAAACATGACGAAAGAGTTCGTTTAATTTTGACAGTAGATCATGCTAGCTCATGCGCATTATAGTTCTAACTAAAACTCTATGGTCGATCATTACATTAAAACAAACACAATTGCCGGAACAATTTTTTTCGTCTTCTCTATAATCGTTAGGTATGTCGTGTTTGATTGTTATCTAAAAAATGTTTAGGTTAGTATGTATTTACTCAAAAGGACAAGTAAATATTTAGTTTATTGTAAAAAAAAAATTGAGGTTTAAATCAAACCTGACATAACGGTGATAGAGAAGCCAAAAACAAGTAGGTTTCATCATGCCGTCCGTTTCGTTGGTCTGTATGGATATGCGTATGTGCAATGTGCATATCTGCGGATGTTTCGAGCTAGCCTAAACGTTTTGAAAGATTTTCTTCAAACTTCGCGTAGTTTGTAGTTTTTTTTAGTGATTTCCTAAAGAAAAGGATACATTTGAATTTTTGTTTTAGCCAAAGGGAACCTCTTATATTAGTATAACGGTTTTCGTTATTTTAAGTTTCTCGAAAGCGGTTCTAACGATTTTAATAAAAAAAACTTGGGGGCATTTTAGGTTTTTGGCTTAAATAGCACATGTAACTTAAACTCGGTGTTAACAATTTGTAAATAAATAATAAATTGATAACAGCTGAACGGATTTCATTTATGACATTTAAGTTAGAACTTTTGACAAAAAATGGCATTTAAAGTTTTAGGGTAAAAAAAAAAACATTTAAAAATGTCTACCAGAAATCTTTGATTGTTTTCATCTTTCAACTTAACCTATAATAAACATGTAATTTTTTACCAACAAAATTAATTTTTTTGTTTTTTTTTATATGTAAGTGTTTTGTTTGCGAAGTTCTCAAACTTTTTTTTACAACTGTAATAACGCATTCTATATTATATGAATGCCAATGACACAACTTTGCTATGCCGCAACACACAAACAATAATAATCGTTCTGTGTGTGTGCGAAGTGTAATCTACATGAAATGCCATACCTATCCTCAGTAAACGAGTAAAGTTTTGATTTAAGTATCTATGTTGGCATAATTGTATCTGATTTATGTGAGCTTCTTAAAACATCATAACTACTTTTACGGACTATTCATCGTGATAGCAACGACAAATGAAAAGGAATTGTGCAATTTTCTTTACAACGAAGCATCACCATGATATGCAATATGTGTCGCATTCATTATGTTTCATAAAATAGAGTAATTTTATATGTGAATGTATAGATAGGAGGTGGGAAAACCATTAAATGCATCTTTATTATGTAATCTCTATATCGGTCTTGATTTCGTTTAAGTTTAGGTACCTATTTTATGCTGGGAATTCAGTTATTTGAATAGATTTTTACAGTTTTGAAAACCCTAAACTTTATTACATAAACATAGCAAAGCCTTGATGGTAAGATAAAACCCTACTTTTATCCCAATGGAATAGCGACCTAATGGAATAGCGACATCTCAATTCCTAGAAAAATAATTATGTATTATTTATTGAAAAATTTCTATAAATTTAGAACCTATTCGGCTTCAAAACCATCAACAAACGGCATAAGCCCGTTATCTAAGATCTGAAACTTAATAAACTATAAAAAGCCAAAAAAAAAAGAATGGATTTTTTTTAAGCAACTTAAGCATTTCTTTTTTGGTAGGCATCTTAAAAGTTGATCTTGAAACGAGTAAGAATTTTACCAATTCCCTTCCAACAAATTAATTTTACTCAGCATTTTACACTTTGTTTGGATACCAACAAATTAACTTGATTTACATTTACACATCATGTACACATAGTCGTTATAATAAAGTTGTCATGAGTCACGATTAATTCCATCAAATAAAAAAAAAATCATGACAACCATATCACCCTCTGTCATCAGTCTTTCTTTGTAACCATGGTCTTTAAGCCGCAGTGTTGGTATTGTTTTTGTTTTCATTTCAAAACCTGAACATTGACCATCATTGAAGGAATATCGTATAAAATACATTTTTGTAGGTATGTAGGTACTCATATGATAATACCATTTTTATTTTAAATTAAAATTCATCAAGCGTAATAAAATAACCATTTGGAGTGAATATTTATGACAAAATGATATTACCGTGTCTTTAGTCAAATGACGAAGAATAAAGACAATGGTTAGTATACCTTCTTCGTTGTGCAGATGGAGGCATCATTAAGTTTTTGATAGAGTGCTTGTTGCAATTGCCATTAAGCAGAATATCATACTCAAGAAAAAATGAGTTGGACTATGCAGCTACCCTCTATTTATTGGAAACAGACTTTGGCTTCGAAGGAAGAAGAAAAGAAGATAGAACGAAATATCAAAGGAAGAAAGAAGATAATAAAAGGAAGGAAAATAGAAAAAAGAAGAAAAGAAAACCCTCACTCAAAAAAACAAATTTTTAGTCCTTCTCTATAATGTACAGACCTTAACATTATCAAGATCGGATAAGGAAATGCCTGGGGGCGAATTCTGGTTCTATAAAAACGGGAATCGAAAAAATCATTTTCACATTCAAATCAATGCATATTGATTTCACCTTTTTAATTCACTTGGTACAAAAAAGCGAATCTCGTTTAGTGAATCAGTGGTGAATTCAATTCTTTTCTCTGTGGTCATTCATATTTGTGTATTTTCTTTGTTATAGAGGTTTCTTAGAGGCCGATTCTGGTTTTATGAAAAACTCAATCGAATTAATTTATACAAATTTTGAATTTCTTTCACTAAAACATTAATTTGCAAATGAGGGCGTAAAAACAATTTAATTAAATGACAATGTTTGACGTTTGGTTTCACTTTTTTCACAGAACGGGAATCTAAATAAAAATGAAAGGGTGAAAATATATTCATTATACTTTTTCACAGTTAACTTTTTACGTGAAAACGTGAATCGAAAAAATCGTTTTTACATTCGCTTTCACACTTTACTTTTTTCTTTTCGATTCACTTGGTATACAAAAAAGAGACTCGCGTTCAGTGAATAAAAATGTAGTGGTGAAATGAGTTCTATTCGCTGAGTTGAATATTTTTGTGTTGATTGAATGTTTTTGAACAACAACAACAACTTAAAGGCGCCTTTAAGTCATGCAAAGTGTGTAAGAATTCCCAAGAGAAGAAGGCTATACTTGCGAAAGAGAAAATAGCAGAAAGAAGATTTAAAAACACTTGTCATGAGAAACTGGAGGTGGCTACCCCAAGGGCCAAGTTAGGATTGGTTGTATAGACATGTTGGTTGAGGGACTGCATGCATAACTATTAAGTTTAGGCCAAATGATAAAGAACAAAGCCGGTTATATCCGTAAGCCTTTCACAAAACAGTCACAAACTTTTTGCTCATGAAACCTGTTGCAGAAATGCTAGAAATTTCTGATTTTGAGCTAAAAAATCCGTAAATTGTCAAGTAACAACTCTTTTTTCGAAATCACTATAATGTATATATGTATGTAGTATGTATAAATAAGCTGGAGAAAAAAACATAGAATTGTTTTCATTATTCAAAAAAAAAACTTTTTATGCAATGTGTAACCACCAGGCCAATTTCTCTTATAGTAAGAAGACGGTACCTATTGAATTTTGTTCTATTTATTTCCATTCTGATACTTCATTTCAATAATTCACCCTCCACCATTCTCATCTTTTTGCTGAATTTCCTTATTTTACCATATGTTGTTCAATTTAAAAACATAATATTGATTTTACTTTGTTAATTGCGTACCTACATATACATATACTGAATTCAGGTCACCAACTGGAAGCATTCCCGCAAAGAAACTATCATGCTTTTAATTCCAAGAATGCATTAAAATAATAACTCGTTCCAAATAAATATTTCCCGCGTCCATTAAGCATAAAAGCACGCTTTGTCGTCATCGTCCTCTCCGACCCCATTCCATTGTCCCTGATCTAAAAAGCCAACGTTTTTCTTTATTTACATAATATGTATGTATACAACATCATTAACGGTATATAGAAACCCTTCTTTGCAATTAATAAATAATATAAAAATCTCTCACACGTATCGTACCGAATATCATAAATTTGGAGACAAAAAGCATTTTATACAAACATATACCCTATATTATTATCAAACAGAAGGCGAACAAAAACAATACGGCAACGATAATATTATGTACACACATTCATATACCGACTAACATTTTTTTCATTTTCTAACATTTAATGAGATACTCGTATATCTGCTATCTAAAATTTTGTCAACTTGCAGCAGCTCTAGTTTCTAGAAATGGCGGGAATCTGTGGACCTAGATCTTCTATGCACTTGGAACTTGGTATGTTTGCAAAGCGGTTTAATTTGGTGGCCTAAGCAAGGACTTATTATGATTAGAACTATTTCAAGAGGGATAAATGAAAAGGGCTTTTTTGTTAATCCCTTCATTGTTAGTTTAAATTTTCGGTCTAATTGTGTGTTTGTTTTTTTTTTTATTCGATCTTCTTTTCTTTGTTTTTCGGTAGAAAAAAAAATATCAAAAGAAGTTCCGCTTTTCTGATAAAACAAAAATTATTGCGGCAGCTTTTTCGAATAAAAAATAATCTTTTTATCCAGGAATTTATCTCACATTGAGAACAATGCATTATAAGCATCGAAATTTAGTTCAGTAGGGGTGGTTGAACTTAATGTAGTACATAGGCGATTAGGGATTTGGAAGCAAGTGAATGTGTGGGTTTCGATTATAAAATGCAATTAAAGTGATGAAACTTTTTCTAGCTGAGACTGATTGTTGAAGCAGTTCGGTTACTACAAATTGATACCAGAAGTTAAAAATCTTTTGTTGATGGATAATTTTCAATCTTATACCAGAGGAATGATTTCATTGACAAGGAACCATATTATAAGTCAAAGAACTGCTAGTCATTCTGTAAGAATGTGCAAAGATATATCTTCGTTACTTTGTTTCAAATGTTTTAAAATCTAAGTTTACAAGTAATCAAGTACATTGGGCTAAACAATCTGGCATGAAGTACTTAATTCATGGAATTATATGTTTTGCAGTATTTATTTAGAAAATTTTGTTCTCTCCAGAAATGTGATAAATACCAATGCAGAACAATAATCCTTTGCGTGTCCTTTTCTTAGAAGACCAAAGCTCCCGATTTTTAACTCTGAATTTGCTACAAATTTACTGCAAACTAACTATGGAAGAATAATTTTGTTATTTTTTTTTTTTTTTATTTTAACACAAACAGTATCCACGAGTGACGCAAATAAAATAAAGTGCACGACTGGGTCGCACGAACTTGCTCTTGTGGTGCACGACTGCGTCGCATGAACTTGTTCATGTTGCAAGTTACCACATCAATAAAAATAAAAATAAATTTAATAAAAATCAATTTAATAATTTTTTTTTTAATAAAAATTAAAAATACGAATAAAATCATATGAATTGTTGTTTTTAAAAGTGTTAATTTTTAGGAATATTTAAACGAAAATCAAAGTATGTAGAACATTTTGTTGCCTGAATGCAAGCTTATCAAAAAAATGATTCCAAAATCGTTAGAGTGGTTTTTAAATAAATCCGTGTTTACTAAGTGCCAGTTGTACAATCGTGGTTCAACGTAGTTCAAATTTTTAAACCACTGATTTCCATAAATAATCTGTCAAAATCGGATCATTTTATATAAAAAAAATTACGAATTTAAAAAAGTCCTAAATAGTTTGCATTTTATGCACAATTTTTTTTAGTAAACCGAAGTTTTATCAATTCATCTAGATCTTTCTTATAAAAAAATTAAATTAAAATCGATAAACAAGTTCACGAAGAAAGTAACAGTTCTATGGGAGGTACCGTTAACAAGCTTGCAAACATTTTTTTTTTGCAAGTGAATAAAAGACAATCGGATAAAAACAATCTGTAATTTTTTACAAGAAAATCCTTGGAGCCGTTTTTCAGAAAATTAAGCTTTTTCAAAACCGTTATACATATAGCAGGTACCGTTATTTTTTAAGCTAAAAATGTCAATTTCCCTAAAAATGTCAGTTTCCCTTCTAAGGAATGGTCTACAAAGTACAAACCCTACATACCAAATTTGAAGCAAATCGGTTCAGCCGTTTAGGCTGTAGTTACTTATACGACCAGACTGACAGACAGAAAGAATTTCCGGACCCACTTTTTTGTCTTCTCTATTATCGTTATGTCATCTTTGATTGTTATCTCACAATTTTTTTTGCACGAATGCTTAACTTGCCTTATAGTAGCTATAATCGCAAGTAAAAATCAGATCACATCAACAAATTTATGCGTTTTTCGTCGGAGCTCCCCGAACAGTCAGAAGATTCTTTTTTAATGAACGAACAACAAACTGTGTATATTAACACTAATTATTTACTTAAATATTTCCGAGAATATTTCACGATGCTCAGGTCTTTTAAAATATGTTTACTTATTTTAGCTATATTTTGCATGCGGACTCAATGGAATGGGATTGGCTATTTAGGCGGAGCACTTTTTATAAAAAAAAAGCGATAAAATGAAGAGGTAAGATTACTGCGGTGTCAAGTGACACAAAATTTTACGTTCTGACCCCCCTCTCCTAACAATTATCTTCATTCTTTCACGTCAAGTAATCATATGCTAGCTTTGCGACAGCCTCAACGCTGTGTACACATGTTGGAAAATTCTAAACAGAAACTCAACATTTTGTTAAATGTGATCCCTTAATGGGCCAACTTAATATTTTTTTTTTAGTTCTACGCTTATGTTAAGCCAACATCTGGGCAGAAATTGTCAACATATCCGCCGCTATACTGTTATGAAAGGTCATGTCATTATTGTCATGAGCAAATTCAAATTCAGTGTTTGGAACACCCTTTATAAATCATAAACAAAAATTCAATGAAAATTGACGGAATAAAGATTACAAAACAAAAGTAATAAATTAAAAAAGAATCCTTGCATTCTTTGATAAAGATTTTTTACTTGCTCATTAGGAGCAAGTATTGGTTTCGTGTAAAATAATTTCGAGGTTTTAATCAAACCTGACATTACGATGATAGAGAAGCCCAAAAAAGTAGGTTTCGTCATGCCGTCCGTGGGTCTGTCTGTGCGGATGTGCGTATGTTCGTATGTGCGTATGTGCGTATGTTCGTATGTGCGTACTTGCGTATGTGCGTTGTATGTTCACCGAGCTACAGCCTAAACGAGTTGACGGAATTTCTTCAAACTTCGTGTCTAGCTTTTTTTTATGATTCCCTAAAGGAGGAATTCGAATTTTTGTTTTTGCCCGGCTTTAACGGGTATTTCCCATATAACGGTTTTAGTTTTTCCAAATTTACTCAAAAACCGCTCTAACGATTTTGATGAAACTTATGAAACTTTGTGAACGTTATGTTTTTATATAGATAAATATATTGAATTTTTCGTAATCCCATAGTTTGCTTCAAGGGCAAGTTCGTGCGACCGAGTCGTGCATTTTATTTGTATTGCCATTAATTATAATAAATATAAATTCCTCTATTTTTCAAATTTATTTTTAATTTATTAGATACTTGTCTACAAATAAATTACTGACAGCTTCTAAATGAGTGCAATCATTTAATTTATTTTCATATAAAATATCACATGCAATTAATTATTATATCAAGAAGAAATAACAAAAAAAAAAAAAAAAACTTCTTAATGACACTAAAAATTTCTATCAAACTAAAATTAAATAGAAACTCCCAGCCAGATAAATATATTTAAACAAAAATAGATTTCAAAATCCTGAGTTTTGTTAAAAATAACCACAAATGCATTGCACTAGAAATTTAGCTCACGATAGGTTTTTGACTGCTTGGTGAAAAGTGTTCCTTTTAAATATATGTATAAGCAATCAAGCATTCTTGAAATATTTTTCAATATCTAAAGGCCAAAAATATGTTCAGAGTAGGTATATCCTGTATGCAGTTTGACCTGAAACTGTAAATTCCACTTTAGGGAAAGAATTTTGTAATCAATTAACGCGCTGTCAAGGCTGACCTGCAGAGTACATAGATACCTCAGTTTTACAGTAGAACTTCCATAATTCGAACTCTTAAAATGAGAGAAAAAAGTTCGCGTAGCGATAAAAACAAATATTCTTAATTTATTGATTTATTTTGTTCAAAAGAATATTAAAAGAAAGAAAATAAATTTATAAATAAATATGTGTTTTAGAGAAGTTAGATACATTTTGTTACTTTTTTATTTTTATTATAATAAAATTGACTTTCAGGTTCAGATAGACCTACACAACAATTTTTGCATCAGACTGAGAGTAAAATTTCTATACGAAACGAATTTCCAAAATAATGAGATATGACTAAAGTGAATTTCAAAAAAATTTATTTACACCTTATTTTTAGAGGGCAAATTCCATGAAAATTAATTTGAAAACGCAAAGTTCTTAATAAAAATTCGACTTCAGTAAGTTCGAGCTATGGAACCTCGACTGTATATTTAAATACAAGGAAACTCAAGCAAATGCAATTTCCATGTTTTTTTTTCGGATTGGATTCTCGGTACAGAAGATACTCGAGCAGTAGATACTTTTTTGTAATTGCTTGCCAAACTTAAAATAAAACCATTTATTTAGTTAAAGGTGTAAATCTCTTTATACAAAAAAAAATTAAATAACCGCCAATTTGAAGTTGTATGGATTATGGAATGAACAACTAATGATGACAACGTTCTTTCGAAAGATATGACCAAAGGTCGCCATTTTCAGCTGAATTGAGCTGTTGTGTCGGCAAAAATATTCCTGATTGAATAGGTCATCATTCAATTAGTGACCATTAATGCCACACATTGCTGCTAATGCTGAATATAGTGAATAATCAGGGTTGATGAAACTTTTAATAGAAAAACAAGGCGCATTGAATATTATATACTCACACATCATGAATTATGTGCTATATAGACTATATTTATTTGTTTTTGGTATATAAGTTTAAATTATTGTTGTTTGGTTGAATAGATTGTACAGAATAAATGATTAATTTTTGAGAACACCTTATGTCAGCTTTTTGTTTTATTCATTATAATTTCTTTTTTTAAATTTCCCCAATAACATTTTGTGAGCAATTACATACCTATATAGTTTATTGCTTTGTAAAATATTTTTAAGGCTTTTCTTAGTTTTTTAGTACCTAACTAAACTTATTTTAGTTTTTAAATAAACACTACAAAGTTGTAGAAAATTAGTTATATACTACAAACAATTGGAACGATTTTGATTCATTTTCTTACCTCAATAGTTTTTCGCTTGAGATTTATGGAACATTGATTTTGAAAAATCTGAATATTACATATTAACCTACGTATATATTTATTTTGTTCAATTTTACTGAAATTTCACTGGTTCACCTAAGAATATGCCTATGGGGCTTGACAGGTCGACCTCATCTGTTTTAGACTAAACTATTTGTTTTTTTTTAACTGATGGTAACCATAGATACACATACAAAATCTATGGTTCATAAAATAACCGAAATAACCAATGGTTACACTTAACCAGAGCTGAAAAGAAAAAGATCTGGACATACAATTTTGAAAAAAATTGGTTTGATTTTTATTTTTTTTTTTTTTTTTTTTTTTTCATTCTGAGTTTGAAAATTTATTTTACAAAAACGACTCACTAAAGCAACTTTATTTAAAAAAAAAGGCAAGCAAGATTTTTCTGGCTTTTCAAAAATTTATTTTTGTTATTTATTTATTAATAACATTTAGTGCAATATAAAATTACAAAAAATAAAAAAAAAATAAAAGCACTGGGTAACAATAAAACCATCAGCTTCTCTAAAAGTTATAACATGGCATTAGGTTTTACGTTATTATTTAATAATTTTTTTCTGTTTTAAGTCAATTTTATAAAATTGCCCCTTCCTAAACGGGGTCTCAACCCAACCTACAAGCCCCTTGTTTTTTTTTTTGAAAAGCTATCCGTAGTGAAGTTGGATTTTCCATACAAAAATCTCACTGCGGATCACTACCTACCGATAAAAGTTAAAGTCAAATCTCACTGCCGATTAACTTTCGACTTTCATTCGAGCATAATAAATTCATGTATCTCGATAGGGGTTGGTAATGTATCTCGATAGGGGTATGTTGGAAAAGTTGTAATGGCTTTTAAAGTGGGATCTTGTGTTATGTTCGATTGCGAACAAACATACCCAAATCTCGAAACAAATTATCAACATTTTTAAGGAAAATCAAAGGATTTTGGAAAATTTATAGGTACATATAGAAGGACATTACATCTACCAGTTCCATTCAAAAATGTGCCCTTGTTGCAGTTTTCATATTTCCTCGAGTAAAAAACAGTAAAAGTAAACAGTATCTTGTCAAACCTGAAATTTAAGTTTTACGGTTTGGCTTAATTTTGAGCTTTTTGGTTGGACAGATTCGCATTTGCGGAACGAACAAGCTGTCATCCGCAAGTAATAAATGTTTGACATTTACTCTTTAAACAGATGTTTAGGCCATATATGCAAATATTATAACTAAGGCTTTAACACGATTGTTCAACAGGCATTTACAAATCCAATTTGGACATTTGTAGAGTATTTAGTGCTAACTGTCATCAAAGGCAATATATTTGACATTTTGTAGTTTGAAAGATCTGAAATCTTGACATTTGCAAATTACAAACCCCTACGAACAAACCCCATTTGATCTTATGTTCATTTTGCTTGCTGCAAAATAACAAAATTGCAATTACGTCTGTAAGAATGCCAATTTGAAATGAATTATTTAACATGAATTATGTTATCGAATTCAACTATTTCGATTTGTTATTATCACATTTTTTTCAACATTTTTTTGTTTATTCCATTCTGTCTGACAGCTCAGTAGTACCATATTTCGAATACAAAAACGCAGCTGCGGATGAGTTTGTTTTTGGGAATTTCCCACTTCACTATGTAAAATTTGCCAAAAAAAAACACGACTAAGCTCTATTTTTTGTCCAAAAAAATTAGACAACAACAACAACATGTTGACACCAACACTATTTTTGACAGGAGTTATAGCTATTTCATGTCCGCCAACGCCAATCACCAGACTCCTTTTTATTTATTATAGTGTCGCTCGTCCATTAACAATCTCATGTTTAATCGAAAAACACGTTACTAAATTTTAGATTGGACCGGGAATCGAACCTGGAACTCCCACACATGGTCATCGTACTACGCAATTCTACCATTGACCATTGTAGGTTTTTTTCCACAACAGTGCACTTGTTCGTAATTTTGCCTTTTTGTCTATTTTTCTTGGTCTAATTTAAAAGCCCTATAAAGACCCCTTATAGCGACCCCTTATAAAGTTTTTTTTACTCGAAAATTAGATGAGAGTATATTCTTGGTCACCATAATCTTACCATAATTTTAAATATAAAAAGGTATATTTAAAATTATCGGAAGGAAATACTATCTAACCATAAAAAACTACTAAATAAAATGAAATACCAATACAAAAAAGTAGGCATACCTATTCATTCATTGTCATAATGAAAAAGACAGTCAGGTAGGTAACAGTCAATACACATAGGTATACTTTATATTGATGCCTAACCTGGATTGTAGCGGCAGGTGCTTAATAGCTTCCTCTTTCTTTTAATCAAACGTAAATTCGAAGTTGATCACAATCATATTATACATCTATATATAGTTATGCCAAAATACTCGGTTGAACTTCCCGTGCAAGTAAAGAAATAACAAAAAAATAGTTGACTATAATTCAATGTCTTTCACTTTTTCCTGCCGTTAGCATTCAAATCGCGAAGGCCGTCACCAAGAGTGATTTAATGATTTTTTCCATAAATGACATGAAAATAAATTTCGCTTTTTAAAAAACCAAAACAGATAAAAAAGTGAATATTTTTCACAGAGAAACTGCAATTTCATTCGAAGAACATGGATTGTCGAATTTTTTTTGATTCCCACTAAAATGAAAAAAAAAACAAAAATTAAACACATCTTCAACAGTAGCAGAAATTCCTTGACCAAACCAGTCATTCATGTTGAATATCTTGCCTTTGATCATCATTATTATCATGAATGTCCGTCCAAGTCCAAGGTGTATTAATTTTCTTATAAGGCATTGATTTGTCCTACCGCACTACGTCCTTCCACCGTGTTTCTTCTTTCTTTGTTTTGAAAAAGAAAAACGAAAATTCAAAGCCAATGACCTCACAATGCTGCAGTTACAGTGTTTGTATTTTTAAAGTGAAAATCAATTTTGATTGCCACTTGCACTTGCAGTGGAATTAATAATGATGATGGAGGTCTTGGTTTTTCATTTATTTACTTTTTTTTTGTTGGTTCAGAAATTTATTGAAACAATAAAAAGCATTTTTATTACTTTGCTGTTGGAAATTAATTTTCTATTTGACTGTTGTGGTGTTGATGAAAAAAGTTTATAAAGTTCAAAGGTGAGGGAGGAATGCAAACTTTATTCTGACAACATTCAATCTATTTAGAATTGATAAAAAAATGTCACCATAAAAAAAGAGAGGTAATTTAATTGACCGGAAAGAGCGGTGTTTGATAAAGCAGCATTGAGAAGGGTTGTTCTTCAATCAAAATCAACGTACAAGAAAAGAAGCTATGTAACGGCACACTCGGAATCGCCGATAAAGTCGATATGGTCGTCATACGAATGCATTTGCAGGTTACGCTTGCACTACGCACTACACTACTCCAGAACGAGATTGATGTTTGGAATTGTTTTAAGAAGCTGTTGCCTATATACCTACTAATACATAGGTAAGATATATAAACATATTAAATTAAAGACCAACATTTAATATTATATTAAAGACACATCGAGCAAACAGACAAATAATAAAATAATTAGGGAACACTTTTCTCATAATTGATTGACAATTATTTGATATTTATCTACCACAAAATAAAACCACAATTAAAAAAGAAAAACAAAGAGTGTTTGGTACGTAAATTAATAAAAACATATGCAAACACCTGAAGAAAATAATAAAGCTGCAAAGGAATGCAAATATACTTTGAAAGTGTAAATCATTACAATATGATCAATTCAAAACGATGCAAAAAATAAGCAAACAGAAACACAATGAAAGTGAAAAACTAAAAAGAACACAATGGACAAAAAGGCAAAATAAATGGATACGATTAAAAAAGACCGCGAAACTATATAAAATACTTCTAAGAATGCACTTAAATGCAAAGCATGCCACAGAGAGTGGGAGAAAGCAAAAAAAGAGTAAAAAGAAGATTGTAACTAAACCAAATAAATGTAAAAATTCATGTCTTAATCGATTTCCAATTGTTTGATATTTATCTCAAACAAAATTTGATTTTTTTTCTCTTGTCTCTTTTTTTATAATTCCATAGCTGTTGAATTGGCCATAAAACTTTATGAGAATGAATGCAAATAACTGCAAATCAATGCAAAACAGTTAAAACAGTTAATAAAAACAATTCAAAACACCTGCAAAATATTGGAAATGAAACAAATAACAAGGTTGCAAAGCAATGCAAACACCTACTGTAAACGGCTACAAGTTGATTAATGCAAAACGATGCAATAAGAAGTGAAAAAACGTAAGTAAAAGACTAAAAGAGAATGCAATGGACTATAAAAAGGCAAAATAATGAATAATTTTAAAAAAGACAGCAAAACAGTGCAAATTCTAAATATTTGCAACTAACTGCAAAAGTCTATAAAACTGTTAAAAATGCACTAGAATTGAATGAATGGAAAAAATAATGCAAAAAAGCAACAAAAAAAAAAAAAGAGCGGCAAAATTTTAAACTTTACAACTATTAATGGCAAAAAAGCGGCGAATTCCCGTTATGTTAGCATTTTTTTAATGGACATAAAAAAGATTATCGTAACCAAAACAAATAAATGAAAAAATCTTGATATCAAAGCTAAAGGATACATTCAATGCAAAGAACTGGAAAAGAATTTATACAAATTTAAAATTATATAACATAAAAGAATAAAGAAAAAATATGCAACCGAATGCTTATGTGATATTTCAGTTTATGACTAAAGATTTTAAAATGACGGCTTTAAGGTTAAAAATCTTTTTTCTAGAAAAGTTGTGTTTTTTTAAAAGCTATCTTTTCAAGCATGACATATGTATATTACATTATTATCATTTTCCCACCCTTTTTAACATGAAGGGTCAATTTAAAACCCATTTTTCCTTATCAATACATTTTCAGTAGGCAGACATTAAAAATGTAACTCAAATATCAAGCGCCATACCGCCATAATGTTATCATTTTTAGTCCCAGAATCATTCCAATTAATAAAACCAATTGCTCCATTTTCTACAAAAAATATGAAATCCAAAGATCAAAAAAACATTTTTTTAAAACAAATTGAACACCACTTAAATAACACATTGACCTTCACCTCTATGAACTTAATTGAAACATCTAGAGTAGCCAACAAATTTGAATAATAAATTATGCACGTATATAATAATTGAGATTTGAATTTGAATTTCAATGTTGCGATAACTCGATCGTTGTAGAACCTTTTACTGTCGTAGCACAAGTTCTATTTTGATGTTTTATTCTTTAATTTTGATTGTGCGTAGAGAAATAAAAAAGACTTTAAAAAACTGATTAATTTGTTTGTAGCAGTAAAGTCGAAGAGAAAAAGGAAATCAAAAACTATGACTCAATTGAGACAGTATCTGTTCAACTGGTTATTGATCAATTAGTGATTGTTTTATTTTGTTTGTATTTGAATTTTTAAGATTAAAAAAACAAAATGGCTAAAACTTACCGAGAGCAATAAATGTTGCAATTAATGTTATCCACTTGATTATAGAATATCCCATTTTGATAGTGATTTTCTGCTTCTGTTGTGTTTTAATCCTAGAATTAATGCGATCTTCACTGGAAGCACTTGATATGGAACTTTTGATTTTCTTTTATTTTTTAACTATTTTTTAGCACTTTATTTAACAATTATTTTTTATCTAATCTTTTTTTTTCACTAAAACACTTCACAATTATTTATTTTAAACACCACACTCGATCGATGGATCTATCGAAAGATCGCTGTTATAGTTGACCCGGACGAACACGGGATTTTGGTTAAGTTTAAGTTTTTACAGAACGCCGCGAACGCTAGCGAATACACGCACGTTGCTGATGCGAACTGAAAAGAAACAAACATAAAAATATAATTAGTAAATTTATTTTGTGTTCAATTTGATGAAATTAGAGAATAACTTTGTAGAACTGTATTTTTTGGAAACACAAATTCATGTTTATATTTGGGTATTTTGTTGCGAAACTTGATTTAAATTTGTATCCAAGTTCTATTATACAAACGTTCTTTATTAAATGAACATATAATTGAAACTCACTTGTATAAAAATAGCATTAAATACAAATATTCATTTATCAATTTTATAATTTTCGATTTGAATACAAAACATAATTTTGCTTTTTCATCTTCTGTAAGACACACATTTCAAGTCAAAAGGTGACTTAAGTAACTCGAGTCGAATATGTATACATATTTAAAATGTCAAAAGTTAAAAGTCAATAACCCTTATAACTAAATCCTTAATATGAAAGCTCAACTTACAAAAAGGAAAAGAGCAATAACATCGCAATTTGTATTATATTTTCACACTTTCAGTACACATAATCCAATAAATTATATTAATTTCACCCTTTCTTCTAAGATTCTTCTTGTCCTTTTCCAAAACTTACTTCCCCCTCATAGTTCAAAGTTTCTTTTTTTTTTTTTTAATTTTTAAATAACCCTTCAACAAATATTTAACTCCCCTTTTGAGTAAAATTTCAAGGCGTTTTCAAAAGTTTCAGGTGTCATTTAAGTACATAAATAACTTTGAACACTTCTTTTGAGCACTTAACCAATTTGAATATTGCTTTCAATGACTATTTTCCGACTTTTAATGCGTATCTATTTAAGTTTCATTAGATGTAAGTGTGTATCTGTGCAATGAGACTTGTATTTCATTTAATCTATTTCGATTTTATCGATTGTCATTTGGAAATGCAATGGCTTCCTTGAGAAAGGATTATCCTTAAATGCGAAAATAAATACTTTTTTGTATGTGTCGACAAACTAATTTCGTATATGGTAGAATTAGGAAACAATATTCTTGTCTTGTTGAAACAAGATTAGTCAATGATAAAACAATTTTGGGCATATTCGTAGTTGTTTTTAAACTATATAGTTTTTCTTAAACAGTGTTTATGTTTCTTCCTTTAGATATCTTTGATTCTTATGTATGTGTTATTTTCTATGAACAAACAATATTAAACTTGGGTAAGAAATGAGTAAAGTGAATAATTTTTGATTTACAGCCCGATTCTCCCCAACATCAGTGATACCTCACAAGTCATAACAAGAGGTGGAACTGATTTTGTTACTTTTTCGGATTCTCCCCCCGTAGTTACAACTTGTAAGAGTTATAAAAACAATCGAAATTGTGATCTGCTACAGAGCAGGTCACAGCACTTTTTTTTTGTTTTTTTGTGAGTTAAAACGAAAGGAATTTTTTATTATTTATTTTTATTTTGATGATGCATTGGGTTATGCAACTTTTTGTTTTAATTAAAAAATATCGATTAAAAAAAAAAAACTTTTTGGAATTGTTGAACTTTTCTTTATAATTCCTAGGTGATCACATTTTTTTTATAGGTAAATTCTTTCTGCATTAAAACACATATTTTTCAGTCATATTAGTTCGGATACGTTGTTTATTTCTATAAAATTTGTAAATTTGATTGAATTGTTTACTTTTCACATAAATTTTGCACAGAAAAATTAAAAACTTTATCGTGTTTTGTCACAATCAGCTGTTCCAAGTCGAAGAAAAAAACTCATCATAGTGCGGTGAGTTTCTTTTTGACTTTTCTTGTGAGGATTATGACTTATGACTCCTCACAGTTACATCTAGATTTAACGAGTGAATAACATCACCGTTAGACATCGAAAGCATTCGATGTATCGTTGTAAAATGAGCAACCCTGTACTTTATGGCACTCCAATTCTGGAATTTGACGTACCTTTTTCCGGATTCCCTTTAAACGGACTTCCTGTGGCTGTGACTTCACATCTTTCCGATTATATTATACGTCATTCATTTGATAAACTTTTAGTGCTTCAAATACATGGAATTTTTGATATACCATTAAAGTAATTTTTGCTAATAAGAAGCTGTTCTTCAACATTTATCTTTGCATGAAATGAAAAATTCCCATTTTATACCTGATAGTGTGACTCTTCAAACCCGAAATTGAGGTAAACTGTTCTAACTTTTTAGACTTAAAAAGGTAGACATACGGATAAATTGACAACATAGAAACAGTGAGACGGTATTCGGAACCAACTGCTTTTATTTCCTGATTTCCTTTTTTGATCTTTTTTTTATTTATAAAAGAGTTACGAACAAAATCGGAGCTATTGGAGCAGTTTAAAAAGATTTGTTTCCTTTCTATTTCTCACTGCGATTATATATATGTACTATAACAGTATAACTATAAGTCAACTAGGCAAGTTATATATTCATAAAACAAAGTTTTTATAGTTAACAATCAAACGAAAAAAGTGGTTCCGTAATTCTGGCTGCCTGTCACTTACACCCCAACGGCTGTGCTGATTTGTTTTAAATTTGGTAGGTCTCGTATTTTTAGAATAATATGCTCAAACTAATACCATATAACATGTATCGAAAAGCTCATTTTTTTCGAAAACAACTCTAACGATTTCAAACAAAATGCTCAAAATGCATCAAAGGTCACCGGAAGCTAAGCCTTTTTTAAGAATTATAACGACCAATCTTAATCCGCCTGTATTTCAGCAATCACTGAACCCATTTACTTGGTTTCTATGCTGTTGAATAGAGAAAATGTCAAACTAGGTTGTGGGGACTATATTTCTAGATAGGTGTCCACGGTTTGGCTAAAAAACGACACCAACTACTCCATAGTTCTCCTCAATTTTCCATAAGAGCTAGTTCGTGTGAACCATTCGTACGACCAATCTTAATCCGCCTGTATTTCAGCAATCACTGAACCCATTTACTTGGTTTCTATGCTGTTGAATAGAGAAAATGTCAAACTAGGTTGTGGGGACTATATTTCTAGATAGGTGTCCACGGTTTGGCTAAAAAACGACACCAACTACTCCATAGTTCTCCTCAATTTTCCATAAGAGCTAGTTCGTGTGAACCATTCGTACGACCAATCTTAATCCGCCTGTATTTCAGCAATCACTGAACCCATTTACTTGGTTTCTATGCTGTTGAATAGAGAAAATGTCAAACTAGGTTGTGGGGACTATATTTCTAGATAGGTGTCCACGGTTTGGCTAAAAAACGACACCAACTACTCCATAGTTCTCCTCGATTTTCCATAAGAGCTAGTTCGTGTGAACCATTCGTATTGAACCCGTTTGTATTGAAAAAGGATTCAAACTTTATCGTTGGATCAGTAACTTTTTCGAAAATAACTTTAAAAAAACATTTCAAAACAACTTAAGGAGACTTAATAAACAGAAACATGAAACATCCTTTGATATTCAACACACAAAACGGGTCAATGAAATTTCAAAGTCCTTATCTACTTATATGGATTAATATTTTCCTCAAGAGAATTCAACAACTTTGTAAGCATTATGAACGTGACTCTTTCATAGGTTTTGTATAGAAAGAACATTTCTGTCATCGGTTTATTTTTTGTCCGCCCTTAGCATTTTCGTTTTTGAAAACCTTTAACACACCTTAAATTTCCTGCCACGAACCATTAAAAGTCAATTTCAAAGAATAAAGCCAAAAATATAAAATAAATTGTTTCAAGCCCGTTGGCTAGAAAAATGAAAAAGAATAAACATTTCATCATAAAAGCTCAGTAATATTAATATGCAAGATAACAGGGTTGCATATATACAACCTAGCACCCTTAAAACACACCCTTGTATGTAAGGAAAAAAAATATAATATTTAATATTATACTAAGTTCTATGTTTCCAGACAAAAGAATACTGATTTTTGTTTTCTCTCCTTTTTTCGCCCAGAGGTAACTTTGGGGCACGTTGTAGTAAAAAAAAAAACGTCGCTTGCCTTTCCAAAACCCACTCTAATCTATGCATGCGAATACAAAAAAAAACACAAGACCCAACTTCAGGCACGCGAAAGTGGGTCAAGCGTTTTTTTTTTAGAAATAAACTTGCGATAAGGTTTTAAGGGAAGGTAGGGTAGGTTTGATGATAAAATGATATGAAAGGCTGCTATACAACAGAAGTAGGTACACTTTCCAGTTCGCTGACTGATGACAGAAGGGGTGGAAATGGTCTTCGCCCATCGTCGTCGCCGTCGTCGTCGTCGGCATCATCATCATCGCATGGCATCCCCTCATTATGCACAAAAAACAACAGTCGAGGGAAAAAGTCAACAAACCGGGCAAATGTAAACATTAATAAAAGCAAGAAGATAGAACGAATGAGGAATAATATGCAAGATCCTTAACACAAAGGACCTACATAAGAGAACAAGGCAGACTATAAAGCATTATGTAGTATACAAAATATTTGTCAGGACAGCCAAATACGGGCCTACCATTGTACGAGTATAAGTTTCCGGTGGAGTGGATGGCTTTTTAATTATTCGACTTTACCTTACATTTTAAGTGGTCTTCCATAATTTCAGGAATTCCATCAAGCTTCCTATATGCAGGATTGCAGGGTGGTGATTAATGACTAGGTTTTTGGGTTATGCTATTATGACGGCGAAGAAAAATTCAAGCAAAGAACAAACAATCATTCCGTCGGATATTCAAACAAAACAAAATTCTAATTATGGACAAAAGGAACAAAATATCTAAAATTATGTGCGTCCTAACGACAACGTTGTAATTGTCATCACCTACTTCCTTGATTTATAAGTGTGAACAAAAAACGAACAAAAGTTGATTTAAACATTTTGCCATCAGCAAAGGAAACAATATCCAACATCTACAAAGGGATTCGGGTTTATAAATAGCACTTTGAACAAACACAAACATTAATATAAAAACCGAAGAGGCAAAGACAAAAGGTAGGCAGACATACTTTAACTTAAAGAGGAGGATTCTATACAAACTTACCGAAAAGGGATCTTTCATGTCATGCTCTTGGTTTGGAAAAGTGTAAGACCATACAATTTGTGTGTGGCTGTCGATTGAGCATGAAATATTTCCTAGAAATAGCACCGTCTAGGTATAGAGAAATGAATTTAGGAAAATTTGGAAACCTTTTAATTACTTGTTTGAAGAAATGAAGTATTGACAGACAGGACACAGGCATTTTATGAAATTTGATGGAATAAATACTTATTTTCTTGTGGTTTCCTAAATGAAAACAAAAACGTGAGGGGTGGAATGTGATATTTTGAGAAGAGGCATAGTAATTCGGTATGGCAAACGAAATTAAATTGTCTGCAATTAATTTGAGGTCGGTAACTTGAAAGTCGAAGGTATGGGTTGGGTAGGGAGTTTTATTTTCCAAAAAAGGTATTTAACAAAACCAAACTGATGATAAATGGATGTCTATACTCAAAGTTAGTCTTACTTATAGGGTGTTTTAATAGTGTTGTGTTTGAAATAAGGAAAACCTGAAATTTCAAGGAGTATACCTACCATAGGTAAGTACCATAAACTAACGATAATCAAGCATTAAAACGCACCCATTTTATAGTTCAACCAGATGCTATAGCTAAGGTTATTAATTATTTAGGTAGTTTTTTCGATTTGTGCCTCGGAACGGATACCTCAATCAAAAATTGTCCGATTTCATACAAATCAAAGAAAATCTTCTTTCGAACGGATACTACGATGGTGCTGAATAAATTTAGATACCAGAATAGAAGACACACGGTTAAATTAATACGTTGCTTTTAGTTGAATAGCGTGATCTCAGATGGGCCACAATATACATATTTTTTATAAAATGAAAACCAGTATAAGGAATAACCCAAGAATGATTAGAAATTATCAGTTTTCAAAATGTTCGTCAATTTCCAAAGTGAAAAGTTGAAAAGTTGTTTTGCGGAATAGGGGCGGCCCTTTAGTCACTTTCGTATAGGTACTGATGCGATTTGCAAACATGCGCTTCAATTGAAAAAACACCGAAGTAGTTAACAAAGCAAGGTAATGGCACCAAGTGGAGAAATCTAACATAAAACAAAAGAGATGAACTGGAACACAAACTTCATAAAAATGCGTGATGCCATTTTTTGAGGGACGCATATTTTTATGAGTTAATTCAATTTACATATTTGTTGCACAGTACTGCTTAATTAAATAACGATAAAGGATTCATCTACCTGACACACTTGTTGATGGACTTAAATCTATAGATTCTTTGCAGATTTCACTATACCGCACTGCAAAACCTAAAAAACAACAACAACTTAAAGAGGCTACCACCAATTGTTTACGAATTTTATTATTCGTTCATATTTTGGCTGGAGATTTCAAGGAGAGGCAATTCCTATAATCAGTCTCCTTATTATAGTAAGGCTGAGCTTTAATCCAATTTTATTATGAACAAAAATTTCTACATGCACACCATAGGATTCGAACCCACGCATATCAGATTTGCAGTCTTCGAAGTCAGATGCACTACGCATTCCACCGCTTATGACCACTGACTTCACAGGTCGAGATGTGAGATGTTGTATGGATTTTAAAGCTATTTTCATTAGTTCCACTTAATATTTCACTTCTTTTTTCTTGCGGTTATAGGTACTATGACCCTTACCAATAACAAATCGCTAACCACGCGTTTATATAAACATGCGGTCTAAATTTTAAAGACGAGTTAATTTGTTTGCTTACCAATAACCAAGTTGAACACGTCTTTTCTTTTACTAATCGCCACTTTATTAATAAATCTATTACATTCGCTGTCGAAATAGGTGGCTATATGTTCTCATAATTTCGTACAGTCGCCTTTTTCACACCTCGAGAGTTTATAGGAGCCTTTTATATATATTTGCTTGTTTTGACAGATTTGTAATAAGGGCAATGACATCAAACACAAATAAATTAATTTTAGAAAATGATTATATTATTATTTATTATCTATTATTTCATTTAAGGTACTTATTAAAAAAAAAAATTAAAACAATTCATCAACACACAGGACACAGACTGAAAAGAAAAATTGTTTTTGTTTCTCTCTTTTGCTTTACGTTTTCACATCACAATTGACATTAAAAACGCAAGGATACTCTTAACCGTTAAGTTAAACATGAGTTTCTCAATTATAAAATTTAAGGCGACGATAGCGTTAAGCTGACTATTAAATTGATTATTGGTATGCGTAATTATCTACGCAGTCCACTTAAATATTTTAGTCACGTCCTAAATTTGATTATTGGATTATTGTGAATTCGTAAAAAAAAAGTTTTGAGATAACAACAAACATGACATTACGATGATGATAGATGATAGAGAACACGAAAAAAGTAGGTCCGACAATTCTGTTTGTCTATCTGTCAATCAGACAGGATGTATCGATACCTACAGTCTAAACGGTTGGGCTGATTTTCTTCAAACTTGGTACTCTGAAAATAACGCTACCTGCCATAGAAGCTTAACAGATAATTCAATTTTTCTCGAAAAAAATACGAAAGGTTTTGATAAAATTTCGTATGACTGATTTTTTTTTGACAGTAATGTTTCTCGTCTAATTGGCGCTTCTTGTAGATATCTTTGTTTTTTATATATATTATTTCCGAACAATAATAAACTTGGCTTAGAAATGAGTAATATGAGTAACTCTGGATTTAATTTTACATCTGGATTTAACGAGTGAATAATATGGCCGTAAGAGTGTAAATCACTAGGCCATTTTTGTATTTCTTTTGGTAGAATGAAGAAAAAGCTACACATTGTCGCTGCCGCGAATGTGTCCAATCGAATTTTCATCTGCCGAGGCTTGCATTCAATAAATTCATCGGAAAGCTAAATAAAATAATTATTTTAGTGAAGCAAAGATATTCACAATGAAGCCATTAAGATATAGAATAACTTACCACTTCTGAGCCAAGCGATTCTTTTGCCTCAATATATTATGTATATACATAATATACAGGGTAATTGGTATAAGATGCACCAAAAAGCTTGAGCGTGTAGGTGGGGTTAAGACAAGAAAAAAATCGTATTGGAGGGGGGTCTATTTCCCCCCGTTTAGGCGGGAGGGGCAATTTTCTAAAAAATTGACTTAAATCAGAAAAAAAATTATTTAAAAACAACGGTGAATGATACAAAGCCTTGTTATATTTTTTTGGAAAGCAAGAAAACTACTCTTTTATTTAATTTTTAAATTAAGTTGTTTAAGTGAACACTTTCAAAAAAATTAATTTTCAAACTCAAAATTTTGAAAAAAAAACTAAAAAAAAAATGTTTAAACTAATTTTTTTTCAAAATTTTATGTAATTAACTATTATTTTTATTTTCAAAATTCAATGCTCTTATTAATTTTTAGTCAAAAACAGAAAACCGGATGCCAAAATGTATTTTAGTTTTTGAGAAATTAAAAAAAACTAGAAGTATTTTTTTCCAAGAAAAACACTTTTTTTTTGGTTTTCCCAAATTTGATCTGCTCAGGTCAATTATTAATTAGGGAATTACCCCTTTTTTATTTTTTATTACATACCATCCGATTTTAATCAAATAATAAAAAAAAACGAATTAACTTTTTACTTTACTTAGACTAGTTTTACTTTTAATTTTTTTTAATTTCTCAAAAACTAAGATACATTATGGCATCCGGTTTTCTGTTTTTGACTAAAAATTAATAAGAGCATTGGATTTTGAAAATAAATACATATGTAGGCAAATAATAACCACGCGGTTATGATGATGAATGGACTTACATCAGCAAGTTCTACAATAGTGGTAAACACAAAGGTAGACTAAGTAAGTTCGTTGACAAAATTTCGAATTTTACCAGTGGATGCTATGAATGACACCCTTTTAAGCAATTTTGCAATTACCATTCATTTTCAAAACCGTTATGATTTCCATTTGAATTTCTTATTATTTCTTTCAAAACCATATTTTCTATAGAGACATGCATGCTATTAAACTAGAAATTTAACGGTTTTATGTGTCATGTTCATGTACAATACCTATTCTTAATTTTGAGCACATGTTCCATAATTCTATTTTAAATTTTCATTTATCCTGTTGAGTCTGTGTTCACTGTTTTGCCATTCAGTAGAAATACTCTCCCTCACTTTAGGTATATCAAATACAAACGAGTAACGGTTAAACCATTGCGTTTAATTAGGGGTACCCTTCCCGCTACATCCAGAGAAGAAGCAGCAAAGTAAAAAAATAAAAAAAAAGATTCAATAAAAAAAAAATTCAACTATTCAATGTAATACATTTTTTTTACTGGGTAGGTTTATTCTGTTCGAAACCTCATTGCCTTTGGTTTGCTTGCCTTGCCACATATTGAAATGTGAGTCAAAGTGAAACAGTGGAATATAGACCCGGGGCTCAAGAGGCCAGGGAAAATAACATGAATATTTGATTAAGAGGGGTTAGAACAACTGGCTGAATGGCAATGGCGAATGGCGATTCAGATTCAGCAGACAGATGGCTTCCAGATACAGATTTGCTTGCTTGCTCACCTGATGACTCATTTATGAAGATTGACATGGATTATAAAATAAAAGTCGACAGTCGAATGGAATGGATTTATGAATAACCATGACATCTAGGTATATGATGGAAGAAGAACAGAGTTCTTGAGAAATTTCTGCAAACATAATATGTATAAAATAATTTATAAAAGCACACCCCTAAGAGCTGCTAATAGTTTACCCTCTTAGCTTAGAATTTAATCTGAAATTTTAAACGGAAGTCACGGAAAGAATCTTGTCTGTGACAGCTTCAGCGCAGTCTCTCCTCTGTCCTTCTATTGTATTATGTCCATATTGTGTACATACTTCAGAGGTCGTTGATGTTCAAGAGTATGGTAGTCACATAGCTACCAGTCGAGTATAATAATATTCCTTCCGCACTTAGAAATGACGAAAGAATTATTATAGCGACGATCTCTCTCGAGTATAATTTAAATTAATTACAACCACACAAGAATTCCAATGAAATCATGTACTTAAAGTATAATATAGAGCTTAAAATATTTCTGAGATCTAAAAAAATAAATGTTCTTATATTAAATTTCAGGCGCACAACACACGGATGTCCCCTAATAGAGTGTTTTAAAAATAAATGCCATACAAAACCAGTATCGGCTCGATATAGGTACAAAAAAAAAGTATCTACAATCTACAAGCTATTGAGCAATAAAGTGTGTGATGTGCATTTATTCATGCATGCGAATATTGCATCAGCTGGAATAGGGTAAGGGTGGGCTTAGGAGTGTGTGTTCATTTGCACTGTTCTGCCTGCTTCAACTCAACCTGGGGGATGAAATGTTCGCCCTATAAGTGGGCTTACTACTATACCGATGTACGTTATGTTTGACAGATAGGTTGAATTACTGAGTATAATTTTTTTCCGAATGTGGGTTGTTTTCCACTTCGTTAACAACTTAAGGGGAATAAATGTCACTTCGGGTGTGTTTATCCTGAAGTTTGAGATCTTTTAGTCATTTCTAATAAGAATTCCTTCTTAGAAAGTAATCTGAACTCTTTTAGTCATTTGACAGGAAAGAAACTATTATTCTATCATTGAAGTTCCAAATGAGTTATTTTCTAAGGAAGAAGGGTGTTTTTTTTTGGAATTTTGTATCGGATTTTAAGATTGTAACATCGCATCGACACATTCAAGTGGTGCTTTCTGGATAACTGAAGGTTATAGTTATTCTTCTCAGGAGCTATAGGGAAGGAAAAGAATCAATCTTAAGTAGAAAGCTGTGATTTCTATCACGGCAGAGACAGACAATCGCGCTTGTATGGATTGAATTTGCTATTAGAGGATGCCTTGAACTTTCGCAAGCTGAGCAAAAGATTAACGCTTTATTTTGCTTTTGTTGCCTTTTTGACTATATTAAGGTGTTCCAGACCTAAGAAACATTTCAAGAAACATTGTTTAAAAAACATTTCTTACAACTTAAATCACTAAGTTCCACTTAATGGTTTGCACGAACTTCCAACTACATCATAAACATCACTAAGTTGAATTTAATTTAAGAGGAAGAAAAAGTAGCTATCTTAAGGAAGTATGTTTTACTTAAGCATGTTTTAAGGTACAGTTTTGCACAGAAAAAAGTTTTATTCCAGAAAATTGTTACTAAATAAACATGATATTTTGGTATTTAACTAAACCAAAAATATAAGAACATACTTCAGCTATTTCCATTAATTTTATTTACACAACAAAAAACTATACACACACAATCACAATCGGAATCACAAAAACAAAATAACAACATGTCACTTTTTCGAATTGCTATTTAAAGGGAAAAATAGTTTTATACCCACGAGATAAAATTTACTAAAAAAAAATGAAAAAATAAAAAGTTAAACTTAAAATAAAATAACGTGAACTGCAAAATAATAAAAATAAATTTGTCTTTTAGGGCAAATTGACATTTTGATTGAGATTTCTCTCATGAAATTTACATAGCTATAAGTTAAATATATTTCTTTTTCTAAAAACGTAGAATAATTTATGTTGAACATTGAAATTAAGTTTGACTTAGTTATGATGTATAGATTTATGTAGAGTAAGAGCAAACGTGCCTGAATGTTTTGGAAATGTTTCCCATTTGTTTAAAAACGTTTCAGAAACATTTCAAGTGACATTTTCAGATGTTCACAACTACAAACAACTATTTTTTTTTCGTTTGTGCCATTATTTGCGAAACATTGAAAGTTTAATATTTATTAGAACGCAATAGAACAAATAAAAATAAAACCACACCAACAATCAGTTCCTTTAAGAAATGGAATACAACACATGTATTTGAAAACAGCTTGTCGACGTTTTTAGCGATCAACTCTTGAAGCGACCATTAGCGATCAATCAATGAAGACTCTATTAATAGAGCTTCTGGTGCAGCGGTCAAGTGGAAGAGTTGGATACATTGGACAGTGATGGAGGTTAAAATAGTGTTTTTGAAGGTTATAGGTTTTAGTATATGCAATACTCCAGCAAATACATTAGGAAGACTTTGAAATGATAAGAAGAAGCAAGCGAAAAGTTTCTGGTCGAAAGCGAGCACAACGGATCTTATGCGAAAAGCGAATTAGTCGCAGAATCGGAATATTGTTAATAATTTTTTTTTTTTTCTGATTAGGTATAGGTAGCTTCATGTCTTTTTATCCAGGAATTTCATATAAGTTATCAGATGCTTGTAAGCCGGATTTTCTATCGAAGTTAAAAGGCCAATTTTAGCTATATCAGTAAAACGTATCAGTAAAAATTTTCTTTTTCAATTTTAAAGCAAATAATCCGACAATAGTGGTGTTAAAAGGTAATGAATAGTAGAATTTTTCTAGTAAAAAAAAAAATGCAATTTTGTCTGAAATCATGAAATATTAACACTTTTGTTTTTTCAATGATTATTAAAATTTCAATGATCATTAGTATTACGCAAATGAAGATCAAATGGAGTTATTTTTTTTAATAGAAAACGAGGGGTTCGTCACTTAGCCCAGTTTAGTGGTTCAATGATTGCAATCTTTCAAATGACTTCATATGATTTCAGGTGATTTCAAGCAGTATTTAAATTGATTTCAAATAAATTTACTGATTTCAAATGATTGCAAATTAATTCAAGTGATTTCATAATGATTTCAATTCTTGATTTCATAATGGCATTTATGATTTCATGATGGCAAAAAAACTTAAAGTGATTTCAAATTTTTAATTGCAAAAAATCATTTGAAATCAATAACCAAATTTTTTTTTTTTATTTTATCATTTGAAATAGCATTTGATTTCAAATGATTGCAAGTATAAGTGGTCAGGTGATTTCACTCGTGACAAACCCCTCGGTAGAAAAGTATTACTGATTGAAAATCACGACATCACATAAGTACTAGGTATTTGCCCAAATATATAAATTACCTACGTAGGTAGGTAACTTAGTCTTCCCAGAATATCAATACAATGCAGAAGGATTTGTTGAGGATGGTTCTTTTTGTTATATCCATCATCAAATATTGAAATAAGTAGGTACATTCCTACCTGCTTATTTTGATAAATTCAAAATTCCAAAATCATGATAGGTATCACTCCTCAGCCCACACTTATAATGTACAAGGTACCTACATATACCTACCTATACCTATACACAAAGTTGAAATAAGGGATGAAAACAGGTTTTTTACATTCTTATAAAATCTCAACCTCCACTCAGTCTAAAAGAAAAGCAAAAAAATAACGAAATGCCTATAAAGAACATCTTCTTCATCTTTGTGTGCTGGTGCTCTAATGTATCACCGTCCACGGAAAACATCTGTATCTACCTATCTACCTGCTAACTAACAAAAGTGCTAAGCTTGTATAGAGAAACCCTTATTCATCATCAATAAAGATGAATTATCTCTAAGAGTTCAGCTCTGGCAAAACTAATGAAATAGGCACCCTTAAATCAAGAACAACAACAACAATAACTACAAGAAAAACTACAACATGCTAAAGCAAACCATCACTATCCATATCCATTGCCATTCCATCCATCTAAATCTGAGCAGGGTGAACATCCTTTCAGATAGTCTCATAAAAAAAAGAAACCCTCGCCATCTTCATCGTCATGGTGGCACAGGGCACATTCGAGAACACAAAGGGATGGTGGATGGTATTTTGTATAGCACGGTTTGTAGACAGGACTAAATATAGTTGCAAATTACATCCTTGCTAGTAGTAAACCGCACAAGTGCGAGCAGGACCTTCAAAAGTCACAGCATACCTATTTAGCAAGACAAAAAAAAACAAATTCATACAAATCTCATTTTGGATCCTGCGCAAATGCCAAAACGCATTCGACAATGAAAATTATTTTCAATTTGGAATTTTTGAATCAAAATTCTAAAATCATCTTGCAAATTTATCAAAAATACATCCAGAATTCGATTATCTATCGATTGATGTGAAATTTTCAACACAAATAAATCTCCTTAAACGGTAATTTTCGATTTAAAATGGACCCACCCAGAGGAAGTGTCGCGATTTTTCCTGCAAAAAAAAGTTTCTTAGCGCAAACACATGTACACACCCTAAGTTAGTTGCCAGGACTACCAAGGGAGCCTCGACTTTTTTCTGCCCAGTTTTGTGAAAAATCAATAAAATTTCCTAATTTTGCACTAAACAATTGCTAAATTCACACAATAAGCGGTTTAATTAATTCAAAATACAACCGGAAAGTCGACTATTTTAATTAACGGTATTGATTTTTGCATAGAATTGAGAACTTGTAACAAATTTACAGAAAAAAAACGAACAATGTCTGACGGCTTTTTTTTCAGGGTGTTGACCGACACGGTTCCTTTTATTTTAAAATTCTTTATCTTACCGTTATAGATGGCAAAATATCCACAAATATCCAATTAATCCAATATGTAATTATATCCAAGTACAATGTAATCCAAATGTTTGATGAAATATTTATGAATTTATTAATTCACAATTCACAAGGGTGTTTTTTTTTTCAGAACACTCATTCAAGTGTGTACACGAACCGGAACTATAAATTCGCGTAGAATAACGCTTTCAAACAAATCTGCCCGACGACGCCTCGACGAAGACTGAAAAGGAAAATAATTCATAAAAATATATTTGTTCTTTGCTAATGTTGCTCGCTCAAATAAAGTTGCTGTCAAAATTTTGACAGATACATTATTTTGTTTCTCTTGCGAAGGGGAAGTTTGATTTTCTCTTAAATTTTGTTTGTTTTTGTTCGATTGTGTTTTGTGGGTTTTTCATCTTGCTTAGTGTTTTGATTATCATTTATCACTTTTTTCTTTAAGGTGAGTTTGTTTTTACTTTTTTTTTTTTGAGTGCTGCTGTTGAATGAATTATTTGCAGGTAAATATTTTGGCGCGAAATAGTTTATTCTCTTTTGGGATATGATATTTAAAGGCAGATGTATTGGTTTTGCAGAAAATACAATACTTGTTTTACTAGGTATCAATAAAACACCTTATAGTAGGTAATGAATGAAGCTATAGTCCGCACACGAGTAGTTAAATGTAATTTGGAAGAAGTTTAAGTAAACATTTTATACGAGCGTAGAATGGATTGACAAGGATTTATTATGAGAATTGAAAGCATATATAGGTAGGTACCACTGCAAATATTTAGAAGACTGACCTTAAAAACAGGTTTTCCTATATTGCAGTAGGTAGGATGTTTGACAGGGGCTCTATTACTTAAAACGATCATCGTTGAAAAACCCTCGTTTTCGTTAAAATGCGATTATCGTTTAAGGCTAAACGATACTCGTTTTTTCTTACGACTGCGCCATTTGGCTGTTAGGTAATTAATTTACAAACAAATAAAACAAAAAAATATTTTATTAATAATAAAAAAAACACAACCAAAAGAAAATCATTTGAATTTTTATGAAATCATTGTAAAAAAAAAACTATTCGCCTCTCAAATTTTTCTTATAAGATAATTCTACTCGCCCTTCGGAACAATATTAAAACACTTTTAATATTTTATAAAATAATATAGACTTTTTAATTTGTTTATTTTGATCAATAATTTTTGACATCTATTCAACGACGTGAAGTTCGATGCAGGTAAAAAAAAAAATGGTACCTATTTCTTCTGTTTATCTGGCTATATTTTCGTGGATTTATTCTCGTTTCATTTAATCGCTATTATTGTGACTATCGTATCCTTGACTATCGTTTGTTTTGCCGTTCGTTTCGTAATACGTATATGATGTCTGCAAAAATGATACATTGGACAGTGAAGCGAAAGTCATTTTTTAATCTGGGCGTAGGGGTGTAAAAAATATGTTTTTTTATGGGGACAGTGAAGCGTCTTGTACAAATGTATCAAAAATGATACATTGGATGTGGAGAACCAGGTTTAATTTCTTCAAATTTTGGGAGGACTTTTGGCCAAACAATTTCCAGAACATCATCACAAGACCAAATTCTTGGTCAAACTGCCGTAAAGCTTAGAAATAATAACCTTAAAAATGTTTATGTCAGCTAAAGCTTTGGGTGGCGAATTTGAATTTTCCTGTTAAGAAAAACATTCAAATCCACGCGGTGGATCGCTTTCTGAAATCGGGGCCCATGTATTCATTCTTCTTAATACCTTTCGAAAAATTATTTTGAGGGAAAAAGAATTACACCAATAATATAGATGGCCTTCTTGGAATATCATACTGGCTTTTTAATTCCTCAATTATTTATCAGAGACTGCCCAAACGTCGAGCAATAGTAACGGTGATCGAGGTGCCCCAGGGCTTCGGTTTGTGTCTCACTGTCTTCCCTAATTTTTACCAACGATCTTCTTTTTTTCATTTTTCTAGTCCGCTAAATTGTTTCACAGAAGACAGCACACTCTGCTTTTCATATTCGTTTCTAGATCGACACCATGTTCTTCGGAAACTGAACTTCACTCGTATGATAAGTTTAATTGGGCAGGTGCTCATATAACATATCTATTACAGGAGTATAATTCATCTAACTGATTAAACCCCTGTCATACCAGGGCGAAACGCACATTACATATTTCAATTTCATTGTACCGCTTCAACACTGTCGAATGCTTCATTTATTTCTTTATTTTATCAATATCAGAAATAACCGTAATAATACTCGCACTCAAAAATTGGGTCGACTATTGCTGAAAGCTCGCATGTGGCTGGCCACAAAGGTAAGGGGGCCAACTACACCAGAAAAATTATTTTCATTTTTTGTAAAATGTTGAGTTTTTTATGGCAAATCCGCTAAAACTTTAATGCTAACAGAACAACACATTCAATCTTGATTCTAATTGACCGGCTTGTCCGCCAGAAAATAGCTTTAAGTCTTGCGTCGTTTACGATCTCGGAATTACAGTTCATTATTTTGTTTAGAAGTAGATTTGGCTATAGTGGTAGCATTACTTAATGACAAAAAATACTTTGTTTTAGCTGATTTACCAAATGAAGTTGCATCAACTTTTTTCCGTGTTTTTATAATAAAATAAATGTCATATTGTCATGTAGATATACCAGCACTTGAAACTACTTTTGAAAGTTATTGCCTCGTAGATCAACACCCGAATTTCTCACTTTGCCTTCAAAAATGATGTTGAAGAGGCTGCATGACATAGCTTCTCCTCACGTGCATCCTTTAATCCTTTGATGTAAGTCACGAAAGTATTTAAATAAAAAAAAACAGTTTGTATTTATTATCTAAAACATTTATTTTGTGTATGTATTTAGAAGATAAATTATATATTTTTTTTTGTTGAATAATTATATTTTGCACGACTACAAAAAAACTTATTTTATTTTATTACTAATATAAGAATAAATTGTAAATAACAAAAATAAAAAAAAGAAAATAAGAAAAAAAAAAATAACAAACTTAACTTTTGTTTAATTCAAATCTTAATAATACATTATGTTTACCGTTATTTAAATTTATTAATTGATCATTATTCAAACTTAATATAATTTATATAATTTATAGTATAATTATTAATAATTTTGTTTCTGTAAATACTTCAAAATAAGTAAACTTATATTAATAAACTGTTTTTTTTTTTTTTTTTTAAATATCACTCAACTTAAGTTTTTTTCAACTTCTTTTTTTGATTGTTTATTTTAATTTTAAATAGAATAATATATTTAAATATAATGGAAGAGATATTTAGGTATGTACGAACATATTCAAATGAAATAATATTTAACATAAATAAAATTGTATCCATAAACTGTACCAACGGGAAAAAAACTGTGCAATTATTGAGTTTTTATATTTCTGTGGTACCAAAGCAAAGCACGATAGGTTTCTGAAAATGATTTCAAAAGATAACCGGGGTTTTAAGTTGTTATTTCAAAAATAAAATTGAAATAGATGCCTACTAACATAGTGGAATTTCGATATTAAATCTCAAGATATTAATATCAAGATTTGCCTTAGTACCACATATTGGTTTTATATATATATTTTTTTTTGTTATTTGGCAATTTTGAGAAATCATAAGATTTCGCGATTTATTTTTTAATGTTTGTATTATTATATAAGTGGGAGGCTAGACAATTATAGTATTTTCGGGTAAATGTATAAATATAAAAAAATGGAAATGTTTCAAATTCAAAATTGCGTAGGTATAATAGTACTGGCCATTAAGTTCGACACAGCCATTTATTATAATTCATAAGCTAAACAAAAAGAATACAACAAAAGATTGATTGACTATTGCTTTAGTGATCTTGATTCTTAGAAGTTTTATGGCGTACTTGTCTTTTAAGAATTAAGTTTCAATGGCCCGAAAATTTGTGTACGAAATAATAAAAAATCTTTCTAATGAGACAAAGATTCAACTAAAAAAACTACAGTATGATGAATAAGAGAATAAAACCGTATTCTAAAGAAGTTTTTAGTTGCAAAGACTGAATTGCAGAAGTTTTACTTTTTCAGGCAAATAGATGTAAGTTTAAAAAAAACTTAACAGTAAAGGAGGCATGATTCATTTCATGTGTCATTATAGTTTTCGTGTTAGAGTTTAGTTATAAAAAAAATTAGGGACGCAACCTTATTGTGTCCAGTAGACTATGGGAAACCCATCAGGAACCAAACTTATATAATGACATAAGTTATTTTTTATAGAAAGCTTTTCAGTTAGACCGTTTTTGTATGTTGTTATTGATGTCCTTATGTGTTGAAGATAGAAAGCTCTGTGTTTCCAAATCTGAGTATGTGCATTATAAATTTTGAAAGCTTAATTGTTGTAGATTTGATTAAAGAGGGTTTCTATTTAAGAGATCTTTTTAAAAAAATTCTATTCAAACTACATGTTTAAATTATATTTTTAAAATAATAGCGCCAATAAATTAAAAATTAAAATTCAGAAAACAAAAATTCATAAAAACTTCGTAATGATTTGTGCTGTGAAGTCTATTTGAAAAATAAAAAAAAATAAAAAAAACATTTGCTCTTAGAATGTGAATAATGCTGACTTAAATTTAAAATCTACTAACCTTATATTGAGCGGGGACTTTTGAGTAATTTTAATTGAGTTCTTTATCATTTCATTATTCAGTTCTTCTTTTAAAGCAATGAAGATTTTTTGAGCATTTTTTTTTGTTTCAATTATATAATTTTTGTTTTATATTAATTTTTATAAATTAATTAATTCTTAATTGCCCTTTTTGAGTATTTTCTAAGCAGAAATTAATTCTTATGTATTATGGATGTTTTTAGAGTATTTTTGTGTTTATATTATAAATAAAAAAAAAAAACAATACAATTTACCAAAAAAAATTAATTTTTTCTTGAAGAATCTTGAATTATGATTTTGTTCTTTTGTCGAGTCACCTTCGTCGAAGGTGGAGTTGATAACAATCGCTTAAGATTCTCTTGTGGTATTGCCGCCTGTTCTGGTTGCGATTTCTTTTTACTGTTTTCATTTGTTGAAGAAGTACCTGCTACAGCACTGCTACTTCCCGCATGATACCTTGTAAGTACTTGGAATTTTGCAAATAGTTTGTTCTTTGTCTCTCGTTCTTTCTCTTTGATTTTGTCTAATGGCTTGTATTTTGCAAGGGCATCAGGCAGAGGACATATTTCCATATCACCATGCTTTGGCTTGAGAATATTCTTATTGGCGGCTTTATAAAAGTCCATTTCGAAATCTGAATCACCTGAATATGCCGAAGGACTGGAGGGACTTGTTGGATGATTATGGTGTGGATGAGCGAGAGCAGCAGCAGATGAGCCGGGATGTATAAATCGATCATTGAAGCTAGAACTGGCACTAGTTTCTTCAGCTAAATGACGCAACATTAAAGTTAGTTTTGTTTCATGTTGTCGCTGCAAGAGTACAGCATTGCGTTCACCCTCTAATCTGGCCTGACGGACAGCGTTGCTTAAAACACGTTCCTTCCATTCCCAGGCGTCTTTTTCGCGTTCCAAATTCATCAGCTGAATTTCTAGTTTTCGGCTGGAGTCTCTGAGATCAATAACTTTTGTAAAATACTTATATAGTAGGGTTCGCATTTCTTCGGGCGATAATTTATTCAGTCTCGCCATTAGCATTTGTTCACCCTTCTCGCGCTGTAATCTTTCGCTGGTATCAATTGACTTACGGCCACAAATGAGCTCGTTTTTGAATTCAATAGCAGCATCTATGGCTTCGATTGCTTCATCACATTCCAAAAGTTTGCGCTCTTCTTTGTGTGATAACATCTTTTCTTTTTTCAGTTTTCTATCCAATGTACACCTTTGCTCTAAAAGGTGATCTCTCGTGCGACGTAGATTCCTGATTTCATGTCTTAGTGATTCCTTCTCCTCGCCCTCGCCAAAGTGCTCCAAATTATCCGACTTCTCTTTAAGAACATGATCCAAGTGTGAAATTCTCGCCTGAACATCTTTCAGATTCTTTCCTTTTTCATCAACGGCAATCTGTTTTGTGTTTTCTTTTTCTTTTATGGCTTTTAATTCATTTTCAAGTTGGTCTTTGATTTTTTTTTCCTTTTTCATTTTCTTTTGCAAATCATCGACTAAACGTTTTGAATCTTGAACCGATTGTTGTAGCTTCTTTACTTTCTGGCCACTTTCCCCAGCAATGTGTTTAATCGAAGCCAAATCTTGTAGTCTCTGTTCAATGTGCGAGGTGAGAGCTTTCAAACGATCTATCTCAGTTTTATCCTTGCCACTCACTACAGCTTTGGAGAGTTGTTTTTTAGTTTTCTCATACTCTCCTTCAAGTTTGCCCTTTTTCTTATTAAATCTATGTTTTGCAGTCGTGCGCGTATCATTGTTCTTAACCAGTTCAATTATTATATTCTGTTTGAGAGAAACTGTATGTTCGACTTCTTTGATTTGCCGTTGCTTAGCTTCAATGTCGGTTGTGATTTTGCGAAGTTTCTTTTGAATGGTTTCTTGAGGAGTATTGATTCCTGCACGTATTGGATGATTGAGATCTGTGGAACTGTCAAGAAAGTCATCTTGCGATTTAGTAATTTGTTCTCGTGATGCGACACGATTGAGCATAGCGATTTCGGCGCTGCTTAAACTGGCACCCGGTTGAATTGATCGACGACGACCTGTAAAGAAGAGAATATATTTTTTTTGTCCAAAGAACACTATTTCAAACGTTTACTTACCACCAACTGAAGACGATGCTCTCCTTTCTTCCTGCTTAAAGCTGTCATTGCTCTCCACAACTGCTTTTGGCTGATTTTTAATGAAATCCTTATATTTATCATTCACTAGATTATCAGTCTTTATCTTTAACTCGTCCATTAGAGATTCAAGTTTCTCTGCGAGATCAGGACGCTGTGACTCAGAATCACTATCATTATCTGAATTCTGCTGACATGAAGTATCCGGTTCACTGACAGTTTCTTCAGGTTCTTCAGCTTCTTGTATGGGAACAAGCTGTTTTTGTGAACGAACTACTTCACTTGAACTAAGACATTCTTCACATTCTTGTTTGAGAAAGAGCCATTCTTCGATTTGTTCCTTTTCTAATTCAGTGATTGCATTGGCTGACATTAGTCTATAAATAGTAATAAGGTAAATTAGAAAGTAATATAAAATTACATAATTTCATAACAAATAACAATTAGTTTTGAAAATATTAGATTAATATTTTAGGAAACGTTCAAAGAAGTGTGGTTTCTTAACTGTCTAGATTTTCTGCTACAGACCTCTAAAGGTGAAGTTATACACACTTTAGTTCTGCTCTTTCGTTTAAAACTATAAAATGTTTTATGAAAGTTTTATAGTACGGAAAGAATTATCTAATGAGTTTATTAGTCTTTTATTTGAAAATTCAATTCTGCGCAATGAAATCCCGAAGACTTAAAGTTAAAAGTTTTCAACGATTAGAAACTCAAATAACGGTTGAATCTTCAAAATCTTTCCATGAAAAGAAAAATATTGTAGTGCTTGAAATTTTATTTGAAAAGGTTGTGTTATTGTAAAGGGATTTCAAGACCTTTTATTACACAAACAGTTTCACACCAAAAGTGGGTTGTGTCGAGCATGATTTCAGATTTGATACCACAGATAATCAAAGGCAACTGTTTATTAATTGTAGAAGAGTTTATGCAGGGAGCTTTCTAAGATACAGAGGACTTATATGTCTGTTCCTGCTGATTGCAATCTTCAACTTGACCATCTCTTGACCTTTGTATGGAAGAGAAGCAAAAAACCATAAAATTCTGCAGAAATCAAGTGTTAAAATCTAGACAAAAAAAGTGCGAAGAATTTAACATGAAGGATGGTCTGTACCAAACACATCAACAAACTATTTAATGAAGAAAGTAGAACACAAAATATGTACACGATTGTAACGAATTTGTCAACAGAAAGTCTAATCACTGGTTAAAACTGCAAACGTACATTCGTTGAGTTCAGTTTTAGTTTTAAATGACTTTTATTTCACATTAATAAATAATGAACAATATTCGATTATGTATGGTATTATTTAATCATATAGGTATTGAAATTTATATTTTATGGTGTTGGGCTGAAATGATAAGCAAGATGGATGCAATTAATTGAAACAACTAATTCATATTTCACCCTACGTTTCGCCAGTTATTTTCCAGCTTCCTCAGCGGTTTATATTTATTTAACTTTAAAACAAAACAATGAAATAATTCGTTTTACAAAAATATACATATCAATAATGATAATTTGAATTTAATTTTTGAATTTAACATTTAGTGATCAACTATTTTTAAAATAGCAGCTCAAAGAAAGAAAAATTATCAGGAGATTTGTTCACCAAAGTTCATAAACAATGCTCAAGGTCAACTTTTTGTGGATGACATCACTATTTGTCAGGTGGCGACAGTTAGTAATACAAAGAGCTTTTATATGAATAGTTTCTTCACGTCGTAGTCGTAAGTGCGGCAGTTAAAAATTTGAAAAAGAAAAGAACGATTTGGCCGAATTTGAAATAGACGAAAGACGCCGGGATTAGATGGCTCGCGATTCTCATCACAATTTTACCAGCCTATTCAGTAGAAAAAGTTATCGTAACAAGAAGAAGGGTGAATCACAAAACTGTAATAGTTACCGTTCGTTCTATTGCATTTACGATTGTTAAGCGGATATGCGGCATTGCTTGGAATAAATCAACCACATATGCAATCCAGAGTATAAGAATCAAAACAGAAAAATATCGCACGCTGTTTGATTAAAAAAAAAACATTCACATGCTTGATAATCTTGCGTCCATACTCCTATTTGGGTGAACGCCTCTTCCACAGAAAACTGCAAACTTTTGTGAATAGGTGGCTAATGATTCTCTAACCAAGAATTTCTCTGAACTGGTCTAAATCCAATAAACATAGTTATTCGCAAAAGAAAGTGTCACAATAGACACTTTGTGGCGTGATGAAGACTCTATATCGAGACACGCAATAGAATGAGATAAATTTACCCAAGATAGAAGACGAGCAAGAGAAAAACTTGACGCAACACATACGAAAAGATATCTGCTCAGAAGGTGGTAAAAAGTTGGAGAGAGCTCAATCAAGATGTCGTGCAGCCGTAAAACATTCAAATTTTAAATAAGAATAAGGATCGGAAGGTCCGACGACGTTTTCTAAAATTAAACCTCATAGCTAACCCCACAAGCAGATCCCTAGGTGAAGCGGTGAAGTGACGCAAATCTGATCCGGATCAGATCAGAGGGGATAATAAAATACAGCTATTGTGAAGTGTTTTGAAGTGTTCATATATACGTGAACAATTTAGAATTGTTCAATCACCTTACTCAAGTCCTAGTTACGAAGAAAACAATATTTTAGACTTTTTCAAAGCTAAATTTTAGTAAAGAAAGTAACTATGCTACGACTGTCGGAAAAAATATCCTTAACGACAACAGACAAAAGCTGATTGAAAAACAACATCGTAGTTGCAAGAAGGTTTTTTTTCAGGCTAGGACGGCGTTCAGCGAAACCATGCACCAACCACAATCAAAAAATATAAGCTATAAAATAAGAAAGAAAGCATTTTTTGCAACAACTACCTTTTCATAAAATTATATCAATATTTTATAAGTATGTATTTCAAAGTTTACTCACTTGGAAAATAATCCTTCAGCATTAGAGACCAATTTGAACCATTGCGAAGCAGCGAATTGCAGACCAAAAGTGTCATTAGGATTTGTTCCCATATGTTCGGGTCCAACCTCTGGGGATAGTGGAGTATTGTTGTCCGAGAACGTGTTCATCACAACATAATTTCTTACACATTGAACTTTAAAGACGAATTGTAAGTTGTAAATAGTCTCATTTACGTCTCGTTCCAACGGCGAAACACAAAGAATCATCAACGTTTGAGCCCTCCCACCAAAAGAATCCTTCAATAGAGTTGTCAGTGTTGTTTGATTATACTGCACTTTGTCATTTCTATTGTACATTAAAACTGGATCAGTCAGAGTGGTTACGACTCTCTCCAACGATTGCAAACCAAGATCCTTGGGAATGCTCGAATGCTGATCCATGCTGTTTAGCATGAACATTCGTTCTGTGCCGCAGAGATCACTGAAACTCGCCGTAGACAAACGATGTTGAATTAAACCTTCTTTTGAGACCCACTGTTGTTCCAAAGTAATGGTAAAAAGACTGTGGGATAGAGCTTCTGCAGAATTACTTCGATTACTCAAACCAACTTCCACCCAGTGGAAGACTTCACTTATACTCGAACAGGGAACATTCCCTGCTTCTAACAGATCTCTTATATCGTCTTCGACTATCTCAACCCAACCCACATTTATGGCAAAAGTGCGTTCCTGATGGGTAGCCATCTGGGCAAAGATCTCTCTAACGCATCTCTGGACCAATCCTTGTTCTGCTTCGCCATATATGCAATCCAGACCTCGACCAAACAATGTATAAGTCTTACCAGTTCCTCGCTGACCGTATGTGACCACAGATGAGTCAAATCCTTCTAGAAAAAGTGCCATCAGTGGATACACTGTCTGATGGTATATTTGAGCTTGGGAGCAATCGAAGGGCAACGAATGTGTAACGGGGAATGAGTGTGGACCAACTTGAACAACACCCGTTGCTATTCCGCCGATGGCATTGTTCGGACCAATACTCATCGAAATAGATTGGACGCATGGTGGAGCTTCTGGTTCGATGAGGCATGGATAGATTCGGACGGCAACTTGTATTGGAATTTCCATGATCAACGAACGGTTTCCAACAATTAAAAAGAAGTTTTATACATTTTAAAATGTACTGTGCTTATTTTTTAATACTTTTAAGTTGAATTTTTATTGAAATTCTCTTGTAAATGGAAGAAATTTGAAAATTTTCTTTGGAAGAACTACCGATTGCGATTTTTTTTACTGTCAAATCGATATTCTGTAGAATTTCAACACACAGTATGGTGAATATGGAATGTAAATAAAAAAGTTTTTAGCATGCTTTTTGTATGGCAAACTGTTATATGAACAATTTTTTTTGCTGGAGACTTTCCTTTGGTCATGAAAGCGTTCAGAAAGGAATTGAATAAAACGACACCAGTATCACTTTTTGCGGCCATTAGAAGAACCTATATACTTATGTTAATTTAGGCCGTGTGCAAAAATTTAGCCTGCTCTGGAGCTGTCAAATCAGTGTTCTGTAAGGTGATATAACTACCACTTATATTTTTCATCTTACAAAGTAATTATAATTTTTTCCTTAACAAAATGTAATTTATAATAGCTAAAACATAAAATATTGAGTACTGCGAAGCGTACAATTAAAAAAAACTGAGACGTATCTATTTTTTTGCAATATTCTTTAAAAAATATTCTTTCAGACTTGCGTTATTATACGATGTTTTTAAAGTCATGACTCAAATTTAAAAATTCTTTTTTCTTACACAGCACAGAAGAGCATTTTGTGTACAAAGCATGCATGCATGTGCACTCTTCAAGAACAAAAAAAAAAATAAATACTGTAAACGCTCCCAGCTATTTAATTTAACTATCATTTTCATTTAAATTTTATGGCGAAATTAGTACATGTACAGTACTAGATGATGACGATTTTTGACCGCTTTTAGCTGGCACATCTTTTTTTCTCCGTTTGTATGAAAATTTCAATCGACTGGTTGTCCATATCTAGTACGTCAATGCCATAGAATAATAAATAAATAGAACATCATCTTAGGAGGCTCTACCCACTTTTGCCTACAAACTTTCAAAACTGCAGAGACTTAACTTTGTATGCGTGCCCGTGCATTTCAAATGGGACTGCCAAATTTGGCTAGACCATACATTCTTACAATTTTGAATTTAGCTGTTCACACGAATTCACGTATAAAAAAGCTCGTGTATATTATTTTTTACCGGAGGAGACGAAGGAGTACAAGTACCTGTGGTCAATGCGAAAACCATTTAGCATCCTACAACACTAGAATCGCTAAACGCACTCTTTATAATACTTAAGTTTTTTTTTATTGAACTTCAACCAACTTCACTTGATTAATGAAAAACACATTTTCCCAAAAAAATTGAACGGCGGCCGTAGCACTTGATTTATGTTCCTCGTTTATTGTTTTATATTTTCTCCAATAAAAATATTTGCTGCAAATCACATTAAAGTGTGCATAGTTTTTAAAGCTAAATAAAAGTTAAAGAAAAATATAATTAAACATGTCTAAAAGAAGAATTGAAGTTGGTGAAACCTACTCGAAGCCAAGAAAGTAAGTCGATGAGTGACTACGAAAGATGGATAAAAAAAAATAATCTTTAACTAAAACGAGCCTTTGTTAATATTAAATAGGGCTTTAGTAATTTGTGTGTATTTTATAAACTTTCAACAAAGAAAGTTTTATCTAGTTTTTAAGATCTATACGTTTTCAAAACACTCAAAAATAATTGAAACACGATGTTGGGTTTTTAATTTTAATTGGTTTCCTTTATTTTACATCATTTTACAATTACAATTTTGCTGATTAATAATAATCGATACAAATGTAAAAATCTGTAATGCATCGGCCGGGTCCTAACTATATTCCTTTTATTCCTTTTTTTCAGAGTGACGCCATCAACAGAAGGAATTCTATTAAAGTCAGCTGGAGGTAGTGGTGCCCTCCCGATTGCTAAACAAAACTCTACAATTAATCCGTACACCAACAAACCGTACTCTCAGCGTTACAACAACCTATACAAGAAGCGCATCACTCTGCCTGTGTTCGAGTACCAAGTAGATTTCATGAGACTTCTAACTGATCATCAATCTATCGTGTTGGTTGGTGAGACTGGTTCTGGAAAAACAACACAAATTCCACAATGGTGTGTCGAATTCGCTTTATCAAGAGGTGGCAAAGCAGTGGCATGTACTCAACCTCGTCGAGTAGCTGCCATGTCGGTAGCGCAACGTGTCTCTGAAGAAATGGACGTTGTCCTTGGTGAACAAGTTGGTTATAGTATTCGTTTTGAGGATTGTTCTTCGCAAAAGACACTCCTCAAGTATATGACAGATGGTATGTTGCTGCGAGAGGCAATGTCTGATCCCATGTTGGAGTCGTATCAAGTTATTCTTCTCGATGAGGCTCACGAAAGGACTTTGGCTACGGACATTCTAATGGGAGTTCTCAAAGAGGTTATTCGCCAGCGAAAGGATCTAAAGCTGGTGGTGATGTCTGCAACTTTAGATGCTGGTAAATATGAGCTAAAGATTTTTAATTTTTTTAGTTTTTAATTTTTAGTATTCATTTAGTTATTTTTTTTTTTTATAAAAAAATAATATGACCTTCAAATTGTATAGTTATTGGTGTGTTTGTTAACTAGATACGTCTTACAACGTTATGCGACGTTCTAAAACGTTTCTTATGTCGAACTACTTGAAAATAAAAAGTTGACTTTATTCAGACTAAGTTCCTTTTTATCGAAAAGTTGAACACGAATCTTCTACCTCTAATCGAAGGTTTAATCAGCATAGTATCTGATACTTTTTTTCATATGTAGTATCGAATAAAAAGATTTTGTTTTTGCAAATACTGCTGTAGAGGCAGAGTAGGGAAAAGACTGCATGTGCTGTAACATGGAGACCATTGTACCAGTTTACTGTGGTGCAGTAAACTGGTGGGTTGTACCATAAGAAGATCTTTTAAAGTCTCACTTATTTCAGAACCTATTTTATCCCATCCATGAGTCGAATTGTCTTAAGTAATTTATTGTAAACGATGCTCAAAATGGGGAATTCGTTTGAGTAAGGTGCTCATCACATTAGTAGTGTTCGGCGAATTTTACCTAGTTTTGACGCAGGGATTTAAACTCTTAAAGTGATTTGAGATAAGTGACAAAAAAAAAAAAAAATACTGAATTTATTACAATGAAATTATTACATTATATTTTGTCCTTTTTAAATATGCAGTACAGGGCAGATAGGGATGTTTCTCTTTTATTTCCACTCTTTTGTTTTTCATAAAGTACTACTCTAACAAAAGCTCTGTCAAGGTTGCCGCAGTAAGTATTTTGAAGTTGCAGAAACTGAAAGAAAAATATATAGGGTTGCCTATCAACATTTTTTACATTTTTTAGGTTCTTATGTTTTCTTTTGCTGAGTCTTTTAATTTTTTTAAATTTGAGTATGTTTGAAACTATTTTAAACTAAATGAAAGAGCACAGCGATTGCAACATTAAAAAAAATAAAAATTTACAACTTAAATATTAATTTCACTTCTCATTAATTTACATGACAAATCCGAAATATGTGTACCTGCACAAAATATCAATAAATAAAAAAAAAAACAAACATCAATAAACAGATCGAAAACAGAAATGCAAAAGATCATTGTCATTGAGATCTTTTTTTGAAAGCTCTAAAATCAAAAGTTTCTTAACGAAAACCCAAGGAAAAAAACGCAACGAGTTACCAAATTAACAAAGGTAACACCGAATGTATGTATGTCGTGTATGTTGATATTTAATGAGGATTGGAAAGAAATGGGCTATCAGCGCGTGCTCAACTGTGAGTTATGCAGGTCGTTGTGGAGTCTACGTCCGATCTTTGTATATATATAAATCTATTTTAATAGTAATCGCATAACTAAATTGTTCCCGTGGCCATATATCGGTAGAATTAGACTTTGAGGGGTTTTGGATATTTCGTAAACTTAAAGAATTTGGAAAACTAAACAGACTAACCAATTGTAAAAAAAGAACGACAACACTTAGCCCTATCATCGTATCCGTTCGGAGAAACCTACGATCGGACAAATGATCCAATTGGAAAATATATTTTTCATGGTATCCGTCGAGGTATCCGTATCGTAACAGAAATAAAGACACCTGTCGTCGCATGAATAATAATAAAAACAAACCAAAAAAAATCTGTACTTGTTATTAATTAAAAAAAAAAAATTATTCGTTTCCTTGGTCACCAGACCAAAACTCAAATACAGCAGTAAAATCTAGTTTATTTGTTTGTTTATTTATTTTTCATATCATCGGACGAAATTCCTTCAATTATCTGTCGGAGGCAATCGGAACATATACAAACCTCACAATCGTTTACTTGCACTTAATTTTTTTTCAGAGGCATGCTCGATTAATCAATCGGAATGGTTACCATGATACCAAATTCGTACATTTCGTAGCTTTCTTACTCCCATACTGCATACTGCATACAGCATACTGCATATTTAAAAAGAACAAAGTATAGAATATTTTGACTTTATTCTTGAGCAGCCAGACAACAAATATTACAACCACTTATTCACCAGAAGGCTGATCTTGCAGTATATCTCGCTAAAATCGTTATCTTCTTGTCAGGGAAAGGCAATTTTAGGCTTTATTTTGTTAGATATTAAGTTACTACAATCAATTATAAATATTATCCTTATTTACCATTAAACCCATTTTCGCCGCTTTAATCTCTATACACATAAAATCAACACCGACAATTTTTGAAACTTACGTGGGTAAAATTTATTTAATTAGTACTGCGAACTTATAAAATTCGACTTAGTTTTGGATAACTTGCTGACGACATCCAAACAGCATAACGAAAAATAGCGGGATACCAGACCAACTCTCAGTCTCTGTATACAACACATCCCTACTAGCTGAAATTCAGGATAACAACCAGTTCTGAACTCTTATCTTTTTATGAACCACCGTGCCCGATTGCTAAAAGACCTCATCATACCTCGGTCCAAACATGGCATTTTCAAAAATAAAATTGTATAAAAATATCAATGGCTATTTTTTCATACCAATACTCTTTTCTCCATAGATATATACAAAGTTGTATAAATCGAACCTAACTAACAATTTAATAATAAATCCAATAAACCTATCTTAAAGTACGAAAAAAACAAATATTTCCCAAATTTTACCCACCCCTTCTTTTCAAATAAACTTCCTTATACACCTGCTCTATCAAAGCCTCAAGTTTTACTTTCCGAATTGTAACAATAAAAAATGTCCAACTTTGAAGTTAAAATGGCTTAAAGTTATACGACTTCTAAGCGTCTTCTTCATGGGCTCGTAGAGAGAGTTCGTCGTTTTCCTCTGTTGGGCATGTTCGCATATCTGATTAGCTTTTATGCGAATCATCGCGAGGCGCTACATTTGAAACTTGAGTCTTATAGACATAAACTTCGAATGCGTCATATTATCCCATAGTTCTAAGTAGTATTTGAACTTAGATGCCAATGTTGGTTCATTCATTAATTGGTAACACTCCTGCCTCTTTCTCGTTTTCTGCAACTGACAATCTTCCACTTGGGTTGGAATGGAACCAACTCTTCAGTTCATTTCAGTTACTTCTTGCTCCGATTTTCACCGCGGATGGGATAAGAGTCAGTAGATAGATGTGGGTTTAGAGAGGTTTTTTCTCGACTACAAGTGTCAACACTTTGGTAAGTTAGGGACAAAAATAAAGATTAAAATATGTGCATAATGTAAATAATATGTCTGTATGGATTTTTTCATTGTTATGAAAATAATTTGAATAACTAGTGACTTCGAAGTTATACAGTTTGAAGGGTCATATTTTGTTTTCTTCATTTATTATCATCTCCAAAAAATATTTCTACTACATTATTATGTACACTCATTCCAATAGGTAAGTTCCAGCAGTACTTTGACAATGCTCCTCTAATGAACGTGCCTGGTCGTACGCATCCTGTAGAAATATTCTACACACCAGAACCAGAAAGGGATTATCTGGAAGCTGCCATTCGAACCGTTATACAAATTCACCTTTGTGAAGACATTGAGGGTGACATTCTGATGTTCCTCACAGGTCAGGAAGAGATCGAAGAGGCTTGCAAGAGAATTAAGCGTGACGCTGACAACCTCGGTCCCGAAGTTGGTGAATTAAAGTGCATTCCATTGTATTCTACGTTGCCACCAAATTTGCAACAGAGAATTTTCGAGCCAGCACCGCCAAAAAAAGTAAATGGAGCAGTTGGTCGAAAAATCGTCGTATCGACCAACATTGCTGAAACCTCTCTAACAATTGATGGTGTAGTTTTTGTGATTGATCCTGGATTTGCAAAGCAAAAGGTCTACAATCCACGTATTCGATTGGAGAGTTTACTAGTTTCCCCAATAAGTAAAGCCTCAGCACAGCAGAGAGCCGGTCGTGCTGGACGTACAAAGCCGGGCAAATGTTTCCGTCTCTATACCGAAAAGGCTTTCAATAATGAAATGCAAGACAACACCTATGCCGAAATTCTGCGATCAAATTTGGGTAAGAGAGAGAGAATAAAAGAGGTGTGAAAACATTTATTTTATAACTTAATTTATTATTTCTCAGGAACTGTTGTTCTTCAATTAAAGAAACTTGGAATCGATGATTTGGTTCATTTTGATTTTATGGATCCTCCAGCTCCAGAAACTTTGATGCGTGCTCTGGAATTACTCAATTATTTAGCTGCTTTAGATGATGATGGAAATTTAACTGAATTGGGTGCGATTATGTCTGAATTCCCGCTGGATCCACAGTTAGCCAAAATGTTGATAGCCAGTTGTCAACATAATTGCTCAAATGAGATATTGTCCATAACGGCAATGTTGTCGGGTGAGATGAATTACTTTTTATGATTTATGTATATGTATGTCCTTCATTAAGAAGTGTTTTTGTAGTTTTTTTTTTAATTTTGATTTTACTATGATGAGAGGGTATTCTTCCTTAAAGGTTTTTACTTTTTGATAGTTTTTTTTATGATTAGGTTAAAGTATTCTCTAAAACTTGAAGGACAGGAATTGCTCATTCTGATAGAAAATGTTATGAAATAAAAATGTTCATGAATCCCAGAAGGCTGCTCAAACTTAAGAGGCCTGAATCCTACCTGTCTCTTTTCTTTGAACTTTGTTATACTCAGGCCTGCCAATGGTATACTAAGTATCATTTGATTTGAATGTTACCTAGCTAAATATCAAGATATCTTTATTGCGAATGTTTTGATTAGAGATTGTTTTTTGTGTGGCAAACGAAAAAGAAAGCACTCGCCCCAACTTCATCAACTACATTTCACTATCCGTACCATCGTATTTTCGTACTCTGGGTGACAAGGAGCACATTGGAACGTTTCTTGTAACATTTTTAACTAAGATTAGTTTCCGCAGCCACTCCTATTGTATCAATGAAGTCATAGTGAAACCAAGCTCGCAATAATGGCGCTTAAATGACTGAGTGAATATACTTGCCAACATGACAGTACCAGAATTGGTACTACTGCTTTCAATCATGAACTCGAAATTCAATTTAATATCTCTTCTTTTCTGATTACAGCATTGTCATTCTGAAATCACTTTAAGAAAAAGAAGGTTCATTATGCTTCGGACTATGAGTTTGATTTGCGACTACTTTTATTAGTATTAAAAGGCTTTTTATGTTGTCTTTTAAAACGTTTAGCTCATTGGCATAAACCAAATATTTTACATAACCTTTACAAACCTTTGGGTCAATCTACTCTTTCGCGAGATAAGTCTTGCTTCAAAGATTTTCTTTCTTTTAGTTAGTTGATTTTTAGAGGCACTGTGTTGAATGTTTTGTTGAAACCGCGTTTCTTCTACATCCATATTAATTAAGGAACCAATCGCACTGGGCAGCGTCGTTTTTAAATAAGAACGCCATGATAGTGCATTTTCCTGGATGTAATGTTATCTTATTTTGATTTATGTAGCTATTATGTTTTTTTTACGTTTGTATCATTTGAGCTAAAAATTAGATTCAGATTAGATTCCATTGACTTCATTTGAATTTTCAAAGAAATTGGAACAAAATTCTTGCGTAAAATCTTGAAAATGGTGGACGATAGATGCTAACTTGTAGGATTGTTTAGGTTATAGCGTAGTCTATTGATTAGTTGTTTAAGAAATAATATCAGAATAATTTGTATGGTCCTCCAAATTGTTACCACAATCGCCAGAGGTAATACTCGACAACCTCTGTTTATGTTAATGATGATAGTATCCATTCCCCAGTAGAATTTAGGGTAAGACAACTTATAACTAGCCGAGGTTTAAGAACGACTATATATACCTAGGTATATGTTGATACTTAATAAATAATTAGCCTAGAGATAAACTAAGAAAAATTGGGTATGATAAAATGTTTGCAACTGTAACCATAAGGCTAGTCGTTACCAATTATACAGGTATTAAATAATGTTGGACCTAAAAGGATTCTTCTTATATTTTTATTAAGAGAAAAAACAGAAATAACTATTTTCTAGAACGATTTATTCAGACTAATATTAATTTAATTTATAAACTCTGAGACGTATTTTTAGAGAAACTAGAAAGTATTTTCATACAATGAATGTAAACAGTGTTTATATCGAATGTTAAATCAACAACAGGTTCTATGAATACTGAGCTAATCCACCGAAGAATCTGGTGTTCCTCTACCAGACGATCCGATCGTTGGCTTGGGGTTAGTGATCTTTCCTACATCCAGTATGCTGCTAAAGTGGATTGACAAATTAAAGTGTTCGGAATATGGTTTTATTGCGAAGGTTTCTGCTTTTCCCATGTCAACACTCGTTGTTGCGGGGGTGGCTCTTGACTAGATGTTTCTAGCTTCTCGGATTTTGGGAGATGAACGTGTCACTTGGAGTGAACACTTTAAGACGAAGTTTCTTCGACTTTTTTACCCATGGTTTTTACTTTCATTTTTCTTATTGGTCACGGGATCGATGTTTTATGCAAAAGGTTTCATTCTGAGAGCCATCTAACACTGACGTTTGATCTGCTTTTCCACCTCTTGTTTAGCTGATCTCAGCAACGTAGCACTCTTGGATAGAGCAACCAACGGAAAACGAGCAACATCGATGGCATGCAACTGGTTTTGCATCCAAATTTTCTATGGTTGATTGCGAAACAGATTACAAGATGATTATTAGAATATTCTCTTAGGAAACTACACATTTCTACAGTAAACACTTCTCCTCTCCTATGGAAAACAATCATAATTTCGGTAGTAACACTTGGTCGTTAGGGGAAGTGGAATTTTTAGAGATAATGTGTATGATATTCCACTCGTAGTCTACATTGGTGGCCCTAATCTAAAACTTGAAATATATTGTTCCTTCATATCGCTTTAGTTTTGTGTTAGCTTTGTTTCACTAAGTTTTATTAAATCTTTTGGAAAACAAAAAGAACTGATCATGCTGCAGTAGAATCTGTATTGTTTTTAGAGCAGCATAAAGTTTCATGTGCGATCCAAAACCCACTACATAGGGATAATATATATTATTTTTGTTTGTTTATTTTGTTTTGAATGTTTATTTTATTTTGAAATAAACTTTTTGTCAATCTTTTTAAAATCATTTGACTCTTATAGTCTAACTAAATCTATGTAGTGGTGTTAAAGTAAAGTATTTAATTATAAAACAAATTTAAAAACCCATCGCACATGAAACTCAACAAAACCATAGCCCCTAGGTGTCTTAACTTCTCCTTGATAAACACACACAAACCAATCCAAAAAAGACAAATCAACTATATTACTGGGACGTAAATGTGCCCCAAAAAATATATTTAGTCCCTCAGTGTTTCGTTCGACCAAATGACACCAAAAAGGCAGCTGATGAGGCCAAAATGCGATTCGCTCATATCGATGGAGATCATCTAACATTGTTGAATGTTTATCATGCTTTTAAACAAAGTAAGTTTTAGAAATAATATGTGTGTTTTTGTACTCGTATACACTTTTAAAAGACAACGTTGATGAATTTCTTACAGTTTCGGTGAATTTAGACAGAATAAATGTTAATTTATGTCATGAATATTCGTCGTAATAGCGTTGTTTATTTAAAACAAAAAACAGTTTTGTTGTGTATACGAGTAGGAAAAACACATAAACAAATTGAAACGAAATATACAACCATTTCTTATTTATAAAAAAAGGCAACGAAGACCCCAACTGGTGTTATGAGAATTTCATCAATTTCCGTTCATTGAAATCAGCCGACAATGTACGCCAACAGCTTGCTCGAATTATGGATCGCTTCAGTTTAAAACGCACCAGCACAGATTTCACATCAAAAGATTATTATATAAATATTCGAAAGGCCCTCGTGCAAGGTTTCTTTATGCAAGTTGCTCACTTGGAGAGAACCGGACAATATCTTACAATAAAAGATAATCAAATTGTACAACTGCATCCGTCTACATGCTTGGACCATAAACCCGATTGGGTTATTTATAATGAATTTGTGTTGACTACAAAAAATTATATTCGCACAGTCACCGATGTTAAACGTAAATATTTTATTTTGTTTGAATTTTACACTTAACATATGTACATGTATAAATAAATTTAATTCACAGCTGAATGGTTACTTACACACGCTCCACAATATTACGATATGAATAATTTCCCACAATGTGAGGCGAAAAGACAACTTGAATCGCTGCAAACCCGATTGGATTCAAAACAATTTCAGAAGTTTTAGTTTTAATTGAGTTTTATTTAAAAAAAACAAATCATATTAATTTCTTTATAAGTTTATCAATAAAAAAATCAAAATAAAACAAGCATCTTTAAACTCTAAAAAGAAAATTAAATTGCATAAATTGAAACAAAAATGTTTTTAAAAAAAGCACTCATTTTGTTTGTTGTTTATTTTAATAGAGTTTTTAGAAAGTTAATTAAACATAAGAATATAAAAGAAAACAAATAATTATAATAGAATTTCTATAAAGACAGATCTTGCAAAACCCTTGAAAAAATACATACTTACCTATATACATAAATAATGAGAAAACAGTAAAACAAAAATTTACTATTTGTTAAGAAAACAATAAAAAAATAAAATTAATCTTCAGAAGACCAACAATTTGAATAATTTTTCCAGAATTTTTAAAAAACTCGTTCATTTGAATTGCAACAAGTTTTGTGTAAAATTTATATATATGGTGAAATAAGGTTTGTCCGTGGCGTTCTGGTTACTATGTCGAACTCCCATGCTGGGGGTTCTTTTTACAGGCACAGTCTGCAAGGAAGTTTCACAGACAAAAGAAAACATTTTTTTAAGTCACCGTACGGCTACAACCTGAAAAGCTTAATAATATTGTTGTAGCAGAATGACATAAAAAGGAAATATTTCTGTCTTCACTACTTCAAAAAGATGTTTTCACCTTCTCTTAGTATTTTCGTATGTAAGATTCAAACTGCATATCAAAACTGGTGAGAAGCTGTTTATATTATCTCCAATGAACTGGCTTACTGTCATCAACGAGACGGAAAATATGAAAAACAAGTGGCTGGTCTTCACAGGGATTAGCTCTACGTAGAGCCAAGGTTCGGTTTTAGATGAAATGACATCGCCATTAATTAATTACAAATAATTGCTGTTAATTTTTAAATAGTTTCTTTCTACAAGCCTGAATTCATAAGCTCGCCTTAGATCTAGATAAAACCCACTTTTACTACACTGAAGTGTTAATGAAATGAAAACAACCTTTGGGCACAAACATAAACATAAAACTTACATCGGACAATCCAATGATCTTTCCTTTAGAGCTACTGGCATATTTTTTTCGATTTCATGTTTATTGAAACTGAAGTTCGAATACAAACATTTCAGCCCATTCAGTGGGCTGAAAATATACCTATATCTAATCAAAAGATCTATCCATATTAAAATTTTCGTTTGATGAAGTGATTTTCAATTGTTTTTTCTATGATCTTATGTTCAGAAATAAGAGCAAACTATGGGATTACGAAAATGTGTGTGAAAAGGCAAAAAACATCGGAAAACAGCTTAGTGAGTTCAAGTTGTATGCTAGCTATTATTAAACCAAAAACTTTAAATTCTATCTTGTGTTAATAATTATTATATCTAAATGCAATGCCAAATTTAAATGAAATCGGATAAGCCGTTATCAACTCCGATAGTAAACTTGAGTTTTACAACGAAACAGAATTTGAAAATAATACCATTAATAATAATGCAAAAGAGATTTTATGGTTTGAGATTTCGTTATTCGATATTTCGTACCCAAGAGCAAACGAGGTTCGAGTCGGCCATGAGTGAATTTTTTCATGACGTCGAGGTGTTTTGCAATCTTTTTTAAACGTGAGAAACTATAGAAGTTTGCCTAGCAGGTTTGTAAAAGATTGCAATCTTTAAAAATCTTTCAATTTAAATATTGCATTTATTAACTTCATTTGAGACTTTAAACTTAAAAATTCACAATCACCATTAATTTGAAATCAAAATTATTGCAATCATTTTTTCCCATTCATTTTGCAGCAATAAATTTAATGCACTTATTTGACATCGCAAGCATTCCTTGCATTCCTTTTGCATTCCAAGCATTTCTTTGAAGTTCAGCATTCCTTTGCCAATACAAAAGTATTGGCAGAAACTAGATACTGCATTTTTACCAATTTGACACCAAACATTAGGGTTTATTTTGTAAGTATTCCCTGATATATAAAAAAACACGACTCAACTAAAGTGGCATCACTAAAAAATGAAGTGAGTTTGACGTTTAAAACTCACCATATCAAGAGTGTTGAGTTTCTATTTCCACACATAAATCTGTGAGAAAGTTTGTTTACACTCCGGCAAAGTACTTTTTTATTTCTTCAGCTTGATTTTACTTCTTCATCTGAAAATCCAAACTAAATTAATATAATCAAAACGTGATGATACTAGGCGCGTAAAATGGTAGCTATATCATATATCTATTAATTTACAAATCATAATAAATCTAGTTAAACTCCAGTCCCTTTTCGACAAAACTTTTGAACCATTCCTCCATCAAAAAACCATCGATTGTAATCAAGGAGCAGTCCGAGCTGTTCGCTACAATGGTAAGTCAACGAAAATCATTTAACTGAATTGTAAAGAAAAACTATTATCTTTTCAAGTCGATGGTGCTTATGCTCTTTCTTGTGGCTCTGACAAAAAAGTCAAGCTCTGGAATCCAACTTCAGGACTTTTACTTAAAACCTACGGTGGACATGCTGATGAAGTAACTGATATAGCTGGAAGCTGTGACAGTTGTCACATAGTTACAGCAAGTCTAGACAAAAGTATCATATACTGGGATGTTGCTACTGGACAGCAGTTACGTCGGCTGCGAGTACATGCTGGTGGAGTTAAGTGTGTTCGATTCAATGAAGATTCCTCCATTGCCGTCTCTGGATCGAGAGACAATACTATCATGTGTTGGGACATTCGAACACGAAAGCTAGAACCCATCCAAACAATGAAAGAAGCCAAAGATTGCATTACATCGATAGTCATTGATGATCATAAAATTATAGCTTCTTCTCTTGATGGTTGCATTCGATATTATGACATTCGAGCTGGAGAAATGACCAGCGATGATTTAGGTGTTCCAGTCACGTGTATGGTGCAAACGAAAAAGTCAAATTGTGTTGTAGCAGCTTGTCAAGATGGAACTGTTCGCCTGCTAGATAATAACGATGGAACTCTTCTCTCGGAATACGAAGGACAGAATCCAGATCAATACCAAATCGAATGTGGTATTATGGCAAATGATTTACACATTGTCTCTGGGGCCAGCGGAGGATATGCCATAGTATGGGATTTATTAGAAGGGACAGTTCTTCAGAAAGTTCCAATAAGTTGGGTTTCTACAAGTTATCAATAGAGTTTTTAATATAGCTATTTATTTTCAGATTCGAATGGAGGAGTTGTTCATTCACTATCGACACATCCATCTAGAAATAAATTGCTTCTAGCTAGGAAGCGAGACATGTATGTATACTGTACAGAAGGAGAACAGGAAGAAGTAGCAATACTTTAGACTTTTAATTTTACAAAACAAGTAGTAATAAACTATACAATTAAATTAACAAACAGTATTGGCATTGAAAATTTCGATCCAGTAACCATCGGGATCTTTAATGAATGCCAGACCCTTCATGCGACCATCATCGGGTTTCTTTTTGAATTCCACTCCTTGCTCTTCGAACCTGAAATTATTCAAAGCATTCAAATTGTACATGAAGTTCTAAAATTTTGATTGAACTTACTTCTTGCAAGCAGCGTATACATCTGGAACCATTACACCAATGTGACCGAAATCAATGGGTTCAGAGTTGCCAACATTATACATGAAATCTGGATCCGTTTCAGTTCCCCAGTTGCTTGAAAATAGATATTTAAGAATGTATTTCAATCTGTCATCGATATGATCTTACTGCGTTAAGTTAAGAGCGCCCTTGCGAGTAAAAGTCCATTGTGTTCGCTTCGTGATATCAGAAGGCACTTCCGCTGGATTTTCATATCTATATAAGATAATAACTACTTTATTGATATGATATGTATTTAGTAAAATTAAATCTCATCATACCCCATAAAATATACAGAAAACTTTCCATTTTCATAATCGCTTTTCTGGAGCAATGTCATCCCGAGGACTTCAGTGTAAAACGGCAAGGATTTACGGGGATCTTTTATGCGCAACATGGTTTGATTAAAAATGAAATCCTAAAATAATGTTTGAACTTGCTTATACTCTTCACCAAGTCATGACCAATCCTACTAACCTTTGTTGAAGGATGTGCCGGTTTGCATAATTCATTTGCTTCTGAATTACTCAAACCAGTTACCTCAGCCATTGTTGTAAAAGATTTTAAGAGGTTTTTATTGTAATTTGTTATCTCACTTGATATATTTATAGATGGAACTTGATTTAACCAATTGTATTTTGAAGTAATTTGCGAAATGACAAGCTTTGGAAACTGCATAATTTTCCATTAATAAAATTTCCAAAATTAAAAAAAGAAATGTCAAAAAGTGACAGCAATTTGGTTAGCCAAGTAGCAAACCAATGGGGAACTTTCATCAAATAAGGGTTAGGTGGCTATACGTGTGGCGCTGTAGTAGTCCAGAAAAGAGCAAAGAAAATTTAGTTCTAATTTTGACTACCAAATGCTCAATTGAGGATTGGTAAAGTTGAAATTCTCAATTTGTAGTCAAAATTAGAACTAAGTCATATTTGCTTTTTAGTACAAACAAATCCTATAGAGGATTGGAGACTATACCTGTGGCGCTGCAGAATTCAAGTTTTTACTCGAGATCAAAGATCGCTTAGTGCTAGTTTCTGACCACTTGCTGCGCTTTATGGCTGGTTTACACATGCATGGATTTACTGGTGCCAGTACCCGTGCCAGTTCTAAATTCACCCCAGTGAAGGTTTACTACACACCTAATGGAAATCTCCTTGTAAAAATTCCATGCATGTGTCAGTTCCAATTTATATTACTGGCGCCAGTAAATTTGGTATGCTGAAATAAGCAGTGGTTACACTTTTTGCGACTAATGAAAAACCACATAAGTTTCAATTACTTGCTGATATAGAAAATACTATATAACCAGAATAACATATCATGCTTTGCGATTTCAGCATTTTTCAATGCCATTTGGTGCCCCCATCAAAGTAGTGCCCGGGGTTTTTACAAGTTTGTACTAAAAAGCAAAGATAACTTACTGCTAATTTTCACAACCCGAATCGCACCTCCAGTTTTTACTACCAATCGCACATTTCCACTTTTATCAATTCTCCTATATGTTAAATCTGACATTTAAGATCACAGCTGGCAATAAAAAGGGAATTTGTTGGCTTCTGGAAATATGCGTTTACCACTTCCAGCGAAAGTAGCAACATTTTTTCGCAAACTACTTCAAAATACCGTAAGCTAGTTATTTTTTCAAGGAGCAAAGGATAATACATATTGTTTGTAAATATACAATTATTAGAATATACCAATTTCGAAAACAATGGCTGAGGCAACTGGTCTATGTAATTCGGAAGCTAATGAATTATGCAAGCCAGCAGATCCATCAACAAAGGTAAGTGCTATATCTACATTGGTAGTATTTGTATATAATCATATATATAATATGGGTTTTCAATAGGACTTCATATTCCAACAAACGATGTATCGCATCAAGGATCCTCGGAAATCTCTGCCTTTCTACTCAGAAGTTCTTGGTATGACTTTGCTCCAAAAGCTAGATTTTCCTGACGCAAAGTTCACTTTATATTTTATGGGGTAAAGTCATAAATTAATAGACTTCATGAGTGTCGTAATCTTTTTGTTTATATAGATATGAAGATCCAGCGGAAGTACCGACTGATAACAAAAAACGAACACAATGGGCAATGAGTCGAAAAGCCACTCTAGAACTAACCCAGTAAGTGTTTAATGTTATCTAATATAGTATTCAATTTACATTGTTATTCTTAGTAACTGGGGAACGGAAATTGATCCAGATGTTAAGTATAATGGAAGTACTGAACCTAGAGGATATGGCAATATCGCTTTAAGCGTTCCCGATGTTTATGCAGCTTGCAAAAGGTAGATAAATGTAATAACTCGAGTATTTATTTTAAGATTTTGTATTTCAGATTCGAAGAGCAAGGTGTTGAGTTTGCAAAGAAACCCGAAGAAGGTCGAATGAAGGGACTGGCTTTTATAAAAGATCCCGATGGTTACAAAATAGAGATTTTCAATCCTAACCACTAATAATTTTGAAAAAGTTTTTTTTTTTGTATGAATTTGTACTTTGTTATTGCTCAATGTGTTTTTCTTTAAAAGAATAAAAAAAATAATGTTTGCAAAAAAAAAATTTTTATTTTATTAATTTACTAGGTTTTGATGATTTTCTGAATTTCCAATTTTTAATACGAATCGAACAAAAAAATTTCCATGCAGTTCGAATGATATATATGATATTCAAACTAAATAAAAAAAGAATCTGGTGACGACTGGAAAACAATAAGATATAAGATCAACAAAGAACATAAAGGGTTCCATGAAACTGATGAATGAATCTAGAGAGAAGGATACGTATACCTGTAGCTTTGGTTAAACTAACTCGCTCTTGTAACCACCAACTACCAACAGATTAGAAAGTTTAAAATTAATTAAACTATGTTCATATTTAGTAAATTCAAAATAAAATGTGTGATCTGTCTGTTATAGCGTATAGGTATTGTAGGTATCATTAAACGGATATTAGTAAAAAAGGTTTAGCGGAAACAATGGCAACGCAAAAACTGTTATTTATCTTGTCCGTAATATAGTCGGGCTAAAACATAAAACATCGAATTTCACCTTAAGGGAATTGTAAAAAAATACTACACAGGAATTTTGAAGAAAATCGGTCAAACCGTTTAGGCAACTTGATGTCGAAACCTAATACTTTTTCAGGCTTCTCTATAATCGTAATGTTAAGATCGATCTAAATTTGATCAAGAAGGTTAGGTTTGCGGGTTAATGGTACTAGCTTAATCCCAACACGTTTAGATCAATGTAGAACAATTGTGATGCGCATTTGAGGGTTTACTATTTATCATCTTACCATACCATACCCGTCAGGGGGTTTCAAAACATCCGGTTTTTCTGGGATAGTGTCAAATTTGACGAAACATTTTAGGTCCCTACAATCCTGTAAAACTAACAACGCACACAAAAGGATTGGTTGAGAGTGTAAGTTACTAGGGCGTGGCCCTTCAGAGCTGTCGATGCCACTATTTTACATATATTTCGAGGCCATTCTGGCCGCTTTTGTTAATATTAGGACCTCCTTGATATATATGTATATAGGTACTGTTGTTGGCTAGTCAGTTTGATCCAAATGTCTTGGAGCCTCTGAGAAGAAGCCAGCTCCAGTTCATATGCACATTTTTGAGCCATCTATAAAGATGGATTTGGTTACAGGTTTCACAACGTCATTCTTATGTGATGCATCTCTATTTGGGAAGAAGCATTCAGAATACGTCAGTCTGAATCTTCATTTGTTCATTATTTGATGTTATAGCTAAAACTCCAGAAGATTGCAATCTTTTACAAGTCTGGCTTAACAGTATAAAAACATACTTAAGCTGGAAACGGAACGAAATAGTTAAGATCTCATCATCTTACTAATGAGCTGTAATAAGCACCTTCGATAAGAAAACCAAAATGATTAATAAAATTAAAGTTTAGTTGAAACTAAAAACCTACATAAAAATGGTTTAATTTGTAGTTTAGGATAATGGATGAGGATAGCTGAAATGGGAAGGGTTAAGATAAAAGCCGAAGATGGCAAGGAAATGGTTTTTCGAGGCGATAAGGTATCCATGGTTGGGTGGGTAAGATCAAATTTCTCGCGCGTGTGCGAGGTTTCGAGGCGGGTAAAGTTCCTACTCCCTCCGGCGAGAGTGAAAACAACATTTCCAGGAAAGTTTGCTGAAAGTAGAACTCACATGTGTAAGCCTGGCCTTATAGCAAGTAAGAATTACATACAATTTCAAACATTTTTTTTGTTTTATAAAGTTCAATCTTTTTGATATAAAAATTCAAGAAACTAAGGATTTAGTTAGGGATACTACACTTTTCTGTATGTTATGAATTATGATACATAACAAAATCATGGAGGCAATAACAAAGACGTGTGGGTCTGAACGAACAACTGCAGTGTAGAGGTTTCCTTTCAGTTTAATGGACATTTTTCGGTAACATAGTACTCACGACATTTAATCTACCATACGCTTACGCGATGATTGATGTCATCACAAGATGCTTCGGTGTTGACCATTGACCCATGGTATTTAAACTTTTCGCACTTGGCAAGCATAAATGTCAGTCTTGAAAAATATCAGAAAATGGACAGCATGAAATAGGTGGTTAAGAAATAATGCCAATTAAAACGGCAACTGGTTTAACCGGATTTCTTTCAATCATTTGTTAAACTATTTCTTTAAACAAAAACCCAAATCTAACAAAATTTTTGTGTAACGGTTAATAACCGCTGCTGACAACAAATAAAATAAAAAACTTAAAGGCTTTTTTATATATTTTTTTAATTTGCATCAAGTATTTTTGTATTTTTTCATTTTCATTTTTTTTTTTTTGTAATATTTTTACATTATATATATTATTTTTCTAAGGTTTTTTGTCTGTCTGCAGTTTCTTTATGCATAGTTTTTGTTTAATCGTAATTATATTAACATATATTCATATTAGAATAATAATCATCAGCAATAATAATAAAAATAAAACAAACAAGAAAAAAAAAATAATAATAAAATATTGGTACATTATTTATATAATAAATTTAATTAACCTAGTTTTTTTTTTTATTTTATTATTAGATTTTTTGTTTATTATATTTCATCTCTTTTATGCTTTCATTTATAGTATATGAAATGTTTATTTTGTTTTTGTTTTTTTTATACAAATAAAAAAATTAAGAGAGGATTACAGTAACCAAGAAAATAGAAACGCATAGTTAGTAAATAGTTTTTAATTATTATTATTATTCATAGAAACAAAAGAGTAACTTCGTTATTGAATTCAGTTTAAAAAAAAATATACACAGTCATGAAGAAAGTTTTGTTTTTTTCTTATTTGAAAGTATGATAGTTGTTTGCTTGTTTTTATTGAATACAAAATAAAAACTAAAAAGAATAAAAATTACACATATTCCGGTTGCAATTGCTAAATATCTGTTTACAAGCTGTTTTCATATTTTTTTTTAAATTTAAATCTTTCTTCTTTCTTTTTCGATTCACTATTTTCATAATATTATATTGGCGTTTGTTTATGTTCCTTTACCTTCATTGCAGTTATATATGTATATTATTATAACTGCTTGCTTTTATTTGTTTTGCTTCTAGTTTAATTACTTATAAATTGTATTTCAATTTAATACACAAGAGTATTGGCTAATAAAAAAATAGTTTTTTTTTTATTTTTTATTATTTCATTTATAATTATATTAATATTTAGTTTACTTCGAAAATTGTTCTAAATCAACAAAAGCAAAACAGAAAAGAAATGACAGAGAAATACAAAAAAAAATCGCGAGAGAGGAAAGAAAATTAATTAAAGAAATAAAATATCATAAGTTTTTAAGCTAAAATAAAATAGCAATTAAATTATGTATACAATAAAAAAAAAAAGTTTTTATATTTAGGGCATATTTTTTTAATTATTTATAATTTAAGAAAAATCCAAGTCCGTTGTCCAAATGAGTTTATGCAAGAGTTGTCAATGTGTGTGTGTTTGTCTGTTGTTTAGTGAAGGGAAGAAGGTTAATTATTTGAATGTCCTCGATTTGAGTTTTTTTTTTTTTTTTTGAAACAAAAAAATTCTCTGTGAGCAAACATTGGTTTAAAAATTTGTTTTGTTTTTTGTTTACAACGTTGTTTTTTGGATTTTTGTTTTTAAGTTTTTAGGCACAATTTTCAGAATTTCAATTTGTTTATATATTTTGTTTTGTTTAATAAGTAATTTTGCTTACAAATAAGATACATATGTGTTGCTTATTAAAACTGGAAGAGGAAATGGAAGAAGGTGTTGAGTATTGTTCAAAATCATTGCAAGATTGGAATACTTGTGATAATTCAACTTGACCGAAACAACATCTGTGTATGTAAAGGATCAAACCATAATAATAAAATTTGATTTTTGATCCGAGCTAGCATGTTAACATTTTGTTGTAGCTTCAATTATTTGAATTTCTTTAGATTAAATCTAACTAAATGAAGTCAAGAGCTTTACTAATAATCAAAGTTAGTAACTGCTTATATAAAAATCTCAGTAAATTAAAGTTTTTATTTAATTGGTGACAGTTTTCAATAAAATGCCCAGAAGAAGTTAGGAAAACTAACGAAACGTCGGGATAAAAAAAACCAAAAAAAGCGTAATTAAACCAACATCAAAATTAAATTAAAAGAATTGGTCAAATTTAAAAAAAAAGTCATATAAAAAATCTCCAAACTTTAGACAAAATATATACCAACATTTTGCCAAAGTGGAGATTTGTATTTAAGCCCTTACTAAATTTTGATTATTAGTAAGGCTCTAGGAGTTTGGAGATCTATCAGTAGATCTGTGTTGTGCTCTTTAATGGGTTAAAACTACCTAGCAGGTATGTCTTAACTTTAAACCGGTCAAGCTACAATAAAACAAGTGTATGCCATTTTATCTACCTACATTGCTGAGTGCTTTTTATACATATTTTCGACAAACGTATTTAAATTGTCATTTACCATTAAAAACTTTTTAAAAGACTTATCAATAGTTAATTAATTGAAGTTAAAATACTAAAAAAATTAAAAGTTAATCGACTGAAGTCAAAAGCTTTACTAACGAATACACCAGTTCAAAATAATTTGTACTGACTAAATAGACTAAGATCAGTTAAAAGTTAATTAACTTTTAGTCAAAAAACTGCTTTTACTAACTGCATGTTCAAAGACTAAGTAACTACTGACTGCTTTTTGGCAGGTTTAAATATTTTAACTTTTATTCAAAAGATTAGTTAAACTGCGACTGCACTGACTGCATTAAAGTACTGGAGTTTTTACAACTCTGGTATTTTTGTGCCAACTAGTTTTGTGAATGGTTTGCTGGAATAACAATTTAAGTTTTTTAATTTCAAGCATTTTTGTAATGGATAACCATGAACAGGCGTCAAAAGCACCACTAGTTTAGTAGCTAATCAGCTATGCAACTTTACCGAAGATCGACACAGCTTTCTTTGTCAACACCAAGAGTTGTCAAAAAGGAAATTAAATATATCCATAACAGTTCACGTTACTTTAATGGTTTATTCTTTATCTCAACTCGCCTCAGCAAGAAATCTAGACATAATTTAATGAGTCCAGGACGTATCCAGGTGATGTCAGTTTTGTTTTGGGCCTTTACTTACAAAAAAAATCGGTCAAGAATCATTTTTGAAATGATTTTCATGTCCATTTGAAAGTGCATTCAAACCTCCCAATTTCGCGAGGTCGCATCTTTCTTATTGAGATTTGATAATTTTTCCCTCTTTTCATTTAAACTAAACATCAAAAACGCAAAAAGAGCAAATCTTTTTAAGGGAAGCGTAAATCTTTTAGTAACCGAAAAACTCAATATATCGTCTGCGATACTGTCACAAAAGGCAATGTAGTTTAACAGAATTGGCAATTGCGAAATCCGTATTTCTCCAAATGTAACAGTACTCATTCGTCTGATTGGCCAAAATATGAAAGTTTTGTTCAAACTATTGTACAAAAACTATCTACTCGATACGGGCCAAGCTTCCTACTCAAAGCCAACCAATTTTTAAATGAAAGCGTCATTGAAAAATGTATCTAATTTTTTTTTTTGTAAAGGATTATTTCTTTGAAGCCAATAGTTTTCTGTCAATTATTAAAGTATGCTAATGGAGGAAATGATATATTTGAAGATGTTTGTACAATAGTTAGCGAATCTAGAAAGCTTAATGTACTTCACAACTTCACACTGAAAACTTTAAGCTTGAATTTAATTTCCAGAATCCGAACGGCATGTCTGTTATAATTAGTTTACTATTGTTTGTTTTTTCTAAGTTAGAATAATTTTTGTTAAGTTAGAAAAACAAAGGATTGTACTAAATAAATGACAAATGTGATTTAAATGGTTAACAACGTTTAACATGTTTTGTTTCGTATTGTGGCATTTGCCGCATCATTGATTGAACTTGGAAAAAATGAAAAAAATTAAAAACTACTTTGTAAATAATAATATACATATTACATCGGGAAGACATAAATTAGCCTCAAATAAAATTCGATTTCAAAGCTGAAATTATTAATATTTGTAGTGCGATACGTGCTTCAAATTTACATACATTGGAAAACACTTCACTCATTTGTGATCAAAGTGATTCTGGTTCTTGTTGCCATCTTGTTTTAGTGTTTGTGCTTTGTGTATCCGAAAAGTTTATACCCATTGATGCACGATGATTTTGAACAAATCTCTTTTAAATGTTATTTTTTTTTATACAAACAAAATGTTAAAAAAGAAATTACAAAAGAATTAATTTGACTAAAAGGAAAAAACCCTATAAAAAAAACATTTAACGACTGCGTGTTTGCGAATGAGAGCAAAATATACAAAATAACAATTTTTTTTTGGTTTAACTTTTGAAACAAAAACAAATTTGTTCAATAAAATTTTACCTACAAGAAACCACTATTTTGTTTTAAATATTTTTTGTTGTGTAAGTTAGAAAAGAACTGATTTTATCTCTTATTTTTAATTTATAATTCATAATGTTTTTTGTTTTTTTTATTATTTACTTTTTCTTTTATTAAATTTTTATGTATTTAAAAAGGCATATTTTTAAGGGCATATTCTCTATTACATATATTAATATATATTTTCATGTTTTTTTTTGTTTTAATAAAAATTGGGGCAAATAAATTTTATTATTAACTAAGTATGTAATTTAATAAAGAAGACGTTTTCTGTGTTCTTTGTTTTTTTTTTTTTTTTTTTGTTTATCAGTTTTGTTTCATTACAATAAAAATAATTGGATGTGCTTGTTATTTTCCTTAAACAATTATTATACTAATAAAATCATGGAGAAAGAGATATTTTGTTTTTGTATTGTTGATCAGAGAAATCCGGAACAGGGACACTTGCTTTTGATTCTTGGTTTCTTTTCTTTGCTTGTTTTCTTTTTACAAATATATAATATAAATATTAGTGTTTTTTTTTATTTTTTCTGTTGCAGTTTCTTTCGTTTTCTCTCCGTTTCTTGGATGCGATTAGTTAATAGTGTGGTCGGTTAGAATAATAGTGTAAAAGTATTTTTTTGTTTTATTTTGATTTTTTTTTAAATCATTTCAATCATCATCGTCATCTGATGAAGATGATGAATTAGATTCGGATAGTTGTAGGTCATCGTGCAGAACATTTGTGAAACCACCATTCGCGTAACCACTTGATTGTTGTTGTGATTGCTGTTGCTGTGGTGGTTGTATGGTTGCTTGTAGATTTGGAAGTTGATGTTGCATGGATTGTTGCTGATGCAGGGATTGGGAATTCTGCTGAGAATAATCTTCGTTGCTGTCATCTGAGTCGGAGCCACTATCACTGCCACTCGAGTCGGTATCCGTACTCGAATCAGAAGAGCTGAGGACACCGATTTCCTAAAGATAAAAAAATGCATTTAGTTACATACTCAAGATATTTATATAAATTTAGTGTTAATAATACTCTGAATCTTTTACGAAGCTTACATGATATCAATTGGATTCGCTAACTGCTATTCTTTTCAAATAGAATAAAGATGAGTAAGCTCTATCAATTATTTTAAACATTGTGTCGTAAGAAGATAGCTTTAAAGTTAGATAAAGATCTTGACTGAGAGTTACGCAGTCCTTGAAAGTCTGGAATGCTTTTAAAAAGAAAAGACTTAAAGAACTATTGCTTATATCTACTGAATTGGGTGTTGACGGTAAGCTACAGGATCACTTTTGTGCGCTGCCGAAAGAAGGCCAATAAAGAAATGTTTATCCTCAACTTATCAACTTGCTGTGCGTAGTTGACGGCGGAAAGCTAACAACAGAAATGTACGAGAGGCATGTTGGTTGAGGACGTAGTCCATTTTGGAATATAAGCGCCATGTAAAGTAAGTAAGTTAAGAACTGCAATAACTGGCGTGTTATCACCGTTTTCCCATATTCTTGAAGATAATTGCAACTATAACATTAAAAGAAATATCCAGTCAAGAAAAATCATCATTAAATCGATCAAAGGATCAAGAAGCACCAAGTCTCGCATTGGTCAGTTAAATTAACACCTTGCGATGGAATTATTTTCGAATACTTTAATCATACATTATGATTGAATTATATGATCCACAAACACAATATAATAAGCCACATTTTTTAAACCATGATTTTTTCTGAAATATTGACGGATTAAGGGCCAGTATTTTCAGCTCTGTTCAACCATTTGTTATTTTAGCTGGTAACCGTAGAAACGCATACAAAATCTATGGTTGATAACTGAAATAACCAAATGTACAACTAGAGTTAAAAAGACTGGCCCTAAAAATGGAAATCGGTTTCCGCAAGAGTGAGATTTTCTTTAAAATTTCAAAACAGCCTGAGAGGCCACAGTCTCTAGAAACCACAGTGACAAAGCTGCATAAGGTTTCTATCTACAAAACTAATTGTAACATTGTGTGTTTTATTAGTCATTGCAATTGGCCATTAAGTATTGAAACAATTTTTTACAAGGGATATGGTCTTAAGTACATACATATGAAAATTTGTGAGCAACAAGAGCGCCATGCACTCTCTTGACTGGAGCAGTACGTACATATGAATGAAAAAGTAAATGCCGTGTATTGGTAAAAACAGACGAAGCTGTTTAGTGAAAATTGATCTTAGTTGTTGTAATTAAAATAAAACGAGGTAACATTGGCATTTAAATTTCAAATACCAGATCCGGAATCTACTTTGTATTAGGAAGTAAGTATTTTTTTTTTTAATAATAACGCAAATGTAGAACAAATTGATCAGCTTCTCACGTGTTACTTTGTAGCTTAGATGCGTTACGAGATAGATAAATAATAATAATGCAGTTTGTACAAAATATAAAGCACATTCAACGAAATAAAAAAGAAATCTAACCTGCTCTAGTGCCGCCGCAGAACTTGCTAGCACTTGTGATGCCGTCTGATCTGCACCTATACTACTACTGCTACTGCTCGGCCTGCAATTATTGCTACTGTTGCTGCTGCCGCCAATGCCGCTCATGCCAATTACATTGGAATTATTACTGCTAGAATTATTATGGTACATTCGGTTATTTTGATTATTATGATATTGCTGTTGTGATGGGCTCGGCTGTTGCATTTGTTGCTGCTGCTGTTGGTGCTGCAGTTGTTGATGCTGCAGTTGTTGATGCCATTGCTGTTGTTGTGATTGTTGTTGTTGTTGTTGTTGTTGCTGGTGTCGTTGATTGTGGTGCTTTTGTTGTTGCTGAGGCGGTTGGTGATTGTAGTGCGATTTCGGTTGTTTTTGTTGCGACTGCTGGGGCATATGGAAGTCGCCTGAATTATTGTGGCTAGACGTTGAGGACGATGATGACACATTTGCAGCAGAGCTTCCACTTCCAGCTCCACTGCTTCCGCCGCTACCAGCGCCTTGGAACATTGCACCCGTATCATCATCGTCAATTATCATTGGAATGCTTGGTAGTGTTGCTTGAGCGTTATTAGCATTCCATCTATAAGAAAGTAAAAAACATTTAAAACCAGAGCTTTATCAATTGAAAATAATTAACTTACGCTGGAGCTGATTGTGGACTTTTATGGACATGGGTGTTCGATGGCGATGAACCTTGTGGTTGCTGCTGTTGTTGCTGCATTGGAGAATTGCGCGGGACAAAGCCAACTACAAAAATATTAAAAAAAAAACAATATTAAAAACTTATATTGATGATTGTATTAAACTATGTATCTATACGAAGATAATGTAAGTACTCGAAAGTTAATCAGTTATTTTTTAGTGACGTGAAGTCGTTTTCTGTTCCACACAGGCCTATTCTAGACATTTATCGCAATGAATCATGCGAAGATTGGGTGTCAGTAATATATGCTAATAAAGAGAAAGAAATCTCAACATCAACGATTTGGGCAAAACGTCACATTGGAAAGATATAATTTCAAAGTATTCAAGCACTTTTTCTACCTGTGATCCCCTACTAAAACGCAAAATGACATAAGTGAAGAAATCAAACGAAGTATTACTTTTCCCAATCGCTGTTTACTTGGGCTGCGAATATGAAAATAAACCCAAAGAAAATGGAAAACTAACTTATAGAGTTCTTCCTGTTGTGACCAAAACTAAAGTGAGTAAAAAGCTTAATGATTCATTTCGAAAATCTTATGCAAATACATATTCAATAAGTTTTTTACTTACTTATATGGTTCTTCCGACTTCCGGTAGAAACTTTTGTTTTCGAGGATACTCTCATTGTGCTATTTTCTAATTTTGGAGCTGGTCCACCAGTTTTGCTTGCCACTTCAGTCCTATATTAATATAAATAAAAATTATTATTTTTAGAAATTTAATTAATTTAATTTTGCAAACTTACCGCGTTTTCTTAACTTGTATATTGTGATTTAATTTCTCTAAAGTCATATCACCTGTCTTTTTATCGAATATAATTAAACATTCTTTTGTATATTTTTTGTGATTTCCCTTATAAACTGTATGAGGCACACCGGAACTTTCTGTAATAATAAAAGAAATAGTTAGAAAATATAAATATTGTTTTTTTTTTCAAATAAGTAATTATTATTAAGTATGTATAGTATAAGATGGAACCAATCAATGAATATGTAATTACAAGAATGTTTTAGGCTGGAGCTATATGTAGCTATTTCACGACTGTCACGTTGAATATTAGATTTATATAATGGCACTGATCCCTTGTTATCAACTTAAAATAAAAAAGTTCCTTGTGGCGTTGTGTTTAGTATGTCGGTCTTTTAAACCAAAGATATTGCTTTAAATCTAGGATAGTTCTTCTTCTTAGCCGTTTGGATTCGGTAATAAATCATAGATCCCCTTCGGTCCTATAGAGCTAGTAAGGCATATACAAAGGATTGATTGAGAGCATTCATCAATCAGTAGTGTTTAATTCTAGTCAAGACTCATGAGGCTGTCGTGTCAATATATAAATAGTAGGTAACGAATCACGCATGTGTCTTTTGACATATTTTTGAGACTTTTCAGTTTAGGAAACAAACACAAAGCATAAATGTTGGTTGACTAGTTGACTTACATTGGTACCTATATAGTCACAAACGGAACAAAACAAAAAACGGCCTAGCCATACAGATACTGAAATGTACATAAACAAATCCATAAATTATTTTCTTCATTAAAACTCCACAATAAAATCGAAAACCATAAACAAACAAAAAAACAACAATAAAATTTAACTACTCATATGGAAGCAAATTTCAGAGTGGCTATAAAATTAAACCAACAAATTTATTTTCTTTATACGTAACACTTTGCAGATTTTTATTTGAAAATACTGTTAAATCTTAATAAAGATCCATAAACATAATTTGAACACAGTACTTGTGAATCCACTTAAGCCATTCCTTTCATGGAGTTGGAAGCCCAATGAAAACTTCATGCTATAAATAAAACTCTTTTCATTGATTCAGCGAAAAAGTAAAAGTGGTAGATTTAAATACCTTCGAAGTTGTACGGAAATGTTTTTACCTCGAAGCGATACAACGCGGAAATCGAAAAAACGCCTTCACTTGCTAATCGTGTTTTTTTTTTTTCAGATGAAAACATTAATGTGAAGTCTTTTCGAGAAGAAACAATAAGATTCAGCCTTGTTATATGGTGCAGAATCATGTACTAAATTAATATAATATGGAAGATAATTTGGTGAGATACGATTTCAACGACGAACCCTACAAGCTGTTCGTTGATACGGATCTAGATAGGAAGATCAACGGTTCTTGTGTTTGGTTCAAGAAGAGCTAATTGTCAATAATGGTACAGGTACAGTTCAAGCAATCTTAGTTGAAGTTTGCAGGAGCAGAACCAAGTAGAAGAAGATCTTAAAAAAACTTGGTGTGCAAAAACGGAGGAAGGCTGAACCACGCAACACAACTAAGCCAACAATTAAATATCACGGATGGAGAGACTTTGCTTGACCAAATATTTACTTGATAATGTTTATGGAGGAAGAGCCAACAAAGAACTGGAAGAGCACGGTGTGAAGGCAGGTAGGTAAAAATGGTGTTTTCTGAGCAAGACTAACTTAACGAAATCCCAATTAGGGCTTTTGCTGTACCGTTAAAATACCAAAACTCATGCGATCTAACTTAAGACATCGGAGGAAACATGCCTAAGTGGTTTTTTTTTAAGTCGGGGATATGTGGCGAGATGTTCTATAAAGCATCTACCAAGGTTGCGGCCAGTCACACTCAAATCACAGTTTTGCTGCATGGCTAATGGTTCCAAGGATTTTTCCGTGTGTCTTTTTGGTAGTTAGTCTTTTTTATCTTTCACAAGAAAAGATATCTTCGGATAGCTCATACAAAAGTAGACGTCCGTACCCCCAGGAGTCGTTAAACCCAAGTATTGAGTCTATTGTGTTCGTCCAATTTTAGAAAGAGCTGTTTTTGCCATAGTTAATGTAACATGGAAATATGGTCCAAGACGGAAAATCACATGAGTAGTTCTTTTGATCCATTTCAACTTAAGAAAGAGGTGATATATGATGATGTTTGTAATGTTTGTTAATAGGTATTTATACTTTAGAATCAGTGTTACCCATACTTGGTTTTGTGGTGTTTAGGAAAGCAAGGGAATACGTGATGTTCTCTTGTCCGCGGCAGGGGCAGTGTATTATGTGGAGAATACCAATCTTTGCTCTCAAATTAGTTAGTTCATTGCGCTAACTGTTCATTTGTTCGAGATTTTTCATCTGTTGCAGGTAGCAAGCAAGTTAAGTAACGCCAATACCCCAAAAACCAAATTGAACTATCAATCTTTTGATGTTCAAGCAAATATGTATAATTTCATCTTCTTCGATGGAAATAGTTTTTAAACTATCTTTTTTGTTTTGCCATCATAAATACTGGCAATAAAACCCAATTAAATGAATAAAAAAATATATGAACATATGGAGGTACATATAATAAAATATCTCCGGCATTGACATAAAAAGAAAGACCTTCAAAAGTATAAGAGAACTTATTTATTTGTTTCTTAATTATACAAAGGCTATATAAAATTAATTATTTAAACAAAGTATGCAGATGATTTCCAGCAAAACTAAAATTGAAAAATGTCTAGCAAAACAAAGTTAAAGCCACCTTTAGGATTATAACTGAAAAACATATCAAAAGTAGTCTAGCAACAAACTTCACCAAAGTGTTGACTTATCTCTGTTTTTTCGATCGTCTTACACTTTCGATCCCTCGTTTTCCTGGTCCACGTTTAAATACGACACAAGTTAGTGAATACCGGTTCCATGAGTACACAAGATCTTCAATAGGAACAATCGAGATTTTAACTGTTTCGACACACAAAAAGGGGTAAGGAAATCAACCAAGCAACTTAAACTTAAGTTAACAAAACCACCACACCACCACCCAATTTATGTGATTAAATAAAAACAAAAACCAACAACGAGGTTTGTTGTTGTCATGTATTTTAATTTGCTTGAATTAAATCTTGATGACGAACAAAAAAAAAAAAAAAACAGAACGACAACGAAGTCTGATCGATCGGTGTCTTGCTAGGAAATTGGCAAGGTCTGAGCTGTTTTATAAGCCGACCTTACGACCGCAGATCGACACACGACGCTTAGATATACAGTATAAGAAAGGGTTATTTTGGGATGAAGCCAGGCATTATGTGGTTTGATAGCTTTATAACTGTGCGAAGAAAAAATACGATCGAATCGTTCAATATACATATCGGTGGATTGATTTTTGTTATTATGAATTCAAACGTGTCACGCACTGTCCCAATTTCTTATGGATCATTGTACGCACGCAGACAACAGGTTTATGTTTATGATTTTTGTTTTTGGTTAAACGATATCGTTCGCACACTGTCTACACATGATGAAGCTAATGAGCAAGATAGTACAATAAAATTTAAAATAAATAAATAAATAAAATAGTAAAACATTCTAAGAAGTTGGAGAGAAAGTTTCGTTTCTTCGTTTATATATGTATGTATATACATACAATCAAGTCAACAAGAAAGAAAACGCTTGGGCTTGAGCTGCTGACTACGTCTATGTATACCTGAATTTGCAATTTATTGTTTGTTTCGAAGCGGCAATTTTAAGTGGAACGAGAGGAACACTAAGAAGTATGGATCAAAAATAGTGAATAAATGCCAATTAAAATATAAGGAATCCAGTTTATTAAGCAAATGACCGGTTTCCGTTTGAAGAGCTGGTTATTTTTGAATTACTGAAGCTCTTTTATCTTCTTGGAAAACAAACAAAAATATCAATTATATCTATTTTGTAGCCATAAAAAAGACTTCTACAAATATATATTTTTATTTTATTTTATGTTTAAATAAGTAATTGTGTGACACTTTATCTCTTAACCTTATTTAATCATTTAACAACTTCATTGTCCTCATAAAAAAAATCAGTTTTCTATCTCCAATTTCACATTTGATGCACAGCACTCATTTTGTACTTAAGGGGAATCGGCTAAGGTAATTTGTGATAAGTGACAGTCAAAATATACACTTTCGGTCTTCTGCATAAGGTGATTATCACAGTGATAACTAAAAACCAATTACAAAAATATTGTGATTCTCACCTCCACATGAAGTTGAGGTTTTTTTTTTTTGAATTTTTGTGGCAATGTGACTAGAGTTGCCACACGCATACAATATGTAATAAAATTTTTAATATTTTTTCTTTCAATTTTAATCATCAAATCAACTAAAACAATATTATTTCATTTATCTCATTAGTTTACTACAATCGACAATAAATGGTTAAATTAAGAATTATTGCATTTATTTACGAAAAAATTAACAATTTCAATAAATTTACTAAAAAATGTGACTACCTACGGCAACAACAATTTTCAATAAATCAATGTGATCACAACTGACTATCAAAATTGGTAATCACTTGTGATCACATTGAGTTTTTCTTCTGCGTAAGGTGAACAAATCAACTAATTTAACTCAATTCAACTTTGTTCAATATGTCAGTGACATTTGTGAAAAACATTGTTGCCGTATAGTAATATTTTTAAGTAAATTCATTGAAATTGTTTAGTTAATGACAAAATGTCATAATATGGCCATATGGCTTTTGGCAAACTGATAAGTGGACATTATGTTGAAATATTGCCAGTGAAAGTGTCATATAAACATATTTCAAAATATGACGCAGGGCCAAATGTCGTATGCACCCTTCGATTTTTGCTTCCACTTCCAAACAGTGTAATAAGACAATCCAGAAACAGAGAAATTCGCAGAAACAAAAATAGATGTTATAAAAGTCCAATTGCAACATTTTATAAGCGCATCTGAATTGTATTGAATGAGTGCATTCACGTTAATAAGAGAATACTACACCTTATTAATGATATTACGCTCTGCTACGAGCTTAAAAAGAAAAAGTCCTAATTTTATTAAATTTGGGGCATCCTGAAATACCCATATAGTAGATTGTTGTTTAATTTCGTCAGCATTTTCCGAGCGATTGTCAAATCAAGCGATATCTATAACGAACAAATGTCGATTCTTTCTGGGTCAACCACCGATTTTGGCCAACCTCCACGAAATAGCGAAGATTGACCACGATTGAATTCGGAAAACTAGAGAAACTTGGTGGCTCGAAATGGTGCTTGATTACCAAAAATTGAACTGTTGTTGGTTTAATTGATGTAGAAAAACATAGAAAATTATTGCCCGAAATTGTTTACTATTCGATTTCAATTTTTTGAACAAGATAATGTTTCAAATAACTGTAAACGAGTCAGATCCATTAAAAGTGTCAGACTTTACGATGACGATGTCAAATTTGACATATTCATTCGCTTGGCACTGTCAAGAATGACAGTTCCTCTCCTGGGAAGAGTTTTGCCTTCTGAATTTCAATTTAAAAAAATTTCATCTGCCATTTTTCGGTTTGCGCATTTAATATTTCAACAAATTTATTGAAATTTGAAGAAAATTAAATAGTTTAGTAAAAAACATAAAGTTTATAAAATGAAAAAGATAAAAAATAGTTTAAAGAATATATTCAATGCAATTTGCATTTCATTTGTGTTCGAATGTTTAAAAAGTGGATGAAAATTTGCGTTGATGTTGACCATTACAATGACACATGTATTTCAGAATCGAATCAGCTGTGTTTCCTTGTTCGCTTGGAATCCTGAATCCTCAATCAAGTATAGTTTCTAACATTTTATCCTCAGAAATTCACCTTGATATAAAAAAAATTAAACAGAGATGAATTTCTTTCCCAATCAGTGTTCTAAAAATAAACAAAGCCAACAAGACAACAATGCTGCAAGCCTATAAAATGAACTTTCCCATTAAAAATCCGCCCTGACATAAGAACAATAAATTTCTTTTGCATAAAGTAATAATTATAATCATGAACTAATAAAAGTCAAACAGGTTCCCTTTAATACCCCCAAGCAGCCGCAAAGCCACAACAGCATCAGAAGCAGCAAGTTCATAACAAAAAAAAAAAAAAAAAAAAAGCCACTCAACTCCAAAGGAAAGGAAACAAAAATTAAAAATTAAAATTCTAATTTGCCAAACCAGCACCAGCAGCAGCAGTAGCAACAGCACCAGCCAGCGTCGAGGCAGGCAAACCAAGTTAAGTTAAACTTAATGTGCGGTAGTAACTGGAGCTGCACATGAAAACAGACTTGGCCATGTTAACAAACAAATGGTATGTAGGTGAAGGGGCGGTTCCACCAATCAAATCTTTTCTCTGTGGCCTCTGATCTAATTTTAAATTTCACTTGCGCTCCGATCTGATGAAAAGAAGGTGAGGGCGGTGCGGTTGGATTGATTGTGGCGACATAAGGTCCGGCACACCTGAAAAAATACGCTCTTAGTACCACTTTTAGACCAATCGGCCTTTGGTGTTGTCTAATTCTCATAAATTAATTGATTTTTAAGAAAAAAAAGTTCGACTCTCATGAGAGGGTACCATCTCATGTTGCATTCAATAATGCACTTTATAGGGTTTTCCCATTTAGTAAGTTTGATTATCGGTAAGTGTGCTTACATCAAACTGCACGCGTCGATTGTTACCAAGCAGTCAGCGATGCAGCAACGACTATGATGAGTGTCAACAAAAAAGAAGACTTAAGCTGTAGTGTAGTGTACTTTTCTTACAGAGAGTCCAAACGTTGGAGAGTTTTTGGTTTTTATTGACCAGGTTTCCACTTCTTACACAAATTTGTTTTTTTTGTATCTTATTGTTATTTAACACAGGTATTTCCCCCTTCCCATGGATTAATCTGTTTTTCTTTATTTCTGGCAAAATAAAGCATACAATAATGTTGAATATGCGTAAAGAGCACGACTGAAAGAATTCTCGGCCTTGAGGTTATGCGCTGTTTTTACTTCATTTTTTGGTCTTCGAACTCGATTTCACTTGATTTCATTTTTTTTTTGTACATTTTTCGTTACATCTATAGTGGTTTTTTATTTTTTGTATTTAAAAGCTAAAATTATAAGGTTGTTCATGAAGGTGCATCGTGTAATGCAACCAATGACGGAGGCGATTCATTGATTGTAAGAAAAAGGAAGGTGGGGGGGGGGGTAGGTGTATCTTAAAAGCAAGACGAGTTGATTAATAAGGTCTATCTTTGGGTTCACGGAATGAATGAACAAATGTTGGGTTTATATATATTTTCTTTCCTCAAAACAAGTATTTCTTAATTAACTTTCAATTCGAATAGTTTGTTGTATCATGTGTTTTGCTTTGCTTTGGTTTATTGGAGAAATCTCTGAAATCCGTATTTGTTGTTTTTTGCCTGCCTTGTTATTTAATTTGATGAATAATGGTGAGTCAGGCAATAATCTTTTGAGAGAAGAAGGAGTTTTTTGATTTCTAAGTTATATGGGAAATGAAAGAGGTCAAAAAATTTATAGATGATCCATTACTAATGTTAACAGTTATAATAATGTATAAACTATAGAAATCAGTGAGCATAGCTGATACGTGACTTAGGTCACGATACAACGGAAGCGGAGTTAGATACGAGCATTAAACTTTAAAATATTTGTTGAAAAGTGAAAGGAGAAGTTTTCATCGTTTTGATAGATTTTTAGTTTTTTACTTGCGATTATAGATATTATTATAGACTATTGGCAATTTCGCCTGAGTATATCCGTTAGTGCGTGCATGCACTTTAAAAGTTTTTCTAGGGACGTGTTAAAGTTGACAGTCTGTGGTGGCCATTGGTGCCCCATCATCTACTTGGACTTGGCGTTGGCACGGTGATTTGATGAAGCCACTGCAACCCCCCATTTTTAGCTTTTTATAAAATTCGATGTGGGTGCATTTTTGGGTATATGCAAATTTTCTCGCACGAATTTTTTAAACTTGAAACGGGTGGTGTTGAAATGCCGATGATGAACTGTCCGGCATTAAAACGATGGCTCTGAAACGTCCGGCCTGGATTGTTACATCCCTCAAGGCCATGGAAATGCTGATAAACTATCAGCTTAAGAAATGTCTTGAAAAACGAAAGTTTTTTAAAGTCTAGCAGTACCTCTGACTTTCGTAGCATTTTGATTTGATGGCTTATCTTTTCTAAAATGCAAAACAATCTTTACATCGGTTTTGAAAAAATAAGATTATTGCGCTTGATATTTTAAAAACATTTTATAGAAAGGATTTGATATTAACTTTTTCCTTGAAACCTAAAAAATAATATTCTCTTGAGGTGTGACCCCCAATTTTCCCTTTTGTCTTTGTATAAAAATCTTCTGTCTAATCTAAAACTTTTAATAGGCTAAAATATTTGCCTGCCGACAGAACTCTAAGCTGTTCATAACAGTTTCCTGATTTGCAACCTTGTTCTTAAAACAAAAAAAATTCGTATACAACCTATACAACTCTCATGAACAGAAGCTCATAAACTTATTTGAATCTCCTGGAAAGAATCCAGAAAGGAGCCTCAAAAATGAAAGAGGACAAAACTCCGATAGAAAAATTTGAGTCACTCGAACAACTCCGTAATGTTTTTTGCCTTTCCTAATTTGATCGCTTTTTATAACAAGTGCCGCTCAAAATTACCAGTTCAATCGTTTCTAATGAATGTATCAGTTCACCCTAGTATGTATTACTTATAGCGTTTTTCATTTAAATCTCAAAGATTTGCCCTCAAAATCAAGAAGTGCTCTTTTAAATGAAATATGGTGGGCTGCTTTTTTTGTAGTGTGAGACAGAGCTTAATCTCGCATAGGCTGTGTGAATAATATGCCTCTTGCGTTCTAAACGATCATGAAATAATAAGCTGTCATTTATATTTTACACTTCCATTCATTACTCATTATCATTGTTTGTTTACTTGAACATTTGTACAAATTCGTAAAAAAAATTTGTTAGATTTATGAAAAATTTGTATTTTCTTGAGTGCAATAATGTACCTATACCGCCCAAAACGGTGAACAACACAAAGCTATCCAATAGTTTTAGGATATAAAAGCATAATGTTTTCATGTGTCAGTGTTTAAATCAAATCTCCCAAATTTGCCAGATCGCATCTTTCTTGTTGAGATTTACTCTTTTTTCCTTCTTTTCATTTAAATGAAACACCAAAAATTTATAAAAATCAAATCTTTTGAAGGAAAGAATAAATCTTTTCGTAAATTAAAAACGCTATTAGCTAAGCTAACTCGGAATCTCATACTGACTGAAAAACGTGTTTCCATCAGAATTAACTAGAGGTTAATCTAAACCTGGAATAATCTCGCACTAAAAACTAAGCTTAAGATAAGAGACTTGAAATGACAAAAACTTTATTTGAACTTCCGCGATCGAAAAGGCTTCCGTTTGATTTGTTGATTTTATACGTTCTATATTAAGAGTGTGTAAGAGCTCAGAATGTGTACTTGATTAAATATTTTGCCTAGTTTGTTTAAAATTGTACATGTAAAAAATCGAAACGTCGCTATCGCGTCGATTTGATTAAGTTAAAAATTGTTCTGTTTTATAAAATTATTTTCATTTTAATACAATACATACGTAATAGGTACCTACCTATTCTAATTTTTTTAATTCTTTTCATAAACTTTTCAATATTTACTAAAAACAATAAACTTTTATACAAAATTAGTACAAACAGCAGGCCCATTTTGTGTTAAGTAAAAACCCAATTTTATTTTCTGACATACTGACATTATTTGCTTCGCAAATAATCACTTGTTCAAATAGAGCTATCCAAAATATACTCGTATACTTACCTAGGTACTAATCGAAAAAGCTTTTGTGTTTTCATTTGGTGTTCGTATTCTTTTGCTTTACTTTTACGTATATAAAAGTAGGTATAACACTTACAATAATAATCATTTGTTAAAAAAAAAGATAATGTCAAAGCCCCTAGTGTTGAGAGCAATAAAGCACATCAGGCCTTGTCATTAACTTGATTATTATTTTGTTTTTTTTTTTACCTTTTTTCATCAATTTAGGATAGGTACCTTACATACATACATATCTACGAAAGTACGAATAAACGAGCTTTTATTGTTTTGTTCTGTGGTTGTAAACAAAGATTGCAAGCATGTTGTTGTTGAGTAGATTAATTTCGATTTTATAATAATTTTCTTGTTGTTTTTTGTTTTTTTGAAATTCAGTGAAGGATGGCGAACAGCAACGAATAAGATTGCAAAATTTGCAACAAAACAAAGGAGACAACATTGGAAGACTTTAAAAAATAAAAGATATACCTAGATACTGTTGGTGGAAAAGTAATCGACAACAATAGGTGCAGCCAGGTGTGATAGTTTTTTTATTTTTTTTTTAGTGGAATGTGAATGTTTTTGTTCATTTTTTTAAGTCATATATACATATTTACATCCATATTAGCAACTATAATATGTATCTATGTCTTTGCATTCTAAGACTGTAGACTAGTGTTGACTGAAGAGATTCACAATCAAAAGATGATTTTGTTAGCACAGTGTAATGCCACACGTCATTTTTACCAGATTTGTTGAGGGCAATAAGAAAAAAAAAAAAACTGATAAAACAGTACCTACGGGGAACTACAAATCATATTAATACTCGTTAATATTAGTGTGGACCAATTAGCAAATATTTGTTGATTCTTGAACTTTTATTTCAAAAGTCAATAGAAAAATACACAGAAAACGGGGACTCTGTTTTATCTCAAATTTTTTAATGACACTAAATTGTTGCGTCACAGAGACACAAGGCTTTGATAAGAATAAGTAGGTAGGTATCTACGTTTATAAACGTGTGCTAGGTGGCACTTGAACTTGTAAACTTCGATGAAATGTATATGTATCACACAATCACATAATGCTGTCGAGATTTGAAAATTTATTAGGTATGTTCGTAGTAGGTACTTACCTATAGTTATTTTATCAAGTTTATTTTTGTGGACTTTAAAGATTTTAAGCCAATTGATACAAGGTATCTTAGATTAGCCTAAATCTTTGTTTTAACAAAGAATTAAAAATATAAAGTATTATTATATCAGACATACCTACATAGGTACATATTATGTGAAAAATAATTATATGTGTAACTTTATGGAGGTAGTGAGACAATATGATGGTTGCTTAAAGTTAGCGGAAGGCAGATTTTATGATTCTATATGATTAGACGCTTATTATACGTTAATTAAGTGCTAACAAATTAAATGGTTCAAAACTTTTCAAAATAACACTTGTCTACAAAATAAAGTTAGAAAAAACAAGAATTTACATAGGTTATTAATAAGAAAATTATAAATATTCATAGTTGTATTTTATAAAACTGTATAGGTACCTACGAAAACTCATTTGAGGATTTTAATAATTTTTTTTTTTTTTTAATTTGTCGAATATAGTTATCTTGGATATGCTCACTCTTAAGACCACAAGGATTTCAATCCACTTATATTGACACGCTGTACCTATTTTCCTTGATTTCTATTTTTAATGAGAAATATAAGAGTTTTCCAATATAAGAGACGCACTAATAATTAAATTTAATGACAGCTTAAATAAAATCTCCATCTTTTAGACAAAATTTGCACCCAAATTTTCTTAATTTCGCTCTCACTATTACAGTACATATAGCGGTTATATAAGTAAACGTGCAACTGCTTAATTTGGAAGTCATCATAATAAGTGAGTTTTCGAGGAAAAAAACAGCATTCTAAAATCGTGTTGTGCGGCTAAAGTAAAATAAACTCTAATATGGTTTTTCATTTACAAAAAGATTTGCTCTTTCCTTCAAAAGATTTGATCTTTTTGCATTTTTGGTTTTTCATTTAAATGAAAAGAGTGGAAAAAGAGCAAATATCAACAAGAAGGATGCTATCTCGCAAATCTGGGAGATTTGATCTAAACACTGACCCACGAAAACCTTTTAATGACGGATTTTTGTTTGAGCGTTCATTTATATCCTAAAACTATTGGATAACTTTGTGTTGTTCACCGTGTTGGACGGTATAGGTACATTATTGCACTCAAGAAAATACAAATTTTTCATAAATCTAACAATTTTTTTACGAATTTGTACAAATCTTCAAGTAAACAAACAATGATAATGAATAATGATACTTATAATTGAATATAAATGACGGCTTATTATTTCTTGAAGCATTTATGATGATCGTTTGGAACGCATCAGGCATATTATTCACACAGCCTATGCATGATTAATCTCTATCTAACACTACAAAAAAAAACAGCCCAACATGTTTCATTTAAAAGAGCACTTCTTGATTTTGAGAGCAAATGAAAAACGCTATGAGACTAGAACACTTTCTAGTTTGACAGATGTGCAGAAACTTGACGTTTACGGAAATTTAAATGCAAATGTTCATCTGAAAGCAATTATATGGGTGGTATTACGAAAAGCTTTATCGCAGTCTCATATATCATTTTTGTCAACTAATGCTCTCATTTTATGAGCGTATGTAATGCCAGCTTTCCTATGAAAAATGAGATTAAAAGTTAATAGATTTCTCTCTCACATTTTCTAGTTTGACAGATACATTAAGTAGGTGTGATAGTAGATCAGAAGATAGTAACAATGCATTTGAGAAGGTTTAAAATTGAAATGCAATACTTTGTTGTGGTTGTAATTTCATGTCAACAAAATATTTTGGTCAAAATCCAAGCTCAAGGTATTGAACAAATTTGCATTTTAGCTATTGATTTCAATTCACTCACTTTTATTTTCGGAAAAGAATAGCTCAATTGTTCGGTATTCACTATTCAGTATAACTACCCGAATAACCCTTTCACGATTGCGCCAATGGCTTAACCTCATGGCAATAGTCGAATATGAAAATGATTAAATATTGGAAACGGAGAAATTTAGTTCATTCTTAAAATGACATTGTTATGATGGTTATTAAATTTTTGGTGAAAATAATCACTGGAAAATGGAAATCCACCATCTTCTCAGCTCTTCTATATATGATTAGAAAAATCGCAACTATTGCGCTTTCAACGACGTCGGCTATGCTCTTCACACCGCCGTTTTGAGTGCCTTTTGTTCAAACTTTCCACTTTCAGCGTATTTTGTTCGAACTTTGCAATCTGCCACTGAACACCCTGTATTTGACTAGTCAAACCAAGATATTTTTACAAAAATCTTCTTAATTTACATTTTTAAATACTTTCAGTTTATTCGGTTGATATTAATTTATTTTGTTCGTATTTCATTTCATTTAATTTAATTTTTTTTTTGCAAATTTTCACCCCTCTCTCCATCAAACAATGATTGGAAAATACAGCAATTAAAATCTGTCTTTATAACCTCCCTACACAAAGTAATAGTTCTCAATAATTAATTCGAGCATAAGAACTTCGTTGTCTATTGAATCGGTCGTTAAATTATTAGAATTAAAAATAAACAGATATATATTTTCGGTAGAAAATAAATACACTTAATTAAGAAGACCAAAGTTAATAAGTATGCCCGACAATGTTGGCCTTGAATTCCTATTATTTTTCGAATATTATATAGCAAAACATTCTTCACTTTGTAAAGTAAAAAAATAAATGTTCTCAGCGCGCGCTCTAATTGTCCCATGTCACTATACATAGATACATCAGTTGTACAAACAACAAGCTTAAAAAAAAATAAACATTTTTCTCCATTTATAGACACGAAAAATAAACTCAATTGGCATGGATGGCACACATTGATAAACCAACTGAATCTGACTAAGTTCAACTCGATTTCAGTCATTCAGACTTTCCAACAATCATCATCACATCATTTTTATTTTATTATATTGAAAAAGAAAGAGACAAATCAAATTGGCACAACATTCTAGTTTACTTCAATAAATAAATTGAATACGCAATTAGCAAATAAACACCTTTGATTATGTAACTTATTCTACTCGTAGACAAACAATCATTGACGGTCAGTCGGTTGCCTTAAACTTGGCAATAAACACTCTAAAGTGATACTGACAAAGTGACAACACACATTGCACAGCTGTCAATTTTATTGAATTCATGTCAATATTTCACGTGAAATATACCACCCTCAAAGATAACAATACCTGCAGCTTGGAAGTTTTTTCATTTAATTCAAGAAAATAATCAAATTAATATATCAGTCGCTTTTGTCGAATTCCTTGTATGTATTTTGTCATACAGGTTAACGTTTTTCAGAAGAAAATTAAATGGTTACGTCTAAGGAAATCAATATTAGATAGGTTAGTCCTAACTTATATTCTTCAGTATTTGTAGATAAGAGAAAGCAATAATTCTGCCAGAATGTCTCCACTTTTTTTGACAAATCAACACAAAATAAATAAATACACCTGTATATAATATCTAAATCTCAGATAGTTATATTATTGACACTTAAATTGTAGCTTATCAATGTAAAACACAAGCTGGCCCTAGGATCCATCCAACCGCAAAGTGATAACAATTAAATTAATTTTAACGAAGTGGAACTGCACACACATCGCATGATTGGTTTCTAAATAATAAATTGACGTTACACTATAATTTGTAACAATTTTTTTTTTTTAAATTGAATGTCAAACTGAAACTTATCAGACAATATGGATCAACACACTAATTACTATTCAGACGACCGACAACGTGTATAAAAATGTTCTATACATAATAAGCCCCACGCAATTTTATGATTTCTGTTCTTAATTCGATCGTATGCAGATTTCAGGGACGTTTGATTAATTATTTACATTTATGTACACAGACACATACAATATTTTTTGCTTTTATTGCATAAAAATTCGCTCTCAATCGATTTCAAATTAATTAATATTTAATAGCGTAAGTATTTATGAAGCGACGGTCACTCTTGGTGCATATTTTACGTTGACGTTTGTGGTGGCAAACTTACGTAATTTGGGGGGGGGGGGGCAATTACAATTTGTCAGATAAGAGACTGACAAATGTTTGATGAATAGGATAGGAATCTAATAAAATTAGCTTTTTGGATGGGTGAATGTGCTATGGACGATTTACTTTAACGCCAATCAAGTATGTCCGCATAGCAACTTTAGCATTTAAATGAATTGGAAGAAGAAGAGAATAAAAATTAAAAAATTTACATATGTATGTATGTTTTCGTTTGCAACGTATATGTACGTCGATTTAAAAGTGTCATAAATACAAACATGGTCATACATCACCACAATAAATATCATTATTTTTTGTAAAAAACTTATAGGGTAGTGGTAACCTACTAATGTGTCATTTTGTGTGTCACTAAATGTACGCAAGGTTTGAATTTGGCATCATTTTGGAAGTTTGGGTCATTAAAAATGTACAGCCATATTAATAAAAAAAAAAACTATCTGCTTCTTTACTCATGAGTTATCAGTTATCTAACACTTAGATTCAGAACTTTTCCGTTTTTCTTATAAATAAACAGAACAATAACTTCCTCTTGTTTATATTTTCTCTCTTTTTATTTACTAAATCGTACTAAAATTATGAAAAAAGAGAGAGTATTGTAAAAAAGTCTTCTGGGGATAGAACATTTAGAGAAATTCATTTTCCTTATAAGGTTATCACTTCCTTATCCTGCTGTATTCGGGGAGTTAAATGTATTTTGTTTTTATTTCATCGTTTGAGGATGTAAGACAGATTAATTAAATCATAATATTTATGTACATATTAAACATGCATTTATATAAAATAATATATATTAATATAATAAGTTAGTTACACTAACATTATTATATAAACTATACAAGATTTACCCTAGAAATAAGTTATCTCAGAGCCAATAATAATAATTAAAATGACAAGTATGACGATATTGTTTATTAATAGGCGGGTGTGTAATGTTAAAGAGTAAATAACAACCCATTGAAATTTTGAACAATATTTTCAAAAATAATCCAGTATTTTTTTTTTATAATTTAGCTAAGAATCTTTAGAATTGTATGTTATTTTTTTGTAGCCAAAAAAAACTGCCTACTTTAAACACGCTAATTGTCAAAGTCACTTTGGATTATTCATTTGAAAAGCTTTATAGACAGACAGCCAATCACATTCATGTATGTATTTTTATAAAGGTAACTTCCATAATCTTGTATAACAGCTTTATATAGTCAAAATAAAATAAGCCTAAGGTAAGTCACACAAAATGTCTTATTTCCTCTTAAATATATACCGCTATAGATATGACACCTCAAATGACACGAGTAGTTAGTTCCAGGAACTGATGCAGCAACAGCAGCACCAACAAAATACTTATAGATACACTCTCTACAACAACACAATGCAATGGCTTCCTTATAAAGAACGACTAGTTATATGACTCTCTGGTTAATAATGTCACTCGTTTTATGTTCGTTCCTGTTTCTCTCTCTCTCGTTATAAAAAAAAAATAACAACCATAATAATTATCTTTATCCACAACGAAATGTAACCCCGGCATAACCCACTAAAAGCACTAACTCGACACAAAAGACCAAAGACCCAAGACCACCATTGCAGCTTTGAACTGAGCTATCAACCTGCAGCGAAAAAAAAAATAATAATAATAAAGGTGCTTTTGCCGCAGATAAAACTAGATACAGTTTGCCGCATACTCTCGAACTCACTTCGTTCGTTCGTGACACCACCCTCATTCCGATTTCCGTCGCTGCTGCGGCGCGCCGTAACGTTTCGTAAACCACATCATCATTACCGCCTTCTTTATGTCCCTGTATCTTTTTTTTTCTCAGATACTTTTTTTTGCTGTATAAATATCATCTAATGATGAGGAGGTTGGTGCTGCTACAAAACCTACAAAATTGTCTTCAGGTGAATAATTATTATATATGTTGAATGGGGTTTACTTTTTTCGTCTCCAACAATTTATTGTGTAATAATAGATTTGATTTGTTTATTTTCTTGTTTGATTTTATGTAGAAATGAATAAAAATGATATAAATATGAAAACTATAAAAATAAATAGCTCGGCATATTAGAGTGTCAATTAATAATGAAATAGAAATTTATAAATTGACATTAGGTTTACAATTTGTATTTTTCATTTAAGAAAAGTATTGAATAAATTAATAAATGTTTGCAATTGAAAAATAAAAAAAAAATTAGTGTTTTTTTTTAGAAAACAATTAGCCCCGATTATATGAGTGGATTAGAAGATCGAATCAAACCGGATAGATATTTCAATTTCGGATGAAAAGATTGCATTCATAACATGAGATTATTTTAATATATTTGATCGAGAAATTTATTTTTATTTCTTCATGGAAAGGGTAGTTTACTTTTAACGATCCTCGTGTTCCCAAACGTACATATGTTCATCAAATGTATATTTCATTATGATATTTTGTTTCACAAAACGACCGTTAAGTCACATTGGTATTTAAAGGTTGCATATGACAAAATATAAGGTCATGCCTGTCGGAGGTCTCCATCAATCACAACCATTGCGTGAACCACTGCTAGTTGAATTAATGACAAACAAATTTACCATTAGAGTTTCACAGATCGAGAACTCAACCGGCGTGGACTGTTTCGAAGAATTTAAAAAAAAATAACATTTTTACAGACAGCTTCATCACAAATCAATCTTCTTTCTTTCCTCAAATGAAAAAAAAAATGGCATTTGAAGTTTCACACATACAATGATATGCAAATAACAGAATCACAAAAGCATCTTTGCGCGTCCATTTGGTGTCCCGAATCGGACAGTTCTGCTTATCGATTCCGGATTACCACCAATTGAAAATGCTATATTAAATTCGATTTTTGGTCTGTCAAAAAATGAAAATAAATGTCAAAAACTTTTCATTGTAATGATAATTATCTTATAACAGTCAAATGTTTCAGTGAAGAGCTGTGAAAACCCGGTGACAGACCATACACTGAGGGAAAAATATGAAACTTAAAACTTAATTTGAACGTATTTGATTTTCGGTTTATAATGGTATCTTAGTTTATGTACATTTGATTTAACAATGCTTTCGTATTCGAAGCAAAATAATTTTTTAATCTACTTAAATCGAAGTGGTTTTCGCTGATTGTACGCAATTTTTTTTTCATTTAATACATTTTAGTACACAGATTGACTTGACAGCTATTTATCATAATAAGTTCGAGACTCGCATTATGCGAGTTCATGAAGTGATAAAATGAAAAGTTATGAAAAGTGAAATGATAAATTTTGTATCACTTCAAAATTTCACAGATCGGAAATTGACCCCCAGTTAAAATAACAAAACTTTTGTGAATGTTCTTAACAAAACCATAAGTGGTTTTCCGGATTTATAAATATAATTTTTTTTTTTTTTATTTTCTAAAGCAATAAAAACAAAACAAGAAAACTATTTAGGGCATGAAGCGGAGTAGAAATACTTTTGTATCATTAATTGTCTTGACCGCTTTCGTGGTCAACTTTTATAAGTGATATCGTTCGAATGAAATATAAGTCTATATAGAAACAAGAAATAGAAGAAGGTGCTGCTAGTGACTTTTATTATTTCGATATAATGTAACCTAACTCTTTCATTCATTTTTCTGAACTACCTACAAATAATAGAAATAAAAAACAAAACAACTACGGTGTCCGTATATGTATGCCTGCAGCTTCTACTTTTGAAATACTTTTGTTTTCATTAACAATTGACTAGGTCAAATCCACATTTTTGCTAAGTATAGAGCTTGAGGCTTGATTTTGGCCAAACAAATCGGTAGTTTTATGTCAAAATGATTTTTTTACGATGTGTAATTTAAAATGTCACCAATATCTAAAGATAGATACGCAAAGTTTGTGCCTTTCACTTTTTCGGCATGTTTTTTTTTTATTTGTTTGTAATAAATTCAGTATGTTTATTTATTTAGAAAAAAAAATCTGCTATGAGTTTTTTTTCGTAGTAACTCTTATGCAATTTTTTGACACCGTTATATGTTTGATATTGCAATTGTGACAGCTATATTTATCGAAAAAAAAAATCGCAAGAGATCTAGGTATAGTAGATAATGGTCTCTATTGCGATTGTCGATTGCTAATCGATAATCGATAATAAGCGTTCAACGATCGCTAAATTGAGAAATCGATATTGCGATCGATACTTGATACTTGTCGATTTTGCGATCGCTTGTTGTCGACGCTATTTTTGTGATCGTTGCGGTGTTAGATAATTGTGAAACACTTCGTTGTGGACGAAATGAGTGTTTTTTGATAAAAATAATTAATAAAACAATGCATTTTAAAATTTTTAAATATAATTTTTAATTCTGGGCTAAACAAGTTTCAACAAAAAAGCAGCTAGAAGTTTTTGTAAATTTTATGGAAGAAAATAAAGAAATCGCTACATGAGTTTGTACAAAACCTCATGGAAAAAATAGATGATACATGGATTGTACAATATGTGCACAGAATAGATTATGCATGTTGTAATTCTTTATGTATGAACCATCAATGCAACCAATAACACCAGGGAATCCAAACATAAAAAAAAAACTAAATCTAAATGAGATACACAATTTTATGATGTTGAGAACTGATGAATTTCGTATGACAGCTCTTACTTTTTCATTAATTTGGGAAAGCAAGTCTCTAAAAGCTGCTTTAGTTAATCGAAAATAATTTTTAAAGCTGCGAAAAAAGGTAGGTAAATAAAAGAATCTCTTATTTGACTTCGTCTTCTGATAGTTTCTAAAACCGAACTTCTTGCGTTTTCCTCTTCAGATGCAGAAACACTCAACCATACATCAATTGTATCCATTTTTGATTTTACTTTTCTAATTTTGTACAAAAATATACTATTTTATAGGAAATCTTCTCTAAATCAAACAAAAAACAATCTGAAAAAATCACTTCCGTCAAACGTCAAAGTATGAATAATAGAGAAGTATCCGAATACGTCAGAGTCAAATATAGAATCAAGAAAAAAATTGACAGCTAATGATGGAAAACAATCACATTTTGTACTGGCGGAGTACAATTTCGCACTTCAATCCCGTATTAACACTAAAACTTCCACTATTTTTAAACAAATTATTATCTAAAACACTTAGAAACTATTTGTTTATTGTTTAGTAGCAAAAAAAATAAGAAATTCAAGATAATTTTTCTTTATATTTTGTGGAAGACCGATCTCTTTTCCTTGCAAAAATCACAACTTTTGGTTTGTTTTCCATCAAAGGATTTCGTTTGATGTTTTTTGATGCCTTGGAGTGAGAGAGAAAATAAATATATATATTTCTATATAGCCGTTTCCTTAAGAACTCTATTCACAATCAATACTTTTTCATTCACAATAATTCAAGTACTAGTCGATTAAGTTACACAATACCGATTGTGCGATCGATCGACGGTGATGGTCGTTGCTTTTGCGATCGCTGATCGACAATCGCAATAGAGGCCAATACTTATAAGTATACATATTTTGTTTCGTAGTTTAAACTCTTTAAGGCGTTTACTCCTTCATGATAATAAATCGTTACTTAATAGGTGTAAACCAACTTATAATATTCATCATTTACATAGGTATATATTTTTTTTTCCTCATACCGAGTTGAAGACGCGGTTTTCGGAAAAAAGTTTAAAAACACCGGAAAACTGTTGCGAAATTTGTATGTCTTGAAAAACATTTTAATGTTGTCGCTTTAGTTTGAAATGAAAATATAATAATTATTTAAAACTGACCCTAATTCCGTAAAATTAAAGCGATCGACTGATAATCGTTTTGTAGATATTAAGTCGGAATGGAAAATTCTCCGATTTCATACAAATCTTTTTACGAAATTTTCAAAAATATCGATAAAAGTGACTTGGCAGCCATTAAATCTATAATTTATTTCTTTGTCTTGAACAACATTGAACATTTATCTGCTTGTAAAATCCACTTCCGTAATTTATACATATTCCTATACGCATTTAAATAATATCGTTTATTTATCCATGTAAAATGCTTGATTTAATTTTTTAACGAAATAGGTAAAGAAAGAAGAATGATAGAAATTCTTTTCTTAAATTTTTGAATTTATTTTACGTAAATATTTCGAACTTAAAAAATAAAAATAAAAAACACAAACAGTTTTTAATCAAACCATCAGGTGCTAATTCATTTGTTTATGAGTATGTGTGTGCATATTTTTCTATGTGACGACATAAAGACAAAAAAAGAAAACATTCTCAAGGCATTCACCAATAAATAAAAATAATAATAACAAAAAAAAAAAAAAATGTATCAGTGCGAGTATGAAAATAAACATTTCCCACATTTTCATCGTTTTTGTTTTTATTCGAGTGGAGGTGGGTGGTGAAGCTTTTTATTTTATAACACTTGGGTGTCGCATATAATATGAACGTATATTGTACAATCAATGCTGGGGATGGGTATCCTCATCCGGCTATAATATCACAATAGCTCCGCTACGACTACAACATCAGAGAGTGTAGAGACAAATTTCAGAAAAGAACAAAAATAGCTTCGTGGCAGGCTGGCCTGGCAAGTTAAAACCTTGGATGCACACCGTGATTCATTTCTTTACAGAAAAAACAAAGAAGAGAATAGCCCACGCACTCTTCGTCGTAGAATCGGTTTTGAAATGAGATTTTTGTTTCAAAATACTATAAGCATGAAGAAACATTTAGGTAGTGGCAAATTAATTTTATTTATTTTTGTTACCAAGTCAATGGTAATTAACCAAGGCTAAAGGATATTCGTTCTTTCTTTGGATTGACCATAATTCAAAGCATTCTATTGTGTGTGACCTAATTAATTCTTAGTGATGAGAAAATGAGGTCGGAGGCTATTTTTTAGTAGGTGGTTCATATGAAATGGGGGGTTTCACTTAAGTTGGTCGAATTAAAGTTGAGTGCCTTTTAAAGGGTCTGCTTACGTAAGTGACATTATAATTAGGTACTGCAGGAATATCAGCTGAAATAATTCTGTTCACTTTTAGAAATATGTAAGATTTTTTTTTATTCTTAAGAACATTTTCCCATAAATATTATCACTCAATAATCATATAATAAAAACATCAAAGAAGTATCAAAGCAGTTTATTGGAATATAAACTTCGTCTGAAGCAAACGTTACGAGTTTTTTGTATACAAAAGAATAAAACAAAACAGATAATCCGAAGTAAGTCTGTAAACTTTCATTGACAAAATTGCACTTATTGCTGAAAAAAACTTGACAAAAAATTGCATATCTATAGATATTTCGCCACAAAATATATTTTCTATTTGAGTTTTTTTTTCTTTTCTTGTGTCTTCAAATTTGCTTGAAGGCAAATCTAATGCCACCGATACCATATGATTTGATTTATAATTATAAAACTTTGAATGAGGAAATTTAATACTGTTGTTTCAATTTGATAGTGAAGATTTTTAATACTATTGACCATGAAAATTTGACATTGACAATTCATATTACTGATTCGTTATACGGATTGTTTTGAATAAAAAAGTTAAACATTTGAATCTGATACTTTGAGTAAATGATTGAACTTATTGTGGTCGGTCAGTTTCAAATAGAATTTAATGATAACATGACCTTACCTGCTAACATTATCGTAAGTGAGTTTTGAATCTTATTAGATTACTGTTTGATCGTTTAAAAGAATGCAAGGATAATTTTACAGACCCAAATGAGTTCAGAAATGTTAATTTCACCCTGAACAAGGTCGCTATCGATATGAATATTTCTATATTCTGGGCGCTATCATGATGATGCTACCCAGCATAAGAAGTTGCATACAAAATAGTCAGTTTAAAAGCGAAATAGTTCTTTGTTGCTCCGCTTAGGTTATGTCCAGGAGCAGTAGAGAACTATTTATTGTACGCAAAATTAGGTGCTTTTAGACAGTTTCTAAAAAATATATAAATCTTTTTGTATGTCTGAAGGAGTTAACTACCTACTGAACTTCTACTTCTACTTTTGACATACAGTCCGGGTTGAGCATGTGCCTTACCAACATGTCTCTCCAGCCAGTCACATTCTAGACTAGACTCCAGTTTCACAAACAAAGTTTTTTTTCACATCTTCCTTTTCGAAGTTCCTCTTGGGTGGGTTTAAAGCTCCTACAGGCCTATGGCATTGTTGGCCATTTACTCTACATGGACCAACCATCGAAGTCGTTGAACACGCATCCTTTTGGTTAGATCCATCTCATCGTAAAACCCGTGAAGTTAGTCTTGGAACCAATTTTGCCACAACAATGCTTAAATCAACTTAGCACTTTTAAATATGATCTTAATGTCACCACAGAGAAAGACTAGGTATTATCCTGGTTGTTTTATAAAGTGATAATTTGGTTATTTTAGTGATTGCTTTCCTAATCAATTATTCAATTTGAATTTTCGAATCCCCTTACACAGTCATCCATCCTTTGAACTCAAAGCTAAGCAGAGCTAATGTTAAAAAAAAAAATCTTTCTTAGACATAACATTTTATGTCAAGGTAGATTTCGTTGAAGTTAAGCATTCCTTGATGACAACAATATATTTGTTTTACCTTCATTTACCACTAGACCCACTGAAGTTGCTTCCGCTTGAATGCTGACGAACGCATCAATCACATTTTGCCTTGTTCTTCCAATGGTATCAATGCCAGTATTTGTATCGACCTTCGAAAAAATTTTCTCGTAGGTTAACACCCAAGTTTTGAACGATGCTATCCAAAATGATGTTACAGAGGTCGCATGAGAGAGTATCACCTTTCGTAAGGACTTTATTGAGAACAAAGGTCTCGATGAGGTTGTTTCCAACCTTAGCTGAGCTGCGTATGTTATTGTAGCGTCATTCAGCATAGTTGAATTTATTGGATATATGGTTCTGTGTTCTGTAGAGCTCGTCTCTAAAAATACCATCAAAAGCAGTTGGGGTTTGTCACTAGCCAGTTTAGTGGTTCAATGATTGCAATATTTCAAATGACTTCATATGATTTCAGGTGATTTCAAGCTGCATTTAAATTGATTTAAAAATTTTGTGATTGCATTGATTTCAAATAAATTTACTGAATTTCAAATGATTGCAAATTAATTCAAGTGATTTCAATTATGATTTCAATTCTTGATTTCATTATGGCATTTTTGATATCATGATTGCAAAAAAACTTAAAGTGATTTCAAATATTTATAACGATAGCAAGAAATCATTTAAAATCGATAACCAACATTTTTTTAATTTCATCACTTTAAAATAGTGATTGCACCTGATTTTAACGTGATTTCAAATGATTGCAAGTATAAGTGGTTTCTCGTAAGTGATTTCATTCGTGACAAACCCCTCGATTTTGAAGTCATTCTAGATATATTATGTATCAGCATTGTATATAAATTTCTATAGTACAATCATGGAGCAGCGCCATCTAAAGAAACTTGTGAACCGCACATTTAGAGGTTCTTACATTTACTAAGTGTCTATTCTGTTACCCTAACAATAGTCGTCAACAAAACAAATTATCAATGTTTAATGTATTTTATTGGCTCTAAAATCCATATTTCCTTGACAAGAGTCGTAAACAAAACAAAAATCATGTATGTTTACGACTGTTGTTAGGGTAACAGAATAGACACCTAGTTAATACACGAACCTAAAAATGTGTTACTCACAAGTTTCTTAAGATGGCCAGGCGGTGATTATTCAGCATGAAAATACTATAGAAATTTATATACAATGGTATCAGCTTGCTCGTGGTCACTACTTCCAGTTTTCCCGTGCATCATCGTTCCCTTTGCAGTATTCTAAGTTTGATGCCGGCGGCACGGGGTTAGATGCCATAGTGTGTGCGAGATACGGTCTCCATGTGCTCAGCTATACCAGCGTTTTGGTGCCAAACTTCCGGGAGCAAATTCTTTTTAACGAAGAATTGTCGTAGCTTGCCAACAACCTTGGTCTGAGTAAATATATGTTCTTTTTGGTGAATTTGGATATCTAGAATGTTTTCAAATATCTCCCATCGATCGCAATGTGGTCAATCTGTTTGGTGGTTGATTGAACTGGAAAACCCCACATATCCTTATGAATCTTTGCTACTCGGATGTTTCTACTCACCGCAAAGTCAACCAGCGTAATCGAAAGCGTTGTCACGAAGTCTGTTTTCTTCAAAATTCCTGGCATGAAATGAATTTTTTCCTTACCAAGTCTGGCGGTGAATAATTCTCTACAATTTTTACGTCGTAACTACGACACTTGTGGTAGAATTCCTGTAGTAGCTCGTAGAAGCTTTCTTTATAGGTCCTTTTCGTCAGATAAAGTATTTTTCCAACATCTTCCCGTAGTTTTCTTCCCATTTCAATGAAAAAGGGTATATTCGAACTGTACCTGTCCTTGCGATTTGTTTAAAGTACCTACCGAAGTAGATATCGAAGTTTTCCAACACTCTTTGTATTTATGTATATTACTTCCTATCATCAAACCTCTAAAATAAAAGAACATAAAATATAGGTAATGAATTTTTAAGCGTTTTATTTAAATTCACATTAGTAAAATTCTTAAACATTCTCTAAGAAAACCACCCTTCAACAAAGAACCACAAACCTACATAAATACGTATGAATATGTAAGTCATTAGTGTTACCTAAATTAATTCTAATTTCCTAATACTGTGGTGAATCGCAGTAATTAGCTGTCATGCAGCTTTTCCAAACTCAATTAAAAACATTTGCACATGAATGTTCGACAAATGCACATCTCACTTAAGTACACCACTCGTACATGTGTATGTTGACTTTGGCTTGTAATCTTCTTATTAGCTAATAAATCCTTCTCTATATGTTTTCGCCTTGTGTCATCTCAACATAGAAACACGGTTATTGATTTATTCTAAGCCTTTAAGCAATTTAAAATAATAATTCAACAGGTAAATGTGAGCAACTCACACATAAAGGGTACAACGAGAAAGTGATAGAAACTTGATTATCGAATTAATTGAATTACAAAGTAACCAACCTACATATATCTTTTTTAACGCCCGCATAATTATTTTGCTACAAATAATTTCTTACAAAGTTATATATTTTCTTTTACATAATTAAATTATAAAGAGAAGATAAATGAAAAGCAAAAGAATATGGAAACTTTGGAAATGGAAAATGAGTAAAAGTTACTGGGGAAGTTTATGTTTGTTTACACAATCAATTGAATAATAATGTATAAATGTATGTTCCTATATACTGATTATTACTACGCACTAGCATCTATTAAGCTTTCGAATAAAGAAACAGTTTATAGTATGGTATTTTTTTTCTATTAAATAATTGGAGCCATTGCACCTGCTTTCCGACAATAATTGGCAATAAAATTAAAACCTCATTGGCGCTCTTAATTAGTGAAGGAATGTTAAGTTTCCTCTTCCATCACAATGGTTTGTGCTCATGAATGTCTAGACAGGCGTGCTTACATTTTTTGTTCAAGAAGTTTTTGCGTTTTTTTTTTTTTACAACAACAAAACCAATGAGACAAAAATGTAACAACACGCGAAAATGTTTAAGATTGGAGAAAGATAATAAATTGAATGACTTTTCAGCAATTTTGTGCTCTTTTGTATTTTTATAGTTAATAGAACTTAGGAGAAGGCAAAAGAAAAAAAAAATAGACGACGACGACGATGCAAAGTCAAGATAAAAAGATAACACACACTTATTTTTCGTCCAACAACAATTTATAATAAAAGTGTATTCCACTTAACGCTCTGTTGGTTTATGAGTGTGCGATGTACTTACATGCGATTATTATGTCATCGTCCACTCTCAAAAGAAGTAGGTGTTGCAGCTGGAATTAAATAGCAAACTTATTTTTACACTAAATAAAGGTAGCTAAGGAATTTATAGACACACAGTGTTGTGCAAAAAATATAGCCCAAAAGTTCGTTTTATTCATTCGTAAAATGTAAAAAAACTGTTTCGAGTGTGACTAAATTTAAAAGCTCGTTGAAATTCTGGAAGGTTAATGTAGTTTTTGATTAGTAATCCCGAAGAACTCCCCGATCCAGGATTCCAAGCAACATCAACAAAAATTGCGTTATTATATTATTAATTTGTAAACCTGGGCTTACAAATTAATTAAAAGAAAATTGCGGTGACGATATCCTTCAAACTATTATTTATTTTTTTTTTAATTTTCATAAAATTTTAACAAATTTAGTTAAAATATCAAATGCACAAACCCAAAAATTCTGAATAAAATTCTTTTGAGATTCAGCAACAGGAATCTACAAGTGCTTCTAGTTTTGGTTGTGAATCGAAATCCAAAAGAATTTTTCTCTTTTTTTAGGAGAACGAGTGCCAGGTGAATGTTTTTAAAAGCCTATTGAATGCTTACGGACGCATCTGGGCTACCAACCGAAAGTGACATAAGTTTGAATAGCTTTGTTCGTAAATTGTGAAAGAACTGATTAAAATGTCAAACAATTGGACAGCTGCTTCCGAACTACAATTTACATGGAACATCTTGACATATGTCGAATTCCTTAGATTTTTTCAGATTTGATCGGAAAAGTTGACTTTTTTCCTTCCCATGTTGAAACAACGAAGTTGTTTTTTTTTGTGATTGTATTGTTTATATTTTATAGACTTAATTCACAATTTTTACTGTATTAATAAAGAAATTAATTTTCAATAAATTGTTTTAAAATTATTTTATTTGGAAAATCCCTTTTAAAATAAACCAAATTACACAACTAAAAGGCTCGTCTGTCAGAAGGAATTGTGATGTATGTGTGCAAATACATGTGAATCTTGCTATCAAATCAATATTAAAGAAAAGTTGATTTGACGGGAAAAACTTCAACTTTTTCTTGTCCATGGATAATGATTTTCGGAGAAAAAGCAACTTTAGTCCGAAAAAAATCGACTTTTTATTTCCAAGGAATTCGACAATAGTTTGAGTTCATGAAAATTTTCGGAAACAAATCAATAACAGCAAAAATACAATTTCAATAAAGCACATAAAATGTTTCCAATTTAAAAACAATTAGAACCTCTTAAACTCCTACAAAATGATTTGTAACTTCTTAAGAAAACACCTAGGGTGATTAAAAGCGCTATTCAGAAACATTGAACACAGTGCAACTGAATAGGGGCTAAAAACGTGTCTATAAAACACTTCAGTACCTTCGTATTCAGAGCAACTCCAACCCAAAATCAGGTGCTAAATTCTGCAAGTATTATTGTCAAATTTATAATGTTTATCAGTAAATTGAGAGCTAAGATTAAAGATGAAAAACAGGTGGAGAAAAGAAGAATAAATGTTCTCATATCACTAATCTTTATACACTTCACGTGTTAAATTAAGTTCATCTCTGTATATTTCTTTCTACAGTTGATTAACTAAATTTTTGATAATAAACATAAATAAAATCAAGCTGAAGTAAAGCAAAAATAGTAAAATCTTTTTGAAAAGCTAACTTTGAAAGAAAGCAACAATTTTCACTAATGTCATATTCGAGTGGACGTTCGGAGGGCATTCCGAGTGAAAAAACCTTCCTAAATTGGTCGATTGGCTGTTCGGACTGTTGTTTGGGACTGCTAATTTGCCATCCTGAAATAAATTAGGAGTGTTGGGAGTGCTGTCACAATATAAAACCACATATATATTGTTTAAATCGATTATATTGTCAAAGCCATATGAAACAAAACGCGCAGTGTTTTGAAATATATATTGAAAAACACTTTTTTACTCGTTTTTTTAAATGTAAACAATCTTTGGTCAACTACCACATGCACAATTGAAAAACGGAGTGTTTTTAATGATCCATTGGATTCATATTTCCTTCCTCTTCGGAGTGAAACTACTCGAATATGACATAAACACGCATATTCTTACAAGCTATGACCTGATATAAAAGAAATCTATCTATCTATTTTTCGAACGGTCTAGATGTCTGCAGTTGTCCCTTCTCTATTAGGTATTGGGGTATTCAGGGTACAGGTAGGTTTTTTAAAGCATACAAAATATGATCTTTAGGTTAGCTGGACAATCTCACGAGTCAATCAAATATGTTGCTCCTTCCAGTTTGGAACAATTATTAATTTTCCAATTAGTGTTATTCAATAGTAAATGTCTGTACTTTACATCTCACTTAACATCAAAATGGAATCCAAAAGCTTTCAGGAATATCATTAGATAGGTAGTTTAGCCAAATTAGTAGGTATGTATCCGGCCAAATTAAAAAATGATATCTGAAACTGTGTTGATTTTAGATGAAGTACCAAAACAAGAATACAAATGTTTGTCTTTTTTTTTTAAATTTATTCCAAGAAAGGGGCACGGCTTAAGGTTGAAAGTTCATTTAATTATTATGCCCTTTACATGTTAAATTTAATAAAATCTTCTTTATGATTATCATATAATTTTTTCTAATTGAAATAAAATTCATTTGCTTTGGTTCTTACTAAATAATAATCTTTTATACATTTGACTTTCGATTGATAAGAAAACCTCTACCAGCAATAATCTATAAACATGTTTTCTTATCTTCTATTAGAAGTACTCATTGTACAGTTTTAAAACACACGTACACACTTAATAATTTTCTAAAAGCTTTTATTTCTCAATTTGTTTATTTACTCATATGATGTTAGCATAAAACGAATGATTAATTGCATTGACGTTGCAACAAACTCCGATAAGAACTACTGCTCAGTGCTAGTGATCATCATCATTATCATTACTTTTTAAGAAGATTATTTTTATGAAACGTACGTACAGCCTATCAAATGGAATTAGTCATTTGAATAGTTTGCAATATTTTCATTTCATATCTGCGAGAGTCTGGACTTTTGAAGTTCAAGGTTAAACTAGTTGTTTCAACTTTGAATTTGGTATTCAACATTAATTTCATAATAGAACGAACATCAGCGGACAAATTGATGCTTCGGACCTGTTAGCTTCTATTGGCTTAAACTACCGCGGAGGGTCTTACCACCTACGAAGATCTGAACTTTTGAATATTGAACTCCACAGAACTAATTATGGCATGCATGAGCCTCTCACACGGATGAGTAAGTTTTATAACTTGAATGAGAGCCTTATAGACTTTAATTTAAATAAAAATAATTTAAAAACTCTCTTTAGAACCAGTGCTCCACGATCATAATTGTTTCTGTGTTGTATTGTAATAATGTATTTATGTTGTATTTATGTGCATGTGTTTTTGTTTTTGTACCATTGTGCTTACTAACAACTAACACCTGCACTAAGTGATGAGCCAGTGGGACACATTATATGTGTTGGCAAATCTTTCTTTCATATGTTGATGCTTGCTTTAAGCTCCATTTGAAAATAGATCTGATAGTGTAAAAAAAAAAAAAAAAAACAAACAATGAGGGTTTTCCCGATTACTATTGAAGTTCAGTTAGGAAATTACTGGCAATTTATAAATGAAATAAATTGTCTGATAGTTTTATTAAAATGTAAGATTGCATTTAAATACCTCTGATGACAAAAATTTATCAAATAAAATTAGATTTCACTTGAGAATTAAAAATTCAAATCACTGGTTTTGATTACCGGGGACATGCGATAGACTAGATTTTTTTTTTTAATTAAGTAACAAAAATAGAAATTAAAAACCCGTATTCGATTCGCAGTTTGATCGATAGAACAATTTAGAGTGGCAGTATTAGAAAAAGCAAAAGTTAGAAGTACATATTAGAGAAAGGGTAATACCGGTTATAGAAGTATCGTTAACTTTTCCGTTACCAACTTAACCTCCTGTGAACAAAATAGTTGGGATTAAAAATAAAGAGAGCATTTTAAGCAGTAGTGCTTACAATAGACCAACTATCTGCATATAAATTGCCTCTCTAGGTAGGAGAAATGCTCAAGAGATTCGTTTATCAAAGTTCATCACAATGCTCAAGACAAACTTCTTGTTGATGACGACAAAAATGTTCACAGATTGCGACAGTATTGTGAGCGACTTTTAAATAAACAATTTCATTCTATTAGGCCCTCTAAGTTTTTCACCAAGGGGAAAGAAATCCAGATGACTCCCACAATCACAACTTATCAGTGGTGTTCAAATTTCTATAAAAGAAATGCCTATAATCAGAACACTGCCCTCCTAAGTGAAAAGGTCTTATCTCAAATTACAATTTTCGGCGAAGAATGCTGAGATATGACGAATTTCTTTAGGTTTTCGACATTCCTTTTTAGAAAAAACTTATTTAATTAATCAATATAGGTATACTATTTTCAAGTAACATACGTTTTTAAATTAAAGTTTATTATAATGTTTGTAAGTTTGAGACCAAACAAAAAAATTAAGAAATTGAGTTAAGATCTTTTCACTTTAGGAGGAGAGTACAATGAAAAATATTGTGAAAATCGTTAAGCAAGCGATTTTTTTTATGAAGAAGAAGAAGTGTTCACATTGGAGCACTTCTTAAATCAGCGTTTACACCTGATTATAAGTTAATGCTGTCAAATATGTAAAAAAGAGCGACTGGTCAAAATAAAAATGGTGTAATAGATACAAACATATCTGCTGTAAGCAATTGTGAGCAAAAGTTTTAAGCGATGACAAGGTACATAAGATCATAATATTTGGACTTTAATTCCTACTACCATTTAAGGTGGGTGTCGATTTGAGAGTAAGAGAGCTGCGAGCAGGTCTCGAGAGCAAACTCGCAAGTGGACACAGTCCCGAGAGTACCTCGCGTTATAACATTACTCGCGCAGACACCGTGTAACAGAGTAGAATAAATGCTTTTTTGCTGTTTGTTTTTTTCTCTGGCACCTCCAAAGGAAGTAGATCAATGCGGAGAAGCAGGTTTCAGTAGAGATCTCTAATATGGATCCGAAGGAAATAAGCGGATGAACTTGCTAGGCAGAGACCAGCCCTTCTCGTCTCTCAGGCTGGAGAAGTAGATTTTCTTCGGGATTTGTGAAAAACAGAATATTAAGTTATTTATTGGCCATCCTATGACAAAAACAGATAATTAATTAATAAATAGAAACAGAAAATACATGTTCAGGATCGTGCAATAAACTATACTGAAATAATAGTTTTTGTCGTAGCTGTAAAAACCATTAAGTGCAATAAACTATCAAGAACTATCTTTGTAACATCCGGGTTAGGTCTCGCCTGCTAGCATACGAAAGCTAATTTTTTCGATAACCTAATTATGATTTAACTCTTTTCTCAACATCACTAGTTGGATATAAAAGACCAAGCAAACTAGCTTACACACAATGTGAGCATATAGTTAAAGCTGCTGGCATAGACGAAAATCTATTAAATTAAACAATTTTGAACATACAACTAAAGCAACCGTTATGTCCACAAAATAAAACAAAGTCAAACGAGTTATGAATTTGCTAATTAGGAACAAGTCTTTCTAGAACCGTCATTTTACCTATTTTGTATCTTCAACCATTGCACCAAAATGTTGTCCTTTTTACTTGTGTTGCTATGTCTATTGCATCTAAAATGAAACTCATATTATTTTGATTATTTAACTTGAGATCATAACCTTGAAGAAAACTGCTTTCATCTGAATTTCTTAAGTATTGTAAACTAAACCAATAGTGACTGAATATGAATTATGGTTACCTACACAAAATTCAAATAAACAACAGCGGTAAACTATGAGTAAATTTCTCTATTAAAAAATACTAGAAAACAACTATAAATATACATACCTTACCTAAATAGAAGGGTACTTAGGTAGGTTTATGAAAACTTTATTATTAAATATGGGGTTTCCTTGGGTTATCCTTTAAAAATCACCTGTTAGAAGGTTATTTCCCATTTTTTTTTTTTTTTCAGAAACAGAGAATTCTTATGAACACAAAATTTTAACTACCTGTCAATTTCAATCGAATTCGAGTGTATGCAGAAAAATGAGTTCGGTTTGGTAATTCAAAGAGTAAAACCGGTTATTTTCCTGTTTGTTCTTCCATTTAAAGTTTGGACATTTTGTCATTGCATTTTGCAGTTTTACCTGTCTCTGATGTGGTAACCATATTGCTAGATAGTGGTGTACTGACACGCGTGTAGCAAACAAATTTTCATAACTATTCATTAATTTTCCTTTGATTTCTTGTGATGCAGATGCGCAACAAACCAAAAAAAACGTAAATCTGTTTTTGATGGTAAATTGTCTCAATACCAGCATTCTAGTTGATCCCTGGTAAAGAATTCCACATTATGTGTCGTACTGCAATATAAAAAAATATGATTTCTGTACCTGCGGGAAACTCAATGGTGGCATCTAGGGTGAACTCATGATCAGTACTATTATTAATGCGAAATTGTTTTATAAAAGAAGTGCAACAGATTTTATTTCGTTATTCTTCTTCTTTTTATTTTTTGACGATGTTTTAATCTTGAATGTGAGAAGAACTTTTCCCACATCATTGGTGACTTCAGAAAACTTCGGCAAGACTTATGATTTAGGTTTGTTACTTTAGGTTACTTCGGACAAGTTTTCAAGGGACAAGAAATAATTTTGTTATATATGTTAATAATTTTTGAATTTCTGTTCAGGATTCTAAGCCTTTTACTAGAAAAAATGATACATACACAAAAATTGCATTTGGAAAAACTCTTGATAATTAGATTTAACCTTTGCAGAAATGCATGGCCAGTTCCATGTTTCCGAATTCGATTTCTCTACTTATTTGGGGTAATCCTGTGAATAGTAAATAGCTGTTTTATTGCTTAAATAAACTAATGTCTGTATCTAAGTATCGTTTTAGTATAATCACGATACTGCTATGGGAATTCATTTATGGTGTTTCTTCGTATTCGTTACAATCTAGCTAGCTATCATTTTTTTTTATATATGTATGTTTCCGGTTTCTAAAAATTTGCCCCATTTGAGAAATTTATTTAGCTCATTCGTTTTAGCAAAATACAAATTGTTTCATTTGAGTATCTAAATAATGTAACACACTTTTGATAATTCTTTTGAGAATCTTATCTTATCTCAATTTTAACAATTTAAATCAGGAAAACAATTCTACGAAACGTGGGTATCACAACAATGTCCACCATTTTGCAATGTGAATACAATTAATTCAGAAAAACAACAAAAATATACATATTGAGTGTTTATTATTTGCTCCACAAAACACACTTAATCAAGGAATTCAAAAAAGTACAGGTAGGTAGGTACCTAGATGCAAACAGATACAAAAAACAATAATAAGGTCAACAGCACCACAAGCACGACACAATGAACTTTGTTACATTTATGATGAAATCCATAAAATTTGTCTGTGATATAATAACCCATTTCATTTGATTTGGTTCCAAATTGATTAAATTAATTATTATGGTATCAAGTACTCACCTAAATTTGGCACGGTAACAGTAACTTGATTATTTGATCCAATATCCACATCAGCTACTCTGTTAACATCCACACTTGCTGGCTTAAAATCATCTAAAAGAATTATAAAGTATCAATCAGATGAGTCCACCATTTTTGAAGAAAATTTGAAGAATTCCAAGAGATAAAGAGAAATCCGTATTGTTACGTTACTTTTTCAATCAGTAAGATAACTGATTTAAAAATAAAAGCCTCATAGACAAGAAGAAGATCTTAGGATCAGAAAGTTAAGCCAAAAGATGTAAAATGTCTTCATTACGATCCGAGGGATACGAGTTGTCTCAAGGCAGCCAAGAAAGAAAATGTATATAACTTTGTGTCCGAGAATGAAAAAATTGATTGAATTCTAGATCAATCAACAAGATGGGAATAAACTAATCATAAAGAAAAAAAATTTATAGAAACCTTAATTCTAACAAAATGATTTCGACAAATCTTGAGCAATTTTTAAAATAATTCAATGAACTCTTAAGGATTCAAGACAAGAAATGGAAATATTCAAGGTGGTTGCAGAACCACAATAGAATAGTGCTTAGTATTGGAACGAGAAAGATTATTCAAAAGCATATGTCACTAATCCAAGAATCAACTAAAAAATACATAAGGTTTAAGTCAATTCAAGGCGCCCATGGTGATGCAAGACCACTTAAATTGTTTATAATCCAAAGACTATTCAAGATTCAGGACCATTAAGTCATTAAACATTCTAAAGGTTCAATATAAGAACATGAATGGATCCTAACCATAGCTTGATGTAGGTAACGATTTTGTAGGATTTTCACACTTTAATCTCTTAGAACTCCCCTGCCTTTCTGAATCTGTTTAGCCTTCTCTTACATTTTATCGTATGAAATGCAGTCGTTGTATTTTTTGAGTTAAATGTGCAACCCAATTTCAATTCTCGAACTTCGCTTCCGATATTCAATCGATCGGCCAGTGTGGCCTTTGGTTTGGTCATCATCATCGTTGTCGTAGTCCCTGAATTGTAGCTGCTATTGTTATTTGAAGCTTGTGAATACTGATAATAGTTGGTATTATTGCCACCAGGTGTTGCACCTGATGATCCACCACTTGATGCCGTATTAGGCGCTACTGAGGACGACGACGAACCAGCCGAACCACGGTTTAAATATAAATTTCTAGACGTTGACGGATTCGTTGTTGCAGATTTGCGTGGAATTTTTGAAGAAAGCAGGGATTTCTGTGACAAAGATGTGGATTTCTGTATAGATCCGGCTCCTCGTTTGAGTAACTTATACAGGAATTGCTGTGGACTGCTGTTACTGCAATGTTGGCAGAAACAGATGGAATCACTGGGTTCAGTGGTTTTCTCTTGATTAAGTGTAACAAGGATTAAAGCTATCACCAGGATAACATAATCTCTATGGAGTCGTCGAAGGAAGTGCTTGGAGAATTTCGATTCTGGAAATAACGACGAAGATTTTAATTCACTAGTAGTAGCACTGCAAATAATTTTCACTTTGTTGCTGCGGTCGTTACTTCTGGTTTCTTTGCGGCCGTCCTTTGCCTCTTCTTCGTCTGTTGATTCGATAAGTGTTGTTGTAAGTGGGGTTGCTGCTGCTGATGTTGTTGTTGTTGCATGCAATGTTGACGCAGGCTGACAGCAGAAATAAAATTCACCTTCACCACCACCACCACTTGTACTACCAACACAACCAAAACCTAACATATGTTGTGAATATGTACAAGGGAGAGAATTTCGTTATTCCCCCTACCGTTACCCGTTACAACAACAACACTGCTGCATGTGCGCTTTTTTTTATTCACCACTTGTATGCGTGTATATTATAAAAGAACACAAGGGAAGGGGGACCAAAAAAAACTTTCACAAGACACAACCTAACCTCAAAAAAAAAAAAAGAAAAAAGTTAATTTTTAATTCCTTTTGAATTATTGCAGGAATTTCATAAATTTATTATATCACTCTTCATTCGTAGAGAAACACTGGAATTTATTTGCACATAAGTTTTTTTTTTCTCTGAACAAAAAAAATATTGCTCACTTTGATTTTTCTCACTTTGTGGGGAATTCTTTCTTTTTTCTGTGGTAAACAATAAATTTTGGCAAAATATTATTCGATATTTCACTGAGGAGAAAGGAAGAATAAAACACGAACGCGAGAGATATGGATGGAGATTTTTGATTTTTGATTCATTTCACAAATTCGTTTATAAATTTTTCGACCTGCGAACCGATTGATGTTTCTTTTTTTTTGATTTTTGCAAATTTGACGTTCGTGGTGAGATTTGTCAATGTCGTTGAGATTTCATCGTGACGTTAAAAAAAAACAAAGAAGAATGTCAAAAACCTTCGCATACAGTTAGAAAATTAAAGCTGTGTGAGTTTGTGTGAAAAAGAAGAAAAAAAAATCGTCGTAGACGTTTTCTTCTCTGAAATTATAAATTTACTTGCAACTTTTTTTTAAATTTTTCACTTCATTTTTTTAATCATAAAAATCACAGGAGTTGTTTTAATTTTATTATGTTGACGGATTTCCTTTTTATTAGCGGCGGCGGCGGTGGTTCTTTTGATGGGATTTTCTTTGTGTTTTGAATATTTGGGTTAATTTTTTGTAGCACGACGACGATTTGGGGCCATTGTTGGTTGGCTAGTTTTTTATTTCTTTTGAATTGGTCGACGACGACACACCACCAGACACACGGGGTTGACAGTTTATTACACGACGAAGAAGAAGAAACAAGAAACGATATTTCCACGGAACGAACTGTGTGTGGGGGAAAATAAATGTTTTACCTACCAGATTAACGGCTCAGCTACCACCTGAGAAAAATACTATGGTTTTTAGATGGAAGTAGCAACAGCTAGATTGTGCAGTTGCTAGATTCAGATGTTCAGTACCTGGAGAAAAAGGGATAGAAATTGTGTTTTTTTTTGGTTGGGTCAGGTTGGTGGGCTTGTTCGTTGAGTTTTCTGTTTAAATGAAATGTCAGAAGAAAGAGGAGTTTGCGAGAGCTTCTCAAAATGTGTTTTGCGCTGGATATAAAACTTTTTAACGATGTTATCGACACATTTGAAAATAATAATGCATAATTTGCACTAGGCCATAGAATAATAAATAAATAGAACATCAACTCAGGACGCTTCACTCACTTTTGCCTACAAACTTTCAAAACTGTAGAGATTTAACTCTGTATGCGTGCCCATGCATTTCAAATAGGATTGTCATTTCGCATTTTGCTGTTCACACGTATTCATGTATAGAAAAGCGAGTGTACAAATTTTTTTTCTGAGGGAGGAGACGGAGGATTACAAGTTGATGACCTATGCACTAGGCGTGTATTGTTGAACAAGATAAATATATTGTAGGTACTTGCATTGAGTTTACACACCTATTTCTTTATTTAAGAAAAACAAATATGTACTGTATGCAGAAGAATTTTGTTCGGTTCGGTTTGAGTGTTTTTCGTTGTTTTGCAGTTCGAAGTTTTTGACGTTTGTTTTCATTTTTCACAGATCGAAAATCGAATTCAACGTTAAGGTGTGATAAAATTCATCATTAATTTCAAAGTTTCACATATCGGGAATCGACCCTCATTCCTCCGTACCCTCCCAGAAGAATTTTAGTTTTCTTTATCAGTAAAAACGTGTTAGAATAGATGCTGTAATACATGTCCTTGCCCTTTATTTTACACTTTTATTGGGGAAATATGACCATTATGTACAAGATGGCACGAAGCATGTGTACAAACAGAAAGTATGTTCAAATTTCCCCGCATCTTTAGATCATTCGTTTGCAAATCTATTTTCGCTCCATTAAAAATCCTTAATCTAAAATTACTTTTGGTTGCATAATTTTGACTTTTCGTCCCGTAGATTTTTATTTCGTTTCAGTCATAATTCGTCTTTAAATTTAAAAATAGATTTGATAATGGTGGCTTAACATGTCTCTGCACATGCAAAGAAACAAAAGAACAAAGAGAGAAGATTCGCAATGGAAAACTTTGCTTGTTTGATAGAGAGAATAGACACAAGTGGAGAAAGATCTTCATAAATAAATTATGGGTAAAGATTAGAAATTATAGGTAGAGATGAACGCATGTTCATCTTTATTATGGGAACTTTGTTGTCATCCATAATTAACCAATTCATATTTACTGTAACACCAATCCATTTTTGAATATGCTTGAGGATATAGTGTAGTTTGAAACTTGTAGGTATTTTCATCACAATAATATCTTAATGCCCAGTTTAACAGTGAGTTTAAATTGTAGTTTAGCTAAACCTGAACGGTAGTTTAAACTTTTCGTTTAACTCGTTCGGTTTTAAATTAAACGAAAAATTAACCTCCACTCTGTGATTAACGATCACTGTGAAACCGGAAAATTAAAAAACAGAAGTGCAAACCAAAAATATAGTTTAAACCCTAAGTGAAACTGGGCATAAGAGAAATAAATAAATTTTCAATGGTCTCTCCTAATAATCAGATTTAATAACAGCTTAAATTTTCCAATAGCTCCAGTGATTGATGTAGTATAAAGTTTTATTGAGAGTTTTACTAGGAAAATCTTGCTCTAATAAGAGCAAGAAATTTTAAACAAAACGATCCAGTATAATATCGGCTAAAAGCTTGTGTTACAACGTTAACCTGCAGACATTGTATATACATTTCTATAGTATTTTCATGCTGAATAATCATCGCCTGGCCATCTTGAGAAACGTGTGATAAACACATTTTTAGGTTCGTGCATTTAATAGTTGTCTATTCTGTAACCCTGACAACAGTCGTAAACATATATTATTTTTGTTTTGTTTACGACTCTTGTCAAGGAAATATGGATTTTAGAGCCAATAAAATACATTATATATTATTAATTTGTTTCGTAGACGACTATTGTTAGGGTAACAGAATAGACACTAAGTAAATGTAAGAACCTCCAAATGTGTAGTTAACAACTTTCTTTAGATGGCGCTGCTCCATGGTTGTACCATTGTATATAAATTTCTATAGTACAACCATGGAGCAGCGCCATCTAAACAAAGTTGTTAACTTCAAATTTGGAGGTTCTTACATTTACTAAGTGTCTATTCTGTTACCCTAACAATAGTCGTCTACGAAACAAATTAATAATATATAATGTATTTTATTGGCTCTAAAATCCATATTTCCTTGACAAGAGTCGTAAACAAAACAAAAATAATATATGTTTACGACTGTTGTCAGGGTTACAAAATAGACAACTATTAAATGCACGAACCTAAAAATGTGTTTATCACACGTTTCTCAAGATGGCCAGGCGGTGATTATTCAGCATGAAAATACTATAGAAATGTATATACAATGGTTGTACTATAGAAATTTATATACAATGCTGCAGATATGAGAGAGCACACTATTGTGAATGATTTATCGCCAGTAAGAATTACTAGGGATAAAAGGAGAAGTAAAAATTATTCGCTCTCATGTAATTATTGTTTTTGTAGTGCAAGCAAATTTTACTCTACTTTATATAAAGTAAAATATTTTTTTTAATAAAACACGCCTATTATAGCTTTGAAGTAAATTTCATGTTTGCAGTGCATGAACATTTTACTTGACTTTATATAAAATAAAATAAATATTTCAATAAAACACGCCTAATGCTAAACTTCTACAATTGTTAAATTATTATTTTATATTACCTGCAAACATCAATGGGACCGTCGAAAGCCGTTTTTCATAAACTAAAATACATTTAAACAATTTTTGTTTAGGTCCCATAGCGTCTATTCACACGTATTAACAAATAGGAAAACAATATTTATGGGAAGCGCAAGCAACGGTACGAGTTGACTATGCTAATGCTTTTTTTTACCATAGAATATTAAATAAATAGAACATCATCTCAGGAGGCTCCACCCACTTTTGCCTACAAACTTTCAAAACTGCAGGGATTTAACTCTGTATGCGTGCCCGTGCATTTCAAATGGCACTGTCAAATTTGGCTAGACCATACATTCTTACAATTTTGCATTTAGCTGCTCACACGTATTCACGTATAGAAAAGCGCATGTAAAAATTTTTTTCTACGGGAGGAGATAGAGGAGTACAAGTTGATGACCTGTGGTTTTTACTCAAAAACAAAATATGCTTCAATTAAAAAAGAAAACCCTGAATGCTGTCAATAGTACACTTACTCTCAAACTGTATCAACAATTTAAGTAAATACACAAACCAAACGTTCAGAGAAGCAAGTAAACATTTATTCGTTATTTATTTGAAAATAAATTTAAATAAATTAGTGCTTTTGAAAAAATTAAGATAATTATTGAGTCTTTTTACAGTGGAGATTTTTTTATTTTAATAACTGCCATGTTCTCTGCATAGCAATGTCCTTCCGTTTAATTCTTCTCGTTTTTGTGTGATTCAAATTCATCAACTTCCGGTTCCTTTCGGTTAAAAGTTTTCTTGTTAGGTAGAGCAAACTACTTTTTTATTGGTTATTAAATTATTGTATTGACCAAATCCAGGTTTCATCAATAACGAAACACTTGCATATTTTCTGAACTAAAATATCATAAATCACTGAGATTTGCAAATCGTAAATTTTTACTGAAATGCCAAATTCTTTGGTGTGAATAAAAGTGGGAGTGTGCACTCGTACTACACAACACATTAAAGGAAAAAATAAACACTGTCATTTTGAAACCAATAAATTGTAAAATTGGTGTGTCAAACAAAATTGACATAAGAGGCGTTTTTCTTTTAAAGTTCGGAGCATATACAAATACATATACATATGTAGATCTGTGTTTCTTTTTTAGCTCCGAGCGCTCAGAACGCTTAACTTGTGTTTCTTTTTCCGATCAGAGCTTGCTCGGAGCACCTAGGGGGTCAGGATAAAATGATGGAATAGACCGAGCACGAAGTAGAGCGCGGCCAACTTCATGTAGTTTTCATAGTATTTGACAGGTTTTGAGTTGAGTGTGTTTTATAATAAATCAGAGCGCGCGGAGCCTTTATCTGTTTAGAGTTTACTCGAGAAGGTCAGGCTCTACTCCGCGCTCTGCTCAGAGCTTAAAAAAACGCCTTCGATCAATAGGCCTTTTTAACAGGCGGCTATATTCTCATATTTTCGTGTAGTTAACTCCTTTACTCTACAAGACTTCATATGAGCATTTATTCTAGAGGGGCCTGGTTTTGGACATTTCCGTAGATAAGGTAATGAGCTATATTTCAATGTACTTAAAATCATATAGATATAGACTATACAATTAAAGTTAGCATTTATCAATTTAGGAGCCTCAATTGGCCTTCCTTTCAATGAATGAAAAATGTTCTTATTAGATAGGTATACACCTATATTTGTTCGTCTTTTTTTTCTAGCAAAGCATTATTGTTGAAAGGAAAGGACACTTTCTAATAATAACCAACAAAATAAGTATCTATACCTTCCCAACAACAAAAAAAACCTATTGTAGTTAGATTGATAATTTCATGATAACAATCGCATATTCCTCCATTGTCAGCTCAATTTTAAGAATATTTTGTATCCTTTTTTTTCTTTTGATAGAAAAAGGAGGCAAGGGCTATTTATAGGATAATCAGGATTTTTTTTTATAAGTCTTGTCTACTAAAGAGATTTTCAACTGTCACTTACATTTCCTATGGCATTCATTCAAATATCATTAACGAAGGTGATTCAAATGAAAGTTTTTTTTTTCCTGTAGCATCAGTCTAGTTTTTTTTTTGCTTTTCTATTCAACAAAGAACTGCAAAAAGAAGGACACGTTTTAGCGTACCAGAGGAAAATGAATATAATTACTCTTGTGCTATAGGACGAACTATCATTTTACCTGTTAATTTAACAAATTTCAACAATTTAGTTGAAATAGATCCTGACAGGTAGCCGGGTCGACTACAACGAGAACGACGTTCCTGCACACGACCTAAATATCCTTCATAAGCTTCATCGTCTACAAATATAATTATTATCCTTCGCTACGGGAGTCTCTGTTCGGTGGTATTGCGCCACTCGTATACCTCAAAATAATGTACAACCCTCAAATTTAATATACGTCGGTGGATTATCTCATTAAAATTTATATACCCAAAATACACCATCAAAAAGAGCGAGCCTGTTGAACTAACGAATGGACAACACGAGTCGGGGGTTGGTTCGTTGGCCACCATCAGCATTCGTTCGTTGGGCCATATCCTTTAAGTATCAGTATTACACGAAAATTGCCGGTGTGAATGGCTTTCTACATCAGAGATCAGCATCAGACTCGACAAGGGATAACAATGTGGTTACTTTGGAAACCTGTGTTTACATATAATGTTTAAATGGATAATAGGTGGGCGGTCTTTTGTTGTGGGTTAATGTGAAGGTAGACAACAAGAACACACGCGCTATACAGGGTGAGTCATGAGCAATGCGACAAAATGCTAGGGCGTGTAGGTTGCGTTGAGACAATAAAAAAATCGTATGGGAGGGGGGGTCTATTCCCCTCCGTTTAGCCGGGAGGGGCAATTTTCGAAAAAACTGACTTAAAATGGGAAAAAAATTATTTAAAATCAACGGCTTCATTCACAATGCTGTGCGATACGTTTTTGGAAAGCCAATAACTTTTTCTTTCATTCTGTGTTTAAATAAATCTATTCTTAGAAACAGTTTTTGAAATATTAATTTTCAAAGTCAAAATTTTGAAAAAAAAAATTTAAAAAAAAATTTTTAATTCATTTTTTTCAAAATTTTACGTTATTAAGTGCTAATTTTAATTTCAAAATTTAATGCTGTTATTAATTTTAAGTCTAAATAAGAAAACCGGATGCAAAAATTTTATGTCGTTCTCAAGAAATTAAAAAAAAACCAAAACCACCTTTTTCTAAGAAAAACATTTATTTTTATTGTAACGAAGCAATTTATTTATTTATTTAGCATTAATCTTAGTTTTTTTACTTTTTTTTTAATTGGAGTTTTATGAGAACGTAATAAAATTAAATAGTATTGGAATAACCCTGGATTAATATTATTTTCATTGATAACTTCTGAAAACTGACCTGTCAATATTTTTGCCTTGGCCTGCCCGCAGCCCATGGGTTCTACCTGTTATGGGGACAATAGGAACAATAGGCGTTCCATTGGTTATAGCAGATACTTTAATCTACCAACAAGATGGTGCTCCAGCACACTACAGCTTACAGGTGAGAAACTGGCTGGGTGATCATTTTAGTGACCGTTGGATCGGAAGAAGGGGCCCCACGGAATGGCCGCCTAGGTCACCAGATTTAACTCCCCTAGATTTCTATGCATGGGGATTTATGAAGAATTATGTTTACGAAGTGGAAATAGTATCATTGAAACAACTGAAGGAACGAATTGAAGTCGCTGGAGTCAAATTGCAGGAAAATTTGTCAAGCATAAACTTATGTGAAGCCATTACAAGGAGATATAATCTATGCCTTCTAAACAATGGAGATCATATCGAGAATTTTTTATAAGTACTTCCAATAAAAAACATAGTAAAAATAAAAGGAATAAAAAAAACTAAAAAAACTAAGATTAATGCTTCTTAAATTGCTTCGTTACAATAAAAATAAATGTTTTTCTTAGAAAAAGGTGGTTTTGGTTTTTTTTTAATTTCTTGAGAACGACATAAAATTTTTGCATCCGGTTTTCTTATTTAGACTTAAAATTAATAACAGCATTGAATTTTGAAATTAAAATTAGCACTTAACTACGTAAAATTTTGAAAAAAATGAATTTGAAATTTTTTTTTCAATTTTTTTTTTCAAAATTTTGACTTTGAAAATTAATATTTCAAAAACTATTTCTTAGAATATGTTTATTTAAACACAGAATGAAAAAAAAAGTTATTGGCTTTTCAAAAACGTATCGCACAGCATTGTGAATGAAGCCGTTGATTTTAAATAATTTTTTTCCCATTTTAAGTCAGTTTTTTTGAAAATTGCCCCTCCCGGCTAAACGGAGGGGAATAGACCCCCCCCTCCCATACGATTTTTTTCTTGTCTCAACGCAACCTACACGCCCTAGCATTTTGTCGCATTGCTCATGACTCACCCTGTATATAGGATAATTCAATTATTTTCTGATAAATGAAATTATTCCCACGGCAATGATAATGATGATGAAATTTGAAACTTTATACATTATTTAACTGGTGAAGCATAAATAATAAGTATCTATTGTGTAATTCATAAAGGTTTTTACACCGAACAGTTCTGACAGGCCTTTTAAAACTGATATCGATAGCTATACATAATCAGAGCTTAGATTTTAGTCTTTCAATAGTTTGGTTTATTATTCTCAAATTAGAAGATGAAGAAGAAGTTCTGTAGACTGTTTGACTGCGAAATCGGTATATTATCATGTTAAACATTAGGGTTTCTTTGTCAAGCATATATATAGACTTGTGTGAAAAAAACATCAGAATATACGTAAATAAAACAACAACAACAACATAAGTCCATGTAAGACTAAGGTACGCCAGAACCCTACTGCGACAAGGCAAAAAATTGATTAGAAACAAAATCAAAATAGAAGAGGAGTCCATCAAGAAAACAGCAAACTGAAAGGAAATTCCAAAAATGAGAAAGGCCAAACTCCTACTTGCAAGTAGTTTCCATGGGAACTACAACCAAGAAAGATTTAAAGACTGCATCAACTTAAGTAGAAACAACATGAGAATTATCACAGTAGGTCTCCTCACAGGCCATAGTACACTATATGAAGACACCTGAGTATAATTGGAGTAGTTAACGGTCCATCATACAGATTCTGTAACGAACATGAAGAAACCCCAGATCACCTATTTGGAAAATGTGGGCACTACAACAAAAAAGAAGCACATATCTGGGCCTTTACAATATAGAAGAGAGAGAGAACTATCCTCATTTCATTACACGGTGTCTCCATGCACGAGCAAGATTTCATAGATTACCATCTGTCACTTTCCATAGAAATAAAGATTGCTAGAATGCTATAAAATGTATGGTGGGCATGTGATAGCTTACTATTTCATACTATTTCAGTCTAAATACAAAGAAAACATAAAAGTCAATATGAAAATATGAAAATGACAGCTGCTATGAACCGAGCAATATATTGCAAGACATTTTTCATAGAATACTATTTGCGGTCTCCATAGGCAATTTTAATAGAATGCTATCTTGCATTTTATGAAATCTAGATCGTGGAGACTCCGTGTTACAACAAATGAATAAAAAGCTTAAGATGTTAATAAAACTATTTTAATGATTTGAAACATAAAAATAGAAGTACGATATTAAAAGAAAGTAGATACCGAAAGAGTAAAAAAGGATATCAATTTTAAGTGATTTGAAACACAAAAGAAAACTTACAGCAATTTTGAATGATTTTCAACATAAAAAAAAACTTTAAATAAATAGACTTATAGCTCATTTTGCGATACGATAGGGTCTTCATGTCAAACCCCACTATTAATTCATTCATTTATTTAAGCTAGTCCACATAATTATCAGAACTTACATAACTTCCGATAAAAACTGTATTACCGTTACAACTTCCTGTATGTTATATGAAAACATCAAATTTTGTCGGTAATGATGTGGGCTAATCCCCTATGCCATTTTTTTCACAAGTCTATGTAAACTTGCAAAGAAACACGGCTATCATCGAGAAGTTATTGACGATGTTCACATTGGACGTACTCACTCAACGCATTTTGACGTCTATATGTTTTGTCCTATTCCCACTTTGTTGTTGGAAAGAGACGGGATTTTGCATCCGGATTTTTAGAATTTTTAAAATTTTCATGGATGCATTTTGACATTCGCTATTCTGACATTTGGAATTTTTTATTTTTTCGCCTTTTGCAATTAAGCATTATATTAAGCCTATAAAGAATATTGTAAACATCTAGGCTCATTTCACATATTTTGTTTCGTTTGGGTTCCGTGCATCCATTGTGTTCACACTACTTTGTGTCTGAACACGGCGGACTGGATGTACGTCAAAATGCGTCGGATGAGTACGTCCAATATGAACATCTTCATTGTTTATGAAATATTCCAAAACGATCTGAGCAACAGTTGCCAAAAAGGTCTCTGAGGTTACATCAAGAAAGTTGTCTATTTTCTTTATACATTTGACGCAGATAAGTTAACCAACGATAGATAATGGTGGTCACATTCGGTTTACTCAACCGATTTGTTCTGACGTTTATAAGATCTGTCTCTCTCCATCTTTTAAATGAGACATTTTTTGTTACTCTGCCATTTATATTTTTGTTTTATGTTTTTCGACCATTTGAACTTAAACCATTGTTTCACATAAGTTTTCACAAATTTGTTCAATTTTGACTGACATGTTTATTATCTTAATCACCACACGGAATTAAATTATTAGCATCAAGGGTAGTTTTATAATTTTTTGTTTTATGTTTTAGGAATTCTATGCGCTTTTAGAATAGTTTGAATCTGAAAAAAATGAAAAATGGACTTAGCTAATTCACATAATTATCAGAAATTAGCTACGTATGATAAAAACTGTATTACGGCACAACTACATACATAAACTTTATATGCGAACGTCAAATTTAGTTTGTAATGATTTGGGCTATTCCCCATCAATGTCGTTTGTTCGACAACTCTATATGGACCCTATAAAAAAAAATGGATATTGAAAAGGTGTAATCACAATTGAGATTTGTTCGGTCGATTGCGTTACGTAATACCAAGCATTGAAGTTGTCTATCTAATGTGGTTTTTCATTGGTCGGAAAAAGTGATTTTTTATTGACCTAGATATATGTATTTGTTTCCCATCTTTTTTAGATTTTCATTTCATTGGTCAAAAAATCAAATTTAGATTACGTCTTGATCAAAATGTCGAAATTTCGATTTGAAGTGAGATTTTTTTGATCTACTTTCAAATACACAACAATGTATGACACTGTCAACTTGTCAAGTTAGTGCGAACACAGTTTGTCTCCCTCTTGCTAGTTTATAAATGAACAAGCATAAAATGAAACACACAACTATAAAACACAAAAGTCTTTTTGCGTTTCATTCGGCAGCAAAAATATGAAATCTCAGAGCAATATCTGAAGTTTCCAATGAAAAACCACATAACATCGATGTACTATTGCTACATTTATGGGTTTGAGATTATGTGATGATGTTTGTATTGCCAATTTTCAAAGAGGAAATACAAATTATCCTATGGAATCCACTTGAATAATGTCATTTTGACGTTTGACCTATGATTTCTTTTTCACTGCAAACCAGAAAGTTGTTGGACAGTGATGAAAGGAATCTCTGACAATCAATTTGGACCAGTCTCGCACTTCACTGCTTAACCCCAAGTGTTTTCCAATTGGCACGAGTTGATGTTAGCTCTCGTCCAGATGCTGTCCACAATTATACACATTTTGGTCCAATTCTGCCAAACCTTACGTCATTTCAGTGTAATTAACGTCAAATTGACATTAAGTTGGGTAGAATTGGGCAGTTTTGGAAATTTCTAGAACTTAAATGTTGACAGTCTGTTGTGGCCATTTTGTTTAGGTGGCGTTGGCAAATATGTTGTTTATTACTCATGCAGCCCCTAAATCAACAAGTTACATGACGGAGCAGCAAGACCAAATCATTAAATTTTTTTTTTATCAATATGCTTTTTCATTTTAAGGTAGACGAGTTGGCTCTTCAAATTTTACATTCGAAGGTTTGGTAGACAAATTCGAGAATACCGGTTCCAAAAAGAATCCAAGCATAATTCACGCTGATGAAAAAAGATACCTATATGGGAAATGTGTGACACGAAATCTTAAAGATGAGAGATCAATATGCCTTGTATTTATTTGTATTCCCCACGTCTCAACTAATCCTTTAATATCGGTTAATAGTTCAACTAGACTGGAAGGTCCGTTCAATTTGCTGCAGAATCTGCTAAGGTTAGATCCACTTTGCAAAGACAAAAATATTTTCATTCTTGGAGACAACTGCACTGGCTTAAGATACCGAGACCGACAAAACTGAACACTACGAAACGGAGATATTAAAAAGTAAGAAAAATCTGTTAACGAAAGGCTCTTTGCAACTCCCTGACTTTTCACTATTCACACAAATCACTCGTTTACGACAGATTTTTTTTAACGGAAAAAACTTGTATTATCGACTTAATATCAACCAAATAATTTTGTAATATGGGCCTATTATATATCGGGCCTGATACAGGCTTAGTCCTTCACTGATCATTTCAGCCATATTTTCACACTTACCTTTTTTCTTTGTGATCAACTCAAATATTACTAATAAAACTATTTTTATTTCATTTTATAGACTTTTAATGATTTTTATTGATTTTTTTTATTTTAAATATTTTTGAAAATAATTTAATACCTTATTTTAATTAATTTTAATATTCTACTTTAATAAAATTATTATATTTTTACATTGCAAAGTTTGAAAGACACCGCTGCTGTATACATAGCGCATAATACCATTTAATTTCTAGACTGTTTCTATTCATATTAATATGTATCTCTTTATGAATAATATTTTCTTTTGTATTTACATTAATTTACATTAAAATCTCGATTTTGATTTAATTCTCATTTTATTTATGTAATTGATTTATTCATTAACGCATTATTGCTTTCAATTACTGTTTATTTTTTACAATAAATTAACTAGGTTTAAAAAAAAATATGCATTGATTCGGAATAAACATACTAAACATTTTTATTAATTTTAAATATTGCAAAACAAAATAAAATTAATTTAATTTTTTTTTAACAAATTAATAAATATTTCTTTAATATATTTACAAAAAAATATAATCTAAATATATGTATGCCTATGTAAATAAAAAACAAGAATTAAATTTAAAATCATAAGTGCTGATACTCGCTCATATCGTAAAGCGGCATCGAGCCCATCACACTGTGCAGATGCGAATACGCCACTGAAAGGGGCGCCATCTGATGACCCACCCCTGATTTTTGCGATGACAGTGACAGGCCACCACCGGCTGCAGCAGCAGCAGCCGCCGATAACGCTCCTCCACTGGACGCCACACCCACCAGAGATGCATTAAGATTGCTAATCGCTGACAGATTGTTATTCGAGTGACCACCACCACCGCTATGATGATGAGGATGATGATGATGGTGTTGTTGCTGTTGTTGCTGGTGGAGATCTGCCGAAGAACTTGTTGAACCACCACCACCTGTGGATCCCGTGGTCGTGTGATGACCATGACCATGATGGGCTGTCGTTGTGTGATGGTGGCTCGTTGGTGATAATTGTTGCTGCTGATGATGATTCGTTGTGTTGTGCTGTGAAGACTGTGCGGAGGATTGTGAGTGTTGTTGCAACATAGAATTGGGTCCTTCCATGTCTGAATCACTGGATGAGTCCAAATGCTGTTTGTCCGAAGTGCCACTGTAGAATAAAAAAAAATTACATGAATTTGGGTTGTTAGTTTTATAAAGCACGTATGTATATATATATTTATATTAAAGTGATATATATATGTATTGTTCCACCATACTAGTTTGTATTAATATCTTACGTCTTATAACTCAAGCTGTTGCCAAATCTAAACCAGCAAGTTAGATAGTGACAATTTGATATTTCTTTAATACATAGATACAAGAATTTTTTTTAGCGCGCTCAAATTAGGTTTACCATTCGTCCCTTTTTTGGAGGGACTATCCCAATTTTTTATCTCAAGATATATTTTGTCCCCCGAAACCAAAAATGAGAAAGGGGGACGCAAATGTCCCTCCTTTTTACAAATGTTTACTTTTTATCATCAAACCAACATTTCATACTACAAGCCTTCATTTTTATTTTATTTTTTAAGCCATCTTGGAAAAAAGCTGTGAATATTTTTTTTCGCTACTTAGCTCGTTTTGGGGTGTATTTCCTAGCTAAACCACAAGCGCAGCACGCCAAGCACCAACTATGTTGATAACACACAAACGTTCCAACATATTGGCCCAGCCAGTCGCCAACTACAGTTTTGAAGATACTCGCCCAACATATCCGATCGTGTGTTGGGCATTTAGTTCAGCTTTTAAGCGACTTTTACACGGTCAGTCATTTGACATCAATCTGCAATATAGTGTTTGTAAGAATAAGTCTGAATGCGCGCATTTGTTTGACGAAAAAGCAAAATCCTTTTGATTTTGCCTGAAGACTGATTATATGTGTAGATGACGTCCTCTGACTGACCGTGTAAAGGTCGCTTTAAAAGTACCATTACACGGTTAGTCAGACTACACATACATATAATCAGTCATCAGGCAAAATCAAAAGGGTTTTGATTTTACGTCAAACAAATGTACGCATACAGACTTATTTCTACAAACACTATATTACAGATTGATGTCAAATGGCTGACTGTGTAAAGGCCGCTTAAGCGAACAGAACCAATTCTACTTTTTGTCTATAAGTTCATTTCCTATATATAAGCCTTATTTGTCTCTCTTTAAAATACGCTCCATTTGTGACCGATCGAACTAAAATTTCTTTTGAAGGTAATAATCTAAAAAATAAAAGTTCCAATAAGTTGATTTAGAACCAATTTGACGAGTGATTTCTGAATTCTGACCCTCCTTACTTTTCTTTTGAACAAAAATAGAAATTTCAAAATATTTCCTTTACATAGGTTCTCAAACTGTTCACAATCACAACTACACACCTTATTTTCTGTTCCAATTCCAGTTTGAAGTTTATTCCCCCTGTGTAAACACAAAACAAGCTGTGTGTACACTTATGTGCTTATGTCTAGCTACTTATTCACACACATTGGCTCAACTTAAAAAAAACCTCCTGTGTTATACATAAACGCACTCGCTCGTGTTTGCCATGAAAAGGCAGTAAAAACAGCAGCAAATGAACGAACAAAAACACACTGAGAAGATGAAGTAGAAGCTATTACGACAGTGCTGCCCCTCGTTTGTGTATATGGAAAGTATCAAATTACCTTTCAAATATACTACACATACATTCAGTCCTATTTGACAGAAGTGACAGGCAGACGGTATCTGTCGTGGCGACTTTCAGTCCAGAGAGTGGAGAAAACTACTGCTAGTAGAGTTGGTATACCTATTGCCAAATGTTTTGCAGGAATTCGGTCATGTGTACGACAACGTATGAGTGTTGTAAGGGTGCAAGCAAAATACACTTCGTGAACAATTCTATCCATTAGCTGTTTAAAAAAAATGCGGAATTTCACTATCATGACACATCGGAGTATATACCAAGAGTAATATAATAATTTTGTGGCTTCCGCTTCCCTTAAAATATAAAAAAGGGTCAGGATAGATAATGAGGCGTGTTCATTTTGATTAATTTAATAAATCCTGTTTTCATTTGATTATATCCTTGCAGGTAATAGATGTAAATTGGCGAGTGATGAAAATCCCGTTGGGACTTTTAGAAATTCCATTATTGTAAATTCAACAACCATCATATCCGGTTGCGGTTCTCCGCACTTTTCATTTCCAGAAAAAAGGGGATGACTGATGATAATTCTCGAGAGGATTTCTACACTTTGGGGAATACATACAAAAATACAACAAGATGACATTTGAGACGATGATTTTAGTATAGAAAGTGTGCTGCTTTACACTGTGTTTTTGTTGCTCCTGTTGCTTGTTGGTGTCAATAAATTTTTATTTAAGTGCTTAAGATTAGATTTGGTAGAATATTCTAAGGATTATAGAGACATTATGAGATGATGTTTATTGCTTGTAGGCGAGCTGTTTCGATGTGAGGGTACTTTTGTTGTGACCTCTTGGGGATTCTTATGATATTGAGGTTGAATTGGTTTGAACAGTTGTTGCTCTTCACCAAGGCAGGATAAATTCATGACAAGACTTAATTTGTATGTTTATTTTGGGATACCCCAGCTAATAGAAAACATACGATCATTTATAAGGGTTAATGAGGAAGCGTTTTGAAAAATCCCTAATAGATATCGCATTCAGGGATAGGAAATTTGTTCACATTGTCATCTTAAGTGGCAGCAGCAAGTGACAGCCGTGATTTTATCAAATAATGGCGGTTAGAACTGACTGTCAACGTCGAATCACGAGTCACGTCGTCTTGCACGATAAATTAGAAATTATGACTGAAAAGAAATTTATGTTTTCGATGTTCAGTTAGTGTAAGTGCAATAAAAAACAATTAAGAAAAAAAAAACTCAAAAAATTAACTTGAGGGGACATAACGCACAGAGGCTAATTTTAGGTTCTGTGAAAAGTGAATCGAACACATTTAATACAAATTGCGAATTTGTTTCTCACTGATCTCTATATGTTATAGAAATCAGTTAAAGAGGAGCGCGGCCAACTTCAAGTGAATTTGACAGCAACTGCTTGTCAGTCGATTTTCGTTTTCAACATAATGAAGTGTTCAAGTGATGCGTGTTTCAATAAAAGATTGGAGGACTTGGAGTCTTGGGTTTTTATGTTTTGATTAAGAACAGAACTTTGCACAGAGTCCTGGCGCTTAGAGCACTTAACTATTTCTTCTGTCAAATTTCAGATCGTAAGTGTACATCATTCAGTAAGAATGCTCAGATCGTTTATCCTTAGCTCATAGAGCACACTTTGGTTCTGTTAAATATCTCTGAAGCTCTGCAGGCTATATATAAAGTAAAAGAGATACCTATACACAACTTTCCTTTTCACAAAACAAGCTCAACATTGAACTAAAAAGAAAAACTCCAATTTTAGCATATTGTTTTGTGATCTGCTCAAATTCAACCACAGTGGCAATAATATTCTCATCGGAACAATTTTTAGGCCTTTCGTTCCATTCTCTGTCAAGTGATTTTCCAATCTCTTCAAAGCTACAGGCAAAAGGCTCAACCATCATAAAAGTCGGAACAGTGCGTAGGTACGGGATCGTAAGAAAACATCCAAATACAAGCAAATTATATAATGCGCCATAATGTCGTATTGCTCAGTTTGGTTCAACGAGTTTTAGATAAAATTACCCAATTTATCAATAAATCGTTTTATTTCCCGACAGGAGTATATCTACATATTAATGATTAATGAATTAAACATTTTTAACAAATATAGTTGAGTTTATCATAGTTATTATATCATGTTCTTATAAACATGACGAAGCAATTCGTTAAGTTTTGACAGAAACTCATATGCTTGATCATGCCGATGTAATATGTGACGTGTTGGTGTATAGGACAGCCAGTAAACTTCCAAAATCTACGTTGCGTTCAGGTTCACTACGTGAAAAAATACTCATAATTATTCCGCGATCTTGAGAGGACATCGTTCCATTCTTGTTGACGTGAATTCCCCATTTCCTAACGTAAATTCTGCATTTCAAAACTGACAGTTGCCGCCATTTTTAAAAGTTATAGCATTTTTCCGACAAGGGTGTACATATATTTGGGTCAACATTGTTTATTTAACCAGCCATTTTTGACATAATATCTAAAATGCTTACTCATCTTTTCAACCGGAATAAGCACCTGGAAAAGTATCCAATCCGATGCTTTTAAAGGACAAATGACAATTATAATGCTGTGATTGATAATCTTTTTTCTAACTATAATAAACTTTTGCATTCCATGAGTCTGACATCTCTTGCTCCATATATCTTGCAAACTAACCTCTAACATCTTAACCACATAACAAGAGTATCAATCCATTGCCATCGACATAATATTTTTAAAATGTGGTCAGCGAAATGGTTCAAATAAAGACCCTCATCCTACATTCAAATCAGATAAATATCGTATTTGAATGACATTTTTGCGCGTCAAAGCGACCTTATAAAACAAACCAAGAACCTTCCACTTTACCACACAGAAGTAGGTAAGACATTGTACCTATATACGCTTCTTTTCACTTACTTCACAATAAATAATAATAAAATATTTTTATATTATTATTAACCACACAAATTTTTACTTGATGTCTGCACAGGGTGTTCCATTTATTTAATAATTAAAATAATAATAATAATCATGATGATGATGATGATGATGGTGGCAAAAAGATAAATAGTGTAAAGTAAACTCAGAGATACGACCACCACCGACGCGACGCGACGCCAACGGGGAACACGTCGCATTGTCGATGATGAAGATGGCCTCCGTAAAAACCGCACCGCAAAATTGTGGCCACATCAACAGCGCACTGAGCTGCTATTGCGCTACCACTATAATACAAAAACAACAAATTACAGCAGCAGCAGAAAAAGGCACAATGCAGTGTGGTGTGGTATATTCGTATATCTCTACCATTGCGCGTTGTTGGTCTCCCTGGACTGTGTCGGTAATATGATATTCGATACGCCATTAAAACTTGTAAAATTGAATGAAGCAGTCTTCTTTTCTGATATACGTTCGTATATAAGTACATATATATTTATTTATTACAATATATAGTGGCAAAAAGGCACACACATAATAATTTTTATGGTAAGGGTCCTATCATCATTATCACGGACGAGGTAGTAGCTTAAATCTTAAAACATAAAGTATCCAGCCCAGAGGATTGATGCTGACTATATTTAGTGGCTGGGCCAAGACTTCTCTCATATACATCGTTGAATATATTCATTGAATCGGAGATGGTGCACGTTTTTATTATGATTTTGTCAACAACAATAACTGGTGGTTTTTAGGTAGAACCTAAATTCAGAAGGTGGGATAAACCATAAGCTTTCCTTAAAGTTGCTCAAGCAGTTGAACTTTTATATTTACTGGATGTCTTTCAGAAAAGTTTATATTTTGGTATGAAAAAGTAAATTATAAATGCTGGTACAGATGCCAGAAAAAAAAATATTTTTACCAAACTAAATTTACGAAATGAGTGTTTGAATATATTTGATAACATCTATCTTGTGCAAATTCATTCGGTTACTGATTCTATCTCAAGAACAAGCAACACCTATTTGGTTGAAAGCACACTATCTCTGAACAATGTCTTATGCATGAAAATTTAAATAAAAAAAGAAGCATATAGTAACAATAATGTTAGATGCTTGGGAGGGCTTAGTCCTTCCGTTGGGCGCCATTTCTAAAAAAATAAAAAAATCGAAAGGAAGCTTCAATCCAATCATTTGAATAAAATGCAGATACTTATCGTAATAGTTATTACTAACGAGCAGTCACAAAAACAATAAATAATTCTGTACAACCAATCTTTGTGACCTTGGCATAGGTACCCGTAGAGAAACGATTTAATATTGTTGGCAATCTTCAAATAAGATTTTTAACATGATTGCAAAATATTTGTTGTCTTTGATCCGCTTTAGAGAAAGGAAATGGGTAAAATTGCTTTTGCAACTAGCAGAAGAAAATAAATAAATGTCAAGCTCTTTTAGGTAAGTGTTGCTGGACTGTTTTAAAACCTTAAAAAGAATAGTAAGATTTTATTTAGAAAATAAACCACTTGCTGATGAAAAGATTTTCTAAATAAAATTACTTTGTCGGTAAATGATCGTAGCTGGTTTATAATGGATGGCGCCTAACGCGGAGACTTACATACTTTTTCGTTAATCAAGTATGTTGTTTTAGTTTTTGGATACATTTTGAAATTAAAGCCCCGTTTTTCTCTGAAACATTTTTAAACTATAGCTAAGCTACATACTTATTCAAACGGTAGTTGTGTGCATTCAAGCGGGCTTAAATGTCCACAGGTTTTTCCAAAACCAACCTCTGACTACCAACTGCTACCTTAATCTGGGATCTGACTAACAACGAATCCCTTTGGAAGACTTTGGGGCAGCTAACGAAACATGGGGGCGGGGAGTGTTTCCACTAAGACACTTTCTCCTTTCATGAAGATGGCAGCGGAGGAATTTCCCAAATGGAATCAACGGTGGCGTCTACAGTTATACGGGCTACTACGACATATTCGAAGATCTGGCCTATAAGGAGCGGTTTATCCGTCATCCCGCTCTTGGAGCTATCTAAGAGTCTGATCCTCCAGGATAGGAATTGTGCATCGGGGTAACTTCACTACCACGGGAAAAATCTACGGTTCCGAATAAACAACAAGCCTCGGATACGAATGATTTAAATTTTGACCACCCCACCCAGCAAACAAAACAAGAACAAAGAATTTCGGATCTGTACGTGGAATGTGCTGTCGTTGTACAGACCACGTGCGAACAATTAGTGGAGACCTTGGATAGGCTAAAGGCTGATGTAATAGCTATTCAGGAAGTGCGATGAGATGGAGAAAGCGTAAGTAAAATGAGATCGTGTGAGGTATACCACGGACCGTGTTATAATGAGCAGGGTCGGCGGCTATTTGATGGATTCGGTTTTGTGATAAGGGTAAGATTCAGGCGAACGCCTGGTCACAATCCGAATCAAAGCCAAATTGAAGATCATCACGCTGATCTGTGTCCACGCCCCCACTCAAAGAAGGATGATACAGCCAAGGACGATTTCTACGACCTCCTTGAGAAAACTCTGACTTTGACTACTACTTGGTAGTATCTCGAGTATAAATGCGGATATCCATGGCGCCACAACGCCGAGATGATGCTGTGAGAAGGTTTGATATCGCGAAGCTAAGATCGCAAGAGAACGCAAAAACCTTTGCTGATAACGTTTCTATTAATCTCTCAACAAGTCCGCCACCAGCAGCAAGTACTGATGACCAGTAGAGACATTGTCAACAAGCCATCAGAAGTGCCACCTCTGATGTGCTGGGTTTCACTAAGCGCCCACAGCGAAACTTCTGGTTTGATGAAGAATGCCGGTTGGCCCATGCAGCGAAGAACGAGGCCTACCAGGCAATGCTGTAGACTAGAACCAGAGCTACTGGGGGAGCAGCCCGGGAGCTCTAAGAGCAAAAATTAAAGGTGGAACGCCGACTTCTCAGGAAGAAAAAGAGAGAACACGGGAAGCGAGCAGTCGAGTCTATCGAGGGTTGTACTGGCAAGAGTGATGTTAGAAAATTCTACCAAAGGGTAAAGAGATCTATCTGAGGTATTAAGGCCAGAACGGAAGTTTGCCGAGATGAGAAGGGGTGTATGATAGTAGATACACAATCAGTGCTGATTTTTCTAGACTGCTAAACCGCGAAGATAGTCAACATTCCGCTGCAAGGCGACTAATTCTATCTTATATGGGTGATGATGGATAACATTTTCGTCCACCCGACCTGAGTGAAGTGCAGCTAGGGATTGCCAAATTTAAATCAAATAAAGCTGCTGGTGCAGACGGCTTACCAGCTGAATTGTTTAAAGCTGCTCGAGATGTTTTGGTAGGGAGCTTGCACCAAGCACCGACTCATCTGTAAAATTTGCTCGGGAGAATGTATGTTCGATGAATGGAATATTTGGGTAGTGTGCCTCATCCACACAAAAGGAGACGCTCTGACATGCGCTAAGCAATTATACGAAAATCGCAAGTCAACAGCACTGGTACAATCTATAAAAAGTCCGTTGAACTACTCGCGTATGCAGATGACATAGACATAATCGGGAGAAATAAGCGAGCTGTGACTCGTACATTTGCCAGTATTGAATCGGAAGCCGCCAAAATGGGATTGGCTTTTAACGAAGACAAAACGAAATACATGCCGACTCTGGAAAAACGTAAAGGGCTCGGATGAAAAGTTACTTGGGTGCTTTGAGAGAAAGATTCTTCGAGTGATATTTGGTCCTACGTGTATCAAAGCAGTATGGTGAAGAAGTTTGAACGACGAGCTATACGGGCTATACAGCGATATTAACCTGGTCAAGAAGCTGAAAATACAGTGGCTATGATGGCTGGGTCACGTTGAGCGTATGGACACCAATGCCCCAGCCCGACGAGTCTTCGAGTCCAATCCGTATGGTGTACGCAGCATTGGAAGACCCCCCAATCACACAAGTGGAAAACGACCTCAGCCAACTTGCGGTGCGAAATTGGAAGCGGCTATTGCTATAAACATAGTTGGCTGGAGAGACTTGTTGGTTGCGGCCGAAGTCCATTTTGGACTGTGAGCGCCATCTAAAGTAAGCTACATCCTAAAATTTCTCTCATTTATTTTGAATTTTAACCGTTGTTTTCTCCAGGTCAACATCAATTGATGGTCCTGTTTTGAATCACTCGTCAGCTTTTTCACTTTTCAACCTGAGTACAGAAACCCAACAGAGTTGAATTCTCTTCGCAGGAACAATTTTCAAGCTTCGAATCGATTTGGATAGCAAAAATTTCTTTGACTAGATATCGCTTGATCAAAGAAAAGTTTTGGATATTTACTTTGTAGAGAAAAATACACCAACGAAAATGGCGGCCAAAGTGAGACATTTTATTATCCCCTCTGATCCGGAGCAAGATATAAAAGAAAATAAGCTGAATCTTGTATTTACGTGTATTTCGCTAAGAAAATCCCATCTGGATCAGATTAGAGGGGATAATAAAATGCAGCTACATATTTCTATTTTCTTATACCAATAAACTTAATTTGTTGGAAAGTCCGGTTGTTTATTAAAAATGTTAACCCTTTGTCGAAAAGTCGTTAAATAAGTTAACAACTAACCTGTTACACAACACCATCGTCCTAATTGACTTTTTTTATTTATAGGTACCTACCTACAAACATCATATCACTTTTCAAACTTCAAAAAGATAAGAGACAAATTCTGATTAAACAAAGTATCCCCTATAGTCTTACCCCTATTAGCCCATTCACGCTAAAAGTTTGTGCTTGACATTGCCAAGATAGGTACAACTCGTACCAAACAATGACACCTTTTTTTCGAAATACAACACAAGATGCGCAACAAACCATATACGAAGCCACATAATATTCAAGTGCTTCTCAATCTGCACTCGAAAACATGTGAAAGTCATTTCACCATAAAAAATTCACCACTACTAACACATAATGCCGGATGTACTACACCACACTAACAGAATGAAGAACAGAGACGAAGGGTTGAAGATGTGAACTTGGTTGCCACCGCCTTTTGTTTTATACAATATATCGGCGACGACGCAAAATAAACAGTTATAAAGGAAATGGCTATTTAAACATTCCTTTCAGCTAGGAATTGGATGTTGTTTGATGTACATACATTACTTATATAGCTATAAATTCTTAGAAAGGGAACATAGTAGTGCTTTCTTCGTCTTCTTTGCCAAACCCATTTTGACATTGCCCCCATCTGTCAAACGATCAACTTGCTTTGTGTATAGTTTAGCTATATTGTACATCACACTCAAGTTGGTTGTCGCAAAAGCTATATAATGCTATACGCTCTCTATCCCCAAGAAGCCTCCATAAAATACGGTTTATTTTTGCGCCACCACGACGAAGCACAAACACAACATAATATAGTGGTTCCCTTGCTCACATTCCCCCTGTTGGGTCGTTGTTTTGTGTCGTCATCGTCGTTGTAGCTACCTTCGTCGTCTTCGCTTTGCCATCGCTAGTCTTCGTCGTTGGTATGCATTAATACCCCATTATTATGGTATAGTGCGGAGAGAACCGAGAGAAGATATCAAATTTCAAGAAAATTGTTCTTTTTTGTTTATCTTTCGTTAGCTTAGTTTTGTAGTCTCTATCTATCTGAATACCCTTTGGGATAAATACCTCTTCAATAGAGAAGCTTGCAAACGGTTTTTTTTTTTTTTTTGCTTTGATTTGTTTTTTTTTTTTTTTTTTAATAATATTATTGCGCACGGCCTTAAACGCATTGACAGCTAGGCAGAGAGACACACACAGAAAGAATGAGGGCTTCTTGTATAGCCAAACTAAATAAAAGAACAGAAGTGTAATACTTCTCTATAGAAAAGATAAAGTTAAGGTGAATATTAATCTGTATAAATGTGTTCTGTTATGCAGTGAATAAAATTAAGATGAAAAGCCGAAGCAATGGTTCTTAGGAAAGATAGTTTAAATAGCTTCCTTTTCATCTAATGCAATGATTTTTTTAAGTATAGAATAGGGTGTTTTGATTTGAGTAATGGATAAAGATTTTAATGAAACTGATCTTATAGAATTCTTTTAATTTAATTTTTGAACCATAAATTTCAGGGTTTGCGTTGGGCGCCATTTCTTAACATTCAATAAAATTCTAGAGGCTATTAGATTACCACTAAAGCTGAAGAAACTTATTTTCAAACCCAAAAGTACATCATTCAAGCTTTGTTGGGTTTATGACTTGCGTTGGGCGCCATTTTCTTAATGGTATATGTATTAAACAATAATAACTTTGGAAGCTTATTCTTAGAACCGAAAGTACCTCATTCAAGCTTTGTTTATTTTATTTGCAAATGTTCTACTTAAAAAACATTGGATACATACTTGACATTGGTGAAAGTAAAGAACTTGTGCCAGCGCCACTTTTTTATGACAACAATTAACCGGATAAGCCTTATTTTCAAAACAAAACAAATGTTCTACGTTGGGTTAATTTTGTTTGCAAATGTTGTCCTTTTATAACATTAGTAATTAGAAAGTACAAGACTTGCGTTGGGCACCATTTATTGAGCTTAATTTTTGGTGCGAATGTTCCCACCTTATCCCAAGTCATTCCCAAAGAAGCCTCATGAAACTTATAAGTTTTTTAAAAGATTTTGGATCAACAACAAAGGAAATTTTTGTAACTGTCACCACTGCTCTTAAGTTATATAGGAGCAAGTTGTATAGAAAATGAAAATACGAATTGAACGATAGGAAATCAAAAAACTCTTGAACATCACAGGATTCTGTTGTTATTTCTTAAGATGAATTGAAAATTATAAATGTAGGAGCAGCTATTTCTAATTGCAAGATCTTCCTCGATCACAAAGTTCATAATAGTTAAACCTTGAGATGATCTTTCCAAGCGTCAAATGTCATCCTTCACTCAAAACTGTTTCTCTATAACTCCCCCAACCCCAGCTGGGAGCTCAGACCATAGACCTATTCTAAGAACCATCTGACGTACGGCAAACCATTAACCCCCTGTCGAATAGACAAGACAGGCTATTAAATGACAACTGAAATAACCAAAACAAAGGTCATCATTACAAAAAGCCTGGTGGTAAGCAAACTATACAGTCGTCATTGTCATACACCGTTTAATCCCATTATAAAACAGTCTTTTGTCCAAGCTGCCCATTCTGAATGCAATGCGCGTTTCCCACTACTATGGTGAACGGGCACGCGATCCCATTCCCGAGGAAACCCCGATAATTTGTCAAAAATGTTTATCTTCGAATTCCAATCAGTTGGTGATTTTGTCTTTTTATTTTAAATTGTGTTTGTTACGATGGAGTTAAAAGGGAGAAAAAAAAAGAGAAACATTTGTATCTGGAACTCTGTGTGCTAACACAACACACAGGTGGAAGATTCTCAGAGATCACATCTTAACGTTTTTGTTTAATCTGAAATCGGTCTCGGATCAGGCAATAAAATACCCGTATAACACGTACAAATGAGCCTTAGCCTGAGACACCCAACAAAATAAACTGATGTTGAAAATGAAATAAAACCTTGCCGAGGGCATGGGTAATAATTTGATGACGATGGTGTCTCTGCAAGTTGTAAATGTATATCCTTTTCTTGTGCCTTATACGATTGCCAATGAATTAAGCACACAATAAAAATGGAACAAATAAGGAGAATCCAATGATTAGTTAGTTTGACAATGCTGCTGGTGATACTTTAAATACGGGGACGCATTTCATAAGTTGAAAGGCCGTTGCAGCGGGTTCGTGTTACCACAAACAAAACAAAAGTTTTAGTGATTGCAAGTATCACTGCTCATAATCTTGGAACGTTATTGATGTTGAGTACGGGGTTTAAAAAATTAATAAACAATGCGCAAAAGGAACTATGATAATTGTCTTCTTTGGAGAACACGTTTATGAGTATTTTTTTTCAATTGTATGTCCTTCCAAACGAAAACTACATCCGTCAGTAAAACTTTTGACCACAATTTGAGTCATTATATACTTTATGAAAAACTATACCATTTAGAATTTCAATGATTATGTTGTTAATACTTTAAAAAACAAAATTCTCTCGGTGGTTTTAAAACAAATGCGGCCCTGATCTAAATGCGTAAAAGAAATCGACGATAATCCTTGTTTTGTGTGATTATATTTTCTTATCTCGTCATCATCATCTAAAAGGTGTTGATCATAAATTTTCATTTGATTATAGTTCTATGTTGTGTGCAAGCATCAACAACAGCCGAGTAAAATGCACATTTCATTATGTGAGGTGCAACCTGGCTTGGCCAAGTCCATAAGAGACGACTTCTGGCTGTTGAATTAGCCTGATGGTCCTGGTCCACCTGACAAGTATGGCTTTCAATGAACCTTTGTTTTTTATCGAAATTATCGAAAGTCAATTTAAATCTGAGAAAATGGGCATATAAAATAAAGAAGCAAAGGATGGAAATTGAAACTTGTATAAGCTAAAATAAACTGTTACGTTATTGCCAGGAAAAATTTGTGGATGCAGTGTTAAAGACGGGAGTTATTACCCTAATTTGAAATCGAAATTTATAACTGACACAGAGTAAGTATATAAATTGTTATGGAGTTGTTGCTTTTGTTTTTTTTTATGCCAAGGGTAATTAATAATTATCAACTTTGATACGACTTTAAGGGAGCTTGGGAGCATATTTATTTTTTTTGACAAGCATTTTATTTACCAACATATGCTTGGCATAAGAAATAGAAAATTTGCTCCGCAGAAAAAAAATTTAGTTCATTGACATTTTTATTGCATATCAACGAGAAATTCGTGAAATGAAAAAGCTATAAAATAACATCTTCAGACTTGTCACATAATATTTAATATCCAAACAATCCAAAAAGAAGTTAATTTTCAACATAAATTTTAATTAAATGTTCTTTATTCAGCCTTTGATGACTGCATCTTTTCTGTTCGTCAAATATTTTTGACAGTTTAGGTTTGACAGATTTGTACCAAAACAGTTTTGATGCTTTCGGAATATTAAGTGCGAACTGTTATGCGCGAAACAGAATTAAAATTAAATTAAATTAGATCGTTTTGGAAAGATTGGCAGCAGTTCACCAGCAACATCAAATTTAGGACTTTGGTCTTAAGACGCTGTTGGCCTTGCTTGTGCTGTTCTAATCTATTTTGAGCAATTGTAGTACATAGGTTCTAAAATAATGGCAGCCGATGTCACTGGTGGTGATGCTAAAACGTGATGAATAACTGAAATAATTAATGAACAATAAACATGGCTAATTGCTATCCGTCTAAATATTGTTTTTTCACTTTTTTCATTCATGTTAAAAATGGATGACTTATATTTATAAATTGGATAATTCAATGCAGATTGCAGACTCGTAGTTTTATTCAGCTTCAATTTTTCATTCCCATTTTATTCTCTATTTCGGATTGTGTTATTTCTGTCAAAGCGATTTAGAATAAAATTCTCCATGCTCAACGAAACTTAACGAAAGGCGCATATGTGTTCATTACACCGTGGCTCCACAAGAAATATTTATTGCCACCTTGAATTTATACTATATTTTAGAAATTTCAATTTAGTTTTTGTGTGGGCAAATCATTTCTTATCACTAATTTATAAGAATTATATTCTTGCTGTGTAGGCAATAAAAGTAACAATAAACTAAAACTGAAACTAAAGCTAGAACTAAAATTAGCACGAGTACAAGCTTGAGCTATACTGTCAAAATTGAAAGAACTGTTTCGTCATATGTTTATACAAACATTATAAACAAAACTGTATAATGACCATGACTATCAGTCAAAATAATTTGTGTTTAAAATGCTTAATTATTTATTGATTTGGTAATAAATTCGATAATTAAGTAAAAAACCACTCTGTTAGTGTCAAATTACGACAGCTGTCAAATTTACATAATATATATTCTATATTATAGAACAACAATTCAGAATTTATACTTCATATGCTTAACGAAATTTGTCAAAATTTGCATACCCATGAACTTATGTTCCATTTTTAGCAATAGCTCATTCTTGTTCCTGCGCATTGTAGTTGGACCTTTATAATTGGGCTCACGATTCCGTTCAATAAATCGACCGTTCAAATTATTCCAACTAAACGATTTGTATATTTAAATTTGTTAACATAATTTTCGTTCTTTTTTATTTTAGAACTTTCGATTATTTTGCTGTAAAATATGCAAAACACAATCCCAGACCATGTTTCTATCTTGTCAGCAGAATTCCACTCAACCAACACTCTCCGCCTGCCGGCCATATGACACACAAAACCAACTCCACACTCCACAGTCCTGAGTCCACACTCCAGAAAGACTCTAATGCGATTAATGTGACTTTTTTGGTAAAGTAACCTCTTCTCTGGAGTGGTAAACGCGGCTGGTGGTGCCTGGCTTGGCCCACAGCTCTGGACTTGGATTTTTGTTTTTCTTATTATGTCGGTCCTTGTGCGATTCTTGATGTTTGTATCTATACTGTTTTCTTTTAATTTGTTGCATCTCGATGTGGCACCAAACCAAAGACCAAAACCCAAGAGTGTACTCGCTTAGCGCGTATGCATATGATGCTTATTAGCGCGTTGATTATTGTTTTTCTTTGGTTTTTATTGCTTTTTTGTTTTGTTTTTATTTTTCCATCCGCATCCATGTTTGTGCTGAAGTTGAGATAGAGTCATGCTGCTGCTGTTGCCTCTGCTGTGACCACATTGAGTTTCGGGCTATTAAATCCAAAGATTCAGATACAAAATAACATCACAGAAGGATTTAAGATGCAGAAGAACGCGATAAGCTGGATTTTAATCGTCTTTAAGAAAGATAAATATTGAGAGTGAGGGTTTGAGAAGAGGGTATACCCGGAGTTTATTTTTTTTTATGATGAGTATTTAATTTTATAATCCTATAAACAATTGGATTATGGTGGTGTTGCATTTTATATCACACATTGTTGGGAACGATTCGGCTAATTGCGATGATGTGTCTTGATTGAGAGATTTTTTTATTGTTAAGGTCAATTGGGGGGCTTTTGGGTAGGTACGTAGCAGCATATACATATATGTTGGTGCGGGTAATTGAATATGTATGGTTTACCTAATGGCTTATCGATCGGAAAAACATTTAGTTTTCGATTTTGTAAAGACCCACTTTAAAACGATTTCTGGTGAATGAATGTCGTTATTTGTTTATAAGTGGTTCAAGTGGTTTCATGCTGTTTATGGATTGATAATGGGCTAATCTTGTTCATGTTAAATCTGGAAAATGTTCTTCGATGGAATATAAATTTGCATTTTATATTTTTAACAAAATGTAATTTTCCGTGATCGTGAACAATAAAGATATGAGTTGTGAAACATTTGTTCTTATTATTATTGGTTTCTTTTTAGTGGTATTAAATTTGATAAAAGATTATAACTAATTATTTCAATAAATTCGAAGAATTAATGCGGGATATTCCAAAATAGAAATAATTTATGTTTTTCACTTTTTTTGAAACAGAGGTTTGAAAATCAGGTCACAAAAATGAGGAATATAATCAAGCACCATTATATAAAGTTGTTCATATATTGACTCCCCCATGGCGTAGAAGCAAGCTTGGCAGACTTTCACGGCAGAAGTACTTCTTGCAAGAGGCAAAGACTATTGCTTCCACACAGCAGACTCTATACAAGAATATCATTTTGACGATTAAGTGAATCTCTTTTATTCGCTGGAATTGGTCAGAAAATTGTAGGATCCTTCAATAATTGTGGAATGAAGAACTTACAACGCACAAAGAAGGATTGGTTAGAAGAGGATACATGTTCCCAACTCGTCCATCATTAGATCAGATGATTCCAGAGGAATAATATCAATTACTATACATCTAGTTTGCAACTGAGCGTTTTCCCTCAACTACCGACTCGACGTTTTAGCCTTGATTTGAAATAAGGTAATGGAGGGTGTCAAGTTCCAGTATTGATATTGTGAATAGGCCTATTGTTTAAGTAGTTCTTATCGGAAGTGTGTTCATATTAAACTATCTGTCATCTATTTCCGGAATAACTAGCATCGCTAGACGTGTCAGCTATATACAAATGAAAAATAGATTTGTTTTGTTTGACATACACCATCAGTCATCATTCATCTGGACACCTTGCCATCTAAGCTTTACAGAGTTTATATTATTTTGTATAACACAATTTTAAAATTTGACAACTACTATATCAAATGAACTCAAGACTAATCGATTTCCTGTATTATGGATCCCTTTCTCGTAATGATCTTTTGTATTTAATCGAGCTGTCATTTGAGTCCATAAACGCAACACCCGCAACATTGTATCGATGTCGAATTTCTAATGTCAAGGGTTGTCAATAAATCTGTTGGGGAAATGAGTTAAAGGTTCAGCGTTGCCGCTGACTTTATAAATTACATTGACATTACATTACAACGAGATGATATTTGCATATCGACGATGTAACCATCATGCGACGGATCTCGTATACATAGATTTTTATATGCTGCAACCCTTTTATATTCTCCAACACTTCGTCAATTTGAAACTTGAAACGGTGCTGACTTCTAAAGGAGACTTGTGGAATAAAACCCCTTTTACGGTAGTTTTAAATTTCAAAACAAACAAACGTGTCACTGTGTGGTGATGGCAGTGATATGGCGTTAATTATTTACATTTATTTATTTATTTCGTCTGCATTTTGTATAATTCTTTAAATTTCTTTTCCTTTTTTTCTGTTCTGTTCCCAACTTCCATGTACATATACATTTAATTGTATGCAATTCTATACAAAGAACCTGTACCCAACACATGACTTAATCTAACTTCAGAAGAAGCATATAATACAAAAAATTCGAATGTAATGCGATATTTTTGGCAGTAATTTTGAAAAAGCACGCACCGAATGTAGTAGGTAGTACAGGTTATGTGGTATAAATTACACTTTTAATAATTTGAGGATATCAATGTTCGTTAGAGAAATTAATGACTTTTTATGCCAGATATACTTATATGAAAGCAACAATTCGCACACAGTTTAATCACATCAAAAATGTTATTGTTGGATAGCAATTACCTAGTTCAGTGTTAACGGCCTTACCGTTAACACTTGGACATGGACATTAGACTATGTTAATTTTAAACTTTTCTATTAAAACTCAAAGTAAAATTTGTGAATTAAATTCGAAAAACACTTTATTTGATTTTTCTGATCGGGAGAATTGAACCCGTAAGCATCTGGATTTTGCGAATCGCTCGTCTCGAAGAATCTGGAATACTACGTCACAACTGACAGAACAGGCGTCATCGGCTGACAACATCACTCGACTTGGCCACTCCAAACTTCTTTCTTCGGAATAACAATTAACAACACATACTATGGAAGCCTTGATAACTTATTGACGATGTTCACATTGGACTCACTCATGCGACGCATTTTGACGTACGTCCAATCCGCCATGTTGAGACACAAAGTAGTGTGAACACAAAGGATTTACGAAACCACACAAAACAAAAAAACAATAAAATATGTGAAATAAGCCTAGATGTTCACAATTTTCTATGTAGAAATAAACATTTAGAATAAAATATTCCGGGAAAATTAAATTAGAAATACCTTAAAAATGGGCAAAGTTGCAACAGAAGTTTTTTATATTGATTTTTAATCAAAATTACTGACAAAAGGCCAAATTCAGGAATTTAGTCAAAATCAGAAACATTGATGCACAATTCACTTAAACTTACTTCATTCTACTAAAACATCCCCCGATTTTATGGAGCCATTTTGAACGATTATAGCAAATGGACATCACCGATCAACACTCTATATGGCTCTCCAAAATCGAGTGATATCCCATGGGGCTCAAATAAATTTCAATGAATAGATGTTGAATAGGTCTACACGCTAACCTTCTTTTTTTTGAGGACTGGAAATAAAATAACGGGGTTTTAATCGGCGGCGTGAATAACTTTTTCTTAAAATTGACTTAAGGTAATAGGTCTTTTTAGGTAACAACGATATATCTCTTTCTCGTTCGCAGAGCAGTGTCAAAATCAGCAGTACGCGGATGACAGCTGAACATTTTTTTTCATTGTTGAAAAATTGATTGAAAACAAGAGTGGAAATATTAATATCGTGCGCGAAAATTGTTTATAGTGTATTATTAAACCTTTTAGTCACTTATATCTCAAATTTCACAGGAAAAAAGGGGTTATTTACAAAATTATTTTACAAGACTTCGAGTTTGACAGTTTGAAAAAAGCGCGATACATAATTTCAATCTGTCATCCGCGTAGGAGCTGTCATTTATTTTTTGACAATTTTGACTCCCTATAGGGAATTTTACCATCTTGTCAAAGCTCACACTATGCCGAAGACAGATTGAAATATGTATCGCGCTTTTTTCAAACTGTCAAACTCAAGATCTTGCAGAAATCAATTTGGAAATAATTTTTAAATGCGGTATTCTTTTTGTGTGAAATTTTCACAATTTTCGCGCACAAATCTTTAAAATTCCCGCTTTTGTTTTCAATCAATTTGTCAACAATGATAAAATAAAAATCAGCTGTTCGACATACTGCTGTTTTTGACAATTCTGTGAGAACGAGAAAGAGATATATCGTTGTTACCTAAAAAGCCCTATCGTTCAAATGGCTGTCTAAAATCAGGAAATCAGGGTGACGTCCGATTGGGCTAAAATAAATTTCAATAGATAGGTATTAAAAAACTTTTTGTTTGTTGACCCTAACGTGTTCATCAATTTTTCTAACTTTTTCCAAATTTCTTAAGTTGGCTTTCTGTCAGTAAGAAATGTCAATAAGAAACACATAAATGGAACACAAAACAACAAAGCGTAATAAAAATTACATTAACCTAGTAGTTATCGTTCATTCCGCCATATTAAAAAGCATTTTTTCGAGGTGTTCCCAATGGTCGGATTTTATCTGATTTTGATGGATATATTTTTCTGAAATGATAGCTTGTAATTTTTCTTACGTTTCTTATAGTAAATATATTTGTTAAATGCATCTTATATCAAGCGTGAAATTGGAATGGAAAATCTTACAAATGTAAATGGAAAATGGAAAATCTTACAAATCGTCATCCATTTTTCGCCATTCATGTTTCTAAGAACACAATAGAAAAATATTACTTAAAAAAGATTTGCCATGATATAGGATATACCTTAGCTATAACGTATTCCAAGTACCAAGTATAGATGTCTCCAGACATCTTATATTTTAAATTGTTTAATTAAATTTTAAGTTAAATTATATGTTAGAAAACCTATGTTTTCTACTGCATCACCATCACTTTGACTTATTATAGGCCGAATATATTTTGCACTTTACTAACTTGACAATCAAATGATATCCAATTTCAAAAACCCTACTTTACTTCCATCATATACCTATACAAACAAGAAAAGAAGTGATAATGATTGCATTTGTTTTATTTTATCTATTTTTCTCCGAAATCCTCCTTCTTTTTTGTCATCCTCAAAGTTAAAACCTCAACCATCACCAACAACAAAAATCCTACTTTCAAGCTATATAACGTTGTCGAACGTTCCGTTGTCATGGCTTTGAGCTTGTATGGTGTGGTGGCATAAATAATATTCGTTCCATTGTTTCTGAATGTGTATCTCGTGTGCACATTAGGGTATCTTAATTTCTTGGATATAATTTTTTTTTTGTTTTGTTGCCTTTATGCGGGGGGATCCATCAGCACAGAACCAAAAGTGTCATATTACCAAAAATTATTATTCTTCTCTTTGAGAATTTTCGCCATTGGCATTGGCTTGAGCTTCGTCTCCACATCTCCATCCCTTTCAAAAGGGAATACAAAAAAAAAACTTTATTTTTGTTTTATCAATGCGGGTGGTGAGCGGTAGTTGCTGGCCAACGAATATTAAAAACGAAAAATTATGGACTAAAATTATAAATAAAACACCTGAAGATAAAAAAGGAACTGGAATGAGTTCACTGGACCAAATTGTGGAAAAAAATGAAGAAGGTTCTTTTCAAGCTTGATCGGATTAGATTATTACACTTCCCTTCATTCTACTTTTGTTTTATGTCATTTATTTTTTTTATTCTTTTAAAACAAAAAAAAAAAAATTTTTTCTATGACGAAATTTAATATGGCGCCTGAGCTTATTTTACAAACAACATACGAATCCGTTATAAATTTGGTTTTATAATTTTTTTTATTAGCCTAAAATTTGTCTATTGAATTTTTGTCTGATGACTGATTGATTTTTATGACTTGTCGGTTGCTAACACAAGTTTTCGGTCAACTTGTTGGAATCATAAATTTGCTTGATTCATTAAAATTTTGTAGGTTTAGGCTTGAGTTTTATTAGACCACACTGAACGATGATTTTTTTGGTGAATTCAAATGGATTTAAGACGACAAGCATGCATATCATATTTCTGGAACAGTATATAGGAAATTGGTAGTTTGAAATGACATGCCTTATGATTATTGCTGACCGAATAAGTATAGCTTGTTAATTGAATCCTGTCACATTTGAGAATTCACCGTGGTGTATTTTAGGCTTTCAGAGGTGTGTATTGTTTTGGCAATCAGCGGTTCCTACAGTTTGACCGGAAAGTTTTTTTTAAAAAGGGCTCACGAGATGAGAAAATTATGTTGAAATAAATGTTTAAATAGTCCGGAAATTTTACTTTAAAAGTCGTGGTTAACAAACGAGATATACATATAACAAAAACTGTTTTTTGAAATGCTTAAATTTTCTAAAACGACAATGGAACCCAAAGGAGCACGAGCACAAAGGAAAACGAACACTTGACATCCCATCAGGTCTACCTGGTTCTAACTCAATTAGCATCTGGGGGTCATTTTCCGATCTGTGAAATTGTGAAATGATAAATTTTATCACGCCTTAACGTTAAATTCGATTCCCGATTTGTGAAAAAATGAAAACAAACTTCAAAAACTTTTCATAATGATAAATATCTTATCACCCAGATACACACATTGACAGCTGTTTACCATCATAACAAGTTCGAAAATCGCATTATCCGAGTTCATGAAGTGATAAAATAAAAAGTTTCTGTGAAAAGCGAAATGATAATTTTCTTATCATTTCACAGTTTCATACAGATCGGGAATTGTCGGATCAAAACTGCTTCTCAAAACACAAGCTGAATATGTGCACCACGCTGCTACCGAAAAAAGCTAAATAATTTTTAAAGGAGCTTAATGATCTGGATGGAGCCAATGGACTCTGCGGAACTACCATGTCAAAGTTACTTCAATGCTAAAGATCTCTTTAGCTAATCATCAGTCTGGTATTCTTTAGGCGGTCGAATTGACAACCGAACCGAATATTTGCACGTATGTATGTATTGTATATAACATATCTTAGACGAGCACACATTTCAAGAAGAAAATGTTTGATCTGACCATTTCCCTGTTGATGACAGCTCAGAAGAAGAAATTCGACGTTAGACGCATACCGGCATAACTCTGAAAGCTACGCTAATAACAAGGCCCATGATCTGATTGTCAGCAAAACTCTTCAAATCATCTTTTCATCGTCATATGAATGCTATATGTTACTTTAAGCGAGACTTTAAGCATTTAGTATATTCATCATTAGGAGCGAAATGTGTTATAGCGCTAGGCTAGGGTATGCGGACGATATAGACAGCATCGACCGTTCATTTCATTAGGCGTTTTTCTTTTTAAGCTGGGAGCAGTTCACTAAGCTGCCAAAAATAGATGTGTTTCTTTTTTAGCTCTGAGCGCTCAGAACGCTTGTGTTTCTTTTTTCGTTCAGAGCTTACTCCGCTCCGGATAAAATGATGGAGTAGACACGAAGTAGAGCGTGGACAACTTCATGTAGTTTTCATATTCTTTGACAGGTTGTGAGTTGATTTCTACTGATATGACAGTTAAGTGGTCAAGTGTGTTTTATATTAAATTAGATCGCTCGGAGTGAAATCTGCTAAAAGCTTACTCGACAAGCTCAGGTTCGACTCTGTGCTCTGCTCAGAGCTTAAAAAGAAAAACGCCTATTGTAGCTACATGAACGTAGTGGTCAAACAGGAAAAACAGGAAATGTTGGACTTATTTATTGCAAATTTTAAAAGAGCCCTTTAATCAAGGGATATTGGTTTTTTTTTAAAGTGTTCGATTGATATGTATGTTCTCCTTGCGTTTAAAATGCCGATACATTTAATAACTCAGCGTGCATGGATTCGGGAAAACAGCGTGCCCGTCGTGTCAAAGGCAGATAGGCAGATCGCCAGATACCCCACACGAATTGGGAGCCCGCTAAGTACCTATAAATAAATAAAGAAGGCTTTGGTCGTCCTCCTATAAACCGTTCTCTTTATTTAATATTGAAACAAACATTCTATCTTTTTTCCGGATGTAAATATACTTAAAAATCCACGTTTTAATTTCAAAATTAAACATGTAAAAATAAACAACAACATCCTTGTAAGAAAAAAGAAAAGGATTCACGAGACGGCATTCCTCTGACACATTGCGAGTTCATCAAGAGTCACTCAGTTTAGCATGTATACCCATAAACCCAGGATGTATGCTCAATGCAGCAGTCAGTCATCTGTATCCTCTTCAATTTTTGACTGCACCATCCAAACCATCAGCCACTTTTGTGAATTTTTCATGCTGGCTGACTAGGTATAAAAATGCCCTTCTGATATATTCTATACGCGCATCCTTCTGTTCCTAAATTAACCGCACTTATCAGTGGCTGATATCTAGACAATGTTTACTCAAGATACAGATGGGATAAATGTGCAACCGAAAACAAAGATAACAATCAAAGCCACATACTGTTCACATAATTAAATATTTGTTTCAAAATTTCATATTTATGAAACGGTCATCAAGTAAAGTCATGGCTCAAGGATTAATGCATTTATTATAAGTGCGAGTAAGGTTGTCTGTAATAATTCAAATAAATGAATGAATATCCACTTTTGTTTAAATTAAATATTTCACTTGTAGAGTAATTGATTTGTTGCTATTTTTGTGTTCACTTTAAAGAATTTTATTTTTGCCAAAAAAAAAAATATTCTTTTGCAAAACGTTTGTCCATGTGGAAGATACAAGACACCTTGACATCGATACAATATTCTTTTCATATTTTTAAATTTATTTCGATTTTCTTGCTATGATATATTTGATGTTCTTGCAAATATTTTCAAATACAAAAAATATTTTTATTTTTTGTATATGTATAAAAATGGGGAACAAAGAACTCGCACAGTTAGGAAATATTATTTTTTTTTTTAAACAATAAAATGATGTGTAGAAAATAATATGTAAATATGCACAGATTTTTTAAATTAAATAAAAACAAACTTACTCTTTGTGCTCAGCTGCACGGTCTCGTTGGCGTCGATTTTTAAACCAATTTGAAACCTGAAAATAATGAAAAGAGACAAGATAAGATAACATACAAAAAATAGTGAAAACCTAGATTTTAGATCATAGAATGATTTGACAAAGAAAATCTATACAGGGTGATTACGATGCGCAATCGTCAAGTTAGAAGATTTATAAAAAAGGTATTATAAAAAATCACGGCAACAATAAGGCTAATGCCATACACGCGCGTCTTTTTCTGCACGTTTATTTGTCCGCGCGTCATGAGAACTATATAAGGAAACCAATAAGATCATCTGTAGATTTTTATTGTTTTTTTTTTGTTCTCATGAAGCGCATACAAATGGACGCGCTGAAAAAGACGTTCGTCTGGCATTAGCCTATAAAAAATGTATTGCTGCCCATTTTTTAATGGTAAAATTAAAATGTTTGGAATGATTTTCTTCAAACGTGATATGTGAGGTATATGAGATATGATAACACAGGAGTTTTTAAGACCGATTTCTATACTTTATCATTTCCTATTTGTTTATTTTTTTTACATTATTAGTTCTTATTTCCCTATTTAACAATTTTACAGTCATACGGGAAATTCAAATTGTAAAACAAGAAACGAAACTAGCGAAGACGGTGTGCTAAGTATAACATTAGTTTATGTATTTTAGTATTAATACGCGGTGCTTATTTCGTGTCAATCTAAATCTATAAAACCCTGTCTTGCTTCATACTTAGATATACCTAAGTATACGTATATATAGGAAATTCCCTTATTGCATAGTTACAGTTTTTAATACAACTATGTTCCGACCCAGCTAGAAATTGCGCAATTTGAGACTTCAATTTCAAAGTTACGAAAAGTGTTCACACTTAAATTGAAATGATTTGGTTTGATAATTTTATTCAAAAGAATAAGAGAAAAAAATGTTTATCCCTTTCAGGCTTACAAAAAATATTTATTGCCATTTTGATTTCATGCAATATTTCAGTAATTTCAATTTATGTTTTGCGTTGGCAAATCATTTCTTGACCCCGAGCCTCCACCTGAAATGAATGATTGCATGAAATGTGTCATGTAGTCAATATTTCTTGTGGAGGCTCCTTATTTCTTGATTTCTTTTATTTTTAGACATACATTTCTCTATTTATTTCTTGTCATGGTAAAAGAAATAAATGGAGAAATAAATTTGACGTTTCATTATTTGGCAGCCATTTTCAACCAATTAGTTTATGTTTTTGTATTGTTTTGTTGTTATTGTGTGCAAAAATCGCATAAAATAATATAATTTAATGAAAAAAAAAAAAACAAAAATTACTGAAAATTGTTGAATCACATGAATTATGCGAATGGACTCCTTGCAGAAATTATCGTTTAGAATGAAATATCAAGAAATATTTCTGCCCACATAGTAAAAAAATATAAACCTCAGAAATAACCACTGACATAATATCTGAAATAAATATTTCTGATGGAGCCGCGGCCTGACGTAGATTTCGCAATCGTATATTATCACACAGGAGGGAAAGTGAAAGCAAATTCATAAATATATTATTCTGTACTAGAAGTCAAAATATTGCTGAGTTGATTGCAACAGAGATAGCAAGCATTTCATAAATATTTTATGAAATCAATGTCTGGTAATATCCAGACATTGATTTCATAAAATATTTTATTCCCAAAAATCTCTGGTCTCCATATAAAATTTTAATTGCTTGCGCGTATTTCATGCAATAAACATTGACAGTGGAGACCCGGGGTTATGTAAACCATGAATATAATTCGTTGAAATTTCGAGAAATTGGCAAATTTTGTTACTTCTGTTCATTGAATTCATCAGTTTTACTTGAGTGACATGAAATGAAACGTGATTTCAAGCAATTTCTATAGAATAGCGTTGAAATTGGGGTGTTTCTAATAATTTTAAACTTGTGTATTTGTATGGGAAATTGTGTAATTTCGTGCGTGATTTCGAAAGGGTAAGTTGGAACATAGTATAAGGTATTGTAATTTATACTATATGTTTCCACCTAACGAAATTGAGCAATTTCAGCAAATCTCGAAATTACACAATTTCCCATACAAATACACAATTTCGAAATCATCTCAAACTCCTCAAATCACGTTTCATTTCAGGTCATTCCAGTAAAACTGATGAAATAAATTACACGAGCAAAGCTAACAAAATGCAACAGTTCCTCGAAATGTCAAAAACTGACTGACTGACGCGGATATTGAATAGAAATAGTTTAAAAATATTTGACAAACGTCAAATAAGTGTACAAAAGTTTTGGATTTTTCATTTAATTATTTGGCACGTGGTTCTGTAGTGTTTTGACTATCGCTTTTGACTATTATAAAATTCTAGAGGTTGCGAAGTGAATCCAATTGTTTGAAAACAGGTTTAAATTCGACGACTCAGTTAAACTAATCACCTGATATAAAACATAAAAAGTGATTTTGATTTATCGTTATTCAAGTACCTATCAACTTAAAACTTTTCACCACCAACAGCAGGTCATTTTTTTATAATATAGTCGATCATTCTTTTATTTCACACTATTGTTTTCTGATCATGTAAACGCTTTAATTTTATTCAATCAATAAACTCACCTGTGTCGTTGTCAGTCCAGTAGCCTCTGCTAGTTCACGTTTCTCTCGTGGTGATGGATAAGGATTATGGGCATACCATTCTCGTAGAACCGATCTTGATTTTTCCTAGAAGAAAACAAAAAAGATACAAAAATTCAATAGAAAATACATTCCAAAAGAGACATAGAATATATTTTATCATTTTTATCATTAAATTCATGTCACTACAACATCACATTCACTGTCTGGCCACCCAAAAAAAAAAAAAAAAGTATCATATTACCGATTCCCCAATTTATTTAAATTCATATAAACCCAGACAACACCATGGATCTCTGAACATTAAATTAAACACACACATCGTATCTCATTAACAAAATGTTACACTGTTTACAGTGAGTGTGTTCAATTAAAAAAAATTGACAACAAAAATGGATAAAAAATAAAACAACAATCATGTGGATTAACAAGCATTAAAATGTGACTATAAACTGTCATCAAATAACATAAACATTATATAAGAAAGAAGGAACAAAACAATGAACATTCAAAAATGTGGAGAACACATGACACTATAAAAAAAAACCGGAAACTTAATTTAAATCTTGTGATTGAATGAACGTGCTTATGACGATCGGTCTTAACATATTATTTCTCTTTGGAGCATTTATTAAAACAGACTAACAAACTTTTGCAAGCGAAGCTATTGTTGAGGTCACTTTTGACATGTCACGATGAATGTACATATTACGAAATGGGTGAGTTAAAATAAAATGCAAAAAGAATACACTCGTAAATCTCAAACAATCATTGAATGGTCATTAATCCTGGATTAATTGCAACCTGAACGTTGGAGTTGTTCTTCGTTATCCATGATGGTGTTTATTGGTGTTCCATTCCACGAATAAAATGTCAATGCACCTGTGATGACGTTTTTTGAATCACAGTTGGAGTTAAATATGTGTTTACAAAACATGTTAAAGTATTTTCAAGAACCTGTATGTAGTTAAGCTATAAGATATCATGATTTTTTGTTGCAATAAATGACAGAAATAAGAAAATACATTTCATAGGTGGCATACATTATATTGTAACGTGTTACACAAATAATTAAAGGGTGCTGAATATTTTCATCTCTTGAGGTAAACGCCATCTACCTGTTCGGTACATCTACTAAATCTCTACACCTACTACATTACCTACTCTACACTGTACTACATTGCCTACTCGATATTGTTCTAACAAGTTCAAGAACCTTCCATGAGCCAAGCATTTCTGTATAAAAGAGGAAGCGGATGCGGACCGACATTCAGTTTGAATTTGAAATCAGTTGTGTACAAGTCGGTAATTTGAAAGTGATAAAGTGTGAATTTAAAATAAAGAAAGTAAAAAGGAAATAAAGAATGTTTTGAAATATTAAGTGGAATTAAAAGTAAAAAGACGTAAAGTGAGTTGTATTAAAACGGAAATAAGTTTTATTTAATAAAACGAACCTAGATAAAACCTAACATTGGTGTCAGAAGTATAATTAAATAAAACTTTAGTGAAAAGTGATTGTGTTGAAAGCAAAAAAAAAAAAAAAAAAAAATATGGGTAAGCTTCTGAAGGATTTAAACGCTGTTGAACTAAAAACAGAACTAAACAAACGGGGTCTTTCTACTACTGGAACGAAAAATGACCTCATTATTCGTCTGCAAGAAGCCATGAGACGACACGGTGAAAATCCAGACACATCCGTCTTGGAAATAGAAATGGCAGAAGAACAAGTAAGTACCAACACAGACTTGCCCAATATGTTGGCTCTTCTTCTCGAACGTTTCGAAGATCAAAGAAATGAACAAACGAAACTTCTCGAACGTTTCGAAGATCAAAGAAATGAGCAAAAGAATGTTTTCGAAGAACTTAGAAACAGCATTCTTGATGAACAAAAGAACCTCTTCGAAGATAAGCTCACTGCTTTGCAAAACAAGTTCGTTGCTGCTGACGAAAGATTTGAAGCCGTCGAAAAACAACTCATAACAGTTGAGACTAAGATTGACGGGAAGTTCGAGAATTTAGAAGGAAAATTCGAGCAAAAATTTGAAAATATTGCTAAAGAATTGGACAAGGTAAGAAAACTGAAGGTACGAGAAAATTCTAGTGACTATTTAAAGAGAAAAGAAATGCATCCGCCAACTTTTGATGGACAAACTTCTTGGTCAATCTATAAAAGACAATTCGAAGCAGCAGCGATGACAAACGGCTGGGACGATGAAGACAAGTTCGTTGCACTTACACTGGCTCTTAGAGGACCTGCTGCTGAGTTACTGCAAACAATACCAGCAGAGATGCATGGCAACTTTAGTGCACTTTCACAAGCCATTGAAAAACGCTTTGGAGATGGCCATATGCAAGAAGTCTTTAGAGTTCAACTAAACACCAGAGTTCAGAAACGGGGTGAAACTCTTCAGCAGCTTCAAGCAGACATCGAACGACTAGCTCACTTGGCATATCCAACTGCGGGCGAAGAAATCATAAACCAGTTCGCCGCAGAAGCCTTTGTTCGTGCCTTGTCTGACATTAATCTCCAGAGAGCAGTACGGACAGCTGGAAAACGAACACTTCCAGAAGCATTAGCTTTCGCCTTGACTATGGAAGCAGCTGAACAGGCTTCACTAGGAGTACATCGGGTAAGAGAAGTTGCAATAGAAGAATGCTCTTGCCAAAGAATGGCATTCCAGAACAACCGTCGAGATGGACAAATCCGATGCTGGAATTGCAACAAGACTGGAAATTTCCAGCGGCAGTGCCGAATGCCACCAAGAAGAAGCGCATGTCAACATTGCGGAAGCAGAAATAATACATCAGATGACTACAAACAAGACCAACGCCCAACCTCGTCAAGTTTCCCAGCAGGGAAACGAGTAAGAACCAACTTCGAGGGGCAGAAGCTGGTTTCTGGTATCTATGGCCCCAGAAACATCATCCAAGTCTCGCAGACTAAACGAAACAATAAAAGTCTAACTGTGTAAGCAGCTATTAACAACAAGCAATACGTGGTTACCATCGACACCGGTGCCACCGCTTCCATTGTACGAAGAGACTTGGTCAAGATGGCATGGCTAAACAACACCAACAGCTATTGTCTGAAGACTGCAACAGGAGAAGCAGCAAGAGTGTACGGAGAAGTCCGTCTTCGGATCCGCTTGGCAGAACTAGAGTTTGAACATCCATTTCTAGTGGCAGATATATGCGATGAGTGCATTATTGGAATCGACTTTATGAAAAAGCATGAAATAATTCTCGACATTGGTAACCAAGTTCTTAAATACCGAAATATAGAGATTCCAATGGTTTATGGCAATAATCAAAACTCATCATCGATAAGAGCAATCATCAAAGAAGATATGTGCCTACCTCCTTCGTCAGAAGTCTTTGTTTGGACAAACATCAAAGATGATTCTGGAAGCCATCGATACCTCATGGTGGAACCAGACTCTGAGCATTGCTCCCAAAATTACATCGTGGGAAAGACGCTGGTGGCACCTCAAAATAACATGGTGCCCATACGAATACTAAACATCAAACCATATGAGATCAAGCTTAGAAAAGGAGAAGTTGTCGGTAAATGTGACCCTGTAGCGGCAATAACAAAGATAACCGAAGAACATACCGAAAAATCAGTGAATCCAGATAAAGTCATTGCTTTGAAGAGAAAAATGTTTAACTGCTGTAATCTCGATCAACAACAGCTAAGAGTTGCTGGAAACCTTCTACAAGAGTTCGCTGATGTTTTCGCTTCACAGGACGGGCAATATGGACGAACACAACTTGTACAGCATCGAATCGATACTGGTGATGCAAGGCCGATCCGTCAACCAGCAAGGCGCCTACCTTTAGCCAAACAAGACGAAGTTACTAAAATGATATCGACAATGCAGACAGATGGTTTAATCGAGAATTCAAAAAGTCCTTGGGCATCACCAGTCGTACTAGTCAAAAAGAAGGACGGAAGTACTCGATTCTGTGTGGACTACCGAAGGTTGAACGATGTCACCAAGAAGGACAGTTATCCTCTGCCTAGGATAAGCGATACTCTGGATGCGATGGCTGGAGCTCAATGGTTTTCAACATTGGACCTGAAGAGTGGATACTGGCAGGTTGAAATTCACCCAGAAGATCGGGAGAAAACTGCATTCTCGACAGGTAACGGTTTATGGCAGTTCAAAGTAATGCCTTTTGGCCTGTGTAACGCTCCTGCAACATTCGAGCGTTTAATGGAATGCGTACTACAAGGCCTTACTTGGAAAGCCTGTCTAGTCTATTTGGATGATGTCATCGTGTTTGGGAAAACATTTGACGAGCATTGTGAAAACTTAAAAGGGGTATTCCAGAGATTGCGAAATGCTCATCTCAAGCTCAATCCAGAAAAATGTACGCTGTTCAAGTCTGAAGTGAAGTATTTAGGGCATATCATCTCGTCTCAAGGAGTAAGAACTGATCCCGAGAAAGTGGAAGCTGTGAAGAACTGGCCAAATCCACAAGACAAGCATCAACTTAGAAGTTTTCTTGGGCTAGCTACATATTACCGACGATTTGTGAAGGATTTTGCAGGAATCGCCAAAAGCTTGCACCAACTCACAGAAAAAGGAAAACAATTCAAGTGGTCAAATGAGTGTGAGAAAAGCTTTAAGGAACTTAAAAGACGCTTGTGTGATGCTCCAGTGTTAACCTATCCAACTCCTGGAAAACAATTTATAATCGATGCAGATGCAAGCAATGTCGGAATAGGAGCCGTTCTCTCCCAGGTTCATGACGGTCAAGAAAAAGTTGTAGCATACTTCAGCAAGGTGCTCTCAAAGACAGAGAGAAATTACTGCGTAACCAGAAGAGAACTTCTTGCTTTGGTTTTAGCCACAAAACACTTTCATAAATACATCTATGGACAGAGGTTCCTTTTACGGACGGACCATGGAGCGCTAAGATGGCTTTTGAATTTTAAAAATCCAGAAGGTCAAGTAGCCAGGTGGATTGAGAGACTTCAGACATATGACTATGAAATCCAACATCGAAAAGGTAAACTACACTCGAATGCAGATGCCCTATCTCGTCGACCATGTAACCAAGACTGCAAGCATTGCACTCGACAGGAAGAAAAGGAATCTATTGCCATACAACGAACAAGAGTTGAACCCATCGGCGGCTGGAGTAATGAGGAAATCAGGAATGCGCAGCAAGAAGATTTGGACATCGAACCCATTCTTGCATGGAAAGAACATGAAGAGAAACCAGAATGGGGAGACATTTCTGATAGAAGTCCTACCCTCAAAGCCTATTGGGCACAATGGAATTCCCTTCATGTGCAGGAAGGTTTGCTCAAACGAAGATGGGAATCCTCAGATGGCAAAACCTATGTGATGCAGCTTGTTGTACCCCGGACAAAGGTTAATGACATTCTACGTGAGATGCATGGTGGATCTTCTGGAGGCCATTTGGGTATAAACAAAACTCTGGAGAAAATTCGAGAACGTTTCTACTGGCTGCATGCAAAAGATGATGTAGAAAAATGGTGCAAAAAATGCGTCACTTGTGCAGCCACCAAGGGACCAGGCAGAAAACTACAGAGTAAGATGCAACAGTACAACGTTGGAGCACCTTTTGAAAGAATTGCCATCGATATTGCAGGCCCATTTCCTGAGTCTAACAGTGGAAACCGATTCATTCTTGTTGTCATGGATTACTTCAGCAAGTGGCCTGAGGCGTTTGCCATTCCAAACCAAGAAGCGAAGACAGTTGTGGATCAGATTGTGTACAATTGGGTCAGCAGGTTCGGTGTTCCTATGGAGCTCCATTCTGACCAAGGAAGAAACTTCGAATCCAAAATCTTTCAAGAGGTCTGTTCGCTCCTTGGCATCAAGAAGACGAGAACAACACCACTTCATCCGCAGTCTGACGGAATGGTTGAACGTTTCAACAGGACTCTCAAAGAACACCTTTCCAAAGTAGTAGGTGACTTCCAACGAGACTGGGACCAACATATTCCTCTATTTTTAATGGCATACCGAAATGCGGTGCACAGCACAACTGGTCACACTCCATCAGAGATTGTATTCGGTACAAATATCCGGTTGCCTAGCGAAATTAAATTCGGATGTCCAACGGGCGAAAAACGAAATGAAGAGGAATACGTGGATTGCCTAAAGGAAAAACTGACTGACATCCATGACAGGACAAGGACTAAAATAAAGCTAGCTAGTGACCGAATGAAAACACGTTATGATGCAAACATCACAACGAAACCTTTCCATGAGGGAGATCTAGTGTGGCTGTATAATCCTCATCGACAAAAGGGACTGTCACCAAAACTTCAACAAAACTGGGAAGGACCTTACCGTGTTGTTACAAGGATCAATGATGTGGTTTATCGAATTCAGCGAGGTCTAAGAGGCAAGCCAAAAGTTGTTCACATTGACCGGCTATACCGCTACAGTGGAGAAGATGGTGAAGAAATTGTTCGGGGCGAACAATCTTAGGAGGAGGGCAATGTAACGTGTTACACAAATAATTAAAGGGTGCTGAATATTTTCATCTCTTGAGGTAAACGCCATCTACCTGTTCGGTACATCTACTAAATCTCTACACCTACTACATTACCTACTCTACACTGTACTACATTGCCTACTCGATATTGTTCTAGCAAGTTCAAGAACCTTCCATGAGCCAAGCATTTCTGTATAAAAGAGGAAGCGGATGCGGACCGACATTCAGTTTGAATTTGAAATCAGTTGTGTACAAGTCGGTAATTTGAAAGTGATTAAGTGTGAATTTAAAATAAAGAAAGTAAAAAGGAAATAAAGAATGTTTTGAAATATTAAGTGGAATTAAAAGTAAAAAGACGTAAAGTGAGTTGTATTAAAACGGAAATAAGTTTTATTTAATAAAACGAACCTAGATAAAACCTAACAATATATACGTATCATGTAAAACAACTGGCAACACCAGCCAATTTCAAATATGAAATGATAATCTATTTTTGAAAAAACAAACAAAAATATAATAGTCTTCCATTTTTCTTTGGATTTGAAATTAGTTTTTAATGATGGATGGTGGATGATTAGGAAAAAACGGCAATACCTTCATATTATGAAAGGTAGAGATTTTCTTTTGACCGCAGAATTTTTTTTTACACGAAACCAATACTTGCCCTATTGAACAAGTACAAAAATTCGGTAGGTATGCAAGATTTGAGTAATTTTAGAAATAGTTAAGTTGTATCTTTAAACTTAATTTCATAAAAACCATCTACAGGAACTCAAAGTATTAAATTAACAAAAGAGTTTTTAAAAAAATAATTGAAACTTAACAAAAATATTCAAGAAAAGAATTGGAAATGTTTAAATTAGCTAGGATAGTTTTGTTAAATATTATTTAATATCGATTGACCCGTTATCGAAATAGTCGAAATTTAAAAATACCGTTATATGGCAGTAACGTTAAACGAATTTTCCTGGATATCATTATATGATCTGATTTTTGTTAAAATCTTTAGAGCTATTTTCGAGAAAAATAAGACTTTCGATAACGGTTGTATTTGTATGGCAGGTACATACCGCTATATTTATACCACCGAAAAAAAACCCTGGGCATATTACCTTAAAAATATTAACTACCGAATTTGGAGCGGTTTGGGCCGATTGTTTATCGCATCAAGTGACGATATAGACAGACAAACGGACGAAATCGCCAGATCCACTTTTTTGTCTTCTCTGTCATCGTAATGTCCTGTTTGATTGTTACCTCATATTTTCGTTTATCACGAAACCAACCAGCAACCTTATAACATCCCCGTTTCATGTTTTCATGCGAATAAATTAATATCGACTTGTTACTTTCCCTTAACTTAACAGTTGATACAATACAATTCATTATTTTGTTTAAGAAGCCATTTCTACGTTTGCATCGGATGTGTGCAAATAATTATCTCCTTTATTTTTAAATTTTGCTAACAAAGGTTTCTCACTCGTGATCTTTTGTTTTTCATACCATCCCCATAGCTTTACATGGTTCAAAGTAATGTAAACTAAAAACATTCATATAGTTTTTCAAACCCTTTTATACTTTAGCCAGGATCAAAATAAAGTTATCGTATTGGTATGTTCCCCTTTTTTCCATTTCTAAAGGTTAGGGTACACTATGTATGTTAAGTTGTACAAACTCACCTTAAAGCAATAGCTAGTCTCTTCACCGTCCCAAATTGTGCGTGGTAGTGGAAATTTACGGCGGACACGATATTTGCCAACAGCACCTAGAGGTCTTCCCCGCAGTTTTTCGGCTTCAATATAATGCGCTATACACAGAAGGAAGAAAAAAATAAAGGAAAATTCACAAGGATAAGACAAAGTGGTGTTTTTTTTGTTTTTTTTTTTTGTTGTTAGCACAGGTGTTTTTTTTTTAAGTTGATAATGTTTGTTCCTATATTTTAAATATTTACCTTTTAACCATAACGCTTGTAATTTCGCATGATTGTGCGGTGAAAATTGATGATGTTCTAATAGTCTATAGAGTTCTTTGTATTGTCCTCGATGGAATGCAACAACTGCTTTTGCTTTTAGCACAGATTCATTTAGTTGCAATTTATCACATTGTGGCAATGACCATAGAAATCGTCCCAGTCTTTCAATATTACCAGCTTGTTGGAGGACCTATTTAGAAGAAGAAATGTTATATATTTATATGTTAGAACATTGGAAATGTGAATGTTGATGTTGACCATCATCCTTGATATTTATAAATTTTATACTAAGTAAAACCGAAATTGAATTTTACAATTTTTGGGTAAAAGTTACTTTCGGACTTTCGGTTAAAAATATTAACATAAAACACTCCGATCCTGGATGACAATCAAACAAGTAGCCGTACCCTACCTTATTTTGTCTCAACTTATCTGCAGAACTATAGATATAGCTCATTTAATCTTTCATAAAATGTTGCTGGTAAAATGATTAATGCCCGTCTGCACCATAATGCAAGTCGAACAAATGTTTGTTTAATGATTTTTTTTTTTTTGATTTTCAAAAATACTCTAATTTTTTTTTAAAGCTTGGGTGCAACAATTGGGTACAAATATATTATATTTATAGATGCAGACGAATTTCCCATAATAAAGATTAAAATGTTAATTTACTATTTATGTATGTTTTCTTGAGTTTTTCGATATAGAGGCCCTCGACAAGTTCACAGATTGACAGATCTTCAAAAATGTTTTATAGGTACCTAACGATTTTAGATTAAGGTTAGAAATTAGGTAAAGATAGATGAACATCTTCATCTTTATTATGGGAGCAAAGATTTTCGTCTGCATTTGTAATTGATTCATATTCATTTTTATTGCACCTCCTAAGTGAAAATATTGTTTGGATGTTGAATTTAAAACTAGTTTATTTTCTTTGTATTAATTTATAAATTCAAATAAACCCAATCATAAAGAACAATTTTCCATAAAATTGTATTCGATTAGTTTCCTAAGGCCCACTTGCACGAAACTTTTTTGACAGTAGTAACCACTGATTTATCCATGAATAGGAACTAGCCATCAATAAACTCTTTGCAAAATCTTAAATATTTATCCACTCATTTTTCTCTGGATAACTTTTTACATCCGTCAAATAGAATTTGACAAGAAGTTACTATCGGTGAGGTTCGCATTAGTGTGTTGTTGTTTTTGTTTGAGGAGGTTTTCTGTTTCGTTCCTGTTTTTATTTTTTTATCTTTAGTTAGCTGTGTTTTCATTTGTGCAACGTAAAATCAAAAAATAAACAATTATCTATTTAATCCTTGATAGCTTACTGCTATTTTATAAATTTATTTTTTATTTTCGTGCAAGTGGCCCTAATTGTTGAAACAAAAATTTAGTTACAACTTTATTATATTAAAATGGTGCAAACGGTCATAAATTGATTTGACATGTACATAGAGTCATAGAAAATCTATAGATAGAGAGGCGTAGGTCCACCATATAAAGCTTAATCAAGACCAACGGTTATTACTTGCGATTATAGGTACTATAAGGCAAGTTATGCATTCGTAAGAAATAAGTTTTGATATAACAATCAAACACGACATTACGATGATAGAGAAGACGAAAAAAGTATGTCCGACAATTCTGTCTGTCTGTCTGGATGTATCAACACCTTCAGCCTTAACGGTTGGGCCGATTTTCTTCAAACTTGGCATAAACTATTCTTAGTAAAATATCCCCGGATTTATTTTTTATTTTTGATCTAGGTATAAAAATAACGGCATTATAATATAATCGTATTCCATAATTCTATTTTTCTCGAAAAAAATCCACTAAAAATTTTAATAAATTTTTATATGAGTGATTTTTTGTGAATGGTTATGTTCACCATTTAAAAAAAAAATTTAGTATCAGCTTATTAACGGTACCTGTCATGGAACCGTTTTTTATTACTCCAACTACCTTTTGAACGGCTTCACCGATTTTAACAAAATTTAATATTCAAAAACTAATGCTAAACTGAAATGAAACTGCAAGCAAAAATTTGAAAAAAAAATTTTTGAAAAAGTTTTTTTTTGTCAAAACCGACAATTCACATTTTCTCGAAAAAAAAAGATCAATTTCGATAAAATTTTAAATGAGTATTTTTTAACCAATGTTGATGTTTTTTGTCTGAAATTTTTTTTTCAGAATCCGCTTATTAACGGTATCTGCTATAGAATCTTTTTTTATTACTCCGACTATCTTTTGAACCGCTTCACCGATTTTAACGAAATTTGATATTAATTTACTGAATTATGTTGAAAGGTTGAAAATGGCCTAAATACGATATAAAGTTGTATGGTAGCTATCATCAAATAGTTATCTAAAAACTTTAAATGCCATCTTGTGTTAAATGCTTAGATTAAATACCGTACCAAATTTAAATCAAATCGGTTTAGCCGTTATCAATTTAGGGCCAAATTTGTGAAAAATCATCAACACAAAATCTCCGTTATGTGCATTTTTAGCCAAAAACTTGAAATAGTTATATTAGGACTACAAATATCAAGTACAGCAAGTTTAATCAAAATCGTTTGGTTAGAGCTGTTTTCGAGAAAATTTAGAAAAATTAAAATCATTATAACCCGTTATAGCCGGGCTAAAACAAAAAAATCGAATTTCTCCTCTAGGGAATCACCAAAAAGTACTAAATCCGACTAACCGTTCAGGCTGTAGATCGGGGCACAAACAACCGCACATCCGCACATACGCACTGACAGACCGACGAACGGCATGACAAAACCTACTTTTTTGGACTTCTCTATCATCGTAATTTCAGGTTTGATTAAATCCTCGATTTTTTTTCACACGAAACCAATACCTATTTTGAGCAAGTAAAAAGGAGAAAATCCCGAATAAATCCCGAATTATTCGCATTCGAGATTCTGTAGATTTCCCCTTGGTGCAACTGAGCATTAGGTACCAACATATTTGTTTCTTTATTAGGGAAGTAAAGTAGTAGTTCATACGTATATATATATATATATATATATTGAGTAATTATAAATATAGTATGCGTTTTTCGAACTTATGATTTCATTATTTGACGAACAAAGTCATTAGAACCATTATTAGATTTGGCGACTCTGGGTTAAGAACTGATTGTCAGCATTTCGATTAGCTTTTAATTTTGTATTTTTTTTTGTTGGTAGATATTGGTGTAGAAAATTTCTTGAACATCATTCTGTGATTCATAATATACATTTGACCTTGTAGAACACCCATCCTTATTGAATAATGCTGTTTCTATATATCGACCGCTTTCCCTTTCATGAATTATATACCCAATTACAATTAATTCACTTAAACTTAAAATGTTATAGGTAATATAGATATGCCAAAACGAAGCTCGGAAACACCTTGACATCGAATGCTTGACTAATTGATTAAATCATCCATATAAATAAAATATACAAATAAGTATTAAAAAAAAATACAAATAAGACCAAGAAATTATATAGAACCCCTTACCCTTACCAATGCTTACCTCACAAACGCACGCCACTTGCTCTTGTGTAAAACCAAAACTGGGCAACGATTCTCGACCTCCGCCAGAACTATTGCCGCCACTACCGTTTGTTCCGCTGCCAATTAATCCACCACCGCCCACCGATCCGTTTTGGTTTAAAATATCTAAACTGCTGCCAGTGTTGTTATTGTTGCTAGTATTGTTATTGTTGTTATTGCTTGTACTATTATTATTGTTATTATGTTGTGCTGCAATCGACAGACCCGTCGGACTGTATGGCGGGGTGTGTCGACTGCTTATCACGGCCGCATTAGCAGCCGCAATGTCGTAGAAATCTGTCGCGGGGTGCTGGAGCATTTTCTTTTTTTTTTTTTTTACACACAAAAATTACTAATTTTATCTAAATACTTGAACCAATTTTTTTTTTTTTACAAATACACTCTACAATTACATTCTTTTTCTTTTAAATTGACAGATGCACTTGGAAATTAATTTTAAACACAGTGATGCCATTATCTGAAAATAGAAATAAAAATAAAAATTATTTTTGTAAATAAATGTAAATATTAAATTATTAAATTGTTAAAACAAAATTTATTTTTAAAATGTATTTTCTGGTTTTATTTTGAAAAAAAAAAATAAGTTTAAGCTATCAAATTGAACACATCTGAACCGGATCATTTAGCATGATAAATGTCACTTTTGATGTGAACGTCACATCACCAAGAGACGTCAAAGATGTTTACTACAATGTGTACAGTGATGACCTTATCGAATTTTAAGTGTGTAATTTGAATTTGAGTATTCGAAAATAAGCCACCTTGTCACCTTGTTGTTCTGTTTTCAGTTATCAGATATTGGCTGAGTTGTTCGTAATTATATTCAACATGCTTGCGCAATTAATTTTTGACGTTGACTTTTGATGTTTTTGATATTCAAACAGAGAATTTGAGAAGATTTCTGACGTTTGTATTTTGTGTTTTTGTTGTCATTGAACTAAAAATATTTGTTTTTATTTTCGTGTAAAAAAGATGATTTACGTGAAATATTGCAGGCTTCTGTAAAACTATTTTCATAAAACTAATTGTACGGACGTAATGATGGAGGATGTACGAAGTGTTATTAATAAATAATTGCTTATTAGTTACATAGGATGCATGTAAGTATTTTGGTTATTTTTCTATTAACAGCAAAGGAACTTAGTTTTATAATGTTGGGGTAACATAATGTGCTCTTATTTGTTTGAACTTAGTAATCGCGACTAGGGATAGTTTTAATTTTTTTTTCAAAAACAACTTAAACGATTTTGATAAAACATTACCTATGGCGCCCGCTGATTAATTTCGGACTTTCAATATTTAATCAATATTTAATTAAAAGCCCAGTCAATAAAGACATCGAAGTCGCAAAAAATAGCAGTTCGCAGATTTTTTTGGGAATTTGTTAGGATAAATACCAACAGTGTAAAACCAAAAAAAGCTTTTGCTAACTTGGTGGTGCTCAAAAACCTCAAAATTTTTGGACTTTTTTCAGTTGTTGTCTTATAGTTATAACTTCTTGTATGCCCTTTAAAGTAGACACAGTTTGCTAAGATTAAAGCCCAACAGCAGTTCTGTATATGTAGTTATAATAAGTTTGGAAATACAGCATTGTTTAACAGCATTTCTGTTTCATAAAAACAATGTAGATATTATATTGTTTACTAAATGAATGTAAATCATTGGAAATTTTGGAACAATTCGTGATTGGGAAACATTGTTTTTGTGAAACAGAAATTATGTCAGTGTACTACAATGTATAGCTGATGTAAATTGATGAGAAATATGCACTGTTTTTTGTGCATTTTTGTAATTTTAAATATTTTAAGCAGAATTATTAGAAAAGACAATTTCTTTAATCGTGCGCACACAATTGCTTAAAACTGACTCAAAAAACTCTCAGTCGTTGTCGTGGAATTAAAATGAGTCCGTGTGTCGTGTAAACATTTTTTTTAACCGCACAGCACAACTCACGCTTGCAAAATTTAGCCCCAGAACAAAAAACAAACATTCTGATTTTTGTCAAGATTTTTCTATTTTTGAACCACAGTACCCGCATGCACACTGCGAACTAATAAGGACATCGAACTGAAATATGTGTGTTCAAGGATTTGAAACTTTTCTATTTACGAAGAGGTCAAAACAACACACGACAATAAGAGTTTCATTCGATTTGAGATTCTAACTTGGTATAATTAACAGCAATCCAAGTGAATATAAAAGTGAAAATAAATTTTAGTTAGAACGTCTGGAACATCGTTATTTGAAGGTTGTCAAGCTTTGATTGTTCAAGGATGTGTGCTAATATCAAGAGAATATAAAGACGGTAGAAGGTTACCAGTTTTCAAAATGATTTTTTTGAAACACTTTGTTTTTGATACCAAAATTAATGATCCGAAACAATTGAATGATGAATCGGTGGACATATAAATTTTGTTTCCAGGCTGGAATTTTTCAAATTTGGTTTTTCGCTTTTTGATTTTTGTGTGTTTTATAATTAAAAAAATGTGAAATTAATTTTTTTTTTGCACAAATGTGAATTTTAAAAGTCTTATGTATACATATATACATTTTTGTCCATACATTTTTGCTGGTGTACCCTATTTTTGAGATTGTTATTATTACCTTATTAGTATGTTAACTATTATAAGCCAGCATCTGGTCGCAGCAAGTTTTTTTGAGCTTTAAAATAATCAAAGTCTATACAATTTTTTAATACATTTACAAAACAAAAGACAACGGTCTGAAAATAAATGTGTTGATCATAAAATAAGGTCATTCGATACACAAATGTGCCGTTCTGTTTTTCTAAAGATTGTCAACCAAACAAAAGTAGGTATCTCATTTCACTTAATCTTAAAATAGACCAACCATAAAACTTAACAGGAAGCAGCTCCCCCAAAAATAACACCGTTTCACCCATCAGATCCCATTTCCAATTCGCTCCCATTCCGAATTAATTGCCTGCCGATCGGTGAAACTTTAAACATTCTCGGCCTCCTCAAAAAAAAAACACCTCCACAAAGATGAACTCTATAGAGCTCCTACTACAGTATACTAAATACTGATGCTACAATACAAGAATATCTAATTTTGTAATAAAATCCCAATTGGTATCGAGTGTGTGCGGGCATGACCGCCTTGAATGATGCCGACGACTTTTTTATTTTTTTTAATTTTATTTTCAAAAACTCTACCCTCGCAAAAGAATTTACGACGAAAAAATTTGCTTCTCGAAAACGTTGCATGTGTTTTTATATTAAACGGACGTCTTTTGGTTTTATTTCTTTTTTTTTTTTTTTTGAATAACCAACAGCGACGTAAGGAAATATAGAATATTGTAAAATACTCTGCGAGATTGAGACTCTTTCGGAGATCTTGTGTTTCTCGTGTAATTTTAGAATTCTCAGTAATATAGGAAGTTTTATTTTTAACCAGAAAATAAAATATCTCATCGCTTGAAAAACTATACAAAGTTTTCAACAACACAAAAACACAATATGTAAATGAATCTTTTGAAATATAGTATCTATATACAATCAAAATGGAATGCAGGTCGATACCTATATTAGATTGAAAATAAAGATTTTTGGAACTCGATGGATATTAAAAATATCCATTTTTGAAACCGATCTGTTATTTTTAAAATCTCTCGGGTTTCTTTTTTTATATAATGATGAGAAACTAGGAGGTCACCTCGTATTCCCCATGATATTGGAAAATGTTAATTATAAATATAAAATTCCGTTGCGATAAATCTTTTAAAATTGTTGGTAATAACCATCAGCCTCCCGGCGAGTTTAGTTTGTTTACAATATTTAAAGTTTTCAAACACATTTTTTTTTTTTTAGATAATCTTCAGCAGACTTAAGATGATGGGATGCGTGTTTTTGATTTTTATTTTATTTTTGCTCATATTGAAGTACCTTCTATGAAATATGATTGAGAAACTTAATTTTTAATTTTAATATTATGAATGAAATGTTTGTTCATACTAGATGCTATCATTCGAAATACATAAATAAACAACAACAAAAAAGTTGTAGTTTTGGTGTTAAAAGAAACTAATATCATAATTTTTAATTTTTATTAAATCAATTTGATGAATACATTGTTTATGTTTATTATCTTTTATGAATATTTATTGGAACATAATGTCTATATACATTTGTTAGTAATTTATAAAATTAAAATATGTTACCGTAGAGAGGTATGTAAATTGATGATGGAAAAATTGTGTTTATGGATGATTGTAAAATCATTTATACGAGTTGTGAAACAATTTTTGACATGATTGAATTATTCAATTGAATTTTGTTTCTCTTCCAACTATTTATACTAGAACTTACTAATTGAGTAACTAACCAAGTTTACTTTTCAAATTATAAAAAAATGATTCAAATGCTCATGAGTCTTATCTTTGACGAATGCAATATTAATATTGTTTGACTTTTGAAAGTTTGGGATTTCAAAATAATTAAAAATAATTTTGTTACTGCATGCTAAAAAGAATGGGAAGTGGAAAGAGGTCCCCTTAACTATTCATTTGGGGCTCTTATTATATCTATTTTATGTTATAATAAAAATAAATGCGGTGTCCGGTTGAATGCTCATCGATCTTCAAATGGTTAATTACATTTTTTTTCAAATTTCGGACCTCATAAAGAGAATGGATGAATGGACTCTTCAAGAAAAATAAACCTAATTTTTCAAATATCGCCATATAAAAACAATTTTTTGAACCGCCATATTTCGGTAACGAATTGACATACAAACATGAATACTCAAAATTGTAGGTAATTTAGCGACACAAACTTATTGAGAAAAAATCGAAGAAATGCCAAAACTAGCAGTTCCATCTTCTTTTTTCTTTTCATTTACTTGCGACCTTTTCCACACATTACACCAATTTTGCCAACCTGTCTACTGTATGAATAATTGTGAGAAGAATTTTGGATTATTGTAATATATAAAAGGCACGACTGGGTCCCACAAACTTGCTCTTGTGGCAAGTTACATAAAAGCTTAACAGAAAAAAATGTATGACTAAATTATATAAACAAATATTAAATGAAATTAATTAAAATTAATTTCTTCCAACCCAGAGTTTTACCAGAAAAACGTGGTACGCTATTAATTTTGATTTATTGCAATGTATTTGGAAAAAACAAGTCACTTAAATTCATGAAGTTTTTTTAAAAAATCGATTTTTTTTAAACAACTTAAAAAAAAAATATTTGGGTATGCTAATTTGAGAAACCTAATTATTTATACATAAAATCGAAAATGAAAAAATAAATATTTCCTAAAAAAAAAAATTGTTTTTAAATTTATAAATTTTTTTTAAATGTTTTGTGTAAAATATTAGTACGCAATTATCATTCAAGAAGGCATAATTCTTAGATATTAAATTTGGCTACTATCCGTTGAACCTTTCAAGAGAAATTCAAATTACAAAAAACCGTTATATGGCAGGTATCTACCGTTAAAAATATTTTCTAGGAAATACGTCTGGATCTATCTAAATCGCCTTGAAATGCCGTGTTTCGTGTTTTCGAGAAATACAAGATTTTTCAAAACCGTTACGGTACAGGTGACGTTATTTTTAAACCTAGAAATCTGATTTAAAAAAAAACCTCTGTAGGTTAACCTATATAGACTCCAGATACCAAGTTTGAAGGAAACCGTTTAGGTTGCAGGTGCGTATACATACTCGTATACAGGCAGACTGACAGACGGACATACAAAAGATGGGGCTTTATTTATTACAATAATAACTTAAACATTCTTCAAATTGGAAAAAAGAACACTTTCAAAATCAAAAAATAGGGTATGTATACTTCACATAATTGTTTTGGCTTTTAATCCTCAATGTAATTTTCAATATACCTAATACCTAAGTATATTTCAATAAACATTGCGGCACCCCGGCAACAAAATTATCACAATTTGTGCCAGGAATTTAAAAAAAAATCCGAAATGGGTAGCCAAGATCGAAAATGCTTTTGAGACCTAAACCTCTATTTTACAAGGCAAAAAAATTGTGACATATCACATATCTAATTATCATATAGTTTTCAAAAAAAAAAAATAATAACTGGTTCGCACGAAATTGCTCTTGTGGCTTTTTTTAAAAAGATTTTAGAAAAAAATAATTCCAAAATCGATAGTGTGGTTTTTAAATAAATCGATGATTGGTCAATATTTTTTATAAAAAAGTTTTTCTACAAATTTAAAGAACGTTAATTTTATGTGCTTGATAGTTTACATTTAATGTTAAAAAAATTATTGTCAAGACGTTTTTAAAATGCATATTGAATTAAACAAAAATCATATTAAAAATTAATTAAAATTAGAACTAAGCACTTTTGCAAAATCGATTAACACGTTTACGAGATTGCTCAAGAAAAAAATAACGGTTCTATTCGAGGATAGGCTTACCAAACATTACTTTTAACAACTTAGCAACATTCAAAAACATCTCTGATTTTTTTTTAAGAAAATCGGAGTGGTTTTCAAAATTTTTAAGTTTCTTTATAACGGTTATATGGCAGGTACAGTTATTTTTTTAATTAAAAATAAATTCCAATATTCCAAATTTCTTCTGGTAATGCAACAATTTATTTTAGCTTATTACTTAGTTCATAATATTTTTATTTGCCAATACAAGTTGGTCCAATTTAAACCTATTTCGGTATTCTGTTCATCATCACAATTTAAAAATCTGGAGAAATATTCTTTTGTCCTTTCAAAACATATCTATAGCCTTTCAATTCTTGTAAACGATGCTATCGCTTAGTTTTTAAACAATGTTTATGGATTTTAGTACTGCTGAACTGCGCCGTTGCATATTTTCAATATCGCATTCCTGTTTCGCGAAGTTATAGATGAAGGAGGACCTGGCCTAAAAACTCCAGGAAGAAACATAATATGAAACATTATTTATAACTTTAACCAACCACTTCCAGCTTAATGATTGCAATCGTAATCTTGTTGGATATAGTTCACTTTAGCTTTTTGTCAAAAAAGTTATGTAAGTTGAACTGAAACAAGCGGAAATTTGCGTATTGACATGGTGCTCACTCGTCGTCAACTGATGAGTGCAAAGTGAGCATCCGCATGAAACGCCATTTTTTCATGGACTCAAAGCCATAAAAAGCTAATTTGAATCATAATATGCAACGACACCAGAAATCATTTTGCTTCAGGTATAAAACATGAATCATTCTAAGACCGAGATGTGCTTACCGAAGTTTCTGAAGTCAATTAGACGAAACCCAACAAGCAGATCTGTAAGTGAAGGAATTAATGGGGAAAGTGGTCGTGCCATTCGAGATCATAACTTGATTGGAAAATAACTTGAAGAATTAAAATATCTTTTGGACTTTATTCTTTGGACTTTATTCTTATCCATCCCTTCTCTTTTGATTCAAGAATTCTAGTGTCCCTTTGAGGCTGGTTATAGCGATCAGGAAAACGAAACAGGAAACATTTTCAGTTCGATAGTTTATTATGTTTTCATTCGATTCAAAACACTAGGGTTCATGTTTTCAATGGCAAACAACTTAAAGAATTTTTTGTGATGATAAAATTTTCAGTTGAGCAAATGCTTTTTGTAAAAAAATGTATCTATTTATTTTCCTGATGGAATTTCATTTCCGTACGGAAATTCCTTCAGAAAAATATTTAAATGTATTTTTTACAAAAAATATGTGCGGTATTGAAACTTTTGTCATCACAAATAATTCTGTGAGTCATTTGTCATCGATAAACGTATCATTCGTGTTTCAAATAAAATCAGAACATATTTAATTATCGATTTGAAAAGTCTTTTCTGTTTTATTTTCCTGATTGCTATAACCGGCCCCTTTGGTGCATCGCTTTATAAGTAGATCTTGTTTTTTAATAATCCTACCAGGGTTGATATAATATGAAGTATCCAAGCATAATCCTTAGGTAGCAGTATTATTTATCGGATATTTTTACTCTCATGTGCTTACACAAAACTCTTATAGGTATTAGATAGCTATATGATCTGTAATTCTCATTCTTGGCTAAAAGCCCAATTCATAAATCATCGCCCACGTATCCCAGCGTGTAAAATGAAAAAAATTAAGCAACTTTTTTTCAAATATTTGTGTGTATCATTTTTCTTGCCAATATTTATACGAAAAAGAAGATCGAATGTATAGAAATTAAGTATGTATCTTTTTCTATATCATAGATACAACATTATTGATGGCTTATTTCTCATGTTTTGCTCGAAATGTTAATTTAGAATAAATTAATGATTTTTCTCTAAACAAACATTTTAACAAAACTTTTTGCGTAAATCACTAATTATTTATTTTGTGATTTAATTTTGATTCGATTTTTTTTTTTCACTTAAAAACTAACACAACTCATTTAAATCTTAAGAATCGGTTCGTTTCAATGTAAATTTATAGGTATTTTGTAGATACATTTTATTTAATGGATGAAAAAAAATACTAGGCGTATCTATGTGATACCCCATTCGCGCAGTTGTTGGTTATTCATCATATCGTTTTTGTCAGAAAAAATGCTTTCAGTTTACATTTCATAGACTAAGACTAAGACGACAACGACGACGACGTAGGTGGATATGAAAGTTTATCTTCTGTAGGTATAGATAGAGATCCGTGGAAATATATATATTACTCGTATATGTACCTACAGCATAGTGATATTTTATATTTTTTTTTTTTTTGTATATTTCATTCATTCGTCACACCACCGCAAAGATAAAGTAGAGAGGATTTAAATAAAACACCTAAAATAAAAAAAAATAGCGCATATCACTCATCTAGTGGGTTAAATGAAACGTCTGTCGCCCAATGTCCATGCATTAATTATGAAAAAATGAAAGATAAAAATAATAAATTGACATAATTAAGGCAAACAGCTAGAGATCAGCTAGCAAGTGTTTTTGTTCTTCGTTTGGTTCAGATACATAAAACATTTTGCTATCTTGTAGCTACACACATTTTAATAATAAATATAATATCATCATTTCCATCTCCACTTTCCTTTGGCTAATGGTTATTTTGCTGTTTTTTTACTTGATGGTCGCACGGACTGAAAGTCAAACTTATTTTAAAGTGTTTATTAGTATGACACCAAAAGGGCTAGAATTAATTATTATTAAATTTTAATTAATTAGAATACTGAACGGAAGCAACCGGGGATGTCAATAACAGAAGTCGTTCGAATCCAACATTTTAGTTGCGATTATACAGGGTGTTTTCTAATTAATGAACAATACTTTAGGAAATGATTCATGGAGGACATGTTCTAAGAGTTTATTTTGAATTATATTTCTTAGAAAAATACAAAATCCAAAGACATAAAAGACACGACTCGGTCGCACAAACTTACTCTTTTTGCCTTAGCACATTCCTCTCTTGCATTGCATTTTAACTTGCGATTATAGGTACTATAAGGCAAGTTTTGTATTCGTAAAAAATGAGATTGAGATAATAATCAAACATGACATTACGATGATAGAGAACACGAAAAAAGTAGGCCCGACTATTCTGTATGGCTGTCTGTCTGTCCGTCTGTCAGTCTGGATGTATTGACACCTAGAGCCTAAACGGTTGGGCCGATTTTCTTCAAACTTAGTACTACTCTGTGTTTTAGAGTAATATGCCCAGGCGTATTTTTGATTTTTATCCTAGGTCTGAAAATAACGGTACCTGCCATATAAACGTAACGGATAATTCAATTTTTCTCGAAAAATTACGATCGATTTTGATAAAATTTAACATGACTGATTTTTTGAAAACGGTGATGTTTTTCGACAAAAAAATTTTTTACAACTAGATTTTTAACGGTACCTGCCATACAAGCGTTTTAGACCATTCCATTTTTCTCATAAGAAAAGCGATCGATTTTTATAAAATTTCGTACAATGGATTTGTAGCCAAAGGTTGTGTTTTTGATTTTTGCAGAATAAGTTTACATATTAACGGTACCTGGCAAATAAGCTTTAAAGACAATCCAATTTTTCTCGTAAAATATACTATCGATTTTGATAAAATTTAGTGTTACTGATTTTTTTCCAATAATGAAGGATTTCGTTAGAAATATAATTTCAAATCACCTTATTAAAGGTACCTGTCATATAAACGCTACAGAAAATCCAATTTTTCTCGAAAAAAGTACGAACGATTTTGATAAAATTTTGTGTGACTGATTTGTTGCCAATGACGGAGTTTTCCGTTAGAATTTTTTTTTTCAAAATCACCTTATTAACGCTTCCTGCCGTGAAAATTCTTGAGAAAATCCGATTGTTCTCGAAAAAAATAAGATCAATTTTCATAAGATTTTGTGTGAATGTTTTTTTGCCAATAAGGAAGTTTTTAGTTAGAATTTATTTTTCAAAATTACCTTATTAACGGTACCTCCCATATAAATTCTTTAGAAAATCCGATTTTTCTCGAAAAAATACGATCGATTTTTATTAAATTTTGTGTTACTAATTTGTTGCCAATAACGAAGTTTTTCGTTAGATTTTTTTTTCAAAATCACCTTATTAACGGTACGTGCCATAAAAACGCTACAGAAACTATTTTTACTTTTAATTATTTATTATAGTTTCTCGCTTAGTATCCGACCCATCGTTTTGTATGTAGAATGTAGGTAATTTTTTTTTTTGATTTTTTTCAATTAATTTAATATGAAATAAATAATTATAAAATAAATATATAAAGAAAAAAAAAATTACTTTGAAAATTAATATCTAACAACCTTAATGCCATTAATTTTAATATAACAATATATTTTTTTTTTATTTTATAATTTTGTTTTAATAAAATTGTATGTGGTTTTATAATAACTTTTCTTTAAATATTTATAAAAAAAATTGGATGCTAAATAAAAAAAAAGTATTGAAAAATAGAGTAAATACATACGCCATTATCATTATCTATAAAAAAAAGCAAACATTTTCGCTTTGACATTTTTTCCAAAAAATTCATAGTTTCTATGAAATTTTCAAAAAATAAATATTTTTACCCATCCTAAAAAATGTTTAAAAAAACTTACAAAGCTCACAATAGCCCAGTAAAATTAGAATTTTGGTTCAAAAAAATTCGGACAAAACTGGATTTTGATAAAGACCATTGTTTTTACGTCTTGAGCAAATACTTAAAAGTACCCATTATTTGGCCTGTGTGGGGGGTGGGGGGGGGGGGGAGTTGGGTAGAGTGTTCGAACATCATTTTTTTTGCAAATTTTTCGGAAACTGAACTTTTCCCAAAAAAATGTTGAGGTAAGAAAGGTAAAAATTTTTACAAAAAAGTTCTTAAGGCTTCTTATCGAACCATCAACCAATTTCACGAAAAAAAGTGTTAAATTGTTACATAGACAACATTACACTTTTACACTAGTATTTTGCGCTTTTTGCTTTTTTTTCCATTTTTGGACTTCATATTTCTATGAATGGCTGGCCAATTTGACGCAAAACAATTTTAAAATTAAAAAAAAAAAGCTGATGAACGGCCCGATAAAACTGATTATATTATTGATATGTTTCTCTACTTAACTATATGTTAATGATTTATTTATAACTTCACTATTTAAATCAACTAAAAACACTAAGAACACTCAACAACAACACTGTGCAGATTGACACTCATTCAGATTTTTTTCTTTCATTCACACTTTTAAGTCGTCTGAAAAGCAAACATATATTTTTTTTATTTACAATTTTAGCTTGTGCTTCATTTAGTTTTCATGTTAAAATTTCGTTACAAATTTCTTAAAGGATTTCATGCTATCAAGCACGCACCAGCAACACTATATAGCAAAATGATAAATAATTTTGATCAAATGCCAAAATGACAGCATTAGCATGTATCTTTTAGATATATAAAATTTTTTATTCATAAACGCAACAGCGATATATGCATTTCCATTAGTAATTAAATTAATATTACAGCTGCGTCTAGCTATTGTTTACGTATATAAGATACAAACAGTGACAGTGTATCCAATTAATTATTGGTGCACAAAATCTGCACCGGACACTTTGAATAAATATCCATGTCAGTCAGAGTGAAGTTGAATAAATGAATGAAACAAGTGCTATTGTGTTAGATAATATAAAAATGCAACCAAACATATTTGCAGTTGTATTTTTGTATCTGCATAAGCAAGGAAAAGATACTTTTTTGAATGGAAATATAGGTTCCTTTTTTTTTGAATTAGATGTTATGCCTAATTGAAATTAGCAAATGTTTAATGAATCTCACTTGTCCGTGGTGTATACCTAGTCAGATAAAATATAATATTTCAAAAAAATATTTCCCGTGTTGCATGCAATTAACAATTTTATTGTGTTGGACGAATTTGAAGATAAAATATTGAATTAAGTCTAAAAATATTTTTAAGAAATACTATCGCGAAATAAATTAATTAGAGATTTGGAGGATTTATTTTGTTGACAAGAATATAAGTAATATTGTTTTGAATCTTAGAAATAGGAAGATAGCGTGTCACCACAACCTGTATATCTCTCATTTATGATGTACACTATAAGTATCAGTTTACTTTTTTAATGCAAGTTTCTGTTCGCAAAATTATGAATTATTGATCAAATTGACGAGGAAAATAAGACAAAAAAAGACCACATTACGATGTCATAAATTCTTACAATGTTGGTATTGATGAAACATTTTTTTTTGTAAATAATAAATAATCATTCAGACAGCGAAATATAAATTAAAATAAGTTAATCAAAAAGTTTTTCTATCAAAAACTTTATGGATATAGCGAATCTTTCAACCGTCTAAAATTCTAAAATTCTACAGTGAGCCGAAGCAGGGGGTTCCATTGTTGCAGATGTGCAGCATACCCATAAGTAGGTGTTGTGAAAAATAAAATAACACTCTATTATACTTGGACAAAATTCCGGGAAACCTGAATTTTGGTACATAGCTTTCTAATGGTGTTCTAAGGAAACTGTGAAAAGTCCCAATCGGTATGAGCGCCGCTAACGATTTTACGGGATGGTCTAAGGCCCCCCAATACCGTTTATATTTCTAGCATAGAAAGTTTGGGAGATATTGAGGAAAAACGGTATTGGGAGGCCTTTGACTTAGTCATCTAAGTACCAGATTGCCATTAAGTTTATATTTCTAGCATAGAAAGTTTGGGAGACATTGAGGAAAAACGGTATTGGGAGGCTAACGTAAAATCGTTAGCGGTGCTCATACCGATTCTCTACAAAAAATGTCTTTATATTTTTTTTTTCCTATATTAACCGTTTTCAAAATAAATCGATCACTAGATGCGACCTTAACTGTTTTTATTCGAAACTCCCTCCCCCTGGCTTGGCATATCTTATCCTATCTATACCAAACCATACAGGATTACTTGCTGGGTCTATTTGAAGACTGTTTGCAAATTTCATCAACATCGGTTCAGCCGTTTTGTAATCCATAGCGGAAATTTATACACACATCGTTTTTCATAAAATTTTTCACTTTATTGCATCTGTATACAAATCACATTCTGGATATTAAAAAAATAACAAAAGGCAGGTTAATCCTTTAATATACCCTTTAATATTTACAACTATGTAGTTCAGTCAGGTGAGTAACTACTAAAAAAATGTTTTTTCTTATAAATTTTTAATTTTTAAATTATGTTTGAAAATTAATTTTTCAAAAACTATTTACTAAAACAATTTTATTTAAAAAAACATCAGAAAATAGATTTTTGGGTTTTCAAAATGGTACATATAGGTAGCATGGCAGTTTAGGTTTTATGGTTGTTTTTAATAATTTGTTTGTTTTAAGTCAGTATAATAGAAAATTGATCCTCCCGCCTAAACGGGAGGATCAATCTTTTTGGCACACCTTATGGGAATCAACCTGTATATAGAAACCAATGTGTGTATGGATTTCCGCTTTGGATTCCGAAATGGCTGGACCGATTTTTATGAAATTCGCAAACATTCTTCAGATAGACCCAGCATGTTTCCCATAAAAACGGTACGTATCTAGCCATCAATTTATTTTGAAAACGGATAATTTTAAGAAACAAATTATGAAGACATTTTTTGTATAGAAAATTGTCTAAGTTACAAGATTGTCATTAACTTTTTTTTCTAGCAGTGATAGTTAGGAAGAAATTGAGAAAAAATGGTTTTAGGGGGTCATTGACCCCCCGAAAAATCGTTAGCCGCGCTCATATCGATGGGGAATTTTCACAGCATAAGAACACCATTAGGAACCTATTTACCAATATTTTGCTACTTCAAGCTATATAAATTGACATGGCATGGGAAAATCATACAGTTTGCGTTTCTTAAAAATTCTTCATTTGGCAAATTTTGTTTCAGGTGATTTCTAGTTTGTAGGAAAAAACTAAATTTCATTTTATTTTTTTACATACATCAATCAGAGATCTTCAAATCATCTTATAAACTGCCGAAATTTAACAATACATATAATAAATAAATGTTACTATTTCAACAACACTGAATAGCTTTTAAGAGGTAATGTCATCATGTTCACTTAAGCCCAATTTTAAAATATTGGTGAGGTAACTGTGGGTTAATTTTGGATCTCAAAGTGACTAAAAAACGTGTTTCCATATTCCATCAGATTAAACTCAAGTTTAATCTAGCTCTGCAATAATCTAACACTGAAAAACTAAGGACTTGGTAACATATTATTTTAAATGAGATGAAACATTTTATGTAATAAACTTTATGTTATAGTTATGCATATTTTAGGTACCTACATATCGCCCTCATATTTAAGGAATTAACACCAAAAAAAGATAGTTTCCCTGTCAATTTCTTAAAATCTCTAGGCTTTGCAGACAAGAGGGGTACCGACCGATATAACTGTCATTGACGTATTATATATGGACCGCCATTAGCCAACTTCACGCGTGTTGCAACATAACTAGGGGCGGCATCAACTACTAGCGGAGAATCTGCGTAGCAGTGATATGATTTTTTTTAATTAATTATTAATATTTGAAATATTTTGGTGAAAATTGTTATCAAACTAGTTTTTTTTTACAAAACAAATCCACTAGACAGCATTGAGTTACTTGAATATGAATATGTATGTGATCGTTTTCATTTAAATTTTAAAGACGAAATTAGTGGTACACGTATTTAACACTAAAAGATGATGATTTAGGCCATTTTTAGCTGGTACAACTTTGTTTGGCCGTTTGTATGAAATTTTCAACCGACTGGCGTTCCATATCTAATACGTCGATTACTGTCTTTATGTACACCCAGAGAAAAATAGAAGTCAAATTTTAAGCATGTTTAGATTGAATTTAAGAACGCGTCTTTCTTAGCATAATATACTCAATGTAACTCCGTCTTTCTTCTTTTACCCCAAACGGTATATACCTACTCAATGTAAGAACGCACGGTGTTAAAATGACTTTTATATACCTACAATTTATTTAACTCCGTTTTTTCTTAGACTTAAAATTGCAACTACTTAAAGAAAGAATGCGTTAATATTGATTTAAATCCGACGTACCTACTTAATTATAGTATAAACACAATTGCGATGAAAAGAAGTTCGAAATTTGTTCGTTTAAGTATTTTTCTGCTTAGTTATACTCTTTTTTTCTCTGAGTGTACTTTCTTGTTAATGGAACATACATTCAACGTAAAATAATCAAAACAAGAAAACCCAAAAATAACAATTGTTCCGGGCGTTCTAAAACAATATCTTTAATTTTATTTGACAACTTTCCTACGAGAATTTATACTCACTTTTTGCTGAGATAGCTATACCTTACTAATTAAAAACAACAAATGAAAATAAGTTATTTCTTTCCTAAAAATTGATTGTTTTGTTTTGTACCTATGACCTTTTGTCCATGTAAAAATGACGTTTTGTCTAGAATTCTATAGATGATTTCTATAGAATTGAAATGATCATGTCATTAGAATTTGACATATTCAAGATGTTATTTGCCGACGGCCAGTTATCATTGAAACTCATCATTGAATTTTTTTCTTTCAAATTTTGAGGCAAATTATTGAACACAGTTGGTGTAGATTGGTATTAAAATAAAGCTAATGAGTTATAAAATGTTTCGATTAAAAAATTAACGGAATTTGAGCTGAATTCACGAAATATTACATAGGTATAAAAATGTTCAATAAAATTTGAAAAACTAAATTGTTGGTTGTTGTTTAAAATCTGTTGCATTAAATCTTACAGTGTATATAAAGTAATAGTAAACATTATCTGGGAAAAAAAATGTTCACTCGAATTTTTTTTTAAATAACATACAGTACAGTACAACCCGACATATTTTTTATTTAAACTTATTCATTAAGGGGTAGATATTAATCATTGATTAAGCGCTGAATAATTTTAGTAGGTGTGTTTGTTTTGACAGTCATGCATAATAATTGGAAAGAATTTCGGTTAAATCAAAGGTTTTCGAAAACCTGAGAGAACAAAACTTGTAATTCTGATGAAAATTTTGAGAATTAGGTACCATCCCAACAATTTCGAATTGAAATGCGTAATTAAATCCAGCTGAAATAATTTCTTTTGGCATCTCTCTGTCGTTTGTCATCCTGGGGAGATTCTCGGCGATTGTTTAATTGCTGAAATGCTGGCTGAAATGTTCACAAATTGTGTATGTTTTGAAGATTGTACTGATATCAAACTGATACGTTTACGTATAAACTTGAAATTTATGAGGAAATTATGCTTTTGCGTTTTTGCGATAACCGCTTTTTATGGGGAGTAAAAAAGCTAAAAGATTATGTTATCAAAGTTAGAAATTTTTAACATATTTGATGTTTTTATGCAATGGTGTGCATCGGACAGATGTGTATAAATTTATTTTATATTTTTTTTATTTTATTTTAAATAATGCACGAAGAGTAAAATAATTGTAAGAATCAAAAAAGAAAATCCAGTTTTCTCTTTTTATCTCATAAGTTTAAAACTCTTTAAGAAGATAAGATTACCCTGGTGTAAACTCTATCTTATGAAAATCAACTGTTTCAAAGAGTTTTTAAGCTAGCTTGTATATTTCCAACGTAAGATCTTTGAAGAGAACCAAAAAAACGTCTAATATGTTTTTATGGTTGGTAAATTTCTTTGCAAAGGAATAATAATAATCTTCCATACTTTGAGCACTTCGGTCAATATTTCTTTTGTCAGCTCACTTTTCAATTATGTTTTATATCTATAGGTAGAAATGTTTTTGATGTATGTATATGCATCAAAAACATTTCTGAAATCTTCAAAAGTTTTAGAAAATGCATTTTGTTCAGCTTGTTTTTTTTTCTAGTTGATCCCTTACATTTTTGACGAGATCCATGCGCTTTAACCAAAGTCAAAATTAACTCTCTGAAACTAGCGACTTAATGGCAAAGAAAGTTAGTAAACCTGCTTTAAGCTAACCAAGAACTCGAAATCCATAGCGTTTTTCAAATACATTGCGTCACTTTCAGATGTTCTATAATTACATCGAGAGTTTCGTACACAAATGGAAATAGTACTCCAAAATCTTTAGCTGCTTGATATGTTATTGAGATCCATTGTGTCAGATTCAGCCTTTTTAATGGCTCTTAACATTCGCCTATAGTTTTTTGCAGTAGGTATATCTTTTCTTTTCGGTGCACTGAAAAAGTTGTATACAATTTTTATTGTGGTGAGACAGTCTCTAATGGCTGCTATTTTACTAGAAACAGATATTTTTGACTAATAAAATAATAAAAAATTGCCTGAAAAAAGTATTTGTTTGACTTTTTTCTGGGCTCATCGTATATCCTTGACCGATAAAGAAGGCAAATATCAAGTTCGCAGTTCCGTAAAACTTCACAGAAATGATTTGTAAAATGCAGTTTTCCAGATGATTTTATTCTTTTATGTTATTTCTGTGGTAGAAGCTGTTTAAATAAATTTGAGCAAATGTTCTTGCTGACGTTTTCGTTTTTATTGACATAATCAGACCCAATTTGTTCCGTGATCAACTTTTAAAATTGTTTAAACAAGCAGACCTAAGATTCAAAAACTATCTTAGATTATCTTAGGTATAAAATATAACTATATATAACTTTAACAGTTTCACGAGCGTTCTTGCGTAGGTATGTTTTGAAAGTTTGAATTATTACTTTAATGCATTTTATTATTAAACCTTTGGTTAGGTATGGGTATATAATATTTAAATTATAATAAACATTTACATTTTAAGCGTTGCACTCCATTGATCAGCCTTTTCTTTTGTTGATGATGTTTATCTGTAGGTAAATAATATGTATCCAAATTGTGTTCAGTGTTTATATCTTTTTTTATTTTGTCGATCAAATTTATTGAGTTATCCTTTTGCACAATTTTCACAATGTTGATTATTTTATTTTATTTTTGTTTCTCTTTTTTTATCAAAGCACACGTGCACACGATCAATGAGACGGATCACAGCAAAAGCTTTTTATTTTTATTTCGATCAGATACTTTTGAATACAAGGCAATTGCGACCACCATCCGAAAATTCCGTTTTAACTTAAATTTTCTTTGAAAATCTTTTATTTTGTTTTTATAAAATAAACCACACGTCGAGGCGTTCTCGTTGTGTCTTCAAAGCCTATATAATCGCGCGCAGAAAAAAAAAAAAAAACAAAGAACGGTAATAATACGACGGAAAGAGATCAGTGTGCAAATTCTCTTATTTCAAAATAAGAATGACGGCGTTTCTTTTTTTGAAAAATAAATTTTGTAATAATTACACCACAAAATCAATTATTGAGGAAGAAGGAAAGGTAGGTGTATTTACAATTTAAAAGATATTTAAAAATAAAGCCGAAAAATCCCATCGGAATAATAAAACACAAAAATATCTTTTGTTTTGCTTTGTTCGATTAAAAGATACACAATGGACCCGACCTCACGCCAAGACGTTACACGATTAACTAAAACATTCGGATGAAACTAAATCCGATACGATCAGGAATAGAATTTCATCTGAGTGTGGTGAGGGCGCAGCCAGATGAATGGACGAACGGACAGCAAACAAAAACCATTAACACACCAGTTGCTCTCAAAGTGTGCCACAATGTGTTAATGTATGAGTGAATCTAATAAGAAATTTACTAACCAAACAACGAGAATGACGTATCTTCTCTAGTGAGAGGTTTGTTCTGCGTGTGTGTGTCTGGATTGTATCTGTGTGTTGAAAATGTATCTATAGAAGAGGTTAGAAGTTGATTAAAGTTCATGTTGTTTTGTTGGCTGGCCGAAGCTGTGTAAATATCCACTTGTTTATTGGTTGCAGATTGCTTTTCGATAATCATGAAGTGGGTGGTTGGTGGGTTTAATGAATTTCATCGTGTTTCTTTAAATGCAAATCTTAATCTCAGGAACATTTTGTGTTCATTTATTTATAAATAAAAATATCTAAAATCATTTTCGACTAAAAGATACAAATATTCTATAGCCACACCTCCTTAACGAAAATTTTTTTTTTACATGAAAAGGATTCTCACTTCGTTCATGAACTACCACCATTAAAGGTGTTAACATTAACAATAGCTTTTATATCAAGAAAAACCTGTTCCAATTCCAAAATGCACAAGAGAAGAGACCATTGTCTCGGCAACAATAGCTGTTAAACTCCTCCCAGTAATTATTATCAATATAATAATATACCAACTAAAATATGGGCGTACGCGAGTGTGTAACTGAGAGTGAAAGATACATTTTTTGTTGTTGTATTGAAACACAATGAGGTGATTGGTTAGTTTGGTAATATCGTCTTGCGCGATGGCTGTTCTCTCCCCAGGTAGTAGAAGTTGAGTTCGAGTGCTTTGCCTGTGCCATTTGTATTTAGAATAGATTCAATGAATGTATCTTTTTATTTGTTTGATTTGATAAGGTATATTTTGTTTTGTGACACAGAGATGCTTTTGGCTTGTTTTTGAGGGGATGATTACGAATATAAAAAAAATAAGTTCCACATTATTTGCAGAGAGCAAAATGTAAGGTATGTTGGTTGGTACATCTATATACATTTGTATTGTATTGCTTATACTTATATCTATCTACCTGTAGATAGATTCCTAAAGTTTTTTTTTTTATTAGGTATAGGTACCTACCTATTCGAACAGAAGACTAATTAATTTTATTTTGTTTTCTCTATATATAAACTGTGAGTAGGTACTTAGGTTTATATATAGAGAATTTAAAACAATTTGGGGGTTACAAAAATGTTTACGCTATTTCAAAGGTCCTGATTGATGACGATCGTATTCTAAATCAAACGAATATTGCTCTAAGGTAGGTAGGTACCTAAAGATAACATTTTCCGTTTCGGATTGTTCGTCTGAAAGCGAAGGATTATTTCGCCGTCTCGTCGTACAGTAAGACGAATCACGAATGTATAGTGTTAAAATCAGTGTGGGCTGAATTTACTACACTATATTTTCTATACACCATTTACTACGCGTAGTAAATTGAATAAACTACACCCCTAATTTACTACAATTTGTTACGTCTTCAAAATCATGTAATTAACTCAGAAAAACAACAATTTATCATATAAATATTTATTATAGATCTAAAATTAATTTTTATTGCATCGATATTACCAAATGTGTGCCGTTTTAAGTACGTTTTCTACTTTAATTTCGATGCAATAGAATACTTAAATAAATAACTAAACATTAAAATTCAAACATCCAACTTCAAAGTGACACTAAAATGACAGCTGACAGATAATTTGACAGTTGAAACTACGTCTGCTACAATTTGTTTCATATACCACATTAACTAATTAAACTACGTAGCAAATGTAACAAATATAGTTTTTCTAAAAACTGAGAGTTCGGCCATCACTGGTTAAAATGAATGAAAACTAACCGTATTTTAACCTTTACATAAAAAATTAAAAAAAATAGGTATAGGTATTAAACAAAAGAGCTGAGCAGCGAACTTTTTTTTTAACGAAGTTCTTTAACGCGGCTTAGAGCACAGTGAACTAACTGGTATCGTAAGATAGTCTATCTGTTATACTTTTATAACAAAGAAATAAAATTAATAATGATACTATTTTATATACTGATATGAAAATTAATGGAAAAATATTCAACCATAGTAGAAGACTTAGCATTATTTTATTTTAAGTGGACTTTCCTGAAATATTATTAAAAAATAAAGCGTTAAGCGACCTATAGTCCAAGAAAAATTGTGTTTCGCCCTGATGCCAGGTTGTGGACTTGTCAGATGACGCCCATCAAAAGGCACCTTGCCAGCTCACATAACTTTTTTGACCAAAAGCTAACACTTTTGGAAATACGATCATGTTCAATAAACCAAAAATACGCGTCTTTCATGTCACATTTGCACCGAATAGTTCTTAAATGTTCAAAGACCCATTTTAGTATGGATTGAACACATTTTCGAAGAATATAATAATATACCTACATATGGGTCGTTGGTAAATTTTCAATCTCAACTTGTATATACTTATAACGGGCGATTTTTTAAGAGGTTTAGAACTTTTTTAAAAAAAAAAACACAAAAAGTTCAAAAAAATGAATGAAATATTTATTTGAATCGATAGTTTGAACCTTGCAATTTAATGTTTAAAGATAATTTTGTGCAAATGTTGACCGCGGCTGCGTCTCAGGTAGCCCATCCGCTGAGTCCAATTTTGGCATACTCTTTCACACATATCGGCCGGTATCTCGAATTAAGGCATGGATGTTGGCTTCCAGTGCGTCAATCGAAGCGGGCTTGTCCTTATAGACATTAGCCTTGACAAACCCCCACAAAAAATAGTCTAATGGTGTCAAATCGCACGATCTAGGCGGCCAATTGACCGGCCCGAAACGTGAAATTAACTGTTCACCAAACTCGCCTCGCAATTGCGCCATTGTTTCGCGTGCTGTGTGGCATGTGGCACCGTCTTGTTGAAACCACATATCATGCAAGTCAAGAACTTCCAATTTCGGGCAAAAAAAAGTTTGTTATCATCGGTCGGTAGCGTTCACCATTGACAGTAACGCTGCGATTCGCATCATCTTTGAAGAAATATGGCCCAATAATGCCGCCGGCCCATAAACCGCACCAAACAGTGGCTTTTTCGGGATGCATTGGTAGCTGTTGCAATGCTTCTGGCTGATCTTCACTCCAAATGCGGCAATTTTGCTTATTTACGTACCCATTCAACCAAAAATGAGCCTCATCGCTGAACACAATTTTTCGATAAAAAAGCATTTCGAACATTTCGAACCGAGCACGAATTTTGATAGTAAAATTCAATAATTTGCAAGCGTTGTTCATTTGTAAGACGAACCATGGTTAAATTGCAAACCAAACTGAAGCTGTTTGACAGTAACACAAGGTACTAAACACACGTCAGCTGTCGAAACCAGTGTTGCCAAAACCAAACCAGCTAAAAAATCACCCGTTATATATACAGGTATAGGATTTTTTCGTTTTGTTTAGGTGTCATCAAGAGCGCACTTGCGATTGCAATCGCACGATTATACAGTCGCAAAATAAAAGGAATTAAAAATTAATATGCAAATACAGGACTAATACGGGACGGAATACTGAATACGGGACATTAGTACGTACTGTTTTTCCTAAATAAAAACCCGGGACAGGCTACTCAAATACAGGACTGTCCCGGAAAATACAGGACGAATGGTCACCGTTTATATCACTTGGTAGTCTGATATACAATTAACTATGATCGTGTATAAGTTTCTATGTCTATTTCAGAAAGTAAAATCGAATAGTGCGAACATATTTTCTCAAGTTATATGAATCTTTTATAGGGCTTTCCAAATAATCAAATCTCTTAAAAAATATTTTTAAAGCTTTGTGTTAGGGCTGTAACTGGTAGAATTTTAGTTTTTTTTAATAATTCTATTGTAATAGTATAATGCCCGTGGCATAATACTGACGGTGAGTGTGTCATACTATCACGCCGGAGGTCTGGGTTCAAATTCTGAATAAATCTTAACTTGCGAGTATATAGGTACTATAAACATATGCAAGTTTTGAAATAGGACAAAAAAAATATGATAATATATGATAGAGCATACGAAAAAACTAGTTCCATCAGTTTTGTCTGTCTGTCTGTCTTTCTATATCGTCACTTACAAACGAGCGGCACGATTTGCTTAAAATTTGGTAACTAGTGCTTTTAGGGTAGTATCCCCGGACGTATTTTTGTAGGTCACTCTTAAAATAACGGCCCTTATACGATTTCAATTAAATTTCAGATGTGTAATTTCAAATGTGTAATTAAAGGTCTATCAGAAAGTGGAAACAAAACTTTCAGAAAGGCGCGTCGAACGGTATCTTCCATACAATGGATTTTTTTAAATTTCCGCATTCTCGGTAACGGCTGAAGCGATTTTTATAAAAAAATACTAAAATTGAACTAGCTGTACCTATCAAACATGTTGGCAAACCGCTTTTTTTATTAACTATTTTTTTTAATTTTAAATATATTTTCCAATTTTATTTCTTTGATATTTCATTATGCTGAAAACGTGCTGACGGATATTTTTATAAAACTTAGTTTTTGTATACAACGAATTAAGTTCTCAATCAGGCATACTGTTTTCAAAAACTTATTTAAAAAAAAGGAAGGATCATTATTCCTTGTGGAACACTTAGAGCCTGTTTAGATTGGGAAATTTTAGACCGGACTCACGAGAGTTCATTGGCAAAATAGGTGAGGTGAGTACTATCGTGAGGCAGCTTCAAAATGTGATAACATCGCAATATTTTCATAAAAATGCTAAATGCAGAGTGATAGAAAATGAATTCTTGGAATAGGAGACAAACAGAAGCAATAATAATAATTTATAGAGGTTATCTTCTTTTAAAAAATGCAAAACAATCGAGTGTCGTACCACTGTCTCACTTCACATAAATTCCACCCGCTTCAAGTGATGCGTCCTCTATAATAATTTGTGTGTAATCACGAGAGTACTCACTACGCCAGATTCAAATTTCCCAGTCTAAACAGGCTCTTACATACACTTTGACTCTTTGATTTCTAGCGTAACTATAGAATATATTTTTAAGTGAAATGAACATCTCAAGTCTATAGGGTTCGTTGTGGATGCCGGCAAAGACGAATATGGGTAACACGTGATAGTAGAATCGTAGTCGGTGCGGATGGTATGGAAAACCCGTGTCTTATCTGGCTTTTAAACGGCCGGTGATAGTGAAACAAATAATGTTACCGTCATACCTAATGCACCTTTAGAAATAGACGATCAGCCATTGAGAAAGAGCAATTTAAGACAGTTCTAAAAAATCCAAGCCAGCCGAGCTGTTTTGAGTTATCGGATATGATTTGGAAAGGAGTCTTGCACCAACTTATCATGATGGAAATTTGGACAGAGGTAGAAATCGAAATCTACCTCTATCTAAACGTAATGAAGGACTGCAACTGTAATATGTCGAGGTAGTGATGAACTTTGTTTATCGTTACGATTTGCTCTGCTGTAATTTACTAATCCCAGTTTTGAAATAAAACGAAGTATCATTGTTGATTATTGCTGTCTCTTTAAGCTAAGAAAGATATTAAATTACAAGTTCCTCACTATAGGCTCAAGGACGAGATTAATAGGTTGTACTTGTAAGGTGACGATTACCTAGAATTTTAGTCGTTTCATGTGCTCTATACATGACCAGACGTACATATTAGATATTCTTTTGGGTATGGAAAAAAATGACATTAAGTGGGAGTTGAAGAAAAATATCTGAACAAATATGGATTTAGACAAACTGAAGCCAGCTATCCCAAGTTAGAACTGCCTAAAAAAACATAACAATATAGTAACATGATAACTAGGCTCAAAAGAAACAGGGCTTCGAGCTACCTATAGCCAGTTTTTTCAGTCTTATTATTATTTTAATAGGGTCTTCAGTGGAGATAATGATACTGCATTAAATTGGATGGCTTCTATGCCTGTCGTTTGCAGATTTTTTCAAAGAGCCAATACAATCTTTCCAATGTTAGTTATTAATATCAATATTTACATATATGTATCTACATTATCTATGGATATATTCTTACTAAATATCTCCTGCAAGGGTGAAAGACTGCCTCAATGTTCTCCTTGAGTTAACTATATACTAAGTTGTATCTATCTGTATAGGTATACATAAGGAATATTTTGTTTTTCTAATTTATAAAGTTCTTATCAAATAATGAGATCAAAACCAATAACCATAACTCAATAATAAAACTTTGGCAATATGCAGCGGCAATCCATCATAACATACATCTAATAAAAACAGACTATTTTAACTGCACGTCAAAGGGACTTCCCAAAATGAGGGAGACCTTTTGATGTTCATTTCACTTAAAAACTTTAAATACGATATTGCAGCTGTTTCCAAAATCGAAATTGCCCTATGCCATGTGAAACTTCAACCCGAATATTGCACTTTTGCATGCGATAGCCTTTTCATGGCAGCCTGTGCATATACGCGGCATTATGGTTACAAAAACAGCAACGGAATTTTCTTATTAAAAGTTTTGATTTATTCATACATCATTGTGATGTCTTCCCTCCCTTTTCATGAAAAATAATTGGAAAACATTTAAAGAACAAACAAGGTCTAATTGAAGCTTCTTTAGATTTGAAAAGAATTTTACTTACCAAATAGATGTCAAAAAAGCATTTAACATTTGTGTGACAATCGGACTGATTCTATTCTCAGAAGGACCATTATAGAACAAAAAAAATATGTCTTGTTATCTCATCAAGATATATCGATAGATTGACCCTTCTGTATATATTGGAGGTCGACGTACATGTGTAAGGTATCCTTTGCGCCCATTGACATTATCGTCAACAAGGTATTAACATCAAACTTCATTATACTCGCTATTGTTTTCTCAAGAATGTATATCTCGCACTTCCGGGGAAGTGGTTTTACCTGATGGTCGTTTATCTTAAAATTGTCCCAAAACCATCACAAGAGAGAGAGAGGCCAACATAAGGACTCAAAATCAATAGACCGTGTATGGGTTTGATTATGATTGTTCTTGTTACAGTTTTTCTTGTATATCATCTGTGCCTTTAAATAAGGAATTAATCGTCTCGTCATTATCAGTTTTATTATAATTTTGTGTTGTTGTTGTATCTTTTGGTTTTTGTCTTTCGATTATGAAGACGTATGAGAGAGGGAATTACCGATTTTCGGGTGAAAAGACCAACGACTTCCTTCTATGGCATATATAGTGATGGAAGGGCACACAATGAATTTATCTTCGCGAAGGACTTCTGAATGATTAGAGATGTATTTTTTTTTTTTTTGTTTCTATAGATTTTGAAATTTGATACTTTTATTTTGAGCATCTAACAACGATGGAAGGTATGGGGGAATGGGAATCCTAAAAATACCTGGAAACCATGGATTTTCTATTGTTACCTTGAAAATTTATTTTATATAATATATACAGAATCCACCTACCTTAACTATAGAGCATTATACGAATTTGGTAATTTTGTTTGCTATTTTGCTTTAATAATTAATTTATTTACTGATGGGAAAAATCATTATTTCCCAAAAGCATTGTTCGGTTTCAAAGTTCAAGTTTAAACTTCGGTTTAGGTACAAACTTTAAAGTTTAAATAGATTAGACGGCCATGATGCGTTAACTCTCTGACGACATCAAAAAATTAACAATACAAGGCACCTTTCGGCGTGATAGAATTGCTTAACCAGCGCAGGAAAAAAATAAAAGTGTGGATAAATAAGTCAGAAATATAAATCGAATATAAAGTTGAGATAAATGTTTAAAATGGTGAAATACAGATGGCTTTGCAAATGAGTTGGAGAAAAATATTGGTTCCATCAAACTCGGTTGCACTAATTGTGTTCGTTGATGAATTCAAGTATTTTACAGTCAGGATTATTGTGAAGTTAGCCCGAATGGCATTCAACCCGGAAAAATAGAAATTTCACTTTCCGCCTATATTGTAAATGAATACTTAATGTTCGAAAAATTCCGCTATTGCGATCTTTTTTTGTGGCAAAAACCAAATATCACAACAGCTAAAATATTTACTTATTTTTTGAAAGCGAACGCGTGAAAGTGACATTCTGGTCTGATCTCCATTCTTAAAATTGTTACTCAATAATAAAAGTTTATCTTGATGGTCACTTATACATACATCCAAATTCGATTTAGTATCGAACATGATTACGTCATTTTCTTGGACTATATAGGCCGCTAAACACTTTTATTTGGAATAATAATTCAGATAAGTCCACTTAAGATAAACTAATGCTAAGTCTTCTACTTAGGGTTGTAAATTTTTTAAATTAATTTTAATATTAGTAGATATATAGAATTTGTATCATTATTTATTTTATTTCTTTGTTAGAACATGATTACTTTTTCTTTGACTTTTTTGGTCTATTAATAACGGTTATATGTGATATGCTTGCTTATAAATAGACTACAAAGGATTTTTCAAAAATGATTGGTGGATCTTGACAGTCAGAGTGGCGGCCATGTTGTTTCGATGACGTCTGTCAAATATATTGTTTGATATTCAATAACTATAAACGATGTTCACATTGGACGTTCTCATCCGATGCATTTTGACGTAAACATACGTCCAGTCCGCCGTGTTCAGCCACAAAGTAGTGTGAACAAAATGGACGAAACCACACGAAAAAAAAAAACTAATTAGGTAAAATGAGCCTAGATGCTTACAATATTCTTTGTATGCTCATGTTAAATTAAAATTTCCAATCAAAAGTGATCGAATTTTGTGAAAACTTTCAAAATATTGGTGCAAAAAGAGAAAAAATAATAAATAACAAATGTCAGAATAGCAAATGTCAAAATGCATCCATGAGAATTTTAAAAAATCTAAAGATCTGGACGCAAAACCCTGTCTCTTTCTTGCATCGAAGTGGAAAGTGCCCAAAACATATAGACGTCAAAATGCGTCGGGTGAGTACGTCCAATGTGAACATCGTCATAGAATATGTAAATTTTTTGTTAGATATATTTCAGTAAGTAATGCCAAACCATCATAGGAAGTAGCATGTTTGAGCAGCGGCCCCAGAAACATAAGTTTAGATGCCTTTTCGGAATTTATGTCCAACTTCCATTATATAGAAATGACCAGAAAATTATGCCTGTCCCGGGGAGTTATGTCCCTGCACCTTTTATCAAGATAAAATCTATATGGTATTTAACTGAGGTCCAGTTCTCTACATTGTTTTTTGTCGACTGTGGTGTCATTTTAGAAGCCGCATTTTTCTCAAATTTGAAATTCCAATTCAGGAGACTTTTAAGTCAAAGTTTTTGAAACCGAAAGGACAAATTGTGCAAAATATATCATGGTATACCTACCGTATTTCTTATAATCTACATTATACAGCTATGGACTCTAAATAACCATTTAGTGCTCATGTGATCAGAACCGGATATCGAAAATGGTTCGAAGTTTGTGCATAATGTATAGCATTTAGAAAATGCCAACTATTTTGTTATAACATTTTGTGAATTATCCTTGATTAATCCGCTAAGCCTTAAACGCCATGATATTAATGTCTCATGTTAGTGGATTTCTATATGCTGTGACGCCCCCTTTTTTATTACGATTCAATCATCAAAGTAGCTCCGTATACATTAAGAACAAATATCCCAAATATCCATATTTTTAATGAATGTATATCCATATATCCAATCCACATTTAAGAACGTCATTCTTTATTTTGAAGACTTTCTTAAAACTATGCACAAGCCTTAAATGTTGATCTCAATCTCAGCGGATCAGTGACAGGTCTCACACCTCCTAAATGAATCGTGTTAACAAGGTATTTCAACAAAACAATCCTCTTGTCAAAAAAACCATCAAAATACCATCAGTAAGGTTTCACCATTTTAACTTGACACATCATTTACACTGGAAGAGCAAACACAACACGAAACAAAAACTGATTTCATTGCAACACAACACCCAGGTGGACTGGAACCACCCATGGATCATGGGCATGATTCTCTGTATGTATATTCGATACTCATATGGACTTCGTTAAGACCATATAGCTGATGATGAATAAAATAAATAAAGATTTTTTTTTTTGAAATGTATCCATCAATTAAAATATTGACAGCTCATCATAAATCCTCGATGATTAAGCTTTGAACATAAATCTCTCGAAAGACACATGTATTTGTGTATCTACAAGCTATAAGATATTAATTTTCTGGACCTGAATCTAACCCTAAGAGTTTTTTATTACCATTTTTTAAACGCTTCCATTTGGTCAATTTGTAGATTAATTTTCACCTCTCTCTTTCGGAAGCCAATTGGGTTTTTAAAAATTTATAAGCGCGGCAAATAAAATAGAGGAAGTTCCTCTCCGAATTTCGTAACCATGCAAATTTATACCTCGAACTCGGTCCGTTTATCCACCACAAACCGCACACATTAAATTCAATTAATAAACCATGGCGAGAAGCGAGGATATTGTGTGAATTGTGATTAATAGTTGGCAATAAAACCTCATTTCGTCTGACAAATATCCTCAATCACCTGCCCATAAATCAGCGCAACCTGTCAAGATTCACACAATAACAAGGCCTGGCTCTGGAGCTCGGTGTGCTCTTAAAAAATAAGTGAATGAATATGATTGAGGAAAAATATGTATGTATATATATAAAATCCCTGCCGATCGCTCTAATATATCTCCCACCATGATTTGGCCACACGATTACGCGAGGAGAATTTCAATTAATTTTCAGGCGTTAGAGAGATTGATTGGAGCCCAGGGACTAAAGGAGAGATATGTCGAAGACACGAACACGAACCACCAACCAAGTTGTTGTATTATCCACTAATTGATGCTAATTACACAGTTGCCGTGTAATTGTGATGTATCACGATAACGTGTGTTCCGTAGATATAATATTTTTGAAATATAGGTACGTGTGGCAAAAGTTATGACTCCATGGGGCTTTTGGAGGAACCTCTATAGCCATGGCCACACACAAGACGAAATTGGTTTTTATGTATAGGAACGATGACGACAACGACCCCTTTTGAGGTCCGGCATGTGTGTTAATAGTTAATAAATTTTAACCGAATCGTTAATCATTCAATTTTCACGTCTCTTTGGTTGAACAACGGGGGAGCTGAGAACTGTGTGGTGTTCAGTGGATAAAAAGATAAATGTTATCTCTTCTATATAAACGAATATACCTATACCATGGTTGTGTTTTGGATGTGACGCTTTTGATTTTTTAAACGATTTCTGATTCTGGTGTAAAAATGGAAATTCGAAGACATAGCGTCACCTCGGGCAGATTGTAACTTATATTTTATAGGGTAAACCGAAGCGAAAAAGGATTGCAAAATGTTAAAGCCCGATAAAAAAAGACCATAATATCTACACTCTAATACAGATAAAATCCAAGTCAACATGATTTGCTATGTCTTCGTTGAATAAAACCAGCAACCGGTAGATTCAATAACATTGCAGCTAATTGTTATAATAAAGAAATAAAATAATTGTTATAACATATGTTCCTATGAAAGAAAAAAAAAATTATGTGGCAGCTCCGAAAAACCAAGGACCTACTTATACGTTGTTACAGTTGTTAGTTCTATACTGGATTGGAGGGGACCCACAATTTTTCGTCGAATCCGAACGACTGATATGTATTCCCAACTAACAATTTTACTCCTATATAGTCTTCCAAAGAAGCTTCGTATAATCATTTTTCGTACTGTTAAAAGCATTGTATAATACTCCATAGATTTAAAAAGGAGAACTTTTTAAGCTCCTATTGTACCTTTATGGAGTTAATTTTTTTCATTCCTAAGAAATTTTTGTATAAAAAAATTATCTTAAACCGCCTTAGTGACTTCGTTTATGATATATTTTAAGAGTCTACGCCGCGACTGCAAACTAAATGCAGAAGATGGCAAATATGTTTGGCGAAACGCGTCCAATGAAAATAAAAATTAAAATATATCATAAACGAAGTCACTAAGGCGGTTTAAGGTATTTTTTTTATAATAAGCCGTGACTTGGAAACCAAATACAAAATGTATAAAATTCTTTAATGTAGCCGTAGCAGTACTAAAGGATAATAATGAATTCCTATAAAGGTAACTGCTAGAATTATAGAAAGTTTATAGGAGCAGGTGAAAAATTAAAAAAAAAATGTTTTCTTTCATATTTCAATTATTATTTTGATATTTGCTTGGTTTTTTTCTTCTATGTTTATAATTATGCTTTATATAAATTATAAAAATACTACCATTTCTGAGAGTCGAACTCTGGTCCTTTCGCATAGTCTAGATCGATAACTGCACTGCCAATCTCGATATGAAATAATCAGAAAAAAATCGGAATCCCTTTTGTCTTGCTTTTATAATTATCTTTATTTTCCAAATCTGTTCTGGTTGAACGGAAAACAAAATATGTATTTTATTTTCTTATTGTCTGTGAAAAATAAATATTACTACGCAACAATTATTTTATTTATTTATTTATTTATTTTTTTTAACCATCTATATTTTGCAGAAAACTTTCTAAGACTACTTAATATAAATCATACTATATTATATATATTATAAAAAGAAAAACATAATTTTTAACAATTGTATTTATAACAATGCATTTGAAAATATCTCGATATTGATCAAGGTCGAAAACATTTGCATATTCGTTAAATTTAACACAAGCATTTGTGATTGGTTCATTTTGACCATAGTTTGTTGCATGAAGAGAAATATGAAAAAAATCTTTATATCTAGGTCTTAAAGTTCTATGGTGCATGTATACCAAACAAAGCTACAAGCGGGGGGCAGTCAATATGCCCTACAATCACATCCCTATAGCAAACATGACAGAAAAATAAGTTCTTCTACTAGATATAGACTTTAAATTGATCAATAAGTATCTACTGTTATAAGATGGCAGAGTGTCAGACCAATTCAATTTTCGTAGTGCATATTTAGTGAATCTCTTTTGTTTTTTTTTTCAATTCGTGTCAAATCTTTTTTGAACAGAGGTGACCATACAATGCAACAATATTCTAGTATGGGACGAACCATTGATACGAACACAGATTTTAATGCATAAGGATCTCGAAAATCATGAGATTTTCTAAAAATAAATCCTGGCATAGCATTAGCTCTATATAACATATAGTCAATATGTATATTAAAAGACAAGTGTAAATCAAAAATGACTCAGAAATCTGTCTGGCTTATTACTCTATTTAATTTTATAGTAAGCAGCTGATAATCATATATAACGGGTGTAACGGATCTAGAAAAAGACATAACAGAACATTTTTGTATATTTAAGTTCAGGGAATTGAGATAACACCATCGATTTAAACTATTAATGTCCTTTTGTAAATCCAAACAATCAGCAACAGATTTGATTGATTTAAAATGTTTGACATCATCCGCGAACATCAAACAATTAGACAAATTAATAACTTCAGGCAAATCTTTAATAAAAAGCAATAACAACAACGGACCAAGGTGACTGCCTTGCAGAACACCGGAATAGTTATAAATTTTAAACGATAATTCTGAACCAATTTTTACAAATTGTGAGTGGTCATCTAAGTAATTTTGCTGTCATATCTTCACAATTAATGTGCGAAACGAAAACTGTACTTTTATAATTTGTGTAGGTATTGCTGGAACCTAGAATATTAGTAAGAAGAAAAGCCAGTTCAATACCCAATGCGTTGGCTCCAATAACAATTTTATTTCCACTCAGAATGGCTATATAAGCACTATAGCTAAAAACAACTCTCTAATTTGGAAATCGGAAGCAAAATTGTTAGTTGGGTGCACTTTTCATGACAATGATAGTATAAATGCTCTTAGAGGATTTATCACTTCCTCGCATGAGGCAGTGTCACTGCTGGGTCGCACGAACTTGCTCTTGTGATAGTTACCTGAGGGCTTATCACACAAAAAAAAATATTAAATAAAAAAACAAAATATCTTTAAAAATCATATGAAATCTATATCTTACAAAAAATATCAAGTCAAAGTACGTAAAAAAAATTCTTAGGTAAAAACAAAATTCAATGAAAAAAAATTGAGAATCGTCGGACCAATTTTAATAAAAATTTAATTTTTTAAACAATTTTTAAAAATATTTCTCTTATTGAGTTAACAAAAACAGTTTTAGAAAAATTATTTGAAACTTAACATAAATATTTAAGAAAAAAATTCGTATATGCTGTCTTATTAGAATTTGCTAGGACAGCTTAGGAAAAAAAAATTTAATTAAGATTGCTTGACCCGTTATCGAGAAAGTCGAAATTTAAAAATACCGTTATATGGTAGGTATCGTTAATCGAAATTTCTCGAAAGTTCCCGAATTCTGATAGACATTTATTCATACCCTCATATATGAAATTTGGTTGAAATCGATAGATTTGTTCTGGAGAAAAATAAAGCTTTTCAATAACGGTTATATGGCAGGTACCGTTATATTAGGCCCAGAACGTGAATTAAAATACGTTCGGGTATATACCCTTTAAAGTACTACGTGTTTATTGCCTCTAGGGGCCGAGACAGACAGACAGAAAAAAGACCTATCATTGTAATGTAATGTTTGATTGTTATCTGAATTTATCTTTTGCACGAATCCAAGTCTTGCCTTTTATATATAGTACCTAGAGAGAGAGTAAGTAAAAGCATTAAGTGTACTCAGGGCTTTAACACTAACCTCCAGCGTGATAGTCTGACACACTATTTACTACTTCACGGAAACATGGAATTAGTTATGCTCTTAAGTGTCATTTTAAAAATATTGAGCAACTAACAATAGTTTATGTTTTGGTTTCACGCGAATTCCGGGGTTCACCTGTGCTTCGGTCAAAATTTCTCGTAAGTATTCACAGCGACAATTTTGTCACTGTGATGGAATCGCCATCCTTACCAACATCGATGCTGGTCTTTTCTCAAATTTAGCAAAATTTGGAGGCGAACACTTTTTGGATGTTTTCCACAGAAGTAATGACAATAATGACAATAATGACATATTCTTCTTCTTCTCCTTCCATTTCTTCTTCAATTTCTTCTCCATCTCGTATGGTATCAGAATTTTCCAACTTCACCTATACTCATCTGTTTGTGGGGTCGACCTCAAAAAACGTCAGCCAGTTTCCAGTGGTTTTGTTGACATGATTTCTTGGGCCAGGTCATGTCTGTCACTCTTTCACGATTGTACCGGAACATTGTAATAAAGTATCTTTTAACGATGATGGACGGACAACTGCAGTGTGAGCTTTCCATTCAGCTTTAGAGGGCATTTTTCGGTCACAGAAGATGGCAGAGTTCTTACGCACAATCACCCAACCTATACCCTTACGTAATAGTTGAGTCGTCATCACAGTATGCTTCGTTATTGATCAAGGTTAAAGGGTTTTCACTTATGATGCAGTCCGTCACTTTGTTTTCAAGCAGATAATTATCAAGAACTGTATAATGAGTAAATGATAGTAGCTGGTGCTACACCATTCTGAATAACGAGGTATGCTACTTTTATGAGCTACATTTTGACAGAAGCTTTGACAGCGCTACATACTACAGTACAGCTACATGCTACATTATTCTGGTTCAGCCACAGCCAGTTAGTGCTCCGGAACTTCTCGTTTCCTTGGGCCACCCATATTAGATCTCGTTATAGTTGTGCTTTTTCAAAACCAACATACACATCATGCAAATCGCTTGCGGAATCAAGATGTTATTCCATTCTGATTCTTATACTCTGGATTTCATCTGTGGTTGATTTGTGACAAATCATCAGATTCAGATATGTAGCTACATTATTTTGACATTCAATTTTCTATGATTTAAAAACAGAGTTACCTAACATAACCATCCATCCAGACAACCTCCTGTCTCCTTATTCCGAATCTATGGCGCCTTTTATTTATGTTAACAAAATATGTTACAAAAAACTTACTTCCAACGAAATAACAACGCGCCATCTAACACCCTGAAAGACACACAAAATTGTCAACTGTTACTCCGTTCGTTGGATTATGAGGTGAAACATTTTCTGACAACCAATATAAATGCCATCACACAAATGGGACCCAACAAATAGAATATAATAAAAATAATATTAATCCAAAGCAATAAATGCGACAGACGAGGGAGAAACGATCTTATCGGTGCGTGCGCCTTTAGGATTTATCACTTGGCACGCCATGTGGTAAACGGAGATCCTCCAACATTACGTCCTATACCTATACCTGTTTTCTAAGGTTCATCTATATACTCAAGCTAGATTATAGCCTACTATATTCAACTTTGGGTTCAATCACTTTGCAATGCAATATAATAACTGCATCTCGTTGGAATCAGCTTCCTCTGTTCTGGTGGACACGAGAGAATCCCCAAAGTGCGTATTCTGTTGCCTTATTAATGTGACCATTTGTGGGATGGTGTCAGCTGGACCAGAAGTTGAAATGAAAACAATTATGTGGTGGTGACCATTTCTCCGATAATTCATTACCCGTGTGTATTTCATATCACGTCGCCATCGTCGTCGTTTTCGTACGTCTTCGACCGGTAGTGCAAGTGGAAGAAGACACACGGTCACGGATGCAGCTCAACGCTGCAACAACATGGTGTAATGTGGCACAACATCAAGAATGAATGTCCTGGTAATTTGTCGTCGTTGTTGCATGACTCGGAAGGCGATCTTCTTGCGCGAAGAGACCTCCAGGTGGATGACGAAGAGTTTATAGATTTTCATCTGGTGTGGTGCTCTGGTGGTAGGTATATATAACCCTATGGGGTGTGGATGAGAAGAGATTTGTATCTTTTGGATGTATCTCTAGATAATCTCTTCTTTCTCTTTCTGATGCTCGATTTGAGTATTATATCTATGGTATTATAAACCGAAAAACGATTACCTCGTGGAGCCTGTTGCGATTGTTGTCATAACATGAATATTTCTACAGATATATAGACTCAGATCCAAACTCGTACGTTGTAAAACGCAGTTAACATGAAATTTCATTTGGTGACGATTTGAACATCGCGTTCAACAAATATATATAAAACGCGTACACGCCTGCTGTTCCAATCACCACCACACAAGTTGTGAAGAAAATAATGTGTTTCTATAAGGAGTCTTACTTGACTGGAATACGTTGAATTATAGATTACCGGTGGTTTTAAAAAGTACATTAGCCTTTAATCTGGAGAACGATAAAAGGCTTATATTTATATAGACAAAGACTCTCCTTAATTATGTCTAATCACCCAGAAAATTATTAAGCTTATAAAATCAAAATGCAAAACATCAAATTTAACACTTTATTTTATTGAAATTGAATAAATATTTTTCGAATCGATGCACCGTTTTCTTTAAATCAACAAAAACTGAATCATTTTGACCCATCTATATGATCAATATCGCGTATTCTTGAAATAGATGAATTTTTCATCTGTTTAATTAACGCACATGCTTGTCGTCAAGTCAAATTGATGAAATATTCATCGATTTAATGAATTTTTTTTGCAAATAAACTATTATTATTTCAGTTAAACTATATTTAAAGCATATGTTTTTCGGTATCAGCAGTGTACAAGGGTATTTTATTTATTTATTTGAAATTTGTGGTTTGGAAACATTCGAAACAGACGAACCTAAAAATCGCCATCCATCGCATGAATTCATCGCGTTTCTGTGATTTGGTTCCGAGGGCAATAATCCAGAAAGCAAATTATAAATGCAAAAATCTCGAAAACCAACAACTGGAATAGAAAAAATCTTGAAAGCATCACGAAATACTAAACGAAATACTAAAATCTCGTAAAAAAAAAAACTCGAATGCAAAAATCTCGAATTAGTAAATTAATTTTTGAGACAATGCGCACGCGCGAATTGCAACCATTGTCGCAAAAATTAATTAATTAATTCTAGCAAGTATTGAATCCAGTACAGCTCTCGAAAGTTGCTGGTGTATTTTCTCGGTATCTATTGTAGCTTCGTAGGGAGTAAGTTGACACAGCTGACAAGCTATAGTTTTCCCAAATGCTGAATACCCTGTCTCCTCTATTGGCTCTTTCGTCGCATGTTTGACTATTGCGTCGATGGTCGATTGCTTCGGTAAAATCTGGAAAGGTGCATTGACGTTTGATGTACCTATCGAGGTAGACGATGTGGAGGAAAAAGTTGGCGCTGGTGTTAGAGTTTGAAGTTGTCGCGTGGTTCCTTCAAAAGATTCGTCGAAAACATCTGAATGTGAATCTTCGCTTACTTCCAGCCTCTTCAATATTAAGTTCCTTAGGGGACAATATTTATAAAAACAATATACAACAACTAAATTCATAATTTCAATACTTATGGGTTTAAAATTAGTAATTGTTTTTCTCAAAACGATGACAGAATCGAGGAATTTCAACTCGTTGTTTCTTTTTCTTTTCTTCAAAACATGCAGTGTGCGTTCCTCAAATATTTTATTTTATTTTTCACTTTATCACCGCTTTTATCAAATTCTTTGGATAGCTGTACCTATAGATGCTTTTTTTTTGTTCAGTCGTTTGTATTCCTCAATTTTTAGATTCCATAGACTTTCAAATTATGAAAAGTTGTTAATTAATTTAATAACTTCCTCCGGTAAATGTTTCAAATCAGTCATTTTTGTCATAAAACTAATAAGAATCCACCAAAATAATTTAATTATTAAACTAAACTTCGAAGTGTAAAATGTCAAATCAGATTTGGTTTTTTTTTTCAACTTTGGGCTGCTATATAGTAAGCGATATGGATAGTATGCAATAAAGTATGCTTTCCATAGCATGCTATGAAAAAAGAGCAGCTACATTGGTCTCCAGTCTCCGCGTGTTACTGCACCTTTCGTACAAATCGGAGACCATCATCTGGATTTAATTTTACATAGGTAAATGATTTATGTAAAATCCATTATACTTATTATAAACTCGTTGAAACTGGCAAACGGCGATGATTTTAATTAACCTATAAATATACCTACAATAATTGGAAGCAATCTATTTAAAAAATTGGTTTTATCAACGTCATGCTTTCATAACGTATGGTTTTCAAATGAAAGAACTTCAAATAATTTTTTCTAATTGTTATTTTCATTATACAAAGGCATATTGTTTATTATTTTTAATCTCCACATTTAATATATATATTTATACATAACTTGGTTTTCCCGACTATCTGGAAACATGTGCCATTCCATCCAAATGCATCAACTCTAGACACTCAATTTGATACATTTGTAGCTTAGATCGGTGTTTCTTTATGAATTTGGGTCTCAACAACCAATATCGAACTTTCGCAAATAAGCTGTAGGCGGATTTATTACGTTTCGACTGGTCATGTCCAATCCATTATATGAGGCTCAAAAATACAATTTTCTCCGATGAAACAAAAAGTTTTTCGTTTTAAAAAGATAAACAATAAAAAGACTAAAAATAGCCAAATTAAATATTATTAAGTGGAGTGTATATGAATGGCCACAAAACCTTCAAAAAGTTTTTCGTTAGAAATCAGTTGACCTAAATGATTTTTGCTTAGCTCAAGAAACTCCTCCTCCATCTGTACGTGTTCAAAATGTTTACTTGCAAACGTCATCGCATTCTTATGCAGCTGATCCAGACTTTCTTGTTCTGCAAATATGGCTATGTCTAAGCAGTTTTTTGCATTTATTTCTTCTCCCATGAATTTGTAGCATTCGATAACCAAAAAATTTATTTGGAAATAGTTTGCTGCGCTTACAACATTGCTTATTGTGTTGCTTTGAAGTTCAATGTTCCCATTAGATATGTATATATAAAGGCAAAAATAGGTTTTAAAAGCTCGCCATTAAATCCGTGGATTTTAACCTCTCTTTCCCTTGCTTCCCTTAAATCACTGGTAAACTTTGCCATAAAATAGTTGCTAGATGCTGACAACACGCATTTGTGAGCGTGGAATTTTACCTCATCCGATGCCACAATGCATATATCTGACAATTTTTGGTTCTCCCAAAATGAAAATAATTTTTCGGTGGATCGATTTTACTGTTTTATTTTGGATATTGATGAATCTAAAAATAAAAATGGTGAATTTTTAATATGTATCAAAGTTTCCGAATATAAATTTATATTACCTTGATTAATTTCTATTAATTGATGATACATTTGTAGCTTAGGTCGGTGTTTCTTGATGAATTTGGGTCTCAACAACCAATACCGAACTTTCACAAATAAGCTGTAGGCGGATTTATTACGTTTCGACTTGTCATGCTCAATCTATTTGATGAGGCTCAAAAATACAATTTTCTCCGATGAAATAAAAAGTTTTTATTTAGAAATCAGCAGACCCAAATGATTTTTGCTGAGCTCGAGAAACTCCTCCATCTGTAGGTGTTCAAAATGTTTACTGGCAAACGTCATCGTATTCTTATGCAGCTGATCCAGACTTTCTTGTTCTGCAAATATGGCTATGTCTAAGCAGTTTTTTGCATTTAATTCTTCTCCCATGAATTTGTAGCATTCGATAACCAAAGATTTTATTTGGAAATAGTTTGCTGCGCTTAAAACATTGCTTATTGTGTTGCTTTAAAGTTCAAGGGTCCCATTATATATAAAGGCAAAAATAGGTTTTAAAAGCTCGCCATTAAATTCGTGGATTTTAACCTCTCTTTCCCTTGCTTCCCTTAAATCACTGGTAATGGATGCTGACAACACGCATTTGTGAGCGTGGAATTTTACCTCATCCGATGCCACAATGATATGTATATTGTATATCTGACAATGTTTGGTTCTCCCAAAATGAAAATAATTGTTCGCCTTGTATTGCGCTATGGTGGATCGATTTTACAGTTTTATTTTGCATTTTGATGAATCTAAAAATAAAAATGGTGAATTTTTAAATCATATTATTATTTTCGAATTTAAATTTAAATTACCTTGATTTATTTATATTAATTATGAACCAGTTGTTTATCGATAGAAAGTTCGAATAATAATAATAGAAAAAATAAAATTTAAATTGATAGCAAAGCATACGTGATTAAGCATTGGCAATGAGTTTTATATCTTAAGTAAGAAGGTATTTTCATCTGTGTGCGAATAACGATTTTTTCTGTAATTTGTACTTGCGATTAAAGGTAAGTTAAATTTTAAGAATCAAACATGATATTACCATTGTATATAAATTTCTATAGTACAACCATGGAGCAGCGCCATCTAAACAAAGTTGTTAACTTCACATTTGGAGGTTCTTACATTTACTAAGTGTCTATTCTGTTACCCTAACAATAGTCGTCTACGAAACAAATTAATAATATATAATGTATTTTATTGGCTCTAAAATCCATATTTCCTTGACAAGAGTCGTAAACAAAACAAAAATAATATATGTTTACGACTGTTGTCAGGGTTACAGAATAGACAACTATTAAATGCACGAACCTAAAAATGTGTTTATAACACGTTTCTCAAGATGGCCAGGCGGTGATTATTCAGCATGAAAATACTATAGAAATGTATACACAATGATATTACTACGAAGACGAACAAAGTAAACCCGGCAATTTTTATTTGTGCCTTTCTGTCTACAAGAGCAATATGTAGAAAATAAAACCTCAAATTTAATATGCCCGGACTTTTTTTTTATATTTGTATCTTAGGTCTTAAAATAATGGTTCCTACCGATAATTCCATTTTTTTCGAAAAAAAATATTAACGATTTTGATAAAATTTTTATGAGTGTTGCCAATGGTGATGTCTTTTATCTAAACAAATCTTCCGAAAAACATTATTTTCGGTGTCTGACATAGAACCATACTTTTTCAAATTGGTTATCTTATAAACGACTGCACTAGTTTTGACGCAATTCAATATTCTTAGAGTTTTGCTAATGGAGGAAAATATAAATCCAACGGATCCTTAAAAACCGTTCCTTTTTCCATTGTGTATGTACCTAGTAGGTTGACCAAAGATTGTTTACATTCGAGTTTTGTAACCTCAAACGAAGCAAAAACTAGTTAAAAAACATGTTTTCAAAACTTGTTCTTATTTTAACTTATTATTTAAGTTCCTAAATTGTAATAAAGAAATAAAAAACAGTTCGCATATTGTTCCATAAAGGCTTTGACCATTTATGATGGCCGATGTAAACAATACGTATGGCATAGTGAATTATGACAGCACTCCCAACACTCCCAACTCAATTCCGTAAGACAAATAAGCACTCCCAAACATCACTCCGAACAGCCACTGGAATAACGGTTTAGGGAGTTTTTTTTTCACTCCGAACGTCCACTTCAATCAAATAATTCTAAACATCTCATCAACCTACAAAAAAAAACAAAATGAAGTTAACACATAAGACTATATCCATAACATACTATGAACAAAGCAGAATATGAGAATATAAATATGAATACAAATATAAACAATGTTTTCCATCTCCAAGAGCAATTTCTAATAAATATCATGTGGTTTTCAATACATTCTCGTTATAAAGACTATCTGAAGGAACGACAAATTTTCCTCCACTTTCGTATGCTTTCTTTAAACACGATTCTATTAAAAAATAAACACAAACCTGTATTTTTTTTACATCAGCTTGTTAAACAACTTCAAAATTTTTTTTTCAGTATTTTTTATAATTAATTGACAATGGCCGTCTTCGAAAAAGCCATCTGCGTGTTTTTTTCGAAAGTGCAACTTTGGCTTCGTTTTTTAGCCAAACCGTGGACATCTGTCTAAATATAGCCCCCGAGACCTAGTTTGACATTTTTTCTATAGAACAGCATAAATGAACCTTGTAAATCGGTCCAGTGATTGCTGAATTAAGATTGGTCGTTAAAATCATTAAAAAAGGCTTAATTTTCGATATTAGATATTTTACGAGACTAGTATCTTAGATTGCTTACATATATCGTGTGCATTTGAACGCGCCCAATGCAACTTTTGACATCCACGATGATAATACAGTTTCAAAAAAGGAATGGCAGCTCATTCATCGGATTAGGTAATAGAATTGAATGCGAGTGCGGATCCACTGCGGATCCAACCGAATCCCGGGGAGTGAAATTTTGCGGATTCAGTAATCGGCATATGACAATGATATTTGTGGAGAAATCATTGTATTTTAAAATAGGGCTTTCAGCTAATGAAAATAAATGATTAAACTCCATGTCAATCTGAAAAAAAATCAGATAGTTACTATTTATAAGAAAATTTGACAAGTTATAATTTTTGTAAACATTTTTATCATAAAACCGAATCTCTCATAAAACCGTTATTTTTTTTGTTTCTCATGAACAGCCTAAAAGATTAAAACCCATTTTTTTAGAAAGACTTTTAATCAAATCTAAATTCCAACATTTTAGAAAAATTGCTTAATTTTAATTTTAAATAATATTTTAATTTCTATATTTTTAAAATGGGTTGACATACAATTTATATTTTGTATACATTATATAGAAGCTGTTTAGAACTTGAAATTGGCATAATTCAAATTTGAAAAAGAAAACTTTTTTTAAATATTGAATAAAATTCGATTTATTTAAAAAACATATTATCCAACAATGTTGCTGTTAATTGGTATTAGAATTAAGGCAAAGAATTATAGATTTTTTTCTACCTCACCGGCACTGAAACTTGGCCACTCGTGATTTTTCCTATTCAACGTGTGTAATTTGCTCTTACTTTATCTTGCATTAACAGGAACTGATCGTGTCCTATTAATCCAATTTATGGGAACATGGGTTTCTGAAGGATTTCCTCAAAGTATCGCGTTGAATTTACTGAATTATCAATGATGGCCAACTCCGTACGTCCATCGGAATCTTGCGGTGGTGATTAGTAAAAACCCATTTCCTCGCGTAACGTAATGAATAACGGAAATGTAAAGAAGTTTTAGTTTTAGTGGCTCGAGAAATTCGTTTTCGCAAAAATTATACATAATTTGAAATGCAATACCAGGCATCAGGGTAGTTTAGTCGCTGGTATTTATTTTATTTAATAATTTAGCAACCTTTTATTTCAATAACTCCGGGAAGAAATAAAACATGTATATCGTTTAAAGGTCCGACACAGACTGCTTTATTCTTTTCTTATACGCTAAGGGAAATTATTTACAGTTGGGAATTTGGTTAAGGGAAATATTCCCAAGTATTAACAATATGTTAGTGTTGCCATAAGGCTTAAATTACTATAGTAGGTACAGAAATTATCTCATAAAAAAAGGAACAACAACTAAAATGTTAAGCAGAAAAGTTATTCTCATTCACAATTATTAAAATATCATCCCATATTTTTTTAAATCTTTCTTTCAATGCATTAATAATATCAAATGAAATCATAACAAATTCATAAAGTCCAATTAACGCATATAGTTCCGTGACACACACACACATTCTTGACTCATGAGGATCACCAACATTTAAATAATATTCCTGCAGAAATGTTTTGCGATAACAATTTGTCTACTGATTGTTAGGATTTTTTTGTTGTCTTCTTTTGTGAATAGCGTGTATTTCTTTTCTTGAATTGTGTGCTGAAATTGGAGAAATACGATCAGAAACATAAAATGATTTCTAGACCATTGGATGGTTCAGTGCATCGTCGTTCACTACGTACGCACAGCCAAAACGGCAAAACGCATACCAAAAATAATAGTATATGCATGATTATCTGGACAAAATGCTCCACGCAAGACTTCTCATACTCCCTAGGTGATGCGATACTCTTTTGGTGGCTCATTTTTAGGGATATGGCGTCGATCATGACACTTCGTTGGCACATCGTAAATTATTTATTTATGGAACAAGGGTTTAGTTGGTGGCGGACTATGTTGTATATTCTGTATGGTTATGGCTCTGGTTCACAACTTGAGCATGATGGTGGAGACATTATACAAGATACAACACTCCGTTTAGTCCGCGTACTCTGTCTTAATTTTTATGAAACAGGATACTCGAGATGATCATAAATTCTCATCGAATTGGAGAGAGAAAAAAATAAATAAAATAAAATAAAGAGAATCGCATTGACTTGGAACTTTACGGGCAGACGTCGAATAAACAATAAATCTGATAAATCGTAAACATTTTTAGGATTTGTATCTGATGGAGCGATGAAGAAGAGAAGGTAGTTTGATTGTTTTGAATTTAATAGGAAAATCTATACAAATGATTGATTTTAATGATAGAATGATACTCATTGTTATGAGATTTTTTTTTTGTTTTGATAATGTTGTGGATAGAAAATCAACAATCTTTTGTCGAAAGATCAGTTAACCATTCACTCGTTTTAGTAGAGGGACTTACCAGTATAGATTTAATCGATTGATTTGAACAAAATTTATATTGGGTATTAAATCTATTTTTTCTTTCAGCGGTCCCTCGAAAGTAAGTGACAAATTCTCCAAGAGTATTATTGTCATGAAAAGTGCATCTCACCTTAGTCATTCGGAATTAAAGAAAATTTTTAGGTCACCCTAAATCCTGTAAATCCTAACAAGGCACTCAAAAGGATTGGTTGAGAGTGTACTTGTTTTTATTTATTTTTTACACAAAATACATTTATTTTATACCCAAGAGTCCATAAAGTAGACCATTGAGAAATCACGTGTAAGTTTTAAATACTGCTCGTAGTATAGTAGGATGTCGCGTTAGTATCGACTTAAATGAAAACATTTTCTCTTGTAGCAATTATTCTTGATTTAAAAGGCAAGAGAAATATAAAAAGACAAATAAAAATGTTTGCAGAAGAATTTAGTTCGGATCGGGTTGAGTGTTTTTCGTTACAGGGAATTAGGGATATAATAATTACTCGATTTGCTCATTTAGCGACATCTACTTCGGTGAGTTTGAAACCATCTTGATTCCTCTATGTGTATAAACTCAATGCTGCTGATGTTCACTTGAATAGGTTCATAACTTTTGTCGCACCTTACTATAAGCCTTTCTTCATATCTAATAAAATAACTTAATTTTGTTTCATGTGTACTATAAAAGAGTATAAACATACGTTTATTTCTGGTTAAAAATATTAGTCTGAAAACTAACTGCTATTCTTACAAATTTACTTTATGGAATTCATTGACAAAAAAACGAGCAAAATTTTTCAAAATTCTTGAAATCTAAAATGCTCGATTTTCGATTTGCGAGAATGGCACAACGTGCCATCCTTTTAATTTATTTTTTTGAATGCATTCCCTCCCAATCCTTATACTAATACTTTAACTTTAAAAAAATCCTAGTATTTAATAGAGCAGTCAAAAGACTTGAAGTAAAAAGAATGCAATACTTTAAACTGCTTAAATTCTTTAAAGTCTTTTTCATTCTTTTTTGCAGTCTTTAAGTCTTTCGATTGCATTCAATGTAATTTTATTGCTTGAAATATTATTATTACTAAGAACTTTAAGTGAAAATTATTATTGAATTCAAAAATTTCTTAGCATTAAAAAGACTTTAGCATCAGTCAAAAGACTTTAAGCAGTAAAAAGACATCTAATTATGGAAATAGTGTGGAACTCGACATGTAATATGCACGATGAACAGAACCTCAGCATCATTTGCACGACTCTCATAACGCAACCTGAATATTGAAGTTATGTATATACCAGAACCGTCTACCGAACCGAATATCTAGCAGCTACTGTCGGAATCAACCTCAAGGACCCATCCATCCATAGAACTTGTTGCGTGCGTTGAGTTGTCGCTTTTAACTGAGTGCAATATTAAACGCACGTTCTTATCTAAAGCGACCCATAGGCAACGAATTGCCTATGAGGGGCTTCTCATGAGAACCTGTATACAGTTTGATTGGTATAAGATGCACCAAAAAGCTTGAGCGTGTAGGTGGAGTTAAGACAAGAAACAAATCGTATAGGAGGGGAGGTCTATTTCCCCCCGTTTAGGCAGGAGGGGCAATTTTCTAAAACATTGACTTAAATCAGAAAAAAAATTATTTAAAAACTACGGTGAATGATACAAAGCTTTGTTATATTTTTTTGGAAAGCCAGAAAACTACTCTTTTATTTTATTTTTAAATTAAGTTGTTTAAGTGAACAGTTGTAAAAAAATTAATTTTCAAACTCAAAATTTTGAAAAAAAACTAAAAAAAAATTTTTAAACTAATTTTTTTCAAAATTTTATGTAATTAACTATTATATTTATTTTTAAAATTCAATGCTCTTGTTAATTTGTATGTATCTTAGTTTTTGAGAAATTAAGAAAAACTAGAAGTATTTTTTTCCAAGAAAAACAATTTTTTTTTGGTTTTCCCAAATTTGACCTTCTCAGGTCAATTATTAATTAGGGAATTATCCCTTTTCTTATTTTTTATTACATACCATCCGATTTTAATCAAATAATAAAAAAAAAACGAATTAACTTTTTACTTTATTTACTAGTTTTACTTTTAATTTTTTTTAATTTCTCAAAAACTAAGATACATTTTGGCATCCGGTTTTCTGTTTTTGACTAAAAATTAATAAGAGCATTGAATTTTGAAAATAAAAATAATAGTTTATTACATAAAATTTTGAAAAAAATTAGTTTAAATTTTTTTTTTTTTTTGAATTTGAAAACTAATTTTTTTAAAACTGTTCACTCAAACAACTTAATTTAAAAATTAAATAAAAGAGTAGTTTTCTGGCTTTCCAAAAAAATATTACAAGGCTTTGTATCATTCACCGTTGTTTTAAAATAATTTTTTTTCTGATTTAAGCCAATGTTTTAGAAAATTGCCCCTCCCGCCTAAACGGGGGAAATAGACCCCCCTCCCATACGATTTTTTTCTTGTTTTAACTATACCTACACGCTCAAGCTTTTTGGTGCACCTTATACCAATCACCCTGTATAAATTCCCTCAATGATGACATGCTCCTTATACCAATCACCCTGTATTTATTTTTGCAATCAGTTGAAAGCGACCATTCAACGCATGCAATGCGTCCTCTGGGTTGGGACATTTACCAACATTTTTTTTGACAATACTTTTGTATCAATCAGGGAAGGAGCTGTGCACTATCGTGCGATCATCTTTAACATCATTTTGAAAGGCATCGTTCAAAACATCAAAACTCGGGTATTTTTCTATGTTGTTGATATTTTTAGAAGAACAGAAGTAAAATGTTAATTGTGTGTTGTCTTAAAAATATAATATACACACCAGCTAATCTAACTCCTACCTTAAGACCTCGGACACGTAATGAGCAGCGAGCGTCAGTAATATGGATCGCCGCTCAAAGACTGTCTGGCCACAAGTCGCAACCATACAAATTCATATGTTTTATTTTTTTTTTTTTTTGGCGCTCAGAATTCGGTGGCTCAGCCGTTCATTGCGTGATGAAAAACTGTTATGTCGAGGAAATAAAAGACTTTATTTATTCTCTTATTGTTTCTGTTGTAACTTTGTTGTGACACCAGTTTTAAAATCAAACAAAATGTAACTATTGATAATTGATGTCTCTTAAGCGACCTTAACACGGTCAGTCGGAGGACGTCAGTCATCTACACATATAATCAGTCATCATTCAAAACAAAAGGGTTTTGATTTTTCGACAAACAAATGCACGCATACAGGCTTATTTGTACAAACACTATATTACAGATTCATGTCAAATAACTGACCGGTCGCTTATAAAGGCCAAAAAAACAGTTGGAGTAACAAAGCCAAAAACCAACCTCAATCCTGATCATTCCAGTGATACTTCTGGTCGATATTAAATGAGAATTTGTTTCGTCATCTTGAGCGAAAAACCTTTCGATTGAAATGCGCTGCAAAGAAGGTCCAATAACGGTGTTTTACAGATTGTACGGTGACATGGATCTATAGCCAAAAAGATATGTATTCAACATCTCTAGTGAAGTCATTTAAATAGAATGAAAAAAATCAGTGAACTGTGGAAGATTTCACTGAAGGCAAATGTCATAGCTACATACGATATCGTGACCTAGCAGAAGATGTCATAAGACTTGGTGTGTGAAACTAGAAGTGGTTAAAGTCGAAATAAGGACAACGGAAGCAAACAAACAGCCAAATTTTTTGAAGTATGATAGCTATGACTTTTTCAAACTTAAATTTTCTTTAATACCAAAACCAGTTTTGAAATCCCTTGTGTGGTATCATAGATTATAACAAACAAAACAATAAAAGCAAATTTTCTGCTTTGAATTGTGGGTAATTTTATTTCATTTAAAATACAATCAAGGCAGTATAACAGCAGCCTCTTTCCAATTTTCAACACAAACATCTTTACTAATTATAACCAAGGATTTTTTGTTTTGTATACAAAACAAAAAATCCTGTCTGAGATCCGGATTTTTGCGGCGATTATTATCGTAAACAAAAACACACCTTACATCCTGATCCACATTCACTCTACACAGAACGAACGAATAAAAAAATTACACAAAACAGGCGCCTTTATGCTCTTGACGAAGTCCTTTTGTTTGGGCGCATCATATTCGATTTTGTTTCAAAGCAAAGCGAAATTCTTCGTTTAATCGGATGAAATCATCCTTTTTTGGCATTTCGATATTCGGTGATTGTTATCCTAAGACGAGTGCATTATGTTGGCGATGCAACTGATATATTGTACTAAAATATTTTAAAATCTCATTGAGAACCGAAAAAAATAAAACATGTACATGTCTTGAAATAGATACATTTAATCCGATAATCGTTTTCGCTCCTCTATGCGTCTGTGTTGTTTATTTTTACAAACAGGTATACAGATAAATGTAATATCAAAACCTCCATCAAACCCTTATCAATCATCGTGCATCTATTTGCATTTCTATTTTGCATTATAAAGTCTCATATATACTCATTTGATCGTGCAATGTTAATATCTGCATTCCGAAATACACAGCACGACAACGATCCACACGGTACATTGTGGACAAATTAGCGAAATTTTTCATTCTGTCCTTTTCTCTGTCGACATTTAATTGCATTGAATGCCCATGGGCTGCACATTCTACCGCTATACTCCTGTTCCACAACGATTAATTATTTACCACTGAATGTTCCTTTTTTCCGTTTCACCTTTGAGTTATAGATATTCTCCATTCAGAGACATATTTCAAACCCATGTAAACTCACAGAGATACAAAATCTTGTTGAAGGATAATTTATTGCATCCAATGTCTTGGGTCTAATTGAATATTAACACCTTCGATCTGTGGGGTTGTGTTACTATGTGGTGATGATCCTCTGGACCTTTTTGGTTGCCCTCAGGATTTCGATTTCACAGAAGCGCAACGCTGGTGTGTGATCATTTATGCGAATCGTATTGAATCCGATTTCGGGGTGCTCCTTGAAATTGAAAGAAAATTAAATTTGATTTAGGATTTTCGATTTGGGAGCAATTCATAGTTGGGCTTTTATGGCTTGGTCTTGTTTGGTCAACATTTTTTCTTGGGGCTAGAATATGTCAAAATCGATAAAGTAGAATTTAACAAAAGTGATGAAGTATGGCAATTTAGTAAACAATGCTCGAGGTCATTTAAGAATTAAGTTTTAGTTGCAAAATATTTTGTGTTATTCGATTGTGGCATATAGCAATATGTTTGGTTGTTAAAATGTTAACACATGCAAATTAATAAAACCATACACTTTTTATTTCATTTTTGTGTTGGAATTCAATTATTTATAAATAGCCAAAAAAAAAATTACTCGTATGATAATGCCTTTTTAAAGAGGCTCTCCTTGAAATGACCATCTCCAATACCGCAGCTGTACATTTTGTTCAAGATTATATATTTGTCTTGTGACGGTTATACCTTCTTCTAAATTTTAATGCAATATAGATTTGTTAATCTCGCTGCAAAGTAGAATGAACCACTGCATCAGTGTCTTACTTTTTGCACTTAGTTTTTTAAACGAAAGAGCTGATCAACGACCTTTTTTTTTTAATTATATTTTGTATTGCATTTCTTTCGACCAAGTTGTGTTTAAGCTACAAAACATGGAAATTAACAAAGATGTGAATTCTAAATCATGAAAAAATTGAACGTTCCAAGAAGATTTCGAAAGAGCATATTCTTACGATAGATTTGTACTTTTATGAAAAAATTGAACGTTCCAAGAAGATTTCGAAAGAGCATATTCTTACGATAGATTTGTACTTTTATCCAAAGTACAAATCTATCGTAAAACACAAAGTGCAAAGCGTATATTGAATTCTATGATTTTATAAATATCATCCTCTTAATTAAGACTCATTTCATCTTAATCGGTTTGTTAGTAGAATTTAGTTCGAATAAACATGAGATAAAATAGACGAGCATCACTAAAAAATGAATCTGATAATGGCGACCAAGTCAAACTTGGCTATAATTCCAGCCAAATAGTGTTGATGTGCACAATTTGTTGTTGACTAATTCATCATCATTCATGCTCATCATTCACACTATAATTCCTGGGCTGTATCAAATATTTCACTCGAAAGTCAATTGCTTCTCCGGTCAACGAATTGTTGGCAATTGAATTAAACTTATAACATAAGCCTCATTGGTAGAGTTAATTGTGGAGTGGACATTAACCAGAATAATCTAAAAGCCCACAAAGAGGTTTTGGATCATAAATGTAATCGTAAATGAGTCGACAGCAAGGGCGAAGCCTATTAAATAAACGCCAGTCTTAGTTTAAAAATGAAATAATTGATATAATCGATTAAATTATGTTTTATTATAATAACTCTAAGTTCATAGCAAAAATGCTGCTCCAAGACTTTTCAAGTGTGGCAATGCTTCTGCCAAACGTTGTTTTTTTTATTTTGACATAACCAAATACTTTTTGCTGTAATACATATCTAGAAAAACTTTCTCTCAACAAATATATCATCATCATCATCATCATCATCATCGGCTCGACAACCAGGGTCCGGTCCTGGCCTCCTTCAACAAGTCTCTCCACATATCCCGGTCTCGAGCCGACGCCATTCAGTTTCGCACCCCAAGGCTCCGGGCGTCCTGGTCCACGCCATCTCTCCAGCGCAAGCATGGTCTACCACGCTGTCGTTTGCCATAGAATGTACCACAAAGAACTTTCCGAGCAGGTTCCTCTTCGCTAATGCGAGCTAGGTGCCCTGCCCACCGGAGTCTACCGAGCCTAATTTTTGTCACGATATCTGCTTCAAGGTAGATTGCGTACAATTCATGATTGTACCGTCTCCGGAATCGTCCTTCCTCACAAATGGGGCCAACAATTCTCCTTAAGACTTTTCTCTCGAACGCGGCTAAGAGGTCGGAGTGCCTTTGCTAAGCACCCAAGTCTCGGATCCATATGTGAGTACTGGCAGGACCATGATGGTCCTGTACAGCAGCAGTTTTGAAGTTATGGTGAGATTTCTGGATTTGAAGAGCTTTGACAGACTGTAGTAGGCTCTGTTGGATTTGAGAAGCCGCCCGCGTATTTCTTCTTCTATATTGTTATCGGCTGCTACTATTGACCCAAGGTATTTAAAGGATTGCACCACTTCAAATTCGTGCTCCGCTACCTTGATTGTTTGACCAATTGTTCCTCTCGGATTTGACGCCACCATGTACTTTGTTTTACCTTCACTAATGTGCAGCCCTAGATTTTGTGCCGCCTGCTCGATCTGGATGACGGAATCTTGTACAGCTTTCTCGGTTCTTCCGATGATGTCGATGTCGTCTGCGTAAGCCAGTATCTGGTTGGACCTGTTGAAGATGGTCCCTCTTGTTGCCATGCCAGAGTCACGGATTGCTTTCTCCAACGCCAGGTTGAAGAGGAGGCAGGCCAAACCATCCCCTTGTCGGAGTAAATTAAAGATGTTGATTGGTCTGGATAGCAATCCGGCTATTTTTACTTGGCTTGTTACGTTGCTCATGGTCAACCTACATATGTAGTCGTGTCAATTTATTTGGGATGCCGAATTCTCTCATGGCTTTGTAAAAAAATCGATTTTCGAATAATTGATGTAACCGAAATTGGTTTTCACCAAAATATTGGATATATCTCCATGATTACAAATAAGTTAGCCCAAGACGATTTGAGCGCATCAACGCCCTTCCAGATCGTTTTAAAATTTTTGAAAATTTCAATCACTTATCTGTGTTTGGGGTGTTATTCTCAATAATTTGATGAAAACCAACTTCGGTTATACCAATTATTTCAAAAACAAGGGGCCAAATCGTCGCATACGTTAACGAGCAACTCGTTAACGAACTGTGGAATTGAGATGATGTCATACGAAAACGTCTTTTGACGAACAAGTTTTCTTTCGATTGGTAGAAGGCTTTCGAGTAAATAAATAATTTTAATAAAAACAAGGAAAATGTAAATAAAAGTAAGTTTATATTCTTAAAATAGTTAACATTAACGGTTTTTATACTTTTTAGAATTATTGCTTTAAACACAAAAACAACACCGAAATGAGTTATATTATTTACGACTGATATATACAAAAAAAATGCTATTATGATGATATACACTGGATACTGCAAACAAATTTTGAGTGGAACATGAATTAGTCACTTTTTGTTTATTTTACTATTTTATTGAAATGAATGAAATATTTTTATAAAGAAGGACAGAAGAAACAATTTTTTTTACAATTTCCCAATACATTGACTTACTGGCTATACCTGTAACACAATGGAAGTGCAGCCGCGCAGCTTGGCCGCCGTACTAATACTGTAGCATTCAGAATATAATTGAAACAAAGGAAACTTAACTAAAAGACTATTCTGCTGCTTAATATAATAATAATAAAGTATTTTGAAAAAAATATTGAGAATAATCATTTTTTCCCCTATTTTTTCGAGTTTCGAAAGATATAATGCCCACGACCTAGTTTGACATTTCCTCTATTCAACAGCATATGAACCGTATAAATCGGTTCAGTGATTGCTGAAACACAGACGGTTTAAGATTGGTCGTTATATTCACTTTTGTACTATATTCACTTCAATAATTTGTTTTTTTATTATAAAAGCATATAATTTATGTGCTTCTAAAAAGCGCGGCTTTTGGGCCGCAGCTTGGCTTACCGGTGTAAAATATGTGAATCCAGCCAAATTTTGTACCGTGCCATTTTGACGTATAAACTATTCCATTATAAAAATAGATTCTAGTACAGAGTGAAAAATACGTTCGTATTATGATCTAATACCATCATCTCATCTTTTATGACTGTGTAACGTATAACGTAATTATCTAACGTAGGTATTGCCGTTTCGTGAACGGATGCGACGATTTGGACCCAGATTTTTTATGGTTTTCGAAAGCGTCTGCCAGGCCATTGGCTTTTGGCATTGACATATTCCTCTGAGAAAGTGCTATATGGAGCGTTAAACAAAAACATCCCGTGCAATCTGGTAATAATTCCATGAAATATCCCAACAGTTATAACAAAATATTAAAAAAAATCCCTCTATACATATACGAGCACTTATTTGAAAGAACCATGTTACCATGTATAATGAATAACTCATACAAACCAATAGTTAAATTCTAGTGGAGGAATGAATGGGTTGAAGTACACACAATAGCTATGTTGGTTGTCAATATTTAAAATAGAAACAGGATAAATGAACAAACAGGGACAGGATAAACTTCCAAATACATATATCTTACAAAGATTCAACACAAAGTAAGGTATGCAAAAATGTTTATGCTTATACTTATAATTATAAAGGCTAATACCCAGAAAAATTAGATATTTACTTTACAACTAGATCTGGTTGAGACCTTTGGTACAAAGTACCCAGCATCTGGAGCATCTGGAACGGTGCAAAATTTTTAAATGTGAAAGGGGAAAAGTGCTCAACGTTAAGTTTTTTTGCAATTTTTTTGGAATTTATGAGATTTTTAGAAAAAAATAAGGTGTAAATTTATAATTTTCTACAAAAAAAGTCTTGCCATTTTTTATCGTAATCGATGTCGAGAAATTATAACGTTCACAAAGTTTTATCAAAATCATTTTTTGATAAAATTTGGAAAAACTAATACCCGCGAGTTTTTTCAATATTCTAGAAAACGGCTCAAACAATTTTGATAAAACTTTTATATGATTTTGATTAAAAATACACATAACCGAGACTCGTTTTTTTTTATAAATTTAGCCATAACTTAAATGTCAAATTGAAAAACAAATAAATTTAAATTTCTGTTATAAATATGTCTAAAAATTATTGTATATTTAGTGCCATGATGTCTGTGTAGATGAAACTACTTAGGTTAACGTTTATGTCAAATTAGCTATAAATTATGTCAATCGATTAGCCGCATCTATATCAATGCATAATTTATCTAATCTGAATAATCACACTCTTAAAGAAAACACGAAGTTATAAACTATAAGACAAGTCACGACTAAAACTAGTAATTTAATTTTTTTTTGTTGAATGGACAACCAACGCTCGATAAATATTTCTCATAATTACGGCAGCAATTTTCGCGCACTCGCTCGCAAAAGTGTTTGTAATTGCAGCAGTCAATAACTTATGCAAGCACCTATAAGTTCAGCAGCAGCAGACTTCTTGAAGAGGAAGGATCTTGTGCGGCAGCAAAGAAAATTTGTTGTTTCTGACAACCGAACATATAATATGTAGAAGATACATTTATATACGAGTAGGAAGGAACTGAAAATTATCTGCTTCGCTCACGAGCCATTTAAATCAATTTAACGCGTCGAACACGTTTTTTATTGAAATTTATTGACAGCGCAATGGAACATAATAAATTTTATACTTTTGCAAGGATTCATTTTCGTATACCTACCCATAAGTATTTGGATTTTTCTAGAGTTTTACACCTTTTCTTTGAGAGTTTTTGCATTTTGCGACGGCAATTTGCTGCAAATTGTTAAGCGAAAACCAACAATTACGAGGAAATAAATCAAATGTTAAGTTCTTTCATGGCGCGCATCGGGTGTCAATAAATAAAACTAAAACGATATGAGTGTGAGTGTGATCCTCTGGCTTAGACTCGTATGTGACCACTGAACAGTGACCAGATCTTGAATTCCTGATCAGTGATCCCACAAGATGGTTACTTCGTTATTCCTGGTGCGGGATGAACACAAATTAACACCAACCGATTTGTAGCCTCACAGAATCGGTGTGTGGAAACTGTGGGTTGAGTTAGACATTTTGGTGTGCGGTCTTTTGGCAGATGGTTTGGTTTATTTGCTTTCAGAAAAAATAAAGCGTTGATAATATTTTTTGCCGCTGGGCACTGACGTGTGCAAGTGCTTCTGGGTCGATCACTATGGGGGGTAGAGTTTATAATATGTATTTGGAATATTTTTTGTATCGTTGCTATTTTAGCATTGGGGATCTCGTTGACTCAGCCTAAATACATATAACACATCTGACTAAAAAATTTACTTTTTTATTCAATTCATAAGAAAAAAGTATCCGAAAAAATGTTATTCAATAAAAATAAAGGACACGACTGGGTCGCACAAACGAGCCCTTGTGGCAAGTTACCTAAGTGTTACCGAATATAAAATTTGTTTGACTTTTTTTTTAATGTACATAAGAAATAAAAAAAGTTTTGTTTTTAGATGAAAGACATCAAGTCGGCAACAAATCACTCAAGTAAAATTTCATCCAAATTGATATTTTTGCGAGAAAAATAGAATTTTCGCTTTTACGAAACAAAAATTTCGTCAAAATCGGTGCAGCCATGTATTGTCATACATGGCTGCCCGGATTTTGACCGTTAAAAAGCTTCTTCCGCAAAAAAAAATCAGATGAAAGACAAAGTTGACAAAAAAAAAACACTCGTAATTGGTCCAATTTTTTCGAGAAAATGATAGAATAAAAAAAACATGTAAAACCTATTTAAGTCTTTATTTAATGGAATTATTAACTTCAAAGCAAAATAATAAAGATTGTTCTGAGCGCAGCAAACAATTTTCAAAAAAAAATCTTTGTTAATAAGAACGCGTCGGTGTTTGCGAGTAAGCATTTTGAACACGTACGATGTACATGATAGGAGGACGAGTTTCTCGAGCTAAGCAAAAATCATTTGAGTCTGCTAATTTCCAGGAAAAAACTTTGTGTTGCATCGAAGACAATTGTATTTTTGAGCTTTATCAAATGGACTGAACATAATCAGCCGAAACGTAATAAATCCGCAACAGTTTGTTTTCAAAAGTTCGGTATTGGTTGTTGAGTCCCAAATTCATCAAAAAAAAGACGACCTAAGCTTAAATTGTATCAAATAGAGTTTCTAAAGTGTTGGTATATACATTTCCACAGATAATCGTGAATTGCAACCGAAGGATTTCTAAAAACCAAATATCCCGAAAATGAAGATTATATTAAAATATGCAATCCCGAAATTGAAAAAATGAGCTTTGAATTTTATTGTGAAGATTAAAAATTTTATTGTGAAGATTAAAAATATATATTGTTGTTGTACATACATTTATAATAAAAATATAAATTAGAAAAAATGATTTTAAACTCTTTCATTTGAAAACTAAAAGTTATAATAAAATGCGAATGCTGTTAATAAAACCAACCAATGTATAGATTGTTTCCAATTATTGCAGGTAAAAGGTAAACTAAAATCATCGCCGTATCGTTGATAACTATACTTTATACGAGTATAACGAATTTCACATACGTTTACGTTCGAACCAAGCATATTCCTTGACTTTGAAACCACAATATAGAAATTGTTTTAGGTTCCCTGGCCGGAACTCAAGCCCCCTGTTACCAATCAGCAACTTGATGAAGATGCCGGCAGCCAAATCCTTCTTAAACAAAAAAAAATACTTGCTAAAGAAATAAACTTAGTTGCTAATATTTAATCATTTACGGCCACCCGTTAAATCCAGATGTAAAATAAAATCCAGAAATTAATTATTCGTATTACTCATATTATCAGCCAAGTTTAATATTGTTTGTCCACAGAAAATAATACGTATCTATATAAGAAACAAAGATATTTAAAGGAAGCAACAGTTAGAAAAGATGGATTTATATGAAATATAAGAAAACAAAGAATGATTTACATCTGGATTTAAGTTTTAAACTACTGAATAATATGGCCGTTATGTTTTGATTTCTGTCAATTTAAATTTAATTTTCTCATTTATTATTTTATTAATATGCAAACTTTCTATCGGTCAACATTATTAATAAACCAATGTAATTGTCGATAGTCAGCTGGTAGAGAAAATAGACCGTATATAAAAACATCTTTTCTTTCTCTGGGGAAATCATTGCTTATCAATAGCTTTTTTCTTCCTCCTTATTATTAGTCCAGGAAAACAGGGAATCAACCGTGCGTTTTGTGTTCTCAGTAGGATTTTTTTATATGTGGTAGAGGAGTGCCTCCTGAGTATAAATTTTTTTTTCGGAATCCAGACCATATCCGCGTACTAAGGTCCGAAAATTTGAAGTAAGTTTGAACCTAATTTTCTCAAAAACGCGTTAGTCTGACCAACACCATGCTAAGCACAAATTTGTAGCAAATAAAATTTTTTATCTTTTTTATATACATTTTTTTAATTTATCTTTCAAAAGTTATAAGAAAATAAAAATCAGTGTTTTACTTGCTTAATATAGTATTTGTAGTCGCGGAACTTTTTTGTTTTCCATATTACATAAAAAAAAAAGTCAAAATCAAAGTGGTAGACAATTTTATAACAAACAAATCTCCGTTTTTACTTTTTTATTTGTTTTTTTTCTAAAAAAAAAGTTAGAGCATTTCAAACAGAAAATGATACAAGATTTCTTTGTTAAATTTTAAAATATCAAAGATAAATTAAAAAAGTGTATGTAAAAAAGATGAGAAATTTTATTTGCTACAAATTTGTGCTCGCTTTTTGTCAGACTAACGGTTTTCGAGATAATTGAGTTCAAATTCTTTTCGATATTACGGACCTTAGTACGCGGATCTGGATTCTTGATTATAAATTTTTCCTTTTTTTCATAATACTATAATATTAATTATATTATAATTGAACATTAAAAACAACAAAATCTAAAACTTATAATAATAAAACAATTAAAACAATTATTTAGCAATAAAGGTGTCGCATACATAATTGCATACAGCATCGCACTCTATCGTCTGTACACTACTGCTGCAATCAACAGTATGAATTTGGTGCTTACTCCTCTCATCAGATTTGCTCAGTCTTCGAAGTCGTGTATGCACTACGCATTCCACGTATTATACCCACTGACTTTAATGGTCGAGATGTTATGTTTGTTTCTCAAACGCATTTGGTATGCTGTTTTGTTCCGCCTCCATTTTTCTCCTTACCTTATTATTACGTAACAGCAAATTTATTTTCTTCTGGCAACAGCCAAATGAACCTTTTCTAAAATTAAAGCCTAGTATCTACGCTGCTGAAGTAAAACGAAATTTTCCGTTGTCTCCAAAGTCCAAAAAGCACGGTCTAAAATGTGAACGAAATGGTACCGAACACATTTGTATGTAGAGTTTACCATTTGGAAATAAAATAAAAAGCAGAAATCCATTTAACAATTATGTACATTTATCTAATAACTACAAAAAAACACAAAAACAAATTGAAAAATTTAGTGTGCCTGGAAATTGAATGTATAACTGAATGTATTGAAACGAACAATCCCATACAAAAATGACAAAGTGAAATCATAAAACGAAATTTTCCTTCTTTCTTTTACAAGGATTCAAGCCAAAATCAAAGTATATTCAGACATTTTGGTTGCCTAAGTATAAGCATTGAGTTTATACACATAGAAAAATCATCTTTTTGAAAAGTAAGTATCAAACTTTTTTCATAAGATGTCGGGTCTATCGACTTGTTTTGTTTTTTACTCTTGTAGTAATTATATAGATATAAATAAAAACAAAAACAAATGTAAATGAAATTTGTTCGTCTCGGGTTCAGTGTTTTTCGTTACAGTGAATTAAAGCAATAATAATTACTCGATTTGGTCATTTAGCGACATCTAGTTGTCATACTTTAAATTTGCAAAAAAAAAGTAATAATTTTTATAATTTTTTTTTTGCAAATTTAAAGTATGACAATTTTAAGTGCTAAATAGTTTAAATTTATTGTACAAAAAATTAAACTTTTTGGTGAAGCCATTTTCCAAATATTGAATTGCAGTGTGCCAAAAATCAACGTTAATCGCTTTATATATCATTGAGTGTACACACATAGAGGAATCAAGATGGTTACAAACTCACCGAAGTAGATGTCGCTAAATGAGCATAACGAGTAATTATTATTTCCCTAGTTTGTAACTAAAAATATTTAAACCGAACCGAACAAAATTATTCTATATACATTTGTATTTGTTTTTTTTTATTTCTCTTGCCTTTTAACTCAAGAATAATTGCTACAAGAGTAATAAAAAAAACAATTCGATAGTAACCGACATCCTACAAGCAAAGTTTGAAACTCACACACATAATTTCTCTATGTGTATAAAAATGTTTACATATATTATTTTAATCACTTATTTGCTAGGTTTAATATTATCCGCTCACAGGACATATGAAAATAATAAACAAATTATATTATCTTAAAGAAGCAGAAATCAGAAAAGATAAACTTTATTTGGATATAATAATATTAAATTATAATAATTATAACAATATTTAAGTTTTAAACGGCTTTTGTCGCGCCTGAATTGCTCTCTAGTCTTAATTAATCATTTGATTTGTCACTTCAATGAATGACAAACAATTTATTTACCGGAAATGGCCGGAAACCAAAGATAAAGTGAGCCGATTAAAGAAAGCGATTCACCGCGCTTTAAGTGGTGGACTTAAATATGGGAGCGGGTCGAAAGTCTAGCTTCAAAAATCTGTTTTTTTCAAATTTTTTTTTTGAAAAATATTAAAAAGCCCGTGTGTGTTGAATAAACTTCCAAAACCAACACGAAGAGCCTAACCCTTACGGACGTAACGGACAAAGAATTATTGGCTTGATTTGAAATTTCGTCGTATAAAGCAAGCGATTTCTTAATTCCAAAAATCATAAAGTCACATGCCGTTCAATCAAACATAAACCAACAACAGGACAACACTATGCATGTCCGAACATTCTGAAAATTTAACAATGAACTCCAAACAACTCAAAGGACATAATTTTACGAAAAAAGCTTTTATTTTTTTTTAATTTAGACTTAAGAATACAAAATAAACATTTAAAAAACAACGATATAATAGACTGTTAGCCGCTTTTTATTATGGTTATTTATAATACAACTGTATGGTAGGTAATTGCAAGTAAAAGAAGTTCTCCTGTTGTCCTAGAGCTAAATTAACATTATCCCTTGTTAAAAGAATAACCAACGTTTGATACGATTCACATAAGTTTGCTTTCAAAATATAAAAATCTTCTATATAATACAAATATTATTAGGTAAGTAAGCACAATTCTTAGATTATATAAAATCAACTACTATACATTCGTACCTAAGTAAATTCCAATCAAACTATTACATATTTTCTTGTTAAACAAATTAGGTGGCTATAAGCACAGTTCTTGGATTATATAAAATTAATTTTTACCTTTGTATGTAAACTCTAATAAAACTATTACATAATTTTCTTGTTAAACAAATTTAACTAGGATTAAATTACATATGTATATATACAAATATATTTAAAATTTACAATGAATTATGATGATGGATGGTGTTAAATACTTTCAGTTTATAAGTATTACCTTAAGCTCATTCATATTTCATCGCGCTCATTTGCCTAAATATTCTAATTATCAGGCAGTGGCGGAAACAGACAACATCAAGCATCATTTCTATGACTTTTTTGCATAACCTGACGCAACTGAGGGAATGATCCTTTTGGCTGTGGTGGATGTAAACGGATGCAAAGTTGGACAAATGGTTCGAAGATCGAAGCACGTTCCATGGCATTGACGGTGTAGTGTTTAATGCGTTCACGAGCGCACCAACTATTTGCGCGACTTAAAACCGCTTCAATTGGATCTGGCATTGTTGGTGGGGAATCTGTCCGCTTGAGTGTTCCACTTCCTGATCGTACATTAGCCAAAACAATAAAAACAACTTCTTTCTTTTCTTTATTTTTATCAATGTCTGATTTGATGTCGGCCAACATATCCAAGCTAGAAGGATCACTTGGATCGTAGACAAGGACAAATCCATCTGGGTATATTAAATAGTGGCGTGGAAGCTGTGCTTTTCCCTAAGCAAAACATTTTATGAATTAAAAACACCGAATAGATGCTTATGAATTATTTTACCTGTAGACCAGCTGTATCATATATTCGTAGTGGTTCTCTTGGACCTCTGCCTGTTTCAACGCTTGCCATGTAGATGTCTTCTATTGTTGATTGTATTTCCTAGATAAATTGATATATTTTTGTTTACTACATGAAATTAAAATTTCTTACAGAATCTATTGTAATGTTTCCATAAATCATTTGCTCTATAAGAGCAGTTTTTCCAACGCCTTTCATTCCACAAACAAGAACTTTTCCACTTTTGCTAGCTTTTGAAGACGATAGCATTGTTTTACAATATTTTTCTAATATAACTAGCTAATTATATTCATAAAACAATTTAAAACTATAATAAAAGAATAGTTAAATTTCCTTCAGTTTATTTTTGTTGTTTAACAAGTTAATGACGTTTGATGTTTTTGGAAAAATATTTGATGCAAATTCTATCATGAAACACAAGAGTCTGTTCAATGGAGATGTTTTAATTTTTTCGTGGTAGAGAGAAGCAAAAGGTGGAGGAATAAAAAATTTTGTTGTTGAGTGGTTTTCTGAAATTATAAAAAAAATTAATTATTTTATGCCGATTTCCATGATACTTTTCAAATTGCTCTCATTTTAGTGGTTGCAAGTGTATTTGATTTTAAATTTGTTAAATTTGATAGCAGTGGCCAATCAACAATCCAGACAATCGTGTTTTTCTATACGTGAATACGTGTGAACAGCTTAATGCAAAATTGTAAGAATGTATTGTCTAGCCAAATTTGACAGTCCCATTTGAATGGCACGGGCAGACGGCAGAGTGAAATCTCTGCAGTTTTGAAAGATTGTAGAAAAAAGTGGGTGGAGCCTCCTAAGATGATGTTCTATTTATTTATTATTCTATGCAAATGCGAAATCAAGAAACGTTTTACTTCGTCGCACAACGTTTTACGACGAATCTAGTTAACAAACATACCTAATGGAGCACTGAATGGATTTCAGTCAGCTTCCGACTGAACGATACCCATTAAAAAAAATCAAGTGGCAGTCAGCCTCCGACTGAACGCTTCCCATTAAAAAATGCCAAACGTGTCATTTGACGTTTGGCAGCGTGGTTAGGTTTTTAATTTTCCTTTTTGTTCTTTCTTATGCTCCGGCTGGATATAAAACGCGAAGCGTGCTTTTTTCATCCATAATTTTGTGAATAAAAATATACAAAAATGAGTTTCCAAGTCCCCCAAAAGCATTATAAAAAACCATTCAACAAATTCAGCAAAAATGGCTACAAATCACACGGCCACAAAATTAATATCCAACAAAATAAAAATAAACGTTTTTTCCCGAATTCAAAGCTTTTTGGTACAGAAGGCCATTATGGTACTGGCACGCAAATCGAAGTAAAAGAATTTACATATTTCATGGGAATCCTTGAGACACAGGAAAATATATTTCAATCATTGAACGATAAAGGTGAGTGTTTATTTTATAATTATTGCTCACGTGACTTACCAAGGCTTGATTTATACCTTCAGTTAATATAGCCAACAAAGTTATGGAACAGACCATCTCCAAGGAAGTACATTTTTCTTCAAATCAAGTAGTCTGCAGAGTTATCGAGAATAGCATGGGTTTCGTTGATGGCGAACATCTAGAACGTTTCTTCGAGGCATTCGGCGAAAATTTCCGTACTGTTATCTTAGACTTTCATGCTTCTCATGTTCTTCAAAAAATTATTGAAGTTGCATTTCTAAGAACTGCCGGCAAGTCGGAAGTTTCTGGAGAAGAAGTAGGTGTTAGTGAAGCTAAGAAACCAAGAAGAGAAATCATCACTGATTTTAAGTACAACACAACTCACGATTTTACAGAAGAACACCGTACAAAATGTAACGAATTTATAGTGCGCATCGGAAAATTTCTGCTTGACAATCCGGAAGACTTTGTTGAAGACAGACATGGCAATCATATCTTACGAGCAGCGATTCTAACTCTCGCTGGAGTTCATATACCAAAAGCAGACAATTTTAAGGGAAAAAAAGGAAAGAGCTCCGACAAATACGATGGTCGCAAGTCTGGCCACCACAAAGGAATATTCATGCTCGGAGAGACTGTATTTAAAGTTTCCGATGAATGGATTGAAGTCTTGAAGAAATTTTCTGAAAAATTACAAATGTGGCCGCAGTTTAAAAACTTTCCATATAAATTCCGGGCATGTGGTCTTCTTCAAGTTATTTGTATTGCATTGCGATCTGCAGACAAAAACGCTCTCTATAATTTTGGCAATAAACTTGTATCTGATGCTTTCGTTGACGTTGAACTCCCAGAATCTCCTTATGCCTATAGACAAACTCACAGGAATAAGAATAAAGATACTGACATCAATGATGATATAGAAGAAGAGACAAACGGCAATGAGGTTGATGAAGATTCAGAACCAGAACCCATCGAAGTAGATAAAAACGGAGAAACAACTGATGAAGATTCCGAACCAGAACCCATCGAAGTAAATAAAAACGGAGAAACAACTGATGATGAACAAGAAGAAAAAGAAAAAACAAAACAAAAGGAAGAGGAAGACGATGATGAAGAAAAACCATCTGTATTCAAATCCGATGCTTCTGTTCAGCTCTTACAAACTCTCATTGCAGTTGCTACACCAAAATTATTAAAAAAAATCTTTGAACTTTTTAATGGTCGTCTGTTAAATTTGGCCAACGGAAAGAGATCACATATCGCTGTCGAAAGAATGATTAACTACGTGGTGGAAAAATCTCATTTCGAGGTAATTTTCAATGAACTGAGTCCTTATTTAGAGAAGTTTATCCAGGAAAACAAGCCAAATTTGGTTTCTGCCCTCTCGGGGGCCTGTCTCCGACTGAAGGCCCTTCAGGAACCTTATATTACTGCTTTACAACAAAGCCTACATTGTAGTGCATCTCAAGGTGAAGAGCGTCCAAAGTCGTTCTTCTTATGTCTGACAAAGTTGAAACCATTTGAAGTTCTTCCCTATGATAAATTCAAATATGTTAAGGTCTTTGGTTCGTTGATTATTCAAGATATTCTCTGTTTCAATAAACCAATTTCCATGGTGAATTGCATCTTAGAAACTCCAATCAAGGATGTAATTGATGTATTACAGCTTCCCTATGGTAGTTACATTGCGGACAAATTCCTTACAAGTCCAACAATTAGTGAGAAGTCTCGTGACAAATTTATAAAACTCTTTGAAGGTTTCTATACAAATTTTGTTTTTTCTAAACATGGATCAGTGATATTGGAGGCATTGCTGAAGTCTGCTAATGACGAACAAAAAGTAGTGATTGCCAATGAGCTTATTGGAAAGGGTAGTAAATTGAAAGCAGCTTACTTCGGAAGGGTCATCTATAATAGTTTGAGATTGGAGATGTTCACATTGAGTGCCGAGCAATGGAAAAAATCGTGGAACTCAAAGGGAAATGCTGCTGAAGCCGATACAAATGAAAAACCAACTATAGAAGAAACCACAGAAGAGACTACGACGACGGTGCCTAAATCCGCCAAAAAGAATAAGAAAAACAAGAAAAGACCTGCATCTTAAATTAAGTAAATTTTGTTAATATATTTTTTTTAAACTTGTTTGCACTACTTTTTATTAATATACCTATATTTAGAATAAAACAACTTTGAAATGTGTACGTTTGTACATAAGGCACTTTATTGTTTCTTAGATAATTGGATAAGTGATGGACTTAGCGGAATTTGAATCTTTATTTTTCTGGTATTTTTTTTTTTTTTGCCTGTTGGTTTCGGTTTTTTAAGCAATAACCTGAGGCATCTTCATTAAGTTTCAGTGTGATCGTTATTTATCAAAAGCATATCATGGTATGGTAATTTTCCATTTCCTTTATTTGCCGATAATAGTTCGGACAGCAGGCTCCAAAACTCTAACGTTTTAGCATGTTTTCGACACTTTACTGTAGTGTTGGTTTATTCTATACGCCGCCGGTGATCTCATGTAACATAAGGTAGTATTCCAGCTGGGTGAAACACAATAGGCTATTGGAAACTCAAAAGAATGGTTTCTTCGAAAGCAATGAACTTAGTATAATGTGAATATCAGTAAAGACAATTTGCTTAATTTCTAAAGTAGATACTTTTTTTTACTATAACTAAATACAAAAAAGTAAGGAGCTCTTGAAAATGCACGCTTCCCAAATATGCACCAAATTTGATAAAGAATATTTCAGTGACTCCTCCACTCCAATGCATCTAACCTTGGTTTTGACATGCTCCTACATATCGGTGATCATCCACACATATATTTCCGGAAATTTTCGTCCCCTTAAGACCACTCATAAAATCTCGTGGCTGTCGATCGAATGAATACCGCTTGAGGACACGACGTTTTTCTATTAGACACTCTGAATTGCATCTGTAGTTGATTCACCCCAAAAACAAGTCCACGCTTGTCATCATTATTATTATTTTTCGCAAGCGACCATACGCCCAACTATAATAGAGAATAGCATCATTGAACGGAAATTGTGCCTGATTGCGTTGAAATAGTACTGAATCAAAATTTGCTGACGATACCAACATGGCACTACATCCTCATGACGAAAATCAAGGCTTATAATCGTAGTCCTTGTCAACCCTTTTGTGTAATTTAATAGTTTTATAAGATTGGAGTGAACCCAGCACCAACTGATATGCAGTTTAGGTCTGCTGCTTATATCGTATCCTGAGATCGTATACCGGCATTTTAATTCAGTACATTATTAGCGCAAGTCACTAGTTCTATTCAATTAGTGCCATTCTCTTTATTATGTTCCTGGGTTAGATATAACCATAAAATAATCTAGATGGAGAAACTGGATGCCACAGTATCAGACATTTTCTTAATTTGCATTTGAAATTTGCGAAAGTGTTGCATACAAAAATTCAAGAAAAAGAAAATATAAAAAGATTATTAATTAACTTTTACTGCAAAATAATAAAACACAAAGAGGAAAACAAACTTTTCACTTTATTTTCTTCCTAATAACAACATTCTAGTGATAACATTCCACGGCGCAATTTAAAGTGAACTATGTACCTATTAAATATAATAAAGTGGGTACACAAACAAAAATGAATACATTATTTACACTTTTCAATAATTATAAAATAATATATTAAAATGAAAATATTATATGAAAAAGTATTGACGAAACTCTCACATTTGTATATGATTTCTCATTGCAAAATGATATATACGATCGCTCTATAGAGCTCGAGCTGCTCAGCAGCTAGCTGATGCCCTGTCAAAATATAAAGCTGACATAACAGCACTTCAAGAAATCAGATGGACAGGGAATGGTGTTTTACAGAAGAAAGAATATGACGTATACTACAGCTTCCTAGTCAGCGAAAAAATGAGGTCTACCATCATCGGCCTTAACGCTATAACCTACACCCTTCGCGTGCGAGGCAAATTTACAAATATTAGCCGCATTAACGTTCACGGACCTACGGAGGAGTCCTCAGACGAAGAAAAAGAGACTTACTACGAACAAGTCGAGAGGGCCCTCAATGCCTTTGCAAGGTATGACGTAAAAATCATCCTTGGGGATTTGAAAGCAAAAATAGGTCGGGAGCCGGTATTCAGACATTACGCAGGCACCCATAGTTTGCATGATAACACTAATGATAATGGATTTCGAGTCTTAGAATTGGCAGCATCGAAAAACATGTTCGTTGCGAGTACCAGGTTCCCGCGAAAAGATATTTACAAAGCCACCTGGGTATCACCTGATGGAGTCACTCGTAACCACATAGACCAAGTGTTGATAGACTATCGCTACTCGAACTCGAATGACGGTACGAACGTACCGAGGCGCCAATATCGACTCGGATCACTATCTTGTTGGTATGGTCTTCCGAGGGCGGATTGCCTTGCGAAGACGTATTGCATCCGCCGATCAGGTTCTAATAAACACGGCTGCCCTGCGCAAGGTATACTTGTCATTAGTACTGCCAATTCCATCTTAGGCAGCAGTCGTAGAAATCGGAAAGACTGGTTTGATGATGAATGCAAGCTAGCGACTGAGCGTAAGAATGATGCGTACCGAGCAATGCAACAATCTCATAGAAAAAAGCCGAGAGCGAGGTCCACACCAGGCGCGGAAGTTCTACCACTCCGTCCGAAACATGACGCAGTACACACCACGCTGCACATACTGCAAGGGCGGGAAATCTGATCACCGATCCACAAAGCATACTGGAGCGATGGGAAGTGTACTTTGAATCAATTGCTAAATGGTCAACTCACTGCAGAAGTGGAGGCTCCACTTCTTCAAGACGAATACCCTATGTTGCCGTCACCAAGCATAGAAGAGGTTGAGAAGGCTATAGGCCGGTTAAAGAAAAACAAATCCCCGGGAGCTGATGGTATACCAGCCGAATTATTTCAACACGGTGGGCCAGCTCTACGTCGTCAGGCAATTCATGATATTATAGTGCACGTGTTGGAGCATGAAGAAATGCCAGAATACTGGCGAAAAGGTATAATATGCCCCATACATAAGAAAGCAGATGTCACAACGTGCAGCAACTATAGAGGTATCACGTTGTTGAGTACCGCCTATAAGATACTCTCCTCTATCCTACAAGACCGGATAACCTCATACGCTAAAACCATCATAGGACAATATCAGTGTGGTTTCATTCCAGGCAAATCAACAACTGATCAGATCCTTACCTTAGACATCCCAACATACCACCTGTTTATAGACTTTAAGGCCGCCTATGATAGCATATAGCCAGGGTAGAACTTTACAAAGCCATGAGAGAATTCGGCATCCCAAATAAATTGACACGACTATGTAGGTTGACCATGACCAACGTAACAAGCCAAGTAAAAATAGCCGGATTGCTATCCAGACCAATCAACATCTTTAATGAACTCCGACAAGGGGATGGTTTGGCCTGCCTCCTCTTCAACCTGGCGTTGGAGAAAGCAATCCGTGACTCTGGCACGGCAACAAGAGGGACCATCGTCAACAGGTCCAGCCAGATACTGGCTTACGCAGACGACATCGACATCATCGGAAGAACCGAGCAAGCTGTACACGATTCCGTCATCCAGATCAAGCAGGCGGCACAAAATCTGGGGCTGCACATTAGTGAAGGTAAAACAAAGTATATGATGGCGTCAAATGCGAGAGGAACAGTTGGTCAAACAATCAAGGTAGCGGAGCACGATTGAAGTGGTTCAATCCTTTAAATACCCTGGGTCAATAGTAGCAGCCGATAACAATAGAAGAAGAAATACGCGGGCGGCTTCTCAAATCCAACAGAGCCTGCTACAGTCTGTCAAAGCTCTTCAAAGGAGACGGTACAATCATGAATTGTACGCAATCTACCTTGAAGCAGATATCGTGACAAAAATTAGGCTCGTTAGACTCCGGTGGGCAGGGCACCTAGCTCCGCATGAGCGAAGAGGAACCTGCTCGGAAAGTTCTTTGTGGTGCATTCTATGGCAAACGACAGCGTGGTCGTTGCTTGCGCTGGAGAGATGGCGTAGACCAGGACGCCCGGAGCCTTGGGGTGCGCGAAACTGGATGGCGTCGGCTCAAGACCGGGATAGGTGGAGAGACTTGTTGAAGGAGGCCAGGACCGGACCCCCGGTTGTCGAGCCGATGATGATGAGTTTTGAAAGTTTGTAGAAAAAAGTGGGTGGAGCCTCCTAAGATGATGTTCTATTTATTTATTATTCTATGCAAACGCGAAATCAAGAAACGTTTTACTTCGTCGCACAACGTTTTACCTTTGCATATAGAAACTATAGTAGGTTCGTCGTCGACGATTTATTCTTTCTAACAATTTGCGTAAATTAGCGCTGTTCGCACAAAGGAATTAGTGTAGATATATATTGTGCGAAAGAGTTGACTATATTATTTTGGCTCCGACAACAATGACGAGGGTGAGCAGCCTGAAAAATTTCTGTTTTTTGACAGATTAAAAACAAGGGGAGAAGCATTTGCCATAGGGCTTTTTAGGTAACAACGATATATCTCTTTCTCGTTCTCACAGAATTGTCAAAAACAGCAGTATGGTGAACAGCTGATTTTTTTTTTTATCATTGTTGAAAAATTGATTGAAAACAAAAGCGGGAATTTTAAAGATTTGTGCGCGAAAATTGTGAAAATTGTTGGTTTTGCTAATTAAAATAAATTTTTAAGCCACGGAAATCACTAATTTCACACAAAAAAGAATACCGCATTTAAAAATTATTCCCAAATTGTTTTCTCCAAGATCTTGAGTTTGACAGTTTGAAAAAAGCGCGGTACATATTTCAATCTGTCTTCACCATAGTGTGAGCTTTGACAAGATGGTAAAACTCCCTATTGGCTGCTTGGCTGCTGCCACGACCTTGAAGACGAAATGAAATAATAAAAAAGTAAGTTGGTAGGTATGTAATTTATATTTTATAACCGAAAAAAAATCGTAAATAGATAAGCACATATAGGTATATTATTGATATACCTATATGTACTTACATATATATATTTTATGCCAAGACTCGGGCACAGATAAGTTTATTTCAGATTAGTTTCCTCAAAAAAAATTTTGTTTTTGTTGCAGATGCATGAAAATGAAAAAGGGATTTATAAAAAAATGGTTACCATATTGATAAATTTGTAGCAATTTTTTTTTCTTAATAAGTTTTGCATACTATGTTAAGAATTTGTGTTTTGTATTAAACAAGTAACAAACGCTGCTTAATAAAGTTTAAAACTTAATCAAAACAAACAAAAATTACTTTTAATAAAATTTTAAGCTAGCCGTATATAGGTACAGGATAGAGTGAGGATAGAGTTATGAGACAAATCTCGGTTGTATTTTCGGAAAATTGAAAAGCGAACCGAGTCGATGCCAAACAATTTTCGCATTATACTTAAGTGAGGAAAATAAATATAGGTACGTTCATTTTTCATATGGTAACCATGGTTAGGCGCCGCGCCGCGAAGAGGCTATGATCACACTTCCATCAGTCCCGAATAGTTACGGCACGTGCATGTTTTCGTATGCTACATGTTATTCCCCCTATTCGTCTGATGGCTGACCGCCCCTATTGCCTCTCATCGATCGCAATATGGTCAAGTTGGTTTATGTTTGATTGAACGGCATGTGACCTTATGGTTTTTGGAATTAAGAAATCGCTTGCTTTATACTACGAAATTTCAAATCAAGCCAACAATTCTTTGTCCGTTATATTGTTATTATTATTATAATTTATTATTATTATATCCAAATAAAGTTTATCTTATAATAATTACTCGTTATGTTCATTTAGCGACATCTACTTCGGTGAGTTTGTAATCATCTTGATTCCCCTATGTGTATAAACTCAATGATATATACATACAGCGATTAACGTATGATTTTTGGCAGACTGCTTTATATACGGCGGCGATAGATTTTCAAAGTAAAACTTTTCCTGTTTTTTTTTCTGCAAAAATGTAGATAAGTTTCTCCATAAAATTTCAATTTTTCTAGATTTTCAGCTTCTTTGACAGATCCGACAGCAGTTGCTGTCTAATAAATCTTTGAACAAAACAAAAGATTCGAGATAACATTCAAACATGACATTAAGATGATAGAGAAGACGAAAACAGTGGGTCCGGAAATCCTGTCTGTCTGTCTGTTTGTCTGTCAGTCTGGTTGTATCATATCAGTAACAACAGCCTTGCATTAATTTGGTATGTAGGGTTTGTGGACAATTCCATTAGAGGAGAAATTGAAAATTTTTTTACCAAAACTTTGCAAAAGTGCTTATTTTTAATTTGAATTAATTTTTCAATTTATTTTTCTGTAAAATCAATATTTGGAAAATGGCTTCACCAAAAAGTTTTATTTTTTGTTCAATAAATTTAAACTACACTCAGTTACAAAAAAAGTGACGCAGTCATACTTTTTGATGTGTTGTTATCATTTTGACAACCTTATCCAAGGTATGCCCAGGCGAATTAAAGCTGTATTAGATGTTCGTGGAGGCAATACCCACTATTGAAGAAACAAGGACTAGTTTAAAAAAAAAAAAAAAAATGTAAAAAATGTAAAATTGAAGTTTATGCCCATTTTCCTTAATTTATGGTTTATTTCTAAGTTCTTCCTATTTTTTCGTTTTTTATTACATGATAATGACTTACTTTTATGTTAATAAACAAAACTGTACCAGAAAAACGTTTATTTGTTTAAGTTACTTCAAAATGTTGCAAAATTTCAAGGTGCGCCACTTTTTTTGTAACTCAGTGTATTTAGCACTTAAAATTGTCATACTTTAAATTTGCAAAAAAAAGTTATAAAAATTATTATGGTATAAGTTAAGTTAATAATTTTTATAACTTTTTTTTTGTAAATTTAAAGAATGACAATTTTATACAGATAGAGAAATCAAGATGGTTTCAAGTTCACCGAACTAGATGTCGCTAAATGACCAAATCGAGTAATTATTATTGCTTTAATTCACTGTAACGAAAAACACTGAACCCGAGACGAACAAATTTCTTTTACATTTGTTTTTGTTTTTATTTATATCTATATAATTACTACAAGAGTAAAAAACAAAACAAGTCGATAGACCCGACATCTTATGAAAAAAGTTTGATACTTTACTTTTCAAAAAGATGATTTTTCTATGTGTATAAACTCAATGCTTATACTTAGGCAACCAAAATGTCTGAATATACTTTGATTTTGGCTTGAATCCTTGTAAAAGAAAGAAGGAAAATTTCGTTTTATGATTTCACTGTGTCATTTTTGTATGGGATTTTTCGTTTCAACACATTAACTAAATTTTTCAATTTGTTTTTGTGTTTTTTTTGTAGTTATTAGATAAATGTACATAATTGTTAAATGGATTTCTGCTTTTTATTTTATTTCCAAATGGTAAACTCTACATACAAATGTGTTCGGTACCATTTCGTTCACATTTTAGACCGTGCTTTTGGACTTTGGAGACAAAGACAACGGAAAATTTCGTTTTACTTCAGCAGCGTAGAAACTAGGCTTTAATCTTAGAAAAGGTTCTTTTGGCTGTTGCCAGAAGGAAATAAATTGGCTGTTACCTAATAATAAGGTAAGGAGAAAAATGGAGGCGGCATACTTAAAGGCGCTTGAAAAAACTAATGCTCCAAATGAGTTTGAGAAACAAACATCACATCTCGACCTGTGAAGTCAGTGGGTATAATAGGTGGAATGCGTAGTGCATACACGACTTCGAAGACTGAGCAAATCTGATATGCGTGGGTTCAAATCCTATGGTGTGCATGTAGAAAGTTTTTCACAATAAAATTGGATTAAAGCTCAGCACAACTAATAAGGAGACTGATGATTGGAATTGGCACTCCTTTAAATAGCTACATATATCTCCAGCCAAAAATAAAAAAAAACAATAATACAATTCGTAAACAATTGGTGGTAGCACCTTTAAGTTGTTGTTGTTGTTGTTGTTGTTGTTGTTCAAAAATTTAATGAAATAAAATAACATTCGATAATCAAATATTTTATTTGACAATAGTTTGCTGCCCTCTCAGTACATCCTTTATTGTATCTGTTGCATTGTTCTAAGGTCGTGTAACCTAAGTAAGTATTTCAGCAGGATACAATACAATCCGCTCTTGGAAACTCAAAAATATGGTTATATCTAACCCAGGAACATAATAAAGAGAATGGCACTAATTGAATAGAACTAGTGACTTGCGCTAATAATGTACTGAATTAAAATGCCGGTATACGATCTCAGGATACGATATAAGCAGCAGACCTAAACTGCATATCAGTTGGTGCTGGGTTCACTCCAATCTTATAAAACTATTAAATTACACAAAAGGGTTGACAAGGACTACGATTATAAGCCTCGATTTTCGCCATGAGTATCGTCAGCAAATTTTGATTCAGTACTATTTCAACGCAATCAGGCACAATTTCCGTTCAATGATGCTATTCTCTATTATAGTTGGGCGTATGGTCGCTTGCGAAAAATAATAATAATGATGACAAGCGTGGACTTGTTTTTGGGGTAAATCAACTACAGATGCAATTCAGAGTGTCTTATAGAAAAACGTCGTGTCCTCAAGCTGTTTTCATTCGATCGGCAGCCACGAGATTTGATGAGTGGTCTTAAGGGGACGAAAATTTCCGGAAATATATGTGTGGATGATCACCGATATGTAGGAGCATATCAAAACCAAGGTTAGATGCATTGGAGTGGAGGAGTCACTGAAATATTCTTTATCAAATTTGGTGCATATTTGGGAAGCGTGCATTTTCAAGAGCTCCTTACTTTTTTGTATTTAGTTATAGTAAAAAAAAGTATCTACTTTAGAAATTAAGCAAATTGTCTTTACTGATATTCACATTATACTAAGTTCATTGCTTTCGAAGAAACCATTCTTTTGAGTTTCCAATAGCCTATTGTGTTTCACCCAGCTGGAATACTACCTTATGTTACATGAGATCACCGGCGGCGTATAGAATAAACCAACACTACAGTAAAGTGTCGAAAACATGCTAAAACGTTAGAGTTTTGGAGCCTGCTGTCCGAACTATTATCGGCAAATAAAGGAAATGGAAAATTACCATACCATGATATGCTTTTGATAAATAACGATCACACTGAAACTTAATGAAGATGCCTCAGGTTATTGCTTAAAAAACCGAAACCAACAGGCAAAAAAAAAAAAATACCAGAAAAATAAAGATTCAAATTCCGCTAAGTCCATCACTTATCCAATTATCTAAGAAAAAATAAAGTGCCTTATGTACAAACGTACATTTCAAAGTTGTTTTATTCTAAATATAGGTATATTAATAAAAAGTAGTGCAAACAAGTTTTAAAAAAAATATATTAACAAAATTTACTTAATTTAAGATGCAGGTCTTTTCTTGTTTTTCTTATTCTTTTTGGCGGATTTAGGCACCGTCGTCGTAGTCTCTTCTGTGGTTTCTTCTATAGTTGGTTTTTCATTTGTATCGGCTTCAGCAGCATTTCCCTTTGAGTTCCACGATTTTTTCCATTGCTCGGCACTCAATGTGAACATCTCCAATCTCAAACTATTATAGATGACCCTTCCGAAGTAAGCTGCTTTCAATTTACTACCCTTTCCAATAAGCTCATTGGCAATCACTACTTTTTGTTCGTCATTAGCAGACTTCAGCAATGCCTCCAATATCACTGATCCATGTTTAGAAAAAACAAAATTTGTATAGAAACCTTCAAAGAGTTTTATAAATTTGTCACGAGACTTCTCACTAATTGTTGGACTTGTAAGGAATTTGTCTGCAATGTAACTACCATAGGGAAGCTGTAATACATCAATTACATCCTTGACTGGAGTTTCTAAGATGCAATTCACCATGGAAATTGGTTTATTGAAACAGAGAATATCTTGAATAATCAACGAACCAAAGACCTTAACATATTTGAATTTATCATAGGGAAGAACTTCAAATGGTTTCAACTTTGTCAGACATAAGAAGAACGACTTTGGACGCTCTTCACCTTGAGATGCACTACAATGTAGGCTTTGTTGTAAAGCAGTAATATAAGGTTCCTGAAGGGCCTTCAGTCGGAGACAGGCCCCCGAGAGGGCAGAAACCAAATTTGGCTTGTTTTCCTGGATAAACTTCTCTAAATGAGGACTCAGTTCATTGAAAATTACCTCGAAATGAGATTTTTCCACCACGTAGTTAATCATTCTTTCGACAGCGATATGTGATCTCTTTCCGTTGGCCAAATTTAACAGACGACCATTAAAAAGTTCAAAGATTTTTTTTAATAATTTTGGTGTAGCAACTGCAATGAGAGTTTGTAAGAGCTGAACAGAAGCATCGGATTTGAATACCGATGGTTTTTCTTCATCATCGTCTTCCTCTTCCTTTTGTTTTTTTTCTTTTTCTTTTTGTTCATCATCAGTTGTTTCTCCGTTTTTATCTACTTCGATGGGTTCTGGTTCCGAATCTTCATCAGTTGTTTCTCCGTTTTTATCTACTTCGATGGATTCTGGTTCTGAATCTTCATCAACCTTATTGCCGTTTGTCTCTTCTTCTATATCATCATTGATGTCAGTATCTTTATTTTTATTCCTGCGAGTTTGTCTATCGGCATAAGGAGATTCTGGGAGTTCAACGTCAATGAAAGCATCAGATACAAGTTTATTGCCAAAATTATAGAGAGCGTTTTTGTCTGCAGATCGCAAAGCAATACAAATAACTTGAAGAAGACCACATGTCCGGAATTTATATGGAAAGTTTTTAAACTGCGGCCACATTTGTAATTTTTCAGAAAATTTCTTCAAGACTTTAATCCATTTATCGGAAACTTTAAATACAGTCTCTCCGAGCATTAATATTCCTTTGTGGTGGCCAGACTTGTGACCATAGTATTTGTCGGAGCTCGGTCCTTTTTTTCCCATAAAATTGTCTGCTTTTGGTATATGAACTCCAGCGAGAGTTAGAATTGCTGCTCGTAAGATATGATTGCCATGTCTGTCTTCAACAAAGTCTTCCAGATTGTCAAGCAGAAATTTTCCGATGCGCACTATGAATTCGTTACATTTTGTACGGTGTTCTTCTGTAAAATCGTGAGTTGTGTTGTACTTAAAATCAGTGATGATTTCTCTTCTTGGTTTCTTAGCTTCACTAACACCTACTTCTTCTCCAGAAACTTCCGACTTGCCGGCAGTTCTTAGAAATGCAACTTCAATAATTTTTTGAAGAACATGAGAAGCATGAAAGTCTAAGATAACAGTACGGAAATTTTCGCCGAATGCCTCGAAGAAACGTTCTAGATGTTCGCCATCAACGAAACCCATGCTATTCTCGATAACTCTGCAGACTACTTGATTTGAAGAAAAATGTACTTCCTTGGAGATGGTCTGTTCCATAACTTTGTTGGCTATATTAACTGAAGGTATAAATCAAGCCTTGGTAAGTCACGTGAGCAATAATTATAAAATAAACACTCACCTTTATCGTTCAATGATTGAAATATATTTTCCTGTGTCTCAAGGATTCCCATGAAATATGTAAATTCTTTTACTTCGATTTGCGTGCCAGTACCATAATGGCCTTCTGTACCAAAAAGCTTTGAATTCGGGAAAAAACGTTTATTTTTATTTTGTTGGATATTAATTTTGTGGCCGTGTGATTTGTAGCCATTTTTGCTGAATTTGTTGAATGGTTTTTTATAATGCTTTTGGGGGACTTGGAAACTCATTTTTGTATATTTTTATTCACAAAATTATGGATGAAAAAAGCACGATTCGCGTTTTATATCCAGCCGGAGCATAAGAAAGAACAAAAAGGAAAATTAAAAACCTAACCACGCTGCCAAACGTCAAATGACACTTTTGGCATTTTTTAATGGGAAGCGTTCAGTCGGAGGCTGACTGACACTTAATTTTGAACTGAAATCCATTCAGTGCTCCATTAGGTATGTTTGTTAACTAGATTCGTCGTAAAACCCATTGACGTATTACATATGGACCGCCAGTAGCCAACTTCACGCGTGTTCCAACATAACTTGGGGCGGCATCAACTACTAGCGGGGAATCTGCGTAGCAGTGATATGATTTTTTTAATTGATTATTTACTATTGAAATATTTTGGTGGAAATTATTATCAAACGGCTTTTATTTTACAAAACACATCCACTCCTTATGCCATGAGTTACTTACAGATGAATATATTATCGTTTTCATTTAAATTCTAATGGTGACATTAGTACACATATTTAACACTAAAAGATGATGGCGTTTTTAGACTGTTTTTAGCTGGAACAACTTTTCTTGGCTGTTTGTATGAAAATTTAAACAGACTGGCGGTCCATATCTAGTACGTCAATGGTAAAACCTTTGCATATATATTTCTATAGTACGTCCATGATGCAAAACTTGCTTTATTGGAAGAAAATCATGCAAGAAAATCATGGATACGGGTATCAAAGTTGACATCTTTAAACTTGATTTGCAGCTAAACTAAGCGTCCTAGCAACTTAAAAAATGCATATTCGTGATCTAGGGAGTGTCACCTTTCAAACGCTTTATCACTTGATTTGAAAAACAGACTTTTATCTTTAAACTCGATATGCGGCTAAACTTAGCGTCCTACGGGTATCAAAGTTGACATTTTAAAAAATGCATATTCGTGATCTAGGGAGTGCCACCTTTTTATCGCTGTATCACATGATTTAAAAAACAGACTTTTATTTTTTAACTTGATTTCTTATAGGTACCTACCTTACATCAAAACTAAACAGGAAATTTAAAATCTACATTGTTTCCACCTTTGCATGTAGAAACTATAGTACCTCTGTCGTCGACGATTTTTTGATTGTGAGAAATTTCGTATTTGGCGCTGTTCGCACAAAGAATTTAATGTAGAGTAGATTTTGTGCGAAAGAGTTGACTATAGTATTTTGACTCTGACAACAATGACGAGGATGAGCAGTTTGAAAAATTTCTGTTCTTTGACAGTTTAAAAACAAGGGGAGAAGCATTTGTCATTGGCTGTTTGACTGCTCTGCTGCTGTTGAAGACCTTGAAGACGAAATAAAAAAGTAAGTAGCTAAGTAGGTATGTAATTTATTTATTTATTGAATTGACTGTTTTTCAAATAGGTATGTAATTTATATTTTATAACAGAAAAAAAAACCGTAAATAGATAAGTTCATATAGGTATATTATTGATATATCAATATGTACTTATATATATTTTATGCCAAAACTCGAGCACAGATAAGTTTATTTCAGATTAGTTTCCTCAAATAATTAATATTTTGTTTTTGTTGCAGATGACTGAAAATGAAAAAGGGATTTATCAAACAATGGTTACCATATTGATAAATTTGTATCAATTTTTTTTTCTTAATAAGTTTTGCATACTATGTTAAGAATTTGTGTTTTCTATTAAACAATAATAAAAGCTGTTTAATAAAATTTAAAACTTAATCAAAACAAACAAAAATTACTTTTAGTAAAATTTTAAGCTAGCCGTATGTACAGGATAGAGTTATGAGACAAATTCATTATCGTGTACATACGTATGGCTTGAAGTGGCTCTTCAGGCTCGGTTGTATCTTCGGAAAATTGAAAATCGAACCGAGTCGATGCCAAACAATTCTCGCATTATACCTACTTAAGTGAGGAAAATAAATATAGGTACGTTAATTTTTTCATATGGCAACCATGGTTACATAACTAAAATTTGTATACAAAATCATATTAAAAGATACCATTCAGTTATATGTTGCCACATTTAAAGATGTCAACTTTGATGCCCGTATCCATGATTTTCTTCCAATAAAGCAAGTTTTCCATTACCAATTTATAACTTTATTTCTATAAAATTTGTAAATTTTATTGAGTTATTTACTTTAAAAAAAAATTGCATCGCAAAATGTATGCATACAACAAATCTGATGTTAGTAAGAAGCATTTTCAATGGAATATGTAATTGTGACGTCACATTGTTTCGTCAGCAGCTACATACTATTCTAATAGGTAGCTTGCCACATTTCATATAGTTCAGCATTAAAGCTAGCACCTACACATTCAGAAGCAGCCAAATAATTATTTTCCACCATGCATACAGTCATACATTATAAATAAATAACTTTCAATTCCCTTTTCTTATGAACATTCATTATCAAAATAAAAACGAAGAAGCTCAAAGAGAAAAAGTCAACAATTATAATTTTCATCTTCAAGCCACTCCCCAAAGAGCTAGAGCTCCCAACATAGCTAGATGGCGCTTCGAGCAATCGTATGAAGCAACAATGTTGCTACATACGATGGACGTACTATAGAAATGTATATACAATGGTTTCCACAAAGAGATACTGAAATGTGGCAACATATAACTGAATGGTATCTTTTAATAACTAAACATAAGATGATTTTGTATACAAATTTTAGTTATGTAAAGAGCCGGTTATAGCGATCAGGAAAAACCATCAGGAAGAGTAGAAACAAATGAGAACAGGATTTTTTTCCTGATGTGCGTTTATAGCGACCAGGAAAAATGTGTCAATGAACAGGCTGTTTTCCTGAATGAAATGCACACGAAATACTTTATCTGACAGAAATCTGTCAGTGGAATAAGTGAAAATTGAACTCAAATAATTGGAACGATTTGTTCCATTTTTTTTGAAATGTCAATCAGCTGGCACGAAAAATTAGTTTTCGTCAGGAAAATAAAGAAATACATTTTAAACAATAAATAATTATTCTATAGTAAAATTTATTAGCAAAAAAAATTCTTTGAGTTATTTGTAGTCGATTATAGTGTAGTATTTGTGTTTAAAATCGATTTAAAACAACATAAAAGATCCATTCGAAAATTTTTCCTGATGCGTTTTCATGATCGCTATAACCGGCGCGGCCGCTAGTAACAATCATTTAAAAAAAAGTTTGGCTAATATGATAATACGAACCCGACAACAAGCCTCGGAAACGGACTGATCTCACGACGACAACCCACGCAAAGAAAATGGCAAAACGATTTACGAATTTTCTTATGGAACGTACGATCGCTCGATAGAGCTCGAGCTGCTCAGCAGCTAGCTGATGCCCTGTCAAAATATAAAGCTGACATAACAGCACTTCAAGAAATCAGATGGACAGGAAATGGTGTTTTACAGAAGAAAGAATATGACGTATACTACAGCTTCCTAGTCAGCGAAAAAATGAGGTCTACCATCATCGGCCTTAACGCTATAACCTACACCCTTTGCGTGCGAGGCAAATTTACGAATATTAGCCGCATTAACGTTCACGGACCTACGGAGGAGTCCTCAGACGAAGAAAAAGAGACTTACTACGAACAAGTCGAGAGGGCCCTCAATGACTGTCCAAGGTATGACGTTAAAATTATCCTTGGGGATTTGAACGCAAAAATAAGTGGGGAGGCCGCTATTCAGGCATTACGCAGGCACCCATAGTTTGCATGAGAACACTAATGATAATGGATTTCGAGTCTTAGAATTGGCAGCATCAAAAAACATGGTCGTTGCGAGTACCAGGTTCCCGCGGAAAGATATCTACAAAGCCACCTGGGTATCAACTGATGGAGTCACTCGTAACCACATATAGACCACGTGTTGATAGACCGCTCGCCACTACTCTCGAACTTGATGACGGTACGAACGTACCGAGGCGCCAATATCGACTCGGATCACTATCTTGTTGGTGTGGTCTTCCGAGGGCGGATTGCCTTGCGAAGACGTATTGCATCCGCCGATCAGGTTCTAATCAACCCGGCTGCCCTGCGCAATGAAAATGCCAGTAACACCTTTGGTAATGCGTTAGGACTCGCCCTAGAATCACTTGATTTAGGGAGAGTAAGTCCTGGAGCCAGTATGCTGGGCGTAGATGAGAAGTGGACACGCCTTAGGAATACTGTCATTAGTACTGCCAACTCCACCCAACTAACAATTTTACTTGTGTAAGGTCCAATTTCAAAAAATTAGTAAGCTATTATTTCTTTAGTGTCGTCATAAGGCTTATTTATAGATGTTAACTGTTTTTTATTGAGTATTTTAAATAATAGTTTCCTTAAAGCCTTTGGTAGAAAATACTCGCAAGCCATACAGAGGGACGATAAAATCGCTTTTTATAAGGTCGCTGTAAGGTTTGTCAAAGTTAGTCAGACAAAATCTAAATGTTAAGGCTTGTATAAAGCTTTATACTCGAAATCAATGAAAAGGCTTGTTAACCGAAGCAATGCGAACAGTCAAAAAGGATGTTTTTTTCGAGGTGTAGAACTTTTAGTTGGCATTACTTTTCAAGACGGCGACCGATTTAACAGCTGTCAAGTGATTTATTCTCAGTTTGGTTTGGCAATTTTGAATTGAACAATCATGATGTCCAGGAGCTGTGGTTCCAACAAGACGGCACAACATGTCACACAGCTCGTGCCACAATCGATTTATTGAAAGACACGTTTGGTGACCGCCTAATTTCACGTTTTGGACCTGTGAATTGGCCTCCAAGATCTTGTGATTTAACACCGCTAGACTGTTTTCTGTGGGGTTATGTAAAGTCATTAGTCTATGCGGATAAACCACAAACGCTTGACCATTTGGAAGACAACATTCGCCGTGTTATTGCCGATATACGGCCACAAATGTTGGAAAAAGTCATCGAAAATTGGACGTCCAGATTGGTCTACATCCGAGCCAGCCGTGGCAGTTAAATGCCAGAAAACATATTTAAATTTAATGCCACAATATTATCTTTCGAGTAAATAAAAAATCATGTCAATCGAATATTTCATCGTTGTTTTATTGCAATTTAAAGTTCTATACCTCTAAAAAAACACCCTTTATAAATGAACGATAACCCATATGACTTGTATAGAGTTATCACAAGAATTTTTTAAGGTTGCTAAACATTTATATGCAGTCGTTGTAGTTAATAACAAACTAAAGAAAACTATAGTTCCCTTAAGAAAGCTATTGCAATGCCACGTGGTGTGTTTGTTAATGACAGCTATAGCTCACATAAGAAAATTATCTCTTCGCTTAGTTGTTGATGACATTAACAAACTTAAGGAGGTAAATGGTCTCTTTAATTTGTTGTTTTGCTAAAATTGGCATTATAACAAGAAAATGTTGCAAATGGAGTGTAAATGTTTTTTAACACATCAAATTATCAAACTTTATTATCATATTTTACCAACAGGCAGTTAATATAATAAGTATGAAATAAAAAAACTGCTAATGCTGAATTTTAAATGGATCTGTATAGCTACATATCTGTTCCTGTAGCACCAAGTAGGTACGGTATCAACTGGTTAAAATTTGATCTTCCTTCCGAATACATAACATTGGCCTAGTGGCTGCGTGTTTGACTGGGGTGCGCTGGGTAACAAGTTCGATCCCTGGTTGAGGCAAGTAAGTTTTTTCATTAATAATAAAATTATATATCTAGTTTTCAGAAAAGGCATTGAAGAAACTCAGCACTTGAACGAAGAAAATATGGTCTCAGAAAATAAATCGAAATAAAAGATAAACAAAAATGAAAAAGAAAAAAGTCGTTAAAAAATTATTTTAAATTTTGTTTGAATTTTTTTTGTTTCGGTAAGATTTCCGTAATGACTTCTGTAAGCGAAATAAAAAGCCTTTCGTAGCAAAGTATTGTTTCCTTTGCAAAGCCTTCACAAGGCCTCATCCAAACTGTTTATGAAGAGTTATAACTTCGCTTATGTGCGCCAAATAGGTTTCTATAAGATTGATTACAGTTGTTATAAAAATAATAAAATAGCTTCTATTGGCCTTTATGAAAATTAAATTGTTACTTGGGCATCTTAGTCAGCAGTCGTAGAAATCAGAAAGACTGGTCTGATGATGAATGCAAGCTAGCGACTGAACGTATAAGAATGTTGCGTACCAAGCAATGCAACAATCTCATAGAACGCGGGAACGCGAAGAAGAATATAAAGAGCTCAGAAGAATAGAAAAACGGCTTCACAGACAGAAAAAATCAGCCTGGGAGAAGAACTTAATCTGTGAAATAGAAAAAAGCCGAGAGCGAGGTCCGCACCATCAGGCGCGGAAGTTCTACCAATCCGTCCGAAACATGACGCAGTACACACCACGCTGCACATACTGCAAGGATGGAGAGGGAAATCTGATCACCGATCCACAAAGCATACTGGAGCGATGGGAAGTGTACTTTGAATCAATTGCTAAATGGTCAACTCACTGCAGAAGTGGCATACGCTAAAACCATCATCGGACAATATCAGTGTGGTTTCATTCCAGGCAAATCAACAACTGATCAGATCCTAACCTTAGGCAGGCGATGGAAAAATGTCTAGAATTTAACATCCCAACATACCACCTGTTTATAGACTTTAAGGCCGCCTATGATAGCATATAGCCAGGGTAGAACTTTACAAAGCCATGAGAGAATTCGGCATCCCAAATAAATTGACACGACTATTACCTAGTTTATATGCATGGTTGAAGCGAGCTTGAACTAAGGTTCACCCATTTGTAAACGGGGATGAGTTGGAACGAAATGGAATTCGACTCGATCGCACTCGAGCAGTGGTGTTGAGTCGAAAATTAAATGAAATACCTGGGTTGAAATGGTGAATACACAATTATTTCGGAATGTGATCAATTGCATATTAACGAATGAAAATTTGTTGTTGAAAAGTATGCGTATAACTTGTAAAAGCAATACAAATATTTTTTTTCTCGAAAATTCAATCTTTTGGTCTAATGTCTACAAACCAACGCAGGTACTCTCCTGTCATTTCAACTTTTCCGCACTTAACTCAACTCCTCAAGCATTCAACTAGTTGGCTGAAATACCTGGGTCGGAATTTCGTTTCAAATCAAACTCGATCTTTCGACTCTGCATATAAACTAGGTATATGTAGGGTTGACCATGACCAACGTAACAAGCCAAGTAAAAATAGCCGGATTGCTATCCAGACCAATCAACATCTTTAATTAACTCCGACAAGGGATGGTTTGGCCTGCCTCCTCTTCAACCTGGCGTTGGAGAAAGCAATCCGTGACCTCCGTCATCCAGATCAAGCAGGCGACACAAAATCTGGGGCTGCACATTAGTGAAGGTAAAACAAAGTACATGATGGCGTCAAATGCGAGAGGAACAGTTGGTCAGACAATCAAGGTAACGGAGCACGAATTTGAAGTGGTGCAATCCTTTAAATACCCTGGACCCATGTTCTGTAACTATCAAATCGATATAATTTATCGAGAAACGATGAAAATTGGAACAAAACTCATTTTATCGCTTCGATGGGGTTCTGTAACTTTGAAAGTCGATAATTTTATAGCTTGGAACATATTTGAACTAAAATCCTGGAAAGTGCGATAAAACGGTGTTCTGTATGGTGAAAAGGCGATATAATTATCATTTTTTACGTCAAATTTTATCACCTTTTTCCGAGCAGGCATTTAAGAACCAATTAGGTAAGTAAAGTAATACATTTCATAAATTATATTACGTAATTAATGTCATCAACAGCATTTTGAGTAATCACGCGTCAAGGAAGTTAGTGGAGCTATTATGATGTATTTGTGTCTTTATTAAGAGGTGTATATAAACCAGTCGGTAGAAGATCACTTCAACAGTACCACATCACCAACTGCAGCAACTGATGCATCAGCAGCAACAAACATTCTTCATCATCAACACGCTCGTTGCAATAAATTAATAATAATAAATTAACAAAATTTGTAAATTTTTTTAATCGTTTAATTTAAAATAAATTCTCTACATGTCATTCTTTTATTGTGGTATACATTGGATTGTTTCTATGTTAATAATCAAGCCAAGACTCGTCGAACCTTGAATGTCCACTGAACCTGTTGGTAAAAATTTCAAAAATCTTTCAAAGGAAATTTGTAACATAGTATTTCATTTTATGTACCTACCTTTTTTTAGATAGAGGAATAAAAATCATTTGAGAAGACATATTGAACTGCTTAGGTACTTCAACACACTGCCAATCACTGTTTGTCTTGTTCTTGGGTTGCATTATCTATGATTATAGAAATTTAAGAATAAAAACCTAATAATAAAACCTAACTCAACTCTTTTTTGTCCATTTCCATGTCCTGCCGGTCGAAAGGAAGCAAATAAGCCCTCTTAAATCCGGAAGAAACTAGGTTTCGGTGACATTGTTGTGCTTCAAGTTTTCAACATACTCTTCCCACACTTGTTTGCACACTAGGTGGGTTTTGTTTACCATTTCCTTTTGCTCGATCTTAGGAAGTTGCTCCAGTTCTGCTCCTAGTTGAAGGAAAACCAGTTAGGCTAGGTAAATTAATTAAAAAAAACTATTCGTAAAGCCTTACTCTAAAGTCAATATTTCATGATCTTATGAAATTCTCTGCCTTTTGCTTTAGGTTGAGAATATATCAAAATAGGAAATAGGAATTTAATTCACACTGTTAGTCACATGTCACTAAAGCAAGGCCTGGTGCAAATGGTTCATCAGATCCGTCTTTTGAATTCACTCAAGCCACTTTTCATTGGCTCAAGGCTCACCTTCATTTGTGTAGAATTGATAGGCTTCAGCAACATCTTTCATCTGTTTCCAAAGAACTATGACTTGTTCCTCCTGTTCTACAGATTCTCTGCTTATGCACCAGCCACCCTTCTTCGTTGTTGTAATCTTCAAAATCCGTCGCATGATATTGCCACTTTTAGCAAATAAATAGATCGATATATAGGAGTCCATAAACTCTAAGACATAACACAAAATACATTTCAATGTATTTAATTTTTTCATATATGTAAGTATATATGTACAACAAATTGTTTTGCTTACCATTATTCAATAAATCAATTAGCAAAAAGGAAATAAACGTAAATTGTTTGTGATTTTGTATAGGGCTTTTTAGGTAACAACGATATATCTCTTTCTCGTTCTCACAGAATTGTCAAAAACAGCAGTATGGTGAACAGCTGATTTTTTTTTTATCATTGTTGAAAAATTGATTGAAAACAAAAGCGGGAATTTTAAAGATTTGTGCGCGAAAATTGTGAAAATTGTTGGTTTTGCTAATTAAAATAAATTTTTAAGCCACGGAAATCACAAATTTCACACAAAAAAGAATACCGCATTTAAAAATTATTCCCAAATTGTTTTCTCCAAGATCTTGAGTTTGACAGTTTGAAAAAAGCGCGGTACATATTTCAATCTGTCTTCACCATAGTGTGAGCTTTGACAAGATGGTAAAACTCCCTATTTTTTGTTTTATTTGACAAATGACAAGAAATTGACACTTTGACATTTCAACTTATCGCCTTCCAATGGAAAGTCCATATCGCATAGACTTACAGAAACCCTATTTTTTCCAGACGCGATGAGGGAGGAATGAATCGTTTCATTTTTTAACGACGCGAAAAGATATCGCCTAAGTTACAGAACATGGGCACTGGGTCAATAGTAGCAGCCGATAATAATATAGAAGAAGAAATACGCGGGCAGCTTCTCAAATCCAACAGAGCCTGCTACAGTCTGTCAAAGCTCTTCAAATCCAGAAATCTCACCATAACTTCAAAACTGCTGCTGTACAGGACTATGGTCCTGCCAGTACACATATGGATACGAGACTTGGGTGCTTAGCAAAAGGCACTCCGACCTCTTAGCCGCGTTCGAGAGAAAAGTCTTAAGAAGAATTGTTGGCCCCATATGTGAGGAAGGACGATTCCGGAGACGGTACAATCATGAATTGTACGCAATCTGCCTTGAAGCAGATATCGTGACAAAAATTAGGCTCGTTAGACTCCGGTGGGCAGGGCACCTAGCTCGCATGAGCGAAGAGGAACCTGCTCGAAAAGTTCTCTGTGGTACATTCTATGGCAAACGACAGCGTGGTAGACCATGCTTGCGCTGGAGAGATGGCGTAGACCAGGACGACCGGAGCCTTGGGGTGCGAAACTGGATGGCGTCGGCTCGAGACCGGGATAGGTGGAGAGACTTGTTGAAGGCGGCCAGGACCGGACCCCGGTTGTCTAGCCGATGATGATGATGATGAGTTTTGAAAGTTTGTAGAAAAAAGTGGGTGGAGCCTCCTAAGATGATGTTCTATTTATTTATTATTCTATGCAAATGCGAAATCAATAAACGTTTTACTTCGTCGCACAACGTTTTACGACGAATCTAGTTAACAAACATACCTAATGGAGCACTGAATGGATTTCAGTTCAAAATTAAGTGTCAGTCAGCCTCCGACTGAACGCTTCCCATTAAAAAATGCCAAAAGTGTCATTTGACGTTTGGCAGCGTGGTTAGGTTTTTAATTTTCCTTTTTCTTTTTGTTCTTTCTTATGCTCCGGCTGGATATAAAACGCGAATCGTGCTTTTTTCATCCATAATTTTGTGAATAAAAATATACAAAAATGAGTTTCCAAGTCCCCCAAAAGCATTATAAAAAACCATTCAACAAATTCAGCAAAAATGGCTACAAATCACACGGCCACAAAATTAATATCCAACAAAATAAAAATAAACGTTTTTTCCCGAATTCAAAGCTTTTTGGTACAGAAGGCCATTATGGTACTGGCACGCAAATCGAAGTAAAAGAATTTACATATTTCATGGGAATCCTTGAGACACAGGAAAATATATTTCAATCATTGAACGATAAAGGTGAGTGTTTATTTTATAATTATTGCTCACGTGACTTACCAAGGCTTGATTTATACCTTCAGTTAATATAGCCAACAAAGTTATGGAACAGACCATCTCCAAGGAAGTACATTTTTCTTCAAATCAAGTAGTCTGCAGAGTTATCGAGAATAGCATGGGTTTCGTTGATGGCGAACATCTAGAACGTTTCTTCGAGGCATTCGGCGAAAATTTCCGTACTGTTATCTTAGACTTTCATGCTTCTCATGTTCTTCAAAAAATTATTGAAGTTGCATTTCTAAGAACTGCCGGCAAGTCGGAAGTTTCTGGAGAAGAAGTAGGTGTTAGTGAAGCTAAGAAACCAAGAAGAGAAATCATCACTGATTTTAAGTACAACACAACTCACGATTTTACAGAAGAACACCGTACAAAATGTAACGAATTCATAGTGCGCATCGGAAAATTTCTGCTTGACAATCTGGAAGACTTTGTTGAAGACAGACATGGCAATCATATCTTACGAGCAGCAATTCTAACTCTCGCTGGAGTTCATATACCAAAAGCAGACAATTTTATGGGAAAAAAAGGACCGAGCTCCGACAAATACTATGGTCACAAGTCTGGCCACCACAAAGGAATATTAATGCTCGGAGAGACTGTATTTAAAGTTTCCGATAAATGGATTAAAGTCTTGAAGAAATTTTCTGAAAAATTACAAATGTGGCCGCAGTTTAAAAACTTTCCATATAAATTCCGGACATGTGGTCTTCTTCAAGTTATTTGTATTGCTTTGCGATCTGCAGACAAAAACGCTCTCTATAATTTTGGCAATAAACTTGTATCTGATGCTTTCATTGACGTTGAACTCCCAGAATCTCCTTATGCCGATAGACAAACTCGCAGGAATAAAAATAAAGATACTGACATCAATGATGATATAGAAGAAGAGACAAACGGCAATAAGGTTGATGAAGATTCAGAACCAGAATCCATCGAAGTAGATAAAAACGGAGAAACAACTGATGAAGATTCGGAACCAGAACCCATCGAAGTAGATAAAAACGGAGAAACAACTGATGATGAACAAAAAGAAAAAGAAAAAAAACAAAAGGAAGAGGAAGACGATGATGAAGAAAAACCATCGGTATTCAAATCCGATGCTTCTGTTCAGCTCTTACAAACTCTCATTGCAGTTGCTACACCAAAATTATTAAAAAAAATCTTTGAACTTTTTAATGGTCGTCTGTTAAATTTGGCCAACGGAAAGAGATCACATATCGCTGTCGAAAGAATGATTAACTACGTGGTGGAAAAATCTCATTTCGAGGTAATTTTCAATGAACTGAGTCCTCATTTAGAGAAGTTAATCCAGGAAAACAAGCCAAATTTGGTTTCTGCCCTCTCGGGGGCCTGTCTCCGACTGAAGGCTCTTCAGGAACCTTATATTACTGCTTTACAACAAAGCCTACATTGTAGTGCATCTCAAGGTGAAGAGCGTCCAAAGTCGTTCTTCTTATGTCTGACAAAGTTGAAACCATTTGAAGTTCTTCCCTATGATAAATTCAAATATGTTAAGGTCTTTGGTTCGTTGATTATTCAAGATATTCTCTGTTTCAATAAACCAATTTCCATGGTGAATTGCATCTTAGAAACTCCAGTCAAGGATGTAATTGATGTATTACAGCTTCCCTATGGTAGTTACATTGCGGACAAATTCCTTACAAGTCCAACAATTAGTGAGAAGTCTCGTGACAAATTTATAAAACTCTTTGAAGGTTTCTATACAAATTTTGTTTTTTCTAAACATGGATCAGTGATATTGGAGGCATTGCTGAAGTCTGCTAATGACGAACAAAAAGTAGTGATTGCCAATGAGCTTATTGGAAAGGGTAGTAAATTGAAAGCAGCTTACTTCGGAAGGGTCATCTATAATAGTTTGAGATTGGAGATGTTCACATTGAGTGCCGAGCAATGGAAAAAATCGTGGAACTCAAAGGGAAATGCTGCTGAAGCCGATACAAATGAAAAACCAACTATAGAAGAAACCACAGAAGAGACTACGACGACGGTGCCTAAATCCGCCAAAAAGAATAAGAAAAACAAGAAAAGACCTGCATCTTAAATTAAGTAAATTTTGTTAATATATTTTTTTTAAACTTGTTTGCACTACTTTTTATTAATATACCTATATTTAGAATAAAACAACTTTGAAATGTGTACGTTTGTACATAAGGCACTTTATTGTTTCTTAGATAATTGGATAAGTGATGGACTTAGCGGAATTTGAATCTTTATTTTTCTGGTATTTTTTTTTTTTTTGCCTGTTGGTTTCGGTTTTTTAAGCAATAACCTGAGGCATCTTCATTAAGTTTCAGTGTGATCGTTATTTATCAAAAGCATATCATGGTATGGTAATTTTCCATTTCCTTTATTTGCCGATAATAGTTCGGACAGCAGGCTCCAAAACTCTAACGTTTTAGCATGTTTTCGACACTTTACTGTAGTGTTGGTTTATTCTATACGCCGCCGGTGATCTCATGTAACATAAGGTAGTATTCCAGCTGGGTGAAACACAATAGGCTATTGGAAACTCAAAAGAATGGTTTCTTCGAAAGCAATGAACTTAGTATAATGTGAATATCAGTAAAGACAATTTGCTTAATTTCTAAAGTAGATACTTTTTTTTACTATAACTAAATACAAAAAAGTAAGGAGCTCTTGAAAATGCACGCTTCCCAAATATGCACCAAATTTGATAAAGAATATTTCAGTGACTCCTCCACTCCAATGCATCTAACCTTGGTTTTGACATGCTCCTACTATCGGTGATCATCCACACATATATTTCCGGAAATTTTCGTCCCCTTAAGACCACTCATCAAATCTCGTGGCTGCCGATCGAATGAAAACAGCTTGAGGACACGACGTTTTTCTATAAGACACTCTGAATTGCATCTGTAGTTGATTTACCCCAAAAACAAGTCTACGCTTGTCATCATTATTATTATTTTTCGCAAGCGACCATACGCCCAACTATAATAGAGAATAGCATCATTGAACGGAAATTGTGCCTGATTGCGTTGAAATAGTACTGAATCAAAATTTGCTGACGATACTCATGGCGAAAATCGAGGCTTATAATCGTAGTCCTTGTCAACCCTTTTGTGTAATTTAATAGTTTTATAAGAGTGGAGTGAACCCAGCACCAACTGATATGCAGATTAGGTCTGCTGCTTATATCGTATCCTGAGATCGTATACCTGCATTTTAATTCAGTACATTATTAGCGCAAGTCACTAGTTCTATTCAATTAGTGCCATTCTCGATATCATCTCTGGCAAAGTTGATACCAAAGTCCTTATGTACTTGCTATAGAACCGATTTATTTTTATTTTCTTTTGCTGGATGTTTCTGGTAGCTGATTCCAGAATATTCCTACACATATAGGAAATATTCTTATTCTTAGGAAAATTCAAATTCGCCTCCAAAAGCGCGGAGAATCGCTTTCTGGAATCGTCTAGCAGCTTTTTAACCCCCGAAACGCGGCATTTTATTCCTCTTCTTGATCTAATTTTAGATGCTGAAAAAGTAAAATTTTAGAAAAGCCGCCAAATCAAGCTGTTGTTGCTGCTCTAGGTACGCCCTTTCGTTTTTTTCTATAGTTTTCGGTGTGTACAAGATAACTGATTACGAAGGTTTTACTCCTATCAAGTTTCAATGTTTTTTTTTGCCTTGGAAACCTAGTTCCTTGAAACCATCTATATCGAATTTTCCTGCAACATCATCTTTCCACACCCCATTTGTTTTCAAAATTATGAAAAATATGTTGCTATACTCTTTCTTAAATATTTGAAGCCTCATATAAAAAATCACAAACTTAATATAAAACTCGCTATGGCCTCAATCAAGTGACCCAACTTTTTATACCCTTTTTTTTTTGCAGTCCATTAATCGAAAGTGTCCTCGATCAATCAAAAGACCGGCAGTGTACACGCTGCAGAAACGAAATAATTAATGGATATTGAAATGCCGGAAAAGAATGCGACATTGAATTGACGAGTGAAAAGAAAAAAAAAAACGAAACGAAAGAAAATATTAATCCCTCTTCTATAACTCCCATAACTAGAATTAATTTTTATATCAAATGAAAAATCGATTTAGAGGAAATCGACATTTTTGAATAAATAAAGAAACAAGCATTGCAACTGACACCTATCAATAGTTGATAAATTATTGATTAAAATTTGGTATTTAAAAACTTCATTTATTTAAAATTTAACCCATTGCCTATTAATTGTTAATTTCCTTTCATTTTACATCGGTCACTAATATTTTCACTGACCAAAAGTAATATCAATTTAGTTCTAATTCCAATTTTAAAATTTATAAGCTATCGATTTATCGTCAGTCATAATAAAGGTGTTAATCTCATGTACACATAAGAAAATTGTATGTTTATTTTATGTTTTATACTATATATATGTATGAATAAAAAGTAATGCAATCAAATTTAAAAATAAATATTTAAGCAAAGTTTACTTAATTTAAGATGCAGGTCTTTTTCTGTTTTTCCTGTTCCTTTTCTTCGATTTAGGCGCCGTCGTCGTAGTCTCTGTGGTTGGCTTACTTTCATCTTGCTCAACATTTGTATTACCTTCTATCAATGTCCACGATTTTTTCCATTGTTCAGGACTCAACTTAAACTTCTCCAATCTCAAACTATTATAGATAATCCTTCCAAAGTAAAATCCTTTTAATTTGTTATCATTTCCAGTAAGTTCTTTGGCAATAGCTTCTTTCTGACCGTCATTAGCCGACTTCAATAATGACTCCAATACCCTTGACCCATGCTTAGAAACAGCGAAATCCATGTAGAAACCTTCAAAAAGTTTCACAAATTTATCACGAGACTTCTCACCAATTGTTGGACTGGTAAGGAATTTGTCCGCAATGAAACTACCAAAGGGAAACTGTAATACATCAATTAGATCCTTGACTGGAGTTTCTAAGATGCAATTCACCATTGAAATTGGCTTATTGAAACAGAGGATGTCTTGAATAATCAACGAACCGAAGACCGTAACATATTTGTTTTTATCAGATGGCAGAACATCGAATGCCTTTAACTTGGTCAGACATAAGAAGAACGACTTTAGACGTTCTTCACCCTCAGATGCACTGCAATGTAGGGTTTCTTGTAGAGCAGTAACATAAGGACCTTGAAGGGCCTTCAGTCGGAGGCAGGCTCCCGAGAGGGCAGACACCAAGCTTGACTTGTGTTCCTGGATGAACTTCTCAAAATGAGGACTCAGTTCATTGAAAATAACCTCTAAATGAGATTTATCCACAACGTAATTAATCATTCTTTCGACAGCGTAATATGATCTCTTTCCGTTGGCCAAATTTAACAGACGATCGTTAAATAGTTCAAAGATTTTATTCAATAACTTAGGTGTAGCAACTGCAATGAGAGTTTGTAGGAGACGAATAGCAGCATCGGACTTGAACACCGATGGTTTTCCATCATCGTCTTCCTCTTCTTGTTTAACTTCTTTTGTTTCACCGATTTCTTTTACTTCGGTGGGTTCTGGTTTTGATTCTTCTTCCCCATTGCCGTTTGTCTCTTCTTCCATATCATCATTGAAGTCAGCATCTTCATGTTCATCCCTTCGATTTTGTCCATCATGATAAGGGGATTCTGGGAGTTTTACGTCAATGAAAGCATCAGATGCAAGTTTTTTGCCAAAATTATAGAGAGCCTTTTCGTCTGCGGATCCCAAAGCAATACAAATGATTTGCAGAAGACCAGATGTCCGATATTTGTAGGGCAAGTCCTTAAACTGCGGCCACATTTGTAATCTTTCAGGAAATTCTTTCAAGACTTCAATCCATTCATCGGGAACTTTAAATACAGTCTTTCTGAGTATAAATATTCCTTGGTGGTGGCCAGACTTGAGACCACCGTATTTGTCGGGGCTCTGTACGTTCTTTCCCTTAAAATAATCTGCTTTTGGTATATGGACTCCAGCGAGAGCCAGAATCGCTGCACGGAGGAGATGATTGCCATATCTGTCATCAACAAAGTCTTCCAGATTGTTCAGCAAGAATTTGCTGATGCGCACAACAAATTCTTTACATTTGGTGCGGTGTTCTTGTGTAAAATCACTTGTTGTGTTGTACTTAAGGTCCGTAACGATTTCTCGTTTTGACTTCTTAGGCTCACTGGCACCTTCTTCTCCACCAGGGACCACCGACTGACCAGCAGCTCGCAGTAATGCAACTTCAATAATTTTTTCAAGAACATGAGAAGCATGCACGTCCGAGATAACAGGACGGAAATTTTTGCCGAAAGACTCGAAGAATCGTTCCAGATGTTCGCCATCAACGAAACCAATGCTATTCTCGAGAACTTTACTGACCACTTGATTTGAAGACAAATGTACTTCCTTGGAGATTGTCTGTTCCATAACGTTGCTAGCCATATTTACTGGAGGTATAAATGACCATTGATAAATCACGTGAACAAGAATTATTGAATAAATACTCACATTTATCATCCAATGATTGAAATACATTTTGCTGTGTCTCAAGGATTCCAATGAAATATGTAAAATCTTCTTCTTCAATGTGCGTGCCACGACCATAATTGCCTTTTTTACCAAAACTTTTTACATTCGTAAGAAAACGTTTATTTATATTTTTTTGGTTCTTAAGTTTGTGCCCGTATGATTTATAGCCGCTTTTGCGGAATGGGTTGTGGGGGGCTTGGAAACTCATTTTTATATATTTTTATTGACAAAAATAAAATTTCAAAAATCACGCCCAACGTTCAAGCCGGGGTAAGAGAAAGCACAAAAAGAATAAAAAATCGAAAAATACCACGCTGCCAAAACGTCAAAAATTTGATGTGTAGCGCAAAGATTAAATAATATATTCACCTTTGGTGTAGCGTTCAGTCGAAAGCTAACTCAATTCCGTTCAGGGTCTCTATTCTGGTTTTGTGAAAAGATATGTGATAAAACCACTTGTAATCCTCCGTCTCCTCCCGTACAAAACAAAATTTACACGCGCTTTTCTATACATGAATACGTGTGAACAGCAAAATGCAAAATTGTAAGAATGTATGGTCTAGTCAAATTTGACAGTCCCATTTGAAATGCACGGGCACGCATACTGAGTTAAATCTCTGCAGTTTTGAAAGTTTGTCTGCAAAAGTGGGTGGGGCCTTCTGAGTTGATGTTCTATTTATTTATTATTCTATGGTTCACAATAGGGCTTTTTAGGTAACAACGATATATCTCTTTCTCGTTCTCACAGAATTGTCAAAAACAGCAGTATGGTGAACAGCTGATTTTTTTTTATCATTGTTGAAAAATTGATTGAAAACAAAAGCGGGAATTTTAAAGATTTGTGCGCGAAAATTGTGAAAATTGTTGGTTTTGCTAATTAAAATAAATTTTTAAGCGACGGAAATCACAAATTTCACACAAAAAAGAATACCGCATTTAAAAATTATTTCCAAATTGTTTTCTCCAAGATCTTGAAGAAAACAATTTGGAAATAATTTTTAAATGCGGTATTCTTTTTTGTCTGAAATTTGTGATTTCCGTGGCTTAAAAATTTATTTTAATTAGCAAAACCAACAATTTTCACAATTTTCGCGCACAAATCTTTAAAATTCCCGCTTTTGTTTTCAATCAATTTTTCAACAATGATAAAAAAAAAATCAGCTGTTCACCATACTGCTGTTTTTGACAATTCTGTGAGAACGAGAAAGAGATATATCGTTGTTACCTAAAAAGCCCTATCAACTGCAGGCTCACATGTCATTAACTCGTAATAGGGCTTTTTAGGTAACAACGATATATCTCTTTCTCGTTTGCAGAACAGTGTCAACATCAGCAGTACGCGGATGACAGCTGAACATTTTTTATATCATTGGTGACAAATTGATTGAAAACAAGAGCGGATATTTTAATGTTGTGCGCGAAAATTGTGAATAGTATATTATTTAACTTTTAAACTCACGGAAATCTCAAATTTCACAGCAAAAAATAAGATTATTTATAAAATACTTTTAGAAGATTTTGAGTTTGACAGTTTGAAAAAAGAGCGTTACATATTTCAATCTGTCATCCGCGTAGTGTGAGCTGTCATTTTTTCTTTTAACAAGATGATAAAATTTCCTATCCTCCATGTGAGTTATGACAAGCAAAATACAAAGTTGTAAGAATGTATTTAGCCAATTTCGACAGTCCTTTTTGAAATGCACGAGCACGCATACAAAGTTAAAACTTTGCAGTTTTTAAAGTTTGTGGGTTAAAGTGGGTAAAGCTTCCTGAGGTTCTATTTATTTATTATTCTATGTGAAGACGCGCGCACAGGTCATCAACTTGTACTCCTCCGTCTCTTCCCGTACAAAAAAAAAATTACACGCTATTTTCTATACGTGAATACGTGTGAACAGCTAAATGCAAAATTTTAAGAATGAATGGTCTAGGCAAATTTGACAGTCCCATTTGAAATGCACGGGCACGCATACAGAGTTCAATCTCTGCAGTTCTGAAAGTTTTTAGGCAAAAATGGGTGGAGCCTCATAAGATAATGTTCTATTTATTTATTATTCTATGATATAAACTTAGCTAATTCTCGATAATTATCGGGACTTAGCTAAGTCCATATAGATTACTGCGTACCGACACATTAACATGTGGTTGCATGGGAACATCGGTAATGTTGTGGTCTAAATCCCAATGTCGTTTTTTTCACACATGACTATGTGCATGGACATGCACAATAACGCGGCTTTTATTTTCGTAAATGAATCCTTTGTATTAAATACGAAATCCCATAAATGAACTATTGATGTCATATAGCCTGACTTTGATGGGCAAAATGATGCTGATAGTGTTATCGCTTCGTATAAATGCGCTCCAGTTGGATTGCCATAGTGCAGGAAGTAATGCAAATAAAGGAGAAGTAAGAGTTACTCGCTATAAGTAATTGTTGTTTTTGTAGTGCGTGCACATATTACTCTACTTTGTATAAAGTAAAATATTTATTTTTAATAAAACACGCCTAAAATAACAACAACAACTATTTCTAGTTGTTAATTTTTATTTTTGTTGGTACACAAAGCCGCAATTATACAGGATCTTTTTACTGAAATTTTCTTACTCTACCTAGATTTTCCTACATTCTCAATAAAATACACCTTATAATTCGTTAATTAATAAAAAATTAATGCCTTTGAAGTCAATTTTATTTCTACAAAAGTGTACAATATTTATTAATTACTTAACTTTGTAAACGCAAAGTCTAGAATAAAAAAAAAACTGTCTTTTATCGTAAGGCACATATATAACATTTATATTTAAAAATAAATAAATGTATTCCATTATTTATTGTTGGCAAATCAAGGAATACACCATCCGCAGGATATCCGAACTACTGCGAGTAGTGTTTAATGTTCGTTAAACAAAAATAAAACATCCTACCTTAAAATCAATATACTCTTAGCTGTAACAAATTATTTCCATCTTATTATGTATCTTAATTTTCGTAAATGAATCCTTGTATTAAATACAAAATCCCATAAAGGACTACTGATGCCATAGCCTTGATCTTGATGGGCAAAATGATGCTGATAGTGGTATCGCTTCATGTAATACAAATGCGCTCTAGTTGGATTCCCATAGTGCAGGTAGTAATGCATCATGTCATAGCACAGATAACCAAATAATGCTCCTCCAAGAACAACTCTTGGATTTGGTAGTGTAAAACTAAGGGGTAGGTAGATAACTGAAGCCAGCATAACACCTGGCAGAGGTGGAAACACCAACCGTAGGGGATCAAAAGGAACTTTATGATGCAGACCGTGAAGTATGAAGTGAATTGTACAAACAGCTCCACTTTGGGTATCATTTGTTTTCATATGAAAGAGCCAACGATGAAGAGAATACTCCAAAAGAGTCCAAAAAAGAATACCGACTAGAAAATAGAGTGAAAGTCCAAGAACCTAAAAAAAAAAGAATTTATTAAAAGCATCAAAAGAGTTAAAACTATTATTTACCTTTGTATACTCTGATTGCTGCCAGCTAACAGAAAATCTATCAATTATACAGTATAAAATGACTGGCACCCAAAACGTAGGCACCACCCACCATGGGGTTTTTGTACACATCTCCAAGTACCATGGACCGAATAGACGAAGTGGCCGATCGACTGGTTTATGAACCCATTCATCATAATATTTAGTGATTCTCGCAATCTGAGGAACCATTGCTTTGTCCCAATCGACTAGGTACTGAAATGACAATATAGTAAAGCCGTGGAAAAACAGTAATTAATTTCGTAATTTTTTTTTATAAAATTGTAACTCTACTAATAGTCTATAACGTGTATCATATGCCCTGTAAACGAAATCAAAATCATAAACTTTCTTTGGAACGCTTAATGGAAATATGTATTAGGAATAAGCGTTTGTTCTTAAAACCATTTAAGAACGAAGTCTCAAATTTTCATTGACGCCGTTGTCTAACTTTAATGCCAAAATTGAATATTATATATGAAACGTGTGAGATAATTTGACCCCTTAGTTTGCAAGATGAAAATTAAACAGTCCACAAATGCTGGCCCTGGACGGGTTTAAATAGCCCTGCTGGACATTTTTGCATGCTTTTTGCTTTAGTTCTGGTCTTTTAGTCTTGGAATAGAATAGATCTTTTTGCACTTTGTAAGAACTTTTTAATATCACTCTGCCGGATTAAACATGCAGACCTCAATACACACAAAATCCCGTTTCTTGTGTTCCCTCTTTTTCTTCCAGATGAATGAGCGTTTCTCGCGTCACCTTTCTTTTTACCCGTAAAGCTCTCAGCCTGCTTTCTCATAAGTGGATCTGGCATCAAATTAAGAATTTTATTTAATCCTTATTATACATAATCGGATAAATCCTTATAATCGATAATTTGTATTTATAATCGATAATTTTTATTTAAACTGTAACGTTTTTAATGTCTACCGGAAACTTCAGCTCGATTAATCCTTTTTATTCACAATAAGAATTCATCTATTTTCCAAGCACTTCCTAGAATTTGTTTTGTTTGACAACAAGAATCTCAAGCAAAAGCAAAAAGAAAAACGGTAGTTGTGGCATTGTATATACATTTCTATAGTACGTCCATCGTATGTAGCAACATTGTTGCTTCATACGATTGCTCGAAGCGCCATCTAGCTATGTTGGGAGCTCTAGCTCTTTGGGGAGTGGCTTGTTGTTGGGAGATATTTTGAGGGATAGAAACTGGGGAATATTATAACGAGAAGGCATATAGAAAATTTCAAAGAGTTGGAAGAAGATGAAAATTATAATTGTTGACTTTTTCTCTTTGAACATCTTCGTTTTTATTTTGATAATGAATGTTCATAAGAAAAGGGAATTGAAAGTTATTTATTTATAATGTATATGACTGTATGCATGGTGGAAAATAATTATTTGGCTGCTTCTGAATGTGTAGGTGCTAGCTTTAATGCTGAACTATATGAAATGTGGCAAGCTACCTATTAGAATAGAATGTAGCTGCTGACGATCTGTCAGCAAACGATCTGTCAAGAAACGGAAATTTTTCAAACTGCTCACCCTCGTTATTGTTGTCAGAGCCAAAATAATATAGTCAACTTTTTCGCACAATATATGTCTTCACTAATTCCTTTGTGCGAACAGCGCTAGTTTACGAAAATTTTTAGAAAGAATAAATCGTCGACGACGAAGCTACTATAGTTTCTATATGCAAAGGTTGTGGCTGCAGAAGTTGAAGTGTTTTTAATATTTAAAAAAATGTCCGGTTTTTTCTGATTTTTAATTAAAAACCAATTTATTTCTTAAATTTAAATTATATATTCTGTATTTCTTAAGTTTTTGATTAGTCATTTTCAACATGCTACCGACTTTAAAAGGAATTTTTCCAAAGCCAAGTGAGTGCCATTTAATCCTGCAACTGGTGTTGCCAACGAAACCAAAAAAAGATTTTCTAGTTATTTTACATTATTTTAAAGAAACTCAACATAAACGGGATTTTTTACGTGAAAACAAACTGCATTTGAAGGATTTGCAAAAAAATTCTAGTCGACAACAAATGGCACAGAAAGTTGAAGAAGAAGAACAAAAATTAGCTGAATTGAAAAGGCGCCAGCTATTGCGACATAAATCATTAGATGCGCGAGCATTTCCAGTAAGTCTACGAAGACCCATTTCAGAGTGCTCTTGTGATTGTGGAAAAACAATTCGAACTGAAGTCTCTTGTAGACCAGAAAAGTTACCAAAAGAGACTTGCACCAGAGAAGTACAAACTGATGATATTCTTGACGAGGAATTTCTTTATGAGGCTTTAAAGAGGTATGTAGCTATCAGATTTATGAAAATGATGTGTAAAATAATAAATATTTCTTTTAGATGTTCATCTACTGATATAAGACTGGAAGAATTAAGTGCGAAGGTAAGTGCAACTATTTTTGATATTATAAAGTTATGTTTACCGTCCGGGCTAATGCATAGGGTACACTGCGTACACATGTAGGTTTAGCAAAAGCATGCAAAAGATAAGGTAAATCAAATAATGAACTTTGATTATTAGTTTTAATAACTTACGAATGAAGTATCTATTACAAAAAAATAAGTTCTTGACTAAACGACTTTCTTCTTTTGCAAATCACTGTTTTAAACCTAATCGTCCGATAATATTGTAGATCTGGTTGACCGTAGATACAATTAGTTACCCTTACATTAAAAATTTATTCACACAGGAGAAAAGCCTCCAAATGCAGTGCTGTTGTTTTCAGTAAAACGTTGTTTTTTTTTGGCTTGATATTTTAGCCAATTATGGCCAGTGAAGACAACAACGTCGGCACTGTCTTGCGTGATTGAATTTGTTCTATTTTTATTGTATCGTATTGCGGCCATTATTTTTAAGCAACCTCACAGGTGTTTAGAGGTGCCCATATTGAGTTAACTCTTGACGGAATTATACACGTTACTTTTTCGAGATCTGTCTGAGGGACGATGTAGTCGGGAGTGGTCCACGTGTCCCTACTTCTCAGTTCAGTTTTTTCCGATGTTAATGGGCGCTGTATGGCCCGTAGTGCTTCTCATTGAATCTTCTTCTCCACACGCTTCGATGCATACACGAAAAAAATCACTGAAAGAATCTAAACTGAAGAGTAATATTCCTCTCTGTTTGGTCACATACAATCCCAGAATGAAGATGTTAAGTAAGAGCATTTCGAGCTGTATTTCTTCGTGATAATCGCATCATCCCAACAATATCCATTTGGGAACGATGTGGAAGGTAGTCTGAAAAAATGAATCACAGATTGCTCAAAAACCGAAGATGGGTTGTGTAGGCACGTGAACTCAGAAATTCAAAATTTTCTGATCTCTGTAGGGTGTTTTAAAAAATAAATTCGGGCGATGAAGAGGTTCAATTTTGGCTCAAAAGAAAAAAGGTTATATACACATCGGATATCCGGAACTTTTTAAATTGCTAACAAGCCTCAAATCTCTCGGTGCTGTTTGCACAATTCAGTAACTGTCCGCAATATTCAATCATTTCATCATGGTGTTGGCCGACTACAGTCACCTTTTTTTGGACGCCGGGAAAAAGAGTTACAGCAGGAAACTTCAAACCCGATGAATGCGACAGAAATGGAAAGCAAACTTTTGCTTATTCAAGAAACCATTAAAAAAAACAAACGTATCTGTCTAGTGATCAAGCAGAACTGTTGCTCTCTCTATCTTTTTATAAATATATGATAGGGACAGCATTTGCAACACGATGATCGTTCGATTATTATTTTACGCGATCTATCCCCTGACTAAAACTGCATCTCAAACTGACCAAATTTCTATTCTCTCTTACATCTTACTTCCGTAATTGTTATCATAACAGGACACTGTCCTACATATACGTAGAGAAACCACAAGACTTGGCGTTTTTTCTATCTTAAATTTATTGTATAACTTATTTGGCTTGAGAAATATAATCCATTTCGAGTTTTATTATTTAATGGAAAAATATTCTTTCAGTTGTCAAATCACGATCATCAGCCCAATCAAAACCACCTTCTTAGCACAATGCCAGATAATCATTCTGAACCTGATTTTCATTTTGAAAACCTAGCCATAGATTCAGAAAGACTTCCTGCAACAGCCAGCAGCACACAGCTAAGCACAAAGCGTTCCACAAGAAGAATACATGAACTTGGAGGTAAGTTAGTACAAACTTAAGAAAGTTATACTTAATGTGGTTTGTACTCTATAGACCGACAAGACGTTCGTTTGCCAAAGTATTTAGAACGACAAAAACGTGAAAGAGAACAACAAAAACAAAAAGAACTCCAACGCGATCACAATTGTCCTTTTGGATATGAGCCACTGACTGAAGATGAACGTATAAAAGCTCTTAATACAGCACAAAAAAGTTCGTAAAAATTAACATTTAATATAATTTCTTAATAATTTCTTTTCTGTATCTATAGAATTTCAAGATTTAATTGAAGAACTTAATCGAATGCCAATGACGACAGAGACTCTTCGTATTAGAAATCGAAAAGTTGAAATAGAACGTGAATTGGTAGACCTCGAGAATGATATTCGAATATTTTCAAAGCCGAAAGTATACGTAAAGATGAATGGGGTCTTTTGAAAGAGATGATCAAATGTAGTGTGTGCTGTTGGTGGTGGCCTTATGCAATGTCTATTTACTGTGATCTTTATCTTCAGCGACGACAGTGTAGAATTTAATAATAAAACTATTTCGATTAATTTTTCAAGAAAATTCTTCTGGTATTAAATCACAAATTAAACAACAACGAAGGTGCTTATCTTAACTTTTTTTTCTATCGAAATTGGGTGATTTTGTGATATTTTGTTATTTAGTTTCAGTTCATTCAATGATAAATTATTGGTGTGAGTGTTAATATCTTCTTTTTTTTTGTTCACAAACACCTGCCTGTGAGTAATAGCTATACCTAGAATTAAGTGTGCCCAAAGATAAGCATTATTTGGACTGAAATATAGACGAACCTTATTGATAGCAGATACAAATATTTACTTACGTTATTTATATTCATGTAGGTATTAAGATGAGGTAAATAATAATAATTCCTATGTAAAACTATTGTTTGAATTCAGTGAACCAAAAATGTAGGTTTCTAAAATGGAAAGAAAGGTGATTTTTCACATACTACGGATACGAAGCATCATTATCGATCTTAATTTCAGTGAAGTTACAAATGTTGAGGTAGAGACTTGAAGGGAAACGAGAAAAAGTTGTTGAATTCGTTGTAGAAGCTCGAAGAAAATTAAAATGATTACCTTATCAGTATAGTACATAGGTATATTGTTGGACGATCAGTATAAAGATAAAGATATACATACATACAGAATTTCGTTTAAGTTTTCAACTGATATGTAAGACGAAATATTGATATTTATATTCAACTGTTATGTTAGTAAAAACAAATCATTCTCATTTTTAGCTAGAATGGGCAGTTTGGAATACATATAATCTGTAACATTTGGATAACTTCATGCAAAGTAACATTTTCTGTAATTGATGATTGATTGTGTGGTTATGTCGTGACCCAATAAGCAACAAGGTAAGCCTTTAATGTTGTTTTGTTTTCCGTCACTAAAATAATTTCTTTCTAATAAATAAAATATAGCTTTGTCGTATTTATTTTGTAAATAAAATCCTTTTGTGACCTCCAGTTCCACAGTCCTTGTTTAAACTTAAACTGTAGTTCACTGACTGTAAATCCAACAGTTTAAGGGGCCAGTTATAGCTATCGTTCAATTTTTTTTTTAATTTTAAGGCAAATTATCCAACAATGTTGGTGTTAATTCATACTAAAATAAATTATAGTATTTTTCTATTAAAAAAAAAACAACTCAATTAATAATTAAACCGCGTTATATTATCACTTTTGTGATTTCAATTAGTTGGATAATTTGCCTTAAAATTGAAAAAGAATTTTTAATGATGAGTTTCAATGATAGCTATAACTGGCTCCTTAACCAAATTCAAGTTTAATCGATCATTTTGCAACTGAGGGTAAGGGTTTTAAGATGATTACCGAAGATTTGACGGATAGCTTACGCTCCATAAATCAAATTTACATTTGAGAAATGTATTTATGAAACAACACTTTTTTAAAGAATTTTGTGTTCGTCCACACATATTAATTTTGTTTCATTCAAACAGTTTTGAATGTAAAATAAACTTTGAAGCATACATAAGATATGCAGCCTAATTGTCAGACAGTAAAGCTGCACTCAAAACTCCTACAAAATATTGAGTGCGATGTGCGAAAACAAACTAAATACGCTAGCTAAATGAAATATATCCGCCATTTACTGAAAACCTGAACATGTCGGTAGTCAGCTAAATGAAGAGTAATTCTCTGTTACACTACTGCGGTTAAGGCGAAAATGTGATAAGAAATAAATACAATAAAATCAAAATCAAAAGATAGGAATCCAAAACGACAACATCTCTTAAGTTATGAATTGAAACCAAGTGGAGCTTTTCAAACTGAATCAATTTAAGCGGAAACGACATATGAACCATTACGACTTTGCTCACAAGCAAGTGCAAACTAAACCTTTTAACATAGATCATAAAAAAATAACTACTCGCTAGGATTTAATTAAAATTACATTTGATAACCATTAAAGTACATGAGCAATCGCAACGACATGTTATTTGTATTACAAAACATAGGTTGGTATTAGCTAAAAACCGGTCAAAAGTTTTTTTTACTAAATGCATTAAACCGCTTTTCCAATATCACCAGGGCCCGTATTACGAAACGAACGGCAAAAAACAATAGTCAAGGAAACGATAGTCACGACACAAAGCGATTATATAAAACTAGAATGGATACACCAATATATTGCAAGACAAAAAGGAGAAATACAATTTTTTTTTAAAGTCCATCTAACCTCACATCAACATCATCACCATCATTAACGAAACGAAAGCTAAACGACAGCCAAATTGAAGTCGTAAGAAAAATCGAGTATCTTTAAACCTTAACGATAATCGTTTGGGTAGTCGCATTTAAACGAGAACGAGGGTTTTTCAACGATAATCGTTGCCCCAGAGTCTAGATACCAATAATCTACATCAAGCAGCACCAATACACGAAATTTTAATACATTTTTAATTAATGATTCTCAAGTCATTTTCTATAACAGTGAACAGAAATACTTTCGTTTGTTCACATCGAATCTTTGCTTAACAACTTAAATAAAATCATATTAAACTTAATAAAGATATACTTTTAACTCACCTCCATACTGTCATCCAGCTTTACATTAACAGGATTATTATTACTATCACCATTTGCTGTGTTTTTACCATTTTTTGAAATCGTATCACTGTCAATTTTATACTCTTTCATCAAATACATTGCAGCATCCGAATGTGGGGGAGCTTTCATAAATCTCTCTGTCATATCACCTTCATTTAGACCTTTCAGGGTGTTTATTCCTCCAGGATGTTTTTTCATAAATTTTGTTATATCATAATAACTTTGTTTGTATTTTACAATAATTTCCTGGTTTTCATTGTTTTTTGATGTGGTCTCAACCATTTTGAATTTGTGTTAATTTCATCAACTGAAACCAAAAAAAAAGTCTATTTTTATTATTTATATTTAAATGTTTTTATATAATATGCTTTTTTGTTAAGTTTTCTTTAATTAATAGCCATATTTTATTATCCCCTCTCATCCGGCACGAATTGGAATTTTGCAAGATCTTGAAACAAAGTTGGATATTGTATTCTTGTTGTTTAAGTGTAATTCACGACGCAAATCCAATTCAGATCAAAATGCATTATACGATGCAGCTAATGTGTATTTATATTGCATTTATATTGCACATTATGTACATTATCAAAAAATTTCGTAGTAAACATTATGTTATGAACAAATTAGCTACCGATAATGGTGCATGTGAATTAACAGTTAACAAAAGTAATCTTTTTTTTCAAAAACTATATTTTTTATAAAAAAAATCAGAAAAAACTTTTTAACGGTATTTTGCATTGAACTTCTATTTCCACCAACCCTTTTGTAAACTGCTTTACCAATTTTAACAAAATTTGGTAATCGGTGAGCAGACACGAAAAGTTTCTTGATAGTTTTTAAGATCTGCAAGTCTTTCAGTGTTATATTTCAAAATTTCCTACCCAGTTGTGCCTTTGGAACTTTGTCGGAATTTTGAATACATTTTTATTTGCTAGTAAGGGCAAGTTATGCATTCATCAATTTGTTTTGTTTTTAATAATAACATGCGCTCAAGAGGTTTTAAGGCTTTGTTAAAAACACCGCGTGAGTTTAGAAAATTCGAAGAGGATGAAAGAGGAGTGTCAAAATAGTGGGAGAAAATAGAGTCAGCAAAATCATGTCACATTCGAGTAGGTATTTTGTTCAAACTTAAGGCTCTGGGATTTTTTCTGGTTTCGATCAATGGATGGAATCATGCTTATTTAATCGTTATATCTGTGGCACAATTAAAACAATTCTTGTGTTTAGTGTCAAAATAAAAAAATTAAACTTAATGTTGGAATAGTATATTCCCGCAAATGTTGGAATAGTATATTCCCGCAAATGTTTATTTCCACAACCTTTGGACTACTATAGAATTAGGTGTTGTTTTGGATACTGAGCTCATATTCAGATCCCATTATGACAATTTATTAAGCTAGAGCTCATTTAGCTCTTGGCCGTTTCGCCATGCTGAAACCTTGATCTATTATTTATGAGTGGAACTTACATTGACTTACATAGTACTGAGCCATTCCATTGTCTTGAAACGCTGTTATTTCTAACGGTGTGTTCAGACCAGCCAAAGAAACATTTTAATAAACATTGTTTAAAAAACATTTTTTAAATGTTTACCATTTGTTTAAAAAACATTGCAGAAATATTTCAAATATTTTTCTTTTGAAGAAATTTTTTTAAAATATTTTTTGTTTCAATTTGTTTTCTGTGTCGTTTGCGAAGCAATGAATGTTTTTCATCGCGAATGTGAAACAGAGAAACATTTAAGAAACTTTTCGGAAATGTTTCAAAACATCATTCTAAAAACATTTAAGAAACATTAAAAAAATGTTTTCTTTTATTGATTAATGTTTCTGAACTGTTTTTTTAAATGTTTCTTAAACGTTTCTTTGGGGTAGACACACCTTACGCTTACATCCATCCAGAGCTTGAGCACAAATTCTCATGGTCGGACCAATGTTCTTCTATAATTTATATGAGTTTTTTTTTAAAGCATTATAGAAACGAATTAAAAAAAATTCAAAATTATGTAAAAAAAAGTGCGTCCAGAGCAAAGAAACATTTCAAAATCATTTATACCTGAAATGTTCCTTAAATAATTTTAAAACAAATACATTTAAAAAATGTTTTTTAAACAATGTTTCGTAAAATGTTTCTTTGGTCGGGACACATCTTAACTGAAACATTTTGTATTCCTGAAACAACACCGTATTCATAACCATTGAATGCACGCAAATTATACAAACAAATAAAGGAACTAAGTATGGTGAAAAAAGTCTTAAAAATGCATCATATATTATGGCAAAAGAAAATATTTTAGAAGAAGAGTGAGTCCAAATAATGTTTGCAAACTTCAACTTGTAAGTGTTAGGTACATAATGTTGTACCAAATTAACAAAAGTAAAACATTCAAATTAGATCTATTACTAGTTCATAGATATACCTACATTAAAAACCATTCGATTTTACTGTAATTTTGTATTGTAGAAATATGTCATTAATTATTACTTATTAAAGAACACAATCATTACATTCATTCTTTGCACATTTATACCGGCAAGCCTTAAAAAAATCTATAAAGCTTCCTAATCGCGAATAATAAAATCCATTCAAACTTTTCTGTACACTTACTCATTTCACAAAATAATGAAATCTATTATTATGTCATACTTTACTTACACTTGATTAAAACAAAAAAGATTAAAATTCTTTCAGTCCAGTTTATATTTTAAAGCATAATACAACTTTTTAAACAAATTCTTTAACCACACAATTGTAAACCGGCACTTCAAAACTCAATTACTAAGTTTTTTATTTCACCCACTCGAGGTTATAAACCAAAAATAATACTGTAAATAAATTTATATCATTCCGTGTTGTAACTTTAATAAAAAAAAATAATTGTATTTTGTGTTTATCGAACTATAGTATCTACAGGTTGCACACAATAAAAAAAATATTCTATTTTACATGCACTTCTAGGTTCGATTAAAATTAGTAATCACGATTTTACTCACTGTTTTCAAATTAAATAAATTGGAGTAAAGTTGTTAAAGAGAAATTGTTTAACATGTGTGCAGTTATCAAAATTTACACAAAGTAATTTTATTTTATCAAATTTTATTTTTATTTAATGAGCACTTTAACTTAAATAAAAAAGAAAAAAACTCTCACAATTAATTGTTGCTAAAATCATGTATAGATAATAACTTAACAATGTATTGACATTATATCCACAAATCGACCACTTATGGGAATGCGAAGTTCCGAATACGTCTTCCTAAGTCGGTGGTGTATTGAAAACTGCCCGTCATTTAAACATTATGCTCGAAGAATAAATATTTAAAAAAAATGAGATAAGAAAGCTACGGAGTTAGTTAGAAAGGTTTTATACATGAATCCAATGAACGAGCGTAGGAGTTTAATAAGATAAGAACGTTGAAAAACTGAATCAGCAAAAGATTACTATGAAGATTCGAAATACACACACGGCATTTATGGTCCAAAGATACTTTCATAGTAGCACTTACATTGCAAATTCTTTTTCAAGATCTCGAGTTTTTTATAAACTAAATATTTATCGCTATCCGTTAAAATGCGTAACAAGACTCCTAGTCTCTTAGTCCTAACTAAACTAATGAGAGAACCTATCACATTGTTAACCTGCGTCGGTACTCAATCGTATATAGCTTCGCCGTGGTCGTCGTTGATGTCTTATCAGAGTTTATCAGCCATATGACTTTATGGAACTGATATCATCATCCTTTGTTGTTTTTGCAATATCGAGCTTATATTATTGGAATCAAAAAAGTGTTAGGGGTTTAAGGAGGGTGGTTGGAGGTGCGTCTCGTCGTAAGAAACTTCTTGATAGCTATAACAAATTTTGAGTGAATATATAGACGAAAGCATGTGGGACTGTTTTATTTGCCATACAGGTGTATTATGAATCATTGATTGTGTATTCGGATTAATCACTCACTGTATGGACATAATTTCTATCTAAAGGATATTTTATATATAAATGTATATATAGTTCAAGGTTTTTGCGAAAATTGCGCGAACTATTATTATTGCGTGTGACATGTTTTTGATTTGAAATAAGTTCACTTTCTTAAAGGGCCTTTCTTTTTAATGTGTTTAAGGTGTTGTTTTTTCTCATAGTATGAAGCAAAATTACGTATTAATATAAATTGACCTTAGCAATAGGTTTAAAGATATGAAGTGAAATCCGCACCCTTTAGATAGAAAAAAGGCGTAGGTACATCATAATATTCCATATATAAAGGTGTGAGTGTAGACTTTAACTCATAAACTAATATTGTGCATTGACAAGAATTGAAAAACAAAAAAAAAACTAAAGTTTCCAGTTAATTTATTGGTAATCAAACTTTTGGCAGGGCAATTTTAATGGCTAAAAGTCACACAAACGTATATGGTGTCGGCATTTGAAATGGAGACTTCATTATTGACGATAATTAGCTTTTTGAAGGTTGAAATTCCAATTTATAGATTATTGGGTCAGTTATATATTTAAGTGGATTCTGTCACAGGCACAAATAGTAAATATAATTTAGGATTGTATATTTGGTATCATAAAATTTATTTATTTTTTTACCTATTGTTGAATTCACAAAATAAATTATAGGTAATTGTTTTTTTTTTAAATATTTGCATTATTTGTATGATTTTCAAATACTGATTAAAATTTTATTATAAAAATTTGTTAATTTTTTTTCTAACTTTCTCACTCGCTATAATTGTGTTGGAATATTTTATTGGTTGAATTTTTGACGTATAATACCTACATATTTTCTAAGGAACATAGCCAATAATAACTAACAGAATAATATTGTTGATTTATGGGTTCCTATAGGATTTGCTAGCTTCAAGTCCACTTTGTACCCTCTGCTGTCATATGTAAACACCGTCATATTAGCTCTATCGTAAATCTTACGGAAGGCGCTAGAAAAATAACAGCATAGTACCTACTGAGCTTTCTTTAAGCTTAGGGGGATTTTTTCGATAACTTGTATATGTATGTGATATTTGATATCATAAATTCCTACATTATATCGCAAGTTTATTATGTGAAATGAAAAATTCTAGTGTAATTAATTTTAGTGACTTCCTTCATGTTTTTGTGTCTCGCTGAACACAAATTTTAAGTTATCAAACAAAATATTTCAGGGCAAACATAAACAATTTTCAAAAAATAATTTCTTTTGGCCTTATTAGTCAAAACGTACGATTTTGCGGAAAGTGAAAATAATTTGTTTAATTTCCTACGATTTGTGTTTTTATGCCATTTAAATTTTATTCCGTAAACAAGTGTTCAACAATATAATAAAAGGATATGCATGAGGGCTTTAAGTGTCCTTTTTTGAATTTCCCTTATAACTTTTGAAAACCATCAAAATTGAAACTAACAAAATTTCTTGTAAAAAATTTCTCCAATGATGGTTACACTATTTCTTTCATCTTTAATAATTTCTAAGACATGGGCTTTTCAAAGAGCAACTATAAAAATTAAATTTAGATCTCCGAAGTCCGATCCGATCCGATTAGTCATTAGTACATGTCTCCTAAGTACTTCTCTACTCTATAATTTTATTTTGCCACCTAAAATCATTCGTTGACTGGGCTATATAAACAGACCTACCTGTTGATCGACAAAGTACATACAGATGTATAGAAGTACTTATATGTCCATACTACCAAATAAGTTTGTTTTATTTGCTTTTGGCAAAAAAAAATCATTAAACAACATAATTGTTCTCTCTCATTAAATTCACTATGGCGTATACGCAACATTTTTACCATATAAATTATAAATATTTGAATAAGTTGTAAAATGTTTGTATTAATTTTACTTACGGTTATTAATGTATGTATTTAGGGTGACCGTCAGAGGGATTTTTCGATTTTTTGTTCTACGCCTAAAACTAAACGGCACCTGCCTTATAACGATTTTGAAGAAGCTTGTGTTCTCGAAAACGGCTGTAACGATTTTGATAAAATTTGACATAAGTGATACGGCATGAAACACTTTTCAGATGGTTTGAACCATATTTCTATAGAAACAGTTTTAACGGTACCTACTTACATATAACGGTTTTTTTTAATTTTGACTTCCTCGACTGAGCGGATCTTAACCAAATTTTGTTTCTAAAAAGAGCTAGATAGCCAAACAATAATGGCGTACATAATTTTTGATACATTTTCTTAAAAATATTATTTTAATTAAAAAAATTTAATTTTTTATTTTTTTTTAATATTTAAAAAAATGTGTTTGAAAAAAATTGATTTGTTTGAAAACTGGACCTACGAGTTAGGTAAAAAAAATATAAAATATATTGTAATATTTAAAACTTACTGGCATACCACGATTTTCTCGGAAAACTCTGGGTGTGTTATAAATTAATTTTAACAGTTATTGTTTTTATTTTTTTAATTTTTTTTTTTAATTATTGCATTTTCAATTGTTTGGAAGATTTTAAGAAATAATTTCATATAAAATAACTTCGTGGCAGGTTCTTGCTCTTGGTAACTTCCCACAAGAGCAAGTTTGTGCGACCCTGCAGTCGTGACCTTTATTTGTATTTAAATTAATAGCCAAAAATATACATACATTATAAGAAATTCACGCTGAAAAACAAAAGAGATACATTTTGTAAAAGTAGTCCAGCTAACGGGGTCGTAGAGTGCGTGAGCAGGGACCTAATCCATTCCTTTAGAATACTGTTTAGGCTGCTTAAGTAGTTAACATACTTAAAATCCTGACGTCTGGGAGCTGAGCCGGAGGAAATGGAAGTTCCCCTTTAAGAGGTTTACGCTTATATCACGGAAATGGTACATCGCGTCGTATGGAAAAATTTCCTGATACTGAATTGAAGCCTAGAATTTGTGGTACAATCAGTTTTATCCAATTCTCAGCCGTTTACGAGTTAAACACATCGCAAAAGGGACGAATTTCAAATATATTTATTTTTCCCATATTTTCATCAAACATTCCGTCATATCATCTAAACCAGTGTTTTTCAAACTTTTCGAGTACGCGACCCCTTTGCTAGTAAAAATAATTTGGCGACCCCCGCATTCATAATAATACTGTGTCAGTTATTAAATGAGCAACATACACTGAACCTATCATTATCATTATACGGTATTTCACTTATTCGCATTTATTGAAATTTTCTTGTGTTGCCAAAAATTATAAACATAAAGGGCACGAATGGGTCACGCGAACTTGCTCTTGTGGAAAGTTTCCTGCTGGTTTATCACAAAAAAATGAATGTACCTAATTCAAAGAAAAATATAAAGGAGAAATACAAACAGAATCAGATCAAATTGTATTATAAGTGCTAAGACTTCTTTTTATAAAGATTCCAGACAAAATGAAAGCATACAGAAATTTTCGTGGTATATCCACGAAATTTTCTGTATAAAAGTTTAAGAAATAATTAACTTCAAAATTGTTTTTAGAGCGAAATTTTTATTAATTAGGTAATAAAAAACTTACATAAATTTCTTTAAAATCGGTGCAGCGGTTCAAAAGATATTCGGTTTAAACAGGTAACGTTAATAAACGGATTCTTTTTTTATTGAAATTGATCGTATTATTCCGAAAAAAATGGAATTATCGGTAACGCTAATAAGGTAGGTAACTTCATACTACCAAGGTCAAAATTAAAAATAACATCCGGGGATATTTCTCTCAAAATAGTTAGTACCAAGTTTAAAGAAAATCGCCCCAATTTTTAAGGCTGTATAAGTGTCGTTATAACCATATTGACAAACAGACTAAAACCCATTTTTTAACTTTTTCTCTATCATTGTAATGGCATTTTTGACTGTTTTTTTTTTTCACCATTGGTGTTCTTCTGGGGGCCCTAATAATCCATAACTTGCCTTATTGTACTTTTATATCGCAGTAATTTTCATTTTTTGAATTATTCCAGAATCTTACAACGTACTAGAATGTCAGTTTTATTACTTGACCATTCTTTATTCCGTCAATTTTAATTGAATTTTTGAACAACAACTTAAAAGGTGATACCACCAATTTTTATCGAATTTTATTATTCGTTTTTATTTTTTCAAGGAGTGCCAATTCCTATCATCGTCTCCTTATTAATAGTTCTGAGCTTTAATCCAATTTTATTATGAAAAACTTAAATAACACTTAGTTATACTTTTTAGGTATGTACCTATGTATATGTCAAAAAAAATTAAGGGTATAAAGAAGAAATTAATATTATAAAGAAGAAGAGATAAATTACTCACGCAAAATTGAGTAAAAGTATATAAAACTCACCTTAGCTTTGTTTTATATAATTTAGCAGCAACATCAGCATTCAGTTCCCACGTTGGTTCATCTGAGTATCGTTTTATAATTCATTTCTCAAATTCTTACTCTCAACAAATACGAACTGATGTGACAGTTTGGAAAAAAATACACTTTTGTTTATTAAAAAAAAAAAAAAAGAACAATATTAACTATGTAACCATTTTAATCAATCGAATGACAGTGCAGGTAAAACATGAAAATATACCTACTTAATTAGATACACAGATGCATTTAACAATTAATAATAACATTTGATTTATCTAAATAACGAAAAATAATTCTGCAACTTGAAGTGAGACACGTCAGGATAATATATTAAATTAACTTAAGTTTTACAAAGTTTGTATATACGACTTTTAATTATGCACTGCAGCGGTTATATCATTTTTAGACCGGTCCTGTATTGTTTTGTTGATACAAAATGCTAATGATGTGGTTTCCAAATTCTTTAGAAACTTTAGATATGACTCAATGACGATGCATTACACTCTAAGGCTTAGTCGGGTCCTCTATATCTGGTGGTGTTTAAAATTTTAACTCTGTTGACTTTTCAACATTCTTTTTTTTTTTGGGTTGAAGCTGCCATCTGCGACACAATTGAGTATTTTACTTGTTTTGTTTGTTTATGAATTGAGTTTTGCTAACTAAATTTGGCATATAATTAGACTATATTATAATGGATATAGATCTCAGAGCATGTTTATTTTTTTTCTCGTTAAAAAAAAAGAAAACAAAGATTGATGCAAATTAAGTAAGTATTATAATTTTATATGGGCAACAGCTGATATCTTTTATAGTTTTCATATATATCTTATTTAGAAAATAATGTATGAAGTTAAAGTATCTTCTTCTCCTATTCGACGATCACGATTGTAGTGATCTCGATTAGAACCACTACTATCAAACATAACCACTTAACCTTAGAATTTGTAACTCCCCGGGTGGACCTCAGAATATATAAGCATGCCTTCCTGTCTAAGTTTTATATTTATGTATCGTCTGCTTATCATACCTAAGGTAAACTTACTTTTGTGTTTGACTGATTTGCTTTGAATTTACCTCTTTGCAATACCTATACGATGATTCATGAAATATAAAAACATTTTTCTCAATTTAAATGCATGTGTTAAAAAAATTACGTCAGTTTATTGATAAGATAATATTTAACCTCAAAAAAATGTTGAGAATGAATGTTACGATATATGTATTTGTCAATTATTCAATTCCGTTAATGTTTTTACAATATGTTAGACAAACATTTTAATCTTGATCTTTAACTGACAAACAAGACCAGCGAGTAAAATAGAACTCCTTATGCCCTTATCACAAATATAGTGCAAATGATGACGTTTTTAAAGTACAAACAAACGATAAAAATTAATGAGAAATATTTCATCGAATAGTCTAAAAAAAAACAAACACAACTCTTTTTAAGCCTTCAATGCTTCGCAAAATGATTCAGCTGGGATATACCTATACTATACATATAGTAAAATAAAGGGCACGTCCAAGTCGAACGAACTTGGTCTTGTACCAAGTTACCTTAATACTTATTTATACTGAGAAATAAATACTTTTGACAAGTTTTTTTTATTTTTATTTTTAAAAGATATTTTTTCAGAATTTGCATTTTTGGTAATTTTTTGCAATATTTATCAGGCATAGTAAGTCTATCTGAATATTAAATTTCGCTCAAATCGGTGAATAAGCTTAAGAACGAAAAATGGTTCTATCGGTAAATTTTTTTTTTCGATAATAGAATTTACCGTTGGCAACATTCACTCATACAAAATCGATGATATTTTTTCGAGAAAATCGATGATATTTTTTTCGAGAAAATTGAATTTCCGGAACTATTTATCTAAGAACACTTACACATATTATCTAAGAATACTTTTACCTATGTAAATTCGCGCGAATTTTTAATTTTCATACCGCAAATTGATCCTCCCTGTCCCTCCATTTGTTAATTTTTTTTAGCTACGCTTTTCGTTTCTTACCGTACCCAGCCCTGCACTTAAAACAAATAATCTATATGTTATTTATTAAGAGTAGCTGAAAATAACTTTTGACGAATAGAGGGAGGATCTTTTTTCAGGAGGATTTGTTTTCAGCTACGCTTTATATTTCTCACGGTTGCCATAACTACATCAGCCACCACTTTCCCCTTGAAGATTTAGATAATAACTCATTTTCCGATGAGCGCTATTTCGATTGCCAATTTAAAAATGTTTGTATTTCCCAGGTTCTTCTGGCGAAAAAGAAATTTCGTTTGAAAGTGACACTATAAACCCCAATGGCCACATGACACTTTCGCAAAGCGACAAATGACCATATGGCCTCACTTTAGGGTCCTTAATTTATTTCGACTTTGGGGTCTTATTTCGTGGGGCACTATTTCCTAGATACAAAAATTAAATTTGGGGCTTTATTTCATTTAAAAAAAAAAATTTTCTATAATTTTTTAAAGAAAAGTTACGAAAACATAGACACTAACACACAGAACTAATTAAAAAGCTTTTTTTTTTGATCACTCGTAGATACACAATTAAAATGTTTATACAATCGACGTGCACTGAATTTGTTTAATTAAATAAATGAAACAAAACTATTAAATTAATGAACAAAAATATTTAAGATATATTATATATCACGCAATATTATAAACAAAAAAAAGATTTAAGTTTACAGAGCAATTAAAAAACACAACAAGCACGATAGAACCAGTGCTGTCCTCTTTATCTATACGACATTATTGTTCGGCTAAATAGTCCTTTTTAGAAATTAAATTTGGTTAAGATTTGCGGAGTCGCTAAAAAGAAATGCAAAATTAAAAAAAGAAACCGTTTTATGACAGGTATCGTTAAAAATATTTTTTAGGAACAACGGCTTAAACCATATAAACGCATACTTTAATGCCATATCACTCATGTCAAGTTTAATTAAAATCGTTAGGGCCGGTGTTTTTCTCGATTGATTTTTTGTAACCGTTATATATGGTAGGTATATACCCTTATTTTTAGGCCTAACGAAAACTCCAAAAAACACATCTGACTTTCACCCTAAATAAATACCCTAGACACCAAGTTTAAGGTGTATCAGCTCGGCCCATCCGTTTAGACTGCAGGTGCTAATGACAGGCTGACAAAAAAGACACACAGAAAGAATTTCCAGACCCACTCTTTTCGACGTCGTTGTTTCGCAATGTCTATGTTTGATTATTGTTAACTCAATTTTGTTTTTGAACGAATGAATAACTTTTCTTATAAGTAGTACCTAGTATCACAAGTAAAAATGTGAATATCTTTTTTGTAGAGAATTGTATATAAGTTACAATTATTAGTTTTAATTTTGTTTTCCAAGAAGAAGAAGAGAGCGAAACTGTAAAATTTAGCATCCGCAACATATGTATATGTATAATGCAATACTTGACAACAACTGCGACGAGACACGTCTAGTCTTATCCTCATTCCTCTATGCCTATTGTCTATCTTACGAAAATCAACGTCAACTTACACAATTACTTGTAGATAATGTAATTTAATTTTCGTAAAAATTATAACAAAAAAAAAATTTACTCAAGTCGGAATCTGATGCAATAAAATGAGCTTTTCCTTACTGGTTATATGGGACTTGACGGTAGTTCAAAACTTAGGCCTTTCGTTCACTTGAGCAACGCAACCGCAACTCACAAGCAAATTCAATATAAGAAACCCACGCAACTTTCATACAACGTATCGACGTTCCAGACATTTCAGGCCTGTTTATCTTCATTCGTCGTTGTATTATATAGATGGACGGTTTTGATGCGACGGATCGAAGTTAGGACCTCTTATTGAAATGTTTTCCCTTTCCATGCAAAATACAGTTTGTTTATGAACCCTTGACAACCAGAATGACATGTAAGAAATTTGAATATTACGGTTTTCATAACTATTGGAATTCAATCAAATATAATTTTATGTTTTATATCGTAATACACAATACATACATTTATTTTTAAAGTTTTACACGAATTTATTTTAATTTAAGCACAATTAATTTTCCTTAGGGCCTATGCACTTTCATACAATTTTACTGACAAAACCATACAGAAATATTTTATTATAAATGAATGAATGTTTTAGAATTGTTTTAAACATTCACACATATTAAAAATACACACTTAACCTCTTTAGGTACTTTTTTCCAAAATTGTACGAAATTACCATCCTTGTTTTGCAGACACAATTTTCTGAGCAACAGAAAACTACTTATTTTTTGTAAAACTTAAATATTTTTTGAAAAATTAAATTCAAAAATGCTTAGGAAATATGAGATTGAATATTTTGAATACTGAAGTTCAAAATCTATCTTTAGTGGTATCCATTTGTTGTTACTTCTTGTTGGCAATGATTGTTTGGATGACCTTTGACATGTCCATTTTGATGGCCATTACCAATTTTTTTAGCTTCTACGGTGGTCTTGAGTTTTTTGAGTGGTGGTTCGTTGGTGCAGATACTTGCAAAGTCAAACTGCAAAAAAAAAAAAAATATGATATTGGTAAAGAAGACTCTTACAAAGTTATAGTAATAATTTCTTACCCTTTGTTCTAAAGCCATGTGTGAAATTGGTGGGAGACCAACACAAGCCCTTAAAATATTTTCGATTGCCGATCTCTGACTAAAAAGAGAATTCACAACAGGAGTTCCTTTTGGAACTAAAGGTGCTTTACATAAATAGCTAAGTATTGACAGCACAGGCTTGAAAGCAACCCATGGTGCACTTGCTTCTGTATTACTTTTCAATTGAATCCTCGAGCAGAGCTCACCCAAAATTACTAAATCAAGAATCAATGGAGTTGCTAGAAGAGAATCTTCACAGGTGTTGTGAATAACTAAGGTATTGTGGCCGCCCATCATGATTTCACTTGTATATTCGTCCATTGCACGTTTGCTGTCACCCACATAAGGAACGTACTTAATGACAACCACATGGTCTGGATGTTCATTTGGCTTGTATAGAATGCTATTTGACTCAACCATGTCATCAACAACATTACTTTTAGAGATCTATATTGATGAAATTCATAAAGTTAATCATCAACAAAAGTTTGAAAGAGTCAAAAACATACCTCTTTGGATCGGAACTGCTTGGGTGCGGATAAGTTTTTACCGTCATTATTGCCCAAATGGTTGTAGCTGACAATTGATGTTGGTTTAATACCGGCGCCGACTAAAAAGTCCACCAACACCGACTTCAACTTGGTTTGTCCAGATTTAAAATCATCTCCTGCTATAAAAACTCTATGGTGTTCAGCCATTTCGAGAAGTCCAGGAACAAAAGTGTTTTGTGGCGATCCATTGATGTATGTGCACTAAGTAGAGAAACCAATATAGTTCTGGTACTTCGTCAAGTTTGTTCAACTTACCCCTTCAATAATGCTGGCCATTGCAAAAATAGTCGATGGTGAGATTTCCGACTTGTTAGACTTTAATGATGCATGTAGTTCGTCCATGGTTGTATTCAGTCCTTCTTTAATATCACTAAAACGTTCTGTATTTGCAGTCCATAGCACAATTATCTTCTCAATTCCTTTTGATGCCTTAAACTCTTGAATATCTTTACGGATTTGTAAGAATTGTTCATACTTGGTCCCTTCAATAATATTATCAGCTCTTGTCGATTGATTGGCAGCTATGAAATCTGGATCATAGATCGATGGGCGAGGTTGCATTTTAGAAAGATCCTTATACAATTGATCTTGAAGTTCGACATCAAGAACTTGAGCCCGTTGCATTGATTCTCCAATATTCAAAGAACTAATGTCCCAACCATCAACCACTGGTATAGTAAAAAATTATTATTATGTTCTTTTCAATAAAATTTAAAAGATTATTACCAATATCATTTGGATCAACCATTGGAACAAGATTCTTCATTGGTATGTAAACATCTTTGCCATTCTCATCGTTACCCAAATAAACTGTTGATGCTTGGGTTATGGATCCATACCAGTTTGCTTTTTGTATTCCAGTTTTCTTCCTCCATTCCATTTGACGTCGATTAGCTTCAAGGGCGGCACTTAATGTAGATCCATTATTACCACCCCAACCAACCAACATTAGACCCAATTTTGACACATTTTTTTCAGTGCGGATTTTTATGGACAGTTTTTCTGGCTTGACCTGGAATGGAAGAACAATTCTTAAAAAAAGGCATAAATAAAGAACCTTTTTTATTTGAATGAATTATACGACACAAACTTTCTCTGGTGGCAAGTTATGCATTTGTGAAAAAATAAGTAATCAAACACGACCATTAGTAAGAAAAATGTGCTTCCGCCAATTTTATTTCTCTACCTTTAAAAACATAGCTACATATTTACACCAATGTAAATTTCCATAAAAGCAAGTTCATGCCTTTTATCCTCATTGCAAGGCGACAAATGGCCATAATGGACAAATATGGCCATATGACGCATTGTGAAAGGGTCAAATGGCCAAATTTGTAAATATAGCCATATGACGCTTGGCCATAAATGTTATGGCACCGATAATTTCAGCTTTTGATAAGGCTTTTCCTAGTAGCTTTGAAGCTTCGGTAAGACCTTATCGAACATTTTACTATTTGAAATGTAAATTGACAAAAATAATATTCGTAATTAAAAATAAAACGACTTGGTCGCATGAACTTACTCTTGTAGAAAACTATTGAATTACAAACGATGATATTGGAAGGCAAAAAATATAGAAAAATGGACTTAAAGTGAGAACGAGTTGTATGGTAGCTATCACAAAACCGTTCTTTGTTTAATCTAAATCGAGTAAGCCGTTATCAATTTATGGCCAAATTTGTAAAAACCGTTAACACTAAATCTCCGTAATGTATCCATTTTTAGCCAAAAACCTTAAATTTAATTATTTTAACAGCACTTCAAATAGAACGTAGGTGCACAAAGATTCATCAAAATCGTTTGAGCCGTTTTCGAGAAAATTTAGAAAAACTAAAATCGTTATATGGGAGGTAAACAAAAACTCTAATTTGTCCTCTAGGGAATCACCAAAAAGTACTACACACGAAGTTTGAAGACAATCTGTCAAACCGTCTGTAGCTCGGTGTACAGACAACCGCACAATAGTCAGGTAATGGGCCAATTCAATTCTGTTTTATCAAATGCAAAAAACGATGGTGGCTCGGGCACAAGCGAAATCCTTTCGAAAAACAAAACATAGGCTTCTGATGACCTTTTAAAAGTTAGTGAAAAAAAAAATTCTAAAATATACTCTTTTTTAAATGTCTTACCCAATGGACTTGTAATTGATATCCAGCTTTTCAGTAAATACGAATCTAGCAAGTACAAAAAACTTTTACTAAATCAAGATATATCCGGATTTTGTCACGAGCCAGTTAAGTGGTTCAATGATTGCAAATGACTTCATATAATTTCACGCGATTTCAAGAAGTTTTTAAATTCATTAAAATATTTAGTGATTGCATTGAATCTCAAACAAATTTACTTATTTCAAAGATTGCAAATTATTTCGAATGATTTTGCAATATTGCAATAATTTTGAAATTATCTAATAACTTTAATTTAAAAAAATATATTTATAAAAAAAATAAATGTAGAAATTCGTGATTGCATTATGGCATTTTTGATTGCACGATTGCAAAAAAATTAATGTAAAGTTAAAGTTATTTCAAATATTTTTAATGATTGGAAAAAATATTTCTAAATCGATAAACAAAAAGTATTTTTTTTAAATTTAATGTTTTTTTTCAAGTGATCCCACCAGTTTTCAAGGAGATTTCAAATGATTGCAAATAAAAGTGGTCAGGTGATTTCATTCGTGACAAATTCCTTTGGATATATCTACTTATTTATATCTGTAATTTTTTACACCATGGACTCTATAAAGACTATTATGGTACGATTGAATGGTTTGAAATAATTAAAGTTTAAAATATAAAAAATATGTTTTCCTGTCAGTTTAAAAATGCGAGCATAAAAAATTATTATTGTAGGTATTCTAAAAAGTATTTAAATTCATCATCATGAAGTTTTCTCTTTTCTCAGCCAGAATCATTACGTTACTGTAATAATTAATTTGTTTCCTATTTTAGAAAGATGTTTTTCATTTGAATATGAAACACCTGCTGTGAAGCTTGATAATAAATAGTGAATAATCAATTTCTATTTTAATAGAATTTAGTGGCACTTACAATTATAGGATGGGACTTATACTAAAGAATAATATTTAACTAAATCGATCTCGAGAAAGGTCGGTAAACATATTATTATGCAACAATCTTGAACGGAAATCATTTCTATTTTACCCTCAATGATTATTATTTCTACCTGCTTACATCATAATGACTCTATCAGGCGATTTTCTTATAAACAGTACTTACGGTCTGCAGTGCAGTTTTTAAAGAAGTTGTTGAGATTTGTTTTGCTCCATAAGTATATATATTACATAAGCCCATGTTTTTACGTTTGACTATTAATTTTTTTTCTCAGTATTCATCACGCACATCAGTTTAGCATTTTACGTCGGTTTAACATTCTAAGAGATGGTCGGTATAAACAAAACAGTATTATGTGAGGTACCATAAATAACCCTTTTTTAAAAAATGTTTACAACGAAAAACACTATCCACCATTGGCAACAAATCACCCATAAAAATTTTTATCAAAATCGATCGTACTTTTTTTCGAGAAAAATAAGGATTTCGATAACACTTCCGATAATGATTTTTTCAAGATTAAGGATAATAAAATTTAGGACTCGAAAACGTTTTGCAAAAAAAATTAACTTAGTGGCACTGACAGCTCCGACGAACCACCACCGCCTAGTGAGTTAAGTCGCGTATCGACCGGGCGCGGCAAATCAAAAGTTTGGCTCGCGAGCCAATGTTTGAGAATTTTGTGATACAGCGCGGCCGCCGCGCGAGGCACATGATCCAATGCTTACGAGACAAAATTATTTATTATTTTTTTGTTATTTTACTTTGCTTTGGGAACCAAACGAACACAGAATATCAATTTATAAACTCATATTAACCAGAACAGGTTTTTTTTTTGTTTTTGGCAGTATCAGTATCCCAATTGCTCGCGAGCCAAACGCTTGTCGCGCACAAAAATCCATTGAAATTGGCTCGCGTCTAATCATGTTCGTGGGCGGCAAAGGTTTGCCGCGCGTAGTCGATACGCGGCTTTACAACTCTCAACCAATGCGTTGTTAGTTCTATACAGGATTGGAGGGGACCTACAAATTTTACGTCGAATCCGAACGACTTAGATGGGAAGCACTTTCCATGACAATGATACTCTTGGAGGATTTGTCACTTCCTCGCAAGCGGCAGTGTCCCTGGAATAAACATTGGATTTTATCGAAGTTGGAAGCTGGACTTGGGTTCAAGGCCTCCGGGAGATAACAATAAAACATGCCATTAGGCCAGGATTGCACATGTGAGTTTTAAGTAAATTAAGCTGAACTTACGTATAAGCCCTCATAGGACCGTGTATATAAACTTACGAGTTAGTTACATATGTAATCCTAGCCTTACGATGATAGAAAAGACAAAAAAAGTAGGTCAGGAAATTCTGTCTGTCTGTATGCCTGAATCAATCGACATACATTATATATAATATATACAGCCAAGAAGACTATAGGACGATGTTCTTCAAACTTGCATTTAAATGATTTCTCAAATAAAACCAGTTTTTTTTATATATGTATTTACTTTCTATCTCGTAAGCCAATTCACGGAGTTTGACGAAATTTGACTTTTCAAAAACAAAAATTGGAAAAAGTATTAAAAAAAAAACAAAAATTATTTATTTTTACAGTGTTAGCTGTTCTAGGTATTACTCCGATAACGAAAATGTTTTGTGTATTGCAACATGTTCATTAAAGTCAATCGTATTATTTAGAAGATATAACAAATGTTATCCGCAATGGAGAGCTAAAATAAGTATCTGCCCCGCTACTGAAGAAACTTTCAGACAATAAATAAAACAACAACACACAGAAGAAGAAATCAATAAAATCAAAATTAAAAAAGTTTGGTTCATTTTTTAGTGGAATGATATTTTTCTGCAATAATTTCATTTAGATATGAAATTGTTTCGTTTTGAATATATACTTTTAATGATTGGTTTTACTAGAATGTTCCTTAATTTGACATTTAATAACATATGATTTCCGTTTACAAAGAGATCATGTTAAAATAAAATTGTATCGTTTTGAAATAAAATAATTGTCTATTCAACACGAAACATTCTTGATTCTCTTTTTTTTATTTTTACTGTTTCATATTTCTTTAGTTAAAATATCATTTGTGTTGAATCAAAGTTGAATCATTTTGAAACAAAATGATTCTTTTAAATTCAATTTAAACCATTGTTGATAAAAAGATAAAACAACATTGGTTCGTGTAAAATCAATGTTGAATCGTTTTGAAGTTAAATTGGGCAATTTTAATATCATATTGAATCGTGTAAAATATAGTTGCAATATACCAAAACCGGCAACAAAGTCCTTTATCTCATAGCTTAATGCTTGCTCATACAGTCGATGTTGAGTCGTAAGTCAGTTTAAGTGACAGTCAATTAAAGCGTTGCGAAAAGTTAAAAAGTTAATTATAAATTTCGGTATTATGGATGTGCAAAACAATCAAATTTTATTCAATGAAGGACAAGAAAATACCCCGAGTGATAACTATAATTTGTTTCTTTTAGAAGTGTCTACTACATATGAGAGTTTAAGGTACGATGTCATTTGGGATTGATGATGAATCTTTGTCTGATTCAGTTGCAAGCAAAGTAGTTTCCTGGTTACAAACCCAGTCAAGTTTTTGGGTATCGCCAACGACAAAATCTACCTTCTCGACAATAAATGGAACTTCTAAATTATCCAAGGTACAAAACAATATTAAATGTATAAATAATGAAAAAATAAATATAATCCTGAACTTTTTTTTAGCGTAATTTTTATTTTGTTTATAGAATCTTGAACTTACTTTGCAAGACAGCCTGAAAGGCAATGAAGATCTGATTGAAATTGTATTTAAGAAATAAATATCTGTAATTATATTTAAATGTAAATTATTGCCTAAAAATATATACATAAGTATTTATTATTATGAAATAAATAAAATAAAAACAACGTGGTCTTATTATAACATTGTTTATGTTTGTTTGTAGGTAAACAGGGGTGGCATCGCCTAAGGTGATTTGTGATAATTGACAGTCAAAATCTACACTTTCTGTCTACGTAAGGTGATCATCACAGTGATAGCTAAAAACCAATCACAAAAATATTGTGATAGTCACCTTCTCATGAAATTGACGTTTCATTTTTATTTTTATTGCAATGTGACTAGAGTTACCACACGCATACAAAACATTATAAAATTTTCAACTTATTTTCGATTTAAGTCACCAAATCAACAAAAACAATATTTCTTTTACCATATGAGTATACAAAAATCGAAAATAAATGGTTAACTATCATCTTACGCGATTCCACCCCTGGATCATCAATTCAACAGGAGAGTAATGTTGACGTTAGGGTATTTTTAATTCAATGTGAATATTCATTTGATTTTAAAGTGAGGATTATTTTGATTTGAAATTGCAAATATTAATTTAAAATGCTTTCGATTTGATTCAAGAGGAATATGTATCATTTTAACATGACAATCAACATGATTCAATCGGAAAAGACGAGTTAAAATCAATATGCCACAATTTCAACTTAACTGTATTTCACGTCATTTTAACAAGCAAATATTTTTCGTCAATGTTAAAAGGAAAACATTTTGAATCAACCCGAAACACCATTGGAGCAAATTCATAGACACAAAATGTTGATTCATATTTTTTTTTTTTTTAATTTACGTTGATTTTTTCTGTGTGAACAACAACAAACAATAAACTTCTTACTTTTTTGTTTCGTTCGTCAAAGGTAAGTCCTTTAGCAATGCTTCAAGATTCAATGTCGCTTGACGAAAAACTGTGAAAATAATAAGTTTTCAAGTGAGTTGATATCACCCACCCGCTACCAGATCGTTAAGGAAAAAGGAGAAACAAATTGAAATGATAAAATCTTCGACTAGTTCTCATGATAGCTTGCTCTTTAAGAAAACTATATGGGAAAAATTATTTTAAATATGCTGGCTGAAGTGCAAAATAAAATCAAAACAATGACCTTAATGTGAAAATTGTATAGCAAAGTCAAAGGTCCGAAGTCCGTATGGTCTTCAATGAAAAACACTTTCGGAATCAAACATCAAGGCCAGGAACATGGGGATCTCTTTCGACTTCATAAACTTAATTTATGACAGAAGACAAACGATAGAACAATAATTTAAAAAGTAATAGGTATATACTCCTCTGTTACTACAAATAGCACTGCGACTATATAGTACAAAAAACGAAAGTAAATTACACATAAATAATTTTAGTAAATTATTTGCAAGTTCAATAATCTTAAATTTAAATTCCCGAAAACAATAGGCAGCGATTTTTTTATACCTGCTAATGTCTGAGCAATAAAAAATATAAATATTTTTTATTTAATATTTGCCAGTATCTATCTATACAAAAGCCATATTTGTGTCTACTTCCTGGCCAATTAACGTATTTTTGCTATAACTGAATTTATCTATATGTACCTACTTAGACCGCCCTCTATACACTACAGTCGTCATGCGACGAACGTCAACCATAATTAACTTACAAAAAAAAATGCTAATTTGTAGATATTCTAATAGACTAGCACTAGATATTTGTTAACAATAAAAAAAAAACAAACGTGTAAAACTGTCTTTACTACATACATATATATTTGGCTTTAAAACCTATAGAATAAAAGTCCTGAATGGTATTTTCTAGAAAACCGGCCAAAAACAACAACAACAACAAAAATAAATTGCATCCACCCTCACTTTTCCAAGGTCAAGAGGAAAATATTGATTTTACAAGCCGGTGTAGGTATTTGAGACAAAATTATTTCACCGCAATGACGTAACCTTTCTTTTAGAAATAGTTTATTATAATTTACCTGAATTTTACCACCATCTCGTTTAACTGAAGATGTTTGATATTCGTAATCAACTTCGATGTAATTATCATCGATTTGTACATTCGGTGATAGAACTTCTAAGTTAGATGCACTCATTATTAAATTAGTTTGTACTTAAATAACTTTATTAAAACAAAGATTTAATTTTATTGGTTTTTTGTATAAAATAAACAGTCTTTGGTTTTCACAAGTTGGTTGTCTAGATTGAGTCCTTTTTCTTTGTGGCACACACAATTTTCAAAATGTATCACAAATTATATTAAACCAGTTTTCGCAAAGATGGTTGTACAATTCTAAGAAATTTATTTGATCTTGTTTAACACAAAGCAATAAATAAAATTCACTAAAGAAATTCTTTGACACAGGAACAGGAAGGTAAAATGCGTTTCTCGTTGCAGTCGGGTAGAATAACTTGTATAGGTATAATGATTGCGATCTTAACTGCTTGAGCTATCTCAGACTTATGAGCTTTCCTCTCCAATCGCCGGGTCTATTTATTCGTATTAAGGCGCATGTCATGCTTTACATTTTGTATAATGGACTCAGCTGAGTGTGAGCTGTTTTTTTATGCAGCTATAATGGGACAATAAAATACCAATTGACCATAATACCCTCCTCTTGAACAAAAGAAATATGAAAATAATAATTGATGCTGGCATTTCTTGGGAAGAATAATAGTTCGCCTTATGCCGGCATTCAAATGAAAAAGCTTTTAATTTTTTTTTTTATTTTGTAGGTATTTCATTTTCTATGGTTTGGTCAAGAAAGAGCGGCAAAATGTTTATAATTTTGATTTTTATTTGCATATTTTTGCATGTGCGAAATTGTCTAGGTATGTTAATCAGCATTATAACTTCGTTTGTGATTTCTTATAATAACTGTTGATTCTATGATTGTCAAATAAGTATGTTTGGCTATTGAAACAGGGTGTTTTAAAAATAAAGTTAACATTTGTTTAGAAGTCCAAATGTTAACAATTCAAAAAATTGTTTTCTCAAATTATTGAAGCCATACTTATATTAAGAAAACAAAAAAAAAAAATTAAATAAATTTAAGAAAATAACAATTATGATTTTCTATTTTATTTAGAATTTTTAAAAATGCTCTGACGTAAAATTTCAAAAAGTGACATTTTGCCATCTAAACACAGACATATTTGACGGAAACAATCAATACGATTCCTTCCGATGTTTTAAATTAATATCTTAAGCTAGTACTATAATTAACGTGTGCTAACTAAAGATTCTTCATTGAGGAATCACTATGTCAACTAAATCTTTATTTTATTGTTGTTGAATTTGAATTGCAAGATAATTTATTTGTCATATCGGTCAATTTTTTGTTGAATTTTTAAAGCTTATCATTTCATATTTTTATTTTGTCAATTTGTTACTTCTAAAATGTTTTTTTTGTATTCGTTGAATGAAAAATATGTAACTACATTTTAACAGCAATAATTCGCGCCAAATTAATTAGTTACTTTTGAAATGCGTCATATTTATACAACAAAATGACATAATATATCGATAAAACTGATAATTTATTTCAATAATTTTTTTCGAACTGTCAAATTTACATAATATAACGGTTCATTATTAATGCGCATGACGAGCAAGCATGTGCTACTGTCAAAACTGCAAGTGTAACATGAGAAAGGTACGCATGATGTGTGCGATCCATGAATGAAAGAATACAAGATTACGACACTTGGTAATTACGTCACAATTGAAACAACAACAAAGTGAAAATGCCAATCTTGTATTGTTTCATTCATGTGTGCGATCTATATAAATAGGCCTTTTTAGGTAACAACGATATATAATTCTTTCTCGTTTGCAGAGCATTGTCAAAATCAGCAGTACGCGGATATGATAGCTGAACATTTTTTTTTATCACAAGTTGATTGAAAACAAGACAAAACAATTTTAATGCTGTGCGCGAAAATTGTGAATAGTATATTATTAAACTTTTTAGTCACGTAAATCTTAAATTTCACAGGAAAAAAAGACATTATTAATAAAATACTTTTACAGGATTTTGAGTTTAACAGTTTCAATCTGTCATCCGCGTAGTGTGAGCTGTCATTTATTTTTTGACAACATGGTAAAATTCCCTATCGCTCATTATGTCAATTTGACAGTTGTAGACATTTTGACAATCCGAAAAAAAATTAAATGGCACTCGCACAAGTCCACATGATATGATTTTTTTGTTTTTAATTGCTCAGTTGCTGACGGCTTCGTATTATCCGATCAGTTATTTCTTTATTTAAGAAGAAAATTGATCTTGGATTTAAAATTAAGAGAATACTGTAATGAACAGTAGGATATTTACGAAAATATTTTTGCAAAAAAAAACAGTGGCAACTTGACTATAATAAGTGTGATATGTAGCATGTAGGTATTTATAAAATAGAACAGTAAAACTACGTATTGTGACAAATATCATGTTACCTTGGTGCTAAAATATGTGGAATACTTAAGTTTTTGATGTATTATCTAAAAACGAGAAGTGTAAAAAAATAATGGAAATAACTTTGGATCGATTTCTTCGAAAGGTATCAGTATTTGAGATCATTCGGTTTCAAATTCTAGGTTTATAACCGTTATAAGAACTTGCTTTTCTCAAAAAAACATCTAAAACGATTTTTATTAAATTTGATAAAAATGATACTGTGCGTAGGTAATACGTGATACGAAAAGGCGTTGAAAACTTTTTCAAATGGTTGAATCAAAATTTGGTTTTTATGTTGGTACCTAACTATACTGAACTTTAGCGTGAGATATCTTGATAGTATGGCGATAGTATGGCGATTGAATACATATTTTTTATAGTTGTTCATAACATTATCGAAAATATTTATTGTCTGCCATATTAAGATATATATTCTCTCACACATAACTATAGTTCGGTATATTAAATACATATAGGGACATGGGAATTAGAAGTTTTTAAACGGGAGCGGGTCTAAATTATGGTTTCATAATTCTCCTTTTCAAAATTCAGATTTTTGGTGAGCAGGATTTTGAAAAGCGGAATTTTGAAAAGTAGAATTTTGAAATTTGAATAGCAGAATTTTGCAAAGCAAAATTTAAAAAGCTGAATTTTGACCCCGGCAGAATTTCGACCCCAACCTTTTTAAACAAAAGTGATGGTCAAAACACTTTAAGCAAAACAAAAGACTTAAACACATTTTTAGTTTTATTAATTGGTACAAGTTAGATTTCGAATTGTGTTTTAACTACCTACTTTCTTTAACTATACATATTGTATATACATATGTACAATGTACATACCTACATATTTTTATTTATAAAAAAAATTTGCATTATCAAACTAATTTTAATAAACGTGTAAACAGAAAAATCAAGACATTGTAGTGTGGTTAGCACTCATTCTTCATCAGCAGGCAAAAATTTATCAGTTTTGTTCAGCAATCAATTATATAGTCATACTAGAATCAAGAGCATAAATTAAATGTTCTATAAAAGAATCCAAAACTTTCCAGTTGCTGCCTGACCATAGTGACCACATTAAATTTTTCTCACTTAACCAAGTTCAAAATTCAAGATTTGTTTTGTAAAATGGTCAGTGATTTTCCATTGATTAGACAAAAGAATTATTATACAATAAGAAAATTGAGAATGAAGTCGGTGTGGACACTACGGGGACACTAGATAATTTTTTTTTTTTTTTTTAAATTGCACGCACACATTTTCTCCTTTAGCTGGTCCTAGACTTTCTTGATTCATTAATTGAACAAACTATTACTTTAACGATGAGTTAGAATAAGAAGTGGAAAAACCCCCTGAATTTTAAAACTGTCTTTTCACTCAAATAAAAATTTGCTTTAATCAAAATTTTTCATGGCAAAAAAAAATCGCATCTTTTGCTTTCTGTTGCTAGAAAGTTCTACATTATGTGCAAGATTATCAATGTGAGATGCATTCTATATGCGTGCGGATAGTTCAAACTTAATTTGCAAGATGTGACTGCATTTAATTGAGAAAGTACTACAAAATTAAATAGGTTTTTTCGAACCAAATTAATATTGAATTTTGATCAAAAAGGCATGCGCATGCCCCATCAATTTTCAATTTAATAGGTAGAGTAATGGCATCTATTGTTAAACATCTCCACTTCTTGAACTATTTAAGATCCCTCGTAATATTTTCGTTGTTTCTTGGATTGCCCGCTTGAAACCTATTCCGACATACATATGTAGGTTCTCATACTCATTTAAAAAAAAAATGAAACTCAAGAAACAACTAAACGTGTTCGGAGATGTTCAGGAACAGGTGCCACTATACCCTACCTATACCTATACTTAAGCCAGAAGATCATATATGACTTTTGATTTTTAAGTTTATACATACAAACATACATAATACATATTAATATGTATTGTAATTGTATGTGTTTAATATGTAAAGTTAGAAGAAATTGATTTGTTTTATATGTATAACGGTGTCAGCAATAATCGTTAAAGAAAGCTAATTTTTTTTCTAATTTACTTTGATAAAATTTATAGTAGTATATTTTGACTGATTTTTCTTCAGAAAAAAACTTAGATAGTTATAACGGTTTTCCATAAAACCGTTTTCATAGATTACATACCGACAATCTTGTATACGGTTTATATTTGCAAAAAAAAAAAAATTAAATTTTGGGAACTTGACGTCACAAAAAAACTTTTGTGCAAATAATATTAATTCGACCGTACTTGCAAATGTGCAAATGTGAGTTGATATCCAAGTTTGCACCTTTAGTCGCAAAACTTCAAAATGCATTTGCAATCAACGACTTGCTAATGAGTGTGCAAATTAAACAGCTCATTTCCAAGGTGTTCACACGGTTTTGCATTGCACATTTGCATATTTTTAATTATTTGCACATTTGGAGGCGTATGACATCTAGATCACTTGCGTTTTATATAGTATATTTTTGTTTATATTTCATGAGAAGACAGGCAGTGGGACTTTGACCGCGAATTGAAATAGTGCGGGTTTTTAGAACTAACTTATGTTGGTACCGATAAATAACCTTAGCACCGCTTTTTAATATTTTTAAAATTGGCGACAGGTGCAAAATTGACTTAAAATGCTAAACAATTTACCAAAAATCAACGAAAGCACATACGGTAATGGTACATAGCTTTGATGAAACCTCAAACACCACTCCTTAATTTAACGTTTTTTTAAGCTGTTTAAATAAATAGTTTTTTAGAAATAAATTTTCAAAGTCAATATTTGGAAAAAAAAAATTTTATTGAATTTTTACAAAATTTTGCATTATAAAATGCAATTTTTTCCGGTATTTAATATTCTTGTTAACTGTCTATGCAATACCGGTGCCAGAATTTGTCTTACGTTTTCGAGAAATAAGAAAAAACAAAAGATACTTTGTACTAGAAAAAACAAAATTTGGGTTTTTATACGTGTAGATATATTAAGACCAACAAAAAAATTGCTTAAGAGTACAAAGTATTTTTTGTTTTTCAAACTAAGACAATTTTTGACACCGGGTTTTTTTGATTGCATAGACAATTAATAAGAATATTAACTACCGGAAAAAAAATTGAATTTTAAAATGCAAAGTTTTGTAAAAATTCAATTAAAAATTTTATTTTTCCAAAATTTTGACTTTCAAAATTTATTTCTCAATTAAGAAGTGGTATTTAAGGTTTAATATGTTACATTACCGTATGTGCTTTCGTTGGTTTTTATTAAATTTTTTAGCATTTTAAGTCAATTTTGCACCTGCCGCCTGTATGGGGGGTGGTAGATCCCGTTCATACTTATTTAATTCTCTACAACTTTTAGATTCACAACTTTGTGCTAAAAAAATATGGAAAAAAGTCCCAACAAGAAGTTTGACAAAAAACCATATTTTTTTGAACTTTGCATCTTTTTTTTTAGATATGAGAGGATATCTCAAAGACAGCTCTGTTTTGCAAAATAATGTATGGTAGCAAATTGTAGGAAATAAATATTATCAGCATGACGCACCGTCTTCGAGATATGCTGATGCAACCGTGAGCCCCCCGCGGGGGCTGGGGTTAAAAGGAAACCACGCCCCCAGGCCCCGCGGCACTGCGATCACCGGGGATTTATTATTGCGAGTACATGGGACCCCCCTTCCCTACACATTCCTGAAAAAATTGGAACCACGAATTTTTTTTGGTTTATTTTTATTAGTTTGACTGGACTAAAATTCCAATTCGTTTTCAAAAAACTCTTCAATAACTGATCCAATTTGCATTCATATTCCAGTTCCAGATGATAGACATCGATTAATTCATAACCATTTTAAACAAAGTTATCGAAATAAACAAAAATCAAAACATATGTACAAAAGTAGGTACCTAGTATCTACCGACATACAATGTAGGTAAATTTATTAGATATTCAATTCAATTGTCAAAATTTGTTTTTTGAAAGATCGAGATTTAAAATAAAAAGGTACATACATACATTTTACATAGGTATATTAATCCAGAACAAAATTTAATTGTATAAACTTTTCTTTTGCAATGCGTTGGAGTCGGTCATTTGGAACTTATTTAAACTTGTTTCGGAAAAATCGATCTTATGCTCGATCCGCCAAAAGCATTCTTACTATTATAATTTCAAAAACGTTAGTCTAATAAATATTTATTCAGGCACAAATTTGTAGGAAATTCCTTGTTTGTATCTTTTAAAATACATTAAAAAAAGTGTATTTAAAAAAATAAACCATTTAATTTTCTACAAATTGGTCTTTGATGAAATTTCTGTCAGACTAATAGGTTTCGAGATAATAAGAGTTGTGTCGTTTTCGGTTGGTCGCCCAGAAGCGTCCGATAGCATCCACAAGAGTTTTGTCTTCTGAATTTAGATTCATAATCAAAACCAGAAGCACTCACACATTCATGTTTTTAAACATCAAAACAATTTATTAATTTCTCGGTTTTCGCATTTAAATTTCAACAAATTTGTTGAAATTTGATAAAAATCAAAAAGTTTAAAAAAAAAACACAAAGTTTACCTATTCGGATGTTTAGAAAGTTGATGAAAATATGTGTTGATGTTTACCACTACAATGAAACATATATTTCAGAATCGAATCATCTGTGTTTGCTTGTTCGCTTGAATAATGGAATCCCGGATCGGAGAGCAGTGCTGTCGTTTTGCGAAGCATAGCGTAGCACTTTTCCTAAATGTTGGGGAGCATTTTCGAATACTAAGGAGCCCAACAAAAATATAATTATATAACTAACTAAAAAATACACCAAAAATAAAGAAAAATATTGTTATTGGCATAAAATCAATATTATTAAAATAAAGCAAATATGTATCTCCATTTTTTTAGAAGGCTTAAAAAGAATAAATTAAAAAACGATCAAATAAAAAAAAGTTTGTAAATAGGTATGGTCCATTTTTCATGAATTAGGTAGTATGGTCCATTTTTCATGAATTAGGTTAAAAAATAAAGAAAAAATTAAGTGGCACTTTTGTTTTTTTGTATTTGGAAATCAAGTTTTATGACGGCTCCCACTTTACGGCGAAGTTATTATTCAAAAGTTCTTTCGCTGTTAAAACAGAATTGACAGTTTCGATGTGCAAGCAATTTCGCTTTTTGTCTTTTATTGAAAAGCTGAAATTGTTTCGACAAACTTCCTTACTAACGAAAAACGTACCAATTCAAAGCATTTTTTGCGTTGAATATATTCTTATAAAAAATCTTTGAAGCTTAAGTCTCTTGACACGAAAGATTGATTAAGAAATAACCTCCATTCCTCGTCTAAATTTTCAGACTCCGACTCATCCACTAAATTCGGGAATAGGGTCATCAACAGAACTAAACTTGAAGCTAAATTCTTGGGATCGTAACCTTGAACTGCTACTAAAACTTCATCAAATTTGAGTCTGAAAATTCTTGTTTACATATTTCAATATAGTACTCACGGCCAGGGATGATAATGTTGAAGCAGTGAAATGTAGTAAACGACCCGAAAAAACGAAGTAGATTGGCGAAAAATGAAGTAGATATCAATATTATTAAATAAACCCAATTTTATTTACAATTATGTATATCAGTTACATTTAGTATTAGTGACAGCTTCCAGATTTGGCCAAATTATCGCAAATTATCGTATCTTTTTCGAGCGGAGTGGAAATGGCCTGCAAAGTTTCCGAAAGATTAAATGAAATTTCCGTTCTTATATGCCTTAACCAAGAACAAACTTTTCAATGTCGACAGCCGTTGTTTAAAACTGTATTTTAAATTTGACTATTCGTATGAAACGTTAGTATTCGATTATTTGCCATCATTACGATGAAGAAGCTCAACTCATTAAGTTTTTCCATGCAGACCTTTGTTCTACCTCTACACACTATACTCTGTAATACTTCGAATATGTAATAAATAATGATCATTGGTAAATCCGTAGAGTAGAAACAGACCTTTTTTTCAGCCCGACTTATTCGGAACTTACAATTTATATAGGTACCTATTAGTGTAAGACCAGGAAAAAATCAAAAATTGGAAGAATCTTCATAATTTTTTGATGTTATTTAGCTCCGAATCCAAATTTGGGGAGCCTTTTTGAAACATGAGTATCACAGTAGCACTTTCCTCAGAAAAGGAGCAAAATGCTACTGTAGGAGCCACATCGACAGTAGTGTCGGAGAGCTCTTCGAATTTACCACCCGAAAACGACATTTGACTGACCTCTAATTCAAAATGCTGGCTCGAGGACAAGCTCGATTTTCCCGAAAAACGACAAGTTTTCCCAATTAACCCATCCAAAGAATAACGAAAGAAAAGTGTACAATTAATAACCTATAATATTTTCAGGTCAATTTTTTGATACAGCGACTAGACTATATTAAATAATTGGAAAATTAGCACTCTCAAACATCACTCCGAACAGCCACTGAAACGGTTTAGGGAGGTTTTTTTTTCACTCGTAGGGCCTTTCAAACGTCCACTCGAATATGACATAAGTTTTCAACACACGACTTTGACTAGTTATCCCAACAGCCTCCGTGGCGCAATTGGTTAGCGCGTTCGGCTGTTAACCGAAAGGTTGGTGGTTCGAGTCCACCCGGGGGCGCTTCTTTTTTTATATTTATCAATATATTTTTTTATTCAGAATAATTTTTTTAGATTAATTTGTAGTTTCGAAAGGCAATTCTAAAACAGTGGGCTGATTAGGGAATACGAAGCGAGTCGTTTTTGGTGGCGAAAATATTGTAGTTTAGCATGGCATTGTTGTTTTCGCTTTCGTCTTTCGTTTTATAAGTATTTTCGATAATTTTTTTTTGGCGGATTAGCGAATTAATTGAAGGCGAATGTTTTTTGTTTAATGTTTTTTTGCATTAAAATAAATTAAAATGTAAGTTTGATTAGGTAAATGTATTTGTTGGATCTAAAACTAAAGAGATAACCAATAAATTATTTCATAAACAGTGTAGGTAACAGTATGAGCAACACACGACATCATCAACAATGAGAACACGAAAGAGCCAATGAAACTAATACTGAAGCTACTTTGCTCATAAAAAGTGGAGAAAATTAAACAAATATTCAACACGCAATACAATATACATGTCTTTTTCATAATATTTTGATTTTATTTCGAAGTAAATGACAAAATATTGCGCCTACTCCCGGCCACAATGATTTCAACTAAAAAAAAATATCCTGTAGCTGTCCATTGAGTGGAACGATTCGCTCCGTATTCAATAATAAAACAAAGTGTTGAAAACGACTCGCTTCCTATTCTTTAATCGGGCCACAGGGCAATTCTAATGACATTACTTCTTTACACGGTGTCTCCACGAGCAAGATTTCATAGAATACCATCTGTCACTTTCCATAGAAAGAAAGATTGCTAGAATGCTATAAAATGTATGGTGGGCATTTGATAGCTTACTATTTCATACCATTTCAGTCCAATTACAAAGAAAACAGAAAAGTCAACATGAAAATGACAGCTCATAGAATACTATCTATATCTATAGCATGCTATGAGCTGAGCAATATATTGCAAGAAATTTTTCATAGAATACTTACTATCTTGCATTCTATGAAATTTAGATCGTGGAGACACCGTGTAAAGTTTTTTTTTACCGCCGCACTTACTTTCTCAACTGTGATGAAAATATCTCCATCATTAAGCTGTAATTTTAAAGACAGTTGCGCACTTGTGAATGATAGCATGTCGCGCTTACTTTTCAACTCCCCAATCCCCATACGTGCTCTGAGTACTCTATGCTTTTAAATGAAAAGTTTCATCCTTACTTTTTTTGCAGCATCTGTAGATCACTTCAAGGTGAAGGGCATTCGGCCTAGTTTTGAAAGTGTTTCCTAGCTTATTATTTATCTGATTTTCTATTTTTTTTTTATTAAAAATGAAAAATATTTTTCTGTTTATAACACTTAATTGTGCTACTTTGTTTATTTTTTGTTAATTTTTTACCTACACATAATGTTTTTTTTTTTTTATTTTATTCAATATATACCTACCTTAAAGACAAAAATACCAAGCTTAAAAAATTAAAAAAATTCGTTTAAATAAAAAAAAATTGTAACAGAATGAATGAACAAAAACGAAAAACGAACTTGTCTTTTAAAACTGTGTACATAAAGCTTACACCTTTTAAACATTACACCAACTTATAGAAGAAACTGTAGTTTTTAGAAAAAAACAATTTAATTATAAATCTAGTTCGCAATAGAATCGACTTCCTGTTCTACTATAACTGATGAATGAATAGGTTGACTGGCAACAATATCAACACCACTTTGTTGAGGAGCTTTTGCAAAATTACTGACTTCTAATCCTGGTAACTTTGGTTGTGGATCTAGTAGAGCCGAGGGAATACTGTGTTCTGTTGGTACTGTAGATAGCGTCTGTTGACGCATTTGCGAAGGAGTTTTAAGGTAATTAATTGGCACCAGTCCAGATGTTTGACCATCTACAGTAGCAAGACCCCAGCCGGTGTTCATGAGATGATGGGTGTTTTGAATTTCTTTGGGTGCAACTAGAATTCGCTGTCCAGTTTGGAATGAAAGCTCTGATGGATTTCTTGCTTGGAAATCATAAGAGGCGACTGTCTCAATAGGGCTTACCCATTTTTCGGGATTGCGAGCTTAAAAAGAAAGTTTAACAAAATTTAAAACGAGATATAAGAAAAATTAAGTAGGAAAAAAACAATTGTTTGAACATAAACATTTATGCGTTTTATAAATAAAATAAAATATAATGTAAAAATGTAAATTACAAACCGTGTTGAGTCGACAAATATCTAGGCCTATAGAAGTTATCAACCGTAATACTAGAATTTCGAGTCAATTTTTGAACCGACAACAAATCTATATGGCTTAAATAACGTGTTTATTTTCTCAAAGTGTCTTCAATAACGAGATCAGAAATTTCGATATAACTATAGTATTTAAAGAAGAAAACAAGAATCTATCAGCAAACTATCGCCTTATGTTGCCCTTGAATCCCTCTTAACGAAAACCTATCACAAATATTTTAATAAAATAAACTCCAATAATGGAGAGAAGGGGAGAAAAAACTAAAATCAATTTGAGCGAGTGTAAAAATAGTCTATTTTAAATCGTTACCCAAAAACCCATAATTAATTAATTCTAAAATTTAATAACGTTTAATTGTCTTACTGAAAAATCAAATATCACAAGTTGTAAACTGCAGGGTGATTCATAAAGTACAATACAATTTAATTTGTTCACAAATGACTTTGAATCCTTGTGACGGGAATAGATATTTCACATATCACAACGTTTATTCTAATTGATTAATGCTGAAATGTTTAAAAGAACTGAATTTGAACTGAACAAATCATTACAAGCTCTTAATAGATATTTTAAATCTTAAATGCGTAGCAATGAATGAATTGAATGAATTTTTCCGAGGACAAACTTATCTTGTCCGAACAGATTTATATACAAAGAGGATTGCATTAAAATTTTTGATAATTTTGAATATCGTAAAGTTGATTAGTAAACTTGAATTGTACTGGATTGTGGAATATTTTCCAAGCCTAAGGAGGATTAGCAGCAGCGCCTTCTGATAAGACTATATAGAATTCTTTATTTCTCACATGGAAAACTGGAATGGACAAATCAATGTACACATTTAAAAGCATAAAAGTCAATATTAAGCTTGACCTCAAAACAGGCACAATACCCGTTGTCAAAGCAAGAAACTTGATTCAATTTAGATATACCATTCATAGACAAGGAATTCAAAAGTTTTATCAACATAACACTTGGTGATTGTTATGAATTTGCAGCTCTAATAGAGCATTTAAGATTTAAAATCTGGCCTCGATATCCTCTTCCGTTCACATACACATTTTCAACATTTAGCAACAAGACGATTTTCTGTCATCTCCATATATATATCAGACGCTTATCAAATACCCGTTGAGGAAAGAGTCACAAACATCACTTAAAAGTAAATACAAAGGTTTGTATAAAGTCAATCGTTTGGCACCAGGAGTAAAATTATAATTAGGAACTTTCCAGTAGTTTCCGGTGAAGGCAAAGCAGCATATTGTCGGGTAGGGATGCACACTTCGTAAATCCATTTTTGTAAAATGTGCAGGGCAGTGATTTCTACCATGCAATTTACCAGCAATTGTTTATTTTTGACAAATCTAATATTTCCTTTTATACCATTTAATTAATTGTTTGCAGCCTAAAAACTTATAGTAACAAAACTTTGGTAAAATGACAACTTACCATTATTATTTTGGTACTTGCGAGGTTTTTTTCTTCCAAAATTAAAAGTAATGAAGGATTTAGGTGGTTTTCTTTAAACATATTCGCAAATTTAATAGTTTTTTTTTAAAGGTTATTATTTTGAAAAGTGATTTTTATCACATTATGAATCTGGAAAAGAGTTGCCAGAGCAATTCCAATAATATGCACGACTGGGTCGCACGAACTGTAGGACTACAAAAATTCAAATTTATTAAATTCTGAAGATGGTTCGAAAAATATCAAAAAATGGGCTAAACGTGAGATCAAGTTGTATGGCAGCTATCATTATACGGTTGTTCAGCAAAAAACTGTGAATATCTTCTTGTGTTAAATGTTAAGTTTAAAATCTATACCGAATTTAAAAGAAATCGGTTTATCGATTATTAAGTTATGGCCAAATTAGTAAAAACCGTTTATATGCATTTTTAGCTGAAAATATAAAATGCAGTTATATTAAGACTACTTCGTACACCAATTTTCGAGAAAAAATTTAAAAACTAAAACCGTTACATGCAAGGTACCCGTTATAGTCGGACTAAAACAAACATTTGAATTTCCCCCTAGGGAATCACCAAAAAGTGCTAGATACGAAATTTTAACCAAATTAGTCAAACCGTTTAGGCTGAAGGTAAGTGCACAATGTACGGACAACCAAACTTACACACATACGCACTTCCGCAAAGACATACCGACGGACGGCATGACGAAACCTCCTTGTTTGGGCTTCTTTAGTATCGTAATGTCAGGTTTGATTAAAACCTCGATTTTTTGTACACGAAACTAATACTTACTTCCACTTTGGACTGCAAGATGCTGACACAATATCAACATACCTACTTAAATTGCTGAAAAACAATGTGAATTGCCTAATAATAACAATAAAAATGACAAAAGAAGCATACAAGAATTGTATAAAGGAAATAAGAAAAGCACGCAAATCCATTTTTGAAATAAATTGCTGAAGATAGAAAATCAAGTATATCCACTTGTTTGTTAAAAACTTTTTTTAGCTATAAAATATTATATAAACTTTGATATACATATGTATCTACAGGATTTCAATTAAATTCAACAACCTTTTTCATGTTACACAAAAAAAAAAAATTTATTAAGACATTTAATATTTTTTTTTTATTCAAACGTAAATTTCAATGTCAAGATGATATATTTCCAAAAAACTAATTTTTGGTAAAAAGTGGATTTGCGAGGTTTGCATATTTAGCCGACGATATATTATTTTACCCACATTTTCTCATATAAAGCCGAAAAAATATAATCCATGCAGCAAAAGCCTTGATTCCAACATAAAAGAAGTATATAATACAAAATCGAAAAGGAGGTTTTGGGACTTATCTTTTATCTGAGTGCAAAGCATTTTTCGATTACAAAGATGAACTTTCAGTGGTCGACGAATTATTACTTATCGTTTATTAATTATAAATTCATGCATCGTGTTTCCAAAAACATGTTTACAGGAATCAAGAAGAGTCACGCTTATTACCCGGATATTGATCAGAACATAACAAGCTACGTTCGGTAATACAAAATTGTGCTTATACTGTGAAATCACCAGGTTATAAAACTTTGTATATATAACAAGCCGAATCCACATGTAATGGAAAATACTATCTTGGCATTTTAGACGCATTTTTGAAATCCCCTGAAACTTGTCAAGTTGGCAATGTTAAACAAAAAATATATCAACAAAGTTTAGTCAAGGGTTGCAAAAGCTTAAGCTCCTTCAATTCATAAGTCCGTTATGGACTTGTAAATTGAAAAAAATATTTAATTCGCAAGCTTTCAAAAATGTATGTAAATGAAATTTTAATTCACAAGTAAATTGAAAAATATTAAATATTTAAACCACAATCAAAAAATAATTTATGTCTTAACGGGTTTTAATTCATAAATTCGCCACCCAGGCTAAGTCAATATTTGTTCAGTTTGAAGATTTTCAACAAATTGTTTCGTACAATGAAACACAGTTCGCTTATACAGAATTCCAATAAACAATCAAGATGTATCACCCATACACGTATATGATTCAGAGTTGAGAGCACTGATGTTATTAAAAAGATACTTCAAACAATTTCAATGACATTCTCTATGAGTTCGAGATTCTTCATCAAACGGAGAACATTTAAAGACACCACTTGTCACACAACACTTGATGACGAAGTTTTTGAAAACCCAGTTATACGAAGTGGAAAAATAATTCGTGTTCTAACCTTGCATAGAGTTTGAATTATTTGAAATCAAAAGGAGATATGTTACTAACAATTTTTTTTACACATGAAAAAATGTGTTAAATCTTCAAGAGGATTCATAATAATTTGTTCGCAAATTATAAAACAAAAGTTTAGAGAATAATATGACAAATTGAAAACAACTAAAATGTTATCTTCATGCTTTATCGCAGATTAGCGCATCAACCTCACAAAGAAAACGCAAAAAACAAACTTAACAATTACATACTTAAAAACTTATTAATACGATTTAAATACGATTAGATAAGACAAAAAAAAAAAGCAAATTTTAACTTACTTTCTTCGAGTGCAGTCTCAGTAACAGTTCCAATCAATTTCATAATCAGATATGGCGCCGTGAATATAAAACTTATGAATGCTAATACTGGCCAAGGTGATGATCCTTTCCTTGGTAATGCGGGCCCTGCAATTCCAGATGTTTCTTTCATAGCAGCAGCAAATGCTTCTCTGAAGACCGAAGTTGATGGATCAAGATTTGATATTCTTAACCAATAGAGAAGTCTGTTATAATAAAACAATTTAGTCATATTTATATATATTTGGCTATTTGACGTCATACTTTCTATAAATCCAATTGAGTCCACGAATTATAGCAAATGTTTGCCAAAACTGTGCAAACACTGTTCTCAATCGACCGAAGTTTGCTGCTACACCCAAAATAGCACGAAACGAACTTGTTAGGGCAAAGAATGTCGAGTCCAGCATTTGAGCAATATTTCCGATGGCCGATACTAGAGATTCTATACTTTGGAAGGCAGGACGTGAGCTATTTTCAGCTAATTGAATGAATCTTTGTTCTGGGTCACCAGCGTTCATTCCTCCAAGTCTTCCATATGAGCCACCATATCCTCCATAACCACTACCTCCACCAAAAGCACCACCTCCAAATGCATTAAATCCTCCACCATATCCTCCATAGCTTCCACCAGTATTCATATAAGGACTAGGCATGTATCCAAAAGAGTTTTGTAAATATCCTCCTCCTGTATGACCTCCAAATGAAGTTCCTAATTGTTGCGAGGGTATTGCAGGTGGCAACTGTGGTCCGAGTGCTCGAACGTTGCCGAAAGGAGTGCGCATTATCCCACCTGAGTTGGTGATACCATTAATACCACCTGCCGTAATTGCAGGCTCATTAATTACAGCACTTCGGAAATTTCCAGCGTTTTCACTCATTTTGTTTTTGTTTTTTCTGATGATGTCTAAAAACTTTCGTTTTTTTCCACGTTTTCTTTAAAAACACATTGACACTGTGTGGTTAATTAGATGATGAAATGTATTTATAAATTTAAATATGTTTACTTGATATTTATTTTATTTATTTTATTCAGTTGTTTTTTACACTTTTTCTATGATGAAAGTTATCGCACTTGGGGGTCGAGCGGCTGTCGTCATACGATTTAATTTTTAATAAAAAAAAATGATCTGTTTGATTTGTTTCGGATGTTTAGATTTTGACATTTTACAATAGGGTGTTTGTATTGATATTGGGATGAAAAAACAAATTCAAATCAAAACAAAATTGAGTTTTTTTAAATGTACGCATGATAAAAAATTACATTTTTCAAATTTGTTTCTATGACCCACAGGTCAACTTGTAATCCATCCTTCTTTTCTATACATGAATACGTGTGAACAGAAAAAGGCAAAATTTTAAGAATGTATGGTCTAGCCAAATTTTACATTTAATTGCAAATTTTACCCTTTAAGAGCGTTTTGCAGTAGGAAATAGTTTTGCAAATGTTGCAAAAATTAAGAGAGTGAGAACGAAAAAAAATTATATAAAAACAAATTACTAACAAAAATTCAAAGTAGCTCACTCTTTCATCGTTATTTTGTTCAGTTTTAGGTGATAGTGACGTCATAATGACGTCATGATTTTGCCAATTAATGTCAACAGTTTGCATGGGGCGTTAATAAAAACGTATGAGGGAAAGTTACTTTTATACATTTAAATGTGAATTTACGTCGTCAGATACCCTTATTATAAACAAATTTCAACAGAGAAAACTACAAAAATTAGTTTAAAGGCAGCCCCAAACCAACCGCCGTATAGTTAGCAGCACTATGTCAGGAATTTAAAGTTTTTTTATTCCTACAATTAGGATATATAATAAATAAATACAACATCAACTCAGGAGGCTCCATCCACTTTTGCCTACAAACTTTCAAAACTGCAGAGATTTAACTCTGTATGCGATAATCTCTGCAATTTTGAAAGTTTGTAGGCAAAAGTGTGTGTAGCCTCCTGAGTTGATGTTCTATTTATTTATTATTCTATGCAAGCAAGCGAGAGGAGAGCATATCAATCGAAACATTTTAACGTTCTCTTTGTCTTGCATTTTTAAGACGCCTTTAAAATTTATTTGGAACAAAATGGGACTTTAGTTTATTGGCCCTTTTAAAAATGAAAATGGTTGGTGAATTTGAAAAATGCCATTTTAAGATTTAACAACCCAATAAATATTTAAAAGCGTTTGGAGAAACTGGCCATTAGGATTATTAAAAATGCATTTAAATCGGGTTAAGTCAATTGTTTTTAATTTTTCTTTTCATTTCAAATGAAAGCAGTCTACATTTACAACATTTAAATGTTTATTTAAAAGCACAATTATTTCACAGTTTTTGACAAAACAAAATAAATGTCAAACAAAAACGGGTAAATGTGTGGTGTGAACGAATTTCGAGCTTTTTTTCAAAAACCGTGTTTTTGATTGAGTGTGAAATGGCTATTATTGGCATTATATTTGTTGAAGCAATAATGGCAGAAACTTCTCGCAGCTATCGACGTCGTTGTCGCCTTCGCGATGTCGATTTGATTTTTGAAAACCATAAATAAAAGTGTAGACAAACCCTTAAAATAGCAGAAACAAACAGAACTACGAACACGGCAGAAATGTCAACTTTCATTTGGTTTTTTTGTCATTCCGCGTTGACGTATACCACATGTTTCAATTTTTTGCAAAAACGTAATAACAAAATATCAATTTTAATTTTTGTTTCCAGTAATAAAGAGACAATTTTAACATGGTAAGAATATAAACTAATAATTATATTTTATACATACTTAACAATTAAAATAATGTTCTCCAGGGTAAAAGCAAGAAAGCATTTATTGACCGAAAAAAGTCTGTGACTTTTCATCTGGTCCACAGAAGTCAACACGATCCCCTTGTTACCGATGAGAATGCTCCTCAGCGGGTTCTTCTTGAAGCAGCACCATCCAACAAACAACAACAACAAGATGCCGATCCAAAGAAACGCCAAGAAGAACAGAAAAAGTATGGCATTCAATTCGATGATGACTATGACTATCTGCAGCATTTAAAGAAACCAGGTCATGAGGTAGTTTGGGAATATTTCGAGAATCCAAATCAGGCAAGAAAAAATAAGGATTCTGGGCCTAAACTGCAATTACCAAGTTCTGTGTTTGCCAGCGAGTTTGAGGAAGAGGAGGGTATGCTAAATAAGGCTGCACCACGCCCTGGACCTAGGCCTGACTTAGACCCAGATGTAGTAGCTGCTCTGGATGATGATTTCGACTATGAAAACAAAGATAACGAAATGGAGGATGATTTTGTTCTTCAAGCTATGGGTGATGAGGATGACGATGAAGATGGTGATGATGTCTACGATGAAAATGACGAAGAAGACATCGATTCGGATGATTTGATGTCGAGTGGAGATGAGGAAGCTGAACTAAGGGATCGCCTTGCACCATTAATGAGGGAACGTCGTTTCGACGATGAAGAAACAAAATCTCGTTTTACTGAATACTCTATGTCTAGCAGCGTGATCCGTCGTAATGAACAATTGACCCTTTTAGATGACAGATTTGACAAATTCTACGCTTCATATGACGATCCTGAAATGGGTCCACTAGACATGGAAGATATCGAAGGTTCATGGGGTCAAAAGCATCCATATGTGCTAGGATGTTATAAACTGATGAAAAAGTCTAAACTGGTCGATGACTACAATAAAGAGTGGGATAAGGAACGCATAGAGAAATACAAAAATGTAGTTGATGATAATGATGACGATGACATGGAAGAACTTGAAGTTGCAGACCCCAAAGAAAAGAAATGGGATTGCGAGAGTATTCTATCAACCTACTCAAACATCTACAATCATCCGAAACTCATCGTTGAACCTCGCAAGGGCAAAAAGATCGAAATTGACCCAAAGACTGGTCTTCCCGTTAATGTGCTCCGCGGAAGTGACAACGACAAACTCACAGCTAAAGCTTTAGCGAAGCTAGACAATGATGACGCACCAAGTGGTGGACCTAAATCCCTATGTGCTAAATCGGTTCTCTCTACATTAAGTGTTCTTTCAATAAGACCCAAAGATGAGACCCTAGAGGAGAAGAAAGAGCGCAAGAGGTTGCTAAAGGAATATCGTCTAGAAAGGCGTATAGAACGTAAAGCGAATGCTGAAGCATTCAAAGAGGAAAAGAAGAGACAAACTCATATTAAGATTAATAATCAAAACAATCTCCAAGGCAAGAGGATACTTTAGTAAAAAGTACTTTTTTTTATTATTTTTCTTTTGAGTTTATTTATTTTAAGTCCTTTTTGTAGCATTAACGAGAAATTGAAATAAAAATAATAAATAAAACTGCGTTTTCAATTTTAATTAATTTATTTATTAATTTTTGTGCGTTGCTGATATGGAAATGAAAATTCCATTGGTTTTAATATACAACGGCACAACGCTGACGAAAAGAACAAATGTCTGCAGTAGTAGTAGGTATAGCATATTACGACAAACGAAAAGAAGTAGCGTCCATCATCAGAGACAGAAACTGATTATCTCTTGCCTTTTGTATGGGATTATTAACTATGGCATCAGCAGCGTACCGAGTATTTTATTTATTTATTTGATATTATTTTTGTGGCTTGGAAACATTCGGAACAGACCGGAACCTAAAAATTGCCATCCATAGCATGATTTCAATGTGCGTTACTGATTTTGTCCGATTGATCAATCCACATGGTTGATATAACATTACTGTACCTTTCGAACAAATCGGAGACCATCTGGGGGCCTACTCTGTGTTTTTCCTTCCGAAAGTGAAATCGTTCGGAAACAAACAAAATACTTTGTTTTGTGTTTGTAATATAAAAACAAAATAAACACAAATTATTCGTTTTAGAAAATTTTCACTTTCGGAACGAAATACAGAGCCCCCTGGATTTAATTTTGCATAAATGATTTATGTAAAATCCGTTATACTTCAAACTCGTTGTAACTGGATAATAATTGGAAGAAATCTATTTAAAAAGTTGGTTTTATCAACGCCATGCATTCATAACGCATGGTTTTCAAATTTTAAATCATTTTTTCTAATTATTTATTTTCATTATAGGTACAAAAGCATATTTTAATAAAATTATTTACTATTTTTAATCTGCACATTTATTATATATATTTATACATAACTTGGTTTTTAGACATCCATCGGTTGCAGTTCACGACTATCTGGAAACATGTGCCATTCCATCCAAATGCATACCAACTCTAGACACTCAATTTGATACATTTGTAGCTTAGGTCGGTGTTTCTTGATAAATTTGGGTCTCAACAACCAATACCGAACTTTCGCAAATAAGCTGTAGGCGGATTTATTACGTTTCGACGGGTCATGTTCAATCCATTTGATGAGGCTCAAAAATACAATTTTCTCCGATGAAACAAAAAGTTTTTCGTTAGAAATCAGTTGACCTAAATGATTTTTGCTTAGCTCAAGAAACTCCTCCTCCATCTGTACGTGTTCAAAATGTTTACTGGCAAACGTCATCGCATTATTATGCAGTTGATCCAGACCTTCTTGCTCTGCAAACATGGCTATGCCTAAGCAGTTTTTGGCATTTAATTCTTCTCCCATGAATTTGTAGCATTCGATAACCAAAGATTTTATTTGGAAATAGTCTGCTGCGCTTAGAACATCCCTTATTGTGTTGCTTTGAAGTTCAACGGTCCCATTATATATAAAAGCTAAGATAGGTTTTAGGAGCTCGCCATTAAATCCGAGGATTTTAACCTCTCTTTCCGTTGCTTCCCTTAAATCACTGGTAAACATTGCCATAAAATAATCGCTGGATGCTGACAACACGCATTTGTGAGCGTGGAATTTTACCTCATCCGATGCCACAATGCATATATCTGACAATGTTTGGTTTTCCAAAAATGAAAATAATTTTTCGCCTTGTATTGCGCTATGGTGGATCGATTTTACAGTTTTATTTTGCATTTTGATGAATCTAAAAATAAAAATGGTGAATTTTTAAAACATATTAATATTTTCGAATTAAAATTTAAGTTACCTTGATTTATTTATATTAATTGATGAACCAGTTGTTTATCGATAGAAAGTTCGAATAATAATAATAGAGAAAATAAATTTTAAATTGATAGCAAAGCATACGTGATTAAACATTGGCAGATAGCTAGTTGTATCATGATAGCTAGTTTTATTTCTTAAGCAAGTAGGTATTTTCATCTGTGAGCGAATAAACATTATTTCTGTAATTTGTACTTGCGATTAAAGGTATGTTAAATTTTAAGAATCAAACATGACATTATTGCGAATACGAACAAAGTAAACCCGTCCATTTTTATTTGTGTCAGTTTGTCTGTATGCCTATCTGCCTAACGGTTGGAACGATTTTCTTCCAACTTGAGAGCATAATGTAGAAAATAAAACCTCAAATTCAAATTCAATATGCCCGGACTTTTTTTTTAATATTTGTATCCTAGGTCTTAAAATAATGGTTCCTACCGATAATTCCATTTTTCTCGAAAAAAATACGATCGATTTTGATAAAATTTTATATGAGTGTTGTCTTTTATCTAAACAAATTTTCCGAAAAACAATATTTTCGGTACCACTGACATAGCACCATAGTTTTTTAAACTGGTTATCTTTTGAACGACTGCACTGATTTTGACGCAATTCAATATTTTTAGAATTTTGCTGATGTTATATTTGAATGGTTTTATAGTTACAGGCTAATTCCCCGTAATAATAATTACTCAGTGAGTTTAAAACCATTTTGATTCCTCTATGAGTATAATATATAAACCATTGAGTTTATACATATAGAGGAATCAAGATGGTTTCAAATTCTGTCGCTAAATGAGCATATCGAGCAATGATTATTTTCCGCTAGTTCTCTGTAACGAAAAATACTTGAACCGAACGGAACAAATTTCTTTTGCTTACATTTGTATTAGTTTTTCCTTATTTTTCTTGCCTTTTAACTCAAGAATAATTACTATAAGAGTAAACAAAAACCAAGTCGATAGTAACTTCATCCTACGAGCAAAGTTTTGAAACTTACATGATATTCATAGACATATTGTAAACTCAAATTCTTCTGAACTGGAGTCTAACGTTAACACTCAGGTTAGACACAGTTGCTATGCATAGATGTTTTGTCAGCTTAGTTTAGTAAAACACGAGTGGAACGTTTCCCAAACTTGGGTTCCACATATGGAGTGAGTGGGATAGATTGATTTTTTATTAAGTAAGAAAAAGAAGGGTTGAAAAGAATGCATGACAGGTTGAAAACAATACATTCCAGATGTTTACGATATTTTTTTATTGATAATTTTTGTCTAGGAACAGAAAATTATAAAACTTGAAGAATATCAAATGAAAATTAAGAAAATGTCTGACAAAATGCCGCAGTATTTAGTTTCCCCATCTCAATTATTTTATTTCACAATTTTATCCTCATCTGCGTGAATAAAATACCTATATTCCGCTGAAATTTGTCTTGTTGTAGGTAGGTTAATACGTGTAGAAATATTACTATCTATTTATGTATTTGGTTTTTTTGTTTGTAAAATGGTAATTAAAAACATTTTATTTGAAAGAAAAAGAAAATTACTCGCGACCCTTAACAAATTATTTCATTGGTGTACCTATTTCTGACGTTTATCAGAGTTAAATACAACTTAAACATGGGTTCGGTCCAGTTTAAAGTTAGATTCGAGTTTTTCGTTTAGACTTAGGTTTAAATTTTCTATGCATAGCAAAAACTCGAGTTTAGCTTAAAAACAACTTAATAAGAACTTGTCAAACATCTATGAATATATCCCTATGTGTATAAACTCAATGGTATAAACTCAATGCGCACGTTTGGGTGCACACCAAAATGGCTTTTTAGATACGTCTGTATCGTATGAGTTTGTGAACGACCAAAACCGGATAGGTGTCAAAAGACACACAAACACATATTCGTAGTCAGCTGTTTGCCAATCCTCCCTTCACATACTTTACTGTTGTTGTAATTCCATGTTAAAATACAACTGATCAACCATATTGCTGCGGCGGGGAAATAAATCTGAAGATATCCTCAAAATTTCAAGTATACTCACGAAGCCAAGGGAGGATTGGCAAACAGCTGACTACGAATATGTGTTTGTGTGTCTTTTGACTCATAAACTCATACTCATACGATACAGACTCATACGATACAGACGTATCTAAAAAGCAATTTTGGTGTGCACCCGAACGTGCGCAATGACTTTAGTTAACATTTTCACTGCTTCTACTTTCATTGTCGTTCTAATCGCTAAAAACTTTTTGAACACATCCCTATTATCGCAGCTGTTATCTTTTCTCTCTTGAACATGACATTTTTGTCTGAAACTGAAGAAGTTAAGGAAGACTAGGAACAAAAAAAAAAGTGTAGTGTTTTCTGTAAAATCTATTTATAAATATAAATACAAATAAATAAATAAAAAAGTTTTGTAAAATTATTCAATTTATCAAACTTTAAGATAACAGTTGTTTCCTTTTGAATAACTCCATCTCGATGGAAAAGAACCACGAAATCTATTCTTTGCGAGAGTGGGCTCCCTTGACCGAAATTATTGAAAAAATTCCACATCGCATACAAAAAGGCATATTTCCTGTCGATCTAGGAATAACTTGTCTTGATGTTGTTCCCGAATTTATTGCACTTGGCAGTGATGCCGGAATTGTCTTTTGGTATAATCGATTTAACGGTGAAGTGCAAAAATTGCGTTCGGAGGTATGTTTTTTAATCGATTGAATGATTTTTGTTATCTGGAAACTATTTATTTTGTTTCCTTCTTCAAGAACTCATCTGCTATAACATGCGTTAAGATTGTTTCATCTGTGGAATACATGGTAGCAGCTGGAAATGCAAGCGGCCAGGTGAGTGTGTTTCAGATTCAAAAAGAATTGCCTGCCGACTTGGACCTGGTAGCTCCTTTCACCAAAGCCAAACCAGTCGAACGTTATACTATTCGTGATTTACATCATTGCACTATTACATGCTGTGAATGGTCTAAAAATGGCATGAAGTTGTATTCAGGCGATAAACAAGGAGTCATTGTTCTTACCGAATTTGATTATCAAAATGTAAGACTACACCTTCCACTTATCTTCCAACTTAAACCATTATTTCTTATTATTTTAGCATCTAAGTAAATCTGCTGAAATACTCAATGAAGCTTATGAAATTGTCCAATTAAGTCTGCATCAGTCTTACTTACTTGTATCAACTCTATATCGGTCGATAATATGCCAACGGAATACCAAAACAAATCAATGGCAATTGTCGCAAGTCGGTAAAAAAGATCGAAAAACTCTCGCTGATATTGGTGGAATCATATTTAGAAAAGACTACAAGCCACAATTGATATGTGGAAGACCTGGTTTGAGATTATGGTTGGCTAATGTTGATGGAAATGTAGAAAAAACTCTTTTATTCAGAGATGCACTGAGCAAAGTAAATGCAGCATGGGAAATTCCTATTTTAAATCCATGTCGCAGTATAACAAGTGCAATTACAAACTTCCGATCAATTGATATTTATCTCAATAAGTATGTAGTGACGCACGATGAGACAATGTTGTACGTATTGAATTTGGATCAGTTGAAAGTCGAAGCTGTTGCAACTGGATTTAGGAAGATTATTAATTTTTGTATATGCAACAAGGAAATATTTGTACTGGAGGGACCAAGAAGTTTACTGAGATTGGCTCCTAGACCAGAACCACCGAGTAAAACAGGTAAATATTCAATGAAGTAGGACCATTTTCACATCTGTTTTTGCTTCTTTTTGTTATGTGCATGCAAAATTAAAGTTCTTTTTATGTTTCTTTCATCTGCTCGAAAATCAAAAATGTTGGCATAAATTTAGAAAAACACCGGAACTATGTAGGTAAATTATTTAGGTAAATTAATTAGAAGTTGCAATGTATAAAATAAAAACGCCATTTGCTGCAGTCGCAATCCTTCAGCAAGGGAAATGTATAGATTTTGCCAGTAACTTCTTATTCAAAATTTGACTGCTAACCTATATAAGAGGCAGTCCTTTTCGTTTAAATTAACCGATTACATTAACATTAACCTTAACATCCTTTGTTTTCGCTTACTAACATCTTTTTGACACGCTAAAAAAAAAAAAAAGAATTTAATTTTGCGAAGACCACTCCTCTAAATTGATAGTTTGATATTAACTTGAACATTCAACCAAACCACATTTTCTTGGAAGCAAAGAAATACTAGATATTTTTTGTTGATAGACATTTCAGATATAAAAATGTGTGTGTTATCAACAAGGTACCATGAAAAAAAAAAAAAAAAAAACAATGAACATTAACTCTCAAAACCACCATCTTATGAGTCATGAAGAAGTTGTACATTTCTTTTTTATTTAATATTGATTTCTAACTCTATTATTAATGTGTCTTTGAAATATTCATTTTGTATCCAGTTCTGGGCTCTGATTCCGTAAAAATAAAACGATTGAACGATATCGTTTTCAATGTTGCTCTTTCTATTTACAATTAAGATATAATAGAGACATCTATGAAGTGATTATCGTTCGATCGTTTCAATTTTACCGAAGTGAATTTACAATGTTTAACTAAGTAAATGCCAAACTGATGAATCGTATTACTTTTTACCTGTTAACTTACTTATCCACTACTTATCAGGTTCCCAATTTATCGAACATACAGCTACCAGTAATTTAGAGCAAGTGCTCTGTCATTCGCGATGGTTTGGTTTTTAAAATGAAGTATCGGTCTTTCTTGTTGTTGCTGGAGCATTATTGTTCATCCGCGCGATGTGTCCTAGCTAACTTAGTCCATATCTTAGTATATATCATAAAGTTCGCGTTTGTGTCTTGGTCTCCGTTCGTTTTCCTCACACACAGGATAAAATATCCATCGTAGAACTTTTTTTTCGAAATAACCCAGTATTAGATTTCTTTTAAATTTTTTAATACAGCGGTTTGCTAAGGTATTTCTTTGCCATGTTTGGCGGCTGATAATATCTAGCAGATGAATACTGATCTATTGGAGATAGAGTTTTCCGTGTTTGCACCTGCTCTACGCTCCCCTGCTACAAAGTTTGATTCAAGAAATCACATGACAGCGCTTTTTCCAAAGTGCTCTCGATAGTCTCTTGCAACTCAAAATATGCTTAGGCGTCCAACGTCAATTTTTTTTAAGAGCTTGAATTGCTTTGTAAGCATTTGAAACCTAGTCTTATCGTATTACGGGCTTTTACATAGTCTTTAAGTCGGAAGTTATTACCTGATGTCCTTTCGTGCAGGTTGTGCTTACCTAATAATCGCCAATTATGTCATCCTTATCAACGAAAGTACTAAAGTCTCCGAACACGACTTGGATATCGTACTTCAGACATGCTCGGTCCAGGAGGGTAGACAACTCCTCCTTGATACTCTTGGTTAGACGTGTCCAAATATTAAGCTTAAATTTTGGAAAATGTCGATGTGGCGAAAAACAGCCAGGTGATTACTTAGCATAAAGATTATTAGTTAATAACTTTGACTAATCTCATAATCGTTTCTCTAATCATAGTGTCTTCTTAATTGCCATTACCTCGCGTGAGGACAGATTCAAGCTTTTGCTTAGGACCTAGGGTGTAAAGTGTTTATTAACCGAATGTTTGTGGTAAGGAACTAAACCCGATGACACTATAACCAGTCCGAGGGCCGGAGCTTATCTTTACCTTATAGTCCGAGAGCTAGCGACCGATTTCGAGACATTATTTTGGCGCGCCTCAATTTTTGTCCAATTATTGCTTCAGAGATACTCATTGATGAATAACAATTACATCACTTCAAAGTGCCGAAAATTTACCTTTCTACATTTACTAAATGTTGTTTGAAATGTTTAAAATAATATTATATAACTCCCATAACATTATCAAGCCGGAAAAGGGTTGCCATACCAACTCAAAAATTCAATAAATTTCCTTTTTAAGTATTTTTATACTGTTTTTTGATTTGCTCTGGCAAACCATTTTCCGGCTTGATAATTTTATGGCAGTTATACAATATTATTTTAAACATTTCAAACTACATTTTAGTGAACAAAAATTTCGTCCCAAAATTACTTACCATGTTTATCTTTGGTTTCCGGCCATTTCCGGTACCCATAATTGTCATTCATTAATAAATTGGTCGCTGGCTCTTCTACCATTTAGATAGCAGCAAGGTCAATCCAATATCAGCAACCCACTACAAAAAGATAAGTGCTGTTGTTGTCCCAGAAAGGGTTAATCCGGTACCGTCTCTCTTCAGCACAATGGCTTGTATTGAAAATATCTATTAATCTTTCCTTTAATTATGTTAAAGTATCTCATGTAAGTTTTTTTTTTTTTTTTTCTTTCGGTAGGTGGAAATCTTCAAAAGACACTTGATTATATTCGGTATCAAGTAGTGTGGGACTTCTACCGCACTAAAACCACCTAGAATCATGACCAATCTATAAAAGATCGACAAATGATTTTAGTTTCTCAATTTTTAGTTCACATTTTGGGAAGTTTGATGATTTAATACTTTCCCATCGCTTTTAGACCATCAGCTCATGAGGCTTGGTTCTTTTTAGTCTCCGAACATTGGTACGTACATTTAAGACTGTCTCCATTTCGGAGTTAGTGTGACTAATCAGTCGCTGATTGTGTGATACAGCGTGTTTTCTAATTACTTCTGTAACCATTTCTACTTGAAGGTCACAATGTAAATCGCTGTTTCTTATATACCAAGGGGCGTTTACTATTCCACGAAGGACTTTGTTTTGGAATGTTTGGATGGTTTCCGCATTTGTTTTCTTTGTACAACCCCAAAGTTGGATGCCATACGTCCAAACAGGTTTTAATACCTGCTTATACAACATTAATTTGTTTTCAATTGATAGGGCAGAGGTTTTTCCCAGTAACCAGTACATTTTTCTATATTTTAAGTTAAGTTCTTCCCTTTTTTTCTTGATGTGCTCTTTCCATTTTAGCTTTGCATCCAAAGTCATCCCAAGGTATTTGGCCGTATTGGAGTAAGGTACTACTTTACTATTAATAAAAAGTGGAACATTATTAATCTTTTTATTAGTAAAGTTTATATGCGTTGATTTTGTTTCATTGAGTCTGATACGCCACTGTTGCGTCCATTCTCTTATCTTGTCGACTGCATATTGCAGTTTTTCTGTTGCCTTTACAACGCATTTATCTGACACTAATATCGCAGTATCATCTGCAAAAGTGGCCATGATCGCATTGTTGTCCACTGGAATATCCCTTGTATACAACAAATACAGGGTTGGTCCTAAGACACTTCCTTGTGGTACGCCGGCTTCGATTTTCTTAAGTTCCGAATACTCTTGCTCGTACCGTACTCTAAAAAGTCGGTCGGTAATATATGATTTGAGTATTTCATAGAACTGCCTGGGAAGGTCCCTGTGCAGTTTGTACTCGAGCCCCAAATGCCAAACCTTGTCAAAGGCTTGAGCAACATCTAGAAATAGAGCGGAACATACTTGTTTTTCTTCAAGTGCTTTTTCAACAACATCCGTAATTCGATGTACTTGGTCTATCGTGGAATGTTTGTTTCTAAATCCAAACTGATGATTTGGTATTAGTTTTCGTTCTTCTATTATTTTGCTTAGTCTATTTAAAAGCAGTTTTTCGAAAACTTTTGCCATAATTGGTATAAGCGATATTGGTCTGTAAGATGTAACTTCGGTTGGTGGCTTACCTTGCTTTGGTATAACAATGACTTCTGCAATTTTCCAATGATGTGGAACATAACGGAGTTTAAGGCATGCATTTATTATGTATTGGAATTTTTTGAAGGCTATTGTTGGCATTTCTTTCAAGACCTGAGCCGTAATTAGATCATACCCGGGTGATTTTTTATTTGATAACTTTTGATGGCACATGCTTTTTACTTCTTTGAGCCTTACTAAGGGAATTTCTAAGTCATCATTTTTATTAACAAATTGTAAGTTATTTGCCCCTGCACTTTGTGGAAACGGCTTAAAGACATTCGAGAGATGATCTGCGAAGAGGTCAGCTTTTTGTTTCGGATTTGCAGTCCATTTTCCGTCTTGTGCTTTGATGGGCGGATTTTGTTGTTGCGGTCTATTCAGACGTTTGGTAGCTTTCCACAGTGAGTAATCAGTAGAAGCATCCGTCGTCAAACTTTCAAGAAAACTGCTAAGTGAATCATTTTTGAATTCATAGATTCTTTTTTTCAATTCGTTATTTAGACGATTAAATACTCTCTTATCGCCCGGAAATCTCGAAGTTTGCCATTTTCTTCGAGCCCTTCTTTTTTCCAATATTAACTCTGTTATTTCTACAGGGTATTTTATTTCTGTTTCTCTTCTGTTCAAAATAGTTGGCGTGCTTTCTTCTGCAGCCTGTTGCACATCAGCAATAAATTGTTCAACTTCGTGGTCAATTTGTTCACTAGTTTCCATTGGGGATCTAAGGTCAATAAAACTTTCCAGTTTTACTTTAAATTCTTCCCAATTTGTTCTTTTATTCACGAGCTTTGGATTACTTTTTTCTTTTATTTCTACTTCACTCAGTGATAAAATAGCTGGAGTATGATCTGATGAAAGATCGTAACTACCTACAACACTTACATGATTTCGCTTTATACCTTTGGCCACGAAAAAGTCTATAAGGTCTGGTATTTTGTTAGGATCAGATGGCCAGTAAGTTGGCGTTCCAGAGGAAAAGAATTCACATTTGTGTTTGCGACCTGCTAGATAAAGTCGTTTACCTTTTGTATTTATGAGCCTAGATCCCCATTGGGTATGTTTAGCATTGAAGTCACCACCAACAATAAAGTTATTTCCAAGCGAATTAAGGAGTTCTTTATATTCTTCTTCTGTTGGAGAGCGCCTCGGTGGACAGTATATTGCAGCTATTTTAAACTCTTTCTTTTTCATGCCTATACTGATTGTTGCCACTTGCATATTTTCATTTATTAACCCGGCTTCCTCATGATGTACCAAGCACTTTTTTATTAGTATTGCCGATCCTCCTCTAGCTTTGTCAGCTGGATGCGGAGCGTGATAGCACGTATAGTTTGGCATTTTATTCTCAAAACTTTGTCCAGTGGCAAAGTGTGTTTCAGACACGAGACAAATGTCTACATTCTCTACGTCTAAAATGATGTTTAATTCGGATGCATGTTGCAAAAGGCCGTTTGCATTCCAAGTAGCAATTTTAAGTATTCTGTCCATCATTGTTTTTTAAGAGCGACTTCTTCGCTTAGCTGTTTGATGGTTAAATCCTGTTGGTCGATCCTTTTGAGAATAAGTTGCAGCATTTCTTTTACGGAAGTTTCTTCATTTTTCCGTGCATTTTTTACTATAGTCGAGTATGTTTTTTCAACAGTTCTGCTTTGGGTAACTTCCTTAGAGGGCTCTCTCTTAGTTTTATTTTCCACAGCTATTTTTACTTTTTCTGCGTTCCTAAGTTTTTTTCCAGCAGACGTGTTTTTTCTTAAATTACTGCCTTTATATTCTTGGAATTTTTTAGCAACAGGACATCCTCTATAACTAGCAGGGTGATTTCCTTGGCAGTTCACACATTTTGCTTTAACTTCTTTGCTCACTGTACAGCTTTTCGTTGCATGTTTTCCTCCACACTTTACACAAGCAAACTCATGGTTGCAGTATTTTTGAGTGTGACCAAACGCCTGGCAACGTTTGCATTGTGGAACAATCTTCGGCTTTCGCAAAGGTTCAATTTTAACAATTATGCCCATAATCGATCTAATATTATAGATCTTTTCGAGACTTTCTTTGTTGTCAAAAGTGAGCATGAATAAAGGAAGAGATCTTTTTCTTGTCTTGGTTTCCCCAGAGGAGTCTTTCGTTGTTTCATTCTTAAAAAGATTGACTGCATCAACTGCTTGAAAGCCTTTTTGAACAAGGTCCTCAACTATTTCTTCAGCACAGCATGAAGAATGGAGGCCTCTGGCCACTACTTTTACGGCTCTTGTAGCTTTGATTTCGTACAATCATGTAAGTTGATTTACTTTTTTTTCCACTGTATCCCATCCTTTCGATGTCCTCGTCCAAAAATTGGCCTACTTTTTCAGTCAGTCATTCCCGACGGATTAATTTTATTATTTTTTTATGTAAAATAGTTGTGCTTATTCACAAGTTATAGCGAATGTAAAATTTATTACTCATCTGATCACCATTACCGATCTCAAAATATTTTCTGACAAAAAAGAACTAACATCAAGCAACATCAACATCTTTAAAAATTCATTTCGCAAATAGCTTTTTTTCATAACCTTTTTTCAACATGTTATTCATGTTATTCATTTTAATGTTTTTAGTTTAATGTTTCTTAAAAGTTATTAAAGAAACGATTTACTCACCGTTGATGTTTTTAGTTCGTACTTTTCATAGTTCGAAACCAAAGATTCTTGATAAACATTTCTACCAATTATCTATCAAATTTCAGCCAAAATAATTTTCAATCCACTCCTTCCGCCACCTGTTCCAGTACTTGGTACTTCTCTATTTGAATCTCCAATCGAATACGAGGCTGAAGACGAAGCCATTATCAATGCCGAAGAATGTTTCGAGTTGCCACCGATCGAAGAAATCAATTTAGACATTCCTATTGAATTAGCTGTAGAATCTCCACGTGCCGAACAATCTCGTCGCATGGAAATCTTAAGTCAAATTGGTGAAAAAGAATTCGAAGAATCTATTCTTCATCATCGAGGATCTAATAGTAATAAAAAAGAAGATCGACCAAAAAAGAAAAAGAAACAAAAAACCGAAGGAATTGTCGAAATAGGTCAAGCTATTGCCGAAAGAACAGTTAAACCAGAAAAACCCAAAACATTGGAATTTACCGCAAAACCAACTGTAATGGATGCCAGTTTCTGCACAGATTCAAGGTGAGGCAACAGAATGCTTCTTTCAAATCAAATCAAATAAAAGGCTTAATTTTATTTATATTTTTCGTATCTTCAAGTTCTTCTTGCATTCCATCTTCTTCGAAACCATCTTCTTCTCTACCAACATCTATAAAAAATTTCCTTCCCGATGCACTTACACCCAACTCCCTACAGCAAGCAATTGATGTCAAAGGTAAAGCTCTTGTTGCTAAACTTCAACTGGAACCAGTTGAATTGTCCGAAATCTCAGAGGAGGAAATTAAACAATCACAATCACAACTTAAGTCACAAATGGAGTCAGTTATGCATTCCACTACATTGCAGTATCCTTTAAAAGAGTATCCCGTCACGCAACTGGAAGATGCTGAGGTACAGACGACACCGCGGAAGAAAATCCATTTCATCAATGATGACGACGATCCGGATGAGTGTGATTCAGTTATGACTCTACAACATCAACCACAACATAAGCTGCTACAATTCATTCCAACACAGCCAATTCGTGATATAGAGGCCAACGAAATGATGCCAACTTTAGTTAAGATGCCAGAAAGTATGCGAGTCCCTTCGTTGTGGAATATATCTGTAGAAAATGCCAGCGGTGGAGGTCGTGTTAGTCCTGGTACGGGCAGTTCGAATACATCAAGCGAATGGGAGTTTTTAGACAATTGAATTTTGCGCTTTTAAAAAAGTCTGAAAAAAGTCTTCTCTATATCGCACTTTTATTGTTTTGTTTTAGTAAAGCGAAAACATATATATAGTCAGGATGACGAAAAGAAATTAAAAGTCTAATGAATTATTATATGTATTTAATGTATGTATATGCCTTCTAGGATGTTTGTACTATACTATTTTACAGTGGGCTGGTATTCCATTTCAAATGCTTTTACGTTGTTTTTCGTTAAAATCATGTTCAAGTATCGGATAAGAACAAATATATTTTAACGGCGTATTAAAGTTAATAGAGGCCTTTATTATCATATATCTAAGCACTATAAAATTCACATTGTTAAGGATTTTTTGAAATTATTGATATGAAAATTTAATGTCTAAAAATTGAATTATTACACCATTACGCGTTTCAAAGTGTCGCGTTTAGTAATCTCGTGATAGTATGTACATAATATGTACCAAAGCTGCTGGAACGAAGTATATATTCCGTCCACATGCAGTTTTATGTCTTTTCAAGCAGCGGACATTTTAGAAAGATCTACGCTGACGCTATATTTATATATACAAAACTAAAGAACACGAAGTTTCGTACCCAACCCCTTAACACTCATCACAACTCTTTTTTTTTTTTTAGAGTTAAATTATAATTTCGAAAAAAGGCCTCGATTAACTATCCAAGTATTTATAAATCGCAATTTTAGCTAAATATATCTATGTGCCTGCTCTCTAATATAAAATAACTTAAATTTAACATTCGAAATGGAATTTATTCGATTTTTTTTCAAAACCTTACGGCCCTTACTGTGATGCTAATGTCTTGATCAAATAAAAAGAAGAAATTTATCAATATTGTGATGCACTTATGTAAATTATTAAATATATTTTTTTTTTAATAATTTTATTTTAATTTTGTATATTTTTTCTATTAATTTTAATTCTATGTTAATTTATTTAAGTACATATCTATTAAAACATTGTGTGTGTGAGATAATTATGCACTATATTTTTAATTTACATTCGGAAATTTTGTGTTATAGTTTTAAAATATATTTTTTAAAGTAAAATCGTATAATTTATTTCGGTTAAATAAAGCAATTTTAAATACAAAAAAAACAATAAAACATGTAGTTTTTTTCAATTGGGCTTAAATTTTACTTACAAAAACAACAAAAGTCTGTTCAAGCTTTCCAACGGAAGAATGTGAATTAGGAACAATTAATTTATACTGGCTGCAAGTTTTAAGACCGAAAAGAAATTTCTTAGAAACAGTGAAGGCATCACAGTAACAGAAGCCCAGTTAATTTTAGATACATTAGATGACTGATATAAGAAAGTCTCATATAAGAAAAACACGCTTATAAGACAGATATTTCAAAACACCATCATGCACATTATTTCTTATATTAATAATAATTCTTTATAAGAAAGCACGGATAAAAGAAAGAAATTTTTTGACTTTCTTATATCCGTCATATTATACTTGTTTGTATTCAAGCAACTGGAGAATATTTCTTCCAAATAATTTCAAATATGCACAGCTTTTCGGGAATAATATATGCTATATCATGTGATTTCTTCCGCCCTTCTCTGAAGTTGATTGTTTGTATAGGGCGTAAATACAGGATATATTCTTCAACCTTCGAACAGCATGTGGCGTTTGGTCGATTTCAACATTTGTTATCAACAAATAAACAAATCTACAAACAGCAACTTTAAAGTAGTTAGTTCATATACCCCGGAGTGAACTCCATAAATGACAATTTAGTGGAGACCTTACGAAAAATCTTGCGAACCGCTGCTGCTTTTTCAAAGCAAAGAAGCAGCGAAGTGCATGCTCTACAATACACTACAATACACTACTGCCGGTCTAGATCGCTTTACGGTGACGAGTGTTGCAGGGCAAGAGTCTGAGACTGGTTTCAGACCGAACCGATTTAAAGAACATTTCTCTATTTTAAGAGTTATTTTTTTTCTGCATATTTTGACCTACAGTCTCGTATGGACCGTTTCCATTGATATGTGCGAGTAAGCCAAGTCGAATTTTGTGTATTCCGAGGAAGCATCTTGCAAAGAGTGGTTGATGTACACCTTCAGTTAGCCTACTCAGACGTGGAACTAGGAGGCATGTCAACCGGACAAACCAGACAAGCAGATCTGCAGATCTGAAGTGGTAAATTAGGAAAGTTTTGTGATCCCATTCGAGATCATAACATTGTCAGAAAAGAGAAAAAAGAATAAGATGAACTAAGCGAGCTCTGGTAAATTCCCTGAAGAAACGACTCGCATAGGTTATCTTTACAAGTTAGTGTTCTTCTTTTCCTAAAGGGAAACTTTTCCGATATAAATTTTTCCAGTTCAATAGTTTGCTACAAAATCAAGTTCGTGCGACCCAACCGTGCATTTTATTTTTTTTTTCATAAGGATTGTAACTAAATGTTTTTTTTGGAAGATAAGTAACTTCTGCTTCATAATTGCCATTGATTGCTTAGTAAACGCGCTCATATATGTATATATTGTTTTTCTGTTTGTGCTTACGTCACAAGTGAAATAAACACAACAACAAAATGCTCAAAAAAAAACCAAGTGTCGTAATCTTGTATTCTTTCATTCATGCTATCATTTCATGCTTTTATATTGAAAAAAATCTTCAAACTGACCAATTATAAAATATCTAACAACGGCATCAAATAAATCTCCCAAAAACTGACACAAACATCGCAAAAGAAGTTACCACAATTGAGCTCATAACGGTTTTTGAGCTGTTCTCTCCTACAAATAAAAAATATTTCATAAAAAAATCAATAATTTAAAAATAATCGTATTACCATTACTTAATGGCGTTATATCATCACCATATTTGACCAGCAACTCAATAATAATTCCATTGGTCCATCCAAAACCTTTTTGAGTTTCATATTCACCACCTCCACCAGTTCCGCCAAAAACAGTTGCATCATACTGGAACCGAAAACACAATCAATTTACCTTTAACTTATTTCCAAATTTAATAAATCACCTTTTCAAGCATAGCATTTGATTTTCTATAAGCCTCATAATTCGACTGAACCCATTGGTAGCCAAATTTCTTGGACATGTCAGTTGCTGCTGGTGTATTTAAATTAGCTAGACCTTGAATAACAAGGTATTGCATTGGTGGCCAGGCATTAGGGAAGTCCCATTGTTCGTTAGTATGTTGCATTGTATTTGGAATTCCACCAGGATATGAAGACGGTGTCACATATAAATTAATATAATTCAATACAGACTCTGTTATGCTGTCGGCATCCGTTCGTTTGAATGCTTTAGTCCACAATGGTGCCAGATTCGTTGGTACAAAGTAATTTCTTGATTTTTTGTTAATTAAATCATAATCTAACCATACACCTACTTCTTTATTCCATAAAACCGCTTGAATGGCCTTTGGAAAGTTAAAATACGTTTTAAAAACTAAAACAATTATTAGCAATAAAAAAAGACTTTAAAATATTGCAAATGAATAAAAAATTACGCAAATGACTGCAAATATGGGCAAAATGTTGCAGAACAAACAATTTAGACCTAGACAGAGAGCTAAATAATAGAAAAGGGCGGAAAATGAATGCTAAAAATGCAAAAGACTGAAAAAGTCTTCAAAATACACTATGTGCAGTAGAATTCAAAGACTGCAAAATTCTTCGAAAGATTGTAAAAATTTGAAAAAAATACCAAGAGCGCAGTAAAATATAAAGAATAATATTATTAATGTCATCAAAATAATGGAACGCGTAATCACTGAAAAAAAAAATACAAACGAAACTCAATCAGCCTTATTGTGAATTTCAATTTTTCCATCCGGAAAAATTGAAATTTCCCTTCCACCCGAAAAATGAAAAATTCTCCCTATTGTGGTCACTTTTTTCGGGCGAAATGCAAATGGCATTGCAGCTAAAATGTTCACTTATTTTACAAATACAAATCAATAAAGGTTTTCTGCTGCATGAAATGAAAGAATGAATAAACTGGCAAATTAACATTAACTGTCAAGCTGTCGCTACGGATAATTTGTCGGATATGGAGAATTCAAAGGCTAAAAAAGCACGAGCGTCTTTTTCTGCACGCGTGCGTCAAGAGAACTAAGAAAAATTATGTATTCGGGCCATGTTTTCAAAACACGTTAGAACAAAAGAGAGACGAAATCGAAAAGACCATCATTTGCTCAAGATAGATAGAGAAGATTATATTTGTTTCGTTATTTTTCGTTTGGCAGTAATCACAAAGGTAATTATTAACAGCTGTGAAGACTAGTGTTCATATACTGAATAACCAAACTATCCATAATGGGATTTTTTTGCAAAGATTTGGGACTGTTGTTTCAAAATATGAAATCAAGTATGCAAAACTGAGAAAAATAAGTAAAATTGAGATTTTTTTACATTTTCACGCCGAATTTTTAAATTTGTATCTGAAGTTCGATTTTGTAAAAAGAATTAATTAACTTAAGGAAAGAAAAACAACTTTTTTTTAGGGAAATTTCTTAAATCTTGAGGGAATTTTAGCCTAAGTAGTGTTTTTTAAAAATCCCTTTTAACCTAATTCACACAGCAAATAGCTAAATTTTATCCCACCTCGAACCAAAAGTCAAAATCTAGTCGTGGAAGAAAAGGACCATTGGCAATTTTGTATGGAGTTTGGGCCCATTTTTAACATTGGTCAATAGTTCAATAAAAATCGACATTATAATCGCAATGCTTGGTGCAGCATAAGAGCTACATCAAGCATTACGATTATTTAGTTTAGTATATGTTGCATATGGACCAGTTATGTAAGTATTATTGCAAAGGACCATGGGCATTTTGGGCTAATTTTCAACATTGCTCAACTGTAATGAAACTTATGTCATATGAAAGCGTATACTGTATTTCATTATATGGCAGCTATAAAGCGAAATCGAGCGCAAAAGTGGCGTTTCTCAGTGCATTTTATAAAAAAAAGTAAAGCATTTTAAATACTTTGTTTTTACGAAATGCTCCAAAACACCACTTTTGCGTTCGATTTCGATTAAGCTGCCATATAATGAAATACAGTGGTCTCATATGACATAAGTTTCATTACTGTTGAGCAATGTTAGAAATGGGCCCAAAATGCCCATGGTCCTTTAACCCAATTCACACACGGCCTAAAAATCAAGAACTGCTCTTTTTAAATGAAACAAGTTGGGTGGCTATTTTCGTAGTAGTGGACTGGACAGACATTAATCACAAATACATTTATGCTTGCGTTCTCAAGAAATAGATTAATAGGTATTGAAAACCCAAACTAGCTGTCAACAAGGTGACAGTCCTTTTTTGTTGACAGGAACGAGAAAAAGTTAATAATTTTTATATTAAAAGGGTGGAATGACCATGCTGCCAAGGTTTTTTCCTCGTTTCTCTTTGTGCTATTTACAAAGAAGTATTCGAATTCCAAAATTATTTTGCAAAACCATGACAAAAGTGGAAATAGAAAAACCGAAAGATAGAGTTTTAATTAATCTGAACAAAAAGAAAAGCAAATATCTTACCTCTAGAATACGTTGAGCTTTCTTCTCGTACTCAGCAGTTTTTTCAACATTCCCATCTATTAAGTAGAATTCTGCTATAATCTTTGCATTCCAATACAATATAGCATTTAAATCAACCGGAATAATGGATCGACATTTGGTATCAGTCAGATTACCCTCATTGCTACCATTTATACTGTTTATAAACCAACGACTACTAAAATCCATTCCTGATTCTGCAGCTGCTGCTAGTTCCGAATAGAAAGCTTGTTTTTTCTCAGCTATTGTAAAAATCTTAGCACTTTCAAAGTCTTCTCGATAAGATTCTGGTCTGGGACCGACGGATGTTTCACGATACACAGCCAATTTATGACCATTCACGTCAACCATATGATTATTCATAAAGAATTCAAATTCTGTTGCCAACGTTCCAACGGCATCCACAGCAAACTGTTCGTCTTTGGTGAAATCAACATAAGCTTTGATCATGCCTGCCAATAATGGTGGTTGTGATCGTTTTGAATAATATACACGACCTCCATTTGGAATTAATCCATATCGCTGAATTATCGAGAGAAAATTCAATAACATTCCACGAGCTGTGTTATGCATTTGAGAATAAAGAAGTCCCCGAATAATCCAATATGAATCGAAATAGTAGAATTCGATGAATCGTCCACCAGGAACAATCACTGGATTATCCACAGGAATAATGGAATATAATTCGGGGTGCTCAAAGACATCGCTAATCATTTTACGTCCGAGAATTTTCCAAATTGCATTCAAATCACTGGCCCATTTTTTTAAATCAGAATTTTTAATTAGATTTAAGAATCTAGGATTTTCTATCCAATCATCTGGAATCCATGAGACAAATTCTTTGCCACGATCTTCAAAGTTATCCTGAAAAAATGAAAACATTTTATTTTGTCAAAACAAAGTTATAAAATTTATCGAAACTTACGTTAACAAAAACTTCAACTTGTGTTTGGTTTGGCGAGTTGTTTGTTCTTTTCATGAATTCTTTGAATACTTCAATTGTTTTACTAGGCGAATTCTTTAATTTCATGTCAACGAATGTTTTTGAGTCCTTGAAGATGTGTGCCATTTGGACCGTATGTAGCAGGTCTCCCCTGCAGTAGATTTCACTGCAGAATTAGATAACGTTAAGATTGAATTTATGGTAACCCAGTAAGGTTTATTTGACAAAAAAATTCCGATATGTTAAAACAACGTTAGGCTAGCTAATAGCTAATAGAAAACAGTCAAGAGCAACGTTTATAAAATAAACCATATCGCGTGCTCCTCTTGATCCTTTAATCTTGCATACGTAAAATATTCCATCAAGCTGGGAAAAAACAATACTTGTTTTTTCTTCAAGTGCTTTTTCTACAATATTGTGTTCCGCTCTTGAGCCTTTGATAAGGTTTAACATTTGGAATTTAAGTACAAACTGCACATGGACCTTCCCAGGCAGTTTTATTAAATACTCAAAAAATATATAACCGACCGACATTTTAGAGTGCGATGCAAACAAGAGCATTCTGAACTTATAAAAATCAAAGCCGGTGTACCACAAGGAAGTGTCCTAGGACCAATCCTGTACTTGGGATATTCCAGTGAACAACAATTCTATTCATGGCTACATTTGAGAGTGATACTGCGATATTAGTGTCTGATATACACATTTTTAATGATACCATCCAAATATTTCAAAACAAAATCCTTCGTGAAATAGTAAGACCCCCTTGGTATGTAAGAATTAAAAATTAGAAACAATAAAATGTTTTGAACTTTTATTTTGTATATCTTCTTGTATCTAAATTTTTTGTTTTAATATTTTTATTTTTAAATTTTATTTTTCAAAAACCATAAACTTAAATTACTTTAATGAAGCATAAAATCAAAAAAATACATTTTAACTGTAAAATAAAAATATAGAATATTATCGAATAATCTTTTGTTGATTTTGAATAATTTTCTTTGAATTTTAAGTCAATTTTTCAAAAATTATCCCTCCCGTCGAAACGGGGGGACATAGATCGATATGATTTTTTCTTATTTTTTTAGGCTTTTGTTTTATCTTATGTCATTCACCATTCACATTTTATCATTGAATAATTGCTAGTAAAAAGCAAAATAAATATATGCATTTCATACTATTCCGCCCGTCGCAGTGAGGTCAAAAATCAACCCAAGTTTGCAAAAAGTACATAATTTATTTTGTAAAAAGATTATTTTTAAAAAAGTATTTAGTACTTTTTGTCGACAATCTAAAAGTTTTTTCCTTATAACTTTTAAGATAAAAACTATAAAAACAAATTTTATGCTGATTTGTAAATAATACGAATAGCAAAAAAATAGTATTTAATAGTCTTTTCATAAAAATGCACAAAAGCAGAGAAAAAATATATGAAAAAAATCTTAAATTTAAGATGGCAAATGTCCCGCAAACTCAGCTTTATACTCAGAATTAACTCTCCTATAAAACTGCATCATAGATTTTGAGTCAGTGCCGTCGGGGGATCTTTGCAATATAAAAATAAATTAACAATTTTTTAAATGAATTAAATATAAAATTTAATAAAAAATATATCCCCTGAAGAAGTGAGAAAAACTCATGAAACGTTGCGAGTAAACAATGGAATAAACATGTTTTAATACAAAAAATTGGTCAAAATACAACATTCAAAACGCAGCAATGTCAACATCTTCTGGTCCACAAAAAGATCTAAGACCAATAGAGACCGATTGAGGTTTTCTTTTAACCCCACGAAATAAATCCTTAAAAATTTAAAGCATTGAGGCCGGTTCTAATTTCTTAATCATATTATATTTTTTCGATTTTAAGCTTTGATACAAAATTGTACATTTGTGATGGTTAGAAAAAATGCACTGGCTAAATCTTATCTTATCGATGAAATGATATATTCACATCAAAAGAACTCAGTAAGTGTATACTTTTCAATCTAAGCTAAATTTAATTAAAATATTTGATAAATGCACTTGATTGGCCTTAAATATTAGACGATTAGGTACTTCATAGATACCTTTAAATTCTTCAATCAAAACTTAGCTAAGATAACGATAAGATACATACATTATACGACTATATAATATTATCTATACGATTCTATTTAACTATTTAGCGGTGACGTAAACTAAATTCGATGATAATAATACAGATTTCTTGTGTATTTTTTTTTATATTCATTTATTCCAAATAAAATGGGAGACATCAAACTATAAAAAAGGGAAGATACCGCACATGAGCCACCGAAGGATTTTTAATAAAAGTTGATGTATAGCAATAAGCGTCTTGAGTCCTTTCTCTTTTTTACAGTTGTTGACTGTTTGCTTGAAGGTACATACAAAAGTGTCCGACCGAAGCTTCGGCTTCGGCTTCAGCCACATTCGGCTTAAAAAACTATTAAAACTATAATCGGCCAAAATCGGCCGAAGCTGAAGGTTTATTTTTTTTTTGTCGTGCGTCCTGGTAGGCGCTCCTTTTCCTTAATTTCAATAAAATATTAAAATTAATATTGTTTTTAGTTTAATTTGTTATTATTTTTGAAAAGTTAATTCAATTTATCCCGTTAATTTGGTTACTGCATGCATACATTCTAAAAAAAAATCATTCACACCTATTGTGCGTTTCACCCGGAAAAACTTTCACCCGAAATATTTTTGTAAGCCCGGAATTTAAAAAGTTATTGCGAGTTTCACGGGAATGAAATTACTTCGAATCAGAACTGGTAGTTCGAAAAAAAAGTTGTGTTCAGAAATCTGAGTTCTCAATAAATTTCCCTTCCTCTCTAATGGAAACAGATATCAAAATATAATTTGGGCCACTAAGGGCGACACTGCGGCGACACACTTTCAATTCATTTTTCATTTTTCTCAAAAAAAAAAAACATAACAGAACATGCTGTCACAAAAAATTTCCCTCCGATTTGACAAAGTGTGTATTCTTGTTTATAAAATAAACAACGCGAACGCTTCAGTGTTTTTGTTTAGTAGACTAAAGTGTCAAAGTTGTTTGAATCGAGATTGTTTGAACTTTATTATTCTTTAACAATTCATCGTGTTAAGATAAATAAAATAAAACTGGTTAATGTTAAGCATTGCTGATTGCACGCATATATTGGTAGAGGAAGAAGTTTTTATTTGTGTGTTTTGTTTGGTCTACCTCCTGTTCCTTTTCCATTCATTTTGTGTGCTGCCGCTTTCTGTTGTACGTAGCTCTTTGACCTTTCCCACCTACATATGTACCTACATACCATATGCATAATTTTGTGCTGATTTTTATTTGTTGCATTGTTCCTGAATTATATAGATAAACTCTATTTTACTGTTGATAAGAAACAAATAAAATCTTACAATTCCCGCCTGGTTTTATCTCGTTCACCTCCAAACAATAAATGGAAATATTAGCTGTCAATGACAAGAAATTCCACACGGAATAAGTACTTACAATAAGGGAGTTTTTTCGAGCATGAACAATTTTTCACATGAAACTCACAACAAGGGCAGAGTGAAAAGAGATTATTTTCGTGTGGAATTTTGCTCCCGTGGAACTTACAATAGGTGTGATTATTTTTTTCTTTTTTAGTCAATCTGAAACGAAAATTCTTCAATTTATTGAAGCTTCGGCTTCGGCTTCGGCCGTAGGTTGATGTTAAGCCGAATATTCTGCTAGAAATCGACCTTCGGTCGGACACTACATATATAGGGTAACGGATCCGGATCCGGAATAGAATCCAGTTATGTATTCACTTATGAAAGGAGCCACCATAAGTGAAGATGCTATACATCGGTTCATTTTCGAATGGCACACAGTTCTATTTCAGACATTAATTTGAATATAACAATGCTTGCCAATTTCGAAATCAATCAAAAACGGAAAATAAATCTGAAATATTTACGATTAAACGGAACTTTTGACAAATGATGATCGAAACAAACACAATCCGTATCAATCGATCACTCCATCGGTTGTTCAGTTAATGGCTAATACTCGTTGCTCAGGGTTGTCGCTTAAGCTCTCGTCGCACAAGATCTAATCGCTCAAGTTCACTTTGCTTAGTCCTTGGTACCTCCTTTGAGGTTTAACAGGAATTTCGAGCTGCCTCAAGTTTTACAAACGTTTTATTTTGATTTGAATTTTATTGTGACGAATTAAGTATTTATACTGATGCGTTTTAAAAAATTATATCGTAAAATTAGTTTTTCTACACTTAAAACAATTTAAATGATCATTTACGATCGATAGAGTTTAAAGCTGTTTCAAATTTCTTGATTTTTGAACAAAACTTAAGTTTGCATCGATCATTATAATAATAAAATTTTGCATTAAGATATAACATACCAAGACGGTAGTAAATCATCACTTCTTGCCTTGATAATTTCCGATGAATCAAATGTTGATTGTCTTACAGAAACCCCTCCGATTGATTGCGGTTTTAAAATTAATAATTGTAAAACACAAAATAATAATTTCAATGGGAGAACACGTAAGTTTATCATTGTTTTTATATCAGCAGACTGTTAAAACTGTGTCACAAATAAAGGGTTTCATTGGCGCAATTAAAAAAATATAATTTAATATCAAAAAATTAAGCCAACTTTTGCACACTGACTTAATCGCGGCCACGTTCGAAATGGTTTTGTTTTAAAAATTAATAATAGTTTCATATTTTAATAAAAACTCTTAGTGAAGAGGTACACACTTGATTGTAACTTCAACGACGACGACACTGCGGTACAATGCAACGACCTGACAATTCGCAACGATAAAACTCAACGTAAATTTATTGTGAGTTTAAATATCTAATTGATCAGTTATTTATATTTCGTTTAATGGTAAAACGTTTTGGGCATATCTATACAGCTGTTGAAGTGTAAAGATTAGAATAGTGTATCTATACCAATTATCTAATGTAATAGTTGGTACCTCTTGAATAAACAGGGTATTTCCGACTAAAATGATTCAATATTTCGTCGAATAATTCTTAAATACGTTCTTAATGTGGAGATTCAGAAATAAACATAAAAGTAAGCATAGACTATAGGCTTACTTTAAGTTTAGTGTTAAACTAAATTTGCTTTATTTTCGAGTTAACTTGACCTTAATTTTACACCACATGCATGTCATTACAAAAGTTATAAAAGAAATGCATTTTTCTAAACCGAATATGGTTCCTTTGTTGTGATCTCGTTTTGGCTGGTAAGTTTAGTGGCAAAGTTGTTATAGTTTGAGATACTTTTTGAAGACGTTACGATGACACATTTCAATTCTTGATTTATGACGATATTCGTTTCTATTACTGTTTACTGTCTCTGATGTATAGAACCTCGATTTTACATTTCTTTCCACGGTTTATGGTTGCCACTTTTTTTTTTGTTTTCGCAATCTTATTCAACAAGTTGGCAGTATTCTAATATTGCACCCTTACCAATCTCTTCCGACTGTCGCTTTTACAAGCAGTCCCGTCTTTATGGAAAAGCTCTTTCATATTTCCAATTCATAAAAAAGGTAACAAAAACGATATTTAAAACTATCGTCCGATTGTCAAACTCTCATCCATCCCCAAGCTCTTTGAAATTTTAGTTTATGATTCTCTGTGCTTTCATTGTTAATCGATTGTTTCCCCTTTCCAGCACGGACTCTTAAAAGGTAGGTCCACAACCACTAATCTTACCTAATTTTTTACTATGACACTCTGTGCTTTGAAAAAAGGGTTCGAGGTCGATGTCATAACCACTGACTACAGCAAAGCGTTTGATAAAATCTGTCATAAAATCATATATGTAAAGCTAGAAGCTTCGTTTATTCAATGGGTCAAATTCTATTTACAGAATAGTACATATAGAGTTGTTTTTAGGTGTGCGGTCTTCAATCCTATCTTTTCCACATCAGGTGTTCCTCAAGGCAGCCATCTTGGGTCACTCTTGTTTGTTTTGGCCATTAATGATGTTGGCAGCATTATCAACTACTCGAAACTGTTAATTTACGCAGATGACATCAAAATAACGAAAGTAATTTCTACTTCTTCTGATTCTTCCCTGCTTCAACAAGACCTTGACTCATTCCTCACTTGGTGCAACAAAAATTTCTTAGACCTAAATATTAGTAAATGTCAATCAATGACTTTCTCCCGCAAACGCCTACCCTCACTCTCAAGAATTTACCACTTTTGCAATTTACCTGTACCCTTTGTTTCTTCTATACGCGTTCTTGGCATTATATGTGATAAAGAGCTCAATTATCAAATTATCAATTATCGCAAAATCAAATTCCTCCCTCGGCATTATCAAGCGCTGGTCTAAATAATTTTCGAATCCCTACGTAACCAAATCTCTATACACCACCTATGTATGTCAGACATATTATTGAGTATGCCTGTCAGGTTTGGTCTCCTTATCAAATTACCCACTCATATAGAATTGAAGCCGTACAGCGAAGGTTTCTCCGCTTTGCACTGCGCAGTTTCCCTTGGTCAGATCCCTTTATCTTGCCCCCCTACGAAGATCGCTAACAATTAAAAAACCTTAACTCCTTGCTAAGCGCCGCGAAGTAGCTGACATAGTTTTTATACATCAAATCATCACTGGCGCTATTGATTCTTCTATGCTCCTCGAATTGATACACATCAATACTAATCCATGCCACCTACGATCGGTTCCTTTCTTCCACCTCACTACTCATCGTACCAGTTATGGCAATTTCAAAGTTATGGCCAATCATCAATACTGGTATTTTGGTTTCTCTTTTTCATAAAGATTTTGAAATGTTGATTTGTAGTATTTGGTAAATGTTTTAACTTCAAATCTACAAACGTTTTAGAGTCATTGAAAATATGAGCCATTTGGATCGTATGAAAAAGTGATCCATGACAAAAGACATCACTTAAAAATTTAGTATACAATTAAAATAAAGAGTATTTGCTGAAAAATCTAAGCCATTCTATTCTGCAGCATCAGAAGCCTTATTCAAACTTGAAAGCAAGACAAGTAACAGCCCACAAGCATGCAATAGTTTGAAGGTAATTTTTCTATTTTTCTTTAAATATAAAGCTAAATATTAATCTTGAAAATTTAATTAAATAAAAACTTGTATTATATTAAAATGTAAAACAACCACGCTCAAACAAAGTGAAGGAATAAGGGCCTTAGCACAAGAGTCAACTGATTTGCAATTCAAGTTCCAACACACGAACCAATTAGTCGACCATCGAGTGTCGACAGTCCCTTATTCAAGTGTAATAAGCGAAAAAATATACATAGATACTACAAGTTAAGTATAGGAACTGTTTTTAACTATCCACATTCTATAACTTCATCATCATCATCATCATCGGCTCGACAACCGGGGTCCGGTCCTGGCCTCCTTCAACAAGTCTCTCCACCTATCCCGGTCTCGAGCCGACGCCATCCAGTTGCGCACCCCAAGGCTCCGGGCGTCCTGGTCTACGCCATCTCTCCAGCGCAAGCATGGTCTACCACGCTGTCGTCTGCCATAGAATGTACCACAAAGAACTTTCCGAGCAGGTTCCTCTTCGCTCATGCGAGCTAGGTGCCCTGCCCACCGAAGTCTACCGAGCCTAATTTTTGTCACTATATCTGCTTCAAGGTAGATTGCGTACAATTCATGATTGTACCGTCTCCGGAATCGTCCTTCCTCACATATGGGGCCAACAATTCTCCTTAAGACTTTTCTCTCGAACGCGGCTAAGAGGTCAGAGTGCCTTTTGCTAAGCACCCAAGTCTCGGATCCATATGTGAGTACTGGCAGAACCATGGTCCTGTACAGCAGTAGTTTTGAAGTTATGGTGAGATTTCTGGATTTGAAGAGCTTTGACAGACTGTAGTAGGCTCTGTTGGATTTGAGAAGCCGCCCGCGTATTTCTTCTTCTATATTGTTATCGGCTGCTACTATTGACCCAAGGTATTTAAAGGATTGCACCACTTCAAATTCGTGCTCCGCTACCTTGATTGTTTGACCAACTGTTCCTCTCGCATTCGACGCCACCATGTACTTTGTTTTACCTTCACTAATGTGCAGCCCCAGATTTTGTGCCGAGGCAGGCCAAACCATCCCCTTGTCGGAGTCCATTAAAGATGTTGATTGGTCTGGATAGCAATCCGGCTATTTTTACTTGGCTTGTTACGTTGGTCATGGTCAACCTACATAGTCGTGTCAATTTATTTGGGATGCCGAATTCTCTCATGGCTTTGTAAAGTTCTACCCTGGCTATGCTATCATAGGCGGCCTTAAAGTCTATAAACAGGTGGTATGTTGGGATGTTAAATTCTAGACATTTTTCCATCGCCTGCCTAAGGGTAAAGATCTGATCAGTTGTTGATTTGCCTGGAATGAAACCACACTGATATTGTCCGATGATGGTTTTAGCGTAATGGGGTTATCCTATATCTATAACTTAGCACTTCAAATAATAGAAGAAAATAAATTCTCACTTGATCAAATCTTAATTTCAATCTTCTTAATAAATTATTATTATAATAATTGTGTAGTGTTTTTTTTTTAACATTATGTAAAGAGCAATCTTGAGCGATCTTAAACTTCAGACCTTATTAAATTTAATATTATTATTGCATGTTTCAACTTACATCAATTTCTCTATAATATATAAATCAACTTAAAAATAATTGCAAATTAAAAAATAGGAACCCATGTAAACCGTCGAAAAATTAATGAATAACTAAATTCATATTTTATTACTTTTTGAAATTCAAACTTTATATTCGCATACTTGATTTGAGAATGATCGTTTTACATTCCTGCCATACTGCTTAGGATTGTAAATTTAGATAACTTGTGATGAGTAGGCTTCGCTTTAATTTTAGTCCCCGACTAAATTTGTCAAATTGCAAACAAGAAATTGGTTTCACATTCTGATTAGATTTCGGGTTACATAAAAAAAATGTGTGATGAGTGATGATGTGCACTTAATCAAGAAAAAGGTCAAGTTAAAGCTAGTTAAGTCTAGTTAAAAAAGGTCTTCCAAAAGCAGGGCCAAGTAAAACAATCATTTGTATGTTTAAAAAAATTTATAATCAAAAAATTGTCAAAACCCCTTAAATTTACATTGTATTAAAATTTTTTTACCACGATTCCGGAATTTGAGATTTTTGGCAACAGAAGAAAAGTAGAAATAGAAAAGTAGTAGACAAAAAGTAGGCGAAACATTAGGAAAGTAGAAAAATAAGTAGACATTGTAAAAGTAGTGGAAAAGTAAGGAACAGTAGAGTTATGAAAAAAGTAGCAGAAAAGTAGAAGAAAATGGAGTAGAAAAGTATCTAGTAGAGAAATCAGAACAAAAGTGAAACTAATTAGATAACAAATAGAAACGTAATCAAATAGGCGAACAGACATATATAGTAGTAGAAAAGTAGTGAAAGTGTAGTAAATAAATGATACAAATTGTAGGAAAGTATTAGAATATAATTATTAATGTAATAGAAATACAGTTAATTGGTATAAGAAAATAATAAAAAAGTAGCAGAAAAGTAGTAGGTAGGCACAACTGTACAAAAATAGTCATATCTGTCATAAGAACGAAAACAGATGTTCGACTTTATTGCAACCCCTGGCGTACGATATTAGTTTAAATGAGGTCAGTACCAATGTATTCGCAAAAGCTCCCTTACTGGTCTGGACCCACATCGTTCGACCGTTTTTTTACGAAAAAAGCATTCCCATCATCATCAACGGAGAGCACTAGCAATCCATGATAACCATTTCTTTTGCCCAGATTGGCTAGTATACTTTTGAACGAGATAGCTTTCCAACAATTAGGGGATACATACCACACAACTTATGCCACAATGTACATTCTGTACAAGGGATTTCGCAAACTTAAAACAAAATACCTGATGATCTTAATGTTACTGAATCTTCTAAGTATTTCTAGTTCGAGTTTTCATGAGGTCTTGATTTCTAAGTCCTTGTAATTTGCCATCCACTTGGCTTTTTTTTTGCAAAAGGCACCAATAACTCATAACTCTCTTCTTCCTATATCACATCTTAGTCGTTTTCAATAACTGGTGGACTTGATAATTTTTCTTATTAATAAACATATTATTTGTTATCTCTTTTCTCTCTTTATGTGCCAAATCGTACTAAGAGTGTCTAACTATTCGGTGTTAGATTATGCGACAGCACTGACTTGCAGTTAGAAAAGATAGCATACATTGTGAATGTGTGTCTGCAATGAGTTATTTGTTACTGCTAACTAAAGATTTTTTTCGAACTTTAACTGAATGCAAACAACTTTCTAATTTTCTATTTTACTTAAATTAATTTCTTTAATTATATCTTTTTCAATAAAAATCATAAAAATTGTATAGGTACACTCCTTTAACTAGAATCTCCCGAGGTCAACGTAATTCACCTCATCTGCTCCATGATTTCCTATAAAAAAATGTATTTTATAAATTAAAACCTTTTTATCAGGATTTTTTTTGGACACTAATATAGTTAGTCACATCGCAGGCAAGTAATTAATTGAAAAAAAACAACACAACACGAAAGTTTTATTATTTATGTACATATAGAAATTATTTATTTAACATAAAACTATTTTATTAATTTTTGAGAAAATATTTCAACTCTTTAAAGTTGAAACAATTTACTATAATAACACAACAGTTTAGTCGAGAGTTTTTATTTTTATGTTAACTATATAACTATGTTTTTGTATATATCCTACTTGACACTGATTGTCTTTTTAAATTTGTTTAAGTATACAATTATGGTAAACAAATACATTTTTTATTTACCATGGGCAATTTATAGCGAGGATCAATACAGTTTCATTAATTTTTTTTATATATTTCTCTATATATCCTATGCCTAATACTGCAATTATAATATTTAATTATAAAATTAAATTATTTAAATAATTTACAATAATTTTTTTTAACAAACAAAGAAAAAATAAAAATAAACAATTATTTTATACAAACTTAAGAATTTAACAATAACACAACATGCTTGATATTAAAACAGAAAAAAAAAATTTTTGGACGATAAATCAATCAACACATAGTCAGGGTAGTATAGTTAGAAAAACTATAGGACCATTACAAAACTATTTAAAGAGATAGTTGGATATCTGCAAAGAAGGATAATTATTTTAGTATAAAGTTTATTTAGAAAATTAAATAAAAATCGAACTCACCTCACCATAGGAATCGTCCAACTGTTGTCACGATAACTGCAACTGTAGCTACCGTAACTAAACTCATAAGTGAAGTTAAACTTGCTTTTCCTGAAACATTTTTAAAAATTATTTATTAACAAAATATTTGAAGCTTTTTGTTTTTTTTAAGCAAGCTTTTTGTATATTTTTTTAAGTGCATTAGTTAGCAGTTAAGAGAGAGATAAAGTAGAAATTAAGAATAATGTTAAGAAAGATTTTAAAGGTAATTGTTCTGTGTTATTAACAAAAATAAAAAAAAAATGCTATAATGTGCATTTTAAATGAAGCTGAAACTAAGATTGCTACATAAAGTATTTTTTTAGTATTGCATGTATTAAAAGAGAGAGTTTCTGAGAGAGTTTCTGCTCTTTTAATTTTTTTAAATTTGCTGGTAAGACCGTCAAGAGGGGTTTTGATCATTGTCTATTAACAACAACGCAGGCTTTTGTACAAAAAACATTTCCGCTCCTTTTATGTCGAATCCAGTGATTGAAAGTTATCTGACAAATAACAAAACCGTCACAAGAGGTAAAATACTTTTATTAGCATTCCTACCGTGTCGCGTCGCATCGTAACGTAATGTTCGGTTTGATTACAATCTCGATTTTCAAACTTTACTGTAGCTTACTTAAAAATCAACTAAAAATAAAAGACACGACCGGGTCACGCAAACTTGCTCTTGTGGCAAGCTCAGTTAGCTTTACTTTTCTTGGATGTTATAACCTTCAAATGTTCATAAAATGTTTTTGGCAGGTACGGTTATTTTTAAAAATAGAATTCCATTTCAAAAAATCCTTAGTAGACAAAAGAAGAAGGTGAATCCCGCTAAGGATAAATTTTCGACTCGAGTAGCGAATAAATTGTTTTTGGTTTAATTTTCAGATATTGCAAATACCTAAAAGAGTTTCTTTGAATTTTTCATTTCGTTTGAAAGTCTTATTTTGTTATTCCATTAATGTTATTCAAATATAATTTTATGTTTCCAAGAAGTTCAATGTTTTTAGAAAATACAGATGTGTACAAACTTAATGTTTGACATTCTTTGAGCTATTATAGCAGTCTTAATGGATATATTTGCTCCTTTAGCACACAAATTTGGCTACCATTTTTCATGCATTTTTCATTTTCATTAAAAAAGGGTTATACTGAATTTTGATGATGTTTAAAGTCTGTCGCCCAATTTAGAAACTTTCCAATTTGACAGATATGCCCGAACCAATGTTTTGCGTTTGCTGTGTAATTACAAAATGTCATTGGAAAGTAATAAATTACCCTTCAACACTTTGTAGTTTACACTGAACTTTGACGTTTGTAATATATTGCTCTTTGACACTTTGAAGTTTGACAAATTAGCACGAAGTTATTTTTGACAAAATTGGCATATTCAGTGCAAACTATCATCGGAAGTCTGACAGATTCGAAGGAAGTTAATTTTGACATTTGCAGTATATTCCGTACAAACGGTCATCCGAAAGAAATAGATTGCTCTTTGACACACTGAAGTAGTTTTTGACATTTACAGAATATTTGGTCCGAGCTGTCATTGGAAAGCAAAAATCTGGTATAATATCATGGTTTAGTGGTAATGTTCTTATAAGAAGAAAAAATTTATGTAATAAGACTTATGTATGTTTAAAATAAATATTAAATATATTTTTAAAAATATAAAAATAAAAATAACACAAAAGCATAGCGCACATAAAAATTGTTAGCACACAAGCAATAACATAATATGATGATACAAATAAAAGAATAAACAACTCACAAACACTTACGTTGTAGGATTTGTTTTGTATTTTTGTGTTGATACAGCAGCTTTGGTTTTTTTTTTGTTTATTTTGTTTTTTTGAAAGAAAAGTTTTGTGAAAACAATGAATGGTGATGTACGAAATACAAAATTGCACGAAACAGGAAATTCATAAATTTGAAATTGTGTACATGTGCTGGTGTATGACGAAAATGTATTTACTAATTATGACGAAAGATAGTTTTGGTAAACCAGAACCATTTTGTTTGTGTAAAAAGTTATAATTCTTAAAAAAATAGTGTGGTGATCTTTTATAGTAAGAATTAAGATCACTAGTAAATATATATATATTTTTTTTCTGCAATATCACATGTGTTTTTTTATTGAATGTTTATATTATGTATTCGATCTTTTTGTACATGTATATATTTCGAGTGTAATTGGATTATAGAGATTTGTATTTTTCTTGTTTTCTTGTATGTAAATGGACGTTGGACATTTTGTTTTTTTTTAGACAAACACATATTTTTAAGGACGTCAGCAATAATATTGATGTTGTGTCATATTTTGTATCCCAACATTTATTTATTGATTGGTATCATTGTTTTCACCTTTTGATGGATGCACTGGTCGAATGGCATCACCATATTTAGCTAGGAATTCAATTATAATGCCATTGGTCCAACCAAAACCAGTTTGGATTGCGTATTCACCACCACCTCCATGTCCGCCGAATTTTTCAGCATCATACTAAAAATAAGTTTTTGAAAAAATAAATTATATTAAAGGTTGGTTGGAATGATTAAAAAAAAAAAAACTTACCTTTTCAAACATAGCTCGAGAATCTCTATAGGCTTCGAAATTTGATTGCACCCACCGATAGCCCCAAGATTTTGATAAATTTCTAGCCTCTTCTGTTCTGAGATTGTCAAGACCTTCTACCAAAATGTATTGCATTGGTGGCCAGACATTAGGGAAATCCCATTGTTCTCCTGTGTGTTCCAAAGTGTTTGGCACTCCACCAGGATAATTGTCTAGATTTTCATCTTTAATATATTTGAGAACAGATTTCGAGATCTTTTCTGATTTGGTGATATCGTAAGCCTTTGTCCACAGAGGGGCGAGGTTTGTTGGAGTAAAATAAGGACGAGGTTTGTTATTAATAATGTCATAATCAAGCCATACGCCTTTTTCTTCATTCCAGAGAACAGCTTCAATTGCCTAAGGAAAACAAGTAGAAACTGTAAGTAAATAAATTTGGATGTTTTTATTTTATCTTTATTACCTCAAGGATCTTCTTAGCTTTCTGTTCAAATTCACTTGATTTAGCGATGTCATTTTTCAAAGCATAGAATTCACCAATAATCTTTGCATTCCAATACAAAATAGCGTTTAATTCTACTGGGATAATTGAGCGGCACTTAAGATCGGTAAGATTACCTTTGTTGGTACCATTTTCATTGATAAACCAACGACTACTGAAGTCCATTCCTGATTCAGCAGCAGCTGCTAATTCCGAATAATACTCTTGTTTTTCTTCATCTGTGTTATATCTTCTAGCACTGATGACATCTTCTCTATAAGATTCAGGACGAGGACCAACCGAAGAATCACCATAAGCAAACAAATTATATCCCTTAGCTTGAACTGTGTGATTATTCATCCAATATTCGAATTCGTGTTCCAAAGTTTCAACGCTATTCAAAGCAAATTCTTCATCCTTGGTGAATTCAACATAAGATTTGATCATGGCAGCCAATAGTGGTGGTTGAGATCGTTTGGCATAGTAGACACGACCGCCATTAGGAATGAAACCGAAACGCTTAATAATCGACAGGAAGTTAGATAACATTCCGCGGGCGGTATGTTCCATTTGTGAGTGCAATAGACCACGAATGACCCAATATGAGTCCCAGTAGTAGAATTCAATGAAACGTCCACCAGGAACCATAACTGGATTGTCTACAGGAATAATGGAATAATATTCAGGATGTTTGTGTACATCATCGATCATTTTGCGTCCGAGGGTCTTCCAGATTCCATTCAAATCACTGCCCCATTGCTTAAGATCGGGATCACGAATTAAATCTAAGAATCGTGGTCTCTCTCTCCAATCATCGGGGATCCATTTTTCGAATTCTTTGCCAGTTTCATCAAAGTTATCCTATAAAATGAATAGAACACATTTTAAAATCGTATGCTTATGCTGATGATCTCTCTCTCAAAGAAGAAATTAAGATTTAAAAAAAAAAAACAAAAACATTCAAGCATTTGTTTTTTCTTCAATACATATGTACGTTGATCAATTTAATAGATTTAATATATGTAGATCTTGACAAATTGCCTTAGAACTTACCTTAACGAATTTCTCTAGATCGGCTTTTGTTGGTTTCTGGTTTGTATTTTCTAGTAACTGTGAGTACTTCTCATTTGTAACATTTGGTGGATTTTTCAATTTCTTGTCAACAAAAATCTTGGAGTCATTGAATAGTTCAGCCATTTGGATATCATGGAGGAGCTTTCCCTTACAGTAGACAGAGCTAAAAGAACAAAACAAAAATATTTATATTAAAATATTAAATCAAAATATTAACATAACTTTTTCGAAACGTCAAAAAAAAAATATTTCTATAAATAATCGAGATATATTCCGAAAGAAAAAACAATAAAATTTATTAGGAATATGTAAGTATTTGGCTTTGAGAGTTTCTGTTGGTTTTGGATATTTTTATGATAAGTAATTTTTTTTAAAGAAAAATTCCAACTGGAATTAAACTTCATAATAAAAGACAAAGTAAACATTGAAATTTTTTAAAAGATAATTATACTATTCTAAAATAATATATTTATATATATTCTTAAATAACATATATTCTAAATGGTTTACTGGGCCTTAGAAAAATTGTTTTAAAAGCCATTAAAACATAAAAAATAGCTTTCGAATCAATTAAATTTCAATTCTTAAGAAATCTATAAGACCATCGCATCGTCTAGTTTTTAGGGGTTTTTCCTAATATTTTTTTTTAAATAAAAAAAGAAGTACGCCTTCTTATAGAATTGTGCAACAAAAACTCCTCAAAAATCAGTGTTTTCAACAATTAAAAATCGTAGTTTTTTTTTTAAAAAATTAAAGTTTTTAAAATCTGGTTCTCGAAAAAATCTTCTTGGGTTCTGGAAATACATGAAAATATTTACAGAGTTTTCACTGCACTGCAAAAGAAATATTTTATTTTTTAACAAATAAAAAAAAAGTGGCAACCACGAAAAACAGCCAAAAATACTTAACGCTAAGTCTGAAGTTTCAAGTCATAAATAGTTTTTTATTCAAAAAAAAAAAAAATTCTATTTCTACAAGATTGATTTTTATATTAAAAAATACTTTTTATTTTATAAAAAAAACCTTTGAAAATAAAACCTATTTTTATAGTATTATTGTTATAGCCTACACGGTTAAAGTTTTTGGGGTACTTTTCAATACAGCACTTGTATTACAACCCCATGCAATACACTAAAAATTACATTTTAATATTTCATAAATATTAAAAATTTGTTCTAATCATTTCGTATTAAATTCTAATATTTTTGTATTGAAATATTTGTTTGTTCAAATTTAATACTTAAATATTAAAATGCAATCCAAAGAATTAAATTATAATACTAGAATATTAAATTTTAGACGAACGGATTGAAATATAATACTTATTATTATGTAAACGAATGCACTAAAATTTAAACCTGAATTATTAAAATTTAATACTAAAGAACCTATGTATTGTAAATACAGTTTTTACTAAAACAGATTGTGTTAAAATTATAATGCCCGGTGGCGTAGTGGTTGTGTATGACTATCACCCCGTAGGTCTGGGTTCAAAAGCTAAGCACAGTTATTAATGTTTTTTTCAGAAAATATCATTGTCACGATGAGTGCAAGTCGTTTGGAGTGTACGCAATTCTCTGGAATGGAACAACGCACACAAAAGCATGGTTGAGAGTGTAAGTACTACTATAGACATTGGTTCTTCGGAGCTGTCGGTGCCAGTAAATTTATTTTGTATGTTTGTAGTAAAAGCTGAATATGATTACATTAAATTTTTGTATATTTGGTATTAACTTTATAATTTTAATATTTGCGATGCATTAAATTTTAATAAAATTCTGGTGTTGTCATATATGTAACCCTAAAAATATTAAAAAGTACCCCAAAATTCTTATGCTGATGCTAATATTGTGAAAAGAAAAATCTCATGATACAAAAATTACAGAACAAAATTTTCCCTCATTATTTTCGTTTTGTGATACGGTGCTCCAAGACGGAATAATGGTGAAACGGTCGATTACAAGTTCAACTCCACTCACTTTTCTCACGCAATTAATTGTCCATTTTACATGGCCAGACCATGGCACATTAATTGCTACAGAAATTTTGACATATCAATTTTGCTGGCTCAAAATGGTTAACATCGAAGTTTCAAATTGAGATTTTATTTATTCGATAAATAAACCACAATGGCATGACATCGAAATGCCTTTAGCGACTCTCGGAGAAGATAACACAGTGAACATCACATGGTTACGTGGCGTAAGGACGGAGTAAGTGCTAATACTAAGACTAGGTTTAGCTACGCGGAGGTTAAACAGAGTATTTTTAAACTCTTATAATTAAGGATGTAACTGTTAAACTGGGCATTGACGTTTGTTCGTCCAAGATATATATTTTCGTCCAAAATATATTTTTTCAAAACATGTATTGAATGTGAATAGGTAATATAAATTGATAACTATAGCTAATACTGTTTTAATATCAAATTATGGATGTTAAAATTAGATGAGTCTTTGATGTTTAGAAAAAAATCGTTGTACTTATACTGTTCTCCTAAGCCAGAAGATCGTATATCAAATTACAATTTTTAGCGAAGCATGCTGAGAAATGACGAATTTTCTTAGCCTTCGGACAGTTTTTTTTTTTTTGTAAAACTTAGGTATTTATTTATACTTTATACTATTTTTAAATAATATACGTTTTTTTTTTAATTATCATCATGTTTCAGAGTTTGAGAGGAAACAAAACAAGAAAAATAAAAAAATAAAAAAAATTGAGTTACGAGCTTCTCGCTTAGGAGGGCAGTATAGCAAGGACATAACAAGTAAATAAATTGAAATTGTTTCCAAGTGGAAACTAAAACCATAGACATAAAACACAAAGAACTTTAATGCCGTATATAACAATTAAAATGTTGGTAAAATCGTTAGAGAAGTTTTCGAGTAAATTTAATTTTTTCTGCACGTTTAAATGACATAGGCCGTTATCTTTAAAACGAAAATTATGATTTTATCCTACAAATCGTAGAAGAGCTTGAACATCAAGTTTGTAAATTTTGTAAAACTGTCTACAGTTTCTAATAAAAACTAAGCACAAATGATTGACTTACTTACTTTTGTCCCTATCATTGAGTGTTTAAGTTTAGAAACAAAAATATAGAAATAAACTTTTTCAAATAAAAAAAAAAATAAAAGATTTTGCATAAAATTTCAAAATCAGCTTGAGTTTCAAAATATTTGAAACTCAATCATAAAAATAATAAGACTATTATTTTAAATAGGCTGACTTAAATTTTCAAAATATATTATTATTATTATTACATATTCTACTCCGTAGATAAATCTACGAAGTAGAGACACATATAAGCACTAGCAGCTTAGGCTATCGGCTTGAAACAACACAAGAGAAAAAGTGTAAACAAAATAAAAATAAAAAAAAACCTTTGATTACAAGAAATTGAAGTCTTTTCTTCCAAATTGGGTTCGAACTATGTGAAGAACCTTTGGTTTAATTTAATAATTATTTTTTACCTTGGAAGTTTTTCAAAATTTATCATTAAAAATTTTATGAAATTTTAAACAAATATCTTTATTTTATTTAAACATATTATTGCTACACAAATTCTTAAACACAATAATTAGGCTTTAAAATAATTAGCACATTACAATGCTAACTTTTCTTTATTTTTATTTATCGAGGTGAAATCAATAACTATACAGTTTTTCTAAAATGAAATTATGTGTATGATGTGGATACATTTTCAAAATTTAAAAAAAAATATATAATCTTTTAAACACATACTTTCACTTGTTGACAGAAACAGATTTAAATAGTTAGACAAAATTAACTTAACATATCAAATAATGATTCTTGAATAATTTGCACTTAAGTTAAATCAAAACGCAAGAATCCTTTTTTATTAAAATTAAAACTTACCAAGATTCGACATTAACAGTACCCGCTTCAGGAATCCCATCCGAAGCTATAACAGCAGCAGCTCGAACATACACCGGTTTTGAAACCAATTGTAAAACACACAATACTCCCAATGGGAGTCCACGTAAACCGATCATTTTAACTGGATAATTTATTTTAAATTAATATCTGTTAAATTTTACTAGAACAATAATAACACTTAATTTTAAATTACTTTTTGTAAAAGTAAACTATTTTGTAAAAAAAAGAATAAATATAGAAAATAACAAAAAAAAAAACACTTTTTTATTTTAAGTACACGTTCAACGGAACAATTTATCACTTTTTATTTAAAATAGTCAATTTTGATGTTTGATATTGTTTATGCCCGTCTTTTTTTATGAACGAATCATTCTCTCCCCTTACAAACGATCGCGCTGACAAACGGTCAGCTTTAGAATGCTCCTGTTCTCAGAGCTCGCAATGGGTTTTATATTTTAAATTTGCCACGACAACTCAGTTAAATAATAATATATCTGACGATCAGTGTGGCCAATTTAGCATTTTTCCTGCTAAATTTAGCAGGAAATTTTTATTTTTAGCAGGTTTTTTTACCAAATCATGCTAGCATTTTTTTTAGCATGATTCTATATTTTAGTTTGAAAATTTAGCAGGATTTCAGTTTAGCCAAAGTATAGAATTACAAAAAGTTAGTCAAATCAAAACAAACGTAAATGTGAACAAAGCCCAATACAATTTTCAGGAAAAATTGCAAGTCTTAAGATCAGAACATTCAATAACATTAGAAGATGAAAATAAATTTAGAAAAAACTGTCAAAATTTCATTTTAAGGCTAATTAAAGAGCTTCAAGCAAAGACACCAGAAAATTTGAATATTTTCTTAAAAAAAAAAACATGCTAAAATACGGGACTTAGCATGATTTCAAATAGTTAATTGGTCACACTGCTGACGATTGAATTGTACGATATACAGAACAGATACAAAGATAAAGAGAGCTTGAAGTGAATATATCTTTTTTTTTATTATTTTATTATTCTCTGACGTGATTAGTTTGATTTTGTTAGAATGGGGCGCTTGTGTAAATACCATCAAGCGCCTGTCGTTGTCTTTTGAAATAAAAAAAAAAGTAATAGACAGAGGGTTTAAATTAGAAATTAATTATAAAATGTATCTTTTTTTTATCTATGAGAGTTACAACTTCTGCAGTGATATGATAAGTTTAAAAAATGCACATTTATTTAAATAATTTGGATAGGTTCTTATTTGTTTTTAGATATATTTTTTTTCTGAATTTTTTTAAATCAATTGACCTGCGTCGTAAGATTGCACAAAACAGGTTAGGCAGGTCGTTATATACAAAATTGACAGATATTCCTTTTAGGATACGTGCCATCACATAAATACAAAATAAAGAATAATAAACAAGAAATTTATATTTTGATTTATTTAAAAAAAAAACTGTTATCTACTACTTGTATGAATTTTACTTGAGTTTAACAAAATATAGGCAATTATTAGATGCAAACATTTCACAGAGTCGGAAAGATATTTGCAAAGTGAAAATGATCAGTTTCAAAATTTTTTAGATCTTTTTTTCGTCATTAATTTAATTTTACTTGTATAAAAATAATTATATTAGGAACGTATTAAAAGCTCATACAAATTCTGGAGATCGACAAATTTAAGGGAGTAGGAAAATTGTTGCAACTATTTTGTAGGTGATAAATGGAAACTGCATATGAATGAAAACAAAACAAAGGCTTTTTACGAAGAGAATCGGGAAATAATAAAAACACAAAAGATTTGAAAAAACTTAAAAACAATAAAAAAGACTGAAAATAACCAAATTTACTTTTATTTGGTACAAGTGGAGTATTCATGAATGAATTTCAATTTGAAAGGTTTTTTGGCCTTTATTCCAAACTACATACATATATGCGTTTCGCTCAGGTATAACGATTGGCTCAACAGTTAGATGACATCATACCTTATCTAATACTTTCCGAAACGCATATTTTGAAGTAAACGCCATATAAAACCTTTTAAATAGAAAAGAGGCCAACGAGAAGAATACATTTGTAAACCTAATTGCAAAACTTTGATTAACCTATTCTCGCCCAGCCAGATAAACAGAACTATTGAGAGTAAAAAATGATAAAAATGATGCGACGCATTATGATAAGCAGCATGACTAATAAAAGTGGCTGCAACTTTTTAATTGTATAATAATAAATGTCATTTTCTCTTAAAGTGCATAGAGATGGTCAAAAAATTTGCCGCAATATGTTGCCTGCAAGCAGGAGAAAAAATAATTTGCTGGCAAACAAAACAGTTGCAGCGCAAATTTCAGAAACTACTTTGCATGTGATGTGTTAGTAATCTTTGTTGCATTTTACATGCAAATTTTGTTTGTGTTTGATCTGGAAAGCAAATATTTGCAGTAAACTTTTGCTGTAACTGGTCGTGTCATAATGCCAAGCTTCATAAGGCCGAATTCTGAAAATTGGTCTTATGACTACGGTGTAGTGGTGGTGTGAGAAACGAAAAGCGTAGCGGAGAAGCATTTCGGCGAAATGATTATCAATTTAGGGTGTGAAATTTAAAAATTCGCGTGAATTTCTGTGGTCTTATCACCCACTTAAAGGTGAGTCATATGTTCACAAATTAATTATACAAAAAACCCACATAGATGGGTCATGAGTTCCTTATCGTTTTTGACTTAAATTTGTACAATTGTTTAATTTCTGGTATATATAAAAGCTTACTTCCAGCTCTTAGACCTCCAACAAACTCGTAACTATATACATATTAAGTCGGTGGGATTTTCCATTTTAGAACGATGCGTTTGAAGAAATTCACACGAATGAGATCTGATAAAATCGATCTTACCTCTTTGTTTTTGCGATCAGTGGTTTTTTATCACTATTCAAACTGTAAAGACATGTTTTTGTTGTTGAAAAAATTAGAAAGCATGTTTGGTCTTAAGTCGCAAGTAAATTCGGCCTTATGTCACTTTGTGAAAGTGTCATAAGACCGAATTTAAAAATTTGGCCCTATATCGCTTTCACAAAGTGACATAAGGCCGAATTTTAGAATTCGGCCTTATGACGTTTGGCCTTATGTTGCTGTTCTGTATACATTAACGCAACTCGAAGACATTTTTTTTTGTTAAACTCAATTATTTACGGGGGAACCCCATAAAATTATCAGTCTTTAAAGATGTTCAGATGCCCAAAATGTGTGCTCGATCAGATAACGCGTTTTTGTGTTCCTTGAATTTTTTTTCAGAGCTAATTAAGTCTATTAATTGCGTTTATTGCATCGGTAATCTAGCAAAAAAGTAGGTACTTTTTAAATAAAAAGTTTTGCTTTTTTCAGATTTTAAAATTTAAAATAAAACAAAATACTGGGTGTAAAAACTCAACGAATTGAGGGTTATTTATAATCTTTAATTCGAAAACAGCATATAGCCCATACCTTTTTTTTTTGGTGCTTAATATTTTTAAATCTAATTATTCCATTCATACTTTTTTTTTTTTGATAATCGAAAAATACGTAGTTTTAACAACTTTTTAACTGTGAAAAGTTAAATCAAACTTTTTCAAAAAAAAAAAAAAATTTACTAAGAGCTGAAATAACTTTTGTTGGTTTTTTGTTAATCCAAACAAAATTCTTGAAAAACATCAATCATTTATTTTTAACTTGCGATTATAGGTGACATTAAGATGATAGAGAAGGCGAAAAAATTGTGCCCGGTAATTCTGTCTGTCTGTCAGTCTATTTGTATCGGCAACCAAACCACAACCTAAACGGCTGAATCGATTTGCTTCAAATATGGATAGACCATTCCGTAGACGAGAATTTGGCATTTTTTTTTTAGCTCAAAAAATAACGGTACCTGCCATATAACCGTTACAAAAGAAGCTTAATTTTCTCGAAAACTACTCCAACGATTTTATTAAAAAAAAATCAGAGATGGTTTTTATCTCTATTGCCTTGGCTTATACATTCAAACAAAAAGACAAAACTTCGTGACTTTTTGCCACTGCTTTTCGATCTGATTAATTTAATTTTGAATTTCATAAATTTTATTTGTTATTTGATTGATTTAATTTGAAACAGTTCTGTTTTGAACTTTTTTTAAGAAAGTATATTTAAAAAAAATATATTGAAACTTGATTACAATATTTAGGAGTTACAAATGTTTAAAAATTGTGCTTTTTTATATTAGCTTCTAACAAATTGGCAGAAAAATGTACATCGGATTGAGAAAAAATTCACTGACTTGAACTTTTTTCAAGAAGAAATTTTCCGTTTCACAAATTTTGTCCGCCAGTGTACAGTGAATATGAATTAAATTCACTAAATGGGAACCATAAATAAAAAAAAAGCACATAGGTACTTAAAATGAAATAAGTACTAATTAATTAATTTTCTATTTAAAGGACATTCTTTAAAATGTATTTATTCTCATGTCAGATTGTAGGTTTAAATTTTACAACATACCACAAAATGGAAAAAAATAAATTAACAATACAAACGTTACTAAAAATATAGTTTGTTTTAATGATGGATTTTTTTATTGCTTCATTAGTCACATCGATTCTTAATATTTGTATGTATATGTACGAAATAAATGGTTTGGCAGCCATAAAATTATTTCAAAATCTTGTTTGACTTATTAATTATACATATTTTTGATTTGATAAAGGATTGAATATATATTAAGTTTCGTTTTAATTTGTTATTTTATTGTAATTTTTCTGAGATTGTAAAGCTTTTTATTTTATCACAACTAGAGATATTTATTTTGGATATATTGTACAGTAAATAAAAAGGTTTTACCCAACAAAAGGTCAGGTAATTCTAATTTTGATATGTTGTATAGGATGTTTGGCAGATTAAAAAAATACAATTTACATAAACACTCCCCCTCCGCCCCCTTCGCTGTCACGAAAAAACTGCGAAAAATTGGCACTTTTTTCCTTATTATTTTGACAGAAAACTTGTAGAAAACAAAATTTTCTACAAATTCGTCATACAAAGTTTTTTTTGTACGATCAATAGTAATTGAACTATGTCTCATCTAAAATAGCCCCAAATTAGGTACTTTTCATGTAGTACTATTTAATACCTATTTATTAAAAGCAATTTTGGCCGAATCGGACATCACCCTGATTATCTAGAGCTATTTCATCTATTTAAAAAAAGTCAGGAATAATTGATGGACACGTATGAACACTCTCTTACTTTGTTTATGGTTGAAGTGAAAAATCAAAGCATTCACCATCGTTTAGTCCTTAAATCTATATATATCTACTTAAACTTTTTTTTAACTTTCCTGACTTTTTTTTTAAATAGATGAAATAACTCTAGATAATCAGGATGATGTCCGATTCGGCCACATGGTGCTTAGCATTGTGGTTTTTCATTTAGACTATACAAACCAAAGTAGAGAGTGTTCATGCGTGTTTATCGACTTTAACTGCCTTTTTTTTCAAACTAATCAAATAGCTCTAGAACATCAGAGCGATGTCCGATTTTTGTGAAAAAAGTTTTAATGAGCAGGAAATAAATGAGCTTATACGATGATAAATATTATAATTTTTCACTTAGGCTGCAAATTGAAAAAAAAGAGTTCATTCATTTTCATCGATTTTTACTGAACTTTGTCGAATCGATAAAATGGCTCTAGAACATCAGGTTAACGTCCGATTAAGGCGAAATAGGTTTTAATAGATTGGTAGTTAATAGGGATATACGATTATCCGTTTAGATTTATTACGAAGACTTTTTTGCTAAAATAAACAATTACGAACTTATTGCGCTTTAAAAGTAAAAAAAACAAAAAAAATTGAAAAGTACCCAATTTTGGGCTATTTCGGATGAGTCATAGTTCAATTACTATTGATTGTATAAAAAAACTTCTTATAACGAATTTGTAGGAAACTTTGTTTTCTACAAGTTTACATATAAATTTGTTTTTCGATATATGTACCAGAAAAAAGTTATAGTCAAAATAAGGAAAAAAGTGCCGATTTTTTTGCAGTTTTATCGTGACAGCGAAGGAGGCGGAGGGGGAGTGGAAATTGTATTTTCCTATACAAAATATCAAAAAATTAAAACTACCCGACCTTTTGTAAGGAAAACCTTTATTTATGTACTAATATGACATATATGTAACTTATAATTTTTAAAGATCTATATTAAAATATTGAATCCAAAAACAATAACTGCAAAAAACATATTTCATTTTTCAAAGTTACTGAAAATAATTACTATTGTTTCGAAACATTTAAAACTTTTTTATTTATGTACTCTAATTCAATCATCTTACAATCAAGTAAACATCTCTAATAACTTCAAAAAGTGTTAAATATTGTGCAAAGAAATTAATTGAAAATAAAAAAACATAAACAAGTTATCTTTTTATAATATTTAACTGATTTCGTTTAATATATATATTTTTTAATTTCCTTTGACAAAGTTTCAATAAATTCACCACTTATCTTTTGTCTTCACAGATCGGCAATAAAGATTGCAAATTTAGTGAAAGATAAAAATATTCAAACAAGTTTTTATTTTGAAATAAACATGTGCGCAAACATATCTGTATTGCTTATTTCATATAACATTATGTTGACTATTATAAAAAAAAAATAAATATAATATTGTCATTGTTTATATTATTCTTTTAATATCTTGTTAGTACAAGTTCATAATTAAAAATGATAAGATAAGCAAATTTATTGAAGTGCGTTTTTAGTGGTGGGAGTGTTAAACGAGAAAACTTAAAAAAAATTTACAGAATTATTCCATTGTCATTTTTAAATTCCATATAGTTAATACATTAACAACTCAAAACATTATTAAATGATTTAATTTACAATTTAATATAAATTTTGTTATCTACGAATAATTGCTACACTTCCAAATAAAAACTGTTCATATGTTTATCGTGAAGCATTTAGGTATCTTATGTAATTAAAAATATAGATAATTATGTAATGTATATATGGATAAATAGATAATTTATGTATTTTAAAAATATAATAAAATATATATATACAACTTTAAATAGTAAACTAACTTACTTTTGGGGACCGTGGTAATATTTAGAACTAAAATGAAAAAAAAAATCATATAAATGAATTATAAATATTTCGTTTAAATGCCATACAAAATCAACATTTGCCGTTTGCGAAAAATTAGAAAAAAACCTGTTTTTTATCATATCAGTTAATGAGACTTGACAAAAAAAGTTTCAAAAAGCATTTAAGAAACATTTCAAAAATGTTTTCTTGTATAATTTTTCTGAAATCATTTTTATATGTTTCTGAAATATTTCTATGGTAAGGATACATCTTTGTATATACAAATATAATTTTCATTATAAATTGTTGGTTATATTTCTTGTTAAAACGAAAACCGATCTCAAAAACACCATTTTGGAATAAATTCAAAAATTAAAAAGCAATTCTGCAAAGCTCGTTAAAACACAAACAACATCCTGACTGTTTTGAGAATGAAGAACATATGACCCTGTCTCTGTGTTCGCCGGCAAACGTTGTTGGAAATAAATAGTTTTGATTTTTTTTTCTGTAAAACTGATTAATTCCTTCCATTATATTTTCTGATCCTTTGAACTAATTCATAAATCGCCAGAAATTCTTTACTTCTTTGAAAATAGATAATTTAGCAAACACAAATATTTTTGGACGTACCTATTATTTGTAGTGCCGTTTTTGGTTTCGAAGAGTTAAAATACGGGTTATCACAATTAATGGAATTTGAAGAAAAGTTTTTTTTTATACTTTTTCACATGCATAAGAAATCATCGCTTTACTTAAGTAATTACGGGAATGGACGTTTTTTAGCATTTCCGAAAGTCCAGAAATTCCCCTTTTTCGATTCAATACCCCGATTTCCTTTCTCCAATTTATATTAAGAATGATCTTTTCTACTTTTGTCAAAATACCATTGTCCAAAATTTTACTTTCAAGTTCATTATTTTATTTCATATCCACCAATGAATGAACTCAACTCGAACGACTTTTGTTGATCAACAAAAATCGTAAAGAGTGAGCATAAGCTACACGTGTCGGTCATATTATTTCAATTTAATATTTCTTCAACCTCATCGTGTTACACTAGTTAATACTGATTCATTCTCTTCTAGTAGTCTTTTGTTGATATAATAGTATCATTTCATTTCAATCTATTACCACGTCATTACGTTCTTCCAAGTGTATCTAAATATGCCTCATTTCTATATGAAATCTAAATCGAGGACAGATTTTGTATAGAATGTTTAAATTTTAACATAGAAATGTTTATTTTTAGAATGATTTTACTAAAGTTAGTCGTCGCTTATCAAAAGATGAATAGAATTATATTTTTGCAACGCAATTCTTTCAATTCACTCTTGAATTGCAATGAAATTGAATGTAAAATTGGCTTTAAGACGACCGAACATATTTATCCGCATAACGCCCTGGAGTGATGAAAAAAATGTTGACTTTAATTTAATCAACAATAGAATTTATAGGGAATGTGTTGTGTACGGTAAAATGTATAACAATTGTAAATACACAACAATAAAAATATAACATGCGACAGTCTTAAAAAAATGTATTTTTATCTTTCGATATACTTTTCTTTTGATTGTAAGTACTTTTTTTTTCTTTCTTCTATTGCGAATAAAATTACATCACGAGTTTGAAGTATGGACCCTGAAAAACCGATATACGTCTTCTTGAGTCAATAGACTTGTACTTTTTAAGTTCAATTTTTATCAATTTTGTTATTTCCTCCTAAGATAAACAAAAAATATTTAACATTAATAATCTTTCAACAAGTTTTTAAAATAACTAAAACCATTTTGTTAGAAATATGTATGTATTTAACGTATCAGTACTTCAAAACTTAAATTTCTATCATGATAAATAGCTTTTGGAATGCAAAAAAACCGACACTAGTATACAAAACAATCAATTGATTTAGTCATCGATTGCTTACACATCCAAAAGGCCCTTGAAAAATAATTCAAAAATAAAACTTCCCAAAACCCGGAAGGAAACGAAAATATCACACAGATTAGATGAGTAAACGGAAAATGTTTTGAAATCAGAGCACGTCTTAATGCAAAGTAAAACTGACCTTTGCTGGAAATTCATTCATAAAAGTTTTCAATTTGTATTTTGGAGTTTCATATAATTGAAGCGCTTCTGGAATTTAAAATATATTCTCTACAACCGTTTTCCGGTTAACGACCCTAGTTCCAGAAGGATTTAAAAAAAAAAACGTCATACAAATAATTAAATAATATTCAAAAGTTTGTCAAGAAAGTAAAAAAATTAACATATGAAATCATAGTACCTTCTTCACAGTAGAATCTGTCAAGCAGTGATTCTAGCAATTACAAATGGACAGTTTGGCATCTTAATATCAAACTTGTCCATGTTTATGGGCTTAAAGAAAACATAGCAAATAAAACCGAAACAAAAAGCAAAGAAGGGTTTAGTATCTAGCTCAATAGGGTTATATGTTAATAAATCTGTTCTTCGAAGTTGACAGCTGATCATTTACAGCAGAGGTAGAAATCGCATTAATGAAACTCTTATTGAAAATACCATTTGTTAGCCATTTTTCTGGAACCATGCATGAAAGGTTGCAAAGTGATTCTGGGACTGGGAGAGATGATCATCCAGTGGAAGTGAAACTAAATTCTGTATGGCAAGATTCTTTCACCAAAGTTCACAGACAAATTCCAAAAAATTAATAAAGGACAAACATTTGAAACGATTGAGAAATGTTTGCCAATAATATTGATATTTATTCATTTTTCTGCTAATTTTACTGGACTAAAAGTATAATTAGAGAACAAACCAAAAAAGATTTGTCCACAAATGTTTTTGATTTATATCTGAAATGCGTTAAAATGTTTCTTAAAGATTTTGTTTAATAATTCTTAAATTTTGCATTGATCTTTGTAGGTGTCACTTGAGAGTATTTCCCATAGAACTTTAAGAGCAATTTGCTTAACTTGCTTGCTCCCTTCTTACTATCTTGTAAACATAATGCTTTTGTTTGCTTTTTAATTTCGCAGCAAAAGCTTACAAGTTAATTATAAAAAAAAATTGCATACTTTTACAAATTTGTGAAAGCAGACAGCAGAGATCATGTGATATCAATAGTTTGACAAAAAAGAGAATCCATATGCCCCTAAGTATAATCATCACAGCGATATTAGTTCTTATAAAACTAATCTTGTTTTAATTTTTGTACAAGTTGTTGACCTCAAGAAATGTTAACGAACATTTATTATTTCAAATTTTAAACAAACATTTATTTAGCCCAAGCCATTTAATTATAAAATCAAATCAAACTTTGATGCATGAAATTGGATTAAATCGAAAATTGACAAGTGTAAAATTAGCGCCAAATCATATGAATATCAAATAAATATTGTGTAGGAGGAATAATCATATAACGAAGGCGAAAATTTATCCATGGAAGTATAACATTCAAATGACTTAATTTTCAAATTGGCAAAATTGGGCTTGCAAAAGAAATAAAAACCATTCAGACTATTCCATAAACCATGAACTTGCTACAATTTGATTTCATCTTTTCATACAAAATTACTCCAATATGCAAATTTTAAACGAGTTTCCTTTACAAATTGGTGCTATTATAATTCTATGATCACAACAAAATGTTCAAATTTGACGATGAACTTTAATTGGTAGTAAAATTTAAGTCAATACTTTGTAGATTAAAATTGTATCACAATTTAATAATTAAGAGACAAATAGTGACTATAAATATCAACAAGTACTAATTACACAATTTGTTAATTTTATACCATAAAAAAAAATCTACAAATGATTATTAAGAATAATTTATAAAAATAGTTTTGCTGGTACAATCAAGCACTCATCGTCTGATTTATTGAGCGGCTTTCAACAACCAGTAGTAAATATGATAATCAAATGTTAATTTAATAGTTAGTAGTGGCTTTCTCTTAAAATTATGAATATCATTAAGTTGTAGGTATATGTTAAGACATGCTATAATATCGGAAACACTATATTGAGATTTTTGCAAATCAAGAGACTTGTTTTATTTTTATTTGTTGTTCTTAACCGGATTTGAATGTTAATTTAGTTAAAGTTAGATCTGTAAGAATCATAATTAATTCAGGTTCATACACGATACTGTAGGAGTAGGTATTCAAGAAAATCACAAATATTTGTGTACACCATTGTACTTTAAAAAGGTATTGATACACGAATTTTTGATGGAATGATTATATTAGTACTTCTTCGCCAAAAAAACAATAAAAGTATACAAAAATCGCCACCATTGAATGCTTGATTTGTTTCATTAAATGCGTCTTTACCCAACAATTTTAAATCATATTCACTGGTAAAAATGCTAAATTTTCATGTCAAATCAAATATGAACGAAATCAGTCAAAATTTTGTCGATATAATCAAATTTTCAAACAAAAAGCTTAAATATACCTAATTTCTGTTAGGTATTTATTAAACTTAATATCTTTAATGAAGTTGTCTTGCAAATACGTTACACTATCATAACGCTAGAGTTATTCTAACGATGTTTTGAGAAAACTCTGTCTGTTTATAGTTTTGATTTAGAAAAAAAAAAAAACAAAAAAAAAACATGCGTTTAAGTATCTCACAAAGAACTATGACCATTTTCGTGGTTGCTGTTCCCGAACTTTGCTAGGAAGGAAATTTCAATGATCAACGAAGTTAGATTTTCAAATTGTGGATGTTTATGTGTGTTTTTAAACTCAGTTGTCATCCATGTCATATTTAAAAAAAAAACGATTTAAAAATTATCATCATAAAGTTTTCAATAAAAATAAAACACCTGATTCAACAATAACGTGACAAAAAAAAAACTACCCTTTCTCCTAAGTTTGATTGCAAACAGAATACCGTCATAACATAAACAAGACATGTCTATTTATTCATTTTTTGTGGAAAGTTTTGAAGGTTAGTATCGGTGTCAACATAGACAAACAAAAATTATATTTTCGTTCAATATCAATTGTCAAACTGCAAAATTTTGCAAAAATCAATAGGTAATGCAAATATGCTTAATTTATAAATAACATGAAAGTATAAACAGTTGTTTTAGATTTTCTATTATTCAATATTTTAACAAACCATGACCAGAAGAAAATTATTAAAACATTTTTATTACTTGGGAAAATATCATAATATTTCTTCTGAAACCCTTTGTTTTTATTTGAAAAGTCTCCGAAATTGGCATACCCGCCAACTACTCATGATGAATGTTGTTACAGGACATTCAAAAGGATTATTCAAATTAATTTCAATATTAGAATTAACGAGTAGAAATGGTCAGGATATTTAGATCTCCTGGATAGCACCCAAAATATTTGCATTATCCACTGATCAATCGAGTTATGACATCGAAGCAATTATCTACCTCCTGATGCTAGAAGGCTATCTAACACTTCTTCAAGTTGCTTAATAAGTTGCTTAATTAAGAATAATAGCTACAAATGAATTAAAAAAACCTTCAAATTTGCAAAACGTGTTAAAAATTTAAACGAACAAAATTTAATAAAAAAAAAAACTAACAACAATAAATTTCAGTCAAAACCAATTAACTTTTGTATTGTCATTTAATTTTTACTACTTTTTGTGAGTGAAAAATAATTAATAATTAGGCATATCATATTTCTTACTTTTGCCAAAATCAAACAACGCAATTAGCAAAATAAATAAAAAAAAAAAAAAACAACAGAACTTGTTGTTCAAAGTTTAACAAAACGATGTATTGTTTCCATAACCACATGCAACTAAATTAAGTAGTTACGTTCTTTAATAAACTTACATTCACGGAAGTGTTACTATCACTAAAGTTATTTCTTTTCACCATTTTACAATCATTGACCTATATAATTGAATATATTTAATTTATCTATGAAACATACATGTCTCATTAAAATTAACTTTTGCGATGACATTAAAAGTGTCACTGACATTTTTTCAATGAATAAATTACAAAACAAGAATTTCATTGTAAAATGTCAATTTTATTTCATATTAAATTGTTGTGAAAATAAAACTTTGATCGGAGGAGAATTCTCTAAAGAAATTATTTATTAACAATAAATGTGTAGGAAGTGAATTCATAAAAAAATACTTTCACAAAACATGGACAGTAATGTTACGCATACGCCATAGTGAACTATTAAAATTGCAAAAAGGGGAATTTTTTTTGAGTTGAAATTAATTTCAACTAAACAGCAAATAACAAATTTAAATTTTGTAAAAAGTTTCCTCGAGTGACCAAAATTATAGAAAACTTGAAGTAGGCTTGTGTCTTTTCTTGGTAAAGAGTAAACATCCATTTAACAATCAATTTTTTATTTTATCAATAGTAAATAAGTGGATTCTATTGGTGTTTTATTTAAAGAACATACATGCTACTTTTACAGCTTTTTTTTTTACAAAAAATTGTATTTTCATTACAACGGGGATAAAAAATTAATTGTAAGCAATTCTGTGGGTTGAATTTATTGATGATTAATACTATTACAACCGAGAAATAATTCACACACAAGGAAATAAAAATCGAGTTATTTGTGAACCAAACAATCAATTTAAAATGTGCTGCTAAATTTAGTAGGCCACATTAACTATTGCTAGTTAAGTTTAGAATCCATTCTATTCATACCTTTAAGCACGACGCGTGAAATTCTTTGAATAACAAACTAATTAAGTTTTAAAAAAAACTAAACTCAATAAAAAAAAAATTCTTAACATTTAAAAATAATTGTTAAAAAAAACAATATTTTATATAAACCTTTCAGTCGAATTTATTGAAAAAGTAATGCAGTATTACAGTGATTTTATTGTCTAATTTCAAAATTAATTTAATGATTTCATTTCCGTCTCAGGAGAATTTCGGACACTTAAGCACTTAAGGGACTACAAAAGCATTTATACTTGAGAATGTCCGCAGTTCGCGTTGGTTTTATTCACCTAAGTAAAATCAAAAGAACCCGACAAGCAGATTATAGTAGGTGCAAAGTGCCGAAGTGGAAAAGTTGTCATTCTATCGAGATCATAACATCAAAAGAAGTTTTATGTTAAATTTTTCTCTTTAGAAAACAATTTAGAATTGGAAATACGTGTACAAAAAAAGTTGTAGAAAATTGCATGAGCTTTAATTTTTTAATTTTGTCTTGGATAATTTTATTCTACAATAAACCATTTCCGTTGTTTAAACAAAAGTCTCAAAAAGGAAAACTTCGTGCACCCCCTCTTAATCTCACCTTTTATACGTCAGGTCTTTCAGTACATATGTCATATCCTTAAGCAATCTGAACGATATTTCTAATTAATAAAAGAATTAGGTTCCTGTTCACGCACTCTACACGAAAGAAAAAAGCTTGGTTGGTTTAAACATATTTTATTGTTTATTAACAATTCAGTAATAATTGTGAATCTAAGCAAGTTTCGTGATGAAAATAAATAAGATCGCATTTTTTAATCAACTATGCAGCTGTGATAATTTTTGTTTATTAGTATTTTTTTAGTATTTTAGTATTTAAAGTATTTTTTATTCAATTCAATGGCAATTTAAAACTAGTAACAATTTTATTAATGATAATTGAATAAATAGTAATCATTCTGAAACTTATAAGTTGAATGACACAGCTGTAATAATTTTTTTTTATAAGTATCATAATTATTTTTAAATTAAACATGTTTGAAGTTGATTTGAACATGTTCTAATTTGCAATCAACAACGCCATAGTTGATTTTATACTTAATCAACAACAAACGTGTTTATTTTACAATTCAACTTGTAAAATAAACTATCATGTTTGTATTTAAAATAAACAACGTTTCTTATTCAAATCAACAAATGTATCGTATAGTTAATTTGTTTCAAAAGACGATTTTCATATGTTTTTTATATCCCAAGCGTTGTTGATCAGCAACTATTGTGTTTTATATTAATTCATCATCACAAACGTTGTTGGTTAAGAATGTTTGTGCTCATATTACTATTCTTTTAGTGATAGCTTAGGCACAAAATTAACAATGGCGTTGTTGATTTGAAGAACGAAAATTGTATTATTTAAATAAAAATAAAAATCCAACTTGTTCAAATTCAAAATGTTTGTGTTTGACGCAAAAACAAACTAGGTTTGTGATTGATTTTACCAACTTTTTTTTTCGGTGTACAACCTAATTTAACATTTCTTAATTGTAAGAAAGTAGGAACATACAAAAATCGTATTTAGTTTTTTTTTTCAGTAATAAAATTTGTTCTTTTTGCACAGAAAAACAATTTTTTCGAAAACTTTTGATTGATCTGGTCTGGATTTGGTAGCTTGTCAAAATTTGTATTATATTAAATTTCTTCAACATCGATGCAACCTTTTAAAAAATATCGAATCGATTTAAAAAAAAGTACGGTTCTATAGCAAGTATTCTGTTAATAAGCCTTTACGGAAAAAAAAGAAATTCCCGATGAAAAACAAATCACTTACATATGAAATGTTATCGAAATTGATCGATGTTTGCGAAAAAAAATAAAAACCTATCGGCTTTTCGAAAAACATTTTTTTTTTTTCAAAACTAGTTTTTAAAGTATAATTCAGGTAGTGCTTTTAAAAAACTAAATTTCGTCAAAAACGGTCCAGTCGTTTAAAAGATAGCCCTTGTTAAACAAAACGGTTCTATCACATAAAATAAATAAATTTAGTGGCACTGACAACTGCAAAGAACCACGGCCTAGTTACTTACAACTCTCAACCAATCCTTTTGTGTGCGTTATTAGTTCTACAAGATTGGAAGGGACCTACAATTTTACGTCGAATCCGAACGACTAAGGTGAGAATCACTTTTCATGACAATTTCTCTTGGAAGATTTGTCACTTCCTCGAAAGAGGCAGTGTCCCTGAAAAGTACATTAGATGTTATCGAAGCTGGAAGCTGGGCTTAAATCTAGACCTCCGGCGTGATAGTCCGACACCCTAGCCACTACGACACGGGACACTACTCATGACAAGTAACATTAATAGTCTTTTTCTAAAAAAAAATTTCTAAAGGCATCAAATAACACATATAAAATCTTTCGAAATTGACGAATTTTTAATTAAATTATCGGTAAAGTTTATTATGTTATGTAATAAAACTATTTAAACGGCCTATAACTTTAGTTCCAATCATGAGCTCTTTCAAGAAAATGTAGTTAACTTAAAATAATCTGAATAATTAATCGCACAAGCACGAACTCTTTCAAATGCTTTTAACCCTTTTGTAATGAATATCCATGTCTAGAAGACATATCATTAGTGGACAATAAATTAAATTACATATTTAAAGAATTAAAATAACGTGTTTGTTTATTTTTTTATAAACAAGAAAAACAATATTTTTGATTTACAAAGTAATAGCGTGCGAAACTCATTAATCGGTTGACAATCTCTATTTAAATTTATGAACGTATTAACTATTATTAATAACTGTTGCTAAAGTAGTAATTTGGGTAGATTAATTTTAATAATAATTAATTATAGTAAATATTAAAAAAAATGTAAGGGAATAGTGTAAACAGTGTGTAGTTTTCTTTTTAAATTGGTATCTCGGTAAAATTTTCTAAGAAATCTTAATCTAAGTTTTGCAATATTTTAAGACATAAAATATTTAAATAATTGTGAACAAATGTTTGTCAATAGGGACACACTTAAATTAATACGGTTGTGCGCTTAGTAATGAAAAGAGCAAACTGTTTAGGCACTTCTAATTGTTCACCAAGGCAGCAGTGAAACGACACATAAATATTAACAAAAATGTTAAATAGCTTGATTAAATGAAACATACCCTAAATTGCCTTATCCATGAATGATGGCACTTGCATCGAAAATACTGGAAGGACTACATATTTCACTTTGCTAAAACTGCTGCGAAATACATATATAGATTTATTCCAGAACTAGAGTACAACTCTTATGCCCAGTTTCACCAAAATACACCTAAAAGCATTTTAGTTAACGGAGTAATAAAATTTATTGGCATTTTAGCTTAAAATGGTTTGCACCAATATAAGGAAATGAATTTTTAAAAATGAGGAAACTTGATGCCAACCCCGGATTTTTATTTACCACTCATGGCTCTCTTTCATTAGAGCAAGCGAGAGGAGAGCATATCAATCGAAAAATTTCAACGTTCTCTTTGTCTGGCATTTTTAAGACGCCTTTAAAATTTATTTGGAACAAAAAGGGACTTTAGTTTATTGGCCCTTTTAAAAATAAAAATGGTTGGTGAAATTGATTTAACAACCCAATAAATATTTAAAATTGTTTGGAGAAACTGGCCATTAGGTATATTTAGACAGGTTCTCTTATAACTTATTTAAGTCTCCAGGACTTACACTAAAATATTTTAGTCGTTCAAACACCATGGTATTCACGGTAATGTTTATTATCTCTTGTGTTTTTTTTTTTTTTTTTGAGAATGTTTTTCTGATGACCTTTTGCAATTTTAAGGTAAAATATTTTGTATCCAAAAAATTTATTTTATTTTATATTTTATTAAAATTTACATGATACCAAGTTATTAGAAAAGTTAGTTCCATTTACAATCATCCATCCAAATCATCCAATGCAAACGGCTAATGTTATAAGCGCCAAACATAAACTTTCCTTTCATCGAAATTTCTGTGCCAGCAGTTGGAAACGAGAAAAATTAATTGTTGGCACTGTCTCACAGTTCACAACCGTTCTTTTACTTTTTTATGATTTGCTCTTACCATATCAAATAAATCTTGACAGTTTAAAAACGTTATTTAAATTTAAATTTACTTTTAATTGTATATCTATCTCGGTCTTTCAACCATAATATTTGGTATGTAAAGGGTTATCCAATAAGAGGTGTTATTTTGAATAGCCCGCTATATCGGTAGTTGTCACTTTTGAAGCTGTCATTTTTTGACATTTGACAAGTAGAAACTACGCCATTAATAAAAATGGAACGATACATGCTTCAACAACGCATTGAAATTATTAAAATTCACTGGTGAAAATTTGGCAGAGACGGTTCGTAAAACTAAAACATTTTTGGGTCGTCGTGAAGTACATTTTCGGACCGCAATACAGAAATTGGTGGACAAATTTGAGCTGTTGGGACAAGTTATTGATGTGAAGAATAAAACCCGTGCACGTCGCTCAAGAACAACTGAGAATATTGCTGTTGTAGCCCAAAGTGTTGAAGAAAAACCAGGTTTGTCCATTCCTCGTCGTTCTTTGGAATTAGGCATTCCACAAACGTCATTACACCATATTTTGCATAAAGACTTGGGTCTTAAGGCTTATAAAGTTCAGTTAACACAAGAACTCAAGCCGGCTGATCATCAACAACGTCGTGTCTTTGCTGATTGGGTCCTTGAATATCAAAATAACACCTCTTATTGAAAAACCCTATTTGTATTAAAAAGCAAAAACATTTATAAATAGTAACTCCATTATTTATTAATCGTTTGTCATATAAATGCATTAAAATTCTATACGAACTATTATAAATCGAATTATTATTATCATTTGATTGCAAGGTTAAACAAATTTGTAAAATCATAAAAGAAGTCACGTTTATGTACTCTGATTGGGGTTCACTTCCCTCTCGTTGGTATATAGTCGTGGCACTTTGGCTATGAAATTGTTATAAGATATTGTAATATCCTACAACAATCTTTATACATTGTTTTTTATTTATATTGACAATTCTTATGTTTACATTGCACAGCATTATGTCAGCATGTAAATGGAATTTTTCTTTTGTTTATCATAAGCTTTTTGATTGACTCATATCGGAAATGGAATTTTTTTTCATAGGTATGCATCGCATGAATAAATTGAATTATATGAGTTATGATTACCTGATTTTATTAGTAAGTGATTTTAATTATCTTAGACAGAAAACAATATTTTTCGGTAAATAAAAAGCTTATTTTTTTTTTTAGATTTTCGTGATATGGTTAAAACTTATTTAATTAATGAAGGTACCCGTTATAATGAAATTGATTTTGTTTAATAATTTGATAGGTATTAATTCAAAACAAAGATTATCGATAAAATATATTTTATATAGATAAAATTAATTTAATAATTCAATCAGTTAAGTAAACCAATTGATAAATAGATTTTTTTAATTTTTGTAGATAAAAAGATGAAACTATCTTATACCTCGATATACAAAATGCACCGTCAGAAAGATTTTGTTCACTCAATTTGATTTACTTATTAACCGATTACCGTATATAATGTCGCATCTATTATAGAGTAATTTAGCTGATAATTTTAATCGTTGTATAGTGAATGTAACGTGTGGCTTTTTCGCTTTGCATGTTCAGTGCAAATTTCATTGTTTAGTGAAGTTACGTACCTTCATACAACCATTTAATTTATTATCTATTTATTTATTGATTATAAAATAATGATTCATCGATATTTTTATGATGCCAATGCAGTGATAATAATGACAAAAATCCCTTAAATATCAGACACAGAGATGTCTTAAAGCGGTTAATAGACGTTACGAGAAAGAAAGAAAAAAATACAACCGGTTTGTGAAAAGATTATAAAAAGCATGAATTAGAAGCTGAAAAAATATTTGCGAAATCAGCTGAGAATTCTGGACTGTCCAGAAACGGCGATATAAGAATAAAAAAATGAACAAGGAAGCAGACAAATATACCTACAACAAATTCGTTCATCTAAGTTGAAAACAAATTTAACTTTAAAAGCAACAGTGGATACAAAAGTGGGGTACAAAAAAACATTTAAAAAAAATTGTTCATTCATCTAAGAGAAACAATATCTGAAATGTCTCGGAAATATTTTTTTAACATATGGAAAACATTTTAGAAACACTTTTTTAAAAATGTTTCTGAAATGATGGAAATGGTGTGGTGACATAAGAGTAGTTTGATAAACAACATATTATAGAGGTGAGAGTTTTCGCTGGTTAAAGTTTCTCATTCTGAATTAAAAAATCTAGCAGACTTCTGGTCTAGAATTTAATAATAGCTACACGAAAACATTTTGATGATGGAAGTAATCTAGCGAAACATATATCCGCAATTTTAAGTAATATTCAAAGGTGTTTTGTATGATATATACATATACTGAGTTATAGCTTTTTCATAGCCGCCAACGCCAACCATCAAATCAGACTCCTTTTTATTTATTAGTGTCGTTCGTCCATTTACAATTTCATGTTTAATCGAAAAACACGTTATTGAATTTTCGCCTGGACCGTGAATTGAACCTGGACCTCCACACATGGTCATCGCACTAGCATTGTAAAGGTACATGTTAACCTCAATTCAATTTGTGATTATCAATCCACTGAGAAGACGGCTCTTTTATTAGTGTACACCATGAAAGTAATATTGTTTTGGGGAATCTTATGTGAAAGAATGATTTCTGACAACAATTTAAATACAAAAATCTTGTTTGCATTTTAACTAAGTCTAGAAAAACTTTGTCGATATTGTTATGATGTCTTGAGAAATATATATTATAGAATATTTCCAAATAATTTACACAAATTTAGTTATCTCAACGAATCTTATTTTTCAATTGCCTGTTAACCAAAAATAAGAAATACCAGGGGTGGAATCGGCTAAGGTGATTTGTGATAAGTGACAGTCAAAATCTACACTTTCTGTCTGCGTAAGGTGATCATCACAGTGATAGCTAAAAACCAATCACCAAAATATTGTGATAGTCATCTTCTCATGAAATTGACGTTTTATTTTTCTTTTTGTGGTAATGTGACTTGAGTTACGACACGCATGCAAAACAATATAAAATTTTCAACGTTTTTTCAATTTTAGTCACCAAATCATCAAAAACAATATTTCTTTTACCATATGAGTATACAACAATCGAAAATAAATGGTTAAATTTAGAATTATTGCATTTATTCACTAAAAAATTAACAATTTCAATGAATTTATTTGAAAATATGACTACGGCAACAATGTTTTTCACAAATGTCACTGACAAATTGAACAAAGTTCAAGAAGGAAAAATCAATTTGATCACAAGTGATGATCAAAAATGTGACAATCAACTATCATCTTACGCGATTCCACCCCAGATTTGTTCTTTTACGATATGGAACTTTTCCTATCAAATTATAACGAAAAACCACACCAATTTTTCGATTAGTATTATCCAGGTCTGATGTGGTTAACAATTTCCTAACAGAAAAAGTTCGTTTATCTTGAAAAATTAGTGCACTAATTCAATTTTCACTCCAATTCAACCTGCCAACGTAAAAGTGTATTGGACATAAATAAAGCGAAAATACATTGACGTATTAGATATGGACCGCCAGTAGCCAACTGCGAAGCAGTGCTATGTTTCTTTCAATTAATTATTTAATTTTGATGTATTTGTTAGAAATTTTTATCCAACTACTTTTAATTTACAAAACAAATCCACTGCACATGTCTTTATGTGAATATGTCGTCGTTTTCATTTAAATCTTATGGCAACATTAGTACACGTATTTAACACTACAAGATGAAGGCGATTTTAGGCCGCTTTTAGTTGGAACATCTTTTTTTCTCCGTTTATATGAAAATTTCAACCGACTGGTGGTCCACATCTAGTACGTCAATGCGAAAATAATTTTGAATGATAGTCATCTTGTTTTATTAAATATATTCAGTCGGTGCTGCCAATTCCATAGTTAAATTGTTAAGTTTAGTTATTTTTTATCATATCTGGAAGCATAATATCATGTGCATATTTCGATGCTACTAGAAATAGTAAAAAGAGACATAATTTAATCAGGGTGGCTCAAAAATGAATGAAAGAATACAAGATTACGACACTTGGTATTTTTTCAGCTTTTTGTTGTTGTGTTTTTGTCACTTGTGACGTAACCACAAACAGAAAAACAAATAAATGGTTGTATGATGACTTTACCCCAACCAATGAGAAAAAGAGTGCAAGGTGGTTACGTCACAAGTTAAAATTACGTCACAAGTGAAACAACAACAAAGGGAAAATGTCAAAGTGTCGTAATCTTGTATTCTTTCACTCATGATTGTATATCATCCTATCGAAAATATATTTTTTTAAATAACGGCAAGCATGGTTGGCTAAATGTCACTAACTCAACAAAAACTACATTTGTTACGTTAACTACGCAGCATACTTTACCGTAGCTAACGTAGTAAATTGTAAATTGTAGTAAACTCTGCTTGAAACGTCACTTCATTGTCACACAATGTCATAGAGTTCTTAAGGAAACGGCTATATAGAAATATATATATTTATTTTCTCTCTCACTCCAAGGCATCAAAAAACGTCAAACGAAATCCCTTGTTGGAAAACAAACCAAAAGTTGTGATTTTTGCAAGGAAAAGAGATCGGTCTTCCACAAAATATAAAGAAAAATTATCTTGGACTAGAATTTATTATTATTTTTTGCTACTAAACAATTAATAAATAGTTTTTTAGTATTTTAAATAATAATTCGATTAAAAACAGTGGAAGTGTAAGTTTTAATACGGGATTGAAGTACGAGATTGTACTCAACCAGTACAAAATGCAATTGTTTTCCATCAAAGGATTAAGCTGTCAGTTTTTTTCTCTAATTTATATTTGACTCTGACGTATTCGGATACTTCTTTATTGTAAACGTCAACTTCAACTTTAAAAAAAAATGTTTTAAATTGACTGTATTTTTTTTTTACATGCATTGTATGGATAGAAGCATTTTTGTATTTGAATTTGGATGTGTTAGGAGGACTTGTGAGTGGAATTTTGTGACCCAGCTAGCCAGCTACTATACATAATGTAGCAGATAAGCAGACGAGACCATGTATACAATGTATAAGCTACGCGTAGTTAATCATATAGAAAACGTAAGGTAAACTACTTGGCCAACCCTGCGGCAAGTGTGAGTTTTCAGGAGATGCAGAAAACACAAAATACCCATTGACAAGTCATTGACGATGTTCAATTTCAATTTTCAATTTTATTAATAATCGATTGCTTTACACAGTAAGATATAATATCTTATAAGATAGTGAAAAGCTGGTTTAAATTTTTTTAATTAAACAAATTAATTAAACTTTAAAATTATAACTGCTTAAAATTTTAAGTGAAAAAATACAAAAAAATAAATTTACGAATAAATCAAATAATTTAACTTTAAATTTATAAATTTATTATAAATAATAATTATAATTGCTTGAATGTTACTTTTTTTATTAAGAAAGAAGAAAACCACAAACAAATTAAGACGACCAATATCTCATTATCTTCTTCTTCACTATTTTTACGTCTTCATCTCTTCTGATATCGCGCGGAAGGCAATTCCATAGTCGAATACTATGTATAAAAAATTGACGTTCGGATGTTAAACACGAGTATCGCAGAGGTATGAGTTGTCCAGATCTACTCGAGGAAGCCATACTTATTCTTTCATATAGATAGTGTGGTTCATGTGTAAGCAAGACGTTAGAAAACAAAGATAATGTATACGAAACTCCAAAAGACTGTTAAACGTCATGGTTAAGAGTGTCACTGAAAATGCTGATACATGGTTCACATTGGCTTAACTAAACCGAGGTATTTTGACGTAAGTACAATATGTTCATACACAAAGTAGTGTCAGATGTTTACAATTTACTTCAAAGGCTGAGGCTTAATTAAAATTCCTAATCCAAAGTGACCAAATCTGTGTAAACTTTCAAAATATTGGTGAGAAAGAAGAAAAAATAATAAATAACATATGTCAAAATTGCGAATGTCAATATGAATCCATGTGAATTAAAAAAAAAACAAAACTGGTTGAATAATGAGATGGAAACAAAACACATATGAGACGTGAAAATGCGTATAGGATGAGTGAAGTCTTTAAGAAAACTCGTTATATTTAGGCGTTTCTTGAGTTTCAATTTTTAAGTGAGTATGAGAACCTATGGCGGAATAGTTTTTAAGCGGGAAACCCATGAAACAACAAAAATATAACGAGGGATCGAGAAATGGAGATGTTTGGCAATAGGTGCTACTACCCTACTGTCATATAATACTTTACTTCAATATCGAGTAACCTGTTAGTATTCAATGTCGATGGAAAATTATCTTGAGCAACGCAGGACCTATTTTCATCCGGGTTTAAGAACCAAATATCATTAAGGGAATCAAAAAAAAAAAATTCGCTAGACTGGTGTAATATTCTAAAAGTAGTGGAAAAAAACTTAAAGAAATGAAGGTATCTGAAGGTAAATACAAAAATAAGGCAAAAAATATTACAATTTTTGGTTCACCCTTCTCTTATAGCTACTCAGAGAAAATTGAAACACTATTTAATCAGCTGTGTATAATGTATATATACATGATTCTTCCTCCACCCACTTATATTGTCAATGCAAATGGAATAATTAAAATAAAATAAAATCACATTAATTATAAAAAAAAAATCGCTGACTCTAAGATAAACAGAAAGTCAGTATTCATTGCCCTTTTAAATGAATTTAGTAATTCAACTAAATATAACTCAATCAATTCATTATTCTTATCACTCTGGAATCAATATGAATTTTCACCTTCGATCTTCATTGATCGTACCAGATTTCCCATTATTTCTCTTTCATCCACAAATATATACATAAAAATTATGTTAAACAATTATTTCAATCATTTGTTAAATTTCTGTTGAATGTGCACTTTTTGTAATTTTTTTTTTTATATTTTTTGCATTATTTTTTTCGTCTTCAAGTGTCACTTTGACACTTACAAGGTTATCTTTTGTTTACAACACTTTTATAGTTAAACAACTCAACCAAGTGCCAAGTGTAAAAAAAATTATTGCATTGGTGTCATGATAGATTGATATCATAAACAAAAGTTTATTAATTGTATGCCCAAAATAAATTCACAATTCGATTGTTATCATAAAATTGCGCTTAAATTACGATTCATACGTGGAAACAATTAAATTGAAAACAAAACAAAAAAAAAATCGCAAAATTTACAAATTTGTTGTTGTGCCGATTTATAGAGAGCAATTTTTGTTGGTGTCTAGTTTGACTTTAATGACGCGTTCACGTTTAGCTTATAGACACTCTCGAGACTTATCGCTATTAAAGTCGTTTTTTTTTGTTTCATAAAGCATATGATTGCACAATCCGTCGTTTAAGCGGTGTAAGCCGGCCAAAGTCAGACGGACAACTAAAGTTAAAGTCGAACTCTGCGACTTATCGAAGCCTTTACTTGCTCCCTTATACATTTCTGGGCAAAAAAATGATGACGTCTTACGATGACGAACTATGGTGCATTGCAATAGACTTAATGGTGGACAAACGCTATCGCTAGCTCCTAGTTCGCTTGTGTGGTTTTTTTTCTGAAAATGTTAAGAAACACCATGAAGTTTGATTGCAACCGCAACAGATTGTAAATAATATGGAAATGGGTAGTAAAATGTAGCCTAAGCTAATAGAGATTCGCCAGTTTAGATGCTGGATTATTTGATAAAGCCCGTTCTATTGTGTATATGGGAGACATAAGGTCAGGAAGTAAGATTTGCTATAAATTTATAATGCAATTCTGAAGCTAAACCCGAATTCTGAACTTTGTTTTGTTATAGCAAAATACTTTTACAGTTTGATTGTACGCTATCGCTAAGGAAAGTTGGTCATAGATTTTTTTCAATATATTATCTATTCACACTTTGAACCAGTCAGAAGGTGTGCGGAATATTAATAAAGGAGTGTATTGTCTATGCCTGAAGAGTCGTAAAAAGCATAGTTAATCTAACTGCGGTTCCTTTAATTTTTATATATAGGACATAAGTAGATTTCAAAAATAATACCTACTGTAAAAAAGACATTTTTTGTAATTTTTTGAGATTTTTACATTCTAGTAATTTAAATATTATATATTTTTATTTAAAAAAAATATGTCATAACTTACATTTAAGTGTTTGTTAGATTTTCAAAGATTTTCTTATTATCAGTAGGTATCAACTTATTCTCTAATATAATTTATTTTATTTTAGTACAGGAAAATAGTAAAATAACCTTGAATTTTGTCAGCAGGATTATTTGTGTATGTTGTATAGGGGTGCCACTTGAGTATAAAAACATTTTTTCCGAAATTCAAAACCGCATACTATTGCCGTGTAAAACTGTAGTCTGACAAAAAAATAACCCAACAAACATTTGTAGGAAACCAAATTGCATATACATCTGCATCTTTGTGCATACCTTAATTTTTGAAAAAAATATTTTTATAATTTTACTTGTTTTGTATTCTGAATCGAGCAACTTTTTTGTTTTGGTTATGATACAAAAAGTGTTAAGATAAAAGTTGTACACAATTTTATAACAACGTTTGGTATATTAGAGCATGTTAAGCAGAAATTGGTATAACATAATTTCATAAATAAATATTAGTTTTCTCTACAACTTTGACCTTAACATCTCGACCTGGAACGCTCCTGCTTAAATACAACATTAGAAAAATTACTTCTATTTTGCCCTACTATCTCTTTTATAAAAAGTGAAAAATATTCGAGTTATTCAACAAATTTTTTCTTTTAAATGACTACCTCTATCGACTTTTAAAAGAAAAGTGTAAAGTTAAATTTGGAAAATAGGTATTAGAAGTAGTTTTATAAGCCATTAGCAGAAAACGGCTGAAACGATTTAAACTTGTTTGATTATTATAGTTGTTATAATCCTATATTGGGCTAGATATACACATACATAGAAATATATGTTAATATATAAGAATTTTCGAAATAGTGACTTGGGAGTTAATAAAATATCTTTAATTATTCCCATCAAAATCGGTCCAGTCGTTTCCGGTTAGTCCAAAAATTCTCGAAAAAACGACTCCAGATCCATCTACTGCTGCAGTTTCTGATCGGTTTATATATAGGAATTGTCGAAAAGAGCAAACCGAGAGCCACCTAGGGAGCAGTTTCAATATTTTAAGTTACGAGCTAAGACATCAGAATCTGCTTGCGAGAGACCCGTCAAATCTGTCCAGCCGTTTCCGAGATTTGCCGCCCTAAACAGACAGACAAAAAAATTCAAAATTGATTTTTGTTATAAGTGTCCTTTCATCATGTAAAAAGCTGTTATTTTGACATTACAAACAGACAAACATAAAATTTATTTTATGTTTATATAGATCAATTTATATTTGTGACACTTTAAAATTCACCGGGGATTTTTAAAACGTGTAGGTACATACATTCCCAAAAAAAATTGAATTACACGACTTCAGCAAAAAGTTCAAAATCTCGTCGAAATCAAGTAGATTTCCCATACAAATTCGTGTAAACCAAACATACCTTTTGAGCATTCAGCATCTGTTGCTGAATTTGAACAAAACATCTCTAAATTTTTTTTTTCATGTCGATTATTGTGCCTCTAATTTTAATTAATAAAAGAAAAATAAAAAACAATTCTAAAACCAAACATATTTTTTTTTTTACAAAAAATTGAAGAATGGATAAAAAAAAAGATTTAATTTGATTTTTTTGCAACAAAGTTACTTAAACGTCAAACAAAATCTAGATATCGTTCGGTGTGAACGAGTTGACGAGATTTCGAAATCTTGTTGCTCGAAATCTATAGATTTTGATTCGGTGTGAATAGCCTATTAGTTTGACTAGACTATTATAAGTGTGATATCCATTCTCTTTAAAAACGGTGGGTAATTACTAATTATCAACAGGGGGGTAATTGTGAACTCTCCTTCTCCTCCAAAAACCAATTTTATTTTGGGGCTTGTAATAAAATAATTTTAAAGCTCATTATATTACCGTTATGCTGACAAAGTGCCTTTTATCTGCCTAAATTGTAAGCTGCGATTTTAATGTCGTAAGGAAATAATTTTTCTTTGTTTGAGTTTTTTGTTTACTTTTATTGTTTTTTAACAAACGTAAACCATCAAAGTAGGTATGTAAATAGAATATCATTTTCAAGTATTATGTGTATCCAAATATTTTATGCATGTTTTATGTTTCAATTCATTAATCAACAAAATTGTCCAATATCGTTCAGTTTAGCTGGGTTAAAATTATAAATAAACAAATAACGAAAATGCTAAATTACAAATACACAATATACACACATACATACTATAAAATAATTTCTCACAATCCGAAATTATTTTTTGATGTTTTATGGAATAAACAAACAGACGAACGGCAAACTGACAGAAAATTCAAACAAGCTAGAATTTGTCGGTTGATCGGTTATCATAGGCCGCAATCGGCCAATGCCGGTTGAGGCGGTGTACGAGGTTTCTTCGTTAACATATGTTTGATTCAATCGGCCGATGACGGGTTTGATTTGGTGTACTCGAACCGTTAAGCGTTTTTACCGATAAAAAACGTACATACCGGTTTAATTCTTTAAAAAAATGAACAATATCAACCCCAAAGATACATAAACTAGCTCTAACTCAAAAACGCCAAAAATGTAGACACGTCGTTTCAAGTTAACACAGCAGAACAATTTGTGTCTTTAAGCTCAAGTTGTGCTTTATTTTTTTGTATTTAATATAAAATAATACATCATATTAACAATGCCCTGAGAGTAAAAATGTCATAAACTGAAAAAAAATGATATAGGCTAGTAGTCATTGACGTGTACTAGATATGGGCCTCCAGTCGGTTGAAATTTTCATACAAACAGCCAAGAAAAGTTGTTCCAGCTAAAAACAGACTGAAAACGCCATCATCTTTTAGTGTTAAATACGTGTACTAATTTCGCCATTAGAATTTAAATGAAAACGATAATATATTCATCTGTAAGTAACTCATGGCATAAGGAGTGGATGTGTTTTGTAAAATAAAAGTAGTTTGATAATAATTTCCACCAAAATAATTCAACAGTAAATAATTAATTAAAGAAATCATATCACTGCTACGCAGATTCCCTGCTAGTAGTTGATGGCGCCCCTAGTTATGTTGGAACACGCGTGGAGTTGACTATTGGCGTTCCATACCTAATACGTCAATGCTTGTAGTATATAGAGCGATTTAAATGGTTATTTCCAATCCAACGAAGAAGAGATTTTTTTAACATAAAATATATGCATTTCTGATAAAAAAAAACCCTTCATACCAATGCAGTTCATACAATAAATTAATGTAGCAATCTTACTTGCTCAATAATCCAAGATTTGTTTAACTTCGGTAAAAACATATTACAACTAATGGCTTCTAAAAACCAAAATCTAAAATTTTAAAAGTTTTTATTTTATGGGTAGGTACGTTATTATTATAATACTTTAGCAAGAGTATCTTATTTGATATCATATTTGCAGGCGTGCGTCAATAAGCTATTTTTCATTTTCTCCAATTTTTTTTTTTGCTTAATTTGATTAATATTTTGTATACCGACATTGGACATATGTGTGTATCATATTAATATTGTTTCCAAAGTATTTTATAAAAAAACAAGCTCTTCCTGTTTATCACCTCCACTTTCAAAGTATCTAACATTTTTAATGTGCCAAATTATTCAAGATAGGTACGTATAATAGCATCAACACTAAACAATTATTTTCAAAATAGGGTTCATATAATGTCTACTTAATTATAGTTAACTGTCCAACTAAAAGTAGGAAAACAAACTTGTTTGCAAAATTATTGTTTGTCTAAAATATGATTGTTTTCAGGTTAATGACGCCTAATTTCACGTTTGAAAGAATTAGAAAATAACGCTTAAGGCGTAGGTACCTACATATATTTGGATACTTTGTGTTTTTAAATTCTTATCCTCATTTCATTATGATAAATTTGCAAACAAAAAAATAATACAATCAAAACAATCTCTTTTTTTATTCTGACCCAAATTATATTTAATTTTGAAAGCACGTGTCTGTCAAAAATCTATGTATAAGTACCATCTGACAAGTAAAATTAAAAAAAAAAACTCTCTTTGAAGTTGAAACCTACTGCGTAGCTTTTCGACTTAAACCATACAATGGAACCGTAACAAACTCGTTGCTGATTTTTATGCGAAACGAGTGCCACTGTGTAGTTCACTTGGCTAATTGTTATTTAATTTCCCTCAATTTTATTAATGAGAAATAGAGATATCTATCTGACAGGAGAAACAAAAAGTGCATTAACTGCCGACAACAGATGTAAGATTAAATTTTAGATGCACAACAACCTTTTGTGTTTAGCTTCAACGTGACACACCGCCAGAATGTGACCAATTGGAAAACGAGAGAGAAACATTTACTTGTAGTTGTATAATTTTATTTGCGGACGTCAACCTGACAGTATGTTGACAGTTTAGCTGCAGCACGGGAGTTAGTCTTTTTACTGCAATGCGGGGGAAAATTGAATTTGAACGTGACCTTGAATAATTGCAATGTAATCCCTTTTGTAGTGACAGCAACAAGTGTCGATGCAAAAGCGACCGACACGCGACGACGGACGGATGGATGTTGTGGTTATTTCATTTGCAAACAAAAAATGTTTTAATGGTGTGAAGTTCGTGCGGTTTGAAGTTAATTACTTTGGTTTTTAGTAGTTGGATATGGCTTTGGCTTGAGATGTTGTGTTCATTGCAATTGGATAGCTATTAAGGTCGTGTGCCGATAGAGTATTTTCTTGGCATGGAGTAGGTATACGTAGATGATATAAAAATGAGAAGTGTTTTCCTGGTAGTGCAAAAATGATTGACGAATCATCAGGTGCAATAAAAAATTGAGTGTGTGATAGGGGTGATGAATTTATTAATTTTTAATACCTAATGGTAAAAATGGTAAATATGATTCGATGATAAAACGTTCTTCCTCAGTTTCTATAGTATGAAGACACATATACTGTACCTACTACTGTGCTTATACTTCAAGGATAACATCTAAGCTCTTGGTTTGAGACATTTTTATGAGATTTAATGAATGCAACGGATATCCGTAATAGTTCCGGATTGTTATATTGTGTTGTATACCTGTATACTCTAACTAGACCTTCTTTTGAATTCTGGGGTGCACTTATAAAAGTAGGTTGTTTTTATTAAGTCGTTGAAACATAGTTCCGGGAGATTAGATGTTATTTCGCTATATTTTTAAAACTCAAAATCAATATTTCATAATTTTTAATTAATTTTTAAAGATGATATCGGTCAACAGTCATTGTCATTATGTTGATGAAGGTTACCATTTGAATTTTGTTATTTTCTGAAGCAGTCGAATTCGGCGATCTGGCGGATCAGTACCTACAAACCAGATAGTTAGCTATTATGAACCCAGAAACGCATCGTTCAAAATAAATATTGTCGTTAATATTGTGGTTATACACTGTAAGTACTCATACTGTTTGAAACGGCGCAGTACAATAACACTCACTGAATTATGGCAAGCGTGTCTTAGTTCCTAAAAAAAAGAATGGTACAGTCGATTCAAATTGTAGCTGGGAGAAACGTATTTTAACGTTTTATACGTTATCATCTTTTCCATAAAGTGGTAACACGCCACTATGGACCGAATATTGCTTTTCAGTATTGCTCTTCAGCACTAACGCCACAACGATAAACAAACAAAAGTAGCATTATTCGAAAGATACTAAATTTATTTTTGTGAAAATTTAGCGCCTTGCTGCTCTTGTGGGGGCGATTTATTGCATCCAAAATATTTATTTTTTTCCTGGCACTAAATATTGTGATGTCCAACTAAAATAAATTGTAAATTAAAGTGAAATGCCTTGATAGGGGTCCATGAGTGCCAAGTGCCAAGGCAATGAAAAAACATTTAAAATTCAAACGGACTATATATTTAAAAATAAATACATTTCTGTAGCCTACTTTCAGGAACACTTGAACCGGTTAACAGTGTTGAGCAATTTAAATGCCATCCCTGTTTTGATTCGTGTCTTTGCTATGTGAAGCGGTTATACTGTCATGTCTTTGCTAAAGGCGATTATGTTCATTTAAATGTAGTCTACATCTACAGGGTGGCTGATGAAAGCCGCTACCAAAAAAAACTTTTATAACTTTTTTTCTATTTAATGGATCTGGTTAATTTTTTTTTTATTTTGCAGATCGATTCTTAGATTTTACAAAAATGGATAACTGGGACACTGAAACAAGGATTTGGATTGTCCGCCGCTATCACGCACTGGAGTCCATAGTTTCGGTCCAAAGAGAGTACAGGCGCACGTTTGGCGGCAATCCTCCGAGCAGATGGACCATAATGCGACTTGCTAAGAATTTTGACGAGCATGGGACAGTCGAAAGAAGACCTTACCATCGAGAACCTTCAGTTCGGACGGTAGAAACAATCGCTGCTGTAGCTGCTGCCGTACAAAATAATCCAAGCTTTTCGACAAGGAGCTTATCAGCTCAAATGGGAATAAGCAGGCAGTCATTGCAGTCAATTCTGCATAATGATTTGGACTTATTCCCATACAAAATTCAAATGGCCAACAAACTCAATGCATCATCAGACTTGCCGATTCGCTTGGAATTTTGTCAAAAGATGCTTCGAATGTTGGAAGGAGACGGAAACATCTTGAACTGTCTTTTTATGTCTGACGAGGCCCACTTCGATTTGAACGGCAACATAAACAAACAAAATTGTCGAATATGGAGTGCTTCCAACCCACAGATACTCCATGAGACGGAATTGCATCCACTTCGTGTCACAGTATGGTGTGCAGTTTCTGCACGCTGTATTGTCGGGCCCTACTTCTTCGAAGAAAACGGTCACACCGTTACAGTCACTGGAGACCGTTACTTGAGCATGTTGAGAGAGTTTTTCTATCCAGAATTACGCCGAAAGAGAATTCCTTTCAACTCTGTGTGGTTTCAGCAAGATGGTGCAACTCCTCACATAACCCGGCCTGTTATGACAGAATTGCAACGGAAATTTCCCAATAGGCTGATATCCAGAAACTCCACATTCCGTTGGCCCCCCAGGTCACCTGACCTTACTGCACCTGACTTTTTCTTGTGGGGTTATTGTAAACAGGAAGTTTATAAAGCAAAACCAACCAATTTGGATGAACTAAAGCAATCCATTCGAGAAACAATTGCGGCTATTCCTGTTTCAACTCTCCAAGCAGTTATGAACAACTTTTTGTTAAGATGCCGCACATGCGTCAACCAGCAGGGGGGGCATTTAAATTCCATTATTTTAAAAACTAATTAAGCTATATTTAATAAAATTTAATGAACTTTAACATGAATAAAAGAAAAATGAATTCCATACACTGAAAAAAAAGTTATTTGAGTTTCTTAATGTAGCAATATTCATCAGCCACCCTGTAGGAAAATATTTTTGGTTGAAATTCAAATTATGAATTATGTAGTAGATACTACTGGTCAAAAGTTTGAGACCACCTTCAAAGGGTTGCTTTATTTGTACCTGGCGCTTGGGTTTATGAATGAATATAGGATTTTTTTACCTGCATTGTTAACTTTGACCATTCATAAAAGGTGCAAGTGAAAAAACCCCAGATATTAATCCTTTTCTGTAAATTATGAGGAATTTTGTGAAAAAAGGTAAAAAAAACCCAGTTTTGGGTTTTTGGCTTCTATTTGGATTTCCCATAGTTTTTATTTTTTATGACTTTTTACATTCAATTTGGAATTTTTTTATGACTGGGGTAATATTAAAGGTTAAAAAAATGTAAAATTTGAATACCTGCATATTCAGGATTTTGTATATAATGCTCGGTTTGATCCAATTTAAATTTATTTGAGACGGTGATCTTCTCCAGTAAACAAAGTGCGCATCATGAGAAAAGTTAAGGAATTAACTATTGAAACTCGATCTGCGATTATGACCCTTATTGAAGAAGGCTATTCGCAAAGAGAAATCGCCACAAAACTGAAGATATCCAAGCAGTTCACAGGACCATACAGCGTTACTCTAGTACCGGCGGTTTTAAGAATAAACCGAGGTCAGGACGACCTAGAGTTACGACGAAAACCGAATATCTGCATATCATCACCATAAGCAAGCGTTCTAGGAAGAAAACAGCACCAGAAATACGCGCCGAGATCAATGAAATCCGGGAAGAACAATTATCTGTATCAACGATACAACGAAGGCTAAGGCATGCTGGACTTTTTGGGCGCGTTGCAGTGCGGAAACCACTTCTACGACCCCAAAACAAGATCAAACGGTTGGAATGGGCCAAAACCCATAAGGATTGGACAGATGAAGACTTCAACAGAGTCTTATTGAGCGATGAGTCCAAGTTTGAGATATTTGGCTCAAATCGCAGAGTGTACGTCAGGCGCAGTGCTGAACAGAAGATGCTACCAGACTGTTTGGTCCCAACTGTAAAGCATGGAGGCGGTTCAGTAATGGTGTGGGGATGTTTTCCTTCGATTGAGTAGGAGATCTAACACGAGTGATCGGAAGAATGGATAAAGAAGTCTATAAAACGATATTGGAAGACCACGTTTAATCGGTGAAGGTTTTGTATTACAGGGAGACAATGACCTGAAACACACTTCAAAACTTTGCCGTGGATACCTGAAACAAAAAGAAGATGAGGAAATTCTAAAAGTAATGGTATGGCCACCGCAGTCTCCAGATATTAACCCCATTGAGCTCTTATGGGAAGAGCTTGACAGAAATGTCCGGAATCACCACATAACATCGGAATCTGCACTTTGGGAAACTCTACAAAATTGCTGGAATAATATTCCACAAGAAAAACTACAAAACCTTGTAAGAAGATTGCCCAGAATTGTAAAAAATGTTATTGAATTTAAAGGAGGGTTTTTTGATGAAAACTCAATTTAGAGCTTTTATTGGTTTTTTAAACAAATAATTTATGTTTCGTACAAAACTAGTTTATATTTTTCTATCATTTACAACTAGACATGATCTTCACTTTTTTCATGTATTAACTTTTTTCCTAAAACTTCAGTTTAGGGGTTAAAACTCGATATTTCTCAAATTTCAGAGGTGGTCTCAAACTTTTGACCGGTATGTATATACGAGTATTAGTAAATTTTAAATACTGCATAGGTTTTCAAATTTTTCAAATGAACAGTTTCCCAGGCGATACTTTTTAATGGCATCAAAATCATAATGATTGAATTAAGTTCAGCGGTGAAAATCTAAACAAAAAAAAAAGAAGAGTTAATTGGGCCAGACAGGGTGCACTCTAAACTGTAGGAAAGATGATGGTTTACAATAATTTTTATTTCTATCTGCAACCACATTAATGTAATTGCCAGTAGTTTTCTACCTAGATCTGCACTTGCATTCGTGCATTTTTTCTATAAATCAATTTACAAACAACGACATAATCTTAGCTTTTAATATATCACATGGTGACATTTGAAAAAGTTAACTCGTAGCACGGGTTAAACCATATAGAAGTCCAAATAAACAAATAAAAAAAAAGTCAAGTTAATTAGAAAATTGGCACCAATTATTTTAACCTCTCACACTATGAAAAACACTTTTGCCTGCGTTACTCAAACATTTTTATATCCCCATCAGTGATATAAAAGCCAACGGGTGTATTGAAAAATCTCTTATCATTAATTTATTAAATAAATTATTTTTATAGCTGAAGCCGGTGAGAGTGCAGCGTCATCTTTACTTTCTTATCATATCTGTCATCACAGAAACTAATCGGTCGTGTCTTTTTGAATTGCGGTATTAAATATGTAATTAGTCGAGAAACCCATAAACTGACGTAAAAATAAGTTCTTAACAAAATTTTGTTTGCCAATTTATTTGCCATGTGTTCTTGACAGCTGCTGTTGTTTATCTGTTATATAGTGCAACAGAGGGTTTCATTGATCCCTGTTGACTTTTTGCTTTTTGCAAGGACCGTGTCGTCGATTTTTATATGTATACAGTGAAAAATCGTTCTTATTTGAAATTTAGCCAGTTATAAAAATAAAGTCTGAGAATTTAAATACTTACAGTACACAACACTTAACATCTGTAGAGATACTTTTTTTTTACTATAAAAAATAAAGAATACCTGCCAAAAGTAATTTATTTTTAAATTTGTTATTCTTTGAAAATAAAATATATTTATTATAGACTTACAAACTGACTTTGTTTAGACGTGTGATCACGTTTAATTCTTTTCATTTTTGCATGTATTTCTAGATACAAAGGTGATTTGAACACGTTCCGGTGTGGAATGATATTGTTTTTTTTTTTTACTTGTTTTTCTAAAAATTGTGCAATTTCTAGGTGACATTTCTTAAATAGTTTGCTTCAAATTTATTGAGAGTTATTTATGGTATTTGTAAAATTTTGTATTTGCCAAAGCAACAATTTAACTTCCGATTTTTTGTATATCATATCATTTTGGTTTTACCTCTGATAACAAAAAGTGAATTTTTCAAATATGCCCTCTACCAAGCTGAGGAAGCAACCTACTAGTCCGGGAGGAAGCGACATTTTTCAATGAGTGATTTCTCCAAAGCTGAATTTTATATAGTAAGTAAGTAACAATTATTATTCGTTACATCTTCAATACTTTGTATGAACATTTAAGCTTTGGCTTTGCCGTCACCTCAACTGGTAACTTTTTCAAGAAGAATAAAGAAATTAAACTAAATAATTATGTTTGAAAGATAAGAAAAAATGACTTTGTTTCATATAATTGTTCTTATGCATATTCTGAAATAAGGAGCATCCTAAATTTATAACTATCCTTCAGAAAATTAATAAGTTTCATCCAGTTTGATCCATTCAATATTTGTAACGTCTCCTGCATTGAGAGTGACTGTTTTCCTAAGTATGTGCTTCTTATCCGTTTGAAGATAGTGCAAATACCAATAAAATGAAAAATGTCTTCTTTGGCTTTGTAGTTTCATAGATTGCAGAACTGATCAAAACTTCTGTTATATATACATCCATTTAGACTTAGAAGCTCACATCTTGATTTAAATAGTAAATAAATATCTTTGGCTTTTAGGGTATCTTGAAAATAATTTTTATCACACAAGTTAAAGTTTAACTGGCTGTATAATATTCTGCTCTCTGATTCACAGGCTTTTTCAACAAACTGATTTCGAACAGCATCTTAATTTTTTTGTGTGATTTTAAAAAAATGTATCTTTAAAAATCGAATGTAACTAAGGTCCATCTGTAACTCTTCACCACAAGAAGTGCCAATATGTTGCCATTTCTCCAACCACCAGTCTTTGTTGCTTGTTTCATAGAGAAGCATTATTTTACTCAAACGATCGTCAGGAAATTCAAGAACCTTAATGATGTAATCGGCTTGTATTTTAAGTGTTTCAGTAAATAGTTTTGGTAAGCCTTGGAATTTTATATATTTCATAGCTCTGACCTTGCTGACAACAAAACCGGTCGTCAGCTGCCCCATACTCGGGGGATTTGACGTGGGTGACGTCTTAAACATAGAAAAAAAGTAAAAATAAAGTGATTTCTCCAAAGCTTAAACTTAATGTATAGGTTCATACAACCGTACCACTCGTCAGCTGGCTGTAAAATACATCAGACCTTAATAAAACAGTCAAAAAGTAATGATATATGGGCCATCTGACAAAAGATTGGTAGGTCTCCAAGTTTGAATACAGTTTTGTAGAGGGATTGACTCTGAGTATAAAACTGATTTTGCGGGAAATTAGGTCTTGTGCAGCAGCCGCCATCTTGAATTTAAGATTATTTTTGTTTTTTTACATTTTTCTACGTTTGTGTGCGTTTTTATGAAAAAACTATTAAATACTCTTTTTTACAATTTTTACTTCTTAATAGGTTCTTTATAGAGCCAATTTTTTTGCTACCTCTTTACAGTGCTCGGCGACCACTTGAAGTACGATATTAACAAAATCAATGCTGGTAAGCACCGCACGAAGACTCTAAAACACCAAAATTACACAGCGGACGATGATCCCACGAACCTCCAGTTGTAGTAGAAAACCGGAAGTTTCTATGCAAAATAAACTAATTTTAATTTAAAAACATACTCGTTAAATATTTCGACGAAAAAAATCCATTCAAATGACAATCTTACAATACATGAAAATGACGAAATTATAAATAAAAATTATCGTCAAAGCAGTGTTAATAGGTGGAAATATTTGGTTCTTCTTCGGGTTTTGACCCAAAAACTTTAATTAATAATATACTATTTGCCTGATCATGTTGAGATACAAAATTTAAACAAAATCCAAGAATATTTTAATTTGTATGAAATAAATGCTTTGTTTCCACCAAAAATCTAAAATCAATCAAAAATATCGTATATTTTTTAGTATACCGGAATGATTTCTCGTGTCCACACCGAAGGTTAATTGAAGTCACATTGAGAAGACGTTCAACTATTTTTTAATGAGAACAAGAATTTCTATATATGTAGGTACGTATAGATTAAACAAACTGTTTTCCTTTTTTGAAGACTAAAGGCCATATTAAATTCAGTAGTTTAAAACTTAAATCCAGATGTAAATTATTCTTTGTTTTCGTTTATTTCCATACAAAATCCATTTTTTAATTGTTGCTTCCTCATAAAAGCTATATTACCGGAAGACTTACATGTATGTTATATGGGAACGTCAAATATTATCGGTGTTGGCTAATAGGGCTTTTTAGGTAACAACGATATATCTGTCATCCGCGTAGTGTGAGCTGTCATTTATTTTTTGACAATATGGTAAAATTCCCTATCCCCAATGTAGTTTTTTTTTTGACAACTCTATATGGGCTTGCAAAAAATCTAAAAAAAAAAAACACGGCTTTATGCTATCAGGGCACACAGTCTTTAGTTTTAAAATCAATTTTAGTTTTGCCGCTCGAAAAAAAAAATTTATGTTGTTAATGCAGTCAGAAATCAGAATTGCCCAACACACTCAGCTGCCTCATACAATACATTGAATTCACTCTAAAGCGACCTTTACACGGTTGGTCAGAGGACGTCAGTCATCTACACATATAATCAGTCATCAGGCAAAATTAAAATGGTTTTGATTTTTCGTCAAACAAATGCACGCATACAGACTTATTTTTACAAACACTATACAGGGTGATTGGTTTAAGGTGCACCAAAAAGCTTGAACGTGTAGGTGGAGTTAAGACAAGACTAAAATCGTATGGAAGGGGGGATCTATTCCTCCCCGTTTAGGCAGGAGGGGCAATTTTCTAAAAAATTGACTTAAATCAGAAAAAAAGTTATTTAAAAAAAATTAATTTTCAAACTCAAAATTTAAAAAAAAAAATTAAATTAATTTTTTTCAAAATTTTATGTAATTAACTATTATTTTTTTTTCAAAATTCAATGCTCTTATTGGTTTTTAGTCAAAAACAGAAAACCGTATGCCAAAATGTATCTAAGTTTTTGAGAAATTAAGAAAATACTAAAAGCACTTTTAAAAAAAAAAGGTGAAATCTGGTTAAAAACAATTAACTGGATTAACCAGATTTCACCTTTTTTTAAAAAAAGTGCTTTTAGTATTTTCTTAATTTCTCAAAAACTTAGATACATTTTGGCATACGGTTTTCTGTTTTTGACTAAAAATTAATAAGAGCATTGAATTTTGAAAATAAAAATAATAGTTAATTACATAAAATTTTGAAAAAAATTAGTTTACAAAATTTTTTTTAATTTTTTTTTCAAAATTTTGAGTTTGAAAATATATTTTTTTAAAACTGTTCACTTAAACAACTTAATTTACAAATAAAATAAAAGAGTATTTTTTTGGCTTTCCAAAAAGATATAACAAGGCTTTCTATCATTCACCGTTGTTTTTAAATAATTTGTTTTCTGATTTAAGTCAATTTTTTAGAAAATTGCCCCTCCCGCCTAAGGGGGGAAATGGACCACCCCTCCCATACGATTTTTTTCTTGTCTTAACTTCACCTACAGATTGATGTCAAATGACCGTGTAAAGGTCGCTTAAGCATTTTTTAAGTTTCTGAATAATAAATTAAAAATAAATATAATAAAATCTTTTAATTTTATTGGAAACTTTTAGTAAATAACAATTTAAGAAACGATCATTAGCCACTTTCATTTTCTTAAAAATTTCGTCAGAATGAATTCAAATTAAATTATATATTTTGGGATATTTTGTTTTAAAGAATTATCCATTCAGAAAATTTTGGCACAATTAAAAAGAATTTTTTTTATGGACACCCCTAAACATTTTTCGAAATTAATGTTCGAAAATTGACTAAGCAGAAATTATTTCCTGGGGACGGAATTTTCGGGAGGAAATAAAATTTCACTTGGAATTCGCGATAGGCTTTATAATGTCTGTTATTTATTTTTTTTGTTGTTTTCTGTCAAATAAAGTTCTGAATAGCTTAATTGAAACTTACTAATGCCCAGTTTCATAGTGAGAGTTTAAACTGTAGTTTAAAAAAACCTGAACGATAGTTTAAACTTTTCGTTTAACTCGTTCGGTTTCAAATTGAAAAATTAAATTCCAGTTTGTCAAACGCAGTTGGCGAAGCTCTGTGTTATAAAATTTGTTTTTTGAAAAATAAATCGTTAATTATTGTGAAATTGTGATGTCATTGTGTTTTTTTTATCGAATAAATTAAAACCCAATTTAAAAATTTAAAGAAATGGAAGTGAACAGTGATAAAAAAAATTGATTGAAATTATATGTGACACAATTTACATCAAAAATGGTGATGTCTGTGTGTTCTAAAACTTTAAACTTCAGTCTGTGTAAAACGATCACTGCGAAACCGGAAAATTAAAAAAGATTAAACCGAAAATATAGTTTTAGCCTTAAATATGAAACTGGGCATACGAGATTGTGAAATAAGCCCTAAGTAAAATTATCTTAAAAACTATTGAACTATTTTTAAAAATTATTTAGAAAATAAAAATATCCGAAAACAAATTTCGGTAATAGAATAGATTATTATGGAGGTATAGTGGTGTTGCAAAGCAATTACCTACAATTTATTTTTTTTATATAAAATGTAGCTCAAAAAAATTTTAAAAGCTGGAATTCATTTTGGGGCAACAACCCTAAAAGAGCCTCTAGTAAATATTTTTTTTTAATAAATAATACCTCCTCAGTCGATTGTTGGATGGTATGTTGTGTCATGTTTTATAAAAGATGTATTTATCATCAGTTTCTTGAAATCTAATCTCCAGTTTAGTAGTTTATGTCATAATTCAACCCTCTGCCCATTTTTTTTTTATAAATTCATAGATATATGCATTCATGTTTTCATACAAATATAATAATAATAACCATTTCAATGAACCTTCAGAAAAAAAATTGATATTATATTCTCTTCGTAAGTTTGCTGCAATCGGATACAACAACTTTGTAATTATTTGCCTAATCATTAATTTGTTTGAACACGAAATACCAATTGATGCATTTTTCAATCGTTTTTTTTTTTTGATCACTTTAACTTTAAATCGCATGACATATTGAAATTTAAAATTTTAAAATGCAAATTAAAACGTGTTTCATTAAACAAAAAATAATCACCTTACGCAACAAATCGCAAGTTCTAGTTTAACAGAAAAAAAAAAAAAAACAAACAAATCTAAACAACCTCAATTTAAAGCTTTTTTGTTTTGTATTTTTACATAAAATATTTTCGCACACGGCAATTTTATTTATAAATTTAAAAAAAAATATCAGATAAATTATCAACTTACCCGTTGGAACTCATGTTGATGCTATTCGTTGACGTTTTTTGGTTGAAATTATTATTTGTTGTAACGGTTATTGACGTTTTAATTCCTGGCAGGAAATATAAAATTGAAATAAAAATTCACAGATACAAAAAAACACTTTCACTCGAGTTTGTTTAAAGAATTTTGTCAATTTATAGTTTATGAGATTTCTGAGATAGTTTATGTGATATAATCTTTGTACAGACGTTCCGTTTAGACTGACCGAATTTTTTGGCAACCGGAGTTATCTATAAAGTCGCGATACAAAAAACACGAAATGTATCGCAGTACAGTCGACTCGAGTAAATGAAGTCAAAGATACTCACCGTTAACAGCTGAGTACTGCAATAAATAGCTTTTTTGAAAAATAAAAAAAAGTTAAACGATCCTATGCTCTCTTTCTAAAGATAAAATAAATATTCATATATCCATATAGCCAGACGGAGACCGCAGACGATCGGAAAACTAAGAGAGTATTGGATTTTTTTTTACTGAGCGCATGAGTGAGTAGGTTAAACATTTGAGGACGGGGGACACCAAAACCACATGTGCTACGGATACAAAATTTACGTCGAACTATGTACTTTGGTCGTTTAAGATATATAAAGTTGTAAACTAAGCGAAAGTTCGAACAATAAACGAATGTATCTAATACTGATAGTGATAATACTTATTTTGCATGAATCGAAAAAAAGCTTATTGCAGGCGAATGGATAATAAATTCCACAAAAAAGAGGGTGTGTTTCAGCTTGGCTGATGACGTAGATAAACGTTCGATTGGTCACGCAATTGTATTTTGAGAATGAGATACAAACTTGTATGTTGCAAGAGAAATACGAATAATTCTGTTGTGGATGGAAGGGAGACTTGAACTCCGCAACAACAACATTTGACGATATATGGATACCTACGTATAATTAGCAGACGTGACATTTTAAATTTCAAGGGCAAACGAACATGAGAAGTGCTTTTGTTGTATGATTTTCTTTATCGGTCTTTGGTTTATTTGGTCTTTATTAAGAATTTCTATTAGTTCATTTATTTTTGGTATAATTAGATATTAATTGATTCAAAAATAGAATTTATATACAAAAAAAAAATTTTATTTCGGTTGTTCTATTGATTTAGACGAGAGAGGTTGTTTCTAAATAAATTTACCTAGCTGACCTGAAACTTAAGTTTTTTTTAAATGCGGTATATTGTTTTCTTAGGTTACCTACTAATTGGTTGTTTTGTTCTTTCCAATACCATGCATTTACTATGTAGGTATTGCGTTTAATCTTAAAGAGACTTATTAATTAGCAGATCACTTGAAATTGTATCTTATTAACTGGTATTTTCTGGGCTCTCATCACGTAGTTTTATTGACGACAATATAGTCTAGTCTAGACTCTAGAGTCTATCTATAGCTAGACAATAGCTATTAACGATATCGTCAAAAATGTGGACATATATGTATGTATGTATACTGTAGAGCAGTAACAAACTCATTAATTGAATCGCTTATTTTCAAAACATGTCATGTCCAATGTCTAAGATTAGACATTTTTCAGGACACTAAAAAAGCCTTACATCCATTGACGTACTAGATATGGACCGCCAGTGGGTTGAAATTTTCATACAAACAGCCAAAAAAAGTTGTTCCAACTAAAACCAGCCTAACAACGCCATCATCTTTTAGTGTTAAATACGTGTACTAATTTCGCCATTAAAAATTCAAATGAAAACAATAGTATATTCATCTGTAACTCATGCCATAGGGAGTGGATTTGTTTTGTAAAATAAAAGAAGTTTGATAACAATTTCCACCAAAATATTTCAATAGTAAATAGTTAATTAAAAAAATCATATCACTGCTACGCAGATTCCCCGCTAGTAGTTGATAGTTGATGCCGCCCCTAGTTATGTTGGAACACGCATGAAGTTGGCTACTGGCGGTCCATATGTAATACGTCAATGCTTACACCCCTGTTCTGAATTTCATTTAAATACCTACATAATTTAATCGTTTTCAAACACCGGGGTGTTCTATACATCAATTTGTTTGGATTTTGTTTTGCGAATTCAAATTCGGAAAATCTAATTAGTAATTTGGTTTTTGGCTGTCAATTTTCCCCATGAAAACTTTATTTTATTTGTGCGAAATGTAGAACACCTGTTTTAGTCCAGGCAATCTGTGATTGAATATTGGCAAAATTGTTACAGAAGCCATTTTAATTGATGTTTAATCAGAATCAGTATCTGAACAACATATCCAAAATCGGACAAAATCCGACTATTGGAACACCTTGGAAAATGCATATGTTGCCTTTGATAATAGGTTGTAATTTTTATAACGTTGTGGTTTATTTATGTGTTTCTTTTACCATAATTTCTTACTGACAGAAAACCAAGTTCAGAAATTTGTCCAAAATAAGAAGAATTGATGCACTACTATTAACATCCTTTAAGTTGTGTTTTCCAGTCAACAAAAGAAAAAATCGAAGTTGTTGTCAGCGGAAAGGCTTATTCATAATCTATCAATTAAAATTTATTTCAGACAAATAGGACATGACCCTGGCTTAAGAGAGCCATTTAAATGATAAAAATTGATGTGAGAAAAGTTGATGTACCCCGATTAACACCCTGTAACTTTTTTTCTCGGTCAACAATAAAGTCTTATAAATTTAATCCGCATAATTTTGAAATGCATTCTTCAGGTTGTCCCAATAGTCGGATTTTGTCCGTTTTTGCATATGTTGTTCAAAAACGGATTCTGATTAACAATCAATTAAAAAAGTTTCTGTAAAAATTTTGCCCATGTTTAGTGTATTTTTTTCTTAGTTTGCCTGGACTGTTTTAAATTTGTGCGAAAATCAATTCGTTTCCGAATTCAATTCCGAACGAAAATCAGGACGGTCCCTTACATTTTCTTTTGTTTTATGTTTAAAAATTTAAAAAAAAAAATTTTTGAGTAGAGTTTGTTCTCCGCTATAGAAATAGTTTAAAACTCATTTTTCGAGCTGATAGATAAACAGAAAAAATTAAAAACGACAATGACATATTTTGAAAGTAAACGGATGTTAAATAACTTCTTTAACTTGTATAAGCAAACTTTGCAAGCTCAATTTATCAAGCATCAAATATCTATATCTATTACTGTATAACAGCTTACGGCAAATCTATTATAGTTACATACATATTTGAATTAAAATAACAAAAAACTGCTGTTTTGTTTTAAAATATGTCAAGTGACTTATTGTCTTCTTCTGATGATATAAAATAAACATTTCGAGTAACTATAAAATCAGATTCAGATTGAGCGGAAACTTGATTGTTTGTTCGGAGCACGCGGTCATCCCTAGGGAGCAAATTTATGTAAATACAAAAAAGGGTTTTAAAAAAAGAAAACTTTTTATGTTTTGAAAATTAGTGATTCAGTTGTGAAATTGTGAAATTCTAAATATAACTTATATTTCTTATAGTCATTGTTCAGACTATTTAGGCTATAGACCAAATGGCCACGTTTTTTTTTTATCTTTCACAAATAAACTTGATAACAGCCTTATTTATAAAATAGAAAATTGAATCATTTTTACATTAATAATTGATAAGTCATTTTTCATGTTCTAAAGTCGCACGACCAAACAAAAAGAAGAGAAAAATAATGCTATTAATACAAACATTTGCACGTGCGTTGGTTAATTTATTTTGCATCTATACTGTTCCGTTTAAAAAGCGAATTTTTAGATTAAAGAATTAACAAAGCTATATCCATCGAAATTTTAAGATTACGCGTTACGATCGGGGTGCGATAATTGACGATGTTCACATTGGACGTACTCACCCGACGCATTTTGACGTCTATATGTTTTATCCTATTCCCACTTTGTTGTTAGAAAGAGACGGGATTTTGCGTCCGGATTTTTAATTTGTTTATAATTCTCATGGATGCATTTTGACATTCGCTACTGACATTTGTAATTTTTTTATTTTTTTCGCTTTTTGCACCAACATCTTGAAAATTTTCGCAAAACTTGGTCACCTTTGATTGGAAACTGCAATTAAGCATGAGTCTATAAAGAATATTGTAAACATCTATAGGCTCATTTTAAATATTTAGTTTTTTTGTTTCTCATGGTTTCGTGAATTATTTGTGTGCACACTACTTTGTGTCTGAACACGGCGGACTGGAAGTACGTCAAAATGCGTCGGACGAGTACGTCCAATGTGACCATCGTCATTTGGCTCCTGGATACTACATGTGCCTAAACTCATGATTGCGGTGAATCTCTTTGGAAGATTTTGGTGGCAACTAACTAGAATGGGACGAGGTAACAAAATTCTGGTCATTTTTACCCTTCATAGGATCCACAGTAGAAGACTTCCTAGAAAGGAACCAACTTTGCAAGTTTTGGCATATGCCGATGACATTGTCATTAATAGAAGAAATAATTTGTCTTTTATGCGTTCGTCAGCATTCAAGTTTTTAATCAAAATAAGGACAGTCAAGAGAGACACATGAAAGTATTCCATGCTCATTTTGCCAATTGTTTTAGGCCCCTCCATTCCCGTCATTATTATTAGTTGAGTGTGCACATATGAAATGCATTGTCTCTTTATGAGCTACAGTGACGGTATAATTATTTTTTGGAAGCAGACTTTTTGAAATTTGATTTTAAGTATTGAGATAAGTACAAATAAAGTATCTTTATATGTACGTACATATAATGTAGAGCATAATAATATGGGCCTATCAAGGTTATGCATTTGACAGATTTTGATTTTTAAGTGCATATATACAACAATTTTACTTTTTTATTTGACCTTGAAACATGAATTTAAGCAAAGGCAAACAACTTTTTCCTTATCCCATTTGTTTAAATTATGATTTTGTTATTAATGTTTGTTTAGCAACAATTTAGTCTAATAAAAAGCCATAAAATCAAAATCTTTTTTTTTTTTCATAAATATCAAAATTTATGGCACTTAAGGGCATAACATTGATAGTATAATGCTAATATGTTTACTTGCAAAACAGACATATTTACTTGTAAAACGGCATCTCTGTGAACACCTGTCTCAAAAACCCAATTAGCGCTATTATGCGCCGTTTTGATTTGTATTAGTTTTATAGCTAAGTTGAAATTAAGATAAAGTGGTAGGTATGTTTTGTATGTTTTAATACAATTATAAAACAACAGCACTAAAATAAAACTCCATTAAAAAGTTATAAAATTAAAATGATTTTCGTGTTTATTAAAAATTTTAAGTTAAGGCACATGAAAACTGCCAAAGTAATTCAGTTCTTTAGCTACTCTTGGAACTACAACCTAATTTATAGAAACCAACTCGAGATGGTGGGGTCAAAATCCAAAATCCCGAAAACCCAAGAGTTTGAAAACCCAACATCCCGAAAAACCAAAAGCCCGAAAAAGTTTTCCCAAAATCCCGAAAAAAATTATTTAAATAACTTTTCGGTATTGCGGGAGAACTTTATCGGGCTTTTGGGTTTTCTTTACTATTTACTTGCGAATTAAGGTACTATAATAGTGCCGGGCGGCGGCTGCAAGAATGCTTAACTCATCGACTTAAAGAAAATTTCAGTGTTGTAGCGGAAGATATTTGTTAGTAGATACAAAAAATATAACTCTTCCCGCCCGAAGTGGCCATTTTTTGAACTTTTCCTCATCAAAGTTTGGCAGTTTTTTCACTCAGCCTGATTTTGTGTTTTTAGTGTTTTTCGTTCAAAATCATGTTTTCATGTCTTTTACGGAATTAAAAAAATGTCTAATCGAATAAATTACCCATAATAATTTTAAATAAAATTCAAAAGACTTGGTGCTAAAATATTTCTTATAGTTTTTGAGATATCGATTATAATATAAGGTACTACGAGTATAAGGCAAGTTATGCATTCGTGCAAACAAAAATTTTGTGATAACAATCAAACATGACATTACGATGATAGCGAAGACGAAAAATGTGGGTCTGGAAATTCTGTCTGTCTGTCTGTCTGCCTGTCTGTATGTCAGTCTGTTTGTATCAGAACCTACAGCCTAAACGGCTTAACTGATTTACCTCAAATTTGTAGACCATTCCTTAGAGGAGAAATTGAATTTTTTTTAGCTCAATAAATAACGGTACCTGCCATATAACGGTTTTAGAAAAGCTTAATTTTCTCGAAAACGGCTCAAACGATTTTCTTGAAAAAAAATTACTGATGAATTCTGTCTGATTTCCTTTTGTTAAATTGCCAAGCCTATTAGCGTTACCTCCCATAGAACTTTTTTTTTTCTTAAGCTTTCTCATGATGGGGTTAATCGATTTTAATTTTCTAATTTATTTTTTTGTAAATTAATTATTTGTGCATAAAATGCAAACAACTATAAGCACTTAAAAATGGCGTTCTTCAAATTTGTAAAAAAAACTTTTTTAAAAAAAATATTAAGTAAACATTGATTTATTTAAAAACCGCTCTACCGATTTTGAAATAATTTTTTTGGACAACAAAATTTGCTGCATATATTGATTTTGGTTTGAATCTTTGTAAAAAGGAGTTTTAGCACTTTTGTGAAAAATTCATTTTTTTTCCTTTATATTAAAAAAAAAAATATTAAATTTAATTTTATTTTCGTGGCAACTTGCCACAAGATTCAAGAACAAGTACGTGCAACCCAGTCGTGCACCACAAGAGCCATTGTTATTTTTAACAACATTTTTTCTGCATTGAGGTGAGAAAGAAAGAATTTCGTTAATGATTTTAACCAATTATTTTGTTTTTGTTCAATGAAATTACCTATTTAGAAAAAAAAAAAAATTAAATTTTAAAGAAAAAACAATAAAATGCAATCTTAATTTCGAAATTATGGCCTTTCGGTCTTTTGGGTTTTCGGGATTTTGACTTTTCGGTATTTTGGCTTTTCGGTCTTTTGGGTTTTCGGTCTTTTGCATTTTCGGGATTTTGAGTTTTCGGAATTTTGGATTTCATTATTATGTCCGGCTCCCGTTTTTAACTCTTCTCTAACTTCATTGCAAATACATTTAGACTATTCAGGTTTTGTTAAGTAGAAAATTGTCTGCTTCGAAATTCCATAATACTTGGCAGTTTACCGTTGAGTTTGGAGCTAAGACAACCTAAACGATTCTTAAAATTTGTCTTACTGTTCCTAAAGACCCAAAATCAAAGAAAATAAAAATGATAAAATTATCTATTTTTTCGACTTAAAATTATTTCAGAAAGTCATGGTTTTCGGAGACACAGAGTGTTTTCATAAACGTCAGACTAACTAAGTTCTGCACTAACGAAAATGAATAAAAACACACTTCTTAAACAAAAAAAAGTGGTTTGTTTTTTTATTTGTAAGTATTTTGGACATAGCTACTAAAATAATAAGAAACAAAATGTTAACCTCCAGAAAATATATGTTTTTTATCATTTTTTTATTGCAGTTCTTAGTTAGTCTGACGTTTATGAACACACCCACACTTATAAGATCGCGTCTGACACTTTGATTTATTTTTTAAGTATCCTTATATTCTTTAAAAAATAAAATTAAATATTTTCTTTCTTAAAATTCAAGAAATATCGTCAATTGGTGAACAACTATCATGCCGTCATGCGGCATTAAAAATTATTTCATCATCATGATTATATATCATATGAATTTAGATTTGTTTATAAAAAGGAATTGAAAAACAGTTCAATTTAAAACTTTACGTTCTTCGAGAAAAACAATTTAACTGCCTTGAACTCACGACGCACTTTAAGATGCGCATTTGGTTAAATTTTAATTTCTTATATTTAAGTTGTTTTCGTTATGTTATGAATGCACATGAAATGTAATTAGTATCCAATATATTGTTTTGTTTTAAATGACACGTCATGAAAGTTACATAATGATACTGCCAATTAAAAGACAGGTACTAATAGATTGTGTCTTCTTGGCATCTTGTTAGCTTAGTGTTTGTATTTCAAATATAACAATCAATAGTTAAAATTATTGTCAAAGTGCAACTTTCAATTTGTCATCATATTCATACAAATCTTTAATAAAAAGAAACAAATTAAGTGTTTGTTTTCGTCTAGTTTTAATGAACTTTTTTTTGTTGTAGCATCTTTATCGTTTGCTCGAAAACAAATACTAGTATCTACTCATTAAAAACTGATTCTTTGGATAGTAAATATGTGTATAAGAAGCCAACCATATGTAGCATTGAATAATTAGAACATGTTAAGGATAATGAAACGCTATTGTGTTAATCAGGTCATCAAAATTAAGTAATAGATAATTGTTATTGATTCTAATGTTGGATACAATATATTAAAATCTATTAAAATCAAATTTTCTAGGAGATTTTATATGCTTTAAACATTATTCAAAAACAAAACTTATTCCACGGATACGAATTGATTTTGGATCAGGATAATTGAATCAACAACAAATGTCTAGAATGAGCCGCACTAATTTGTTCTTGCGGCAAAATGCTTAAGGGTTTAATACAAATAAAAAATGTTTTTCTAATTCATTTGCTTCTAATAGTATTCGTTTTTTATTTAAAAAGGATGACCTATGTGAACAAACTTATAACTCTGTTAATACGAATCTGTTTAAAACTTTATTTTTTTGCTTAAATCTTTATTTTCTTCAAATTTTGGTTAAGCTGGAAATGATTAAAAAAAATATTGGAGAACTATTTATTTGTAAGATAAAACTCGTTTTGTTAACTCATAAATACATTTTTACATGCGATTATAGGTAAGCACTATGAGACAAGTAATTTTTCTTTTTCCATATTATATATCATAACATCTATGGGTTTTCCGCAAACTTGTCACTGACTTTTGTTTTTTACTTGGTCATAGGACAAGTATTTTTTTCGTGTAAAAAAAAAATCGAGGTTTTAATCAAACATGATATTACGATGATAGAGAAGACCAAAAAATTAGGTTTCGTCATGCCGTCCGTCGGTCTGTCTGTGGGTATGTGCGTATGTGCGGATGTAAGGTTGTCTGTGACCCGATCAAAGTTCGTGTGTAGTACTGTTTGGTGATTCCCTAGAGCAGAAATTTGAATTTTTGTTTTAGCCCGGCCATAACGGGTATATCCTCCATATAACGGTTTTAGTTTTTCCCAATTTTTTCGAAATCGGCTCTAACGATTTTGATGAAGCTTGATGCGTGATATTTTTAGTAGTCCTAATATAACTGCATTTCAGGTTTTTGGCTAAAAATGCATATAACGAAGAATGGGTGTTAACGGTTTTTCACAAACTTGGCCATAATTTGATAGCGGCCGATTCGATCTCATTAAAATTTGGTACGGTATTGAATCTAAGCATTCAACATAAGATGGCATTTAAAGGTTTTGAATAAACAGGCATTTAATGATAGCTACCATACAACTTTTCTTATATTTAGGACACTTTTCTACTTTTAAACATGATTCAGTAAATAAAATTTTCCAAATCCCATAGTTTGCAACAAGAGCAAGTTCGTGCGACCCAGTCGTGCATTTTATTTCAATTATTACTTTTCATAGAAAAAATAGCAAAACGTTGTATTTTCTGAGCATTTTTCTGGATAAAATTGACTCAAAAGCCAAAAATGTTGGGTTGTATTAAAAATTAAATATCATAAGACTTAACTAAGATATCAGTTTTATCTAAACGGTGTTATAAAAACTGGTATTTCTTCTGAAAATAAAGTGCTGAGCAAAGTGTATAACATTCTTATTAACAGAGCAATTTTTGTTAACTTGAGGCAGGATACACGAACAAACCTTTTGATAAATCGATAATAAATAATTGGCAAGACTGCTGTATAACAATTTTTTTCTTAGAAGATACCTCGGAATAATATACCTCAAAAAATGTTCTTATATTTGGGACACCCTGTTTGTATGAGAAAAAATGATGTGCATACGTTGAAGTGAACTTATTCATACATATTCACCTATTTTCTTCTATTCAATCTGTATATGCACTTCGTCGATCAACAAACCGAATTAGTATGGAATTCCTGTTCCAACTTGATCACTGACCTGAACTAACACAAAGAATACGACACGCACACGCACCTGCTTTGATTTTCACTTGGGATTATAGTTACAATAATAAAGGCAAGTTATGTTTTCGTGAAAAAATGACACGCTGGCTCCACAAATTTGCTTTTGTGGCAAGTTTAAAAGTGCCTATGTCTTATAAAAATTCAAACCGAAATCAAAGTATCAAAAAAAATATTTAATAATGAGAAAACAAAATCTTAAATAAAACCAGTTTTGAAAAACAAAAAATCATTTGAAAACTTAATAATATCTTAAACCTAAGTTTTATAAAAATCTAAAACCTATGTTTTATAAAAATCCGTTTACAGTTTTTCAAAATAACATTTTTTTTGTTATAAAAATTATTTTAAACTTAATAAAAATATTTAATTAAAAAAATGGAATGGCATCCTATTTTTATTATATTAAGTTTATAATTTGATTATTATTTTTTTTTTTAAATCGCTTCAGACGTAATAGAGTAAGTCGAAATTTGAAAAAAAAAACAGTTGCAGAAACCGTTAAACAAATTTTTCTGAAAGTTTTGTTTTCACTTCCTGATAGAAAATTTTCGTTATAGTGCCGTATTGCTAGTGCAGATTTTTTATTCAAAAACTTTGCATTACTCGCTCCCACCCCAAATCCTAAATTAGACCAAACAGGGAGGTTGCAATGGGCAGCATAGTCCCCATACATACCTCACTTTTCGCCTTTGAACGCTCAGAGTGTCATAAAACATTATATTGCTAAAATTCTCAAAAAAATATGGCCATATGACACTTTGGCAAAGCGATAAATGGCCATATATATACAAATATGCAATGTGAAAGTGTCAAATGGCCAAATTTGTAAATACGGCCATATAACGCTTGAAAAAATGTCATTTCACCGTAGGTATACCTATAATCGAAAGTTAAAAACTGGCTTGGAGTAAAATATGCATATTATAATATTATAAATTCCAACCAAGCGAATCTTCTGTAATTATATTAAATTTTATTTTTACTTGCTCAATAGGGCAAGTATTATGGTTTTGCATACAAAAAATGTTTAGGTTTTAGTCAAACCTAACATTACGATACTAGAGAAGCCTAAGAAACTAGGTTTCGTTATGCTGTCCATCGGTCTTCCGTGCGGATGTGCGTATGTGCGGTTATCTGTGCACTGACATACAGCCTTAACGGTTTGACGGATTTACTTCAAACTTCGTATAGCACTTATTTTTGATGATTCCCTTAAAACGAAATTCGAATTTTCGTTTTAGTCCGGCTATAACGGCTACCTCCCATATAACGGTTTTAGTTTTTTAAAAGTTTCTCTAAAACGACTCTAACGATTTTCATGAAACTTTTTGTACGTTATACTTGAAGTACTGTTAATAAAACTGCATTTCAGGTTTTTGGCTTAAAATTTGGCCATAAGTTGATAGCAGCTTAACCGATTTTTAAATTTGGTATGAAAGTTAAGTTGACTATTTAACACAAAATGGTGTTTAAAGTTTTTAAACAAAAGTTTAATGATAGCTACCATACAACACTTGATCTCACGTTTAGGCCATTTTCTGATATTTTTCCCCTTTGAAATTTGTTCATTATATTAAGGGCCAGTCTTTTCATTCTTGTTAAGTTTAATCATTGAATTTTTCAGCTGGTAACCATAGATTCTGTCTTTGCAGCAAAATCTTAACCAGGGAATCAATGGTTAACTGAGATTTCGTTAACCAGTCAATTTTGCTTGGTTAACCACAGAAATTCTATGGTTAGCGATTATTTTTTTCACATTTCAAAACAACTGGTTAAGAAAAGTCTAGGGTGACCAAACCAGAGATTTAACCAGAGTTGAAAAGATTGGCCCTAAGTGCAAGTTCGTGCGTTGTATTTATTATTATTTTATTTTAAATTAATAAATTGCACTTACGAAAGTATTTACCTTGAAATATACAGAATCAATAGCTGTATTTTATTATCCCCTCAGATCTGATCCGGATTGGATTTGCGTCGCAAAATACACGCAAACAACAACAACACAAGATCCAGCTTTGTTTCTAGATCTTGCAAAATTCCAATCCGTTCCGGATCAGAAGGGATAATAAAATACGGCTAATGAGCAAGTACATTCGACCCAGTCGTGTGTTTTATTCTCCTCACTAAAAGCCAGCGAAAACACGTATTATGTATCAGCAATATACTATAACCCGTTAATAAAAATATTTAATTAAAAAAATGGAATGGCATCCTATTTTTATTATATTAAGTTTATAATTTGATTATTATTTTTTTTTTTAAATCGCTTCAGACGTAATAGAGTAAGTCGAAATTTGAAAAAAAAAACAGTTGCAGAAACCGTTAAACAAATTTTTCTGAAAGTTTTGTTTTCACTTCCTGATAGAAAATTTTCGTTATAGTGCCGTATTGCTAGTGCAGATTTTTTATTCAAAAACTTTGCATTACTCGCTCCCACCCCAAATCCTAAATTAGACCAAACAGGGAGGTTGCAATGGGCAGCATAGTCCCCATACATACCTCACTTTTCGCCTTTGAACGCTCAGAGTGTCATAAAACATTATATTGCTAAAATTCTCAAAAAAATATGGCCATATGACACTTTGGCAAAGCGATAAATGGCCATATATATACAAATATGCAATGTGAAAGTGTCAAATGGCCAAATTTGTAAATACGGCCATATAACGCTTGAAAAAATGTCATTTCACCGTAGGTATACCTATAATCGAAAGTTAAAAACTGGCTTGGAGTAAAATATGCATATTATAATATTATAAATTCCAACCAAGCGAATCTTCTGTAATTATATTAAATTTTATTTTTACTTGCTCAATAGGGCAAGTATTATGGTTTTGCATACAAAAAATGTTTAGGTTTTAGTCAAACCTAACATTACGATACTAGAGAAGCCTAAGAAACTAGGTTTCGTTATGCTGTCCATCGGTCTTCCGTGCGGATGTGCGTATGTGCGGTTATCTGTGCACTGACATACAGCCTTAACGGTTTGACGGATTTACTTCAAACTTCGTATAGCACTTATTTTTGATGATTCCCTTAAAACGAAATTCGAATTTTCGTTTTAGTCCGGCTATAACGGCTACCTCCCATATAACGGTTTTAGTTTTTTAAAAGTTTCTCTAAAACGACTCTAACGATTTTCATGAAACTTTTTGTACGTTATACTTGAAGTACTGTTAATAAAACTGCATTTCAGGTTTTTGGCTTAAAATTTGGCCATAAGTTGATAGCAGCTTAACCGATTTTTAAATTTGGTATGAAAGTTAAGTTGACTATTTAACACAAAATGGTGTTTAAAGTTTTTAAACAAAAGTTTAATGATAGCTACCATACAACACTTGATCTCACGTTTAGGCCATTTTCTGATATTTTTCCCCTTTGAAATTTGTTCATTATATTAAGGGCCAGTCTTTTCATTCTTGTTAAGTTTAATCATTGAATTTTTCAGCTGGTAACCATAGATTCTGTCTTTGCAGCAAAATCTTAACCAGGGAATCAATGGTTAACTGAGATTTCGTTAACCAGTCAATTTTGCTTGGTTAACCACAGAAATTCTATGGTTAGCGATTATTTTTTTCACATTTCAAAACAACTGGTTAAGAAAAGTCTAGGGTGACCAAACCAGAGATTTAACCAGAGTTGAAAAGATTGGCCCTAAGTGCAAGTTCGTGCGTTGTATTTATTATTATTTTATTTTAAATTAATAAATTGCACTTACGAAAGTATTTACCTTGAAATATACAGAATCAATAGCTGTATTTTATTATCCCCTCAGATCTGATCCGGATTGGATTTGCGTCGCAAAATACACGCAAACAACAACAACACAAGATCCAGCTTTGTTTCTAGATCTTGCAAAATTCCAATCCGTTCCGGATCAGAAGGGATAATAAAATACGGCTAATGAGCAAGTACATTCGACCCAGTCGTGTGTTTTATTCTCCTCACTAAAAGCCAGCGAAAACACGTATTATGTATCAGCAATATACTATAACCCGTGCTCGTTGGGCGACGACTATTTGTTCTCCAACATTCAGATTTATAAATCTACCTAACGTTGAAAAAAAGTGAATGCGACGAGCCCCCAACGACACACTATCCCATTTTTTGCTTCTATACACAAAATTGTTGAGAAATTACTTTGCGTATATAAAATAATTGCATCAGATAATAAGCCAAGTTATCACAGGCACACAAAGTAAACGCGGTTTATCTTGTTTATGAACGATGTATATTTATATATGTACATACATAGGTGCAAAGCTCTTGCCCTTAAAAAGTTTTAAAAAAACAAGGTCCAAGTAAAATTATTGTAATAGCTTTAATTTATTTTTTTTTTTAAATACCAGTATAGATATAAAAATATCTACCAACCTACAAAATACAAATACTTTATATACCTATTGGATATGGATTTTTTTTGCTAAAACTGATTGGTGTATATAGTCATTCTCAAGACCAACACGTCAACAATAGTTGTATTTTATAAACTAAACAATATAATTGGTGTCTGTTTAATTAAAGATTTATTATTGCATCCGTCAAGCTTATACGATTCAACATCCAGTGTGTGTTGATGATTTGGCGCTTGGTTTGGTTTATTCAATTGGAATCATGCACGCTTCTAAATTGAGATTTCCTTTCATTTTGTAGTTCGCCTTTGGTGTTCGTCATTATTACAGAAACATGTACTGTGTTTTTGTATCTGAAGCTATGATTGTAGGCACTAAAAGGTTTTAAATTAATATATAGATTGATAGTGTCGTTTACTCTTGAATGATTTTTATTGCATTTGAAGACTATACGCCTTTTTTAAATTGTTCCTGAAGGGAGACATAATTAACATTCGTTATATTATAAACATTGTCAAACAAGAAACTTTGACAACTGTTTTCGTTACTTTGTTCTTCTTTTGTGCCTACAACCTTTCCCAATCAGCCAAAAAGACAAATCACGAAAGGTTCGGTCGGATCGAAGAACTCGTGTAATCTAGCTCATTGAACGTAACATTCAGATTTCTTATTTTATTTTTTTTTTTCAAGTTTGCACATGACGGTGGTCCACTGGGAACATAGCTTGCAACATTGTCGCAAATTAGGCGCCTTTTTTTAAGTATCTTGTTGTCATGTGCCTGTCTGATCTGTTAATGATTGTTCAAAGCCATTCAATTTTGCATTGATCACTTTCATATTTGTTTTCAAGGAACTTGAATATGTCTTCCAAATTTGCGGCAACTAGTCCAAAAGTGGCATTTTGATTCTCTTTAGCAGTCAGAGATGCAACTTTTCGCATCCTACTTTATACAACAAGATACTTTCCGAAAAATGGCGCCCAACGTAGGGCATTGTTGCGAGCTATATGTTCCCAGACGAGCGCTTTGGTATAATGAGAGGTGGCAAGAGCCCTCTATTTTCCATCATTTGGTCCATTGAGCACTCTTTTACATAATTCAATATTTTAAGAATATGTTGATGTATTCTTAAAAAAATTAGTTTGAAAATAGTGTTTACATAACTAGTTCCTATAACTTGCAAACTAAATGTTTGTTTTAAATGTTTTCAAAATGTATTTAAAAAAATGGAAAGCGCAATTTCGTTAAATAAGAAAACCGATTTTTAACCAAAAAATTTAAACAACAGAATATCCGTCCAGTGCAGAAACATTCTCAATAAGATATGCCTAGTTATATTTACCTAGTTTATATGCAGGGTCGAAAAATCGAGTTTTAGTCGAAATTAAATTCCAGGTATTTCAGCAAACTAGTTGAAAGCTTGAGGAGTTGAGTTAAGTGCGAAAAAGTTGAAATGACAGGAGAATACCTGCGTTGCTTTGTAGGCATTAATGTAAGAAGATTAAATTTTCGAGAAAGAAATATTTTTATTGCTTTTTTACAAGTTATGCGCATACTTTCCAACAACAAATATTCATTCGTTAATAGGTAGGTATGCATTTGATCACATGCAGAAATAATTGTGTATTCACCATTTCAACCCAGGTATTTCATTTAATTTTAGACTCAACTACACTGCTCGAGTGCGATCTAGTTGAATTCCATTTCGTTCCAACTTAACCCAAGACGCATATAAACTATATGTAATTATTTCCCATAACCAAGCTAATTAACTGTCAGTCATCGCTTAGAGCTGTCAGTTCGGTGAATTCAATAACAGGTGGGTATTATTTATAAGGATTCTTAACAAGCCGCTATAGATTCTCAGAATTTATATACTTGAATCTTTCATGCTTCAAGATTTCATTGCATCATAGTTTGGCAGATTCTTAAAATATCTATGTTGGATTTTTTGGCTTTTTTCGATCGACTGCAAAATACTTCATGAATGTTCAATGCAAATAGGCAGGAGGAAACCCTCTTTTATTTTATCTAACGCGTGATGTTCAAAAACTCTTAAATGTACCTACAACCACTTTCAACGCTATAAGCAAGAACCCAATGGCGATATGTATTTGTTTACTTTTACTTGCCGTTGCCAATTCAACATGTTTCAGACTTTCAGTGAGTATTTTTGTCCAACTAGATAAAACATAAAAAATATGTATTTCGCCATCCAACAAAACTTTTTCACTTGTGTTGCGAGAGCACGACGACTCTTTACTTTTCTGTGTGTCTGTTTGTGTACATTATAATGACGTACATTTTTGATGAATGATAAATCCCCCTTGGCCGCCAGTCTAGTCGATTTCGCTTATTGTATCCGCTGTGAGTTAATTTTTTGTTGTAAACGTAGTCAACCTAACCATACTTTATGATAGCCATAGCACTAGCAATATAAGGAAGGTTGTTGCACGTTTACATGAAGCGATGACCACGCTAAGCGTTCCGATAAAAACAGGTATTTTAATTTACTTTTTTTTTTCAATTTCATGACAAAGAACTTCCACAAACTCAGTGTAAAAGATACAAACACACACTTATTTACTCACTTGAACAATTCAAAAACCGGCGGTGGCGGCTGTGTGAGATTTCTATATAAAATTGACGAACAAACTGAAAACTATTGCACCAATTAGCACATTTTAGTAAATTAAACATTCAACCGTTTGAACTAAATTGCACAAAAAATCGCGAGTTTGCTTCTGAAAACTTAATTAGCAAACGCCAGATGGATTTTAAAACTAAAATAAGAAAACAAAATCGGGAAACACCCTTCCGTGGAAATATCTTTTCACAAACTAAATTGTTGCTCTTGGACATGAATCCAACAGAGCATTGAATTTGTTTTGGTTAAGGATGGATATACCATATGGTTGTGGTGGTTGGTGGATATAATGCTATTTTCGATAAAATATAAGAGTAAGATTGTTGAGCTGAGAGTTTTTCATGATTGGTGCACAAAAACAGATTAATAATAATTAAATAGTAGAATGCATTAATTAATTGAAATAATTTCAGCATCATTAATGTACCTATTGCCTGCAAGTTTTTGACCTTCTGAAAAAGTAAATTAAGTTTTTTAAGATAAGATTAAAATATTTCTAATTTCTAAAAGAAAGATTGCAATCAGCAATTACTGATTTTACCTTAATAATGGATTGCATATTTATATAATAAAAATATTATATAAATGTAGTTATACATACATTATTATATTAATATTAATTATACATATATAGTTACCTAATCATATTATCAAATCAAAACTAAATTAAAAATATTTTTTAATTTTTTAAATAAAAAAATAAATGTCCAAATATCTAACGATTTACCAATTGATATCTAACTGAAATAAAGGGCACGACTGAGTCGCACAAACATGTTGTTACGTTTTTCAAGTTTTTTTAAAAAAAAAAAAGATTTTCTCTATTTTATTTTTTCAAATAATTTTTTTTCTTCAAAAAAATCTTTAAAATCTTTAGTTTTTTAAATAAGTTTTTATTCTTCAAAAAAATCTTCAATTAAAAAATACGAAAGTCGGCAACAAATCACTTACATGAAATTTGCACCCTCCAACATCTTGTTGTATAATTCCGAATTTTTCGTTTTTTTTTCAAATTTAGAAATACTTTTTTTTGCACAAATATCATTTATGTTATATAAAGTTGTAAATGAAAAAAAAAATGTTTTAGAAATTCATTTTAATAACTTGTGATTTTGTATTTTTTTTTTTTTTTTTTTTTTTTAAATTCAATTTTTATTTTCAATTAAACTTATAACTACTTAAATGCTAGACTAAAACCTTAAAAACTAGCTTACAGAATAACTTAACTAACTTACTGGCCCCATGCGGGCGCTGTAAATTATACTATAACTATATTAAAAAATGCCTTTCGGCGTAAAGACTTACTTATATTAAAATTCAATATTATTTAAAACTAAACGAGAAATTCTTAAAAACTCGTTTTTCTTTGACATTTTGATTCTGTATCAAATATGACCCATGGACGTCGAAAACGTTTTATAAATTGAATGCTGTGAGTCAAATGCCATACGTTGAACTGTTGAAAATTTTTATTTTATGATTTGTTTGCTCTGATCATACATGATACATGAGCGCTGAAAAAAATATGAATTGAGTCTCATCAAAAAAAATTCGAGGCAAAGCGCAGTGTTATGTTTGATTTGATCATATATGATACATGTACGCTTTTAAACATATTTTTGTTAAGTTCACAATTTTTCTCGGTATTTTTGAATGTCTACACACAGATAATTTTTTTTTTCAAAAATTACTTTTTCGCAGTTATTAATGAGGTTTAGCAGTATTTACATAATATTATAAATTTCGTCAAAATCGGTAAAACCGTTCAAAAGATAGTGGATGTAAAAAAGAACGGTACTATATGGCAGGTATACCGTTAAAAGGCTTTTCTAAAAAAAAAAGGAAAAAATATTTCCGATAAAAGTCATTAGGTACATCGGCAACAATGGAATAAAATTTTATAGAAATTTATCGTATTCGAGAAAAATTAAATTATCGGACGCGCTTATATAGTAGTTTAGTTACCGTTATTTGTATTTCCAAGTCAAAAAAAAAATAAACTTCCGTTGACATTTCTCCAGAAATAGTTTGTGCCAAGTCTGAAGAAAATTGGCAATAGGTGTTGGTTGATACATGCATACAGACACAGAATGGCCGGACCTACTTTTTTTCGTTTTCTCATATAATCGTAATGGTATGATTCATTGTTATTTTAAGACTTATTTTTTTACAAATGCATAACTTGCCTTACTATAATTAATTCAAGAGGTCCATGCGCTGCTCACCATACAGCTTCAGGGACATAATTATGAGTGGCTTGTCTAAACTAAAGCGTCTCCTTGTACCTTCTCGAAAAGGTAAGCTTTATTTAGTTTATTATAAGTTTATCAAGTAGTGCCCCGTGGCGTAGTGGTTAGTGAGTCAGACTATCACGACGGAGTCTGGGTCCAATGCCAGCTTCCAGCTTCGATAACATATAATGTTATTTTCAGGGGCACTGCCTCTTGCGAGGAAGTGACGAATCCTCCAAGAGTATTATTGTCATAAAAAGTGCTTCTCACCTTAGTCGTTCGGATTCGACTTAAAATTGTAGGTCCTCTCCAATCCTGTAGAACTAACAACGCACACAAAAGGATTGGTTGAGAGTTGTAACTCACTAGGGAGTGGTTCTTCGGAGCTATATGTGCCACTAAATTTATTTTTTTAAGTTTATCAATATTAAATTCTTGAGTCATCTTCAATATACAGAATCCCAAATTACAAAATCCCAAAGTCGAAAATTCAAATATCCCGAAGTTCGAAATCCCGAATTACAAAATCCCAAATGCAAAAAATGTGTGGATTTATTCGGGATTTAAAAAAAAAAATTTAACTTGGCAGTATGTATAAATATGCTTTAAATTCAAATATATAGTAGAAATTTCCTCTTAAAAGAAGTAATTGTTCTGCTAGATTTTAACCAGTAAAAAGTGAAGCAAACAAAGTTGCGTGAGCGAAGCTGACTATAGAAAGCCATTTTATACTTAAGTGAAATACGAACATTTTTATGTGGGTCCCCAACCACAACCACATTAAATCTCCTTGATCTTAATATTTGACTCGTTGAAACTCTATCTAGAATTCTAGATTATCTTTCGTTTGGAAAAGAAATGTAAACAATTAATTTGCTTCCAGGTTAATTGTTTTGGCAATATAGCGACTGGACAAAACAGCATCATGAAAAAAAAATTGCAGCTATCGGAATATTATGAAATAACATAATTGCATTATGCAATTACTCACTAACAAATCAAATTCGTTTTCAAAAATAATAATTTTAATCGTTAAAAGTATTTTGAATTTGAACTGATTAGGTTGATGTTTTGGATGACACAAATTTTATAGCATACATTTAGGAGATATTTTGTTGTGTAACCCATGTTCGACAGTAAGGGCCAGAATTAAGTGTCTGCATTCTACCAATAAGTATCCGTGTTCAAAATTATTTTTGTTTTGCTTTTATTACAACATGAGTTATTTTAAAGTAAAGTAGAAGTATAATTATTAAAAGTCTTACCTTTTTATTTTATGTTCAAGATGTTGGCTTAAAGAAGTATTATCTTTATTATTTATTATTAGTCTAAAAACCCGCAGCAGATTTTGGGTGTGTAAAAGTCCCGAAAAGTATTGGTAGAATTATAGAAAGACCTTGCATAAGGTTTTAGTAGCCTATACTCCGATGTGTTTCGCCCGAGTGTGGATGTCTGGCATCGTCAGTCAGGCCATCCACACTCTCCTAAGACACATTTTTTTTTTTTAGTCGATGTAAGTGACTATATAATATTTATACAGTTGAACCTTTATAAAAATTATACCCGTGGCTAGGTTGAATACAAAAAAAGAAATTTAAACAACAACAACAACTATTGCTAGTTGTTATTTTTTTTTTGAAATATGTGTCTTAGGAGAGTGTGGATGGCCTGACTGACGATGCAAAACATCCACACTCGGGCGAAATACATCGGAGTATAGGCTACTAAAACCTTATTTATTGAATTTCATTCGGTTACTCAACTTAAACTAAAATAAAAATTAACAACTAGCAATAGTTGTTGTTGTTATTTAAATTTCTTTTTTTTAGAAAGACCTTGCTTTAGCGAACGCAAAAATGCAAAACTCGCTGTCGGAAATGGAGCAAACGTGAGCAATACGCGTCAAAAATACCCGAAAAATCTATTGTTCTCGTTTATATTTAAGTTATTATGAGTTCTAATTTTTAGTTATTTTTACGCCGACAGGCATTTCTTTAAATACATATTTATATGTATAGTTACAGTATAATTTAGAGAGCATCCGCATGGGACCAGTAAGTTTGTTGGGTCATTATGTAAGCTAATTGTTTAAGATTTTTGTCTAGCTTTTTATGTCATAAAGACAATATCCTTTCCTATCTTTCTACTTCTTCCGTGCCACACCTATTGCATTTAAAAGGCAATGTGCCTTACACATAAAGTTAACATATTATTAACTTTATTAGATTTACTGATTTCCTGGCAAGCAGTTTGCTGATGCATAATGATTTCCTTAAAGACAAAATGAAGTGTTTGTTAGCAGGATTAGTTTCTGAAATAGAAAGAATTCATATGAGTAAATATCATATGCTGGTAAAGAAGAAGATTCCATCGTAGCTTCTGAACGCTTCATCTTTTTTTTACAGCTCTCAACAATATGAAGAACTAATCAACAAAAAAATTTTTTTTTTTTTTTTACTATTTCTAACATTTCATGCCTTTTAAGCTTAATCAAAGGCATCTTTTAGAACTATGGGTTTACTCAATTTCCCTTTTCTGATTTTAACGCTGATGTTGATGTTTTGTAAGGTCACAGCTATTGCGATATTTCTATTATGTACCTAGAAATTATAATTTACCACTATAAATCTGGTCCTCCTACTCTTAATTTACAGATATATACATAGATATTATTATGTAGATCTTAACTCAAATTATAAATCTTGGCTATAACTTCTGGATTTAATTTTTTTTTATAAGGTTTTGCCTACGAAAGAAATATCCAGTGCCATCATAATTTTGCCGGGTTCTTCTTTTGAACTTTTTTTTGTCGTTTGGAAATAATTTTGACTTAAACTGTACCTCCTCGTCGTGGGCTTGACGTAACGTTGCTTCACATAACAAACGGAACGCTATCTTTTCAAAATAAATATAGGTAGTTCGTAGCTCGTAGGTATCGCCTCATAGCACGCAAGCGTTATAAACACCTGTCTTGATAAAAATAGAACATGATGTGATGACATCAACAAACTAAACTGATGATTCAAAAAGCGTCTCTCTCACTCTCACCACTCAAAAAGAGTCTTCTTAACACTAAACTGACAGTCAAACAAACGCTAAAGCTTTCTAATTTTTTATATGTCAAACAAGAACAACGCCGGTTATACTTTGATTTTCATTCAAATAGAAATTCAGTATCTGCATAGATTTCATCGAGTGAATATCACTAAAAAAAAAGAAATTTAATTTTCTAATAAATATTTTTAAATACAAGTGTTTTTATTAAAAGAAATTATCAAAATGCCAACTGGTAAGTACAGTTTGCCAATTGTGTTATTTTTTTATGAGTTTGAAAGTTAAACTGCTTAAACCATTTATATTTATATGTCAGTGATTGTTGTTTGGTCCGTCAAGTTTCTTGGACGATTTCCAAAAATAAAACCAAAAAAAAAAAAAAAAATTCTATAAAAGAAAACATAAATTAAGGTGTGGCTGTTTTTGTTTAAATAATTTCCAATCAACAATTTATTATTGTTGTCAATGCATTTTACATCATTATCCGTTACGCTTCAGCTTTTGAAAGTCGCAATACTTTACACGTCATTGAATATAAAATAAAATGCAAATCTGTGTTAAACTCGATTCGGATGACATAATCCAACAGACAGAACAAAAATATAAAATAAAATTCTAAAAAAAAAAAAAATGTTTTTGTTATTTTCATATGATTTACCACCCTGATGATTTTTTTAGAATTCTTTGCATTTGAAATTGTGATCTGCAGATACTTTCTTGTTTCTCTCCTCATATGTCTTTCGTTTTGAATTAATTCGATAAATAAATGTAGAGTGGGGTCGCTTTTTGAATAGAAATAAATATCCACTTATTTCGTTGGGCTTTATGTCTAAATCGGATACCACGTCGCGTATATTATGTACTTTTGATTGCGAGTTGTTTTAGAGTTTAGAAAAAGTAGCCAGTAGGTACCTATATGAAAAATTCCGTTGGAAATAAATAAATTAAGGAGTGCTTGTTCTTGATTTTCATTTTGCCGGTACGGTAATGCGTGGTGAATGTTGTTGTTGTCTTTTTTCTCTTCTTTCTCAACTTCTGCATCTTATTTGGTTCGCATCGCATCGCATTATTTATTGGCGTTAGCTTAGCTTCAGGGATTTGCTGTGAAATAGAAGCAATTTAAAATTTCATTATATAGGTAGGTACCTACCTACCTAATTTGTATGGAGTTCGAGAACTTTTTCGATAAGTAGGCATTCAAATATTTAGAAAATGCTTCAATACCCGCATACCTATGTATGAACATAATATTCAAATTTGTTTTACTAACCTCTTTTTTGACAATAAATACAGCAAGAAGGTTAAAGCTTATAAGAACCGGTATTTTATATTGAGTGACGCTGTTGTCAAATTTATTAAGATTGCTGCTAATTAATGTCTTGTATAGAGAGTTTAGGTAAACAAAAATAGGCTACGATTTAGAATAAAAAAAAATAAAAGAACCTAATTTTACTTGCGATTATATGTAGGTATAGGTACCTACTATATAAGGCAAGTTATGCATTCATACAAAAAAAAGAGGTTTTGAGATTGAGATAACAATCAAACATTACATTGCAATGAAAGCGAAGACAAAACAAGTGGGTCCGGCAATTGAGGCGTTCAAAATAATAATGGTCTAAGTGGCTTTTGGAAAATCTTGAGATTTTAAATATAACAGCATTTTTTTTTCGATATCGTGGACATATTTTCATTAAACGGCAAATTTGTCCACCAAAGTCAAAGTGCACTTATTCCACTAAAATTCTGAACGCCTCAATTCTGTCTGTCTGTATGTCTGTCTGTATCGACACTAACAGTCTAAACGCTTAACGCATGCGGTATGGCCCGATTTTCTTAAATTTTTTTATTTTTTGAATAGGTAGGTACCTACCTACTATGCCCGGAAAAAATTGATTGGTAAAATTTTATGTGAGAGATCTTTTGACAATGGTGAGGTCTTTTATCTAAAAATTTGTTTCGAAGAAGATTATAACGGTACCTACCTGCAATAGAACGGTACTTTTTTGATACCGATTATCTTTTGAACGGCTGAACTTATTTCGACGAAATTGTAAAGGTAGGTATTCTAAAGTTAATTAATACTGCAGTAAAAAATTTGGAAAAAACTTTTTTCTATAAAGTTGTTTTTTGATTTCCATCTTTTTCGAAAAAAAAGTCCGATCAATTTTGATTAATTTTTATATGAAGAGTTTGTTGTCAACGTTGATGTCTTTCATTTGAGTTTTCTTTTCCCGGAGAATATTATTAACGGTAGGTACCTGCTATAGAACGGTACCTACCGTTCTTTGATACCGATTAACTTTTAAATTTTTTTATATCCAAACATTTCTTTCTAAAAAGTTAGTTTTCTGATTTTCATTTTTCTCGAAAAAAAATCTGAATTCCCCAGTCAATAACACGAAGGTAACAGCCCCGAGAGCAAGTTCGTGCAACACAGTCATGCCCTTTATTCTTATTTCCACTGAATTCCTTCATATAAAAAATAACAAGATAATAGGTATGATTCAAATAATCGATTTTTTTGTCATGGTCAATTTAAAGGGCATTATAATGAGGTTTATAAAGTAATACCTACATACATACATATGTATGTGCCGGAAAATACGCTAAACCATCTATATATCGATATTGTCGTGTTGATTGTCCTTGGTAAAAAATGGTATTTAGACTAAAATTAACCTATAGGTACCTATAATATATTCGTCTCCAATCAAGTGTCCAGTTCTGAAAATGTTTGGCTAGTTTTCAATGTTTGGTAATTGGTGTAACTATGCAGGGTAGATGTCATCTACATAGTAAAACAAAGTTGAGTGGTCAAACATTTTTCGGAAAAGGCCCTTTAAACTTTTAACTTCTATACAATACTGTTAAATTGACTTTGGTTAATAGGTTTTATTTCTAAATGATTGTAACTACTACTATCAGAATCTGTTAATTAAAGAAAGCAATTTCGTTAAAAATGAATAATCACACCATAGAAAAGTTAATAGTGTTCGTCTATTTTGAATGAGTAACTAGCAGAATCGTGCTCACGTTGCATCGAACGTATCAAAACAATGCTTAATGTTTACATAACATCATACACCCATTTCATTTTCTCTCGTATGCAAACGAAGAGGTAAATAGATATAAACACGACTTTGCAGACCTCTCCGCCCACACTTTAGACATGTTTCTAACCTCTCATCCCGTTTGTGTCATATCGGTAAATTTCCTGTGCCAAAATAATCCAGTAAAAGAAAAGACCCCGAGAACCATTTTCTAACACCAGAATACCACCTGAGACCGGATCAATATTTTTTTTGTTTTCAAAAACTTTAGTTGGGCATACTATGCTTCCTCGATGTTGTTTTAAACACAGCATATTGTGACTTGTAGGCTTCTGTTCTTTTATCCTCTTTCTACTCTTTTATAGCAGATTATTGAAGACAAACAGTAAACAAATCAAAATTCTTTATTTAACGCGTCAGATTAAGGATATGCCTTTATGCAATCATTTTCACTTATCCTTAACAAAAACCAACAGACGCAAATTTATAGTCAACTTGAGATAATGGTAAAGTCTAAAGTTTATTCGATATTTTACTTGCGTAATTTTTAATCCCGACTAGCATCATGTTAACGTTTAAAACATCAAACCTTTTTTAACAAATTGAAAGATAAATATAGTAGAGGAATGAAATATAGGATACTTTAAAATTTTAAACACAGTATAATTCTTATACCTTTACAAAATATGAGGTTTAAAATTTTGGGTTTTGTTATTTGTCGGAGAATAAAAATTCAAACAAAAGAAATAGGTATACACATGTGAATTTATTTACCATAACATTCTCTTCTAATCAAATTCAGAATGATCCAATATTCCTATAGTAAATAAAAAGCAGAACATTTTAGACATAAATTGTAACTTTTCTTGGTTCTCATAAAATACTTGATACTTGAAAGAAGACTTATCGACCGAAGATTTGTCGGATTGGAGCTGTCCTTTCCCTTTTAGGGGAGAGGATCTCTCAACTCACTGGATAATATGCATTATTCAATGCGTTGTTGAACAGTGTGGTATAAATGTCTACTGCTTCCTCAGGGAGATATCGTAACACATACCATCGATCCCCGCAGAGTCTTTTTCTTTAGTGTTTGAAAAATTAACTGAAGTTCTACCTTCGAAATTAACAATGAACTGGGTCCATTTTGCTTGGCGATGGTGGCGTTGATTTCTTCATTGAACCCTGTGAAATCGGTATTCTCGGATCGCCATTGCGTAGTGCCATTTCTAAGATAGAAATTGTGCAGTAAGGCTCTGTCCCCCAGGTCATGATTTGGACAAGTGCTATCATTCATCTTATAAGATTACACAATCTCTTAACCAGGAAGTACCTATACAAGTGCAGAAAGGAACATTGCTGTGATGACTAAACAGTTGAAAAGATTTAAACTGTAATTTAGTATTCATTGTTATAGGTAGGTACATCACTGTTTCTCATTTTCATGTACTTAATTTCGTATTCGGTCGACAACTTTTGACATCAATACAAATTATGCAAATCAATTTGCTGAGAAAAAAATTAAAGTTCTTCATACGACCTCGATTCGTTTAGTGAATTCCTCCGCACACCAATAGTTAGTTTCTTTAATTATAGCAATAAATTTGCAACTTCGCCCTGACCATCTAAACCATTTAGCTATAGTCTACAAATTGTATACACAACCTATTTCAGTATTATAATAATTATAAGTAGATACACCCCAAATTCCGAAACAACAACACGTAGGTAGTACAAGTTGATAAGGAGAAATAAAATAAATGTACAAGACTTTAGTTTGAAACGCCACAACAAATCGAAAAATGACATCACCTAACTCACAAGTAAAAATAAACAACACTATGAGAATATCAGCTTTTTTACAGGGTGTCCCATAATCAACGCCACCTCAGAAACAAATGTTGTCTTTGGAAAGTCTTTCAAGGTGGCAAAATTCCATAGCATAAGCAGTATCAATCATATATTATACTTAATTTGTACTTTACCATACCTGACTTTAGTTTCTTGTACCTTTTTGAGATAGGAATATGTTTGCAGACTTTTTATAAACATTTCTTGGATCATCCTGAGGGGCCTTTTTTCTTAAAATAAATTGGCTTTGTTTCGTTTTCCGAAAGTGTAATAAATCCAATTTTCAACAGTTGGTCTTATTTGACTTTGTTGAAGTGAAATATCACCTGTTTCTTTTGCGAAAAAAGGCCAACTTTGAAACTTCATAATACTAGCATGAAAAACAAAAAGTTTATTTAAAAGTTAATATTTTTCAAAATAACATTTTTCTTACAAGAAAATAATGGCATTACAATTAGAGTAAACTGGTCAAGACGTTCTTCAGTCGTTCCAACAGAAGAATAGAGTGCTCGTTGAGCTTAGGTATAACACTATTCTTTTCAAGCTGGAACGTTGTATTTGAAAGTGAAAGTTTATGGAAATAAAAGCGTCGCATTCAGCATTTAACTATGGAAAATGAAAATTGTGATATATTACTCGCCTTTCATTTATCAAATTCGCACGAATTTTTAATTTTCACACCCCAAATCCTTTTTTAAATTTTCCTTTCTTAAAATGTTTGTTCGCTTCGCTCTTGATCTTTTATCTTGAGCTGCTCGCCTATATTAAAATATTTATGTTAGAATCGTTACATTTACATACCTACAGTAGTAAAACAAAAATCTATTATACATTAGCTAATTTTAGGGTTAGAGACAAAATTCTAACTGCCAAAATCCCGACTGATAAAAGTATGAATATATTTTTATTAAATTTGAACTAAAAATTGCATATACCCAAACTATCGCACCCTCCCCAAATCCTATAGTGAGCCCAGGCAGGAAGGTTGCAGGGGGGCAGCATTCCCCATATACCTACCTACCTAACTTGTTTTCTCAGTCGGTATTTTTCTTGTCGGGATTTGTACCCAACGCCAACCCCTAATTTTAATACCAATTAACAACAATATTGTCCAGAAATTTCCAATGGAGAGTTCCATTTCAACTGGACCCTTAAATTTGTTGTTCAATCAATCGAGAATTCCTTAACGTTTAAAACCAGCCTAGAACTTTTACAAATGCGAGTAACGGTTTTTCCGGAATTTATGATTGAACAACATTTTTTAGAGTTCAACTCATCAGACGTCTGGAGCACGTAGTAGTTTGGCTCTATTAGGACACCCTGTTTTTACAGAATCCAAATCATTTTATTATAATTTTAATATTTATTAGTGGAATTTCAAGATTGCGATTTAATTGTTCAAAATATACAATGTTCATCAAAATTTATTTATGAAGTAATCTTGTTCGATTTGAGTTTTAAATTTGCATTGGTAAATGTATTATTAGTCGACGAAATTATCTAATATACCTATACTAAGTTCGGTTAAAGAATTTCACCTTCATCTGATTTATTTTATTCTTGAACTTGTATATAGGTAGCTTATATGTAGATATATTTAAATCTAAGAATGGTATAATGTATTTTCTTGATTCATAGGTTATCATCATCATAAATAAAAATATGTTTTTGTGAAAGGAAAAATACAGTCTTAATATCACGTCATTGATATTTCGCTATTATTTTGATTACCCATATCTATTATGATGTCATTTGAACCAGCGAAATAACCTTCAAAAGTGTCAGCTATATAAAAGCTTTAAGTAGAATGAATCATATCATATACATTAAACTTAGACATGGTAGACTGTGCATCGATTATTAGCTTAAAGTTTAAAATAAATTGATATTGTTCAATGTTGTTCTATGATCAAAAATATTAACTAATACTTAGATAATAATACCTACCCGTATTTTATTGAAAAAACCCTTTTACTTTATGTAAAGTAGAGAATTGTTTTTTGAAAAAGTTTACGTTTTCTTTTAATTTAAAAAGTAAAATTAAAAGCTCTTAAATTCAGAGCTATTTTGTAAAAAATCTTACGAAATTGTATGCACTACAAAAACAGAAATTTATAGCAAGTTACTCTTAAACGCATATATTGCGATTGTCAATTGATAGTTAATAGTTGATAAAAACTTAAATTTTATATTATATAAATTAATGATACATGAAATGTTTGGTAATTGAATATGAATTTGACAGTTGTAAATAGGAAGACAATCGAAAATTGTCATTGAAAATTTAGATAGGTTATTCATTAATTGCATTTTAAAGTAGGAAATTTCAGTATTTATCAACTTAACTACCAACTATCAACTGACTGACAATGGGTGTACTTTAATCTTTTAATTCTTATTGGTGCACAAACTTATAACCAATATTATACTGAACGGTTTTTTTTTTTTTTAATTTAATACTTTACCTAGATTTTAAAATTCTTAGTTAAACACACCTATATAAACATGATGTTAAAAAAATGTCTAGTAGGAATAATGTAAATAAATGTTAAAATTGCTGGAATATTCGAGTTCAAACTATGCTGAGGTCATTGAAATTTTATTTTAAGTTAGAGATTTTGTCATAACAGCAGTAAAAAATTTTGTTTCTAAAAAAAACCACCCATTGCGGCGAATTTCAGTTCAAGAAATTTCTTTGGGCAGAAACATATGAACACAGTTTTGTCAAAAGTAATAAATAAAAAGTAAGTTTTTGGCTGGTACATTTTCGTTGCTATCTGGAAGTATGTATTTTAAAAGCAAGATTTACAGATCGAAACATACCTATTTATTAATACATAAATACTCGTAAAATGAATGTAATTTCGACGTTTAGATAAGAGTGGTTAAAATTTTGTTGTTCAACGCAATTCTGCAATTTTTCGTAGCTACATACCTATAATATTTTTTTGAGAGGTTTTCATGCAAAATCTAACAAGCAGCCCCGCCCAATTTATTTTAGTCCAGGTTTTTCTGGAACAGACTACCTATCTAACTTTGAGAATTCATGAATGCAATCTTTTAACTGAATGCAAGGAATGATTTTTGTATTATTGCATTCACAAAAGAATTATCATTGAGTTTATACACATAGAGAAATCCTCTTTTTCAAAAGTAAGTTTCAAATGCCTACTTCTCGTAGGATGTCGTTTTTTTTAACTCCCGTAGCAATTATTCTTGTGTTAAAAGGCAAGCAAAATAAAGAAAAACAAACACAAAAGGAAAACGAACACCCGAGGGGAAAAAAATATTTATTCGATGTTTTGGAATATAAACAGATAAAATGAAAAAGCAGTATGAAAACTGTTGTGATAAAAAACTTATCATTTCATTTTATTATAGAACCGGAGGCCCAGAAGGCTTTTGAAACCTTTCGCTTGGCGATCAGAACGTCAGTTCTTCACCTGACACCTGTGAGGAAGGGAACAATGCTTCTGGGTTTCGATTCAGAATCAAAACTAGAGGAACTTTCACATATTCACGTTTTTAAACAAAATTAATTTAATTTTTCATTTTTTTGCACATTTGATATTTTAACGATTTTTTTTATCCCTATGCTCACCAATATAGGAAAAGTAATTTTAAATGTTTAAATATTTATTTAGTTCCTTAAATAATAATAGTTGATGAGAAAATGAAAGAAAATCAAATCACTCCGAAACAAATAACATAACGTAACGTAAGCTAACGTAGTTGTGGTTTCCTTAACGTTAAGCAACGCAGCCAACTGCCAAAATCCACCAACACAAGCAACAAGTCAAGCGAACAAAGTAGATTGCATCATTATTTTTGTATTATTCAACTCGCTCTCGCATTCAGTCGACATTTTTCCTACCTAAATTAAATTATAAAATAAAATTTTAAAGAAAAGTTATCAAATCAAAAGTTTAAGAATTAAGAAAAGGAATCATTGCAGTTCAAACAAAATTATAAAGTTTAATGATAATAAGAAAAAAGAAAACATCGAAGTTTTTTACATCTACAAAGAGGAAAAAGCAAAAGCACGACGTAGAAGGAAAAACCCAGACAGCATCCAGTATATTCTTCGCCATCAATTCGCCAACAACAAGGACGTGGATTCCATTTGCAATAATTTGTGAAAATTATTAGGTACATACACAGGAAAAGCAATAAATTTGCATTTAGTTGTAGTCTGCAAAACATTGCCAACATATTTCATTATATTATAATTAGAAGTATAGATAGATGCATCCAACCAAAACAACAAATGTGTCATGTACATTTAGTTAGAAATGCCATAATAAGAAATCTTAAGATGACATCACCTATAACTAGACTGGTGACAAGTCCTCTAATCGAGCTAAAAAAGTTTGTCCGGTATCTATCTTTTGCCAAAAATAAAAGTTTTGTTCTCTTTTTGTTGAGATGTGCGATACAGTACAGAATCAATTGCGATTTTTTGATAACTGAACAGTTTATATTTGCGTTTTCTATAATAAACGCATATTTCTTTTATAAGAAGCCAATGAACGAACGGTGGAGTGAAATGATCTGTGAAAATTAAAAATGATAAAGCAATTCTGTTCGTAAATAGGTACAAAATAAATATTGAAAGTAAGGTTATATGAACTAAAAATCCCCTTTTCAAAATACCATGCATGAGTCAGTACTGTGATAAAAAAAACATAGATACCATATCATTTGACTTCCTATAATATGATGCTGTCTAATATGGTCTTATGTTTGTACCTCAATGTTGTTAAAAAAATTTTTTTTCTTTTTGTTTTGAGAAATTGTCACATTACTCATCTAACGACGGAAACGATATACTTTTCCGCCGTCGGAAACGAACTGTCAAATTTTGTATAGGAAAGTTTTCCCCCGGAAGATATAAACTTTCATCACGAATTCGATGCGGAAAGTGAGGATGTAAAGATGAAAAGAAGTAAAGTAACCATTTTTGTTGACATTTCACGAAGGCGGGAAAATTTAATTGCAAATTTTACCCTTTAAGAGCGTTTTGCAGTAGGAAATAGTTTTACAAATGTTCCAAAAATTAAGAAAGTGAGAATGAAAAAAATTATATAAAAACAAATGATAAACAAAAATTTTAAAGTAGCTCACTCAATATATTTCATTGCCATTTTGTCCAGTTTTAAGATGATAGTGACGTCATAATACGATTTATGCCAATTTACGTCAACAGTTTTCATAAGGCGTTCATGAAAACGTATGATATAAAGTTTCGTGTTTACATTAAGATGAGTACCCTTATTATCAATTAAATTTGATTGAAAATATATTAGCCCAGATGTATCTAAGATCTCGGAGATCTCCGTATGCCCAGAAATATAAACACAATTTCCCAGTGAAATTTTACACTTTAGGCATTGTTGTCAAAAAAACAACCTGATTTTTTTTGGATTCGCTTGCTAAGGTGATTTGTTTGCCGAAAAAAATTTCAATGTTAATAAATATCCCAAAAACTTGGGTTGGTGCTCCATTAAAAAGGCATTAGTAAATTTTGGATGCAGAAGAAGTTCCTATAATGAAGATAAACCAACCATGATTTATTTATATGTGAAGATCTATGCACTTTTGTCTTCCCTCTCTATCAGACAAACACAGTTTTCCACTGCATATCTTCATTCTTAGTTTTCTGCAGAGACAATAATGACAGCTCAAATTTTGTTCTATTTAAAAGAATTGCCAAAAAACTTATATCTCTGGAAATGTGCTATATAACTTTTTTTTAAAGAGAAATTGGGGATATGTCATCTTACCTGCGTATGTCATTTTTACATAATTATCCTATATGTAATATGTTTCATGTATGGAAATCAGCAGTACATACTTAAGACATGTGTAAGCCATATAACTTTTTACGAATCTGTCAAACCAAGAAAATCTGCCAAAAATTAGGAGGCAAACAGAAATTTACCCATAAGAACTGTTGTGGTGTGAAAAAGCCAACTATACAGAAATATGAGAATGAAGCCGCCTGTTAAAAAGCCCTATTAAGTACTGGTGCGAAAGTAGCCCTATTCTACTATCCGATCCGATCAAATCTTTCAATTCACGTAAATATTTCACTCAATTTTTCACTGATTATTTTCAAAAGACTTCTATCTTTTGAGTTCAAATCTTTACCAATATTTGTTTTCAAGATTCCTAATAGAATCTAATTGTTAAAATTTATTTTTGATAGAAACATATATGCTTTTTAGAACAATTCATTTTTCCGTCAGATAGCAGATATTGACGTGGATTTTTAACAGAGTAGGGCTGATATTATTATATTAAACTTCTCTGATATTTTTTAATATATCACCTTTTCTTTGAGTCTAGATCTGGCACCCTATCTACAATTAAAAACAAACAACAAATTTTGAGAATATCAGAAGTATGTAAACAGTGTGTTGCACAGTCACCCAAACCGACAAAAGCCAATGGTTGTTGAATCACCTTGAGTCGAAGTTTTTTAAAGGTTATTTTCTCATTATCTCTTTGTTTTAGAGTTAAAAGGGTGTTCATGTTCATGGTTTTGGCATCTGTAGGTTCTATATACTTGCCAAACTACGACCGACTCCTAGAACTTTTTTTAATCAATAAAAAATTTCTTACCGTTCAAATTTGGCATATAATTTGTTTCCTATGCAAATAACGATTTTTCCGTAATTAATTATCGAACACTTTTTTTAAATATTCAAGTTTACTGTTAAATCTGCACTGTAGAGGCACTGACTATACACGAATTTTTAATCTATCTTTGTCTGAGGGTCATTTTTTGAAAACTTGGAAAATTTCATTTTTATCACCAATTTTTAAATCGGGTTCTAAACAGGAAGTCACAAACTATAGGCCAATTTGTAAGTTATCTGCCATACCTAAACTTTTTGAAAAAGTAGTTTATAACAGAATTTCAAAACTTATTCAAGATAAAATTTCAGTTTTTCAACATGGGTTTGTAGCTGGTAAATCAACAGCAACTAACCTAACGATAATGGCGAATGCCATAATAAATAATATGGAAAAAGGCTTCCAAACGGACATTATTTTTACCGACTTTGCGAAAGCTTTTGACAGAGTTAATCATAAAATTCTGGTCAATAAACTTTCTTCTTTTGGTTTCAATTCATCTCTTTTAAAGTGGTTGGAGTCTTACTTAACTGAAAGAATCCAAATTGTGAAAATCCAAAATTTCAACTCTGAAGATATTCTTATTCCTTCGGGTGTTCCACAAGGTAGCCATTTAGGCCCGTTACTTTTTCTACTTTTTGTCAATGACATACCTACTTTTTTCAAGCATTCACATTGTCTTCTTTTTGCGGATGATCTTAAGCTTTACCGAAGGATTGCTTGCGAATCCGACTGTAGCCTTCTGCTAGAGGATTTGGAGAGTTTGGCTAATTGGTGTGATATCAACCATCTTCACTTAAATATTGCTAAATGCCAAATATTGTCTTGTTTTAGGATTCGTAATCCAACTTTCTTCGACTACAGTATCGAAAATACAAAGCTGGCAAGAGTAACCCAGAAAAAAGATTTAGGAGTTATTCTGGATGTTAATCTATCGTTTCTTCCACATTATGATTTTATGGTTAATAAAGCCAACCAGATGCTAGGTTTCATTAAAAGGAATACCAAAGAATTTAACGATTCATATACTCTACTATCAGTTTATAATTCTCTAGTTAGATCTGTGCTTGAGTATTGCTGTACAGTTTGGAATCCTTATTATGCTAACTCATCGCAGAGAATAGAAAAAATTCAAAGAAATTTTACACGCTACGTTTTTTTTAAGTTAAATTGGAGAATAGTCACACCTCCTTATAAAACCAGATGTCTTTTGTTCGGATTAAAAACGCTTGAAACTCGACGTAAATACTTCTCAATTATGTTGATCAGAGATATTATGACCAATCATATTAAATGTCCTCCATTAGCTGCTTTAGTCTACGAGGGCAATGCACCTTTAAGAGTTACACGCGAACGATTTTTAATTTATGAGCAGTTTCATTTTACAAACTACGGTCGAAATGAACCCATCACCCGTTGCATCAGAGAAGCAAACTCTATTTGCTCTAGAGTTGATTTTTATATGGTTTGCACGAGAGAAACGTTTAAATCAGTTATATTAAACAAAATTTAAATATATTAAATAACTTAATTTGTCATATTATTGATTTCTGTTCTCTTTTTTTGTTTTTTGCTTGTATAAATTATGTAAGCCCACTTACAGTAATTATATCTTCCTACCTATGTATATTAGTCTGTAAGAGTTTATAATATGCTCTGATTGATGAAATAAATCTAAATCTAAATCTAAATCTAAATCTAAATCTATAAGACAAGCTGTTTATACAGAATCCAAATAATTTCATAAGAATTGAAATATTTGTTAGTGGAATATCAGAGTTGGAATTCAATGGTTTAAAATACCTATACAAATCAAGTCAACAATTATAATATAAAACCATTTTGTTTGATTTGAATCGGCAGATAATATTATTATTAGTCGACGATATAGTATCTATACTTCAGTTTAAGAATTTCACTTTTATCTGATTCATAATATTCTTGAACTTGTAGCTATTTCATTTAATTTTTATTTTTCAAAGCATAATGGCAGAACAAGCGACAATGCCCAATCAACAATTTTTATGGGATGTATTCCAAAGAGTGGATAAGGATCGTAGTGGGCACATATCAGCTGATGAACTTCAAGTTGCCCTCTCTAATGGTACATGGAGTCCTTTTAATCCTGAAACTGTTCGTCTAATGATTGGAATGTTTGATAGAGCAAATCGTGGTACTGTGTCATTTGAAGATTTTGGAGCTCTCTGGAAATACGTCACAGATTGGCAAAATTGTTTCCGCTCATTTGATCGTGATAATTCGGGAAATATCGATCGAACTGAATTAAAAACGGCACTCACCACATTTGGATATCGTCTATCAGATGGACTAATTGATATGCTTATACGAAAGTTTGATCGATTTGGAAGAGGAACAATATTATTTGATGATTTTATACAGTGCTGCATTGTTTTATATACGCTTACTACGGCATTCAGACAGCATGATACAGACATGGATGGAGTAATTACAATACACTATGAACAATTCCTGAGTATGGTCTTTTCTCTTAAAATCTAATGTAGTTAAAGGTGGAAAACTTAAAAAGACTTCATAACATTCGGTAACAAGTATAGTGTTGGACTTGCACTGCACTAAAACCACCGGGAAACAGGACTATAATATGAAAGATCATTAAATGATTTTTCTTTCTTAATTTAAGATTGTATTGCTACTTTATTTTGTTTAATAAATTTTAATAAAAACTATATGATATGAAATCTATTAAGAATGGATAAATGAAAAAAATATGTTTTTGTTGATGGAAAAATACAGTCTAGATATCACACGTCATTGATCGCTCTTATTTTGATAATTATAATGTCATTTTAACGAGAGTAAATTATCTTCAAAAGCGTCAGCTATGAAAGCTTTAAATAAGATGAATCACACACAGTAACAGTACCTACCTACTAACACTTTGCATCATTAATTTGATCACAGTCGAACAAAGTATGGTTGGATTTCTTAAGGTCTGATTTTATTCTGTAGTTGGATATTGCCAGCCGATAAAAACAAGTACAGTAGGAGATTTTGTCATAAATCGAAACACCTGATAGTTTATTTATACTAATGCCATTAAATTTTTATTGCATTTAGAAAGATATTTTGGAAATCCTCTTTGTCATTTCAAATACGAGTATTTGCACTAGTACTGTAATTTCAAAACCTTCCATTCAAAATGCAATTCAAATGATTTACTAATGTTTAAGTTTATATATAAAAAAAATGTTACCTGAAATGAGATGAGATTCTTATTAACTTTTTAAGAATCTGCAATATGATCCTAAATATTTCAAAAGAAAAAATATTATGACTGACTTGATTTTGATTGCATTTTGAAAAAAAGCTATCACTTTCTGGGCCTGTTTAATTTTTTTCAACTTTATCTGCATTTTTTTCTACCATTTCTTATGTACATATGTATGTATGTATATGCACATACATATCTTTGTTCAGCTTTTAAACAAACAATAACAATTGTTGTCTGTTTGTTTAAATTATATAACTTTTTCAATAGTCATTTATTTCGTTTTTCTTTCTTAATTTTTTAGTGTTTTATTGAGACCATTTTGAATTTTAATCATCGCATCATTCGTCATATTTTGAAAAATATAAATTGCTCTTGATTTCAATCAATTGTGTGACTTTTAATTTCTGTAAACTCAGTTTTTTCTGAGTGTTTGTTTCTTATTAATTCGTGCCGTCTGATTTAACACTTCATTATCGTGCACGTGCATACAAACACTTTTATTTAATATTGTGTATATACTATACAAACGCATTCTTCTATGAGTAGATTTATTTAATTTGAGTGAATTCATTCTAAATATTGTGTTCGTGTTGTGTACTAAAGTGAATTGATTTGATACCGTCCAAAACTGTTGCATTTTGGTGCTTTTTATTTATTTTTTTATTACATACCCTAAATATATTATTGTAGTTCTTAAATAGGTTTAATTCCTTTTACGTATTTATTATATCATGAAAATATTCAAGTTTCAAATTTAATATCCCCAAAATTATTTAAAATGTCTTGGTGCTACATGAAATATGCATTAGTAAACTATGGATGCAGACGAAGTTGCTATAATAAAGATGAACATGTTCATCTTTACCTATAATTTATTATCTTTACCTATAATCTTTGCCCATAATTTATGTATGAAGATCTGTGCACATTCGTCTTCTCTCTCTATCATATAAGCAAAGTTTTCCATTGCATTTCTTTTTTAGTTTTCTGCAGTTCTGCAGGTGCAGAGGCATGTAAATCCTCCCTTTAGTTTTCTGCAGTTCTGCAGGTGCAGAGGCATGTAAATCCACCATAAGCAACTAATGAACTAAAATAGTATTAACAGAAACTTTTTTAAACGTATCTATTAATAAGGCTGATGAATGTAAAATATGCCACCAAATTTATGATTTTATGATAGATTCATTTTATGTGTCATGGAATTTGCCATAAAACTTGGAATAATAATCCCATTTAAAAATCAAAATCAACCAATAAGTATACCCACCAGTCAAAATGATTCTGCAGACAAATAAGTCACATTTGCAAAACGACATTACTAGCGCCTGCAATAAAACAATTTTCTGTTATTCAGCTTGAACACTTACCTTCAACTTTTCTTTCGTAGATATTGCAAATAGCTTTGCTAACAATTGACCAACACACAACTGAAATGGTTACTCCTCCTGTCAACCTATACATATATCATCATAATGTTAAGATACGTTTCACAACTATTGAATCCGGTTTGAAAATAGCTGAACAACATAAAACTTTATTTATTGTGCAACTTTCTAAAACAAACGAATGCCCTTGATGTGAAAAATCACATTAAATCGAAAATTGGTACGCTAAATTCTTCAATCGTCGAGAAAATTTTCGTAGTTTGAATTTCGTGATCGCTGGAAAAGTGAAGGAAACTAACTTCGACCTTATATCCTAGACAATGGTTACCTATTTGCTTTAACTGTAATTTTAAATAAATCCGAAAATACAGAAATAAAAAAACTGTGTTTTATATGAATGAACATTTTTCTTGTTGATTTTCACTTTGTATACCTAGTTAGTGTCATTCATAATAGCGATCTTAAAATATGTAAGCCCTCGATAATTATCACTTATTGATGGTATGTATCTATATTAGTGGTATTAGCATTATTCTACAATTCTAGATATATCTAATATTGTCATTTGTCAACAATATTGTAGGTAATTGAGGAAAAAAATTGAGTATTAAGGATATACTACATATATGTATATGTACATGTTTAATACAATAATCTACATTTTCATACGTAATGACGGATTATATATATACGATATTCCTTATAGTAAATATCGTTATTATAACCAGAGTTGTGATTTCAATTAAGTATCGCAAGGTTGAAGCTAGAAAAATTTAGTTAAAAAATGTGAACGAATGAGTTATAATTAGAGGTTTGTCTAAAAATTAGTAAAGACATGCTAATTTCTGTTATTTCGTACCCAATATTAAATGAAGCATTTTTTGAAGGAAATTATACAATATACTTATTATTGGCATTCTGGAGTGAATGACTTTAAAAGAGGCATAGGTAGGTAGGTACATGTTTAGATAAACACTCGTATAAATTACCATAACAATAAATAAATTAAAATAACAAAATTTTCAAACATAAACATAATTTACGTACATAAGTTGATTCTAAAAACAAATGTTTATTTTCATTAAGCGGCTTCAAAAACAAACATAAAACTGAATTGTATAAAGCCTAAAAACAGAACTTGTTTATGTATTCGAATTGGAAAGATTTTTTTAGATGTTGTAATATTTGATTTATGATTTTTTTTTTTGATAGAAATAGGATGCGTTATTATTAAATAAACTACTTTATTCCAGGATATGATTCAAATTTTAAATTTGGCACACTTCCAATTTGTTGTCTTTTGAAATCTTTTATAATTTTGATTGAAAAAATAATACATGTGTGTATGTATTTTTAAGATATTTTTCATTGTGAGAATATTTGTTACAAAAGTGCATTTCGTGAAAGGTGAGTCAGTACTCTTTTTATAACTGGTTGCAATGCTTACCTACATACATTATAGTCAAAGCACATGGTATTGATGATGAATTTATTTGATGAGGTCATTTGGATAAGTTGCACGTGGGTAGTGTAAATGTTTTTTGTATTATTCAACAATGGAAATAACATGTTGGCATTGGTAAACGGTCAAAAAAGCTGCAAAATTGATGTTTATCTAATTATTTTCATAAAAACACAAATGATGTTATGTAAATTCTAGAGACATCAATAATATTGTAGCACCAGGAGACTTGACTAGATGGTATCTAAAGGTGTGGAGACGGAACTCTTTTTATCTGAAATTCATGGATTTCTCGTGGAATTCTTTTGCTTCCTAATGTTCTAATAATAAACAATATTTTCTTGATGATGTTTGCTACTCACATAAACACTCATCAAGTATATGAAAACAGAAGGAATGCTTGTCTCTACCTTCATGAAATTAACAGCGATTAATCATCATCATCTTCTTCTTTTTTTCCGATGATGTAAATTTTTCATTCACAGACGATGGGAAAGTTTTCCCACTACTTCTTCTACCCTATGCTTACTCGATGGTTGGTGTCGTCATCAAAAGAGGATTCGGTATATGGTATTTAAGATTTTAGAACTTGGGAAGCACTATTCCGTTAAAATAAATGTCAATATGTAATAAACCATTGGATCAGAAAATGTTTAACGTTAACATTCTGTCTATATCGTAATACGTGTCGTACCTATTAAACGTGCTAGGCAGATAAAAACCATCAATCTGTTTTAGGTACCAGGCCATGTAGGATATAAAGAGGCATTTGGCAAAAATTAGTGCCAAAACATCACTCATGGGGCCACAACCCAGAACCCATCTGCAGTCTAGGCGAGAATGTGATTATAGAAATAAAACGAAAATAGAGGAGGAAGTCCAAGAGAACAGCAACCAGGAAGAGACTTCCTAGGGTGAGACAGGCCAAACTTCTACTTGGGAACTACAACCAAGGAAGATTTAAAGACTGCATCAACTTAAGTAGAAATAACAAGAGAATTATTACAGGTTTCCTCATCTTTGTATTATTTGGGTAGCTGACCAAAATGCAGATTCTGTAACGAACATGAGGAAACTGCGGATCACCTACTTGCAAAGTGTGGGGTACTACTACAAAAAAGACTCAAACATCTGGGACGTTGTCAAATAGAAGAAAGTAAACTATCCTGTCTGAGAGTGCTCCAAATATTGAAATTCATCAAGGCAATAGGCTAAGAGGAAGATCTGTAGAATGAGTATTTTCATCCAGCATTAGATGGAGGTACAATAGATCTTAAGGTCGCAGTGCATCAAACCCCACTTAATAGACGAGAATACACTTAATAGTGGGGTTTGATGCACTGCATCAAAGATCTATTGTGTCTCCATCTTAAGCTGGATGAGAACACTCATTCTTCATATCTTCTTCATTCGTTCATGGTCTAGATCATTCTCTTGTAGGTTTTTAAAACTCCTCGTTGTTTTAGGGCCTATAGATACCATATCAGAACTCGTCTTTGTTGATCGAATGCCTTTTCAAACTTAAAGAAAGTAGCAGGCATGTCACTTGAGGAATCGCGATGACTTTCAATTCTGAATCTTATTATCTGCATTGCATCTGGAATTTACTAGTCATGTATCCAAAGCTTCGTCATTTAGTTTCTTGGATGCACAAGATGATCAACCGTATTCTCTTCCAGATCGTAGATTGATCAGTACAAATTTTCATTTTCATATTTTGACTTCTCTGTTACATAACTTCACTACAGCCCCGACCATTTCTGCTCGAGCCAAAACCAGTACCATGGAAAGCAGTGATATTGCTAGGCGGAATAGTGCCTCTTGTATTAAGAAGTTCTTACCTCCATAATTTGTTTCCAATTTTAAGTGTCTATCGATATTATTACTTAATGTATGATATGATTGACAAGCTGTCAAAACAATCAAAGCCCGAGAGAAATATAGCTTGAGAATAGCATTGACTGCCAGCTGTTTCAATCAATGCTAACCACAAAAAAAAAAATTATAGATAAATAAGTATCAAGATAATAAGTAAGTACATATAATACATATTTATCTGAATGAATAAATAAGATTCATTTGACAACAATAGTTGAAATTCCTATAAATTTATATTTTTAACTTCTTGATTGTTAGGTAGTTATTTAAATTATTGTCATACTTTAGTCAACATTAGCATCGTCTTTTTAACTATCTGATGACCTCCAACTATCTAGAATAATAAGTCGTTAGCTTCGTTGTTGATTCATATAATTATACATAATTAAAATAACTTTGGATGGGATCCTATCTCACAATTGTTTTCAAAGTTATGACAGTGTTTTTTTTTTGCTGTTAAGTAGATATTTTATTCATCTCTGCTCTGTGATTGAATAAGTTCTTGAAAAGTATACAGCGACATTACTTACATGATGTAGAAATATTTTGTCACTTAAATTGTGGGTGTTAATTTAAATCCCAGCTTTGTGGTTTCCTAAGGTATTAAACAATTATCTTACATAATAAAATATCCAAAGAATTACCACCTGGCCAGCGAATTCCAAGAGAATTTTTCATCGATATCGATATCATCATTGCAATCAAATTATAGAAAACAAAAATCATCATAAGCTTTTAAAGCTTGCACGACTAACTTGCATTCAAAACTGGATAAAAATCATGTTTTGATTTGGATTGATTATTCGCTTTTTGAATATTTTATAAAATTTAATAACCAAAAAGCGAAGTGATACTATTTTTTATCTTTTTCCTCGTTTTTACAGAAGTCAATACCCCAGACAAATTGGAATATAAATTCTATCCAGCTTCCAGTGGATGTTTCACCTTTAAGGTTCGTGCTGCAAGTGATGCCCATTTGGCTCTTACCAGTGGACCCTATGAATCGGATCCTATGTTAGAGGTTTTCTTGGGTGGTTGGTCCAATAGCAAATCAGTGATCCGTAAGAACCGCACAAAACCCGATGTAGTCGAACAAAATACTCCCGGAATCTTGAATGCTGGTGAATTCCGTGGTTTCTGGATTCGTTGGTACGATAATGTTATCACAGTTGGACGTGAGGGAGAGGCAGCTGCATTTATGTCATGTGAAGAACAAATGATGGCTCCAATCAATTATGTTGGTATTTGCACAGGATGGGGTTCCAGTGGTTCTTGGTTGATCGATGAGGGTAAGTTTTGCGTTTGTTGATATAGGCTTCCAACATTATTCATGATTATGTTTATTTCTATTTGCAGATGTATGTTCAGCTCAAGCTTCAGCTCCAGTTATGGGATTCGCACCACCTTCCGGTGATGGTCCTGGCTGTTGGGTCCCAGCTGCTGATGGAGCTGTTCCACCTGGTGCTGTCGAAGGTGGTTTTGATGGCTCTGAGCAGTTGTACATTGCTCGTGCTGTTCATGAAGGAGCTCTCATTCCTGGTAAACTTCATCCATCACATGGTGTAACCTATGTTGCATGGGGTGGTGGTGAACATGGACATAACGAGTATGAGGTATTGTGTGCCTGTGGTGGACACTGGCAATCCGTTTCCGGAACCAATTTGCCACCAAATGCCTTTCCAGCTGGTGAAACTGAAACTGGAGAACCTTTGTTCATCGGTCGTGTTAATCATAATGGAGCTATTGTTGTCGGCAAAGTGCAACCTTCTCATGGTACATGCTACATTCCATACGGTGGAGAGGAATTGGCTTACACAGACTACGAATTGTTTGTGAGGAACTAAAAAAAAAAACTAAATTATAAATTATAGAATTAAAGCACTCACAGTAAATAATAAAAATTATAACAAAAAAAGAAGCATAACTTCCCAAATAGAGTTGGCACTGCATTCTGCCAAATTATGTAACATCTTATAGCTTCATGACACTGAAAGAATCTCAAATTAGATAGTGCCTTTTTTGAAAAAAGAAAAAAAAATAAATATTGTGAATACTACTACTAAAAAGCGCAGCTTACAATTTTTACACGAATCTAATTTCATTTTTAAAAAATCTCAATTTAATATTACATTTAATTTATATATATGTTTTTTTGCAAATTTATTGTTAAATAAAAAATAAAGATGTTATGAAAACGTATGTTTTTTTCACGCACGCAATATCGTATTTGGGTGGAATTGGAATAACTACATCTATCCTTATAATTATTGGATTGAAAATGTGATATTTTGTTGTCAAAAGTAAAAAGAACAGTGAAATGGGATTTTTTTCACAATAGGTGTGATTAAGTAAACATCGACTTATTTAAAACCCGCTCTAACGATTTTGGAATTATTCTTTTCGTAAACTTATATTCTTAAATTATTTTGTATTAAATTGCCACAAGAGTAAGTTATTTTTGCACACATCATAAAATTTGTACCTGATTCTCCCCGTCCAATATGTATAATTTTTGTTACAAGATCATTGTGATTTTTCATTGTGGACGTAGGGGTGTATATTTTGTATGGGGACAGTGAAGCGTCTTGTATAGATGTATCAAAAATGATACGTGGAGAAGCAGATACAAATTGTGTGATGTGTGCAAAAATAATACATTATGGACAGTGAAGCTGTAGTCAATTTTTATTGTGGAGGGGTGTAAAAATTAAATTTTGTATGAAGACAGTGAACCTATTAAATTTGTTTTGATAATATTTATTGTTATTTTTGTGGCAACTGGCCACAAGAGCAAGAGTTCACGGGACCCAGTCGTAAAAATCGATTTATTAAAAGCGCTCTAACGATTTCGGTTTTGAAATTTATCAAACAAAATTTTGTGCATACTTTGATTTTGGCTTGAATTAGATATAGTATTTAAGTAATATTGTGTTTAAGCAGGCTCCAGGTCAATAAAACTAGGTGTTAAATGGTTAGCAACGTTTCAAGAGGTGGTTCTCAAAAAACTGCACTTGCCCTTCACTGCATAGAGCAGGACCACAAACCTGACTTAGAAAATGTGACTATACTAGAAGTTGAGAAACACCCTAACAAGAGAATGTTGTTGGAAATGCTGCATATCAACAACGAAGAGAGTTCGATCAACAGACGATCTGATTGTGAGAATCTCAGTAACATTTACAGCCAATTAATAAAAAACAATAAAAGAAGGCAAAATTAAGTATAGTCTTTTGTCAGTGTTGGGAGGTGTAATCCAATAAGGAGATTTTTTCGTAATTTAATGTACACTCAGTTACAAAAAAGTGGCGCAGTCATACTTTTTGGTGTGTTGTTATCATTTTGACAACCTTATCCAAGGTATGTCCAGGCGAATTAAAGCTTTATTAGATGTTCGTGGAGGCAATACCCACTATTGAAAAAACAAGGACTAGTTTAAAAAAAAAAAAAAAAATTTAAAAGTTTAAGTTTTGAAGTTTATGCCCATTTTCCTTAATTTATGGTTTATTTCTAAGTTCTTCCTATTTTTTCGTTTTTTATTACATGAATGACTTACTTTTATGTTAATAAACAAAACTGTACCAGAAAAACGTTTATTTGTTTAAATTACTTCAAAATGTTGCAAAATTTCAAGGTGCGCCACTTTTTTTGTAACTCAGTGTATTTTAAAGTCAATGTAATTATTTAATTGTATTTATAATTTTTAAATTGTTTTTTTCTAAATCAACTTAATTATTTTTAGTGTGCAATGTGTGGTTCTTTGAACATATTTTTGTTTGTGAAAATTAAGTTTCTTAAATTAAATTGTAAGTTAAAATTTTGATGTATTGTATAGATGACATTATTGACCATGTATATTATTTTACAATAAAGGCCTGAGGAAGAGCGTATTCATGCTCGAAACGTTGCTAACCATTTAACACCTAGTTTTATTGACCTGGAGCCTGCTTAAAAACAATATTATTTGTATAACATTGAAGAGGTCACCAAAATATCCAAATAAATATAGTATTTAAGTGTAGAAAAATAGTAAACATAGTAATTTATTTTAGCACCTTATAATAAAAAATTATACTATTTTGCTAATATTTCTTTATAGTTTATGAAAATACAATTTGTTGTGTTGAGGGTACATCAGGGAACATGCCACAAGAGCAATTATGTGCGACCCAATAGTGCTCTTTATTTTTGTATATCTATGTGAGCTATGTGCGAATTTAGATTTTTTTCAGAGTTTTTTTTAATTTCGCGAAGCACGGGGCAAATAAGCTCTTAATTTTTAAAAGGAAAGTTGTTAAAAGTAAAAATAAAGTACAAACAAAAAATACCGATGTGTTTTGATTTATATTGTATTGTTATTTATCTTTAATTAAATTTAAATAATATAAATTGTTACTTCAATCCACGCTCTCCTCTACACATTCTTTCAACATTAAACTGTTTTTATTTTGATGAAGGACGTAATTGCAAAAAAAAACAAAATTTATCAAATTGGTACTACGATTCGCGAGTCCTCGAAGAGAGCTTCGTCTCAAACGTCACGAGCGAAAAATAAATCGTTTTATTTTGTATTTGTTTATCCCAAATATCCTCGGTAATAAATTGCAATATTAATGAACATATATATGTATGAAGAAACACAAAAAATGAGTATAATTATGTAAGCATATGAAAATAACTAAACACCTAATAAATTTTAGGTATGGGCTCGCTAAAGCTGTGTTCTATTGGCAGAGAGAAATGCTTTTGGACTGTTCTTAATTAAACAGAAACATTTATAGTTGTTATATTGTACTAATTGTACTATAGAACATTGTATATATATTTCTATATACAATGCTATAGAATGTCAGTTTTTATTACTGACCATTCTGTTAATTTTCATTGAATGTGTTTGAACAACAACAACAACTTACAGGCGCTACCACCAATTTTAAACGAATTTTTATTTACTCGTTAACGAATATTATTATTCGTTTTTTTTCTATCTTTGGCTGGAGATATAGCTATTTCAAGGATTACCAATTCCTTTCATCAGTCTCCTATTTTTAGTGGTATTGAGCTTTAATCCAATTTTATTATGAAAAACTTTTTCACATGCACATCATGAGATTCGAACCCACGTTTTCAGATTTACGCAGTCTTCGAAGTCGTATGCACAACGCATTCCACCGCTTATGACCACTGACGACACAGGTCGAGATGTTATGTTTGTTTGTTTTTTCAAACGCATTTGGAGCTTCAACATTTTTCTAAGCGCCTCTAAGTATGTTGTTTTTTTCCGCCTCTATTTTCTCCTAACCTTATTTGATAGACTACAATTTGTATACACATATATTTATATATTTTCAATTTGTATGTCTTATTTTATGTACATACATATTTAGTTTCAAATTCATTACTTACTCTCCTAAATTCTTGTTATCAAAAGTAAACATAATACGTAATGCAAATAAAGCGTTTAATAAAAATATCTTCCACTTCTTCTCTTATTCAGCATTTTAACTGATTAAAAAAAATTTTCCATATATAAATAAATTGCTCGACTGGGTCGCACGAACTTGCTCTTGTAGCAAACTATGCGATTGAAAAAAATTCAATTTAAGAAATTATGTTCAAAGGTTAAAAATATCAGAAAATTGCCTAAACGTGAGAACAAGTTGTATGTTAGGTACCATTAAAAACTTTAGTTGTCATCTTGTGTTAATTATTTAAATTAAGTGCTATACCAAATTTAAATAAAATCGGCCAAATTTTAAAAACCGTTAAGACCAAATCTCCGTTATGTGCATTCTTAGCCAAAAACCTGAAATGCAGTTATATTAACTGCTATCCAGATATAACGTACAAAAAGTTTTATCAAGAAAATTTCGAGAAAATTTTGTAAAACTGAAACCTTTATATGGGAGGTACTCGTTAGTCGAGCTAAAACGAAATTCGAATTTCATCTCTAGGGATCGCCAAAAAGTGCTATATGTGAAGTTTGAAGTAAATCTGTCACACCGTTTAGGCTGTAGGTCGACGCACATCTGCACAGACAAACCGACGGACGGCATGACGAAACGTACTTTTTTGGGCTTCTCTATCATCGTAATGATTTGATTAAAACCTGGATTTTTTTTTGCACAAAACCAATACTTGCCCTATTGAGCAAGTAAAAATGGGGAAAACATAAACAAAACTATCATATTACTGCTGCATTATGAACATGTGGTTTAGTGAATTGATGGCGAAATTAAAGGTAATGCTGAAATTTGAAGCATCACCACGAGGAGGAGAAAATAACGAAGAAAGAGAAGTGATGAATTGGAATAAAATTTGGAAACTATGGAATGACATAAGCCCTCTTATCTTTTTTCTTTGGACACGTAAGGTGGTAATTATACTTGCCACATTTCATTTTTGGTTAAAATTAATTTCTAAAAAATAAAAATAAAACTTCTCGGGAACCGTTTCATTTCGCTTATCTTTTCTTTGGCAGAATTTCGAAACAATATTATATTTTACACACAAGTTTGCCGAATCTGTCCTCAAGTTCAATATACGAGTCGAAATAATTCAGTTTAAATTCTGAAATTCAGTTCGTTAGTGGATTTAAATTTATAGCAGTGATAAAACATTTTGTTCATACACCGAATTAAAGTGATAGAATATGTTTTTTTTCACATCTGTTTTCAAAACTGTCTTTTAAACATAGAAATACCTAATTGCTTTTTAAATACATATTTGTAAGAACTGGATAAGAAACCAATGTTTTTAATGAAAATGAATTTCGTGCAGTGTTTGGTGTTGTTTGTATCTATTTTACTTACCGCGAACGCATGGAGCCACGTCAAAGATAAATATATAAATGGTTAGTGCAATAAGGATAAATAACTTTAAGCTAGGTACGCCGAAAGGAAATAATTTTAAGTTGGTTATGGTATAATTTAGAGCGCTCGCATAGGGCCAGTAAGTTAGTTAAGTTAATATGTAAGCTAGTTGTTAAGGTTTTTGTCTAGAAAGTAAGTAGTTATAAGAAAATTGAAATATAAAAACTGAATATACAAAAAAAAAAAGGATAAATAACTGAATTTCTGCAACTCGATATAATAACTTCGAGTTGATATCTTATCTAGTTTATAATCAATACCCAAACACAAAAAATGACTTAAGGGAAATTAATTGAATTCATTTACAAATTATAAATATGTTCAACAGCATACAAATGAACAAAAGATTGATATTGAAAGTGTTAATATCAGTGCAGTATAAAAAAAATTAAAACCAAATTCGTGTATTCTGACTTCTGAGACACAATATTATAATATCAGTACAATAATATATCCTGTTTCAATTGGGCAATACAATGGGATGGGGTAAAAATCCCGAAAACCCAAAAGACCGAAAAAGTTTTACATTTTTCTGGATTTACAGTACATGCTACTTGTGCAAGTTTGGGTATGCAATATTGTGTACATTATGGTTGAAAAGTGTAACTTCACCCACAAGTGTGAAATAACTTCCCGCAAAATATTTAAGTTATTCCCCACTCAAAGTAGTTATTTCGGACTAATCTCATTTGAAGTTATTTCGCAATTGATTTATCTTCCTGTAACAATGATTTTAATACCTATAGAATTTTATGTTCAATAAATTAATTTAAAAAAAAAAGTGAAAATTTTGAAAAGAAAAAATTCAATTTTAATTTTGGGATTTTGGCCTTTCGGACTTTTGGGTTATCGGTCTTTTTAGGTTTTCGAGATTTTGGATTTCGGTATTATGTCCGGCTCCCGAAAACGGCACGAGTACGATAACTTTGGCGCCAAGAATTGATAACGGTTTTTTGTAGAACAGTTTAATACAAGCATTTTTTACTATGGGTGGGGGGGTCTATCTCCCTCCATTTGGGCGGGAGGGGCAATTTTAGAAAAACAGTGCTAAAAATTTAAAACAAATATTAAAAAATAACGGTAATACTTACAACTAAGTTTTATATCTTTTTTTAAAGCCAATAATTTTTTCTATTAGATTTTTTTTTAAATTAAGTGAAACCTATGCATAATCTTTGAAAAAACGGATTTTAAACTCAAAAAAAAAACTTAAAAAAAAAACTTTGAAGTGTGATTTTTCAAAACTGTAAAATAAAATACTGATTTTTTTTAAAAAAATTCGTTGCTCATATTAATTTTAAATCATAAACTGAAAACAAAATGATTTTATGTTTTCTGGTTTTTGAGAAAATGGAAAATTACTAAAACAACTTTTTTATTGGATACTTCTTTTATAAACAGTGAGGTATGTAGGGGGGGGGAGGGGACATGCTGCCCCCCCTGCAACCCTCCTGCTTGGTTACACTATAGGATTTGGGGTGGGTGCGAGGTTGGGTGTATGCAAAGTTTCTGTTGCATTAAAAGATGCCCAAGCATCATTACAAAAACGAACCTACGTACAAAATTCACCGTATACCAAAAAAAAAGAAAACTCTTATAAGAAAGTAGTTTTAGTAATTTTCTCTTTTCTCAAAAACCAGAAAACATAAAATCATTTTGTTTTCAGTTTATGATTTAAAATTAATATGAGCAACGAATTTTATAAAAAAAGTAGTATTTTATTTTACAGTTTTGAAAAATCACACTTCAAAGTTTTTTTTTACTTTTTTTTCGCAATTTTTGAGTTTAAAGTCCGTTTTTTCAAAGACTATGCATATGTAGGTTTCACTTGATTTAAAAAACATCTAATAGAAAAAAGATATAAAACTTAGTTGTAAGTATTACCGTTAATTTTAATATTTGTTTTAAATTCTTAGCACTGTTTTTATAAAATTGCCCCTCCCGCCCAAACGGAGGGAGATAGACCCCCCACAAATAGTAAAAAATGCTTGTATTGAACTGTTCTACAAAAAACCGTTATCAATTCTCGGCGCCAAAGTTATCATACTCTCCCCCCGAAAACAATAGAAATATTTTGATTAGAATATAAGATCTATAATGTAGAATGGCACTAATAATTATAAGACCCTACGCAAAATTATATCTATGTGTCCTGGGGTTGTATGATAGTTCAGTTCATTTATAGATTGGGGGTCGCTAAAAATGCCGTTTAAAAAACAGTCTGTTTTTAACAAAAAGTGTTTTTAACAAAGTGTTTTTTCATGCTTCAACAATGTTGGCAGTTAGTTTTCCCAAAAAGAAGAACTCTTCTGACCTCATCAACAGTGTTATCAGCTTATAGCAAATTTGATAGCCTTTTTTTTTAGAAAAACATTTGTGTGTTTTTGGCCGAAAACCAATAACGGTGAGACTTCCTTTTAGCGGTATCATTATACCTAGCAGCGTTCCCACAATTGTTTGTGAGTTTTCTACATTTTTGACTTTTGCATGTCGTCTGGTGGTTCTACTCCCATTATTATATGTATACTTGAGCCTGCTAGATCGAACCACCACCACTAAATGAGATGAGGGATACAATTTAAGATTTTCTGACATTTTACGGAGTTCGGTTCATAGTTCCTAAATTATGCATTGTAGTGGTATGATACCTTTCTTCAGCATTCAAACTCATTTAATAATGAGAGCTTTCTTATTTCTCCTCTGCTTGTGCTGTTTTTGCATGACTTTATCGGGTGCGGCAACATATCTGTTCCTGTCTGGAAGGGAAAACCGAACATTTTGGCTGCCTTCAAGGTAAACCCATATATCATCGATGAAGCTGCACTCTTCATGAATCCGTGTACCACTCTTAAAGAGAGAGCAAATTATTGAAGAAAAATACCTGGAGGTCCAAAACTTGTGAAAGTATTAGAAAATGTTTACTTCCTACCTGCTTTCCCCTATAACCCCATACTTTTTCCAACCTGTCGACTCGACTACTTGATACGAAAAACTTTTTTCAACTTCTTTTTCAAACAAATCTGATGAATTTCAAATAATTTTTTCATTCTATTTACAGAGCGCAATATTTCTGGTGATATTGAACGCTTAAACAACTATGCAGCTCCCAATGGATGTTTGGTTTTCAAAATACGTTCCGCATATAAAGTTATTATAAAACTTAATGCTAATCAAATACCAAACAAATATGCAATCGATTTTGTTATCATTCTTCAAAATGCTTACTCAAGAATTGAAAATGGTAAAAATCATAATGGCATGGCCACAAGATTAACATCTGATATCTTAAATGATCGAGAATTTAATGGTTTCTGGATTCGTTGGCATAACAATGCCATCAGAGTTGGACGTGAAGGAGATGATATTGCATTTTTGTCCTGGGACGATAAAATAGGTTTACCTCCCTTGGATTTTGTAAATGGAAATGTGAATGTTAATGGAACCTGGTCTATGGAAACAGGTGTGGTATATAAATTTGTTAACGAAGAGAATTGACATTTAGATCTTTTATTGAACTCAGGTCGATGCACAGTTCCGGGAATGATTTTTAGTCCTTCGGTTTTGGGAAAAACTCCAGCTTGGATATCAGTTTCTGACGAATCGTCTACTGCTATCAAAGGTAATGATCAATAGTTCTGTTATCAATTTGTATCACTAATTAACAATTGGTATCCCATTTCAGAGATTACAACAAATAATAAAAGCATTAAGTATATATTCAAACCAGTCCCCAGAGGATGTTTGACTTTCAACGTTCAAGCCAATCAATCCGTCCACTTAGCACTTGCTGTGAGACCGGTAGCGAAGCACATCCGTTATGAAATTCAAATTGGTTATGCAAAAGGAAACGATGCAAAGTTCATTGATAGAAATCGAGAAACATTGTCAGATACACGAATTCGAGATATTCTAAATGAAACGGAATCAAGGGGCTTTTGGATCTATGGAAACGAAAATGTTATAAGAATTGGCCGATCTACGGAAACAGATGCTTTTTTAGCATGGAAAGGTAAAGATGTAACCAATATTAAATATATTGGAATAGCTACTTCACATGGCAAAGGAAAATGGTTAATCGATCAAGGTAACGAGCCGATTTAGGATATTTCAAAAAACTTAAAATTTTTTAATTTGTATCTATTGATTTTTGGTTTAGGAACTTGCAAGATTCCTACAGTTTGCACTAAGCTTCCCATCAAAATTGGATTATGCTGCTGGGTGCCAGCTCCTGAGAATATAGTATCTAGCTGTAATTTAGAAAGTTACTGGAGCAATTTAAATGTAGTGAAAAGTGCTTTCTATGAAGATGTTTTTAAGCCTGGAATACTTCAGCCGGTTTCTGGAACATCTGTCAACAATTACGAACGTATTTTATATGAAGTTTTAAATGAATGTGATGGACAATGGGTGAAACCATCTAAATCGAAATACTTTCCACCGAATACCTTTCCAGCTGGAGAAAATGCAAATGGCGAACAATTATTTTTTGGTCGATCCGAGGGCAATGGAACATTTGCTGTTGGTAAAGTTCAGAAGAGTAATAAATCATATTTTATGAAGAGCAATGGAAAACAGTTTGCATTCAACGATATCGAGGTTTTTCAACTAAAGAAAAATTTAAGTAAGTATACATATACATTCATGTACGTCAACCGCGCATATTTTACAAATTCTCTCAAAGTATTCGGTTCATTTAAAACAAAAATTAAATTAGCCATCCCTGGACTACAACAAAACCCATCATCATACATGGTGGCCCAAGAACACACATCCAAGGTTGTTTTGCTGTATCCTTGAAATAAAACAACATCGTTATTTAAAAAAAAAATTTGTTATGACCTTAAAGTTGTTACTTTATGAAAATGATATCGATGAATCGGATGCCATCATTAAATATTGACGAATGACCATTGTAAATGATACGTGGATTCTCTGTGCCCCAGGATTTTAATTTGGAATGCTAAATAAAAGCACTATTAAATAATTTGAAGTCTGAAATCTACAAAATAAATGCTGGTGTGCCGCAGGGCTCCGTCTACTATATTCATTTATAATCTTTTCCTTTATTAATCTTCTTTTTCTGTATTCGGTCTGTAAATTTCCACATCATATAAAATTTATCACTGACAATGACATACCCTCTGAAGGCCCCTGAGTTTTAGGAATCACATGAGGTTTTGATGTTCTCACATTACTCATAAAAGTAGCAAGCTCGCCCACAATGGTGTAGCGCAGAATGAATATTTTTCCAAGCTTTAGTTTTCTTTTTTATGTTTTTATAATTTGGGTTCTTTTAATCCCACAAAATTGGATTGTTTTTAACTACCTCTATAAATTCCTCGACTACTATTTCCGACATTTTTCTTCATTTTTATTTTGTTTCTCAAATGTCAAAAAGTAGCGCGTAGCGCACGCCAAAGTTGAAGTTGAGTGAACTTGTACTACAGCTACAGCTACAGCTACAACTTCAGTAACACATTCTGGGCGTTATTATAGGATTGGCGTTGTCTCTACTTTGACAGCGCTACAAACTACAGCTACAGCTACACCATTCTGTTCAAGCAGTAAAAGAAGATATATTTGTCGTCATATTTCCACATGTCTCTTCACACGTATTCTCGGATAGGAAAAAAAACATTTTAAAAGTCGCGGCAAGAAGGGTTCACATAGTCCATGAACATGGGTGCTGGTACATCATCCTTTTGATCGGCTTGTTCAAGACTTAAGCCTTCTTTCTTCAGCCAACCATTTGCTACAGAATATTTAAGTGCTTTAATTTCATATCTCATATATCATGCCTCGTATCTCATATATCCCTTATTATATATCATACCCATAACCATTGACGTATTAGATATGGACCGCCAGTAGCCAACTTCACGCGTGTTCTAACATAACTAGGGGCGCCATCAACTACTAGCAGGGAATCTGCGTAGCAGTGCTACGCTTGTTTGAATTAATCATTTAATTTTAATACATTTAGGTGGAAATTGTAATCAAACTAGTTCTATTTTACAAAACAAATCCACTCTACATGGCATTGAATTACTTGCATATGAATATGTCGTCGTTTTATTTAAATTTTAATTTTTTAATTAGTACACGTATTTAACACTAAAAGATGATGGCGTATTTTTGCCGCTTTTAGCTGGAACAATTTTTGGCCGTTTGTATGAAAGTTTCAACCGACTGGCGGTCCATATCTAGTACATCAATGCACATAAGCATAACCCATATCGCATATCTCTTACCTCATATCTCAAATCTCGTATCTCATATCTAATATCTCATATCCTATATCTCGTATCATATCTCATATATCAAACTCATATCGAATATCTTTTATCTCATATCTTATATTTCATATTTCATATCTCATAATTCATATCTCATGTCTCGTTTTAATTTTCACATCTCATATCATATCTCATATATGAGGCGTTCAGAATATTAGTGTAATAAGTGCACTTTGACTTTGGTGGACAAATTTGCAGTTTAATGAAAATATATCCTCGATATTAAAAAGAAATGCTGTTATACCGGCTGGCAACAGTATGTTTTTGTCGCTAATAACTTTTTGACAAGTATACATCATAACTATGTGTTTAAAGGTTAAATCTCATTTTTTTCCAAAAGACACTTAAGGCAGAACCATAATAGTAGAATTAGTACGTACGGTGCCGTACGAAATTAGCGAGAACAAGGAATTTGTATAGTGCGCACATAATGTCGGATTGCTCAGTTTCGGCAAGTTTTCGTTCACTTTTGCCTCCGTACGTAAAGAGCGCTCCAGAGCGCAGTTTACGTACGTAAATCTGACAGCCAGCCAAATACATGTGTAATTGGCTTGCGTGTGCGTGCGACCATTATGGTCGACTGAAGGTAATGGCGGCACTTAAGGAAACTTGACGTAGAACTATGACATTAGCTTTCGTTTGCTTACGACTATTATGGTTGGCCCTTTAGACAATTATTAATTTGAACGCCTCATATATATCGGTAGTTACTCTACAACAAAACTTACTATTAGAACATTTCCATCATTTCCATCTTACCATACTATGAATGTTATTAATGCTACATATTTTGCTTCTATTTACCCTTCTATTGTATAATTCAGGATCTGAATGCGTTCAGTCAGTCACAACTCCATTCTTCAAATGCATATCGTGTCCTCGAGGAACTATAGCCAACGGAACCAAATGCTTGGATATTAATGAATGTGAACTCAACAATCCATGTTATTCCAAGATTGCGTGCATTAATTTAAATCCAGGATTTAAATGTAAACCATGTCCAGCAGGTCTCGATGGTAATCACGCTAAGGGTAAGTATCCAATCTCTTATAATAAAAACAAATTGCCTATATTGACTCCTTTGAAGGATACTCAAACACATATCTGTCACCCGACTATACAAAACAGAGTTGCCACTTAGATATTGATGAGTGTAAATTGGGACTGGCAAAATGTAATAAAAATTCACTATGTGTGAATTCAATAGTAAGATGACCAAACATTAAAATGGGCATAAAGAATCATTTTTAATTTATTGCATATTCTAGGGATCATTCTACTGTAGAAAATGTGAAAATGGTTACGTAAAGAATGGAGCTTGTACTCCATCACTGTCCGATGGTATGTGTCCTGACGGCACTATCTGTCACAAGAAAGCCAACTGCACGCAGATCGATAGCTTGAGCTACGGATGTAAATGTAGTGTTGGTTGGGCAGGAGACGGTTTTACCTGTGGACCTGACAGCGATATTGACGGATGGCCCGATTCGAAATTAAATTGCTTTGAAACACGTTGCAAACAGGATAACTGTCCCAACACTCCAAATGCTGGTCAGGAAGACGCTGATAATGATGGTACCGGTGATATCTGTGATGATGATGCGGACGGAGATTCCTTGCAAAATAAAGCAGACAACTGTCCATTTGTTAGTAATTACAATCAAGCTGATACAGACAATGACGGTCATGGTGATGCTTGTGATAATTGTCGCTTTATTAAAAACCAAATTCAAGTTGACACTGATGGTGATGGTCTAGGAGACGAATGTGATGATGACATTGATAATGATGGAATTCTTAACCTAAATGATAATTGTCCGAAAATTTCAAATCCCAATCAATTAGACGTTGATAATGATGGTTTTGGTGATGAATGTGACAATTGTCCAACTACTTACAACCGCGACCAAAGAGATACTGACGATGATTTAATTGGAGATCGGTGTGATAACGGTGTTGACGAAGACCGCGATGGAGTTCAAGATGATCGTGATAATTGTCCAATTATTGCCAATCCAGATCAGTTAGATACTGATGGAGATGGAAAGTACGTTTTTATCTCAAGTTAATTCGACTTCATTGAAACTTTCATATTTTTCAAGGGGTGATGCCTGCGATGATGACATTGACAATGATGGCATCCTCAATTATAAAGATAACTGCCCATTAGTTATCAATACAAATCAAACGGATCTTGATGGTAATTGATTAATATTTCATTTAATTTTCCTTATCTTCATTTCTTCAAAGATAGTGGAAAAGGAGACATTTGTGAAAACGACGAGGATTTCGATCAAATACCTAATTCGCTTGATAATTGTCCAATCAATTCTAAACTACACACAACTGACTTTCGTGCATTTTTTACAACAGTATTTGGTCATTCTTCAGAGGCAGATGGTCTACCAATTTGGGAACCACTCGCGAATGGCACCGAAATTATGCAAAAAGTTAACAGTGATCCAGGAGCAGCTATTAGCTATTCTGCCTTTGGAGGTGTCAATTATCGTGGAACATTTTACGTTTCTTCTCCTGCGCCTTTCGTAGGGAGGGATGATGATTTCGTCGGTTTCGTTTTCAGCTTCCAAAGTAATCGAAAATTCTACGTGGTTACTTGGAAACAAAACCATCAGATATTCTATGAAAGTGAACCTTTTGAAGCAATCGGTGAACCGGCAATAACAATCAAATTAGTTGACAGCTCAACCGGACCTGGTCCCTGGTTACAGTCTAGTCTTTGGCATAATAAAGATACACAGGGTCAGGTAAAAGTTCTGTGGAAAAATCCATTAAATGAAGGTTGGAAATTTGACACAGCTTATCGTTGGACACTAATTCATCGTCCGGATATTGGCCTGATTCGATTAGGGTTAGTTGTTATTTTAGAAGATGTATATTTGTATTTCAAAAATATGTTTTAAGGATTTACGAGGGCGATCAATTGAAAGCGGACTCAAAAAACATCTTCGACTCAACTCTGAAGGGAGGACGTTTGGGGGTTTATTGTTTTTCCCAAGAATTGATAACTTGGTCGAATTTGGTTTATGAATGCAATTGTAATTATTTGCTTCCCATATAATAGTCTTTAAGAATTTTATTATTTTTTTTTTTATTTCTAGCTCGTGTTCCTGTCGATGTTTATAATGAACTACCAAAAGATTTGCAACAGAAAATTGAAGTCGAGTAGTTGTAGAGCTTTATTTGTTAGAACCAGTTGGAAACTTGAATACTTTAAAAATAAGCTTTAATTAAAAATAAATTAAAAAACAACAATTCTAGATAAAGTTATAAAAATAAAGAAGATATGCTTAATCTAAAATGTCTTCGTTATTAATTTTAGTATTGAATGCAATCTTTAGTGATTTCATTATTGAGATTGCATTCATTAACCTCACTTTGGGACTTCAACTTCAAAATTGCAATCATTTCTCCACCATTCATTTTTCCCCATTCATTTTACATCAATCAATTGAATACATCAATCAATTGAATTGAGAATTCATTCATTCTTTTGTTTAAGTACAGTTGGACAAAAAAGTATTTGTTTGTGTTAAAATACATCGCAAAGAGATTCATTTGCATGATCTTCTCTTTTGCTTCAAGCATTCTCATTTTCGTTGCGGCTGAAAATGCTTGTAGCGGACAGTGAAAGGCTGGGTAGCAAAAAAGTGGATCAGGTAATTCTGTCTGTCTGTCGGTCTCGTCGTCGTCACCTACAACCGATACCGATTTGCTTCAGATTTGGTATTTAAGGTTTAAGGGCTAATATAGGTCCAGAGCATTTTTCGTGGGTTGGTTGGTCTGAAAATAACTGTAGGTACCTGCCATATATAACTTATTTTTTTACGAAACGGCTCCAACGATTTCAATTAAATTACTTATTGTGTAATGAGTTGTCAAAGGTCTATCAGATAAAGGAAACCAAACTTCCAAGAAAATTCGTTTAACACATCGAAATGACTAAGAAAGTAAATGTAAGCTAAGCTTACAAAAAAATATCTATTTCACAAAGAATTCCAATAAAATAAAATTCCTTCGTCCGTATCTCGACCGCCTAAAGCTAAACAACTTAAATTCACTGGAAGAGCGAAACATCCCAGATTTCCTTCATTCATCATCATCGACTCTCTTTAGACTCCGTTGACTACATTTATCTCTGCAAATATAATCTAAGCTGTATATAAGTTTCTTATTTCTTTAGTATTTTTAAGATATGTAGCTTAGCTTGTAACTTGTAAGCCAATAAATGGTAGTTTTGCCCCTCATGATTGCGACTATAAGGTCTGGGTGGGTTGTAGTACTTTTAAAAATTGATTTAAAATCTGAATGACATTGACAAATAAATTATTTCATTGATGAATGTAGATTTATCATTAACAGATAACGATAAGTAGTTTATCAAATTATCAATTATTCGGTTGACGTATTAAGTATTGTTCTTTTTGTTCACTAGGGAATTATTTTTAGTTCATGATGTGAAAACCATCGATTCCGCAATTATAAAACCAACATTTGGATTTATTAAAGTGTATTTATGAAAGTGGTTTATCAATCAACTAATCTTTGATCACCATAATAAGTGTGTAAGCCATATTCTTTAGAAGGAATTAAACAGCATTTTTTTTTTTGGAATATTTTCAAGTTCTAATATAATTTATTTTGTTTTGTTTTATTTATAATATCTCCCATTTTGTATTTGCTCATTTTTTTTTAATAATTTATTTCAATATTACAATTATAATATTGTTTATTGTTAAATAAATTTATAAATAATGGTAAATATAATATTATGTATATAGCATCTAATATATTGTAATAAATATCTTGCAAATATTGTATATATATTCAAAACACATATGAATTCAATATTCATACTTTTAACATTGTAATATCATAATTAATAATAATTTATATAAATAAATTAATATAAGAATAACATAATTTCTTTTTTCACAATATTAATAAAAATTTCAATTACAAAAAAATTCAGTTCGACTGATACAATTTATTAAAATTAACATGAAAACGCAAAAGCTGATTTTTAATAATTTTTTTCTTTTTTTGTAAATAAAATTTTTACGCAGGGCTGGATAATTTTAAATATTTTGAATAATAATATAATCAAGAGATTCTTTCTAACGCTAAACAAAATAGTCAATTAATTAGTTTTTTTTTTACTTATTTAGGTTTTTAATGATGTTTATTTTATTTAAAATTTTAGTCTTTAATTGGTAAAATTCCATTATTTTATATTTAATGTATGTTTCGTGTTTACTTCTATGTTATTTTTATAATATTCGTGTTTAAGACTAAAATCTAAAATATTTTCCGTAATTTAGTGGTTTTCAAATTTAATTTTTTTTGTTTATTGTAGAATCTATTTTATGACTGGCTTGAAATTAAAAAAAAAACGCTTACATTGCGAATTTGATTTTTTCTTAATTGAAAATTGTATAAGAACTTAATGCTATTTTATTTTGTTCTATTTCTTTATATTTAGCTTTATTTTTAATTTGTTCTGTTTGTTTTTTTTATATTATTATAAAATGCCTGCGATTTTTATTTTGTTTTGATTAAGTTTACTTTAAAATTTAATTATTTTAATAATAAGTACGTTATTTAAGAAAATAATAATTTTAACTTAGTATCTATGGATTTTGCGTGTTCAAATTCCATTGGGCAAACTGCTCTTGCCATTGATTATTCGCATTTGCCTAAAAATTAAAAAAGTATACAGATTTATTTTAAATTAAATTTAAGCTTATTAACTATAAATAGAAACGATTTTTTTTACATAGCTATGTGGTGATTATGTTAAGTTATATCGGAGTAAGGAATAAAATATCATTAAACTTGAATCTAATGCGTCGATGTATGACAACTTAAATTTGGGGCCGAGTGAACGGATTGGTGCTCGAGCTAATGAAGATTACGTCACTCGCCAATCGAGTGAACGTATTGGGATCGCGACCGACGTCGATGCGATGTTAGCTAACGGAACGTAATCTCATAATCTTCCATATTTAAAAATCTGAAAATGTATAGGAAATCTACTTGATATTGATGAGATTTGGAACATTTTGCTTGATATCTAGATTTTGATTCGGTGTTAATTAGTCTTTTAAAAACCAACAATTTCACCTTCATGATTGGGTTTCAAAAAGAAAAGCTTAAGGTGTGACCACCCCAAAGAAACCTTTCAGAAACATTAACTTAATAAGAAAACATTGCTAAAATCTTTCTGAAATGTTTTTAAAATGCTTCTTTGGACTAGGCGGTAATGAAACAATTTTAAAATGTTTCTTGGGATGCGTCCGAACCAAAGAAACATTTTCAAAATATATCTAAACAATGTTTCTTTGGTTAGGATTACAGAAGAGCTAACAGACAGAGAGAGTAATCCTTTCATTCAGTTCGGCGTTGCCTACAAGATCAATCTGGTATATTAGGTTAGAAAGTATGCGTGAAAATCTAAGAAAATTGCACACACTCCAACCATAGCTGAGTAGTGAGTTAATTATCAGACAAGAAATGCAAAAACTGTGTAAACAAATGGTTATTGGAAGGATAGACGTACGAAAGATTATTATCTTCTTAAGATAATCTTCAGTTAGGACATACCACACACTCTCTTGAAGCTCTTCTATTCACAAAATGTTTAAAGTGTCTAACCAACAAAAAAAAAATTTCAGAAAAAAAAAAACATATCAGAAATATTTCAAACAAATATGAAACATTTCAAAAGCGTTTTTTGAAGTTTTTTTTGAGCTGATCATACTTATAGAAACACAATTCTATGACTGGATAAATATAAAACCTCAATGAAAGTTTCTTTAACTATACAATAAAATTGAATTATGGTAGTCAGTGATTTTTTTTAAATTTTTTATCCTTTTTTTCTGATTCCGATTATCATCGAAATCACTGAATTTGGCAGACTTTTTTGTCAGAAAAAAGATATCAAACAAATACAAAAAAAAATCTCTTTCGATTTATTTTTTTAAACGTTTTCGCATATAATAAAGTTTACGTTTGGTGCGCGGGTTTACACATTTATTTGGATATGTATTAACATTGGTGCTTATTGAGATGGATCGCATTTTTTGTAGAAAAAAAAGTATTCATATATATAAATATTTCAAAAAATCATCAAAATCGGAACTGAAATATTAACGTGAGATATCACATTTAATAATAATAATAATAATAATATTTTAACTATATATACATATGTATGTCTGGTAGGCACATTGTCTTTTAAATGCAACAGATGTTGCACGACACTAGTGAGAAGGAGTAGAAAGATAGGAAAGAATTGTTTTGGTACAACGGATAGAGAGCTAGTTGATTTTTATTTTTCATTGCATACCTCATGGGTAACGCTCGTATCTATTTTTGGACGAAAAACAGTACTTTTTCCTCAAAAATTGAAAATAGCAGTACGTTTATAAAAAAAAAAACAGTATTTTTCGCAGTACATTTTTTTTTAAATTTTTATTTATTTTATTTCCTTAAAACATGAAATTTATTGCGTTCATTATTGAATTCCTTTGGGTTTTAGATGCCAATGACAAACCGCTGAATGTTTGCATTACTTTTAATGAGTGAAATCAGAGAACTTCATCTCATATATAAAAGTGGTATAAATTTCACCAAGAAATTTCTCATTGAGGAGCAAATTTCCTACTAAGGAGATAAACAATGTAAAGATGGAAATATCCCACTGTCATTCACGTTTACTTACAAGCTCAAAAAACTGCTGATTTGAAATTCTGTGTATTTCAAAATAAAAGCAGTATTTTTGAAAAAAAAAAAAAAAACACTACGCAGTTTTATGCAGTTTTTGAGAGCAAAAAACAGTACAATACTGCGAAAAACAGTACAGATACGAGCGTTACTCATGGGCGACGTTCAGTATTAGCTGAAAGGTATGCTGAAAAGAAAAAAATGTTTTGTACTCGAGTGAGAATGCCTCGGGGTTAACAAGCAAGCATTCCATCCATTGTACCATTGCCGCCCACAAATAAAATGAACACAATAGGATAAAGGAAACAAATACGGCAATACGAAAATGAATGTTGATGAATTAATTTTAAAACTACAAATAACACAGAAAACATACCAAATTGGCAAGTTTTTTGTTTTTAATTTTATGCTATTTTATATTTAAAGAAATTAGACTTCTGGATTTAATTATGGTCTATTGATATTTAATCTACACGCTCGCCATTTTTGTCTTATTACGGTGATCATTCGAATCACATTCTATTCAGATTTCAACATCTATTTCATGCATATATTTTACCTTTTCATTCCAATCTGGATTATACGATTGTGATTCATCAAAATCTGTAATGGCATATTGATATAATTTTTAATATTTGAAAAATTATTATATTTTTTTTCATACAAACTCAAACGAATAAATGTATTTTATTAAATAAAAATAAAAGTTCTTTAATGAAATTTGTATGAATATTTTCTTTTTTTAAGATTGAAGACACACCGAGAGGAGAAATATTATAATATAAATTTAAATTCACTTCATAATTTGTTAATATTTTTTAACAAAACTATTTTATATACATAATTGACCAAATATAGATTTTAAAAAAGTTAACGACTTTTTATAGCAATGGAAATTTTCGATTTTTATAAAAATTGGTGTGTCTGCATTTTTATCAATATGATGACAAAAACAAAGAAAAACATTACCAACTTCAAACAGTTTTTGTCCGATATCCCTAATAGCTGAAAGTAAAGCTGACAAAAACTGCAAACAATATATTAGCATTAAAGCTTTAATAGGGACAAATCACACCCTAATCTAGGACAAGTACATCCAAGTATCTTAACTAAATTCATGATTATCAAGAGCTGCAAAAAATAGGGTTAGAGAACCCTTAGACAATGATGTGACTTAAGCTACGAATGCGATTAGAAATTGAGGGAGCAAGCTTTGATTAAAGCTAGCTTATGAGATTTTATGATGATAGACGCCATAGTATGTTGCAGTTATTTTTATATACCTACTAGAGTTATCAAGCTCAAAACACGATAAGGTGTGCACTGATTTGATTGATTTTTTTTTTAAATTATTGGACAACAAAGTTCATGAAATGAATGAACAAACGAATATATGTTATGTAAGGACTAATAGACCAAATCTTGCGTTTAACAAGATTTTGTGATAAAGGAAAGACTTAAGCAAGATGTCTTGATTTCTTGAACACCCCCATGGATGAGAATGACTCAGTCAATGAAGTGTTTTACGATGTTCTCGAGGTCACTTATCACAGCAGGCTCGAGAATACTTCGAGTAAGGAATCCGGGGTGACGGACATTTCAGCGGGGCAAGGTGTCACTAGTAAGGCCTCGATTTCCACGATCACATTGCGATAGACACCATGATATACCTAGTTCCAATATCCTACTTATTCGGCGGACCCCAGTAGCTTAAGTTCGTTAAGGCGGATATCAATGACGTAATAATGACGAACAGATACTCAGCCCTATCATCCGTTTGGAGAAACCTACGATCGGACAAAAGTTCCGATCGGAACATTTATTTTGTTCATGGTATCCGAATCGTAACAGAAATAAAGACGCCTGTCGATATTTGGATAATATTAAAAATAAACAAATCAAATATCTATGCTTGTTATTAATTTCAGGCAAAATAAATTATTCGTTTCCTTGGTCACCAAAAATCAAATACAGCAGTAACCTCTTATTTGTTTGTTTATTTATTTATTTTTCATATCATCGGACGAAATTCCGCCTTCGATTAGCTGTCGGAGGAAATCGGAACATACACAATCACTATGCATCGCATAACCGATCAATCAATTGGAACGGTTACCATGATACAAAATTCGTACATTTCGTAAAAATGGGAGGCAATTTTTCTCCGATCGGTTACGATGATGGGGCCCACTGTAAAAAATTTCACATTTCAAAGCTCGGATTGAGAGACTGCCACAAGTTTTGATTATCAAGTCACTTTTGAAATCTTAGAAACTTGACTAACAGAACCAGTGGAAACACTTCCAAACATATCTGGCAATGTTTGAGACTATAACCATCAGAACACCTATAAAAGAGCAGCACATTAGCTCTATGGATAAAGATAACACAGGGGCGCTATCTTGTAGAAAAAGAAAGAACACGAGAATCTAGTATGGTCGAGTCTTTTGAGGGTCTTAGCAACGGGGATGATGTCTTACAGTTTTACCAAACGGTGAAATGATCAACCTATTCTGCTAAACGGGGAATCGAAAGTTCGATTCATCTCTTCGATTCCCGTTCACTCGTCGTCTATTTGTGTAAAACGCCGGGGGAACTACTTTATCAATTTTAATTTCGAGTCTTTCGGTTATCAATTTTAATTGAAATGTCACATTTAATATCAATTTTTTGTTTGAAAAACGAAAACTAACTAAATAAACAAACAAAATTAAAACAATTGGATAGCGATTTTTTTCGAGGCTGCCAATAAATTTCGGGTATATGTGTATGTGTTTTGAACCCGACGGGGAATGTTTCCCTTCGAACATTTATTTTCAACGAAACGTTCTCCCTGCCGTTAAACAGAATAGAGCTGAACTGATTTTCGGGAAACGTCCCCCCGCCGTTTAACAGAATAGGGCTGATAGTCTTGACGACCCTAAAAAAACACTTTTCTAAACTATTAACTATACGGCAAGAATAACAAACTATTACTTGCAAAGCAGAACGCACCGTTAAATTTAAAAGATGATCAAAATATCGGTCCACCCGAGCAACATGAAGAACAGATGAACTGCAAACTCAAATATTCAAAGCAGCAGCAGTTGTTTTGTTAAGGAGCATACGCCTACAACAACTTATTTGTAAAATTTTGTCGGATAAAAAAGTGACCTATGAATGAAATTACGGATTGTCTTGCTCCTTCCGCAAAAAAGAGACCCTAGGAACTATGTCAATTATTGAAGAAACAATAAGTCTCTTAATAGTCCCTAACAAGATCTTATCGACGATACTGCATGATGGCTTTAATTCTTTTGTTAACACCCTGATTGGCACTCATCAGTGTTAAGGAGGAAGAGAATTTCCTAGAAATTCAATGATTTCCATTATTTTAATCATTTGGTGGTATCATTTCGAACTGAGGAAATATCAATGTGCATTTTACTGAGCACACGACATAGACAAAAGGAGAATTAAAAAACAGGCGAATAGAACCCCTCTTGTTGACCAAGAAACAAATAGAGCAGAAACTCTTATATTGCTCTAAATTCGTCATTTAGGCCGAATTCCTAAACGCTAGATTTGTAAAACAAAACAAATGCAAAGCATGTTAAGTGTGCAACATTATTTTGACATTTGCTTAAATACGTCTGCATTTGAGCAAAATAGGGCTGATTGCGCTTTGAAACAGTCTACTTAGCAGGAGTATTTTATTTACGTTTGCATTTAGGAATCGTTTGCTGAACATATTTTGCGCAAGATTAGTATTTAGGAATACGCTCTATTAAAGTATAATGTTCAGTTTAAGTTCCATTTGAAATGCACAGGATACCACCTAAAGATGGAACTGATGAAACTTGGGAAAAGTTATTCGGCTTGCAACTTGTAAAAGAAAATAGTTTTATATGAAACTGTCAAAAGTTCGGCATTGTAGCAATTCTGCTTTGCAGTGTAATTTACAATGTACTTATATGATATAAGGCATACTCACATACACACTACACAATGTCAGAGGCAACATTTCGAATTCCTCCGTGAGAGCTTCTTGTAATGTTTTGAATTACATCGGCCTCTATTATTTTTAAAATTCCTTCACAACGTGTAGATTTCGTTTGGTGCAACTTGACACTTCTTTGCTTGACAGGTAGGGGTCATTAGTGTTTTGTTAGTAAATAATGAGTTGAGACACCATAAATCACCAGAATTCGACACTTCCAGAGATGACATTAGTTATGAAGCTAAACCCGTTTGCCTATACAATTATTATATTGAAAGTATACTGGAGAATCCTGTTACAATCAAAATCGCAAATGCTTAACTATTGCATATCAATGGCTTTATTAAGAAAATTAACATCCAGAAATAGAAAAGACGGGCTGTGTCCAGCTACATAATTCTCTGAGGATATTCGATTATATTCATAGTTTTTGGTTTAATAACATGATTTTTAAAGAAGATAGCACCTATGTCTTGAAAACCTGAAGAAGGCTGCATAATTCATATGTAATAAAATTTTGAGATTAATAATAACACAATATAGATTTCTGTCTTCTAATGAAAAGAACCCATTCTGCAGTTTCTTAGAAAATAAATTTACATGAACGATATTTATTTAAAATAAAAAAAAAACATAATTTCTTGTATACAGATCTTGCAATAATAATTCAATATTTTTCTGATTTATTAAAATTATAGTTCAAGAGAATGTGACTAAAAGAATATCTTTTTCAAGTTCCAAACAAAAAGGTATATATCCTTTTTATTTCCCCAAAACATAAAGAAAATTTGATGTTAAATATAAACATAATCATATAATTTATATAAATGAAGTTATGAAAAAGATAGTAGGTACAACAGGTATAGGTAATATGTATAATAAACTTCGAAATAGGGGTTGCTGGTGTTCAAAAAAAAAAAAAAAAACTAATGCATTCTAACATACTAAAAGATGGGAATTGCATTTTTCAAAACATGTTGATTTATTTTTTCTGATATATATGACAGTTTACATACATGAGAACAAATGCTTGTCACAAAATGTATGTGTTAAGATGAAAAACATACAACGTTTATATTAAAATCAATTATTAATTGTTTTCTTTTTTTTTGATTTAAAATGTTAAAATGTAAGTGCCGTTGAAACAACTACAATGAAAATGTTAAGATATATGTAAAAATTAATTTATTTGTTTTTTTTTTATAGCATACAGCAAATTTTTTTTGTGTTTAAAGATGATTTTTAAATATTTCCATAAATATTTATAAATATAGTTTTTTAAGTGCTGCATTTTTATAAAAAAATATTAATACAAACAAAAAGAAATTTAATTATGAAATAAAAACATTTATATATTTAATTTAATTTAATTATAATTTACCTTTATAGTTTTGTTTTACTTTTATTGCGAAGGATTCGGGTTAGCAATTTATACTATATTTCAAAATGTGGGCATACATTATAAGATTCATATCATCAATTGTTTCGCCAATCTCATGGATTTCAGGGAAAGCATCAGCTTTTTGATTTTAATATATTTTTTTTTTGTGTACACATTAAGTAAAGTTTTTGAGGAATTGGATAGGAGATAGAGCCAGGAGTCAATCACATTTTGTACATAAAAAATAAATTAAACTCATTTTTTTCTGTTCTTTCTATTTGGAAAATAATCTAAAAATGAAACGTAGATTGTAGAAAAAATAAATAAAAAAAAAAATAAAAAAATTAGGGACAAGCTCACGAGTCTTTTTTTGTGCGATTGTGACTTTCCGTTTATTTTTGTTATATAGATAATTTAAAAGCATTCAATAGCATTTAGAAGCTTTTAAAAGAATGACTTACCCAAAGGTTTAATAAATGTTGTTCCTTGATCCTTCTTTGGGGGGCTTTCTGAACAATATTTCACTAAAATCATATTAATAATAATTTGTGTGTGTTTTTTGTTTTTCTTTGTGTTTAAAAAAAGAAAAAGTACAAAGGAGGTTGGTTGATAAATTTACAAATACAATTTGCAAACGTAATAATGCATTTTTTGTTAAATTCAATTAGTTAATTTTAGGATAATGATTTAAGAGCATTATAGGGAAGTATTTTAATAGTCTTCGAAATCATAACAATATTTTTTTTTACAAAATTGGCCAAAGGAACATGTTGTTCAAAACGAACACAAGACATTGATCTGTTGAAAAAATCAAAATTTCCATTCTTTTTAAGAGTTTTAAAGACATTTGTAAAAACAAAATGCAGCGTATGAATCTGAACAAGTACTTTTGGTGACATTTCGGAGTAGATTTCATAATTTTGACTTATAAAATGTTATGTCAGTTTCATCACTTTTGTGATTTTTATCTACATAATATCAAAATGCCAAAGCAAAGTCTGGATCTTAATCATTTCTGGCACGTGACAAATCCACAGCTGAGAAGATGTAACCAGTATAGCAGGTATCGACCTTTTGGTCCATTTTGAAGGTTTTTTTATTCCAACAGCAATTTCATCAAGTAATTTGGGATTTGATTTCAGCTATTAAAATTTTAACATTAATCTTGCAAAGTCACAAATTATTTTTCAGTGTAAATTTGCCTTCTGGACTTCTGGAGTACAGTTTTTTTAATTATCTAGAATTCTAGATTCTAGAACACTCTCTGTGCGGTATCAGAAAATTCTGGCAACAGTAGACGAAGCTATGCACATCAAATAATTCACAGCAGTTTTTTTAGTGGAGAAATATCTAAATACTTCCACGCAATGTGTTGATCGACTGAGAAGGGAATCGATAATTTTGTCTACAATGTAAAAATCGTCGGATTAATTAAAAAATAAATAAATCGTCGGATTGATTAAAGGGCCAACCATAATAGTCGTAAGCAAACGAAAGCTAATGTCATAGTTCTACGTCAAGTTTCCTTAAGTGCCGCCATTACCTTCAGTCGACCATAATGGTCAAACGCACACGCAAGCCAATTTCACATGTATTTGTCTGGCTGTCAGATTTACATATGTAAACTGCGCTCTGGAGCGCTCTTTACGTACGGAGGCAAAAGTGAACGAAAACTTGCCGAAACTGAGCAATTCGACATTATGTGCGCACTATACAAATTCCTTGTTCTCGCTAATTTCGTACGGCACCGTACGTACTAATTCTTCTATTATGGTTCTGCCTTAAAAAATAAATATTTGCACAATATTTCGAGATATTAAGTTCAAAACATTCAGAACTTGCCTTTGAATTTCGGAATGATTCGGATTTTTTCGGAACGATTGGTCACATTTATATGGCAACAGCATAGACTTAATTTTGCTATAAAATGCAAACAAAAGAACTGACATTCGAACTTGATTATATTAAAATTTCAAAATATTATATAATGTAGGTATTTTGTGTATCTTTTGTGAATAAATTATTATATTCTATATTCTAATTTACTATAGGTACTTTTATACATAATATAAATTATAACGAGTTTTTCAGTAGGCAATGTTGACAGTCTGTTCGGTGGCCATGCTTCGACCATTGCTGCTGCTTAATAGTTTCATGGTTATTTACCATCAATCACTGAATAACCAGAAAACAACAGATTAAACAGAAGCTTCTTAAATAATATAGACGACACAGACTGTCAATATCAACGCGGTTCTATTGCGAAACTATTAGAAACTTTAAGGAGTTTAGAAAGTGGAACTTAAACTGAATATACAGACTCAGTGCAATTGAAAAATATGTATCACCCTGTAACTTTCACAAATTGGCACTCAAAATGTAAACATTTTTTGTCACAATAACAAGATGTTTGTCTTTATTTTATAGATACATTTGGATAAAAAAATGATATATTTTTCTTAGTAAAAGAATTCAATATTACAGGTCAGGTAATTATATAATTTTGTCTTGCAAATTGAAAAGCTTGAGTACAAAGTATTTTAATTCACGTTAAAAAGTTAAATAGCTTTGCAGCTTCTCAATTTTGCCGCAAAGGTGGTTAAAATGGCAGGTCTTATACATTTTTTGCTTTAGTCAAAACAAAATTATTACAATCAATTGAAAATAAAATCATTGACACATGTTGCAACCTCAATGGTTGCACAACTGATATCGGATATGGAGTCAAATCATATTATTTCGTATGCATTGTTTGTGTTAACAATCTACTAACCATCGTCCCTATGTTCTTTATTGTTGTGTATTTACTTGTGTTTATTTAAAATAAAATCTTTAAATTAAAACAAACACCAAAACATTCATTAAGCTACATATATGTGTTTTTTCTGTTTTATTTATTAAAAAAACAAATTAAAAACTAGCATCATATAAAAAAAAGAAACTATAATAAAACATCACAACAAGAGTATAACAATAACTCAAACAAAAATATCAAAACATCGATCTCTGTGCGCATAAGAGGAGGACATTCATTTCTGAAGATTAAGAAGATGATTTATATAATAAATTAAAACATTTATTAATGAAGACAAAAATTATAAAAAAAAAATTAAGATTATTTTATTTTCAACTTTTACAACCAAAAACAAAATCAACAGAAACCTATTTACCTGAATTTAGTTCACGAACTAATGAGGACATTGCCGATGATACTGTATCAGCTGCGTAGTATAAGTCTTTTGTAGGATCATCATCTGTTATTATTTTTTATTGCAGTTTCAAAAGTTGCATATATGGATTTGTTTCGATTTGAGGATTTAATATAATTTATTTTATATTATACATAAAATATATAAGAATAAAATTATAAAATTGTTGAGATAAATATTTAAAATATTTTTTATTATATATGGTCAAAGAAACATATTTTAATTTTACTAAAATCTAAAAAGGCACAAGACATTTTGATATAAGATAGAATACAAGGAACAGGATCACGGATAAATTTCTTCATAGGAACATATTTGTAAAGAAACGAAAGGAAAGATTTTCACAGAGTTTGATATTTTCTTTAATTCATTGATGCTTCTATATATTTAGAAAATAATGCCGAGAAAAACTACTAAGGTCATAAGTTATTATTGAGAATTAAATTTAAATGTATTGTTAAAAAAAATTCATTGATAAAATCGTAATTTGGTGAATTTGAAAATTTGAGTCCCCACTAGCATCATGCTAACGTTAAAAACATCAATCCCCTGTATTATATTTTTTAGCAAATTATTTAAATTTTCAGGAAAAAAAAATTCACTTTTGAAGCTGTCATTTTTTGACATTTGACAAGTAGAAACTACGCCATTAATAAAAATGGAACGATACACGCTTCAACAACAACGTTTACTTTCAACAAGACGGCGCTACGTGCCACACAAGCAATGAAACCATCGATCTTTTACGGGAAAAGTTTCCGGACCGTGTTATCTCTCGAAGAGGTGATCACAATTGGCCACCGAGATCTTGTGATTTAAAACCTTGCGACTTCTTCCTTTGGGGCCACGTGAAAGATAAGGTCTACGCCAACAGCCCAGCGTCGATTCAAGACCTCAAAGATGGAATTCGTGAGGCTATCGAGGACATAGGGCAGCCACTTTGCGATTTGGTTATGGAAAATTTCATGAAAAGGATATGGTCCTGTAAGCGTGGTCGTGGCGGCCATTTGGCTGATGTTGTGTTCCATTATTAACGGCATACCTTCTTCTTTATAATGAAATAAACATCCGATCATTTATCTCAAAAAAATGCCATTTTGCTTTGAATATCAAAATAACACCTCTTATTGGAAAACCCTTTACATGAAAGCAAGAAAATTTCAAATTCTGTAATTTACAAAAATATCAAAATTTTTGGGTAAACATTCTCATTCACAGCACAGACATATTGGGAAATAGTTTAAGGATACATATAAAGGAATTGGGATTAAATAATAAATAACCAACAACAAAAAAAAAAACCTAAACTTTTATCGTTCTTTTATCCTTCCCTATTACCATCTTAAGTATCCAGCAACCCCCTTATTCTCACTCATTGTAATCCCATAACAAAAAAAAAACTCCTAAACTGTACTAAACATTTAAAAAAAACTTTCACTTACTCGATGTTCCATTGGAATGGAATGCAGCTCGAACTTCATTCAATTGATTGAGAGTCTGTTGTTCCAATGAATTCGCATTGTTGTGCATTGATTGGGCCTGACAATTGGGCGGAATCTGATGATGTTGCTGTTGCTGTGATGCTGAGGATCGTAATTGTTGTTGCTGAACGGAATTTTGTTGATTTCCGGGCATTGGTGGGGATTTACCCGATCGTGGACTAGAATTTGGTGTGGAACGTGGACTAGCAGTCTGTTGGTTTTTAAGCATTCGCATCAGACCTTCAAGCTGATCCATTAGCTGACGACGTGAATCTTGGAGGGCTCCAAGGTGTCCCTCAAGCTCACCCTTGCGCTGCCGTAGCGCTCGAAGTTCATTTATAAGGGCTGGATTCTCGGGTGTCATTTGTTCGGCTTCTTGTTGTCTGCGCAGACGGGCAATTTCACGCATGATTTCTTTATTTTTTGATTCCAGCTGAGCAATGAGCTCACGTTGGGCACGGGAATTGTCCGTGGTAATAGTGGAATTTTCAGTCGCCATTCCCGAGGGCTGTAAAGTAAATTGAAAATTAGTAAATATTTTTGAAAGTATTCATAATTTAAAATGAAATACTGCTCTATTTTCCTGTGCCAATCGGGCTGCATATCTGGCAATTAAGCGATGTTCTTCATCATTAGCTGACGCTGCTGCTACCCGCGATATCGACGTTCCACCAGCACTATCCAAACTCCTCCCTGTAGCCCTCGAATCCAATGTGCTACTTCTGTCATAACCATGCAACAAGCTAGGATCAGAGAAGCCATTGTGCGATGGCAATGGCGAGGGCGGCACTATATGTGACAAATTTAATGTCTTTTCCGGCTGTTCGGGGAATCGTGGCAACACTTGTGCAGTCTTTTCAGGCACACATCGAAAACTCTTCCTTAACGAATGTCCGATCTGTTTGCTGGGAGACTTATAGCTCGAGTATTCCTTGACTTCGTGATCGTTTTGGTGATTCAGTGATGTCTTGCCATGCCAAAAGCACTCCTGACACAACTGGTAGGCGTGACATCGCTGACATCGATAACGAAATCCGGTAAAATTTTCCTTATGACAAACAGAACAGATAGTCGGATGGACGATTGTCTCGACCGTGGCCAAGCGATGCAGCAATGGCAACCAGACGAGACACGATGGTCCTGGTTCAGACATAAGTATTGCCATAAAATCATTAACAGTGACTTTAGTTTCAGCCGGGAAAATCTCTTCTTCGAGGCCTTCCTTATAATGGAATGTGGGTGATTCGTAAACAGCTGCGGGCAGCGCAAGGACTTCACGAAGAAATTCGCCAAGTTTCCAAGGGACTAGTTGACCGGCACCATCGGATATTTGTGAAAAGATATCTATGATGAGATACTTTTTTGTTTGTTCAAACAATTAAGGAAAACAGTTTAAATATACTTACATCGTAATTTATCGACAAGTTTGCCTGAACACATGGTGGCCAGAGCTACTTTTATGGAGAAGACTCGAATTTTACCTGAGTTATCACTGTAATAAATAAAAGAAAATGCGTTGGTTAATAACATGTGGTTGTATTTATGTTATCAACAAAAAATTATTGATTTTTTAGTTAAGTTAAAGAATAATCAAAAATAAAAGTCAAAGTTTGATAAGAATACTTCTGGGTCGATGTTGATAGTTTTTGCCGACCATGTTGTTTTGGTGGCGTTTTTTATTCTACAATTGAGCAGCATATCCAAATTTTAAAATTTTATTATCAAAACACGTGTTCGTTAATGCAAATCGAATTAAAGAAGCTGGTTCGGTAAGTTATCATTTATCAATCAACACCCGTAAAAGAACGCCAGCTCGGCCCGGAATATCGCCAAACGCAGTACGTAAAAGTGTGCAGGAGCAGACAAAGCGGTCGATTCCTTGACTTCGGAGACTTCAAATTGACGAATACTGTATCGGAGCTAAAGCGTGCAACCGTACAAGATCCAAACTGAACCAGAAGCTCGAACAAAATGACGCCGCGCTCCGTTTGGCAGCTAAATTAGAGTGCTTGAAAGAGTAACCCAATTTCGGTCAAAAATCATATTTAGGGCGAAATTCATAATCGTCACTCACGTCAAAATTTTGTTCTAGTGAACGAATCTATCGCTTTCACTTAAGTGAAATTGAATCCCAAGTGAAGTCGGGAGCTCACTAAAACTAAAGCATTTCCTCGACTATTGACTATGATTTTCGTCATTAGTGACAATTAAAACATTTAAATTTAATTAAAAACTCGATAAATTAACAAAACAAAATATATAAAATAATAAATTTGGCACAAAGATATATTTTAGTCTGAAATAGAAAATATGTAACGTTTTTCGGAAAAAAATTCCTAATCCCGGGGATCGAATTTTTTGTTTTTTACAGAGGAAGAGATTAAGAGTATTTTTTGTAAGGTGGTAGTTAGGGGGTCAGAAAATGACATAGAGCTACTTTTTATGCATAAGAAATGCACGGTTCCAGTGGATTGTACTCATTGTACACATAAGTGTGTTGAGTTTTCGTCAGTCAAATGCACGCCAACCTTAATTTTACAACAACTATATTTTGTTTGATGTCAAATGATTGACCATGAAGGTTCGCTGCCAGTCCGTCAGTATGTCCGTCGGCACCTGTTCACCAAAACATCAGTCCGTCAGTTTGGCAGTCCTTCAGCTCGTTGGTCCATCAGTCTGTCAGTCCGTCAGTCCATCAGTCCGTCTGTCCATCTGTCCGTCTGTCCGTCAGTCTGTCAGTCCGTCAGTCCCTCAGTCTGTCAGTCCGTCAGTCTGTCAGTCCGACAGTCTGTCAGCCCATCAGTCCGTCAGTCCGTCAGTCCGTTAGTACGTCAGTCCGTCAGTCCGTCAGTCCGTCAGTCTATCAGTCCATCAGTCCGTCAGTCTGTCAGTCTGTCAGTCCGTCAGTCCGTCAGTCCGTCAGTCCGTCAGTCCATCAGTCCTTCAGTCCGTCAAACCGTCAGATTGTCAGTCGGAATGTTATTACCAACATTGGACAAATCGACTTTATTATCAGTACTCTCTGCTTCAACTCGGTATTCTAAACCATCCTCCTCATTAATCAAAATCTTAGCTATTAGTATCATAGTTATAAGTTACATTAATTGGGGCATATTCATAGTAGTATTTAAACTAGGTTTTTTTTTAAATGATATTCACAATTTAAATACTATAAACTAGAGTTTTTCTTAAAAATAACTTAAACGTTGTCTACGAATATGCCATATTGCGAAATAAATTTGGTTTTCGGCAAAACTAAAATTAAAAATTTTGATACTAAAGCCATTAAGAAACAAAGTGATTCCGAAATCTTTTTCCCTTGGCTACATTTTTTTCTTATTTTTGTGTTAAAGCAAAGTGACCTTATAACGAAATGACCTTAATCGATACCATCATCAAAATCAAATGATCTTAAAATTAAATGTTTCTATAAAATAAAAACTAAATTGAAAAATTATAACAAAATGCGAAAATTAAAACTCACCTAGTATATGCAGCCAAAAGCCAATTCAATAAAAGTCCAGCTTTTGAATCGACAGGAACTTGCTGTGCAGTTGGAAGACGCTTATTTAAATTATGATACAGCGACGATACGAGCGTTTCTAGTCTTGCCACACTAACTTCGCTTTGTGGTTCCAATGTATTAAGGCCATTCTCACGAAATGCCTCAATCACATTCCATATATCAACAAGATGAAGATTTGTTGATTTTTGTATATAACGCAGCTTCGATGCAGTTCGATATGAAGCGAAACGTATCGAATCAAAAGTCTGTAATCGCAGATCTTGGAGTATAGCTACTCGCGGTTCTAGTTCCATCATAATTGCTGTTTATAATTAGAGGTGGTATTGTGCCTTTTTTTTCTGTAAAAAGTATCTGAAAGAAAACAAAAATATAAATACTCATTAAACAGATGGTTAGTTACAAAAAAAAAAAAAAACAAAGAATTCATATCAATAAAATGCTACATTTATTTTCGAATATAATAATAAAAATAATTAAATAAATCACATATACTTATAAACTTGAACACGCCAAGTCAGCCACCAAACAAGGATACAGGAATAAAGTGTCTGATAGCAAAACTCCTTCGAAGCACATCGCCATAAACATAACAATAACATTTATAATAACTTTCAGGATTAAACCATTACTAGGTAATGGGCGTAGACGAAGACACGGATATAGTGCTATAAGGAAAGCACACCAATAAAATAAGTTCCGTGCCGAAGGGAAAAAGGAAAATTGGACGAGAAAACAATTTTTTCAGTATACTTTTTTGATATTCGCGTGAAAAACGAACACCATTAACTATTGGCTATAGCCACTAGGGAATCATAAAATCGGAAGTCTTTGTAGTTTCTTTGTTAGTTAACTTTTTGAATGTTTTAAAATTTTTCTCTTAAACAATCACAAGGAGAACTAAAAATTGAATTTCTTTACAATCGCATTTAAAATTAAACAGACACTTCTTTATTAATATAATTAAAAATAAATTTTGATTAACCACATTAAATTCAACCCTTATCCCATCACTATAACTATTTCTATAAATTCGTTGAAGCATAAAATTTCAATAACCACCTTCTTACTACTTTATTTTCGTATCTACTAAAAAAAAAAAGATTCTGCCTTCTATATTTAGGTACCACATTATCATTAACCCAGTTCTTGTCCCTCAACAAAAAGGGACCTGCCTCTCTGGTATATGCAAATGACCTGTAATTTGTAAACCCCCAGACATTATATTCACTTCAGCTGGTATCGCAATTGAAATGGTCAAACGCTGATGGGCAATGAGCGAGTTTATTCTATGCTCATGAACATCAATTTTTGTTTTCCTGGGATATGATAATGGGCGATTCATTTCCACTTGACCATGTCTTATATGCAAAATGAATATAGAAGGGCTGAAACTACATACTTATATTACCCAACTGCCAAAAATGAGGTCATTCATCCATCTTCAATGAGGGTGTAAGTTCAATCTTAATAAAAACTTTTACATGAATAAGGCAGTAGGTACTGGACTGATTTCTATACTGCATGTTATAAGTTATAGGGTTATAAGTGAAATGAGAAAAGGGTATTTTGGAGAACAACTTTTTCTCTATTCGACGTAGTTAAAAAGTACGTTTGTTTTGAATCAAATGCGCGAAGCCACATCACAACATAAGAAAGAACATGGAAATCAAGACGGAGATTCCGACTTGACGACTTCAAGGAAGTGAATTTTTGAAATATGTAGTTGAGCTATTGAAAAAGCTTGCTATCACATTAAATATATTTTTTCAGAAGTCTATAGAGTTAACATACTAGAGACCTATAATGAGACTTAACTTGCACTTTCTTTTCTCAGAAATGCGTATCTAAATTTGAAGAAGATCAACCTGTTCAATCCATCTCTGTGCACACATTAAGTACTCTACAAGCTTGAGGATTGAGGATTGACGTTATTGACTGAATAAAAAGATTTTCTAAATTTTTTCGAAATACTTAAAAAGAGGCCTGTTTTTCATTTCGTCTTTTGTTCATACATTATTACCTGCAATGATAAGGTTTTCAGAATTTCAGAACAGTTCTGCGGTTTAATATAGTATCGAACTTTTTCCAAATTCAATCGAAACAAATTCTGTCTTCAGTAATGACACGGGGAAAGTCCAAAATGGTAGTCAGATATATATATATAATTTCCCAGTTATTTCCATGTCACAATATCATCATTTCAAAATGTACGTATTTTTCACTCTATCGCATATCTTCAATCTTTGTAAAAAACTAAAAAGTTATCTTTTCGGGACCAACCATATCAATACTGAGTGGATCCTCTTCCCACTAAACTTTCTTCTTATTCTTCAGAAGGCATTACATAAACAATTTTCTTTTAAAGAACTTTGATGGTAAGTGTTCTTTAAATATTTTCGTATCCTTTCTCTTGGACTTTGTTAAAGATTTCGGGCAAAAAAAATCTTCCAACTATTTCCTATTTTTCTAATAAATATTTTCTATTGACCGTTTTAATGCCATTTCCTTTAAATGAATGAGTTTGATTTCTATTTTGGCAGCCAACATTGATATTTTTTTGTATCATCCGTTCCGATTCACATAATACATATTATCTGAAGTTCTAATATTCCATGACAGTCTTATGTTGATCGTTGGTGGAAGATTTAAACGACGTGTTTTTAATACTAGTATTTTCCTTAATAATTTTCAACAAACGGCCCGACATATTCAGCCATATGGTAGGGCTGCACAACATAATATGCTTAGGATTACTTTAACTTCACTAAGATATAGTTTTTGTTTGACCTCTTCCTGCTTATTCTAGAGTACAAGAGTATCAAATACTATTTTACCTATAAAAAACTTCAGCCCTACCTAGCAAATATTCTTCAATGAAATATTGATAACATTTAGATTTTTCTCGGGTCGTAATAATTGCTGAAATATACTAACTCCATTAAATTCACTAACTTCATTTAATTCAAAAGCAGCACCCTATTTTTGAAGTCATTATGTTCTGTTTAATTCAGAAACATTAAAAAAAAATTAAAACGTTTTTTAATAAAAACAACGCACAAACTTGCTCTTGTTACAAGATGACGTAGGTTCAACACAAAAAATAAAATTGAATGAAAAAACAAAACGTTTGAAGTACTTGGACCAATTTTAAGTGCTCAATTCTTTACATTTAATTTACAAAAAATTCAAATTTCTAGTCAAGTCGTTTTCCAAATATTGAATTTATAAAAAAATAAATTAAAAAAATATGCAAATTAAAACTAAGCTTTTATTAAAATTTTGCAATTTATATTTGTAAAGTCATTTACAGGTCTTTCAAAAAAAAATTTTTGGGACAAAATTTATTAAACCGTTCAGGAGAAAGGTAAAAAAGAAAAAAAAAAACGGTTCTTTGGGAGGTACCCGTCAATGGATTTCACAAAAAAAAAAATTTCACAATCACAAAAAAGCTTTTCCATAACCGTTATATGGCAGGTACCATTGTTTTTTGAGGTAAGATAAATTCCAATTTCTAGTCTAAGTTTTATGTAGGTCTATAAATCCTACATACAACATAAAAAAAAAAAATTGGTTGAGCCGTTTAGGCTGTATGGTATCGATGCAACCAGACTAATAGAAAGACAAACAGACCAACAGACAGAATTTGCAGACCTACTTTTTTCGTCTTCTCTATCATCGTAAGTTTATGTTTGATTGTTATCTCAAAACTTTTTTTTTGTATGAAAACATAATTTGCTTTTAGTATTTAGCCTATATAATCGCAAGTTAAATAAATGGCAATGTCTGGGTCGCATAAATTGCTTTTGTGCCAAGTAAGGTAGTACTCTAGGCAAATTATCGAAAAAAAGCAATAAAATGCGAAGTTCTTGAAAATTCGTATTCTGGTAGATAAATACATATTATGCATATGCTCTTCAAGATTCTGAAGACTTCCGAGTTCTTAAAGGTGAGCTCGACCTTACAACTAGGGTTCCCCTGGCGGAACGGTCCAGTTTGGATTGACAACATCTGCTTCGGTCAGTTTTTCCGCACACGCATAACCATGGTCAAGACAAGAAAGAAATTGGATTGGATTTTTTTTTCAAAATGTTTACTAAAAAACTGTTCACTTAAATTATTTGCCAATAAAATGAAAGTAGACTAAAGGCCGCTAAACGCTTTAATTTTGAATATTACTTCAGAAAAGTTCACTTAAAATAAACTGATGCTGTCTTCTACTTGGTTGAATATTTTTAATATAAAATAAAAAAAAAACTTTTTAAATTAATTAATTTTCATATTAGTACTTATATAGAATTTGTATCATTATTTATTTAATTTCTTTTTTATATAAAAGAAGAGATTTCTGGCTTTACAAAAAAGTATCACTGGACTTTGTAAGTATTACCGTTGATTTTTAATAATTTTTGTCTTTCAAGTGTATTTTTTTTTAATGTCCCTCCCAGAAAAATGAGGGGTAGTAGTTGCCCCCTTCCCATACTTTTCTGCTCTTGCATACGTGGTAAAACTGGCCCAAACAGATGTTCTTACACTTGACAAAAACATTGCGCCAGTGGGGGCTTAAGCCCAAGTTGTAGAGTCGAGCTCACCTTTAAGAACTCAAGTACTCAAGACTCTTTCGAATATTAAAGAGCATATAATATTTCTCTAACGGAATACAAATTTTCAGGAACTTCGCATTTTTTTTTTTATTTATTTAAAGAATTTTGAGTTAATTTAACTGGACTAATGAAATAAGTCGTATGTATAATTTAAGGCACAATTGGAATGCGCTTACTTCATTATGATGTTGTAGTCTTGTCCAGTTAAAAAAAAATCAAACGACAGTTCCGACTACCCGAAACAACACCAAAAATCGCTCGGAGAATTGCAGTTTCTGTTATAAAATCCAAAAGCTCCTGGTTTAAAGAGTGGAAAAATATAGCTGAAAGATGTGGGCTTTCATTTAATCTAACCTTAGAAAACCTACCAACCTGGAAACCCTACCTAGACGATTTGCTGGAAACGCTTCACACAAAATTTAGAGAAGAATCTATTGAGCAGGCTGAAAACTCATTATATAGAGATATCTCAGACACAATTTTGGAGGAGCAAACTATTTCAACGATTATTTAAGTTCTGACCACACCCCCTATGAGTTGACCTTGTCGTGGTGGGGGTGCTTAATTGTGGGGTTTTCTAGCAATCCAGCTACAGAGCCTCACAAACGAACATAACTCAAAAACAAAACAAGTATGAAGACTTGAAACTAAATATGGAAAAAGTTAACAAAAAGAACAAAAATCGAACTGGGATATCAGTTCAAAAGTCGGTAGGAGTCACGACTGCCGGCGATGGCTTGGCCTCGAAAGAGGATAAGTCGCCAGTGACAAATAACAACAAGGACACTAACAAAAAACAAACTTTGGCCATTTCAACTGACATAGCTTTAAATAGCGGTAGGAATAGTGTGATGACCACAATTCCCGGAAAGGTTAACAAGCCACCCCGGGGTTGTGGAGCGTCCCACAGTCTAGACGCTAATACCTGCGGAGGAAATAGCAATCTGCCCGCTGGTAACATACCAATTCCGAACTCGGTAGGACTCAAAAAAGCTGACAAGGGTCTTGCCAACCTCTCTTCTGCTGTGAAAAACACAGCCCTTAGTGGAACTTCCACACAAACCGCCAGTACAAAACCTCTCGTGCATTCGGGGGTTACTACTCTGGCTCAAGGTTCGACCACGACTGTTGGTCCCACCACAAGACAAGGTAGATCTCTTCCGAATACAACGGAGGCTCCCCTCCTCGCTGGCAGTGGTAATACGTCATGTAGACCCACTCCCAACGAGAAGAGGAAGAAATTGACAATGAGAAAAGATTTTAGGAACGCTACGAGGATAGTGAAGGTGATCGGTGACTTGCCAGCATCTGAACTAGACTCAAAGCAATCCGAAAAACTTGCCTGGGCCAAAAACACACTTGCCAAATTTCAGACCTGCAACGACTTAACGTCTAAGCGACTAAGGTCTTCCGAGGGAACCACTCCGGAACCCAAAAGGCCAAAGGCGAACACCGCTGGCGCTCCATCCTTCACCAGGAAAGATCTGTCCTTTAGTGCCGTGCTAAAAGACAAAACAATTCTAGCTGTCATCGACGGCAGTAATGCAGATGGCGCGATCTCTCCCGATCATTGGCAAATGGTCTTGAACAAACTCCAAGCCTCATACTGGACCCTCATGCTGGAAAATCCAGGGGAACCTGCAACTTTTGAGGATGCGGGATGGTATCAAGGTCGAGTCAAGCTAGTTGCCTTTGATGGTGAGAGATCGTGTGACCTGTATAAACTCGCTGTCAGCAGGTTAGAGGGCCTATGGCCAAATGCAAAACTCGAGGTTGTGGCAAAGGAGAATATCCCGTGCAGACCGAGAGCCCGCACTAATGTCCCGGCCGATCTCTCCAATAAAGAAATCATCCTCAAGATGCTTCAGTATGGAAATCCATCCTTGCCTACTCACGACTGGAAGGTTGCAAAGCTTGAAGATCCACGGGGTTCTTATAGATCAGCCGTCGTGGTGATAAATAAGGACTCATTGGCTCCATTGGCTGAAACCCAAGGTGTGGTTAGGTTTGGATGGTCTACCATAACTCTAAAGGTATATAAAAAAGACGAGGAAAACACATCGAACACGATGCCATCAAAATCACAGGATGTATTTACAGAGAAGGAACATGCATCGGGTATCGACCTTCAGACGATGGAGGTAGATACTCCATGCACCTCCTCCACTGTGTCGCCCTCCATTTACATAAAACCGCCATCTGTTGAAGAGGCTCCTAACGTCGACAAACACTCCGACATGGATTTTGTTGACTCCGTAAATGAGGACGACCTTCTTAAATCGGATTTCGACTCCGATGCAGATCTCGACCAAACTGTGGTGGGGGTTGATCCACCTAGCTGCAACCAAGATGGTGCAGTTAGTACAGATTAACACCCATCACTCCAAAATGGCTTCGGCCTCCCTTCTTCTCCGTCTACAAAATAAAGGGGAAGACATCGTCCTGATCCAAGAACCTTGGATTGTAAATTCCACTGTTCAAGGACTCAGGACTCCCGGATACTACCTGCTGTATGCATCTAATAAAGGTGACCCTAGATCTTGCATATTAGTAAAAAGTAGTATTAATGTATATTTACTCCCTGATTATAGCGATCGCGATGTAACCGTAGTTAGACTACAAACAAATAACGGGGCGTACTGGTTAGCATCAGCGTATCTCGGCCATGACCACCTTGGCCCTCTTCCTGGCGACAAGCTAGAGGAACTAATCAGGGAAGCAGAACGACAGAAAGTCTGCCTTATAATTGGGTGTGACGCTAATGCCCATCATACCGTCTGGGGAAGTACAGACATAAATGACAGAGGTGAGTCACTTTTTGATTTTATTCTAAGTACTAACCTTATAGTAAGTAACATTGGCAATGAACCAACATTCATTACCAAAAACCGACAAGAGGTTCTAGATATCACTCTTGTCTCCGATACGATTCATCACAAGATCATAAACTGGAGAGTTTCTAAGGAACATTCGTTCTCTGATCACAGATACATCCAATTTTGTCTTGATGAAGAATCTAAAAAACAGCCAGCCTTCCGAAATTATCGGAAAACCAACTGGCAACTATATAGAGAAACTTTAGTAAGATTAGTTAAACCATCACTCTTAAGTATCCCTTCTAGTAAAAATGATCTTGATGATAAAGTCAAAGATCTCACCCTAGCTCTCAATAAATCAATGGCCATTTCTTGTCCCCTTACTCAAATAAGAGGAAAAAAGAAACCACGTTGGTGGAACTCGGGTCTAGAACTGCTCAGGAAAAAGTGCAGACAACTTTTTAACCGAGCTAAACATTCTAGAGATAGTCTGGACTGGGAATTTTATAAAGAATCCCTAAAAATTTATAAAAAAGAATTAAGGAATAATAAAAGAACCTCCTGGAGGAACTTCTGTGGAAAGATAGAAGAAACTTCAGAAGCTTCACGATTAAGAAAAATTCTATCAAAAAATCCTACAATGCCTAGCTCCTTAAAGACAGTTAACGGCTCTTGGACCAATTCTTGCGAAGAATCGCTCACCCTGCTACTAGACACCCATTTTCCAGGTAGCTCACAAAATATAAATAGCATTGATTCATTATTATCAAGCAACACACATACAAATATTGTTGGTCTGATTTCTAAGGATAAACTGAAATGGGCTATAAACAGCTTTGATCCTTACAAATCTCCCGGACCCGACGGCATAATACCTGCCGAGCTTCAATTTGCCTCGGATATCATAACACCCATCCTAGAGATCATCCTAATTGGTTGCGTAAAATTTACTTACATTCCCTCTTTATGGAGAGAGGTAAAAGTTGTCTTTATACCCAAAGCCGGTAAATGCTCCCAGGTTAACCCTAAAGATCTCAGACCAATCAGCCTATCATCGTTCCTTCTCAAAACCCTAGAGAGATTGATCGATATCCATCTGCGCAATGCTATAGATCCTAATCTGGTATCTACTGCACAACACGCTTATTGTAAAGGAAAATCGGTAGAGACGGCTTTACATACACTGGTACGAACCATCGAATACTCACTACATCATAAAGAGTACACTCTAGTTGCATTTCTCGATATTGAAGGCGCCTTCAATAATGTCAGCTATCAAGCAATCACAGCGTCACTGAAGAAACTAGATATACATGGTTCACTGAATGACCTAATTAATCTTATGTTAGAAAGTAGAATTATTAATTCATCTTTAGGTGGCACTCATGAAAGAAGATCTGTCAGCAGAGGTACACCTCAAGGCGGAGTCCTTTCCCCACTTCTATGGAACATAGTCGTAAATGAGGTGTTAAAAAGCCTAGAAAAAGAAGGTTTCAAAGTGATCGCGTATGCCGACGATGTTGCCATTGCAATATCGGGAAAACATGCTCAAATTCTCGTTGAATTAATGCAAAATGCTCTAAATATTATGCTCAAATGGGCAGAAAAATGCGGACTGGGTATAAACCCAAACAAAACTGAACTTGTCCTCTTCACAAGAAAATATAAAATTCCCCAAATAAGTCCCCCATCAATTATGGGAACTCCACTAAGATTTTCAGATGAAGCTAAATATCTAGGTCTTATCCTGGACAAAAAACTACATTGGAAAGCAAATATACAGGAAAGAGTTAGGAAAGCCACAGTAGCACTCTTCTCTTGCAAAAAAGCTATCGGAAATAAATGGGGCTTATCCCCATACATAACAAACTGGCTCTACACAGCGGTCATCAGACCGATACTAACTTACGGGGTAGCAGTATGGTGGACTGCTCTTGACAAAGTTACATATCGTGACAAGTTAAGTAAAGTCCAACGGTCAGCCTGTATGTGTATTAGCGGAGCTCTCCGTTCGACACCTTCAGCTGCTCTTGACATTCTACTTTATCTCATACCCCTTGATATTTTTAGCAAACAAACGGCCGCAAGCACAGCCGTTCGTCTCAAAGCCATCTCTCAATGGACCGATAACTCAATTGGTCACTCCATTATTCTGAAAACATTCGGACCAAAATTAGTCAGGCAGCCCTTAAATCAATCAGTGCTGTTTCCACAAACTCAATAACTGCCCGCGACTGTCGATCATCTCTCATGGAGATGGCAGAACAGTTCAATATTCACCTTTTCTGGGTGCCGGGACACAGAGACATTGAGGGAAACTGCAAAGCCGATGAACTCGCCAGAAATGGAACCCTATTGCCGATTTTACCTAACAAGGTGAATATTGGTATACCTATCGCTACAAGCAAACTCATGCTAAAACTAAATGCCATAGAGAAAGCAAATTTAAGATGGACAAACACTACTACCTGCGTAGCGACAAAGCAAATCTGGCCAAAATTAGATCAGAAACGTACTAAATGTCTGCTATCTATGAGCAGATTACATCTTAGCTCCGTGATTGGTGTCATAACCGGACACTGCCTCATAGGAAGACACGCCATAAGACTTGGCGTATTCTCTAATGATTTTTGCAGAAGCTGCATGGACGAGGAGGAGGAGGAGACTATCACCCATCTTCTCTGTTCATGCCCAGCTCTCTCCCAAAGACGTAAATTACACCTGGGTAATCTCTTTTTCGACGATCCAAGCGATATGTCGAACGTAGATATTCTATCTTTATACCGCTTCATAAGAAGCTCCAACTGGTTTAATTAAAGAAATACTCCCTCGCTCATTCGTGGTATCACAACGGACCTATCTGTGGTCTAAGTGTGTCAGTAGTCTTCCTGACAGCCACATAAACCTAACCTAACCTAAGTTCTGACCAAATATCAATGATTTTTCGAGCAAGAGGAGAACTGCTTCCATTGAATTTCATACCGCATCGAGACGATCTACCACTTTATTGTTCCTTGTGTAACACCAGAGAAAGGGAAAATGTTTTTCATTTCATAGCAAAGTGTCCTACACTGGTGGAAATTCGCCGACAAATATGGCAGCAAAATTATTTAGAGGAACCAGAATTTGATATACTAAACGCAAAAATTAATAAAATTTGATGAAGTTTCTTTAGATTATAGAAGTAAAATAATAAGAGAAGATTTTTAAATATCTACAAAAACCTAAACTTAATTCTGAAATTTGTTACACTGTAAGCTATCATCTGGGTGACGGCCCTTCTGGCCATGCCTTAAAGATTTAAGTATAAATTTTAAAAATTTATTACGTAACCAATTTGATGGAAACAAAATCTATCTATCTATCAATTAAAAACCACATTAGTCTCTTCCTTTTTTTTTTAAATCACAAGCTTTCCAAAATGCATATTTAACACACCAAACTCTTTCAGCTAGTCTGTATCAGTTTCTTGTCTTAAAATGGTAGGTATTGTGTTTTCTTTTAACCAAGAACTTACGTAGATTTAAACCATTTCGAAACTTTTAAAAACATATTCATAATGTTATCGAGAATGTCAAGAGCTTAAGATAGGATTCTCTGATGTTTACCGAAAGATTGTTAGCCTAGCTCAAACTAAATCTACATCTCTTACTCCCGCACTAAACCAAAACATTGTCAAAGGTGAAGACCCCATGAATAATAATTGAATATCTTTTGCATGCAAAGTAACATTTTGTTGAATTATAATTTTTTTTTATTTACTTTTACCTGTATGTGCCTTTATTCTGTATCCAACACACCAAAGCATAAACCTTTTTCTTTAATGTTCAAAGTATTTGCATACGCAATGTTTTCTTTTTTTTAGTTTTCGCGCGTTTTTCATCATGAGAAAACTTAATTATTTTTTCCTACCCCACGACACTATCTCCATCACCATCACTACCGTTCAAACCGCTGAATAACATTAAGAAAATATTTACCCTTCCATAAGACTGGAGGAAGTTGCTTATGAAAGAGTAATCAACGTAGTCAGTCCTTCTACTCAAATTTCCCTCCTTGATAAATATGAAGAAAAAAAAGTAACGATTCGCTACTGTATCCATATCTATAGTATATTCGTTATAAAATATGCAACTAAAGTACTCGTCGGCGTTGATCGCACACTAACTAAAATAAATGGCCGACTATCATGATAACGGTGTATAATGGTGGTTGGCATACTTTATCCCCAAGTGCAGCTTTTCTCTGAAGAGCATCCTGCATCTATACACACACACACGAAGATTTCTTATACCAACAAGTAGTGCCAGCGAATTAGGTTTTATAAATATTTGCAAAAAGATAAAATGGATAGAGATCCCCTTCCGCCCGGCATACACTCTCGATATATGGTGGAAGTGGACCTGGTTTACATTTGTGTGCTTCACGGTAAGGACATATACGATACGATACAGCTATATAGAAATTGCAACAACATATCAGTTATTTCATATGTGGCTCTGGCTGTGGCTGTGGGTAGCCGAACTATGGAGTGCTGAGTGTATTGATGCTGCGGATGCAGATATTTTGTAGAAAATCAAAAAAAAAAAAAAAAAATCAATCTCAGAATATGGGTTGCATATATATGCGGAGAGAGAGCACATGGGAATCTTCCTCGTTTTCATTTAATATCATATCATATGTGTCATCTTTTCATCATCGCACATCGTTCTGCTTGAGCTTCTACTTTCTCCGACAGTCGAAGTCACATAACATATCTTCGGGTCCAATCCAAAAAGGTAAGTGCACATCCTTGAAGGATAACTTGACTATAGGGCTATTCCTTTTTGAATTCTGAATGTTGTGTGCAATCCGAAAATGGATATAAAATGAAGAAATTAAGTTGACGGAAATGGAAAGAAAATTTCAATATTGAAAGCATGTACTCAAGTGGTTGGTTCGTCTTTATGTTGTTTGAGAGAAAGTGGATGGTAAAATGCCTGTGGTGCTTATGTCTGGGACTTGATTTGCCCCAAGGATATGCTGTGACAAAAAAAAGTAGATGAGATTTTATTAAATTTGTTGTATTTTTGGAAATGCAGTATAAACTTGTGATTGAGGTTGTGTTTCCTCAAGTTGATGTGATTTGGAATTGAGTGCGGAGTGCGGAGGGGATGGACTGAGTTGGTATTTTGGTTACTGAACTGTAAATTGAGTGTTGTGTAAGTGCGATGATGGAAAGGCGAGAAAATCTCGTTAAGTATTTCTTGGGAAATGAAAATTTTTGGGAAGGTCCTTGTACTTCCATTGGAGGGTGATTGTGGAAAGAACTTATAGGCATTCCTTAGAAAAATAAATAAAAAAATATAAAAAACCAAAAATTAAAGTCGTTAACAGAAGTGAGTGAAAAATTTAACTAGGAATAAAATGAAGAAAACGTTTATGTTTTTAAGCTAGAGTTAAATTTAGGATTTTACTTCACTCATTTCTTACAAACTAGATATTTTGGTTTTATATATCTCTTTTTATATGCTCTAAAATTTGCAATTGCTATATGTAAAATGTTTATTGCCTGAGTCTTAAAGTTAACTAACATGAAAGTGAAAGAAATTTCGTGGCAAAAGGTCACGAAAGTGGCGACGATCAGCCTTAAGGCTAGTTTTGGCAATTTGATTTGAGCTTTAGAAGGGTAATAAACCCTTTACTGAAGAAGAATAACGATGGCAAATAATTATCCAGCGGGACCCTTGCCTAAACCTATATAAACATAACTCCAAACATATGACATTATATTCAAAGAAGATTTTAACGCCAAGATTTGAAATGAAGACGTATTTAGTACAACAACTGGGAAGCAGCCTGCACGACATTATGTCTGGGAAGGGATTTAAGTTAGTCGACATTATAGTAATGAAAATCATGGTAGGGAGTACGAGTATTAGGATGATGTTCCTATCACAAGATTTACCAAGGCGGAGATGGAGGAATTCTTACAAATCCAAATTTGATATTTGCAGAATATAGGCCAGTCGGCAGAGAATTTTTTATTGTAACACAATACCCATCCAATTTTATGATTGAATATATACTTCGTTAGTCTTTCAGGAGTATTTAACAAAATGGTTGATTGTAGGGCGTTTGCGTTAGCCGCCATATTTTTTTTCAAATAACTCAACAATGGCTTATCGGACAAAAGAATTAATCAAATTTTTCGACAGAAAATACAATTTTTTTTTTTCATGTCTACAACTTTTTTTCGAAGGTTTACAACTTAAGGAGTTATAGCGTCTAAAAATTTAAAATATTTTTAAATTTGAACGATTTTTTTTTTATTTTTAAAATTTGAATAAAAACTAAACTGTTGTACACTAGAACTCCTAAAATAAAAAAAATTATGCATGAAAAATAAATAACATGAAAAATAGAAAATCAAATTTTTCATCGTAAAGCTTTTTATAACTTTTTTCGTCCGATAAGCTATTCTAACGAACCATATCTAACCATAAAATTGAATGGGTATTCTGTTGCATTATGAAACCTTAATTTTGTCCCTGGCCAACTGGCCTATAGAGTAATCAGTGCGAATTCTCATCTTAGGCTATAAATTTGACATTTTATAGTTTGATGTAGGTATTTCTGCGAATCCAATTTTGACATTTGCGGAGTATTCAGTGCGAGCTGTCATCAGCAAGCAATTTGACAATTTTTTACAAATCTAATTTTGCCATTTACGAAAATGTTCAGTGCGAACTGTCATCATCAAGCAATTGATTTGAAATTTTGTAATTTGACAGATTCTTAAAAATCGAAATTTGATACTTGCGGAGTATTCAGTGCGAACTGTCAGCGTGTAGGCAATAAATTTGACATTTTGCAATTTGATGTAGGTATTTCGGCGAATCTAAATCTGAACTGTCATCAGCAAGTAATAAGTTTGACACTTATTAGTTTGACATAGTCATTAGGGGTAATATAAGTACCTATATTTGACAATTTGTTGTTTGCAAGATTTGAGGACCATGTTTCTACTTGGAGAATGTTTTCATAAAAGGACCTTACTCTCGGTTATTTGTTCCTTTTCTCTATCTGTTTATTTTATTTTAAAAATGGCGATTGAAGTATTGGGTTCGTTTCTTATCAACAGCGCTGGCAGAGAGCTATCGACTACTTTTTTTCCCGTCCATTATGTTATAAAACAAAGTATACATGTATAATAATCACAAGGTAAATTTGATTTTAACAGAAATAATTGTGTCCTTTTTTAAGAAAATGTCAATAAGAAAATGAGTGGATTTAATCGTCTTCTTAAAAAAAGGCCACGTGTCTTTGATTTAAGTAAAATGACTCTTGATATGACTAAATGTAACTTGCGTATCAAATCCATGATTTCTTTGTTGGTATATTAAAGTGAATTGTCTCAGCGCAGTACCAGCTTTACAATACTTTTAACATTCGAATTTATACCACGGTTCAAACCATTTTTTGTGTTTTTAAAATTGGTTTTTTTTAGTTGCGTAGCGTACCATTTCAGTAAGTTTATTTGAAATATAGAGTCCGATCAACTTTTGCGTTTTTTTTTACTTGAACCGCCAATCTCCACCCTGATTTGAGACAAAAAAAAACCTTTAAGTTTTATTTATATTATAGCTTAGCACATTCCGATTTAAACCTGCAGCCTTAGAATGACAAGCGCATATTCAATTAATTTCCGGCCTCATTTGTTTTCCACTCTTCTTCTGCTCCGTTATAATTAAAATCCATAAAAAAAACAACTTCAAGTTGCTTCTTTTATCCTTTCTTAACTTAAAGCCACATAATATAATCAAAATTCTCCATCTTATTTTAATCAATCTTCGTCGCGTATTTATCGATTAATTTTCTTAACCATGTTCTCTTCTCGTGCTGCGCCCGCCTCGCCGGCTGTCAGCAACGTCATCCTCATTTGGAAAACAAATGATAGACTGACTGATTGTCCTGCGTTGCCTTGACTCATTCTATTCGATTGTCTCTGACCTTCTTAACGTCATTGCTATCTAATTAACATTTTGTATTTATAAACAAAACAAAGGCAACATTTCTTTGTTGGCTGTGTAGATTTCAAAGGATCAAGGTAAAGCCGTATGTCCTTGCTGGTACAGTGTGTACATGTACAGGTCATAGTGACGCCAATTCTAGTGTTAGACAAAATATTTTCATTTCTTTATAAAGTTGATCACTGTCCAGTAAAATAGTGCGAAAAAGGACACTTCTGGTGTCCTTACACAATATGAAATTTAATTGGATTCTTTGCTGATTATGACAACACGACCCTCACCCAACGACACCCCTATATAATATTATATTATGCTGGTATAATTCTGTACATGTTATTCGAACTTTTTATAATGATGGCGATGAGATATATCCTTTGAAAAAGACAATGATAGTCCTTAGCGAGTGCAAATGGGACGTTTGGTAATTTGTAAAAAAAAAAAGAGGAAAACTTTTTTCTTTCCCCCCACTACATTTTCCGAAATAAAAATGATAGGAGAAAATTAAAATTAAAACTTTCATTGCAATACGTGGGGGAATTTCCAACGACAAACTGCAGAGTTATTCATGTTAGGGGGTTGAGTTTTCAGGGCGCCATACACCGTTATGAATAGCATTCTATTTTTTTTTGATATAGCTCAATGTATATATGGTCGCATAAGGACCTATTCAAGGATATGCTAACAATTTATATGTAGGTACATAATCAAGATACCACACGGAAGAAAAAGTTGTCTTTTAAAAAGAGACAAATAATAGTAAAAGTTTAAAACAGGACTTGTATTCAGAGGCTGAAGTTACAATTAATCTTAATCACCCACCATTAATATCCCGGACTTTGTATTGAATGCACAGTATATAGAGGAAGTAATTAAGGACAGTTAAAAAGTTGAACAGTTATAGTTGATTAATTTGTTTCGAAATTGGCAATTTGTTTAATATTTTTATGACAAATGATATTTAAAGGTTTGATTGAAATGACATGATTTGTAAATGAGTTTGGAAAGAATTTAAATTAATTTACTGTGAACGTATAATGACAAGTTTCTTTTACTTGCAGTTTGAAATTTAAGAATTATAAACAATACCATCTACTAGGAACCAGAATCTTATATAATTGGCATTGAGATTTTAAAAGGAAAACTGCCATTTTGGATAATTTAAAACGATTACCTGTTTTGGAAAGTTTGTTTGAATTTTAATTTATAATATCATCCCAGTAAGAAATTTTTAAAAATCACCGAGGAATCTTTAAATTTTTCCTCAAGGAATTAGAACTTCCCCAAGACATTTCAAGAGGAATCCTCTGATTAATTTAACACAGGGCTAACACGATTCTATTTTGCTAAAACACACAGGTTGTTCACCTACTCTTCAATGTATTATTGAGCGCAAGCTACGCAGCTTAACTGCATTTTATGTATAGAATAATTTATGAAATTAAAGAAATAAATAACCTTTAAATAAACTATTACTCATCCAATTGTTTCACTTTAGCAAAACAAATCTATATGACACCCCTGGTTACATTGACATTTTACACATGGACTACAAGTAGCCAAATGACACTTCCAGAATAAATCTTGAACGATGTTAACATTGGACTTACTCACCCGACGCCGACATATTTTGACGTCTGTATGTTTTGTCTCCTTCCCACTTCGTTAGAAGGCTTCCAGATTTTTAATTTTTTTAAAAGTTTCATGGATGCATTTTGACATTCGCTATTTTGACATTTGTAATTTATTATTTTTTCGCTTTTTGCACCAATTTTTTGAAAGTTTTCATAAAATTCGTCACTTTTGATTGTAAACTTTAATTAAACATGAGCCTATAGCAAAGTTTTTTTTTTTTTGTTTCTTGTGGTTTTGTGAATCTTTTGTGTTGACACAATTTTGTATTTGAACACGGTGGACTGGACGTACGTCAAAATGCGTCGGATGAGTGAATCCAATGTGAACATCGTATGAGTTTCCTGATGGTTCACCAATGGATGCATGTGAATAGTGTAGCTCAGGCTATTAACTCTAAAAAGTTGGTGCAGAATCAGTGTACATATCACACTGGGTAATGGATATACTTACTCGTTCAAATTAACAGAAATAAGGTTAACGAAAGTCTCCTAATCGGATGAATGAATGAAATAGTGGGCTTAGATCCTTAAGTGGATATATCATCAAAGGGATATATTTAAAAGGGAGCTTTCCTTATATGGATTGTGATTAAAAGGGCCAGCTGTGTCAAGGAACAAAACTAGCCCGGTAGCCCCTTTTTCAATCCTGTACTCGGGCGTCCAAGGCAATTCAGTTCTAGTTCTCCGTACCGTAATAGCCCAAGGCATTATCTATACGTCACTTGTACTCAACATTAAACAGTAATATCTTTATAAACAGTATAATCTTACTTCATTTCTATATAGCAAGAAATTCAATGGGCAGTTAAAGTTTTAAACACACAACGAGCAATCATACGATTTTGAAGTAAATGTACCTATATAAGTTGCTAAATGATAGTCGCCCATAACTTTAGTTGGTCTGTGGTTGTTATTTTCTTCATTAATTTAAAATATTTTAATTTAGATTTCCTTCTCTAATTAATTTCCCATCATAACTCTTTTAAACACTAGAAAACTACTAAACATTGGAGCAAGTACTGTGCAATTAATTAAATCGTTATGTATAATGTGAGTGCTTGGAAAAATGTGTCACTATACTATAAAACCAGTAAAACACTCTACTCATAATTTTTTTCCACTAAATAAAAAAAATCCTTCATTCATTCTCATTTTTCTCTGCATACAAATTAAAATGAAAATAAAAAAAAAAAAAATAAATAAACATAATAGCACATCACATTTAAATGATATTAAAGTCACCACACTGTTGAAGTGGCAATTCAATTCCATGTCGATGAACAAGTTTAACAAAAATATACTTTATTTTGTTTATTATAAATATAAATGAAAATTTAAGTACATATGTATGTCTCCCGTATAAATGTGTTCAATCGAAAAAAAAAAATACAAAATATTAACAAATTGTAATTGAATCAGTGATTCACGTGGCTAACCAGGGAGCAACTGCAAAGTGCGGTCAAAATAAGCCAACAATATAAATGCATCATGACGGAATCCTCTTCTCCTTCGACTGGTTCGGTTTATGAATGGTAAATCCACTGTTGCATGCCAAAATTTAATTAAAACGCCATAATTTTGCGGAATTCATTTTCAATGAGCAATTTAAAAACAATGCATTTTTTTATTTGAATTGTTTTCTTCCTCAGTAAAATTGAATTGATGAATAAAAACTTTAATATTTTTTTAATAAGGAACGAAGACGGGAACGGGATACAAATCCAAGTCATCATGATGACTCTTCTACTGGTAAAGAAAAAGGATATAAATTCAAAATTCATCTTTCATCCATTTTGACGAGCCAAATGGTGTTTAATTAAATTTTATCCTGAAAGTATGCAATAGCATCGCATCTTGTGCTCGTTCTCAAGAGAATTTTAAGTAAAATGCGTGTTCTTTTCCACTTTCTGCAATTTTTTCTTCTTTGCATATTTTTTTGTTTTTTTTTTTTTTTTTTTATGATTCTTCACGCGGCAAAAATGCACCATTATTGGTCCCAACAGAGGAAGGGGGTGGTGGTGGTGGAGAGAGGAGAACCGTCTTGGTTGAGATATTTTTTTTAAATAATTTTATTATTTACTTTTTTTTAAATGAGAAACTACAAAAAAGTGGAAAATGAAAAATGAGCAAGCAAAGTGATTTTTATTATTTTATAAAGAAACGAGAAAAAAACTTGACAGTGATTGCAAAAATAAGCGGGTGGCATAACCCAACTTATTCCCAGGGTGGTAACCCGAGTTCAAATGAATGCTAGTGGAATGCGTGTTTAAGTTCACGTTGGAGAAATTTTCTGTTATTAAATTATTGTACTTATTTCAAATTGTTGCAGAACTATTGAAGTTTTTTTTTCTATTTAGAAACCTGAAAGAAACTAGTTTTCTTTTTAAAATTCTATTAACGTTGCATCTTTGCTTCGCAACTGTCCTAGTCATCTTTGAATTTGATTAATTCAAAGGAAAGCAGCGTAAAATGGTCCGATTTTTTAATAAGGTATTTTAATTTTTTTGAGTTGTTAAAGCAAGTATTCTCAATCGAACATGAGGTTTGGAGTTTTGTCGAATTTAACCAAATTGGAAAGTGTTTTTGATGTGTAATATCTTAGCCCTTAATTATTTATGTTGTGAATTTGTGATTATGTGATGTATGGAGGTGAAGAGACTAAAGGCCGACAGAGCCATCCATGAAAGCCTAAACCGACACAGGAAGTGTGATTACTGATGGGACGGAAAGGGCTTACGAAAATTAAATCGTGTTACATTTACTAAGGCCGTCAGCCAGTGTTGCAAGGACCATCACCATGAACTGTTACTCTTTGTTGTTTTTTGATAAGAGGACGATTAACGAAAGATGACTGAACTAGGAACATATTATATTCAATCTCCTCGAAAGCATTTTTGATAAGTGCACCACTTGTCGACTTTAACGCAAAAATTGTAAAGGAGAACATTTTTGTTTCAATTGATTGTTACAGTCAGAATACAGTCTGAACGAGAAAACTTCCTGAAGATAACGGACTTCAGGCTGTTAGATTTCATCATAGTAAGAACCTGATTTCCGCAACGCAATAAATGAAAGGTATGGCATGGTTCCAGTATCTTGTATGTTCAAACCGAACGTTCCCGGATCTGAAACTTGGAACACTACTTGGAAGTAGCTCAAGTATTAACATATGTACGTGAAAAATAGACAGAGCTCTCTTATCTCTCCCAATTCTGCCCTAGCATCAAGTGCATGCATTTCCAGAGAAAATATTTCTTACAATCCAACAGAAGTACCGCCACGGTGTGATGAGTTTCGGAGAAGATAGCCAGCATTCCGTTGCAGGCCAGAAAGCAACTTTGAAGATCATGACCCAAACAACATCCTTTGAAATTGTGACGTTCTCCGTTAATTAAACATTTTTCTAATATTCTCAACAATTAATTGAGTAGTGTAAATGTGTAAAAAGTTTTCCATAGGTTTCTTTTTGATTTGGTAAATTTATTTTTGATTTTGAGAAAAGTCTCAGGAACAGTTGCTTTTTCCTTTTTGTTAATACGTTAATACAAGAGGTTTTTCGGTACAATAGAAGCGGTAACAATCTGTCGAGTATATCATCACATCCCCCGTGAAACTTGCAACAATTAAGAGAGATTAAAAACCTTGTAATCTCTATACCTTATCTATCTCGGACCCCACGTTGGGCGCCATTGTTACAAAACACACCTAGTGAAAATTTAACTCGCAACACGCTATAGTTTGGTACGGGAAAACAATAAAGAGGTAATTTAAATGTGTAAGGCATCTTGGTGAAATACTAGTTTTATTATGGTATGTTGATTTTTCACTTTTTTTATTTCAAAATTTAATGAATAAATACATTATTATGATATCGAATGTCATTTTTATCGCATATATTCGTGAACTATGTTAAGTAAGTTCAAATTTCTGAGAGCTCAAATCTTTCATATATTTCTCTGGAAAAAAATCACTACCAAGAAAGTTTAACACTATATATGTATTTTTATTGTCAACCATCTACCAAATTCCATTATCGGAATGTTCTACATGTTTCTAAAAAAAGACTTTAAAATACAAACCAAATCTATGCTCAAAAGAACCCTTCTCTTTCAATCTCAAGGGACTATATTTCAGTCCAATGATAAAGGCAATTTTATTAACACATTTCCTTTGGTGGGTAATTCAACCGTAAATCCCTTTAATTCCAAAACATAATCAACACATCTTCATCCACAATCAATCTACCTATTTGAGGACTTAAATTACCTCATTTAGCTATTCAATGATCCAAATCCAATCCCATAACATCATTGTTAATACGCCCCCAAATACGCATTTATTATACTCACACAATCCATTCAAAAATTGACAATAACAACTAAAATGGTCTGTTGTTTGGTTGGGTTTCCAATAATCATAACAACAAAATGGATACGCGAATTTAAATTGAGTTTAACATATAGATTTTTGTATAGGTTGGCTCAATCAGATTCGAACAAATAAACATTGCGAACAAGAATAAGAATCTCAATTATAGAAGATAATGTCATTGTGCGTAAATAAGAAGGAATTTACCTCTTTTTCATTTCACAATCACACACTTAACCGAGTTGCAAATTTGAATTTAAAACTTAAACAATGTAGGCCAGTCATTTTCAGAAAATAGGGTGTGTCAATAATGTTGTTTGCTGAAAATAATCGAAACATTTTAATGAGCAATTAAGCTGATAACACTTCAAGAGGGTATTCATGATTTAGATGTAATGGGTTTTGAATTTTTAAAACACATTAAAAGGGTAAAACCTTTCAAACTTTGTGTTACATAACCCCAGATATGATTTACCTTTATATGTTATCAAATAATTGAAAGAAAAGTTGGACATCGCGAAAAGGTCGCCTGGGTATGGCAACATTCTGCTCCCATGACATTTTATTGACCTTAAACAGAACCGAAAATAGAAGTCAATTTAGAAATATTGGGTAAAACATTTCTTTTTTTAACAAAGAAAGAATGATACAAATTCTATACAGGGTGATTGGTATAAGATGCACCAAAAAGCTTGAGCGTGTAGGTGGGGTTAAGACAAGAAAAAAATCGTATGGGAGGGGGGTCTATTTCCCCCCGTTTAGGCGGGAGGGGCAATTTTCTAAAAAAATTGACTTAAATCAGAAAAAAAATTATTTAAAAACAACGGTGAACGATACAAAGACTTGTTATATCTTTTTGAAAAGCCAGAAAACTACTCTTTTATTTAATTTTTAAATTAAGTCAAAATATTGAAAAAAAAATTAAAAAAAAATTTTAAACTAATTTTTTTCAAAATTTTATGTAATTAACTATTATTTTTATTTTAAAAATTCAATGCTCTTATTAATTGTTAGTCAAAAACAGAAAACCGGATGCCGAAACTTCATCAAAAACACAAGTTTTTAGATTACACCCCTTGAGCCAATAGTCCCAGCAGCTAGGCTCGTGTAATTTAAATTGCGTGTTAATAAATAATAATAATAATAATAATAAGGTACACCAAACAAAATAGCGCCAGAATTAATTAAAAAAAAATGACAAAGTTTTCGAATTAAAATCTGACTCGAAAAAAAAAAAAATTGACAATATTTCTAAAATTTTAGACATTTTTTCCATTATTTGAAACCTCACTTAAGGATATGGGTTGGGTTCAACTTTGGGTATGAAAAGTTTATTTCCTGGTATCTTTTCTCAAAATTTTCAAATTAGAAATAAGGCAGCAATTTTATCTCCTTTACCTATGAGATAAAATTCTTAAAATTCTTTTATTCACGAAGAAAAAAATCATTTTATTTTTATCGATTTTTGGTACATGGATGGGTTTTTTTATTCAACTTTTAACATTTGATCAAAAACATAGCATACTTCTAGGAGTCTATTAAATGTAAATAATAAAATGCCCTTCGATATTTTTTTTCGAACGGGTATCGTGTGGAGAACAGCTTCAAAAGAGACCGAAAGTGGCCATTTTCTGACTAAAGCCTAGTATGCAACTGAACTGAAGGCTCCAAAAATACAGACGAAATGTAAACGGACAATTTTGTATGTAGAGTTTCACCATTTATAAAAAAAAAATATTTTTCAAAACAAACAAATAAGCAAATAAAAAAAACTGAAGTCCATTTTATAATCATAATAACCACAAAACAACACGAACAAGTGTCCCGGTCAATTAAATTGTTTGCGAAAAGAGTGTAGAGAGTAATGGAGACTCCGTTTCACCGTCGAGCTGCGTACCACAAAACGAAAAGAAGGACGGAAAATTTCGTTTATGATTTTACTGTCTCATTTTTGTATGGGATTTTTCGTTTCACTTCAGCTGCATACTAGGCTTAAGCCTACATGAAAAAGTTTGTCCGACCATCGGTTATGCAACTGTTAGAGCTTAACCAATTGTTTAGTGTTCATTTTTCCAAAGGATGCGATGAGATAGGTAATCTTACGGTCGCCTCCCTTGCTATAACGATTAATTTAGTAAAGACTTCAAAATTGACTCGGACTTTTTTTTATTAAGTCGAAGTACTCACATTTTTTTTAATAAATTGCAAAACCGAAATGATTGCATTCTTTTACAGACCTTGCTTGCGAAATTCACTAACCTTTGGGGACATTTTTCAATTGTCGTTCGGGGACTTATTTCAAGGGATTTAGGGGATTTAGGTGTTTAGTTTATGGAAAAAGAAGCCCAAATTTCCAGCATTTGCGCTAAACTTATTGAATGTTTTTTTCCCTCATAAAAAAAAAACAGTTTTTTTAGTTTTTTTTTATTAAACTATTATTTAGTCCAGTCAACGAATGATCAAAAAGGGGTCTAGGTGGAAAAATCGAGGGCAGAAAGTATTCAGCTTTGTTTGGACTAGTGAGGAGGTAAACATACTAAAAGTCCCCGATTCTTGGCCGCAAAGGGATGCGTGGGTCTTTAAACGTCCCTTTTATCAGTTTTTCGCTTATAACTCAAAAACGCTCGATCCTATGTTAAAAATATTATTATTATTAGAAATATGTAAGGTAAAAAGGGCGTAACCTAGTATTTCTATCTAAGACAAACCAAAGTTTCGACCTAAATTTCGTTCGATTCAAATAACCATTATTTGTGTTCTACTTTCATTTCTTTTTCGCAAACACTATACATACTTTTTTTCAAGTAGTTAAACAAAATCCATCTCTCCTCTTCTATGCTTTAGCTGTACAGCTCTTTGAAAAGTCTAATTTCATTACTTGACGTTGTGGCACAGGATATGCAACGAAAAAAATTCTCTACGCCAAAGAATGTTTCTTTTCTTTCCTTGGAAAATTCTTTATTTTTAGTTTGTGACTTAACACTTCAAGAAACGTTTCGTCATGACGGAATAAGTAAAGTGTGCTAACAATACTTTCACACACCATTATTCAGTCCAAAGTCCTTGTTCTCAACGCATTTTCTTCATATCTTTCGATGGCAAGCGGAATTCCAAACCGCAAAAAAGATTCAAACAAATAAAAAGTTCTTAAATGTTTTTTTTTCTCCTTACCTTTCTCTTTCTTCAACGCGGTTTAACAAAAAAAAGGATTTCGAGGCGAATAAAAAATTCACAATAACTCGTGCTTAGGTAATATGAATATATGACGGAGAATAGGAATAAGGATGGCGTTATTTTTGGCATCTATAAGCATCTAGTTTTCTTCGTTCTAATTTTTGAGTTGTGATATAAATAGATAAAAGAAAATCCTTATAGGGCGATGATGTCAGACAAATAGCTTAACAAACGAACCTAAGTTTGAATAATTTTTCAATATCTAGGCTTATATGTCACCTGAAGGATATCTATCATGGCGACAAAAGTACATAGAGGCGGAGAGCATATTAATCATCATACAAGCCTTGAAGGTATAAATTTTATTGAAACACAAACGAAGGCAAGCTTTGAAATTTAATTAAAAAAGTTGACAATACATTGAGAACTGGGTCAAATAATTGACAGGCGACACACAGGGTACATCAGAGTTCTGCATGATAGAAGGTGGATTGGATACCTACTTAGATTTGTTGATGGTTTGTTGTTGTGCATATACTAGTTGCAGGAAAACACTTCCTTCGTTTGGCGGCCATCAAGCAAAGGGGGTAAATTTAATTATTATTCCTCTGTAGTCTTATGGTTGTGAGAGGGCTTCCTTTTAGACGGATGTTGATCTGAAAGATACTCAAATGCACTTAAATATATAGGGAAACTTTGTCTTCTTGTGTTGATAAAATAATTGGAATGGCAGAGATATCTACTCTACTCTGATGATGATGATGTTAAAGGAACTGTGTCGTTTCGTCAGTCTTCGTTCGTCCTGTGGTGGCCTTGTAAGGGTGTGTTTGAGATTAATTCATAATAATAGAACTTCACAAAAGACTTGACTTAATAAGTAATTATATTTGTTCTTGTTTTGTGTTTTGTATAACTTTAAGATTGACAAGATATATTTTCTAACAAAATAAATTTCTAACAGTTGGGTGTCTTCAAAGAAAAACATTTTTAGCAGCATGTTTTCAGAATTCATAGGAAAAATCAAAATTAAGAAGCAAACAAGCGTTGAACTTAATTTTGAAAGTTTAAATATACATACAGGATTTTGTAATGAACTTTCAATAGCCCTAGAGAAATATATACAAAACTTTAAAACCCTATAGCTTTGACTGGAGCAAAATAAGAATAGAAATGCAAGTATGGAGCTTTGCAGTCACTCAAGTTAAAGGCTAATTATACAAACACATTTTTTCGTAAAAATTAATTCTGATGTGCTGCTGAATTTTTGTATGAAAGACATGCTTGATCAGGACAATGCAACAACCGGATTGTTAAAAAAAAACACAACATCGTTGGAAAAAGAGAAACCATCAACTATGGACAAAATATGGCAGCCACTCCAGCAGAGGAGGCAAAATCATTCGCCGAACCACTTCAAGAATAGTTCCATCGATCACCTATCAGTTCAATTCAACACTCTTGAGGAGGAAATGGAAGCCATAATCAATACAAAGAACTCAAAGAAATCAAACGGACCCTGACGTCAAATCCAACTTTGTCCTAAAAGAATTGGTCAATATTGTTATTTTCATTTTAATTGTCCGTTTTAAAAAAAATTTAAGCAACGGCCACTTTCCCGCAGCTTATTCAACTGCGAAAATCGTTCCAGTACCAAAAAAAAATAAAGAGGACGACTGGGTCGCACAAGCTTGCTCCAGTGGCAAGTTACTTTCGTGTTTATGACTGCAAAATTCATTTGACCAGTTTTTTAGAAAAAAAAATTGTATTCTGTATTTTACATTATGAAATAAGTATAGTATTTCAAAAAAAAAAAAAATGAAATAAGAAAAGATTTATATGAAAGATATCACCGAAGGCAATACAATTCATTCCCATGAAATTTCATCAAAACTGAAAATATTTTTTTTTTTTTTTGAGATAGAATTATCGGTTTTTGGAAAAGAAAAACTTTTTCAAAAATTAATTTTTAAAATTTTTGTTCTACATGGTATTATTTATATAGGATTAGCAGAAGGTAGTTTTCGAATTTGAAAATTCTTCTAAAAACTTTAATTTACATTGAGAAGTGGTCGAATTAGACAACAACAACCTGTGTACACCAACACTATTTTGTTGGCAGGAGTTATAGCTATTTCATGGCCGCCACCGCCAATCATAAGACTCCTTTTTGTATAAGTGTTGTCATCATACAAACCACCTGTCAAATTCTAAGGAATTAATTATAGTTATTTAATTAATTGTAGGTATAACAATGGTAGAATTGCGTAGTGCGATGACCATCTGTGGGGGAAGCCCAGGTTCTATTCCCGGTGTCGGTCGGTATAAAAACAATCAATAACGTGTTTTTCGATTAAACATAAGATTGTAAATGAACGAGCAACACTAATTCAAAAATGAGTCTGATGATTGGCGGTGGCGGCCATGAAATAGCTATAACTCCTGCCAAAAAATAGTGTTGGTATACACAGGTTGTTGTTGTCTAATTCGACCACTTCTCAATGGAAATTGAATTATGGAGCGCAAGCTACGCAGCTTAACTGCAGTATGTCATCATACAAACCATTCATTCGACTTCAATTTAATTTAACAACTATAAAACTCATTATAAAAAAAATCGTTTCCGATTTATTCAGCGATTATGTTTCATAATATATTTTTGCGTAAAAATGTTTCAAAATAAAATGCTTTATTTTTTCCGATTTTTTAATTTAACTTCTCATTGTTATGTTATTTTTCATTCAGCGAGTGATTTTCTTAGCCCTGCTGTGGGATTCTTTAACGATTTAGAGTTAGAGTTTAAAGTGTATCAGCCCTATTAGGGAATCCGATAAATGAGTTGCGGAGGGAGTCTTACTCACTTTTGGTAGATTTGTCGGTAACGTAGTTCGTGAAATTGGTATTACTGAAACCGAAAGGCATCCGCACCACATCCGCGCTCCATAATGCTGGAAAAGCAAATCCGCAGTAAAATTGGTGCGAATGAAAGTGGTTTTTATGCAAAAAAATTCAAAAAAAGCAGATAGTTAACAAATCTGAATTTTTTAAAACAGAAATAAAAATTTTTGGATCGTTGAAACGCATAAATTATTTTTTAAAGTATGTCTAAAAATTAATTGACAATAATGGCCGTTTTCGAAAACATTATATGCGTTTTTTTAGGAAGCAACTTTGGTGGTCGTTTTTTAGCCAAACCGTGGACATCTGTCCAGAAATATAGTCCCTTTGACCTAGTTTGACATTTTCTCTATCCAACAGCAAATGAACCTTGAAAATCGGTCCAGTGATTGCTGAAACACAGACGGATTAAGATTGGTCGTTAAAATTATTAAAAAGGGTTTAATTTGCGATGTTAGATATTTTACGATACTAAAGTATCTTAGATTGCTTTTCTCGTATGCACTTGAACGCGCCCAATGTCAACTTTTGATATCTAAATTTAGAGCTCTTCGGAATTCTCCAACAAAAAACTCTCTAAGTTACAGCAAATCTGACAGCTCTGAGTTAGAGTAAATTTTATTGAAACCGCTAGATTCAGGGCCAGTTTCATATGCTCCAACTTAGAGAATAGAAAGACATTTAAGCTGTAGTTTAATTAAACCTAAACGAAAGTTTAATTCGTTGGGTTTCACATTGAAAAATTAAACTCCAGTATTGTGTATTTTTTATCGAATAAATTAAATCCCAATTTTAAAAATAAAAAATATAAGTGAACAGTGATAAAAAAAAATTACTAATATATTATGTGCCAGAATTTACATCAAAATGGTGACGTCTGTGTGTTCTAAAACTTTAAACGAAACAGTGGCGTTTAAACGACGAAATGAAATAGTTTAACTTAAACGAAAAGTTAAACTCGAACTGGGCTTTAGAGTGTCTCTAAACTCTTAATCGTTAGAGAATCCCACTGGTGGTATTTAATAACGTCATACCCTGTTTCGATAAACCCCACCAACGGCCTTCTAAGACTTGCCTTCTTTGTGACAATATATTTGTTCGCTGAATGTTTTTGAAAATTTATCAATACGGTTAATGAACACAACTGCTACTATGTTCTATTTATTTATCATTATTTATTATGTATTTTGATTATTTTTGCATTTTATGAGACTTCCAAATAAAAGCCCCCACCCTACCTTACAGGTTCCAAAAATAGAAGAATCTTCGTTGTTTTATCTATTTCTCTCTAAATTATAGTTGACTAATTAGTTTTTGATCTCAAACAATGAACATCAAATTTTCTCCGTGAGAACATCCTAGCGAAACTACATGCCAACCACACATTCAAATGAAATACCAAAATAAATGACGTGTGAATTATTATTGCCAACATAAGCACATTAAGATAATTTTTCTTGATTACATTAAATCCAAAAAACTAATTTTCCTAGACACGCAATTCACATCAGACAAAGTTTGCACGCACAATCTTTGTTCAAATTTCAAATCAAATTTCCCACGCCTTCAGAGTTTCCTCATTTGTATTATAGCTCATTAGACAAATTGTTATAAACTCTCCCAACCGACATCAAAGATGTAAAAATAAATTAATATCTGCGCTTCATAATCTATATATATACTTTCACAAACAAAAAACACGGTGGGTAGTTTTATGTTCAATATCTTGGGTTGGCACAATTTCTAAAAACGTAAATTATCTCAAAAAATCGAAAACACAAAATAGGTATCTCAAACGAATTGAACATCAATAAGTATCTTAGTTTATATTGCCACCATGCCGCCGACGAAATAACGACAAAGTCAGATTAAGATGTTAAAATTTTATTTCTTCTTAACATGTTGTTGTTGTCCTTCCGCTACAGCAATTCTTCAAATTCCAAAACGTGATAACTGACCTACGATTATAGCACCCGAATCCGTATTCGACAAGACATTAAAATGTTTCTCTTGCCAATTTGGCAAAATGTTTTGCTATAAAATGTAGGCATTCATAAAACCGTCCGTCGGTCGGTCGTCTAACGAGTGTTTCAGTATCTAGACAACTAATTTTAATTGCTTTTTTAGTAGGAGCAAGGAGCCAGAGAGGGAGTTGTTGCTGATTCTTGATGGTTTTCGTGAATCGTGATGATAATAAAACACAAGTGGTTGTCTGTCCAAAAATTATTATGATGATATTTGAGGAAGAGCAATATCTCAAAGAATTTTCTTTTGCTTTGGAATTGCATTTATTTTCGAATTTATGGAATTACAATATTTTGTGTGCCAATTAATTACGATTGGAAATTACTTGGGAAATTGTGTCAAAACTGAATTTTGTTTTGCAATTTTTTTTTTTTTTAATTAAAATTCAAGTGGAATTATGTTTGAAGTGATTTTCTTATTGAATTGAAATATAACTAGTTTGTACAAGCAGGTATGTATACTGCTTGTTGGAATATGGAAGTTTGCGGGCCTCAAGTTTAAAAATTTAATATTTAAAAAGTCATCTATTTTTGTACAAATAGGTACAAGTTCGCTTTAGACAACATTCTAATTCCATGTTTCCTAAGAAATATTTAACTGTCTTATGCAATATGCGGGTTAAAGGAAATATCGCAAAATTGATTTGAAAATAACCAAAGATCTCAGTGTTTTCTTACTTGAAATAATAATCAACCAGATGCTGAACCAGCTTTTAGTTAAAATCATGTAGCTATACACAGCTACGTCAGTGGTCAGTAGGAGAATCTCTATACGTAAGGCAATTCTTAATTCAATAACAATCGACGGCTTAGGATGTGAAAGGATTTAATGTTGACGATCTTGGCTCTGCTCACTCTTAATAGTCCTTGAAATGGTATTAAAAAAATAGATGCCGTCCAGCATGTGCGATGGGATAAAACGGGCAGAAGAAAATTGAAGCAATGCACCGTTTGTTTACAAAGAAGACTTTCGCATGGAAGAGATCTAGGAAATTGAAAAACTTCCGAGAAATGTTGTCGAAAATTATTCAGTCTTCCCCAAACTAAACCAGATTTGCTGGAACTCTATACCTACTATATTTCTCTAAAGTAACAAGCTGTGCCTACATGATAAAAATTTGTAAGCTTCATAAAATAAAAGGAAAAAAAAATATTTTCGAGAACCCCAGAAAAATTTTAAGCTGATTCTAAAATAAAATAAGATGAAAGGCATAACCATGGGCAACAAATCTTTCATAAAAAATTTTATCGAAATTGATAGTATTAGAATTTATCGGTTTTCGGCAAAAAAAACATTAAAAAAAAACAACCTGAAATTCCAAAGCAACCAAACAAATTCTTTTTGATAAATGAAGATTTAAGAATGATTTTGGTTCGAGTACGAAACATAGTTTGGCTAAAAAACAACACCAAAGTTTAACTTCCGGAACTCGAAATAATTGGACAAAAAATAATTATTTAGAGTAAAATAACTTTTTTTACCACAAAATAAGCCTTGCGATTATAGGTACTATAAGGCAAGTTATTCATTCGTGCAAAAAAAAAATTTGAGATAGCAATCAAACATGACATTACGATCATAGAGAAGACGAAAAAAGTGGGTCCGGAAATTCTGTCTGTCTGTCTGTCAGTCTGGTTTTATAAGTAACTACAGCCTAAGCGGCTGAACGGATTAACTTCAAATTTTTTATGTAGTTTTGTGTCGGGATTTTCACTAGCTTATAAATCAAATATTTTTTAATTCACAATTCACCAACTAGCTTATGAATTGGATTTTTTTAATTCACAATTTACCAACTAGCTTATGAATTAAATTTTTTCCAAATCAATAGTTAGCTTAAGGCTTAGTGTTTTTTTAATTTAAAAACTCGCAACCCTGGTTTAAATTGACGTTTTTTAAATTCGTAAAAATTATTAAGTAAACATCGATTTATTTAAAAACCGCTCTAACAATTTTGGAATTATTTTTTTGATAAACTTGAATTCAGGCAACAAAATTTTCTGCATACTTTGATTTTCGTTTGAATCTTCTTAAATAGAATTTTTAGCACTTTTAAAAACAATTCATATGATTTTATTCGTATTTTTCATTTTTATAAAAAAAAATATTGATTTTAATTTTATGTATGTGGTAACTTGCTATAAAAACAAGTTCGTGCCACCCAATCACGTGTATTTATTTTAATAATTTTAACGACCAATCTTAATCCGTCTGTGTTTCAGCAATCACTGGATCGATTAACAAGGTTCATATGATGTTGGATTGAGAAAATGTCAAACTAAGTCGTGGGGACTATATTTCTGGACAGATGTTCACGGTTTGGCTAAAAAACGACACCAAAGTTGCATTTCCTGAAGAAAAATAAAAGGCAGATGACGTTTTCGAAAACGGTCCATTGTCAATAAATTATACGAAATACTGCAAAAAAAAAATTATGCGTTTCGGCGAACCAACAAATTTTATTTCGGTTTTAAAAAATTCAGATTTGTTTACTATTTGCTTTTTCTTTATTTTCATTGCATAAAAATAAACTTCATCCGCATCAATTTTCTGCGGATTTGCTTTTTCAACATTTGTTTTCGTTTTTGCTTTTCAATAATAAAAATTTTACGAACTACATTACCGACATTTATTCCCGCATATTTCTTGCGGATTCGCTAATAGACTCCCTCCGCAAATAATTTTTCATATTCCCTAATAGGGCTAAATATCACATTTTTGAAAAAAATATGCTGATCGAAAAGTGGCGGATGTCTTTCAAAGGACCCTTTTGTCGCTCAGGGTAAGTTCTGTAATTTATGCGTCATAGCTATTTCACAGCTCTGCGAAAAACGATTTGAATGCAATAAAATACCATTGACCTTTGTTTTTATTTTTCCAAATATTGGGCATCGAATTAAACAAAAATTCATCACATCAGGTACATAGTTTCACAGATTTATGAATCCACAATTTCATAAATTTTGTCTATTTACATGTTATCTAATTATCGAGTTACGTCCCACTAAAACTCGTTGTGGCATATAAAAAAAAAAGCTTTTTGATAATGGTAAATCTACCAATAAATATAAAACACTTTTTTCCTTTGCCAAACTATAAAAAAAAAAACTGCTAAGTCACCTATAAATTGACATAAAGTTTCCATAACATTTGTCTCTCAAGGAGAAACACGAACTTTCTATCTTTAACCCAACCTTGGTCATCGAGAAATGCTCGGTCATGATTTTAAAATAAATCGATTTTAATGACAATCCTTTCGCTAACAATCCTGACTCCCCTCAACTTCTTCCTTTTCCGCATACTTAAAGTAATAAAATTCCGAAAATACATTCCACGAAAGCACATCGCCAAAATCAATACTCTGTCTTGTTACGCCATCCTGTGTTTTGAATATACAGATGGCAATTTTTGGCACAACATTCGAGAATGGAAAGTTAAATAATTGAAATAAATGAATACATATTTTCCGGTGGATCGCTTGCCTTGAAGGTTTAGTAGAACATTTAAAATCAATAAAACCCCAAAAATATCACTTAGACTTGCTGTCTCCATATAATAATATTATTATCACATTCAGGACAACAAACAGGAAAACAGGGTGCATTGCAGTTTTTTTTTTGAAATCGTTATCTCCAACAGACTCAGTATAGATAAATTTAATACCCAATTACTCGTGTACAAGTATTTCGTCGAGGCTGCTGCAACGGACGAACAAAAACAATAAATCAGATTCACCGCATGTCTGAAATTAATTTCTCCAAAACCAGTGACCATTCTTTGACTCAACCCGACCCTGTAATCCTATGTTGTAAGTACATACTCTGAAAATTAAATAATATTCCCACAACTTTTTGATTGCAATTAAATCCCTGAAATGTTTACCTGTGTGTCATGAGAATGGGGATGTTCTATATAGTTATAGTCTAGCAAGAGTAGGTGGGTGGACAAATTTTATTATTTAAACCTTAATTATGAGTTGCAATGGCATCTATACGAACCTAGGAGTTCTTGAACACCATCATATCCATACATACAAAGTTTATGAAATAATTAAATGAAAACAAATTCACAGATTTAGCAGATTTTCGGATTTGGCCCGAACCGAAGTCATTGGGGCGTGTTTGCATCATGTCGGTGTGTCTCTCACCCAGTTAGAGTGTTGTACATATATATATTTTGAAAATTCAATTCGCACAAAATTGAAACGGATGTTGGTTTTATAAGTTCGGGTGTTTGGTGGAGAGGAAATTCAAATTCAACAAAATGCACCAGGCGGAAATATTTTCGTTCAAACATTCCACATTTTCGTGTGGTATTTTTCCGTTCCGTTCATCAGCAACCCACCCACTTTATTGTATAGGAAATAGAAATATAGAGCTCTAGTTTTTTTTTTTTTGGAGAATTATATACCTTGGAAGTGTTTGTTTTCTATACTTTCAAAAGAGAGAAACTTAATGAAACCGCATTTGTGCTTTGAAATTTTGCAGGTGATTCAGTGCGCACTAGAGAAGGAAAGATATGCTCGTGTTGTGCGAATTCATAAATTAATCTAAACAAGCATCACCCACATACCAGAGCATGTGGCTAGGCGGCCAGCATGCACCATTGCGCGATATTTTGAATAAATGTACCTAAGGATTATTTGATTACGGATTTTTTGTTCTCATTTGATAGAGAGTTGAAGAGGGAACTGATATATATCGGTTGGGTTAGTTTCAAAAAAATTCTAATTCGGATATTTTACTCTTCACTGAATTTGACTTTTGATATTAATTTTGGTTTCAAAAATGGGAAAATTGGGAACAAAAAGTTTGTGGTAAAACAAATGAATATCAGATGAAAGGGAACAGAGATATTAGGATAACATTTTGATTTGATTGGTAAAGCCAGTAAGGACATAGAAATGTGGTTCAATTTTGCGGCAGAAGTTTTAAGAGAAAAATGCAATTGACCCTTATATTGGATATATTTGGAATTTTTTGAAGGAATACAAATAACAGATATAGATATAGGGTGGATAATAAATATTAACTAGAAATTATGGAATAAAGCAATATTTGTTTTTTTTCACTATCAGATTTGCTTCACAAGGATCTTTATATAAGACACGTTTACGAACACGGATCTTCAAATTATTTATTTGGGCTAAAAATTAATTTACCGCTTGATAAAAGAGTTAACTAACAACACGGCTCAATGTATTTTGTGAAATATTTAAGTCAAATAAGATTGGTACTCGTTAACAGCAACTATAAAAAGAATGGGGCTCAAGTGACTTCATTGCGGGATTCCAGAATTATAGCAGTTAAATATTTTGAAAAGAATTTTCTGAATTTTAACTTTTTTTTTAACAAATCTAATTATGGAGATTATAATATATTCAATCAATAAACCCAACACAAAATACAAAAAAACTTAAGTTTGAAAAAACGCTCGAAAAAGTCACTTTTGTAAAAAAGTAAGTAGGTTCGTTACTGTTGACTGCTTTTGAATGAACATTTGTTTTTGATTATAGAAAATATTTTTGCGGAAAAATATCATTCTACATTAGATGGAATCCTGAAATCCAAAATCCCGAAAACTCAAAATTCCATAACAGACTACTTGCTCAACTAGCTTAAGAGTACATGAGAGTTTGGAAATTTGTCTATTGTTCGTAATGTCCGACGAAGTCGGGTGATTTTTCATGCATTAGCAACATTTCCGGACTTCAGGGAAAGCTCGAAATGAAGTTGCCCGGTAGAAGCTAAAATGGAGCATTTTAACGACAGATTTTGCTAAGAAGTTGTTGTAGATAATATAGGGATTGGTAATTGTATATTCAATATTAGACGATAGGATATCTGAAATTCCGGAGTTTATCAACTCATTGTAAAATATTTGAAAATTAGCTTTATGAAAATCTAGAGAGCAAGGTGAGTCTTATATAAAAACATGCTCCTTTAAGAAGAGAAAGATGACGTTACCAAAGAAATATTTTACGAGCTAAGCAATTTCACATGAATGAGATTAAAATACTCCTAATATGGAAGTACGCTCAAATTGGAAAAGAAGACATCTTGCCTGCACGATATGACCTTTAGAACGGAATAGGGCTTATTGACTTTTTACTGTGAAAAACATTCCCCCATTTGAATATACAAATCGACTCCATTTTATTCGATGGAAGATATTCATTCAGCCCTAGAACTATAAATGTAGCAAGCGAACAGTTAGTGGAGTCTTCGCAGATTTTGAGTCGGAAGCGAGCAAACTGGATCTTGTTACGAATGAGGATCATTCCGTTTTTTCTCAATAGCTGTGGAGGCATATTATGTATTTTTCTTGCTCTATATCGGCGGTGGTGGTATCACAACGGACCTATCTGTGGTCTAAGTGTGTCAGTAGTCTTCCTGACAGCCACATAAACCTAACCTAACCTAACCATATCGGCGGTCTTGTGTTCCTCACTAACAGGGTTGGTCACATCCCTTAATTGTGAATACAATACGGTTAAGCGCTCATTGAGTATAGTTTATAAATATACATTAAGGTTCATTGCAACCGGTCAAACAAAAACAAACATACTTGCTCTATATAGGTACTATAAGGCAAGTTTTGGATTCGTGCGAAAAAAAAGATTTAAGATAACAATCAAAAATGACATTACGATGATAGAGACGACGAAAAAAGTGGGTCCGGCAATTCTGTGTGTCTGTTTGTCTGTCTGTCTGTATGTCTCGGCACCTACAACCCCTACAACCTAAACGGGGATTTACTTCAATTTGGTAGATATGATTTTTTTGTAGGTCACTGTAAGTCTAAAAATAACGGTACTTGCCATATAAGGGTACTTTTCTCGAAAACGGCTCTTACAATTTCAACAAAATTTCACATGTGTAAAGAAGGTCTAAAAAATAGTAAAAACCAAGCTTTCAAGAAAAATCGTTTAACAGTACCTATGGTATTTTTAAATTTCGATAACGGCTTAAGAGATTTGTCCTAGCTATTTAAAACAACATGCCATAAAATTTTTCAAAAATGTTCTTATTAAGTTTTTAAAAACCGTTTTTGTGAATTCAATATTTTAAAAACTAGTTGATGGATTTTTATAAAATTCAGTTCAAAGGTAAATAAATTAAGTTTATAAGACCTGCATAATCTTTTTTTTTAGAAAAAAGTTTTCCAAAAAATATTTTTAAGAATCCAACGATTTTGAAATTTTTTTTTTCATAAACTCACATTTAGTAAAGAAAATTGTTTGCAAACTTTGATTTTGGTTTGAACCTTAGAAAGATATGGTTTTCAAACTTAAAAAAAAAAATTCGTACGATTTTTGTGTATATTCCGTTTGTACCCTTATGTAACTTTCCACAAGAGCAAGTTTGTGCGACCCAGTCGTGCCTTTTATTTTCCTTAAGTATTTTAATTGCATTTAAATTTGAAAAAGCAGATAAACAGTTATTGGCAGAAAGGTTTAGAATTATATCGCTTTCCAATCGAGAAACGTTTAAAAACGTTTTATTAATCTTTCCCATTTCCTTAAAAGACATATCAGAAACTTTTCAGAAATGTTTCTTTCGGTATGGGCGCTTGAAGAAACGTTTTTAAATGTTGTCTTAGATGTTTCGTGTTTCCCATTTTTCATCTATGTGACATTTTTGGACTTTTTAAAAACCAACACCTAACTTTTTTGACTGAGTGATTTCCGAAACATTGAATTTCTACCATCGCGAATGGAAAACAGAGAAACATTTCAGAAACATTCCGGAAATAAGAGCTTTTTAACTTAGCGGCTTGGGAGCTCAGGGCGGCTCAGCGAATCATTCACCTTCGGAACCCTAAATTTGATTGTTTATTCAGAAGAAAAGAAATACAAACTGCAGTTTATTTTTGGACAGAAAAATAATAAAGTTTTATTTTCATTTTTGTTTCTTTTCTGAATAAACAACAAAATTAGGGGTTCTGAAGGTGAATTATGTGTTTCTAAAAAACATGAGCCTCTGAACCGCGAATAACTGAGCCACCAAGCCAATGAGCCGCTAAGCCGCTAAGCCGCCCTGAGTCACCAAGTTTCTGAGTTAGAATAGAACGCTCTTATTACAACTACAAAGAAACATTTCAGAAATTTTTTCTTGTTTTAATAAATGTTTCTGATATGTTTCTTTGGTCGGGGCACACCTTACAAAACTGACAATGAATCTTCATGTCCACTTCTTTCGCTCTTTTTTTCAAATTGGTACATTTTCGGTAGACATCAACAAGTTAAAGAGTGAGGAATTTTCTGATTTCAGAATCTAGTTGAATTTATATTTTGATCATCAGTGAAGGTTGATTTTATAGCTCTATAAATTGTTATCTTTATAGATATATATGTATGTATGTATATAAAATTCAGGCAAATGTGTGTTCGTATTTCTCTATTTCTCCTCATAAACGGGTCAATCGATTTCGATGAAATTGGTTTTGTGTTCTTATGGAGTTATCTCAGTGAAAGAGAGTGAAAGAGAAGAACAACAAATCTCAGTCTCAGTCGACGAACGCGTAATAGTCGGGTTGTACGGAACACAAAAAAAATCTGACCAACGAATGGAGACGAAAATTTTAAATTAACCAAAATTTAGTTTGATTAAATTCACTCGTGTTTCACGATAAATACAAAAGTTCGAAAACTAAGCATTTGTTAACTCATGCGTCGTTTGCAATAAAACTATTTGATAAAAGGATAATTTATTTAGTTCACCTATTTATTTCTATAAGGAGTCTTCATATAAAAAAAATCCATTTACATAAAAGATTATACTGCAACAACTTTGTTTAGAAATCAGAAAACCACGAAATTCATTTAACTTCCATTTCTTTTGTTAGATGTTTTAGCATATTTTTTTTATTTCCTGCAATTCCCGTGCTCTAGATTAAAACAACGCACAACTAAAAAAAAAATAATTTTATTGCAATCTCCACAAAATAGGATCAACATCTAAGCCACAAAAAAGGAAAATGAAAAAATTGTGAAAAAAAAGAAAAACCCTTTTGTTGAACTTTGCTTGTTGCTGTACGTTTTTATTTATTACTATTTTCTCGTATATCCTTTTGTTTTTATTTCACTTTTATTGCTGTTGTGCTTTTTTAATTTGTTATGCAAAAATCCTATGATTATAATGTGGGAAAATGAAAACGCGTTTTTTTTCACTTTAGCTTCTGAAAGTTGCATGCTTCTAAAAAACCAGCGAGCTCAACGGCTGCGGAAATTCCGGATGTGAAATGGAAAGTGCACTTATCTTTTTTTAAAACAATTTTTTTTGTTCCTATTTTTTTTAGTCCTTTGAAGGATGAAAAAAATGCAAATTCCGTTTTTAAGATACAGTAACGCAGCTTTCATAATATTAAACGATATACGAACTTATGGAGTTAGCTGAGAGGGCAAACAAATAGGTTGACTCTATAAATGGGATCTATAGAGAGTGATAGGCAGGAACGATGATGACGTTGATTGGATGTAAACCTGACATTGTTTTTCTTTTACTTGTGGAAGCAGTAGCAAAATGAATATAAAACCTCACTTACATCATCAGGATGTTGGTGTTAAGTTAAAATTCATCGTTGACAAGGATATTGAATGGAATATTTGCCTTTACAAAGGTAAAGTTCTCTTTAGGGATTGTCCTTATGAGTCATTATAAGCGGATGAACGGATGAGGTTGGGTCGATGCCATTAAAGTTTCAATAGGTCAGGATGTTTCTTTGTACACATACATAGGTTGATAAGTAAAAGTTTGTGTATTTATATAGAGATTAAATAAAATGTAGGTTAAAAGATCCCTTTGATATAAAATCGAATTGTATAAAAAAAATATTTGCTTTTATTTGTGGGAAGGGATTGTTTTTCTAATATGAGTATGAAATAGAGTTTTGAAACGATGGAATAATTGTATCCATTGCAGCGTAGATACCTACCATGTTTACCAAGCATTTGTTTTAAGTTAAAATGTTCATGGTGCTACATTCATATATATTATACATTCAGACAAACCGCAGGTGTTCGCGATCGGAAACTTGTTTGGAATTCTCATATAAACGGAAATATTAAATCGCGATTTTAGTCAAACCCGTGCCCCGTGGCGTAGTGGTTTATGTGTCGGACTATCACGATGGAGTTCTGGGTTCGAACCCTGAGTACGCCTCTTGCGAGAAATTGACAAATCCTCCAAGAGTGTAGAACTAACAACGCACACAAAAGGATTGGTTGAGATTGTTAGTCATACTAAGGTGTAGTTCTTCGGAGCTGTCGGTGACACTAATTTTTTTTTTAGTCAAACCCCTGAGGACCATACAAAACCGAAATGCCAGCATCTGGGGCTGATTTGGCATCAAATATGTACATTTTAGTACACTGACATTTTGTAAATAATATCTAGTTTGTAAATCCATGTGAGCTTGTGAATTACATATTCTTTAATTCACAATTCTACAACTGACTTGTGAATTGAACAAGGGCTTTAAGCTTAAGCTTTTGCAATCCTGATCGACACCGCTGTAATCTAAAGGGAACTATTCTTCAAAATTGGTAGTTGGTGTATTTAGAGCGCTGTTTTTATATTTATCATAGGTCTTAAAATAACGGTACCTTACACATATGTATAAAGATTACCAACGATTCGATGTTTCTCAACAAAAAAATACGGTCAATAAGAGTGAGTGATTTATGGTCACGGTGATTTTTTTATCGAATTTATGTTAAGAAAAAACTTATAACCGGTTAATTTAATAGAACCGGACACCGACTGTCTTTTGAACAGCTGTACTGATTTTGATGAAATCTAGAAGATTATCTTTTGAACAGCTGTACTGATTTTGATGAATTCTAGAACTTAAAAGACTTTTTTTTATTTTTCTCGCAAAAAAATACGATCAATGTAAATGAAATTTTATATGACTGATTTAATATTAAAAAGCTGTTTTATAGGATTTTTTTCAGATAAAGCTTATTAACCGTTCTTGTACATTTTTTTATTCTGTCAATTTTTAAAATGTTGTTTTTTACGCAATTTAGTATTCTGCTAATAAACTGCAAACAAAATAAAGGGCACGACTGGGTCGCACAAACTTGCTCTTGTGGCAAGTTACCTGAGTGTTTAAAGAACAAACGGAATATACGAAAAAATCGTATGAATTTTTTTCAAAAGTTTAAAAACCATATCTTAAAAAGATTCAAACCAAAATCAAAGTATACAAACATTTTTTTTCTTAAATGTGAATTTAAGAAAAAAAAATTTCAAAATCGTTGGACTAGTTTTCGAAAAAATCGATTTTTTAAAAATATTTTTTCAAAAACTTTTTTCTAAAAAAAAAAGTGAGTATGTAGGTTTTTTAAACATAATTTATTACACCGTAAAACTAAATTTCATAAAAATCCGTCAACTATTTTTTGAAATATTGTATTCAGAAAAACAGTTTTTCAAAAATTAAAATAAACATTTTGGAAAAATAATTGTATGCCATATTATTTTAAATGGCTAGGACAATTTCAGTAATGAGTTTCGTTCTAATCGCTTAAGCCGTTATTTAGTTCGTATTTTAAGCGCTAAATGCTAAAGAAAAAGTGCAGTGGGTAACGCATAAGAATTTTTAAATTCTTCTTTACGTAATTTTGTGATACTTGTGAAAACTGATAGGTCTGAAAATACTAACATTTCGAAAACAGCCATGTAACGCTAATACATCATCTTCGTTCAGTTGAATTTCATTCGGACTATACATTTTTAATTGTTTTTTCAATGTTCCAATCCTTGCAATAGTTTATAGAATTTTCTAAGAGGACACATTTGTACTAGAACATGCCTAATAAAATAAACATGTACGAAATTAAATACTATAAATATATTTGACTTGATCCTCTAGCATTCGAAAATATACATCGGATTTTCAAAAGAAGTTTAAACAAAATCTAACTTGTGTACATAAATTTCCAAACAAAGTTTTCACCCTTAGTATGGGTCTTTTACTTTAAAACAGTAAAGAGCAACACAGTTTTACAAACAAAAACGCCACTCACCTTTTGTGTCGATTCAATCTGCGAGACAAAACAAAAAATATAGACCAACTAAAACCTCTAAGTACACAAAAAACTACACTCAAAGGGTGCCAAAATGAAGCCTGTTATAGCTACTCATACAATACACTTTGTTCAAAAACAAAATTCTTTTTTATTTTATTTGTAGTACGCGCATCTTTTTCTGTTGCACAAAACAAAAAAAAAACAGAATGCAAAGTACCAAACACAAAAACATATAACTACAAGGTTTGAGCACAAATAAACAGCATATGCATAACGAACCCAAAAGTAGTCATGTGGAAATCGGTTCTTGTTTTTCGTCAACATTTTCACGTTGGTTTTTTTTTTTTTGTTTTTAAGGTGGGAAGAGGAAAAAGTTTATCTAAATTTGACTATCCAATAATATATGCCAACACCTACAACTAACACGGTGTACGACTTGGGAACTGGATATATGCAATTGTGCTGACGCGCCTTGACGGAAACACATTTGTAGTGTATATGATGGTTTCTATTCCAAATTAATACTATACACCGGCGACAGAGCAAACAACATGGTGGAGTTGGTGTTGCAACACCACAATCAGTTGACACATGGGTTAAGGCAGAATTGTTGAATTTTCTAGGGGCACTTGGACGATTTCAAAGCTAACTTTATTATACAGAGTAGTAAAAATGTGTCCACTGGGTTATGTTGTGAGGCGATAGTTTTATCTGGAGGCAGCATAAATGAGTTGAATGGCACTTATAGTGATCTCAACGATGAGGAGGTGATAATATGTTGTTTTATTTTTTAATTATAATGGTTGGTAGTTAACGAAATTGCGAAAGATTTTTTCTTTGAAAAATAGTACGTATACGCCACAGTGGACGGGCTATTTTTTTTACTGTGAATGAAATATAACAATGAATTTTCGTACTTACATAAAAATTAACTTGGATATCTGAAACAAAATAAACAAAAAATTAGATTATTGAAATATTAAAAGTTATGTGAGCTTTAAAGTAAAGAAAATTATAAGTCGACGATGTTTATAGATATATTCGTTATTATCAAATTCCTTGTTCTCGCTAATTTCGTACGGCACCGAATATACCGATTCTCCTATTATGGTTTTGCCTTTAATTAAAAGAGTATCTATTGATTTAGAATTATACACTTAATGAGAAAGTATAGAATCATAAAATCTTTTAAAATCTAATGCGTGCTTTGGTGTGAAGTTGCCAGCTCAGAAAATTTTTCAATAGAACAAAAACTAAAATTGTGAATAAACCAGGCCACTTTAGCAACCATAACTATGTAAAAATAAAATTTTGAAGTACAGATGGCAGCGTTGCAAAAGAATTGGAGAAAAATGTCAGTTCCTTTAAATTTGGTCGCACTGCATTGGCAAGTGTTCGTTGATAAATTCAAATATTTTTCAGTGTGCTTCTTACCCATGTTCCACACGAACCCTTCTTGCCGCTACCCTCGAATTTTTGAATACATGTGGATATGAGTGGAAATTTGACAGCACGGCACGTCGGACTTAATATTCGACAGCCTGGAGTATTTTCATATCTGTAAGACAACAATGTGTTGAAATGCAATTTAATGTTTCCTGGTTACAGTCCAAACTAAATATGACGAACCACAAATTTTCAAATATTCTTTGGAACACATGGTCTAACAGATGTGAAAAAACTTGACGTTTTAGTATATTAACCTTTACCTGTTTTCCTAAGGTCTAAGCACACGTGTCTATTCACCATATTGCATAACAAAGTGAAAGATCATTAAATTTCATAAAAATTGGTTGGTGAACCAGATCTGTAGGCATATTGACGGAGATACAGCTGATTAATTTTTTGGGTCTTCTGACACTTACATTAAAAGTGGGTGTAAGTATATTCAGTAATTCTATATTCAGGGTTACCTATTAACTTTGTAAAAATTAAAAGCGAGTAGGTTTCCCCCCCTCCCCCCGCTAAAACGTAAGTTGCAATTTAAAAAAAAAACTGCCAAACAATATGTGCAAGTTGCATTAAGATTCAAATATTTTCCAGGTAAAAGAACATATCGACTGGACTATAAATACTAAATTTATAAAATATCCGTTATAGTATTGAAACACCTTAATATATCTGCAACCGAATGTTGTCAGATAAAAAATCTTTTAATCTACCACGAATAAAATCTGCAAAATATTATGTAATTATTTATTTAACTTAACAGTGTTAGACATTAAGGCTTTAATTACATTTAACACTGAAACAACTTTTAATATTGTTTTCACAATCTTTTTAAGTATTACACTATCAACATTAAATTCACACAATATACAAAACCATTCTCTTTCTATTCCAATTACAAATCCAAACAAAGACCATTTAAAATGTTTCCGGCTCCTCAAAGGCTTGCCATCTTTTTGTGTCAGAGTCCTACTTAGTCATTTAAATCCTTTTTTGCAATCATAATGAAAAGCCCAAACAAAGTCGTCGTTGTCGTGGTGCTTGCTTTACCGGAAGCTTATCGCGGACTACCGGGTCAACGAAGATTCTTTCTTTTTAAATTTATTTCCCACAGACATTCCTATACATAAAATCCTTATTATTAAATCCTTCAAGCAAAAGAATACATATTATATTTATGTATGTGTTCAAACTCAAACACTAAAATGAAAAATAAGAAAGAAAAAAAAATCGCGACAGTAATTTAAGTTCCCACCTATCAACTGTACTTTTATACAGGAAACAATTATTATCCCTTCTCCACCTCTACTTTATATAAAGTCTTAACTCCTTTCCATCTCTTACTTGCTCCACTAATTCTTTTCGACGCTTAATCCAGGACAATGGGAAAAAATTTATTAAGTGTCATGCTGAGTTGACTATATCGCATCAAGGCTTGCTTTCTAGCAAAGTTAGATCCTTTTGCTATGGGTGTGTGTGTATGTGTGTTGTTGTTTCCGTTAAAAGTTCTTCGTGGGCTTGAGCTCGGCTATTGTCCTCATTATGTCTGCCAGTGATGTGTTCTTCTTTGCTAATCTGCAATGTATCCAGTTAAGAGATAGATACGCAACTTTAAACAAAACACAAGATAGTTAGTTTTACATGTACCTTCCTTTATTTAAGGATGGAAATACATAAATACAATATTGTGTTTGTTGTTGTTATATTTTACATATATTTATGTTTATCTACGGTAAAAGTTTACTGTTTTCGTTTGCAAGAAACTTTAACCAAAAAGTCATTGTGTTTTTGTTTAAAGGCGCCTAACTAAGGAACAGATGGAAAAAGTTACATGTAGGGTTGCCGAATGATTGCATTAATTGTAATGGAAAAGTTGTTTAAATTTAGTTACTTAATTTTTTTTGTAGTGTGATTCAATTTCTCATTCCCTATTTAGTTTTTCAGGAAAGAAAAGCATTGAGTTTAAGTTTAAACTATCATGGGTTTACTTCGATCAATAATTGACAGAGCAGTGAATATCGGCTTTAAGATGCTTGTGTTTAGCGTTTTTGTTTATAAGCAGTAAAACAATTCTTAGCATAGATGTTAGTTGCATCAGATGAAATTCACGTGACATCAAACAATAAAAAACTACGACCTGGTATCTTTTCAAGCTAAAACACCCGTTCTATAGTAAATTATCTCTTGCCTTCGATTCTTGTGTTCAATATTTTGGTCACAATCAAGCATTTTAAAAAGATGCAAACATCTCAAGCATTCAACAAAATTGAAGGAACACAAAAAGATTTGCAGATCGAATATGTCAAGCTAAGGTTACACAAGAAAAAAACCTCGATATATACAAAACCAGAAATGTTGCATCAGGCAAACAAAAAACCAAAAATGATTACTAATTGTGCAGTTCTTGAGAGCTGATATGTCGGCTCTACAGGAAATCCGATAGCTGTGAATTCTATCACGGAAGCTCAAGGATATTCGACTTTTTGGTGGAAAATAACATGGTGATGAGTAGCACCCAGATTCCAACAAAGACAAATGGTCAGCGGATGGTTGAACCTGGAGCGGATTCAATAACATAGCAATTGATAAAAGACACTCCTCTAGCATAATGGATGTATACGTACTTTCAGAGGAGTCAACATCAACAAATGTCAAGAAGCTTCCAATAAAGCTGCATCAGAAGTTTTCGGGTTACCCCAACTGATCAAGAGGAATTTATGGTTCAACTATGAGTGTGGTCAGGCAACCAAATGCAAAACAGCAACCTACAGGTCGGGACTACGGAGGAAAAGAGGAACGGATCGCTTGCAACCTTTATGTAGACAGAAGAAAAATGTCTGTTCATACAAACAAAAAAGTAGCACGTCAACGGTGATGCAAGGTCGAGGAGATGCAGAGATGGTTCAGCGGAAAATAAGTTCGTAACTTTGTTAGAAATCTTAAAAAGTTATTTTAACCAGCTACTTAATAGCAATGACGTGCCAGATATCGCCAAATAATATCAGCTAGTTAGTCTAGAGATGATTATCAAAAGTTTCATACACCCGACCAAAAATAACATTGAAAGAGGTATCAAATAAAACAAAGCTGCCGGCGCTTAAACACTTCAAGTGGAGCTTTTTAAATACTCTTGAGTTGTAGGAAACATGCACCAACTCGCCTGTAAAATATTGTCAGAGGAAAACAAAATATAGAGTATAGTACCACCTGCCCGATCCACAAAAAAGGAGATCGCTTACTTGGCACCTTATGTGAACATGGACATTTTCTTATCGGATGAAAGACATATTCAAGAAAAAAGTCTTGAGAATGCCGGATAAGATACAACGATGAACTATACTGTATAGTGACATAAGTATTAGGCATAAAACTTCGTCTATAATGGTCAAATTGGCAAATGCGGAGCGGATGTACAGTAAAGTGTTAAACACCAGCCAGAACAGAGGGATCCCTCAACCTACACAGACTGCATCTTTAAGTAAGTGATCCAATAGAAAAAGATCTTTTACCACTTGATATACGTACACGGCAGTCTAAAGATCGAGTTGGCTGGAGAGGGTTATTGCTTGACGCCAAAGGACACCTAGACCCATAGAAAAAAAAATAAATTAAACATCGACAATGAGAAGTTTCCTCTTATTTTGCCTACAAACTGCATTATGCCATTCAGTTGCCTTTTGCCATTCAATTTAAGTAAGAGTCCACGCTTTTAAGACATTGTCATACTTATTCTACATTCTACAATATAAAAATCATAAACAGATATGAATGCCGTCACATGTCTATAGCGTCTATTCCGATGAATGGAATCCAGAGTTGATTAGAATCCACTGTGGGACGGTGCAGAATAAAAGGACAGCGTAGTAGGTAGCGCACGCAAGTGGAAGAGACGTGCGAAACAGGAGGCAGCTAGTTAGAAGCCGAGCCGCCTTGAAACAGCTTTTTGGTTGAGACCCTGGTCCAACCTGAGCTGTAGCACCACCTTAAGTAAGTAAGCAAGTAAGCGTCTATTCAAACGCATTCAACGAGTAAATACGGTCACGGTAAGACAGGTTAAATTCGAAAATGGTTGCTCAGATCTTAAGAGCCAACTAAAGTAAAGTAAGTAGGTAATCTACTTATATCTTAAAAAAAAGATCGATAGCGACATTTTTGTTTTCTTTCTTATAATTGTTGGCAATCCTTTAAACAGTCCATCCCGACTCACTCACTGTACACCTGTCATTTTCATTTTCAAAAAAGGAATTGAAACTCATTTTCGTATTCCCAACGACCCAACATCGCATTGTGCGTCGACGTTGTTGTCGGTCTTTCCAAGATTCTCTATAAAGGGTTTCTGGAAATCTGGATGCTCTGGGGATTATCTTTCTACATCCTATTATGCAATGAGATTCTGGACAAAAAGTTAAGCTTATTTGTTTTATAATTGTCGCCCTATATTTCTAACGAATTGATTGTAGAACAGCAGCAGCAGCAGCATCAGGAAAAAACAGGACACGAAAACAACAACAAAAAAAAAACTGTTATACAAAAGAAGGCACATATGCACATATTGTATAATATACATATAGATGAGGAAATGAAGTCTATTTATACAGGAAAAATGAAGCCAGGCACTTTGTGTAATTAACTCGGTCTCTGTCCTTGCAATACATAATAATGTAAGGATCCATTCTATCCACATAACACATATAATATATAATATAGTCTGCTGCTCTTCTTCTCTGGAGTTGAATGTCCTTGCATAATAATTGCTTTTTGATTATTCCATTGTAAAGAAGCCCCATTCTTGAATCCCAACATGTGCGTAAAAGAAAGACCAGAGATAGAGAGAGAGAGGTGAAGTCCTTAATTAATGGGCGCTAGTCTGGAAGCTTGAATTAACATTTGAAGTGCGGAAATGTAAAGTAGTTTCTGGTTAGATATTCAATTTGTATGTGTTGACTATTTGTTTGTTGGTTGATTGTCACTCTATAGTCGTTATCGTTATATTGGCGTATAGTTGTCATCATTTATATCATCTTCTATATCAATGGTACTCAAACCGGAAGTGCCATATTGCAAATGGTTTAACCTGATTGCAATTTATTTACATAGATTACGGAGATGGAAACTTCTTGTTTCTCCTTGTTTTTGTGGTTAACTTGATTTAACGAAAGTGTATAGATAACAGAATCAGGAAGTTTGCTCAAACTTATATTTGTGAAATGGGTTGTTGCTTCAAGTGTTTAAAAGACGAACCCTCATACATTTAATTGACTACATTTATATTGATTTTAGCAGATTTCTAGAATGACTAGAAAGAGTAAATTCCTTTACTTTTCTGAGAAACTTCTAGCTTGCTTACAATTTTAACAATATTAATATTGGCAGCTTGGCATTTTGAACAGAAGAAGAAGAGGTATGCTTAATCTCGCAAAGGATCATGTTCTAATATGAGAATTAACAAACATAGAGAGTTATAGACCGGGAACCCACAGCAATATTTAAGTGTGATTGATAACAAAATAAAGTTGACATTATTCGAGAGTACTAAAGTTGTTATTTTGAAAAGTCTTTGTCTTGCAAACGAAAGTGAAGACATTTATGTTAGAAAGACTGCATCAAAAGTGCATTTTCAATAAAGTGGCTTTCTGCTTGCAAGATGCGTTAAAAGAATGCAAAAAATCCATTTTTAAATAATTGTGGTAACCAAAATTTGATTGTTTTTTTTTTTTTAAATAACTTTCTCGTGAACGGAAATCGACAATTTTTTGGAAAGATCTAGATTCTTTTATTAAATCTCAATTCAAACATTTTCGGTTTTTTTTATTTATTTTTTTGTAAATTTAATGTTTGAAAAAGCAATGTAGGTACTTATTTTCTTTTATTCTGAACACATTAAATACAAAAAAAATTATTTTGTTTTCATGCTTAAGTCTTTATAAAATGTGAAGCTATATTATATAAGAAGGTTATTTTTGCAAGGTAATTTATGCAAAAAAAAAAGTAAAATAAGTTTTTATATATCAATCAAACATGACATTACGATGATAAAAAAAACCAAAAATACTTACAACAATTCTGTGTGTCAGTATGTCTGTCTGGATGTATCGACACCTGCAGCCTTGACGATTGGGCCAATTTTCTTCTGATTTGTTCCCAATGTCTTTCATTTGATTTTTTTTTTTCAAAATCGCAGCTTATTAACGGTACCTGCTATAGGACCGTTTTTTATTCATCCGACTATTTTTTGAATGGCTGCACCGATGTTGACGAAATTTACTATTCCAACTTCAAAACCTGAATAATTTCGAAAAAAAAGTTCCAAAAATAGTAAATTTTTGAAGAATTTTTTTTTCCAAAAACCGATGATTTAATTTTTTTTGATACGATCAATTTCGATAAAATTTGATTTGAATAATTTGTTACCAATGGCGATGTCCTTCATCTAATTTTTTTGTTCAGAATCAGCTTATTACGATAGATACCTGGCATAGAACCGGTTTTTATTACACCAACTATCTTTTGATCGAGTGCTACAATTTAGACGAAATTTAATATTGTAAATCTGCTGGTAAACCTTAATGATACCTACAGCAAAAAAAAAGGAAAATTTGCATAATTTTTAAAAAAACGATATTTTTTGTTTTCTCGAAAAAATATTATCAATTTTGATACAATTACATGTAATTGAATTTTTGACAATTGTGATGTTTTTCAAATAAATCTCTTTTTATTTCATACATTTGTTTTCAAAATATTTCAAAAAAATACTGAAAATCTTTTTAGTGCATGAAAATCTTAGCCCTAGTTATAACGGATATAGTTTCTTTGCTAAATTGTTTTTATTTCTATACTGTAAAGAATATACTTAGTTCACGAACAAACATACTTAATTTGAAGAAATTGAGTTTAGAAGGCTGCAGGAATTGATACAATACTAGAATACAAACCAAACTGAGAAACCATCAGACAGAAACAAATTCAGGACTTTTCTTCTTGTTAAAAGGTTCCCGAATGATCGAAGGTGTTTTATCGCAACTGGTAGCTATTTTCCAGGTTTAAAAACAGAGCCACAACCCATCGGTCAGAATTTTCAATTGCTCTGTCTAATACAATAGTTTTTGATTTAACCGTATTTGAAAAAGCAAGTTTTTGTATGTCTCCTTATTTTGTAAAACTTTCTAAAAAAAATTTTATAACTTTCTGAATATAGTCCAAAGCACAAGCGCATGCCATACTTCATCAGAATTACATTTGAAAACGTACACATGATGTTAGAAAATTCTATACTTAAACGTCATCGTTTGAAAAATAATAGCTTCGTTAAACTTCTCCGACAGTGACAGACTCCATTTCAGTGTGATGCAATCATTTATTTAAACAATTGTGCATGTTCAAGATAAAAAAAAACTACCAAGCAAACACCCCAAAGTCATGTTGACTTAACCCAAACAATATGAATCAATCTCCAGAGATTCTATCTCCACAAAACTAAAAATGTTTTATAGTCTTGTTAGATTTTTGTATTATTTGTTCAATTGTATCTATGCGAAAACATAAACATTTCAAAGACCACAAAAAGTGTTGAAACAGAAAATAAATCGTCCGTTATATTTTCGTAAGCTTCACATCAAATAGAAAAAATATATATATACACAAAATCGTATTTTTTTTATCTTCAAGGATGTTTCAGCAGACAAAGACCCAAAAACTTGACAAAAACACCATCGATGAAATAAAAACATTTTCTCATCTTACTGCAATTTTTCTCACTTTCATCGTCTCTCATTTCGTCAAGTCAAGAAAAGAAAATAAGAACGAATCCCTATACAATCTCATACGAAAAATTTTCAATCGAATAATACCACCAGAGGCAACGATGACTTCCAGTTCCGCCCAAAAGTACACCTCTTCATCCTTCAACACAAAACACAAAACCAAAAGAAAAAAAAAAAATGTTCATGTGCATTTTCAGACAAACCGCAAGAACTTAAAATTATACACATTTCCACTGCAGATAGTGTTGTATCTTTGCGTTGCACAATGCACATCTCTAACAGCGAAAATATACAGTCCTTTTTCGATGAGTTGAGGTGGAGCGAAAATTGAATTTGAGGTCTTTCGATGTTTTTTATGTTCTTCCGGAAGAGGGAATTCAGTTTTCCATTTATGAAAATAAAAAATTAAACAAAATACAATATATCCAGGATATAACGATGTGAAATTACATCCTGAAAGTAGGATTTTTTTTTTTCATAACAACACTATCCACCTTGTTACAGGAATGAAAAAGAAAAATGTTGAATGTAAAATTCTCTTTGAAGAGTCGTTCGCAACATTTTACTACAGGTATCCCGAATTGTGTATATATAACTGTTCATATATGTGTTTTAAGGTACACGTCAACCAGGATTTCCTTTTGGGTCTTTCAATAGGAATTATTATATTATGTTTTTTTTTTTTTTTCCTTTTTTATTTAATGTTGCAATATAATTTCAGTCAAATGTCATCCTTGATGCTATGTTTTGTTTTGTTGAGGATGTGCAACTGTGCCGCTTCCTCTTTTTAAGGATTTATCATTTTTAGTATTTTCATTTTTGTCTTTTTTTAAGTTTAAATGTGTTATATGAGGCATTGTGATGCTTTTTCATGGCTTCAATTGTTCTTTTCTTCAGGTGTGACCTCGATTTTCTTTTCTTTGATTTTATGCTTTGTATCTCGTCTAATGTGACCTACTCTACTTTGTAGACATTTATTTTTTTGAAGTTGAGGAGCGGTGATAATAATATTGCTTCTGCCTTTGCATTAATATCAAGGAAAATATTCTCACATTATGTCTTCTTAGCTGAAATGACAAACCCTAATGAACGAAAGTTTTTGTTTTTCTTTGATGGAAGAAGTATTTTTTAATCGTTTATGGTTTTTTTTTAAATAAAATTATAACAAATGAGCAGATAAATGGAACGGAATTTTAAATTTTAAAGTGTGAAAATACCGACTTTCGTTTCAAATTCATAATTTAAGTTTGCAAAATTGTTTTCTAACAAAAGTCAATAAATTAGGAAAGTTTCAGTAAAAATAGTGGCCAGTTTAATAATGTCACTCCAAATAACACGCTTTGCTTTTATATAGCCACTTTGAATTTAAATCTTCACAAGCCATGGTTAAACTTTAATCAAAGCAAGGTAAAATAGCTATAAAGTTTTGACGAAATCTGACAGTAGTAAGTTAGAACGTTGGGGCACGTACTAGATATGGACGGCAAACAGCCTAAAAAAGCCATCATCTTTTAGTGTTAAATACTTATACTAATTTCGCCATTAAAATTTAAATGAAAACGATAGTATATTCATCTATAAGTAACTCCTACCATAGGGAGTGTATTTGTTTTGTAAAATAAAAGTACTTTGATAACAATTTCCACCAAAATATTTCAATAGTAAATAATTTATTAAAAAAATCATATCACTGCTACGCGAATTCTCCGCTAGTAGTTGATGCCGCCCCTAGTTATGTTGGAACACGCGTGAAGTTGGCTACTCGCGGTCCATATGTAATACGTCAATGGTTGGAAGCATGAATGTGTCTAAAAATCTGGACTAATTCCAAGACGGTGAAAAACTGAAATCAATAAGGCTTTTAATAATTAAGGTAAGAATGGAATCGTCCCCGTGGAAAAATTTCTTCGAAACGTCTTGATTATATCAAAGTCCAGTGATAGTCCAATTATTCTGAAACTAGTGATTCAAGTGATGGTGTTCATGGTCATTCATTATGCCCCCACCTACTAACGGAACCTCCCATAGAACCTTTACTATACTCTTAATGTTTTTTGTGAAATTCTTAATGAACTAACACCGTTTTTTTTTTCCTTTTAAAAAAACCTGAAAAACTTGATCAAATCTAATTTCCAACATTTTTAATTTTTATATTACAGCCAATTTCTTGACAAAGTTCTAGTTCTTAAAACTTTGTTTGACAACAATTTAGAACTCAGTTGAGTTCTAACTCATTTCTTCACCAAGTTTCCATGCCTTAGAACTCAGATTTAGAACATTGTTTGAGATAGAACTCCGATATAGATAGACCCTCAAAATCGGGCGTCTAACGCGTTAGAACTCAGTTTCAACTGCACTTTGTAGTCACACAACACTTCCAAAGGATTTGCTTAAAGTCGGCTTAAAGGTATCCTGAAATAGGCTGAAGATCGTCGCACTTTCTTTATATTTGCTGGATTTTTGTTGCGAATCAAAATGGTACGCCAGACGTGCGAAGCGTCACATCGTCTTGTTAGTGTTCAAGTTGTTATGTCTGTTATTTTGTAACCTATATTTAAAAGTTTGGATGTATGGTTGTACTCAATTCATTGAAGTCAATACATATACAATCATAAAAAAGTGCAAAAGATAACGTGTTTTTATTCGATACATTGGTCTTTCTAAACCAATAACAAAGTACTAAGTAATTCGGGATTTTATAATTCGGGGTTTCGTAATTCGGGATTTATTAATTCGGTATTTTGTAATTCGGGATCTTGTAACTGGGGATTTCGCACCCAACTCGTTTGAAAATTAGTTCTTTTTGCTAATGTTAGTATTGGAGTATTCTTTGCGGCGCTCGCACGCCTAAACTATTGATCGTACAAAAAAAATGTTGGGACATAAAATGTAGAAAATTTCATAAGCTTTAATATGTACCTTGACTTTTTTGACCTTAAATAAATAGAAAAGGAGATATTTCCAAAAAACTGTTTTTGGTCGCCATTTTTTCAAGACGACGGCTCTAGCGGCGGAGATACGATGTGGCAAAGTGAAAATTCCGAAAGAGCACCCCAAAATCTATAAAAATAGCTTTTATTTAAAACTCTTTCAAAAGTTTCCATCTCAAACTACCAAATGACTGCACTATATGTATGTACATAAGTTCGTGAAAGCAAAAAATAATAATTTAAATTCAAAATTGACATAATCTGTAAATATATGCCAAAAATCACTACTAAATGTCCTAAAAGTTTCAAAATACATGCCAGAACTAGGTTTTAAAAATAACAAGTTCTAGGCGCTTAAAACTTAATCCAGGTAATAAACCAAATTCTTAAAAATTATTCGAAGTGAAGAAATGCCAGAGTTCTAATTATTTGCAAAACAAAATTCTACAGTTAGACCGAGATTTACTAGATCGAGTTTTAATGGGAATTTAGAACTTTGTGAAGAAATTAGGCGTTAATGTTTCAATTTATGGTTTTGTAAATTCAATATACAAAAATTTATACAATAAAAAATATTATATAAAATTTTAATTTTGCATACATTACATGCAAACTGTTTAGCACTTAAAATTGGCGTACCTACTTCCTATTTGCTAAAGAAAAACATTTTTTGTTAAACTTATTAAAAAAATCGATTTATATATTTAAAAATCGCTCTTACTTTTATTTTGGCTTTAATCTTTACATATATAAAAATAAAAAGATTTTTTGTGTTTTAAATTTTTAAATATTTTTTTTTTTAAATTCTTCAAAATAAAATGTAGGTATGCAATAAAAAAAGATTTATACGAAAAACATCACCGTGGGCAACAAATGAATTACATAAAATTTTATCGAAATTAACCGTATTTTTTTCGCAAAAATTAGAATTATCGGTTTTGCAAAAAAAAAATTAAAATCGTTGCAGCTCTTCAAAAGATAGTCGATGTAAAAACAAACGGTTCTATGACAGGTACCGTTAATAATCTGATTCTGAAAAAAAAATCACACGAAAGACATCACTATGGTAAACGAAGCACCCATATAAAATTTTATCAAAATCGATCGTATTTTTTTCGAAAAAAATGGAATATTATGAATATGAATATTATGGTAGGTACCATTATTTCTAGACCTATGATGAAAATAAAAAAAACTTCTGGGCAGAATTACCGGACTTACTTTTTTGTATTCTCTATCATCGTAATACCATGTTTGATTGTTATCTCAAAACAGTTTTTCTTTGTACGAATGAATAACTTGCCTTATAGTACCTATAGAGCAAGTAAAAACAGTTTTAGCTTTTAATAAAAATTCAAATGATTTCGTTTTTGTATTTTCTGGCCACAAGAGGAAGTTTGTATGACCCAGTTATAAAAAATCATAAGTAAAAGATTTCCAATGTGACTTCCTTTTGGAACACAATATTTTACATTCGTTTAACTCAAATTATGTATCCCCAATGTTGGAACCATATGCAAGACATCAATTTACTTAAGGTGGCCAACTTTATAAAAACCTAATGGGGGACATTCTCAGAAAGAAACGACTGACCGCACAAACTTGCTATTAGACGCTGAAACTTTCTCAGCAATTATTTTATACAAAATAATTATTAAATTTTTATGTATTGCAATATATTTTACAATTTTGTTTACCAAAATCGTAAATTCAGTTATTAAAAAATCGATTTTTGTTCACAACTTTTTGAAAAATTTTAGTTTTTTTTTTAAATTCTAATAATGCTAATTTTAAGAAGCTAATAATTTTCATACAAAAACAGAATTTCAAAAAAAAATCATAAACCGGTTTTCAAAATCAGAAAAAGTTTTCGAATTCAGAAAAAAATGTTTGTTAATTTAATATTTCTTTTTTAAACAATGAGTTACAAAAAAAGTTGCGCACTTTGAAATTTTGCAATATTGTCAAGTTAGTTGAAGAACCACGCATTAGTGACTTACAACTCTCAACCAATCCATTTGTGTGCGTTGTTAGTTCTACAGGATTGGAGGTGACCAACAATTTTACGTCGAATCCGAACGACTAAGATGAGAAGCACTTTTCATGACAATGATACTATAAGAGGATTTGTCACTTCCTCGCAAGAGGCAGTACCCCTGAAAAAAACATAAGACGTAATCGATGCTGAAAGCTGGGCTTGAACCCAGACCTCCGGCGTTATAGACTACGATATTGCTCTTCACAGCATCTTATATAGCCTTAATTCGCGTAGGTATACCTTTAATAAGATTTTTTGCGATGTTGTTCTAATTAAATTATCCCATTCCACTGCAAGAGCAGAATTAAGCGTTTCTGAAAGGGCAGATTACCTTATTATCATTTTTTCCGGCAGATTCCAAACTGTTACCGATCCTTACACCATTCACAGCTAAGTTTTTCCGCGCACAAAAATTGTTCACCTTTACAAAGACTAAAACGAGACTGACTGGAGAAGGGTTATTTTTACCGATGAGTCCAGGTTTTATCCGCGCTTACCAGATGGCATCTGCATATCGTGGAGAGGATCGGGTGAAACACGCTCTTGAGCAACAGAAGCCCAGCGGTACCATTTGGTGCGGATGGGTATTTTTGTAGGATCAGTAAACTCCAGTTTCAACATCAACATTTTTGAGAAACATGTAGTTCCATTCGCACCATTTATTGGACAGAACTTCTTGCTGAAGCAGGACAATTCTAGACCACACGTTGCTAGGTGCGTTACTTAAAAGAAGTGGAAATCAATGTGATGGCTTGGTCTACTCTGGTTATAGGAATGGGGTGATTTGGACGATACAGACCGACTGACGGACTGACACTCTAACAGAATTTCCTGAAACGATTTCCTTCGCTGTTGTAGTAGTGTATAGTAGACACATATAAAAGTTGTGTTGCACAGTAAATGTAAGACATGGAAATCTATAAATGATGGGGGCCATGGGGGACGCTTTTGTGGTTTAGCGGGACTATATTATCAATTTCTGCAATGGGGAATTACAAATGCATTTGGGGGACGGCCCCCTGAATGGGGGACGGTCAGCCGCCTTAAATGTTACTGTATTATTCAACAAAACATAACTTTTAGTTATAACTGGTTGTTGAACTGATGATAACTGATTCAAAACATGTTTTGTTTTTATATGTATCTACTAATAATATTTATTGAGAAACCATTAATACGAATGCTCCGTTCTTTACAAAAGTTATTTATATTTTAAAAATTATTTTACCACAAAAAAATATAAAAACATAAAAACATAAGCCCACACAAATAACTGAAACCCCAATAAACCTTCAAATAATAAAAAACATGTTCTAACAACCCACATTCAAATCCAATTCATTATTTGTTAAAAAAAATACCTTCCCAAAAAAAGGGACAGTATCTTTAAATCATCTTGATATCCTTTCGAGTAGCTTACCCTTATTTAAATCAAACGTGACATACACCAACTTATACAAATAAAAAACAAACAAATTTTCCACCCACATTCCCAAAAGCAAAACGAGATAAAATATCTTAACGTTCTAAAAATGTCGAAGGAAATTAGAAAACTGTCATTCTGACAAAAACTCTTACATAAAATATAGTTTATCGACAAAAAAAAAGGAATAACATTTCTATTGTTAGACCAAGCTAATTAAAATATGTATATATGTACCAACAAAAGAATGTCTTCGTCATCTTTTCATAAAAAAAAAATCTTTCATTGATTTTAGCATGTTCCAAAAACCTAACCTTATTCAATATTTTTCCTTTTGGTATTATCCTTTTAGATTAAAGTCCGTCGTTTTGTTGGCCTTAAAATGTCCCACACATAAAACCTCTTAAACAAGGATGATAATTTACTACAATAGTACTAGAATAAGCCGATTAAGGAGTATCTGGACTGAAATCTTAAATTAAGAAAATATAAACTCGTTGGAATACAATTTATAAAACGTTTATTTTTTTTAAGCACTACAACTTTAAAATTTTAAAAGTTGCACAATAATTGAATTAAATGTCGTACAACTAAATAATTTGTCTCCTAAATTTTCAAATTTTTATAAAAAAAAGTACTTGTTTGCAATAAATTTGACCATTTGACTTGACGACATAATACATTGAAAAAGGATACAAAACAAACAAACATACAAAACGACAACAATATCCGAAATATGTCATGCAACTATTTGATTGCCAACTTTTTTTTTTGTTTAAATCTCCCTGGCAGTACTTTTTCTACAGTCAAGTTAGCACTACTACCCTAGAAAAATTTACTTTTTCAGTAAATATATCGTGTTATTAAAAATTGTCAGTGCAACTAAACAATTGTAGTGCAACCTAGAAACTGAAGTGCAATTTTAAAGTATTGGTTGGTTGGTCAAATACTCACATATAACATGGAAAAAGAGTAAATGCATACCTACAGAAATTTAAAAGATAACTTGAATATTTGCAGCTTATTGCAGTGAATATGTCTTGAAACTGCAATAAAACTAAAAATGTAGTGCAATTTTTCTATATTTTTGTAACTATAACAGTCGTTGATAAAACTATTTGGAATTCAAATAAACACTTCCAACCGGTTAAAATGAGTAAATGCTAAGTTCAAATTCAGAAGAAAAATGTAATTTTTGCATCAAATACATCATGCAACTAATAATGTGCAATGCAACTAAAAAAATTTAGTTTAAATTTTTCATCTTATTTTTTTTCAACAGACATGCCAGTGTCTATCATTACTTTAGTGATAGTCAAATAAGCACTACCAACCTAGATATGTAGAGTAAATTGTAAATGAAAAATTAATATTGAAGCGCCTGAAAAACACATTTCGTTTACTCAGGGCTCGAACCCAGACCTCCGGCGTGATAGTTCGAAACACTAACCACTACGCAAAAATGTTATGTTTAATTTTGGGAATAGAGTCAAATGATTTTATAATAAAAAGTAAGGAACGTATGAGGGGGCATGCTGCCCCCCTGCACCCCCCTGCCTGGGCCTATACGATATGATTTGCGGTGGTTGCGATTTTGGGTAAATGCAAAGTTTTTGAATAAATAACTCTATATACCGAAATTTGCACCCACCCCAAATCCTATCGTAGGCCCAGGCTAGGGGGTTGCAGGGGGGCAGCATGCAACCCCCATACCAACCACACTGTTTATATCCACAAGCCTCTGAAATACCTTGTTCTTCTTGATTGGAAACGAAATTACGCCAAATTGGCCTTATTTCCATTTCTAAATTGAAATTAAGCCAAACTCCAAATTTGGTGTTATTTCGTAAGGCAGTAAGGCCAATTTGGCAATATTTCATTTGGCGCTATTTCACGTCACCTACGAAAATGCCAGTCAAATTTTTAATTTGCACGAGATTTTTAGCCAAGTTTGGACGAACAAATTCCTCCAAGGAACACCAGATCATCCACGATCACTATACCGATGTCATTGAAAATGTGCAGCCAGACATTTCATTCCTTGCCGTGCACTCGGGCTTTCAAAGACTTCTATACAAAGCGAATTTAGATTCGGTATACTTGAACCTCTACCGAAACTACTTAGGTGTACTAAATAATTTTTATTTATTCCTTAAAATCCACATGTGAAAAAATCAGCTTAAACTTAGTTATCGACGGTATTTCTAAATCTTTATCAATAAATCTTCATCTATGGCTAATTTTTCTTTCATTCTGCTACCAACACTTGTTTTTGTTGTTTTTATAAAAATTTATGGAAAAGTGTAAACCCTGGAGACTCATTCATATTCAACCATAAAAAATTTGTGCAAAATCAGATTTTTGACCTCAACCCCAAACGAATCCCCATAAATTTTCATCTCAAAAGGATAACAAAATAACGTGGTCAAATAGACAGAGAGACATGATGTCGTCTCTAAGGCAATTTAATTTCCTTTAGAGATATGTTACCAAGTATTACATGAGTTTATTTGCGATGATGACATTTTTATCTCACTCACTGAATTGTGCTGCTTGTAGAGCTTCAATCATCCCTCTAAAGCCAAAAAAAAACCTGACGCGCAATCGAATAAGAAGATTCATCCAAAGATGGGTGGTGATTTAGGTGGAGGCAGAGGCAAGGCGTCATCATTGTCGGCAGCTAGTTAGTTACACAAATCCGCAGAGGCTGATGTCATCTACAAGTATTTTTTTTTTTTGGCAAAGTATGATCTCATTTGTTTTGGGGATATTGATTCAACGATTTAAGAATATTTATACATTGTTGACGGTGTTGACTGTGTTGGCACGTAGGATGTTTTTTTTTTTTTTTATTTAGTTACCCCAATAGTAACCATCCCTTTTGAATATGAAAACCTTAAATTGAAGGAACAAATCCAAACGATGATTCAGATATATCTATTGCATCATATCTCTTTGGGAGTTTTACCAACATTTTACATATCTCACATCCTGGCCTTTCTTATTGCCAAAAAAAAAAGGAACAAAGATGTAATGCTATATTCGTTTTTCGTGCTCCTTGAAAATGGATCTTGAAAATCGTTTATGAATTCCAATTGAAACTATCGAATTGGGATTTTCAGCTTGCTTTTTTTTTGGTCGAGAAAATGTATGGGGATTTATGGCTGAATAAATCGGAATACTATGGGCCAATGATGAATCTTTTTATGGTTTTTATAGAAGAAAAAGGCAATATCAATCTTTATTTAGAGAAAGAGAGAAAGGGGAATAATATATGAATAGTTTTAAGTTGTGTATGAAAAGATGGTTTGAATAACCAATTTTGTTCGACCTTAAACGAATGGAAAGTGGTCAGGGTTAAAATTTATGTAGATAAATGCTTTTGGCCAAAATAGGGGATATTCTCAGTAGAGATAAAAACTATTGAGAAGTTATTTGCATAACGTTGAAACTTAACACACTCAATGGAAAGAGAAAGTTTCAAGGATAGAAGAGAACAAGTGGTTTTTTTTTTAAGTTTTATCAATTTCCATTAAAAGTAAATCAACAAATTGACTTCTAAGTTGGAAGATAAAAAAAAGTTTGAAAAAATTTGTGCATGGGTTGTTCTATATCTATGCTATGTACTTAATTTTTAAATAATTAAAGGATACATAAACACTACTTAAACGATACGCAGAAAGAAAGACAATTTGTAAAGTATTATGAGCGTTAAAAAAATAAATATAAATGTGTAGTTTAGACTTTACGTTGTTTGACAGTCAGTCAGTCATAGTCAGTCAGTCAATTGCAGCCAGTCATAGTTTTTAGTTATTTAGTCATATTTAGTCAGTTAGTTAGCAATAGAGAGTCAGTTAAAGTCAGCCAGTCATAGTCAGTCAGTCATAGTTAGTTAGTCATAGTCAGTCGGTCATTGTCAGTCAGTCATAGTCAGTCAGTCATAAGCAGTCAGTTATAGTCAGTCAATCATAGTCAGCCAGTCACAGTCAGTCAGTCATAGTCAGTCCGTCATAAGCAGTCAGTTATAGTCAGTCAGTCAGTTATAGTAAGTCAGTCAGTCATAGTCAGTCAGTTAGTCATGATCAGTCAGTCACAATTAAAAATACGTTCGGGACGGGGTATATAAAACACTACTTTTTTGAAAAAAAGTTTGAAAAAAATTGAACTTTTTGATGTATGCTTCCCATTGGTATTCAAAAATAAGCTAGCGACTGTTTTTACGAAATTATTTTGGCGTAACTGAATTTTCGTCTTGTTATTGCTAGAATATCGCTCATCAGTGAGAGACTCCGTAAGCATACGTTTATTAACATAAATGTACTATTACTAGGAACATTATAAATACAAAATGGGAATGGGTAAGTTGAAAACAAATCAAAACAAGTGACACATTCAATGTGGACCATGCTATAAGGTCAATAAACTACGATATTATGATTACTTACTGTTGTTAAAATAAAGGGACACGACCATCAACAACGAAATGTTCTTTGATGTTGAGTTTTGACATAAAATTCTCGCAATTATGACAGCTATAATGGCAAAACTTCGTTGCCTTACATTTTGACATTTTTGTATATTTCATTGTGGCAATTCCAACTAGATTGGGGCCGCAAAACAGTCCTACTTGTAGCAACCATGATTGTTTTTTGGCAAAGTGCCAACCCTATTCTGCAGTTATTGTGTCTTTTTTTTACTTGTGATAAGTAATATACTTAATCATAAGGGAAAGTTATTGTTTCGTAAAAGTTATTGTTTTAATTATTAACGAAAACTTTTTTTTTAAATTGTTAATTTAATTTAAAAAAAGACTACGCGAAGCCTACAGGTAGACATATTTTCACTTAATTTAATTTATACAATGTTTCCTAATGTAGGAATTTCAGAACTTTTACAAGTGATTGTTGCTATATTGTTGAAGATACACCTGTCAAAATGGCTGTCATTTACTAAGCCTGGTGTCTAACTAAATCATCTTGGAGAATTGGTCAAACTGTTTAACTATCCCCGTCAATGACAAACTCTATTGTACTAATTTTTGTAACTTATTTCTTTTAGCCGGATTCGAATAATATGAACACCAATGACATACGATTTTGCACGACCTACTTCCGAACATGGTTATCTCATTCAAAAGCGATGTGAATTGGCCCCCGAGATCGTTCAATTTGACCCAGTTAGACTTCTTATTTTATATTCTTATTTTATACCTTCTAAATAAACAAAAATTCAATGAAGCTCACTCACGCAGTTTGTTTTATAATACAAATTCAAGGATAGAAAATGCTTAATGGAACACCCTTTAGTTTAATTTTCGTCTGTCGTAAGTTCCAAACATGTAATAGAGACCGTCATGATAGATCTTGTCAAAACTTAGTATCCTATGGATCAAACTACAAAGTGTTAAATTTAATGCTTGCTGATGACAGTTTAAATGTCAAATGTATTGCCGCTGATGACAGGTCTCTCTGAATACTCAGAAAATGTCAAAATTGGATTTTTAAGAATCCGTCAAAATCTAAAGTTTCAAATGTAGTTTTTAAGATGACAACTTAATATTCCGCTTACTTCAAAATCAGTTGTGTAAAAATCTGTCAAGATAAAAAGTGTCGCATTTATTGCTTTCTGAAGCAATAAGTGGGACACTTTGTAGTTTGATAGATTTTTAAATTCAAGTGTCAAAAAGTCATATTCATTGTCTCTGATGACAGTTCATATTCAATACTATGAAAACGTAAAAACAGCATTTGTATAAGTCTATCGACTACAAAGCCTCAAATTTATTTCCTCTTTTGACAGGTTATACCGAATACTCCCCTAACGTCATTGTAAGAATCTATCTAACCACAACAAGCCATAACAAAGAGTAAAAGTGAACAAAAAAATTTGATTTAGAAATTTATTTCATCCGGGGAAACATGATAAATCAAAAATATCAAACATGTAGTTTCAAAATTTTCAAAAAAAAATTGATTTTCATTGAAAAAAATAGATTTAAGTATGTTTGTAGGCAATTGAGCAAAAAAGAAGATCACAATGTTTTGCCCACTACAATTTTATAAAATAAAATTTTTTTCGAAATACACGAAAGTACCAATTGTATCTACCAACATCTCAAAACTCTCTTTCTGGTAAAACTAAAGAGACATACATCGGCAAAAGATTTGTACCTAACTTCTCGTCAAAATCATGGACCAATAATTATTGCTTCCGAGCCTTAACTAGAATGGCATAATATAGGACTCATCTAGGCTGCATAAGCTCTCCTCATCAATTCAATCTACCTTACTATGTTTTTATGTCTGAACGACTTTCAAATATCAAAAAGTTAACTTCCCAAAAAAAATTTGCAGCATTTCCGTGCGACATCACAGCCAACTTTACTTTTGTATTAGTTGCTATTTTTTTCTGCTATCAAACAGGGATTTTCTGTTACATTACAACATCCAGCTCAGTAGAAAACTGGAAATCGAAATTCGAACGTGCTCCTCCCTAACTAAGTAAGATTGTAGATCCATCTCACGTCGCGTCAGTCGTGCTGTTTAATTAAGCACACTACTGCTACACCATTCAACCAGCAGAGTGAGACAGTCTCACTATAACAACGTCACAACTGGGTGCTGGTCATTAGGCTAATGGCTGACGATATTTGCGCATCCATTTAGATGAGAAACGGATTTTGTTTTTTTTTTGTATTTGAACTAATAATCATCTTTGTAAATAGATAGAAAGATGGAATATTATGAAAGCCTATTCATGAATGTTTGTGCAATGCAATGAGAATTTCGTTGACTTTTACTTATATGTGATTTTCACACGCGAATGCGTAGCAAAGATCCAATAGGAAATATGATGACAGTCAATAATATGCAGCTCCACCTTACCGCGAGATTGATTGGAATCATTTTCATGTTTGACATTTTAGATCTACAGAATGAAGCATAAGAGGGGTTTTCATTCTCGACTGAGTATGAAAACTACCAGGGTTGGATTAAGGATGGAGCAACTGGAATAGAATCTCTATACGGCATCGAACAATTCATTTTTTTTAAATTTATAGCCATTATTTAGTAAAACTATTGTTAATCCCGAGGTAATTCCACATATTATGTATGCTAAATTGATAAGTTAACTGGGGGTTAAATGAACATTCATATTCAGACCTTAGAAGCTTTTTGTTTAGTTCATTGAGATAAAACAATCCAAAACTTCAAATCTGATTGAATAGTTATCTCTAGTTCAATGTTAACTAAAAGTTAGTAAAATAAAAAAAACATTTAAAGCACGTAGAAATTGCGTGTTGGATTGATTTGTTCTTCCAAAAAAAAAAAACAAAATTATTAAATTTAACAGAAAACTTTTACTATATAAGGCGTGTTTTATTGGTAAGTGTTTAGTCACTTTAGCAAAATTTTATATGGGATACGAAAAGTGGCGATAAATTGGTCAGTAATTAAAGTGAACATAAAAGTGAAGATAAAATCTTGGAATGCCTGGAAATTAATGTCAATACATTTTTTGCTTAAAGGTTGGTGTCACCTATGACAGCTTAAGACATGGACTCCCTATTGTGTTCAGAAGTAAGAAGCTTTCAACCTACGAAAGTTGCAAACAAGTTTTGATGATTTTGAACTTTACGCTTAAAAACAAATAAAAATTGGTTAAAGCAGATTTTTTTAAATAAAATTATATAAATTGGAATTCAATTTGGTAATATTCAAGCTAAATAATGATTATTTATCCGGTTTTTATTTGTTTGTAGTGGAAGGTGGGGTACAAGTTGACCAACTCGGCATATACAAATAGCCATACTTTGCAGACACATCCATAAAATTGTTTGAAACTTCGGCTTGGCATATAGTCAAGAATACCAACTTTGAAATAAAATAAAAAAGTGGATTCAATAGTGAATATAACGTTTTATTGGTTCTTTCCAGTGCTGACTAACTAAAAATTACCAACAAAACACGACTATAGATACTTCATTCAACATTGAAGAACTTGCACTTGAGAAAATGTACCAGGGCCTGCCTTCATAAAATCTGGTCCCGAATAGTGGTAGAATAGAGGGTGGATATTTACCGAGAAATTAATTTGCATTTAAGTTGATAAAAATATTAAATGAAATAATCTAATAATTTTGCTGTACTATTAGCAACAATGATTAATTGAAAGTAATTATGTAATTAGATAATGGTGAGCTGCTGCTGGAGTCATGTTTAAAGTGTTTGGGGTTGGGTAGAAAAACTGTTGATTTCACGATATGATGATGGTAGATAAATATGGCTATTGAGATGATAGTGCAGTTTTAACAAATATGCAATGGTAAAGCATTGCATGTTGAACACTTTTTATAATGAGAAATGAAAAATGAAAACATTATGCAACCTTAAGATAAAAATAAACATTTGCAACAAAAAGTCTGTAAGAAAGTTAAAGTAATTAAATTACTAAAGGTGTTCATTTATATAGAAGGTTAATGTACATATTTGTGGATCTTTTTTATTCAATGACCGATTCGAAATTTATAGTTAACATATGTATTAAATGAACGATAAAAATTAATTAAATATAATCAAATGAAATTGTTAACAATAGTCAACTATTGTTAATAAATTGCGTAATGACAAGGTGATTTTTGCTGGACGTCATCTGACGAGCCCACAAAGCTAGCACCGGGCGAAACGCAATGTTTTCTTGAACTATAGGCCGCTAAACGCTTTAATTTTGAACAATAATTCAGAAAAGTCCACTTAAAATAAACTGATGCTAAGTCTTCTTCTTGGTTGAATATTCTTAATATAAAAAATAAACTTTTAAAATTAATTTTCATATTAGTATATAGAATTTGTATCATTATTTATTTTATTTCTTTGTTATTGTTATTAACGTACAAAAGGTATCAGAACATTTCTGGATAGGCTTTTCAACAAAAGGAATCTCAATGTGAAATTTATATTTTAAAAAATCCTATTTAATTCAATTGACAAAGCAAAATGCTTAAATTTTATTTACCCTAAAAAAAGGGATCAAATTTAACAACAATTTTAACGCATCCGTCCTTAGGTCGTGTGCCAATAGCGTTAATATTCTATCCTTGGCTAATTTTTGACGTTTAAGTGGAGGTGAATATTTTTTTAGCTTGTCAGTGTGTCAACTGGATTAAATAAAATTTTTTAACACATGCTTGTTTTTAAATTTCCCTACAAGAATTAATAAAATTCCCTTCATACGGACAAATTTATAATTTTTTGATAAATTGAACCGAAATTTACAAAAAAAAATAATTTTTTTGCTAAAAGAGTATTTTACTTGAAATATTACTCAGAGACTGTCAAACAAGCCCTAGGTCTTTTTTTAACTCGTTTTTTCTTTTTAAATTTCAAGAAACTACTACTACAAACATTATGTTCATGTTATTTTATAGATAATACAAACAGCAACAGAAAGTATTCAGTAGTTTTTTCATAAAAACGCACACAAACGTAGAAAAACGCAAGAACACGAAAAAATCTTAAATTTAAAATGGCGGCTGCCGCACAAAACCAAATTTTGCGCAAACTCAGTTTTATACTCAGAATTAACCCCACTACAAAACTGCATTTAAACTTGGATACCGTCCAAACTTTTTTCAGGCGTGCCATATTACACTCCATTGCCTGGACCTGACCTAATAAGCTTATCAACGGTACCTGCCATAGAAGGATACTTTTTGATGCCGATTATGTTTTTAACGGCTGGCTTCACCAATTTTGATGAATTTTTATTAGGGCACGACTGGGTGGCACGAACGTGGTCTTGTGGCAAGTTTCCATCGAGTTAATGACTAAACATTCGTTTGACCAGTATTTTTGAAAAAAATATTTTCTGTATTTTATTTTTCCAAATTCGTCTTTTTTTTATTTTTATTGACAAAATTTTTAAGTTAGAACATACATAGTCTTGCAATTGTGAATTAAGATGAAATCTACACGGTTAAAAATGTTAGGGTATTTTTTAATAAAGCACTCGTATAACAGCCGTAGTCAGTACACTAAAAATTACATTTTAATATTTTATAAATATTAATAATTTTTTGTAATTAAAAATGTTTAATTGTATAATACAAAAGAGATTAAAATGCAATTCAACGGATTAAAATATAATAATTTTATATTAAAATGTAAACAATCGGATTAAAAAATGTAAATCTGAATTATTAATATTATTTACGAACTGTCACCAGTAATAAATAAGAAGAGGGCGTGTATCTATTGAAATATTTTGGTGATTAGTTGTTGAAAACCTTAACTCTGTTCAAAATATCTGTTATCATTTTACTAACAAATAAATTAAATAAAATAGCAAACCACTTTGAAAAATAAATTGGGTATTAATATATGACTACTATAAAATCACAAAAACCTGTAATTTTTCAAAGTAGAACAATACATATAATTTGGCACAAAGGGTATCAGCATAAAATCACAGGTAAAGTTTAAAACAATTTCCTTCGACATTTCCTCGTCCATCTTGCTTTTCTCTAGGGAACACCTTAAATATCTCATTTTGCTCATCGCATTTGTAAAACTCTTTTCACTTAAACCCAAATGTAGATGGTATATATAGAAACTCATTGACTCCACTTTCACCTGCTTGAACCCATCCATCTACCCTTGCTACTGCATCTTTTAACCACCACCCTAATGGCATATGTGTTTGTTTGGGCTTTTACTTTGCTGATGGAAAATGCGCCCGCACCCAAAAAGACTTCTTTCTGACAAATGTCATGCGATAAAGCAAAAACTTTTCCGGGAAAACGCTTCGAGGATAATACTCTTCTATACTCTTTCTTCTTTGATTTTTGGATATACGCGCGTTGCTAGGAGTTTTCTCTGATTTAACCGACAAGTATGCTAGAAACTAAAGGCCCAACTTTTGTATGCCAAAATGCATGCATTATATACCTATACTTTTGTTCAATCCATTATTTGAAGTTTAAAAGTTGGCGGAGAGTTCAGGAAGTTTGTTACAAACTAAACAGGCTTTAGGCAGACTCTAAAGTAAGTTGTGTTGGGCTCGATGCTTAAACGAGGGTTGATGTATTCCTTTGGAATATTATATTATGTTCATGCAAATATGAATATCAGACGAACGCTAACGATATATTTGGCCATTATCCTTATGTTATTTTGTTTTTCATATTTGTATAAGCTCTTAGACTTAACTTCCGTGCTGGGTGACTTGACTTGCCTTTTGCTGCTGCTCCTTTTTGTAATAGTACCTAAATTCCTTTATATTGTTGTTGCTTGTTTCGAGGATAATTACTCTGGTGCTTGGTATATGAAAGAATGTTTTAGAATCTATAAGAATGCTTGCATGTTGCATTGTTTGGTCAAATGTTTATAATGTGCACTTAAAGGCCATTTGTAAGTAAAATATGCCACTGTGGGTTATCGATCCTGAATCCAAGGGACGAAGTTAAAGAACTTTCATTCAATGTATACTATGTTGGTGGTAGGTATGATTAAATGTCGTGTGGTACACGTCTTAATGAGTTTTGCGTGCTAAAAAGGCTTTTAGAAACAAATATTTTTATATACATAAAAGGGCATTCTTATGTGTAAGATGGTGGTGTATAAAGTGCTATACTCACAGTGTAACCGATATAATGAAAGTTGACAAGTATGAGAGAGCTTAAGGGAATTTTGTTCTTAGTTTGGAAAATTTCACAAAGATCCAACATAGTATAATTTGGCAATTTGGAATAAAATAAAGTAGGTAGTCAGCAAGTAGATCAAATTTTTTGTATGTCCAGATTTTTAATTCATTTTTAAAAATATGTTTTAAATTGTAGTTGAACTCAAAGTTTTTTCAGGCGGCCAAACTTTTTTCAAAAAAATATTTTAACAATATTTCGAAAAAAAACCAATCAAGCAACAACAAAACGAGATTGTGACATCAGTGGTGGAATTGCATAGTGCAAAGAAACAATGAAGAAAATGCTGCTGATCGCTCCCTGATAGAATAAGTTTTCACTTTTCCGCTTTACATAAGAATCTATTTTTGGGGTTCGTTAATTCAAAAAATCAATCAATGTATAAATTAGGCCATAATAAATAAAATAAATTGCCTTGAAAGTTACATCATTCAAGTACGTGCGGCCCAGTTGCGATTTTTATAAGAAAAACCTAAATTGCCCTTAACTCCGAATAAAAAATAAAATCCATGTATGCTCAGATCGTATAAGCAATACTTGCAGATTCTGCTAATATCATTATGACGGTTGGTATTAAGAACACTAAGCAGTTGTATACTCAAAGTAAACGCAATGTTGCCCATAAAATGAAAGATTTTGGTTTTTATGGCAGTTACCAGACTTCCTAGCTTCATTACTATGCTATGATTTAAGTAAATGTTCTTAATTCTGTATGGTAAACTTGATTATCATATCTCATTTAGTGGCTCATGGTATATTAACAACACTGCAAAAGACTCACAAAATTATGCTAATCTCTGTTTACATTTTACTGCGTCTATATGTACACATTTACGATAAAAACAAAAACCAACCAACTTTATGTTCCAGTTACACTCAAAATAATGACCATGCCATTCATTCAAATGAAATGCTATGCCAGAAATTTAAGCTCTTTCACGATATAAAACCTGAACGTGAATTTCATCAATCGGCAAATAATTTTACGAGCACAATTTTATTTCTAGAAAACCAATAAAAAAAACCTCAGAGACGGTTGAGAGTCTTCATTCAACTTAAATTCTTCGTCAATATGTCTAAGTCGTACTCTGTACAGGTATAATGTATAAAGTCAACACAATGTTGACAGCTTTATCAATACAGAGATAGCATGAAAAATATAAAAAATTCACATAGCTTCGGTGAATCATTTCCAAATTTAATTGTCTGTCATGTTGGAATGCTATTTCTGAAATCAATTTAATTCACCAACGTCTTAGATTATTCCTGCCAAACACCCGCATTCCCCAAGTAGACCAAACGATAATGATAATCATCTCCACACAAAACCACATGAATATACCACTAAACATCCTTCTCGCGCCAAAGAACACACATAAGATAGATTGTTTAGATGTTTGGATACATGTATAGTTTGTATAAGGGGAAAGATGTTGATAATGTTTATTTACACTCAATCAGCCAATTTATGGGATGGTCGTTGGAAGCTGTTGCGTTATAGTACCCACATAATGTTATACGGCATAAATCTTTCAATCAAACGATCGAATAGTAAAAATTAATTTCGCTCGGGTTATATCCGTACTCTGTGTTTATTTTTGGTATATACTTCTGAAGTAGTTTATATCTGTGACTTTGTGAGTATCTGGCGCGCTTTCGATCATTGATCCCATCAATTCGGTAATTTTTACTTGCTCAATAGGGCAAGTATTGGTTTCGTGTAAAAAAAAAATTTCGAGGTTTTAATCAAACCTGACATTACGATGATAGAGAAGCCCAAAAAAGTAGGTTTCGTTATGCCGTCCGTCGGTCTCTCTGTGCGGATGTGCGTATGTGCGTATGTGCGTATTAGCGTATGTGCGTATGGGCGGGTGTTCGTTTGTGCGGTTGTCTGTTCACCGAGCTACAGCCTAAACGGTTTGACGGATTTTCTGTTTAGAGATTCCCTAGAGGAAGAATTCGAATTTTTGTTTTAGCCCGGCTATAACGGGTATCCATATAACGGTTTTAATTTTTCCAATTTTTCTCGAAAACGGCTCTAAAGATGTTGATGAAACTTTGTGAACGTTATACTTGAAGTGCTGTTAAAATAACTGCATTTCAAGTTTTTGGCTAAAAATTCACATAACGGAGAACTGGTGTTAACGGTTTTTAAAAATATGGCCATGAATTAATGACGGCTAACCTGATTTTATTTAAATTTGGTATGGCACACAAATTAGACAATTGACATAAGATGGCATTTAAATTTTTTGGGTAAACAACTTAATCTCTCGTTTAGGCAATTTTTCGATATCTTTTGCCTTTTTAAATAATTAAATATTAAATTTTTTGTAATCCAATAGTTTGCTACAAGAGTAAGTTCGTGCGACCCAGTCGTGCATTTTATTTACTATACGGAAAGAAGAAGTTTAATTTTTTTATTTTTTGTTTGTTTATTTTTTCATGGGACATTGACGACAGGTGGCACGAGATGGCGTTAAGGTTGTGGACTAAGTGAGAGTATCTAAATTATCGATAGTAACGTTTTTTGAATTCTTAATTTTAACACCATGTCATTAAGCTGGAGTGGCAAGAATTTTAATTGACGTTGTTTTATTTTCAAACAATTTGTTGCAAGTCGTTTATATTCCATGCAGGGATACAAATTTATAACACAAGTAATATATTTTAAATAAGTAGTGTTTTGGAACTTTTTGCAGGTATTAGCTTAAAATTAAAGAACGAGTGAGATAATTTTTCTATTCACAATTAGGTATGGAAAATCTGTCTGTCAGTCAGAAATTATGTCCGTCAGTCTTTATGACAGACTTAAAATGCATGTGCAGTCTAAACGTATTGGTTGATATCATTCAAATGTTCTGTAAGCCGTATTTCCTAGAAAATAGTTTAAACGGTATAGGATAAGAACCTGGAATGTAAGTTTTGTTTTAATTTAGATTTTTTCTTTAACAACGCAACGGATCTCAGTTGGATTTCTAAAAAGGATTAAATGGGGGAATGATAATAGCGTGCTTAAATTTTTCATAACTATTTAAAAAAAATAAGTAAAAACTCTTTGAAAAAATATTTAAAAAGTTATTTACCACGAGTGGATTAATGAATTTAAGAAAATACGTCACACTAAAAACCCAAATATAACTTTAACTTTGATATTTAACTTATCTATTAGCTTTTAAGCTTCGGTAAGCACTTATGTATATGCCAAACAAATATTTTGTCAATAGTTTGTGATTCGTTTGTGACTGACACAAATAAAAAGTTTTGTGACACAATGAATAAAAAGTTATCAAAAAAAAATACCAGATAGTCAACATATTTTTAAAAGTGTAAGTTATTTTAGGTTGAATCGGTCAGAAATCTTTTGTTTTTTCTTCGAGAAAAAATAGAAAAACTAAATTAATGTCACCATACTTAATCACGATGCAGAGGTGAATTCGTATGGTGTTATATCAGCAGTGGTAAGTTTCTTGGTTTAATATATAAAAGAACTCAGTTTATATTGAATCGATCGAAAATCAATATTAAATTCTGAATTTATACTAGGAAAATGTTTGTGAGAGACACTTTAAAAAAAACACTGTTGGCTAAAAAGAAAGAAATCTTTTGTGAATGCATCTTTTAATGACTTCAATAAGATGATTGTATTCATTGATTTCACTTTGAGACTTCAACTTTGACAAACTTCGTTGAAACTGATGGCTTTCATTGACTTCACTTTGAGATTTCAATTTAAAAACTCACAGTCACACAACAAAAACATTGCAATAATTTTTGTTCTAATTCATTTTGCAGCAATCAATTGAATGCAGTCATTTGAGAATTTATGCATTATTTGCATCAATTTGCATTCCTTGCACTCTTTTGCATTTGCATTGGCAATAAATGTCAAGGAATGAAAAGAAATGAAATGAATGCAAAAGAATTCTAGGATTGCAAAGGAATTAATGTATTCTCAAATGAATGCATTCAATTGATTACTGCAAATTCAATGGGACAAAAATTATTGCAATCTTTTTGATGTCAAATGAATGGTGGCTGTCAGTTTTTTAATTGAAATCTCAAAGTAAACTTATGTCGAATTCCTTTCAAATAAAAAGTTGACTTTTTTCGGACTAAAGTTGCTTTTTTTCGGAAAAAGACAAAAAAGTTCAACTTTTCGGAGTTCGACATAAATCTCGATATGTAGCAAGACTTATGTCGAATCCCTTGGATTTTTTCAGATTTGATCGGAAAAGTCGACTTTTTTTCCTTCCCATGGATGTTGAAACAACAAAGTTGCTTTTTTTCTGTAATTGTGTGGTGTATATTTTATAGACGCGATCTAAACAATTCACTTAAGTTCACTTTATTAACATATTGCACTATTAACAACAAGGTTCACGTTCAATAGATAAATTATTTTAAAATTATTTTATTTGAGAAATCTATATTAAAATAAACCAAACTACACAATTAAACGGCTCGTCTGACAGAAGAAATCAAATCTGTTAAGTATGTGTGCAAATATGTGTTAATCTTGCTATTAAATCGAGATTCAAGAAAAGTTGATTTGAGGGGAAAAAAATCAAATTTTTCTTGTCCATGGATCATGATTATCGGAGAAAAAGCAATTTAATCCGAAAAAAATCGGCTTTAGTCCGAAAAAAGTCGACTTTTTATTTCCAAGGAATTCGACATTACACATACATACATATTTAAAAGATTTTATTTTGCTTCTGTCAGATGAGCATTTTAATTGTGTAGTGTGGTTTATTTTAATATGAATTTGCAGAATTTAAATTATTCAAAACAATATTATGTTGTGCGTGAATTTTGTTGTAAATTATTCAAATTGTCAGTAAAGTGAAGTATAGAGAATGATTAAAAGAGCTACTACAGAAATATACACAATACAATCAAAGAAAAAAAAACACTTTTTTGTTCAAGATCCATAGAAAGAAAAATAGTCAACTTTTCCAATAAAATCCGGGAAAATTAAAGGAATTAGTGAATGCCATCAGTTCCAACGAAGTTTGACTTGATAGGAAAAAAAACTGTCTACAACATCAGTCTCATTAACAAGTGAGAAGCCAAAAACTATTCCGAGATTGTTGGTCATTTCAATTATTATAAGTAGTGCCAACTTTTAAAAGTAAAAACCTAAGTAGATGCTGTACTTGATTGCATAATAAGTATACTTAATTGTATAAATTTCCGCATGTGGACATAAAACTCTCAACGCAATTCTTATTAAAATTTCTACATATTCTCAATATGGAATTTTTGTTCGTAACATATTTGTCAACAAAATTATTAAAACTAATTTTTTTAGCAACAAAGTTGTAGCAATTTAAAAAAAAAATATTAAACTTACCTCCAACAATGATTTTCTGCAACTTCTTAACACTCCGTCAGCAACATTAAAATCTGAAAACAAACAAAAACATTATTTTAAATACAGTCTCAAAGAAAATATTCACTTGGAAAAAATACGTAAAAATTTTAAAATCGAAAAATTCTTTGCAAAAATATTTCAATAAAATATTAAATTCAAAATTCCACACAAACCTAATTTCAATATGTAAACATAAATTCCTACATGGCATATGTATGTGTCTTGTGTATAAAATCTTATCTCTGTTTGAAAATAAAATCAAAACAAATGTAGAGCGTGTTATCTACCGCAAAAGGATTTTCCAAAAATAAAATAAAAAGCAAAAAAAAAAGAACAAACACACATTATCCTCAAAAGACCACAATATTCCGGTCATTTATTGATTTAATTCGGAAGGAAGGAAAAGCCCTTTTTTTGCAGCAAACCAGAATTTTTTGTTTGGTATATTTCACTTGCACAATATGACAAACTATAGTACACATACTCTAGCAAAAAAAAAAGTTTATCGTGTATATGCGGTTCATTTTATGTATGTATGTATTAGGTATTTCTAAAAATACCTCAGTGAACATTAATAAAGGCATTTCGGTCAACGCTCAATTTACCCAAACACTGGATGCCGCACCTCACCGTCCTCGTTTCGACATGAGCTGACATCTCCATTAAGGAAATTAATATGATAAAATAGCTTGAAAAGCAAAAAGACGCATAATGATTCGGAACGGCCTTGAGATACAACTTGGCAGGAGCAAAAGTGAACAAAAAATAAAAAAAAATAAATATATTTCTTTTTAAGAAACATTTATGTCGTCCCACTGCCGCATGTCAGTGTCAAGGTCGTGTAAATGCGATTCAATCATAATCACCATTCATTGCCTCCTCCTTTGCACAATCACCATCTTGATCAATGCCATCTCTATGGACAGAATGAGTATAATATACATTTACCACTGCCACATCACATCTCTTCCCCTTTTGGCAGGATAACACTTGGAGGATAGCTAATGCTTTCAATACTGGAATCACAGGGAATACCGAAGAAGGTGAGAAAAAAACACCCAAGCCGTAAAGTTCCGGTTTGTGGCTGTCGTTGTTGGACTTATCAAGGATTTACAAATTACCTCACCCACTCCACTACCTCAATGAGTAGTCAAACTGTCACTCCAATCCTTCAATCCTTAGTTATGTTTTTTTCTCTCCCTCTAAGGAAGGACAAACCTACTCTAGATAACCAAACATAAGTGGGTTGGTGGCATTTGCGATGCAGGAAATGGATTGCCTGACATTTTGGCCTACGCAAGGACATGTGTGTGAGTGTGCGTCAGCGAGGTTCATCACCCTCTCTTTAGAACGCCCCCCATTTCTTGATTTGAAAAGCAGCTTGACTTGTTAGATTAGGCATGCAGTATGGTAAAGCAGCAAAGCGAGAATGATGGTTGAATGGTGTGCTTGAGAGTGTCGATTGATTTAAATGCACGGATTGTTCCAAATGACAGATGACTGTGGGTGGTAAGAATGTGGGGGTGTTTCGATTTGCCACAAGGATATTTGTGACAGAAGGTGTGCATTATGTTCTGCGGGTCCAACGAGACGGTATGGTGATGGTAGGTAAAGTGTAATCGATTACACACCTGAGTAAGCAGTCTTGATGAATATCTATATGCGGATAAACGTATGTACCTACTGCAGGCATCCAGGAATTTGATTGCTCTGGTTAAGAGCACCATGTTGTTGCGTATGTTTGGTATCTTACTTCGAGTCCTTTAGGGATTTAACTGTTAAATGAGCCTAATGGATAAAATTAATCGAACATTTAGTATTCCAGCCCCAGGTGGTATAAAGTTATGGGCTACTCTATCTAGATTTCCACTTAAATAAGCTCAACGTAGGGAATATTTGTGGTTGGCATCCTACAACAAATTGAACATTTAAATTTGTTGATCATTTTCGGAAATTATTACATAACAAGCATTATAAATTGAATCTGTGATTAAGAACCTGCCAGGTGTGGTGGGTTTAGAATCTAATTATTTCAGCAGAATTCATGGTAATAAAAAACATATGTTTCATTACACATTTTAATAAAATTATGTAGAAGGTTATTTAACAAAAGAAATAGAGAGATGGAAAGAAGAAGAGAGTCGGAGATGAAATGGAACCCTGAGGCACACCATTATTTTATTATAGATTTATATGGATGAACAGGACAAATTCTCCATTCATTCGGAAAGAGTCTAGTAGAATAGAAAAAAGTTTCTTTCAGACTGGAAGCACACATCTGAAACATAATTAGGGCAATGTTACCCTGGCCAGCGGATTTGGGTATCGAGAACTTAAAGTACTCTTGCAACTGAACGAGTGCGAAAGAAAGCCATCCCAAAAACATATTTTACGCTCTCAGATACAAGAGGAGTCATATAATTTTATGGATGCAACAAGTAAGCAGCAAAGTTGTTAGTCACATGGATAACATTGGAGACTATTTTCGGAACAGAAAACGAAGTTGAATTTCAAGAAATTAAAGGAATGCTATACATATACATTATACAGTCTGCGAGCAATTAGGTGTGAAAATTTTACCAAAAGGTAAAAAGAACCACTCAGCGCTATAAAGCCCGAACCAAAGTCTGCAAAGACGATCAAACATTGTATTAAAGAATCGATGCTAAGGATTTTGAAAAATCACTTCTGCAATCTTTTAAAAGATTAACGATTATGAACCAAATTCCTGCGTCAGACTGGACTAACAATTCTGTTCACTCGACTGGAGAAAATGGAAACAGTTATATCTTAATTTAAATCCAATAGAGCCACCGGAGCTTACGGTCTTTCTGCCGAAATTTTCGGAGTACCAGCAAATGACTCGGTAAGTAGGAAATGATGAGTTACGTATACATATACAAATTTTCGAGAAAAATATGTCGATTGTATATAATGTAGATTTAATTCGATTTTTTCGAACGTTAAAATGTCGAAAAAAATTTACCAGTAATGTTTCTACGTTTTTTGATTTTGTACCATACTTCTTAGCAAAATTGCCAAAATGCCGACAATTTTACATGTTAAGCCATAAGCAATCGCTATAATTATATTGTCATATTAACTAACGGACAAGTAAATATTTATAGTAGGTATAATGGTTTAGGGAATGATTGCTATAAGACCGACGGTTAAAAAATCAACTGTTAAAGCATCGATTATTTTAAAAGTTGAGATTTTAAATAGTCGACATTTTGCACAGTCGACATTTTTAAGAGTCAAGATTTTTAATATTAGATCTTTTGATCAGTCGACATTTTTCTTCTCGAAATTTTAAAAATCGACATTCTCGTACGCAATGCGAAATGACTTGGCAGCAGACCGACTTGGTCAGGAATACGAAATCATCTGCAAAACACTGTCGGAGGAAAGCATGCCCGATGAATTGAACTGAACTGCATTTTGCACATGGATCGTCGGATTTCCCTAACTTAGCATATTAAATAATTTTCTTCCATATATTGTGTGGTTTTAGGCCAGGAAAGTCAACTCTGCGGTATCTTAGAAAAAACCCAAGAGCTTCAGATCAATACCTCACCGACATTTTGGACAAAACGTAGTCAGGATGATTTTTGTTCTCAGTATGGATATCCACGGTAAATGAAGATGAAGATTATACAGCGAACTTAACGAAGTGTATAAGAACAAAAATCTAGTTAAAAAAAAAGTAAAGGTGGATATAGACTGAAATGACTGAGGTGCGTAAAGCAGATGGAATCTCGCAAATTCTTCGAATCCAACACCAGTAAAGGTAGACCAGGTGTCGTACGCAACTGCAACGGCGTGCAAAACTCAAGACAGCTAGCTAGGAACCGAGCTGGCGAGGCCATGTTTCACGAACTTAAGTGCCACCTCAAAATAAACAGCAAATATTGCTATCATTGTGAAACTGTGTTCTGTTATTGTTGTTTTGGAATAACTCCGCTGTATGTCTTATAAGCGACCCTTACACGGTCAGATTTATTGATTGATTGATTTTTCGTCAAACAAATGCACGCATACAGACTTAGTTTTACAAACAATATATTACAGATTGATGTCAAATGATGACTGAACGTGTAAAGGTCGCTTTAAGAGTCTTCAAAGTTATTCCGACTTTTCTTTGTAACATCAAAATATTAATTCTCTCAACCAGATAACCTCTTTTACAACTTAAATCGGGGCTTGAGAATGAAAATTCTTTTACTAATGTGTTTACCTAAACGCAACAAAGCCAATTCCTCGATATGTCAAAAAATAATATACCATACTTCACATAAGCCAGAAAGAGATAAACATTTTTTTTTTTCTTTTGATTGAAATTGTCAAATAAAATCATCTCAACTTTGGTGTGAACACTTTTCGTAATTTCCAAATTGAGGTCTCAAATTGCGCAATTTCGAACATGGTAGGCATAACAATATTTGTTTTCTATAATGATCACAGTCAAACGAAGTTTTCAAACTCTCCAAGTGTCATACACCTTTTAGAAATGCTTAAATGAAAAATAAAATCTAATTAAGAAACAAGTAACAACCAATTAGCCAGAAGCTTTAGCACGACACTGTATACCTTGTTGGAAGTCTACCTGAGGTTAAGGTTCGTATTTGCGTGTCCGTCACATTTTATAAAGTAAGATAATCTTGTCTGGACTTAAAAATACATACAAACAAAAATTCGATGTCGTAATGAAATTCCACGGAAATACAATAGGTACTTAATTGATTAAAAAAAAAAATCGTCAGGAAATTAAAAAAAAAACAAATTCCTTACATTAATCCTCACACTACTTCCGTGACTGCATTCTCTATACAAACAACATAGCACATCAAAGCTTAAATTGAAAACCAAAATGTTCTCTACCAATAGGGCTTCTCTCAATTGCCCATTCACACATAGATTTTTCTTTGCCGACCCTCCCTTTCGTTGGAAATTGTCTGCGTGTGTAAGAAATGAATAAAAAAAAGCTCAAAAAACAACTTAAGCCCTTTTCATCTAATAATATCAATTGTGGGTTCTAGGAATAAGCAAAGGGCTCCCCACTTCCACAATATTAATTCAACCTCGAACTGGGCTGACAAAAACCCACAAAGCTTCGAAGGAAACTGCTTTAAGGATTTAAAAGACAAGAAAGTGGACTGGATTTTATATCTATATATACCTATAAACAAATGGACTTGTATGCACATGAATAATGTTTTATTTTGTTAAGAAACCCTCTCTGCCACTGAAGCAGATCTATATAGTTAAATGATGCCTAACGTGCCCGTTTATGGAAACGACTTCCTGTATGCACACAATGTACATAATATATAGTCAAAATTCTCTAAAGACGTTTTCGGTTAGTGATGAGATAATACAAAAAAAAATACATTAAAAAAATAAAATGATTTCCACTTTGAGAATTGGAACAATAACCCCGGTCGAGTACCTTGTCGAGTTCAGAATCTGCTTCTGCAGTTGGTTGGAACAGACATCAGTTAACAATAGTGCTGTAGTTGCAACAGCAGTGCTCTGTGAAGCACCCATGCGGTACAACAGACAATCTCTTGGATAGTTTTATTTTTCAATTTTTTTTTTCGAGTATATAAGATAGAGTATCTAAGTCTCTGTGAAATGAAATTCATACAAGAGCACGTTGGTAAATGGTTCCGTGTTTTTTGCAACTTTTAGCGTGCCATCAAAAGCAGACCAATTATACGGGAACAATAAGTCAATTTAATGGATGACTTCGCTGGTTCATGCATATCACTTGCAATAAGAAAGTTGGGAAAGAGTGACAAATGGGAGGTAGGGTGCTGAAAATAAACGAATACTTGTATAGAAAGTGACTTGGTGTTGTGACTGCATGGCCCTAAGATTACTAAATTACCAACGTTATGATATGAATGCGAACTCATAAGTTAGCTAAGTTCTTCTTAAGATAGGTTATTGCTTTGTTTACTTTACTTTCAAAAGATTTCATGCATTCAGAAGCAAACATAAATAAAGTGTCAATTTTAAAACTTTCCTCGCAAGTTCTTATTTAGGTTACTTCATCTTTTATGAGGCATAACAACGCTGGTTGCATCATGAACTTTAAGAAACACTTATGCCTTTCAGTTTATCTGTTTTTAAATCTGAATCTCAATTGTATTGGTTGGCTTGTAATTTGTTTCTCCTTTTGAAAGATTTCGCCTCTAGTTAACGTTACAGTTTTGCACTATAGGGAATTTTACCATATTGTCAAAAAATAAATGACAGCTCACACTACGCGGATGACAGATTGAAATTATGTATCGCGCTTTTTCAAACTGTCAAACTCAAAATCTTGTAAAAGAATTTAGCAAGTAATCTCTTTTTTCCTGTGAAATTTGAGATTTACGTGACTAAATGGTTTAATAATACACTATTAACAATTTTCGCGCACAACATTAATATTTCCGCTATGGTTTTAAATCAATTTTTCAACAATGATAAAAAAAATGTTCAGCTTTCATCCGCGTACTGCTGATTTTGACACTGCTCTGCGAACGAGAAAGAAATATATCGTTGTTACCTAAAAAGCCCTATTCTCTTAAGAATGATGTTGAAGAAATCGCATGACAGCGCATGGCCTTGTCTTAATGGCGCGTCCTACTAATAAAAATCTCTGACGGCTCAGATATTTTTTAAATGAGACACAAAATCTCACTTGAGGAGTGAGATTTTTTCCGGAGATCACTGAGACTAAAATTTGTTAGATTCGGTTTCTAAGTTTATTTTTCTCGCTCTAAACATATGTTTTTTGACGTTTGAAAATTATTGGTGAGCTTTAAACAATTGGTGTGCTTTATTGAAATATACAAAACTATTAAGAAAAAAAAACTAGTAAAAATACAAAAATAGAAACTTAAAAGAAATACGCTTCAAAATGATAAATAACAAAATATTTGTTTGATGTTGTTTTTGGTTTTACTTTTTGATATGTTTGCACAGAGAAATGTGTCTCACTCAGTCCCACAAAAGGATTCTGTTTCTGTCAAATACACATTGAGATCTCAGTGAGATTTTTGTTAGTAGGACGCGCCTAAACGAGAATGGACATTGTTTTACATACTAGGTTGTATCTATAGATGATGTCATACTCGTCCTTGAGATCGAAGGAAATGTGGTGGGTATTAATTTGAAAATTGTCGGTTTTTCCAAGAACTGCCGTAGTGCGAATATTTGGTCGATGCCCGATGGTGGTCCTAAAGTCACAATTATATACCTATCATTTTGTTGTCGAATGGTTTCAGTTTCAGGCGTTTACATTGAACAACAGAGAAAGCATGTCAGGCATGCTTTCCTCCGACCATATTTTTCGGATGATTTAGTGGATACTCCTAACCAATTCATCGCAATCTGCTGCTATGAACAGCTTAGCCGCAATCAGCACCAGCAGCTTTATTAGATTTTAGTTTCGAGCTATCATCACTTCGTCGAGATTGAGTGGACGAAATTGTCAACCTACGTAGTCCATATTGAATAGTGAAATCTGCATGGCAGTGGGATTTGATTCCTCATCGCTGTTATGAAATTCGCAGAAATAATTTTTCTACAATTGGCCCTGCCGCTAAATACAATTGTTCAGTCAAAATTGGGGTCCTCTTCCAGACGCTCCGAAATGCATCTCGCCGTGCAGTTTAAGCACGGCGATAATTGTCTGCCTCAGATTCTCCTTCACACGGACTTTCGCTGACACGGCATTTCCTTTGACATACGGATGCTGTCAACATCCGTATGTCAAAAGAAAGACCGTTTGGCCGTTTGACCGAACCAGTCGTTTATTCACAAAAAGGTTAAGAGTCGACTTTGAAGTACCACAACGTTATTCATAAAATGGGCGAAACGCTCGCAACCTCAGCACTAACGATTACTCATTTTGATAAGAAAATTTTATCATTTGGACGTGTTGAGCAATCGTGTAAATTTCCATTGGGATTTTGCACCAGAATAATCAAGCGATTTGACAAATGCCACAAAAACAACATGGCCACCACATACAGCACAATAAACAACAGATTTGGCAAATGCTGCAAAAAAGATCACTGCCGCAAAATATCAACACTGACCGGTTTCTATAGGACTTTTTAACAGGAGGCGGCTATATTCTCAATATTTTGTACAGTTGGCTCCTTTATACCACAAGACTTCATATTGGTATAAAAGTTAGATGGGCTTAGTTTCAAAGTAAATGGGCTTGGTTTGACAAAATCCGTAAAAAGGTCTTTCCGCCGATAGATCCTATACTTAGACTACTTAGTTTAAAAAAAAAAAAAAAAATGTAAAAGTTTAAGTTTTGAAGTTTTGAAGTTTATGCCCATTTTCCTTAATTTATGGTTTATTTCTAAGTTCTTCCTATTTTTTCGATTTTTATTACATGAATGACTTACTTTTATGTTAATAAACAAAACTGTACCAGAAAAACGTTAATTTGTTTAAATTACTTCAAAATGTCACAAAATGCCACTTTTTTTGTAACTCAGTGTATATATATCACGATAAATCTTACGTCAGAATAACGTTATTTTGCCAAAATACGGCCCAAGCTACTGGAAAAAGTGATCGAAAATTACACTTCCAGATTGAGCTATGCACTTGCAGCAAACTGTCCCTAGAACCTAGTAAAAGATACACTGCATGATTTATTACATTATTTGGATGGCTTATATATTTTTCAAGATAGGTATACCTATAGTTCAAAAAACAATTATTTGTTAAAATTTTAATTATTCGTAATACATAATCCTGTCACTTCTGTTTCACAATAGTTGTAAGGAAAAATCCTCATATATGTAACAATATAACCACAAATATAGAGAAGTATCCGAATACGTCAGTGTCAAATATCGAATCAAGAAAAAATTGACAGCTAAATCATTTGATGGAAAACAATTATTATTTAAAACACTAAAAAACTATTTGTTAATTGTTTAATAATATAAAATAATAAGAAATTCTAGTCCAAGATAATTTTTCTTTATATTTTGTGGGAGACCGATCTCTTTTCCTTGCAAAAATCACAAATTTTGGTTTGTTTTCCATCAAAGGTATTCGTTTGATGTTTTTTGATGCCTTGGAGTGAGAGAGAAAATAAATATATATATTTCTATAAAGCCTTTTCCTTAAGAACTCTATTGCATATGACAACTGTGTGACATCTGTGTTCACCTATTTAGAAATACATTTCCAGACTTTCCGGCAATGCATTTCAATTAAATATTACAAAGATGTCACTCCTACCTTCACTCAAACGAAACATCTCAATGTAACTGTCTTTGTTATAAAAAAAATTGCATAACAAAAGAATAATAATTCAAATGACATAGATTTCTCTACAAGCCAATATAATGTACAATATATGTACATATTTACGTCCTTAAGTTCTATATAGTCATCCTCACCATCATATAGACACATTATATTATTTGCATTCTTCATATTTTGAAAATGCTTCACTAAAGCTGCAAGCACAATGCGACAATTCATTGTCATGTCAAAAGTAATCCAATTCAATGACAGCACGCATGAGTGTTTATCGATTCTCGCATATATTATTATTAAATCATAAGTGCTGCCAAAGTCTACTTCTACTTATATTTAGATTTATTTTTCGTAAATGCTTGATTGCACTCACATAATTTAAAAGTTAATTATGGTAAGATGGTATTAAACATTTGTATGTTTTGTTGAGGGTTGGTCATAATAATGTTTTTTACTCCCTAAATTTAAAATGCATAATGATGAAGTACAGTAAAGGTTTATAAGAAAGAATAGGTAAAGAAATGAATAAGACCATTAAATAAAAAAAATATGCTTAAAATGGTCTATTTTCTGATGTTGTCTTCTTCAACCCTGTTCTAGTTTTGATTTTATATATATATACCCTACCTATACAAGAAAGTAATCCTCCTCATTGCCTTTTCAATGATAAAAGATTGCTTTCTGGTGGCACAATTTTTTTTTAAAACTTTAAAGACAGAATGGTTTGTTTTATATTATGATTCATCTATTCAATTCTTAACAAAAACATTTTCACTGTTTGGCTTTTATAATCGGAAATGAAAACAACATTTTTAGGTCAAAAATGAAGCATAGGATTGAATGAAATGCATGGATGGGTCGCACAAACTTGTTATTCATTGTGTTTATGGCTGTATGGGCTTAAAATGAAAAATCAATTAAAATATGCGGTTAAGAGGAAAGTTTTAAAAAAATGTATTATAGGGAGTTTTACCATCTTGTCAAAGCTCACACTATGATGAAGACAGATTGAAATATGTATCGCGCTTTTTTCAAACTGTCAAACTCAAGATCTTGAAGAAAACAATTTGGAAATAATTTTTAAATGCGGTATTCTTTTTTGTGTGAAATTTGTGATTTCCGTGGCTTAAAAATTTATTTTAATTAGCAAAACCAACAATTTTCACAATTTTCGAGCACAAATCTTTAAAATTCCCGCTTTTGTTTTCAATCAATTTTTCAACAATGATAAAAAAAAAATCAGCTGTTCGTCATACTGCTGTTTTTGACAATTCTGTGAGAACGAGAAAGAGATATATCGTTGTTACCTAAAAAGCCCTATTGAAATTTGCGCAAAGTGCTTCAATCTATACATTTTCAACTTTGGAAATTAAAAGTAAAGGGTCTTCCAATAGGGATGGGTCGATCTCAGTGTGTGATCGAGCTCAGTGTGTGATCTGCCATTTATGCCAATTTTTCTTTTGTCTGTCATGTTAAAAAGAATTAACAATATTGCTAGTCGATCGCTTACGACTTTAATTGCGAGGTTGCGTATAATTTTGGAATAATTTTTGGATCATGATTTTAAAACTTAGCATCGGTGTGTCGGGTTTCCTTGTTTTTATCTATGTCCACCCATAAATATATTTTTAACGAAACAATATTATCATATAAAAAAAATCAAATCGAATCTTAGAATCAGCTGCGTTCAGGTGCAGACAATGAGAAAATAATTCTGCAAACCTGACAGTTACTTTATAAGAAAAATCCAAAAACATATTTTCCTAACTTAAAAAGTAGCTTACAACTAAATAAAAGCTGGGTTTACATTTCCTACGTTCATTGGACGTAGCAAAATTTAAAATGAAAGTTTTATTAAATTATCAACAAAACTTTACGTAAATCACGACGTACGAAAACAAGATGTACTTTGAATTTAAATACATTTTTTTCTTCTTGAAGTCTCTTATACATTTTACAAAAAAAGTTAAAAGAAATGTAAAAAAATCTTTCACTATATCAATTTTTCCTATTCTTCTTATTTTATGCCCTTCGTTCGAAAATCGCTTTTAATAACAAAAATCTCCTAGTGTAAAAAGGCACTGAAAGCTTTCTTTCATTCAAACTAATGCAGTCGTTATTTCTTATACAATAAATCTTTATTTTAATACATTTATGTTTCACTTTTAATTTTTCATTTAGCACACTCTCATCCATCAAATACACATTATTTACTACCAGCGCAAAGTTTTTTTTTTCGAAATGTTCAATCAAAATCCTATTCCAAAAATTCAATCATGTGCGACCTCAACTACAAACAAACAAAAAAATAATAATAAAAATTCCCAAAAATAACATTCAACTGAATTTAAAAACTTAGCAGCCCCTAAAGCACATTATAAAATAATGCCATTAGGTCAAGTATAATATACCTACCACATACTTACAAACAAAATTCTAATAATTCATCAGAATTTCTAAACCTGTGCCTCATGAAAAAAAAAAATAAAGCAAACAAATTATAATTCCAAAGGAATTCAGAGATGTCAACGTGCCCGGTGTGCACATACCTTAACAACACAAACCCGTAAAGCAGAAAATTATATTTTCGGTGGAATCAAAATATCCCGGTGACATCATTATTTTTATTTACCTACCCCATTCTCGTTTTCTTTAGATAAATCGAAATTTAAATGACAACAACACAAATGTTCAGAAAAAATAACACATATATATATGTACATAAATAAATAATTATTTGTTTTGGTTGCTAAATAGCTAAAACGTTTATTATGCCGAACAATGGATGGCGTCGTTGGCGGTTAAATGGCACTACGTACAAACGCGGTTTTGATTGACTTGTCAAATCGTGGGTATACTACTGTCATGTCAGTGATATTTTACCAAAACATCATCTGAATGTCTTGAACGATTTGTTGCTCGTTTTACAGTTTATGACATTTGATAGTTAAAACTTCCTTGTTTATCACGTAAAGTAAGAAGTCATTAGAATTAATTGAAAATTTTACACGTTTTATGACGTCCAGTCATTAAATATTTGTAATTTTCTTTGTCCAGAAAAGTTAAAGGTGACAGCTGTCAAGTTGCTTCTTACCACGTTCAGCTCTTTACTTGTTATAAGTATGTATACTTCTAATACAATATTAAATGACCTAATTCATAAATTAAGCTTCCATTAAGGGGTTATTTTTATACTGACCCTTTCCGCCGGTAATATATCTAATAAAATTATGGTCGTGTGTATTTCTGTGTCACGTTACACAGCTTACTTACTTTATGCCAAACCAATCGATAATGTACGAAAGTATAACCGCATAATGCGATTAAATGTTTGCTTTTGTGGTAATAAGAGTGGTTTCCGTCTGGCCTTCTATGTTCGTTTCTAGAAAAATTATGTTTTTTCTATGCTGGTTATTTTTCTGCGTTATTTTTAGCATTGACACTTCTTTTAAAGGAAAATGCTATTGCAAACAAGATTAATAATGCACATAGTAAACGCATTATAATAAAAACTAGGCCATTATAAGGTTAACATTTCTTTACAAAATTGCATTTTTGTACAAATTGATACGTAAATTATATGTATATAACAATTATGAGTAAAATCGGTGAAGCCATATTTAATTTACGATGAGTAAACACATTATTGCCAAATGTGTAAATATGTACCGTATACCGGGATTTTGAGCTGAGTTGAACGAAATATAGACCCTCAGGTCCAGTTCAGTTATTGAATTGATCAAGCCAACATTATTCTCGTTAACAACACTTCATCAGCAAGGATTGAAAAGATCAACATTTTTAAAAGAACAGGTAAAAGAGGGTTAAAATTTACGTCACCCTATATCGGAGAGTTCTGTAATTTTTGGAATGGCAGCAACTGTCAGTTTTGTTGTGATATACTGCTATACTGTGCTCAAGATCGCGGAATACTTCTAACTTGTAACTTTATTTTTTTACGGAATAATTCATGAGTAATTTTGGCGTAACATGAATCTCGGCGCAGACTTCATAACAATTCAATAACAGTTTGCAACATAATAAAAGTTTGCAACATAAAACGAAATAATATAGACAAAGCTACCTGAACTCATTTTCCGGTTCCACCCGGAAATATTTTTTCTCTATTTTGTTATTAAAGGAAAGATTTCTTCATGATTTGTAAGATAATTAAAAATGTGTCTGTAACTAAATTAGAGTCTGTTATTCCTTTTTGTATAATTTATTACTTTAAACACTTACTTTTTTGAAAGAGATTTTAATTAGTTAAAGATTCACAGTGTGTTTAAAATACTTAAGTCATAATTATTTGTGTTACATTTTAAAACCAGATTTTTATTACCATTCAATGTGTCACCAGACAAAATGCATTCGATTGCTGCTGCTGCCAACAACGTGCAGTCCGTCGTCGAGTCGATGATCCAGTAAAAAAGATACCCACTTCATATTATTTTTTACCTAAAATAGTTTCATCCAACCTACACAAAACTGCAATAATAATTATTGGACTTTCTTACCACAGAATGGCAATCGAGAAAAAAAACGACAACTCATCCCGCCCACATATATTGGATATACTGAACGTTGACCTTAAAAGGAGATTAATAATTTATTTTTACTTCAATAATTGAATGGGGTCATCGCGAAGCAGTAAAATTAATTGTCTATCGTTTTCCATGTCTATAAAAATAATGTAGGTACCTAATTATCTGATCCGATAAGGAAGTCTAAAACGAACGAAGATGGTTCCATCTATTAATTCATTTACTGATGTTTACCGAAGTGCAATTCAATTTATAGAAATGATCGAATGGTGGATGCGTGCGATAACGGTGGTCGTAATAAGATTTATTTTTTTTATTTTTGATGTTGTTAGTGGTGAAATGATGGACATTACCAAGTAAAAATAAACAAAATAAGCAATTAATTTCTATGAAAGTCAAGAAGTCAACATGAAACAATTTATTTATGTAACAGTTCCACGTGCGACGGCTTTATCTTATCGTATTGAATCCAGTGTCGCACAGAAACTATAATAAAGAGTCTTGAAAAAACTAACCCTAACCTACATAGATAGAAATGAATTATTTTTTATCAGATATCATTTATTATGAGGAAAATATACCTATTATGTCATATAATAGAAATCTGGTTAAAATATTGTTCTGCATTAAAGATTTTTTTTAATTTAATTTGAATATGAAATGAGAAGCTTTTGATAAATGCTAAGTTATCTTACAGATAAACAGTATTTGATGATAGGTTTGTATAAAGCATTTCGTTTGTAGTAATTTTTAGATTTCATCTTCATTTAATAATTTTATTATTAGTATTTTATGCAATATTATAAGGGAATTGATAGAAGATATAAAGATTGTTCCTATTAGGAGTTTAATTAAGTTAAGCTCAAAGTTTTTATTTCAATAAATTCAAAAACATCCGCCGAAATGTTTGGACTAATAAGCAGTGTTTTATCTAGAAAAATAATTAGGCCAAAAGCATATTTTGTTTGGGCGTGATTTCCATTTCATTTTTTGACTATTTTTCAAAAAGTTTGCCAAAAATTCTAAAAATATTACAAATTTTCCTTTTGTAATTTGGGTTTTTTGCCAAACGCACACATACAGACTTATTTTTACAAACACTATGTTACAGATTGATGTCAAATGATGACTGACCGTGTAAAAGTCGCTTAAAGTCAGGGATCCGTTTTTCGTCGTGTGAGGACTGGTCAGCGTCAATACCGCTTGTCGTATCAAGAAACTAACGGCCATTTCACTCATTTAACCTATTATGTCAAGATTTCGATTTTTTCAATAAAGGCCAAATCAGTCTTCTTCGACTTTTAAATTCGACCGTATAGAATTAATATAAACAGACGCTTCAACCCGTAACCAGACCAGGGAGAACGAGAAACTTTAGACCAACGTCAGTTTAGTGATCACTGATCAAGTAGAATGAGATCTTATACCAACTAACGAAAACAACTATCGATTCGCTCATTTGATGAGTCTTATAACTCCTTTTTTATATCCCATGCAAATTCTTTGAAAGTTCACCTAAACTCTAATAGAAAAGGCATTTTAAGCATTAAAGCATTTTTAACACCTTAAAATCCTATTTTTTTAAATCATAAACACCAACACGTAGGTAGGTACATAAATACAAAAAAAAAAAAAAAAACAGACACAAAAAATACGGAACAGAAAAGTGACTAAGAAAAATTACCAATTATAATATTTTTATGTAAATGATTAATAATATTTTTGTTTTGAGAATTTTCCGTGAATCCAAATAAATCACTGCCAATTTTCATTTTTATTGGAATTTATTATTTTCTATTTAGTATTTTTAAATTAATTGTCATCCAAATTAAGTGGCATATGAAAATAAATTATTTAGATTTCTTTTTTAATTTTTATTACTCATTATAAAAAAAAGTTATTTATACTTATATTTAGTAGATACAATAATTTTTTAAAAACTTATAAATCATAGGTAATGCGGTTAGTCGAAACTTTGATTTCTATTTATAATTTGTTAAGAATCACAATGTGCAAAACAAAACTTGTTATTCCTTAAAAGTACCTAGAGCGGATTTTTTCAAATGGTTTTTATCAGTAGGAAATAAACTTTTTGTTTAACAAATAAAAAACAAGTACTTTTAAAACAAAAAACAATATATGACTTGATACTTCCGACTTATACCGTTAAGTAGTTAAGGTTTTTTTTCGTGCTTGCCATATTTTGAAATTGATAAAAATTGATAAAAAAATAATTATTTTGATCGCCTGTTTGAACTGCAGTTAAAATTCTGTAAAAAATTATGTTTTCTTTCTACCTAAAGGATGATTTCTTCAAAGAATCTCATCTTAAAACCTTAACTGTTCAAACTATCAAATTTAATTGTTAAAAATTTATATTTTTTTTCGTATAAATCCAAACCAAAAATTATTGCACGAGGAGTCGTGAAAGCATTTTTAAATTTGGCATCACTTTATTGAAAAAAATATTATTTGTTCTTAAAAACTTATGGCTCTTATTTATTTTCAATTTACAACTAAAAACCAGATGGTCAACTTCAACTTTTTAAGATAATAAATAATGAAGAAACATGCAACTAAATAAAAAGAAGAAGAAGCCGGACTAACGGTAATTTAGGCTGTGTGTCATTTGCGTTAAAAGTGTGTTAAAAAATACCTCTCATCGCGTAAGACAACGATCGTCTGACGACGGACGTCGTCTGAACGATCGTCTAGCTTTGCGTAACACATAAAAACATCAATCGTTTAGACGATTAACTTTTTGCTTCGCGTAACTTTTAGAACTGTCAAATACGGTCGACTGAGCGATTCGATTGAACGATTGCTGTTTTGCAATCGTCGCATACATTTTGCTGGCTTTTCAAGTTTTCTATTTAAGTTTTTTTTTTTTTTAATCTTAAGTTATCTTATTTCAAATTCTTTTACCAAAAAATTGATCTTAAAAAAATTGATTTTTTTCTCAACAAATAATTTTTTTCGACAGTAAATGGATAGTGTTTAAATAAATTGATCTTTTTTTGTTATTGTGTGCTTGTTGTTTGACAGCCGGAATCATAAACACTTAACTAACGTACTGAAAATATCAAATGTTTTAAGTATGCGTGCAAATACGTGTAAATCTTGCTTACAAATCGAGATTCAAGCAAAATCTTTTTTATATCAAAAAAATTTCACTTCCCCTCAAAAAATATGACGTTTGACAGATTTTTTTCTAAACAAAATCATATTTTTTTTTTTCTAAGCCAGATCAATGTTTTGGTAGAAGGAATTCGACATCATAAAAGCTTATCTTCATATACACGCATATAAATATGTTTAGAGATTAAAATATCTTTTTTTCCGATTATGAAGAAAACAAAAATATTTTCGGACTATTTGGATACGAAGGAAATTAAACGGATGCAACGTATGATCTTTCATTTCTAACGAAAAATTAAAAATTGTATAAACAATAAAAAAACAAAACCATTAAAATGTTTACTGCTTACAGCCAAAGACAATCAGTGCGCAAATGTCATTTAGTTTTTTGGGTGCTTCTCAAACTGTGGACGATGGACGACACGACTGAACGATTCGATGGTGGTGTTACGCGAAACAAACTTTTGACGACGTCGTTCACGACGATCGTTTCGACGACGAAAAACGATCGTTTCGTCTGAAAAATTACGCGATGAGAGCCCTGTATTTGATCTTTTTTTCATCGATTGTATCCAAAGCTATCTGGATAGCTCCATGTTATTGTAAAAAAACAGCATTTATGTATATAAAAACTGAGACATAGTTGAATGTTTGGCAAATACAAAACAAATAAATATGATTGAAAAATGGTTACGCAAGTTCAATACGAAATGACAAATGTACCTTTGTTAATTTTAAATATATAAATGAAGTGATTTTTTTTATATATAAATGAAGTGATGCCAAATTGAAAAAATAACTTTACGAGGTTCCCTCTTTATCCCTGCAATAGTTTTTAAGTTTGGGCTGATATAAAAATAAATACTAATAAGTAAATCATGTTGTTTTTTGCAAATTTAATTTTGAATTCAAAAAGTGTATAGTTTCATCCGTATAGTTTATTTGGATGAAACCACAAAAAAAAACATAAATAAAATAAAATCAATATTTAAAACAACTAAAACTAGTTTAAGCAGTTAATTTTTTAAAAATCTTTTTTTTTCGATAAAATCTTCCCTTTTGGCCTTTTGGATTCTTAGAATACATGCAAATTTTTACAAGTGGTTTGTGGTTGATAATAATTTGTGGGGGATTTTATTTTTTGAAGATGCTTTATTAAATCCCAAACTTTGTTGTTGTCTTTATCTTAAAAGTTTATTTGGACGTTAAGTTTGTTTCTATTACAGTTTCCGCCATTTGCAAAATGTATTTAAAATCTTTCCCTATTGTAATACATTAAGAACCACCCTGTATGTGAATCTAAAAATAAAACTTATTCAAATCAAAGATAGAAGTCTATTTTTCTTTCTTTTTCTGTTAATTACCGAGAATCTTTCTGCAGACACATCATTATTTAACAACCTCCTTTTTGTAAATAGATCGGGCTCCTTCTCTTGCCAAATAATAGTCATTGCTAATTTCCAAGTCAAACCATTTAAAATCGTTCGTTTCTCATTTGTACAATTGCAAAAAAAAAAAAAGGATTTTTGTTGATGTTACAAGAAAGAAGGTCCTTGCTCCCTAAGTAGGTAGGAAAGTCCTATATTTGTGTTTGTGTTTTTTTCGAGGTTTTTTTTTTTGTCCATAGTTTCGTGGATATACTTACTAAGTAGTATCAACAACAATGATAGAGACAAAACAAAAGAAAAGCGATCGGAAGAAACAGAACAAACCGAAACGAGACTAAAGCATGCATCCTTTTTTTTCCTAACAACATACATTGACTGAACGTTGAATTCGACCCGTATTCCAGGATTCGTTCGAAATGCGCACCTCAAAAGTGCTGGTAATTGTAATGGGTTGTTGTGGGTGTTGAAAAATATCCTTCCGAAGTACAACACACCAACAACACATCCTTTTAGCCCTCGAGCTCCCGTTCTGTGTTTAGTGTTGTTGTTTAAAAAAAAACACAAAGAAATGAAATTAAAATTCTACTTGCATGGCTTGTCTTTGGGAATTTTCGTTGTGTTCTTTTTTCCCGAGTTTTTTTTAGAGAATAGCCCGCAGCAAAAAGACAATGACGTGGAAAAGGCAAGGAGCTATATGCGAGGAAAAAAGTAAAGAACTACATACACAGAGACACAAGGACTTTAAAGATGAGTTACTGTACTGCGGATGTTGCCTTATTTTCCCACCCCTATTCCCACCCCTTTTGCTCATCACGAATTCTCTATCCAATCCAAAACACAAATGCATTGTATCACAAACGTAATATGCCGACATTTCTTATCACCGTCATAGCACGGTTACGGTTTTGAAAGTCAGTAAAAAAAATAAAATAAAGAAAATCACTCCCTGATAGGAAAAACGTTTGAAATGCATTTTTCATCATTAGTCAAGGAAAGAGATACGTTTGCATGTTTAACAGTTGTATGGAACGTAATTGCTGGTAAATGTTGACGTGTGTAGAGTGTAACAGACGTCTCAAAGGAACTGTTTGTTTATTTGACTTTGACATAATCAGTGCTCGATTTGCACTTGTCACAAGAAAGTGTCATCAGAACAAAGTAGTATTTGTTTTATTAAGAGGTGAGAGATTCAAGGGATGATGTGTCAATCAAGACGATCAGTGAATCAAATGATGGAATGTCAAGAATTTATATAGATCTGGGCTGGGGTATGTCATACCAACTAATAATAGCTGATTATCTCATTCATATTTTATGTAGAAAATTAATTTGGCTTGATGTTATGTATGAAAAGACGTCAAATGGGTCGAATATGTTATTAGATATTCTGCTTTGAGAGATTAATATTATAGTCATTTGTGTGTACATAGAAAAACTAAGTCACAATAGTAAAAGGTTATCATCGCAGTAATTAAGGAGGTATAAAAAAAGTGATGGTATTGTTACATTTTATTTATAGTTAGTAATAAATCAATTAAAAAATAAGGAATTCGAGAAGAATAAAACACTTCTGTTCTAGATAGTTCTAGCTCTGATTTAACAGCTTTATTAAGAGAGTCCTGCCTAGTATATTTTGTGTGCGTTGCAAGTTCTACAAGATTAGAAGGGGCCTACAATTTACCACCGAATCTGGGCACATAAAATGAGATGCACTTTTTCAAGACTAATGTGATTGCAAAGTTATGCACGGAAAATAAAAGAAGATCATCTTAAAAGGACACGGCCATTTCGCATATTTCGAGTTTCGCCTTGAAGGAGTTTTTCCTGTTTCTTGCACGTTTAAAACCAACGGCAGACGGCAGATAGATGTTTACCAATGAGAATACGGAAAAATAAAATCTGTGGGTTAACTAGGAAAAGGGGTACAGATTGATTTTCTATTAACTAATGTTTTTAGTAGTAACTTTTCGAGATAAACAAATAATAATTTTGAGGGCGAATCAAACTTATTGGGGCATATTCATTGTTGTTTTTAAACTCGAGTTTTTCTTAGACTGCGTTTAAACAATGTAATTTAAATAGGATAAACTCGAGTTTTTCTTAAACACAACTTAAACATCATCTATGAATATGCCCCATTGACTTGAAATATCTAGTCCAACATCAATCGTTCAACGAAAATATTGGAGTCAATTATTAAATACCTACATACTGTGTATCATAAATTTTGTAAATATCTACCTACTCAATTTGTTTTATATTGTTAATACATTACAATAAGTATAATTTAAAAAAATTTAATTCTTGTTTTGCTCCCTTTGTTTTATGATCAATAAATAAATAAATAAAGGTATTTCGTTTTAATGTACCTACAAACAAAATACTATCTCCTGAAATAATAAATTTGTTAAGGTTGCCGAGTCTTAAAAGAAATGTGATAAATGCGAATATATTTATATTACTGTTTTATTAAATTTGGCATAACTTTTCGCAACTCGTTCTGTTCGTTCAAATGTCAAAATCTTTGACCTTTGATGGCTGCGTTCAATCCGTCTACTAAAAGTAGTCATGAGCTCTGATTGATGAGATCCCCTCAAGATATAGCTAGCTTATATGCAGGGTCGAAAGATCGAGTTTTAGTTGAAACGAAATTCCGACACAGGTATTTCAGCAAACTAGTTGAAAGCTTGAGGAGTTGAGTTAAGTGCGAAAAAGTTGAAATTAGAGGAGAATACCTGCGTTGCTTTGCAGGCATTAAGGCAAAAAGATTGAATTTTCGAGAAAAAAATATTTGTATTCCTTTTACAAGTTATGCGCATACTTTTCAACAACAAATATTCATTCGTTAAAATGCATTTGATCACATGGAGAGATAATAGTGTATTCAACCCAGTTATTTCATTTAATTTTCAACTCAACACCACTGCTCGAATGCCGAGTGCGACCGATTTGAATTCCATTTCGATCCAACTCATCCCCGTGTAAAAAGTGTTGAATCTAAGTTCAACCAGGGTTCAAAGACGTATATAAACAAGGTATTAGCTGTCATTTGGCTGAAATTTAGTAGAGAATTTTTGCACTTTTGGCACAATATGGGATTCGTTAATAGAAGTATGTATGTACTACACATAAGAGTTGAACTTTGTTTCATTCTGTATGTATAAGGTGGTTGCAAATATTATTATTTCTTTATTTTTGATTTAAGAATTCCAATGCTTTTCAATAAAAGAAATAGAAAAAAATTATAATCAAGTCAAACTGAAGTAGGCAACAATTAAAAAAAAAGAAAATAATGGTAAATTTTGAGTAGTATTCAATCTATTCTAACTTTTTCTGTCATGAACGAAAGCTCTACATTGCGGTGGTCCGTCCAACGCTTACATGCGGCTCACAATGTTGGACTATGTAACAATGGTATGAAAGCAAAATGACGGCAACTGAGATGAAGATGCTTCGCATGACAGCAGGAGTGACAATGCTTGACCGAATACGGAGTAGAAAGATCCGGAAAAGCCTCCACGTCAAAGAAACCATCGTTCAAAAATTGCAGCACGACAAACTCAGCTGGTACTGTCATGTACTTAGGAGAAACGCTGAGAACCCCGTCCAAAAAGCATTATCATACAACGTTCCAGTACAATCGCGGAAGAGAGGCAGGCCCAAGAACTCCTGGGAAAACAAATGCAACGACACCAGCATTCAGTTGGCCTCGAACATGGAACAATCCATAACCGGGAAGCTTGCCGACACTTTCTGAGGTCAACCCGACGAACCCCACAAGCAGATCAGTAGAGAAGCGGTGAAGTGGGTAATATCGTCGGAAAAGAAGAAGAAAAAAGAAGTCTGTCATGAACGAAAATACTATAAAATCGTTATTAAAAGTCAAGGCGGTAAGTAATAGAGAAGTTTGAGCATAAGTAAAACAGGCATGAGATTTGTGAGTTATGACATCCTATTGAATTTTAAGTTTGTTTTGTCACTTTCTTTGACTTAACTTTGTTCTTAATTTTATTGAGCGCAACTAATATTACCAAGTTGTCACAATTAAGAACAACAGGGTGACAGCTTTAGGATGACAGATTAAAATGACATATTGACATCGCGTTTTTTTCTCATTGCCAACTTCTTGCTAAAACAATAAATTGTTTGTGAAATGTAAAATGAGGTTTTTCCATTATGTCATCTATATTCCATACAGTGATGCTTTGACATTTATGACAAAGAGAAAGAAGCATATGGCTATTACCTAAAAATCCTATTGAAAAGTCGTCCAGTTTAAATGACGAACGTTATTATAACTACAGTATATACTTACATATTTGTTCATTTTCTGCATAAAAAAGAGGAGACAGTATCTATAGAATAAAAATCAGACTAGTTGGAAATAGAAACAATGTCGAAATGAAGAAATCCTTGATAAGTCAATATTATAGGAAAGAAGAATTAGTGAACACAAACACATATAACCATTGAGTTTATAGACATAGAGAAATCATGTGAAGTTTCAAATATTGCTCGTAGAATGTCGTTACTATCGACTTGTTGTTTTTATCTTCTAGTGGCAATTATTCTTAACTTTAGAGGCAAGAGAAATAAGGAAAAACAAAATTGGAATTTTGTTCGGTTCGGTTTGAGTGATTTTCGTTACATGGAATAAGGGAAATCATAATTACTTGATATACTCATTTAACGACATCTACTTCGGTGAGTTTGAAATCATCTTAATTCCTCTATGTGTATAAACTCAATGATATAAAATAATATGCAGCAAATTCAAAAAACAATAAATTGTTTTAAGTTTTATTTTTAAGTAACATGCCATAAAAAAAACGGAGGAAGAAGAACTCAGGTTTTTATATGTTCACTTTAATCACCCCTATCATAAAATCACTAAATTTCGAAGAGAATTTGCAAAAGTCTTGCTATTTCTCAATGACTGCACTCTTCCTTTCAAAATCAGCTGTTAAACGTCGAAGCGATGTGCATTTTCTACAAATTCTTTTTTAAAATATAGAAGATAAAATCTATAATTTCCTAGATTTGGTCCTTTCCTACCCTCTGATTTTGCATTTTCTTAGAAAAAAAAGTTGAAAAATGTTACATATGTTATGTGTACTTCAAAATACTACTGTTTTCCACTCTTCTACGACACAAATGACTTGTCGTGAAAGAGAACATTAATTGCCACTTGATTCAGATTCAATGAATACACTACAAAGAATTGCCACGATGTTTTTTTCGGGATTCGGGGCAATTTTTCAATTACGATTTGACTATTTACCATACATATATATTTTTTATATCATTATTGTGCCTTGTCATGTCTAAGAGCTATTAATTTAATTATGTACCTACCTACCTACCTAATTAAACATCAATTATAATTTTTCATTTAATCAGTTTGTCAATCAATTTAGATTCAAATTAATTAATTGACAATTTTTTTTTAAGTTGGTATCCACGTTTTGTATATCATAAACTAATTAAAGTTATGAAGAAAATTGTCTGACAGTCTGAATTTATTTTGCAATTGACTTTTTGATTAATCAAACAAAGAATAATTTATTTATCTACTAATAAAACAAATACCTATGTAGATATGAAAAAAAATTCAAATAATATTTTAGCATATTTTCAAAATTAATTGGCCCATTGTCACATTATTTCAATAACAAACACAGCCAATAATAAAACTTCACTTTTCTCTCAAATAAATCACATGCCCACATCTTTTACCATATTTTGCAAAACTATGCAACCTTATAAGACAAAAATTAATAAAAACCCAGTGCAAATACTAAACGCCGCCATCTAAATCTTCACTATTAAAAAAGACATGGTGCACATGTCCATAAATATAAACACTCATTTCTCGACCACTTTCTCTTATCAATATGCCGCGTGATGGCTGTGGCAGTTTCAGTCTCTGAAAAAAAAGAAGCAAAATGTATGCTTAACGCCTGCAGGCATATGTTTACATATTCATTTTTAAGCTAATATACAGACAAAAATGAGCTGAAAAAAATGTACAAAAAATTGCGATGGCAAACATAAAACATTACTAGACGGTACACCACCCCCACCGCATTATACCTACACCCTATTCCGGTTGGGACGCGTGTCTCCTCTATTTGTAGTCCGTTCTATCATAATCATAATGCCCTGATAAACGAGGGAACAGGAAAACCCTTCATATGAAAAAAAAAAAAAACAGGGAAAGGCAGGCAGTTACACTTTTGCGCACTGCAGTTAAGATTTTTTTTTATTTTTAGTGTTATCCACCCTCGTTTATGGGGATTGGGGATTTGTTTAATACTTTCAGAGACATCAGGTAGTATTGCCAACATAAATTTAAACGTTTTTTTTTTTGCACCACAAAAATGTATTAGGTACCTACTAAATAATAAAAATCAGCAATAATTGTTTAAAATAAGCGAAGTTATCTATAGTTCCGTTGGTATATGAAGATAACACAGAATATGAAATGTGTGAATTTGGGGGAAAGACGAAAAGTCAAAAGTTAAATTATGGAAATATTTGGAATTCATATAAATCGTATGCAACGTTAAGCTACCAAGTATTTGCAGATATCAGACAAAGTTGGATAAATCAAATATTGAGAAAACCAAAAACTTAACATGGTCAGTATTTCGTATTCTCACGTCAAAGATTTGGGGGGTTCAAGTCCAGTGTAACACTAAGATTTGTACAATGGACCTGTCTCTTGTGAGGGAGGCGTTCCGTTTCGGCTTTATATGTACCCTCTATTTCTATACAACTATTAACGCACACAGCATGGATTGGCTGAGAGTAAACTTAACCAGGCATTATATTACTTTAGTTTAGTTTAGTTTATTTGTATCTCTAATCTACGAATTAACATTCAACAGATTTATCAAAAACAAAGTACAATAAATTCAATTTATAAAGGTAAATATAAATATTGAGTAATAAATATAAATATACAATTAAACAAAATCAATAAAGAAGACTTAAAAATCTACTTTTAAATAAATTTCTTGGCAAAGACATATCCAAATTTAAATATAAGAAGTTAAACAAAATACAACTTGTAGAAATCGGCTCACGTTTACCGTACAACGCATGATGCGAATCGATGAATAATAGCTTCATAAATGCTCTTAATGAAGTTGATGGAGCATACAGATGTAAGCAATTAAGAAAACTCTCACTGTCAATACTTGAAGTCAAAATATCACGAATAAACATTACGCTATACATTTTTCTTCTCGTCTAGAAGGTTTGTATTAAAAGTAAAAGGCATTTCGAAATATATGATTGATATATTATAGCTCTATAGTCAAAAAGTAGTCATTCTTCGAATATTCTTCGAATGGACAATAAGGTCGTTGAAAGATCAATAACAATATTGAGGTCTACCGTATTAGTGGAAGCGGTCGCCATGTTCGAGAAACCAATATTGAGAACTGTATAAATTAGGAAATGTTGTCCAAGGCATTCCGAATAGAGCTGATTATAAATTTGATACGATCGTGTTCTTAAAGCACAATGATACACTGGTATCATTGATAAGCTTGGCGTTCACTGAAACCGAATCATCGACCGATTTTGGGCTGAAACAACTCCAGTAGTTCCTCGGACGTTCGTCCGCCTATACTTCTTCCTACCGTTGTTGTCGTAAATGTACAAATGTTCGAATGTGAAGCAAGAAAGTAATATGTGATATTGGAAGAACTAACCGACGAGAAATACGATCAAGTTTGGATTCTAGTGTTGATCGGTAATTAACGACCATCGAACAATGTGATAAAGTGGTGTACACAACACACTTTTTTTTCGCATATGTTTGGTTCAATCGTCCAAGTTCGCCTGACGACGCACGACCCGAGCATAAGGTGAAGAAATTATTTAAAAACACGATATTTTTCAAAAGATAAAATTGACATTAATTCCATGTTCCAAAATTAATGTTGGGTAACATCAGGTGATATGGTAAAAGGGGAGATTGTCACTTTTCTCTAAACTTTATATTACCTTTTCAACTAGTATAGAATATCAAAGTTTTCGTTAACCTATTTTTTAACATTTTTTGCAGTATGTTCAAATTTATCAATAAAATTTCTAATAAACAAATTTATCAATGATTAGATAGTCACCTCACAAACACTTTGAATAGCAAAATAAAAAAAGTAAAAACATTTGAAATAGGTATGTACCTACATATTTTGTTTTTGTGTTTTTTTTTTTTGCAAGCTATATTTGTAAAATGTTGGATAGTTTCATTGCAAGGACATTAGTTTTGAACTCACATTGGGCGCCACTTCAGTTAGAGAGAAAAGGTTTGCTGAATGTGGGCTTACCATTAGCCCTTTTTTTGGAGGGGCTGTCGCCCTTTTTTATCTCAAAATATCTTAATTCACCCAAAACCAATAAAATGCACGACTGGGTCGATCGAACTTGCTCTTGTAGCATGTAGGTTATGTGCATTTTTATCCAAAAACCAGAAATGGAGTTATATTAACCGCTCTCCAGATATAACGTATAAAAAGTTTTATCAAAATCGTTAGAGCTGTTTTCGAGAAAATTTTGAAAAACTAAAACCAGGTACCAGTTATAGCCGGGCTTAAACGAAAATTCGAATTTGTCCTCTAGGAAATCGCCAAAAAGTGTTATATGTAAAATTTGAAGTAAATCCGGTAAACGGTTTAGGCTGTAGGTCGGTGCACAGACAGACCGGCGGACGACATGACGACACCTACTTTTTTGGGCTTCTCTATCATCGTAATGTCAGGTTTGATTAAAACCTCGATTTTTTTTTACATGAAAAGGGGGACGCAAATGTCCCTACTTTTTACAAATGCTTACTTTTTATCATCAAAGCAACATTTTCATACTACAAATCTTCATTTTTATTTTTTTTTTAAGCTATTTTGAAAAAAAAAAAATGTGAATGTTTTTATCATTGTCAATACAATTTTAAATGATACCTACATACATTTTCTTCATTAACGAAAATTTTCCAATTCAGTTCAGTACCTATTGTTCTCTCTGTGACAATCGTGTTTAAAGTTTGCAGGAAATTCTTTTACGCAATCAAGCCTCAACGACGCAACGAATTCGGATAAAAAATCTGTAGGGTCATTGGATTAATTCATAGCTGGTATTTAATTTATAGCAGAAAAATTCACAGTTCATGTTTAAAGACTGAAAAAAAATTTATTCCGCTTCTACGCCAGACCAAATATGTGTATGAGTGGTAGAAAGATGGAATAGGGTGTTTTATCCATTAAAAGCCACGGTTTCTATAGGAGATGCTTAAATGTTTAAGTTTAAGTTTTTGTGCCCCTGGAACTCAATTGTTCCTTCTTTTTGAACTCAAAATCCTCCTTTTCTCATTTTCTCAAATGGTAACCCTGCCTGAATGGGGCCTCTATTTGTTTGCCTTATTCACAAAAAAAACATTATTTCATACAACAATCAGACAACAAAATAAAAAATATTTTTGTAGTTATTATAAATATTTATATCCTTTTTTATTTTGTGTGCTTTGATTCATATTTTATATATTCCAAAAATGGTGAAACTCTACAATAAATTTGTCTATTGTTTTAATTGTAGGCTTAAGGGAAAAACCGATACCTTCCGGAACTTTTCCGTAACTGGTTTTTAAAATTCAAATAAATATATTGTATGGAACGACTGCTTCAAGATAAGAGTACAAGTTAACACTGCAAGTTCTGCAGGTCTAGAGGTAACCTAAAATTTACCGCAGAGTCCAAACGGTTAAGATGAGATGTGCTTTATCGACAAATTAACACTCTTGGTTTGTCACAAAACTATAGTTTTGGGTTGAATTATAATCCATTCTCTGGAATGATATTCCGATATACTTAGCACTATGCACTGTCGGTTCACACCGAACTGAAAAAGTACAAAAAATAATTATAATTTCATCATTTCGAAGGTAGAAATGGAGTATTGGAAACCAGATTTTGCAACTTTTTTGACTTATGCTGTCCACAGGTTTAATATTTTCAAGTAAGAATTATGCAATCCATATATTTTTATAGCTACAGAAAATTAGACAATACTCAAGTTCGTTGCCAAAGTCCAAGAAAACATTTCGTATAACTAAATAAACATGTATAAGGGATCTTAACATGTAACATTGAATTCTACTAAGGATTTTTAGCAGACAAGTATTCGGTGGATTATGTGTGGAATCCACCGAATACTTATCTACCAAAAATCCTTCTTCATCCAAAACAATTTTAAATCATTGAATCCTCTAACAACATCATTGCTCTGGCAACTCCTTAAATCCTTCATCAACCCAAGAAGGGAGACAAAATAGTACACTTTTTTCTTTCGATTTTCATGGAACTCCATGACAGTAGGTATATTTGGGGCGCATAATTTCGCCAAAGAAAAACTCACCTCGGACTACCTAATGAAATTCTGCAACTGTACTCCTGCTCCGGAGATATTTGTTTTTTTTATTGTTTATTTACTATTTGTGATTGTTCTTGTAGTTCAACATACAAAAACAAAACCTATTGAAATTCTTCACGGCTTCTGGATGAACACAAACACTTGCACAATTTTGTTGTCGTTATTACCGAACACCACCAACACCAATATGGAAATCACAATAAAAAAAAGAGGAATACCAAATCACGGTGAAACACTTGAAAAATTATTAAAGCGGCGCCGCTTTATTTAACTTCTTTTTTATTTTCAGTAAAAATTTCACTAATTTTGCACTTTTTTTTGCACTTATTATTACGAAATGTGATGGCGATTCAACTTCTCTTTTTAGTGTGAAAACAGAAAATAAAACTTTCTTTCAGCAGCCACGTTCTGTGAAATATTAATTTATTTTTTTGCTGCGTTATAATATCATACACCTGCAACAGCAGTTTCTTCTTAAAATTCTTAGATCATAGGTAGAAATTAATTTTAATCAAAAAGATTGAACTGCCTTTGTATTATGCATTCACCGACACAGCGAGTCTGCCTGAGAATAATGAAAACAATATTTAACACCACAAGCAAAACCGAAGGAAAAATTTATACAATATTAATTCTGTAGATTCATAGGAGCGCCCAACGCAAAACAACACACCTTACACCGTCGAATAGAAGAGAACGAATGACAATGACGGAATTGGTATCATTGGTAGTTGTTGCCGGTTGGTATCTCTGTTCTCGATTGGAATGGAATAGTTGAATTTTCTCTTAATTTTTTTTAACTCACTGCGTCGCTGCACGGTCACTACTCGCTGCGTCACTGCCCATAGTGCCCATTGTTGTACCGGAATGTGTGCCCCAACTTAATACACAACACGGCTCTGGGCGAGTGGCTTTGACATTTACATAACGAACGTTATCCGTTACCAAATGGAAATGGAACAATGATGTTTTTAATTTGCATTTTTGTTTCCAAAATTTAATTAGTTTTGTAATTTTATAAGAAAAAGAGAACAAAAATAGAAACAAGTTTCAATTTCTTTCCTTTCTCTTAAGTACACAAAATTAAATTTTGGGAATGGGTATATTCCATTAAAAAATTGTTTACATAGTTGTCTCGCTCTTATGATAGTATTTTTTTTAATGTTATCAATTAAAATGACAGCAGGTAAAGGTGGGTGCAATTGGTTTGTCTCTTTCTTTCGAAGAGATTATGAATGAAGAAGTGGTTTTTTGTGTGTAGTTTTACGGGAATTTTAAGAGATTAACATGCGCAAGATTGTTATTACTGTGCTCTGTGTCTCTGTCTCTGTCTCAGTCTGGCTGCTCTATAGGTGTTTTTAAAGTCGTATACGATATTATTGTATTGAGATTGAGAGTTGCCAATCAATTAAAAATTTTACGTTTTATTACAATATTTGTGCGTTCATTTTCTTTTTCAAATGGTAGAGCTGGCAGCAGAACACTCTGATCTGATCCGGATCAGATTTGCATATCAAAATATATTCATACCTGCGACACCACCATAAGATCCAGTTTACAATCCGTTCAGGATTAGAGACGGTATTAAAATATATTCAATTCCTATCTCGAAAAGTTTGGTATAGAATTCTGTCATAAAAACTTTAAAAAATTCAAAACATAAAAGGGAGCACGCATGAAATTATTTTTGAAAATTTTAAGTAAATTAAAAGCCAAACAAGAAATACGATAGAACAGTATGAAATTTTATTAAAAGTGCAAAATCCATACCTAGCTGACAGATTTGAACCTTGAAGTACATATGGGAAAAAAATTCGTTATTTACATGACATTTGAATAAAAAAAATTACAGGTATCTATTGTTAAATATTTTTTTTTAGAAAGTATCGATGGCACTATAAAAAAGAGTATAGACCTTTCATTCCTTAAATGTCATAACATTATGGATGTGAAATAAGGTTGAAATCGTAACACTGAGCCAATTAACTTGTTAAATTTTGAAATGTTTAAAATCAAATTAGAAGAGTTTTGAACGAAAATTTAATCAAAAGTATCTTCAAAATAAATGCTTAAAAGCTCCAACTTGAATTAAAGTAAAGTAAAGTGTGAGTGTGTCATTTTTCTTTTATGTTTTAATTTAAAATACAGAGTATTGGAATATTAAAACCAAAGATGCCATTTTTTCAATTCAAAATCCAAATTCAAAGTCACTTCAGTATCACAAATAATTTTGTTTAATCAAAAATAAATACAGAAATTAGTATGCCGTCTTATTTTAATTTGCGTTTTTGGTGAAAAAAAACTTGGTCAAGAACAGTGGGTAAATATTTTTATATGGCAAGTACCAGCTTATTGAATATATATAAAATTTGGTTAAAATCATTATAGAAATTTTGAAGAAAAATAAGCTTCTACATAATAATTAATTATGATAAGGCAGGTCTTGTTATTTTTAGACAACAGTGACCTACGAAAATTGCTCTGAAAATATTACAATTTTTATTATTATTATTATTTGTTTTTTAATCAAACAGAGCATACAAGGCTCTTATAGACTACGAAGTACAAGACACGTTAAAAAAACCAATACATTTGAGCATTTGGTTTCGATTGGGGGGGAAGTGGTCGAAATTTAATTTTTTGCTATTAGATACATATCTCGGTAACTACCAATTTTTTGCAATAAAATTTAATCTAAACATTTTAGATTAAATCATTTTTTACAAAAAAGGTCATTACAATTTTCATCGTACCATCAACCGAATTCGAGAAAAAGAAAAAAGTGTTAATGTGTTACAAAATCGGTTTTTTTACAAATTTGCCCGAAACTTGATAAGGACTGATACGATTTCTCATATATTTGGTATGGCGTTAAACATTCAACAAAAAAGGTTTTGGGTCATCCGCATTAGGTTGACAACAAGCTAGAGCGTCTAAGTTGGATCAACAAAAAAAATCGTATGAGAGGGCGGGTCTACTCCCCACACTTCAACGGTAGGGGTAATTTACTAAAAAAATTAGGGGTAATTTACTAAAATTTACTAATTTACTAAAAAAAAACTTTACAAATTTACTTACTTTGCTTTTTACTTTTTATTACTTTTACTTACAGAAAAAAAAAAACTATTAAAAGACAATGGTAACACCGAGGGTTTTAAAAAAAAGCCATGATTTAACGACTTACACTCAGCGGTTCTTAACTATATTTTACTTGTAAAAAGGACTAGCTAGCCGAATGATAATGGCGTTATTAATTAATTTAAAATTTATTTATAACTAAAACATTAATTATTGTTGATTGTAAATATGATACCCAGTCGTTGATTTTTTTTAAAATTTTGTTATCATATGAAAATTATAAGTTTTCTTAAAATGGCATACTCATAATTTTTCTTTAAAGTATTTTAAAAAAGTTGTTTTAATTAGGGCCAGTCTTTTCAGCTCTGGTTATTTGTAAACTTTGGTTATTTCAGTTGTTAACCAAAGATTTTGTATGTGTTTCTATGGTTACCAGCAAATGGTTAAATTTAACCATAGCTGAAAAGACTGGGCCTTACTGGCTTACCACGTTTTTCTCTGAAAATTCTGGGTTAGAAATTAATTTTCAACACAATATTTTTTTTTAATTATTTAATGTTCATATCACATTAAATAATTAAAAAAATAATAATTATAATATTTCGTGGAAATTCTGTATACCATATTCTACACATTCGCAAATAGGCACATATGCACGGAGGCCCTACAATAAGTATCAGTTTTGCTAAATGCCTCGATTTTTTTTATTCTGTCTCTGGTAGCTTTAATTTTTTTTTGTACCGGGTTCGGCTTTAAAAAATATGGTCACCGTAGTTACTGCCGAAAATAAATTCAAAAAAGTTTGGAAGATCCAAAAGTACACGCCACAATGTTTTTCTTATAATAAATACATGAGAGTTAATTCTCAACTGAAAGATATTCCATTCGTAAAACTAAATTTCATAAAAATCCGTCAACGGGTTTTTGAAATATTGAATTCACAGAAACATTTTTTGAAAAATTTGATTTAAAACTTAACAAATAAAAAATTGAAAAAAATTGTGATGCCATGCTATTTAGAATAGTTAAGACAATTTCAGTATTTAATTTCGTTCAAATCGAAGGATTTAATTTCGTTCAAACCGAAATTTAAAAATACTGTTACATGGCAGGTACCGTTAAATGAATTTTCTTGAGGGTTTGGTTTCCACACATAGCCACACATGTGAAATTTGATAGAAATCTTTAGAGCCGTTTTCGAGAAAAATGAGGTTTTCGATAACCGTTATATGGCAGGTACCGTTATTTTTGGACTTACAGTGACCTACAAAAAAAAGCTCAGACAGACAGACCGACAGACGTCTTCTCTATCATCGTAATGTCAATTTTAATTGTTATCTCAAAACATTTTTTTTGTACGAATCCAAGACTTGCCTTATAGTACCTATAATTACAAGTAAAATAAAATGCACGACTGGGTCGCATGAACTTGCTCTTGCAGCAAACTTTTGGATTGGGAAAATTTAATTTGCTGAATTATGTTGAAAGTGGCCTAAATGTGAGGTAAAGTTGTATGGTAGCTATCATTAAGTGACTGCTTAGCAAAAAACTTTTAATGCCATCTTGTGTTGAATGCTCAGATTATATACCATACCAAATTTAAATGAAATCGGGTACGCCGTTTTCAATTTAGGGCCTAATTTGTTAAAAACCGTTAACACCAACTCTCCGTTTTGTGCATTTTTAGCCAAAAAACTGAAATGCAGTTCTATTAAGAGCACTCCAAATATAACGTTTTCAAAGTTTTATCAAAATCGTTAGAGCCGTTTTAGAGAAAATTCGGAAAAACTAAAACTTTCATATAGGAGGTACCCGTTATAGCCGGCCTAAAACAAAAATTCAAATTTTTCCTCTAGGGAATCACCAAAAAGTATTACACATGAAGTTTGAAGAAAATCCGTCCAACCGTTTAGGCTGCAGCTCGGTGAACATACAACCGAACATCCGCACAGACAGACCGACGGCAACGGATGGATTAATAACTCTCAGAATTATGAGATCTTTTAGTAAGTGACAAAACTTGATAGTGAATTAAACCGCCAGGGGCAACCAATCTTAAATACAACCCTTGCTTTTGGTATAGACTTTCTGTGACAATCACATGCGATTCAACTCAATGCTTCTTCTTGTTTATTTTCACACATCGATTGAAAAAAGAAAACTCCTGACATTTTGTAATAACCCTAGTGACCCAGTTAACAAATAAACACTCGACAGGATTGCTAAGGGTTACAAACATATGAACCTACGAGATAAAGGAATTTCTTTTCCATTGATTGTGTTGTGAAAGTTTTCAACCTGTTTGCCGTGTTTGCCACTCCGCTTGGATTAACTTTGTTGTATCCTTTTTTTTTAATTCAACCTTCCTCCTTTTACAATTTCTATTTTTCACAAAGAATTTCCTGAAAATATTATTATTATAACTGACAGTTCACTTCATTAACTGTTATCCTTTGGGGAATGCTATAACAAGATCAATACTATGAATATGGATAAACCTATGAAGGTATCTAATCGAATGTGTTTTGTTTCAAGTGATTCCTTTAATAAGCAACTTTTCTTCTTTTTTTTAGACTGAAAAAAGAACAAAGAGCTATGTCGATGAAGCTTTTCATCTTCTTCAGGAGCAGCCGGGCGTTAAAGATGTTATTATAATCAATCAATTAGCAAATCCAATTCGAGCTACAATGGAACAAGCACGTGCTGTTGAATATTGTGGTTTATATGAAACACTCAATCAAAAAGTGCGATATATGTTGCAACAAATTGATCCTGATGATGAACTATTGGGATTGCGAGTTCGGACTAAATGGGATGAAACTATAGTTGTCGAAGATGGAAAAATCACCGTTATGGTTGTACAAGATGCCAAAGATATGATACAGCCGTGTATCGATAGAATAGGTATATGATAGGCATTTGTAATGAATTGTGAATTAAGCATGCTACATTTTTAAATATTATTTTGTTGGTACAAGATTCGCATTAAACCAATAATATGTATAACGAATCTTTTTTTTTTTTTAATGTTGTTATGATTTAGCGTGTCTGCCAACGATAGGTTTCAATTGAAAGGATTAAAAACGCATTTTTTTTTGCAAATCAATATTTTATTTTAAACGAAAAGTACAAACTTTGAGTGTAATCATGAAAGAAAATAACTGCCAAATATACTTGTCGGCTCGGCTCGGTCTATGTATGTAAGTATTCATTTGGTTCAGGCTTGCCAACTATAATTGTAATTCGATTCTACAATAAAAATGTTCGAATCACAAAATCGTAACTCTTTTATTTATTCTATCAGAACGTTGTTATAAACAAACGAAAATTTTATTAAATGACATTTTTTGGTAAATCAAGTGTTCATGAGATATTTGAGATAAAAATAAAATAAATAAAAAAAGTCTCTTTGACTTCGCCGCCGCCCGTTCAGCCGCTTGCCGTCCACTAAGTAGACGAGTGCTTAGAAAACCCTTGTTTTAGTTCTAGCATATATTATATGCGCTAGCCTATGTTACGTGTGCCGTTATATGTACCCTAAGTTTTTTCTTGGGGCTTTGTTAAACACCCATAGGTGACCAAAAAATTGTTCCATTGTTCAAATCATTGTCGTTTGGGTGAAATTTTTAAAAATGGTTTCTAAATTGATTGATTTCTTGCCTGAGAATATATTTGTAGGGGGAGACGCCAACAGTGAGACACTTTTTTTTTAAATGACTATATCTGAAAAATTATTCCGAGGAATGAGTTGTTGTAAATTACGTTAAATACCTTTATTATGTGAGCTCTTTCGTGCATACTTAAAATTTATTTTACCTTTACCGAAGAAAAAAAAATATTAAATAAGTAGAGTATACTTGGTTTGTTTCACTGTTGGTATACTTACTCCAACAGTGAGAGTGAGACAGTCCTTACCCAATAGCGAGACACATGAAACATGAAAACAATTTTATTTAATAAGGAGTTATTTTATTATAAAAAGGTCTTCGTGTCGTTTCAACTTTTTAATAACGAATATAAAAGTAACAAAAAATGTGTCAAGTGACAAAAATATGCTAACCAAATGTTAACAAACTTCATTTTGATCAAATTTTATTCCAAATTGGAATTGGATACTCGATTTTTCCCGAATGCTATGGCAGAAAAAAATCGGCTGCTGCAGAATCAATTTTAAGTTTTCTTCGGCGACATATGAAATGTCCATACCACACATATGGATATGATTTACTTTGCCGTCTAAGAAAACTTATTTCAAAGTCTCAGTCGGGATTCTTGTCAGATATTATTTTACTGACATAGCAATTTTTTTACTATGAGGCAAGTTATACATTCGTACGAAAAAAAGTTTTGAAAATTTTAACTGCACTGCAAATAGCCGAAAAAAAAATAGGTATTTAATGTTTTTGCAATTTAAAAAAGTGGTAACTATGAAAAACGTCCATAACTACTTAACGGTTAAGTACCAAGTAATAGATTGTTATTAGTTGAAAATTTACAGTTCAACAAGATGGCGTACTTTCTTTTTTTTTATGAAAAAAATGTATTTTTATATATGTATGTATTAATCAAGTTTGTGCTATCCAGTCGTGCCCTTTATTTACCTGACTGAAAAATTTTATTAACTGCATAGCTTGGCGTCATTGTGGCGTCTTTGTCTCACTGATGGCAAAGGGATTTTGTCTCACTGTTGGTAAATGGTCGAATTAGGTACACTATTAAAGCAAAACAAAACATGCATCGAAGTGCCTCGAAGTGTTATTAATTGTATTGTTAACAATATAATTTACATAATGTATAAGACATTAATTATATAACTCACCTATAGGAAAAGAACTATTGCTTATTTTTTGCGACACGTAAATTTTACTTTGCACGTATTTTTCTCAATGTTCTATCACAGTGCGATTTTTTTTTAATGAAAGTAAACACAAACTAAATCATTTGAAAGAAAACCAGTTCCACGACGTATGATAAAAAGCGCAACTTGATCCTTTAAATTCTTTCCAAGTTCTTCGGAATGTCTCACTGTTGGCGTCTCTCCCCTACTAAGTGGTTCGATTAACGTAGATGCAACAGATATAAATTTTAAAAGCTGATAAGTTTTATTACTCCGATAACTTAAATGGTTTAAAATTTTTTTTTGTTCAACTGGACACTAAAAAATCACAATTTTTAATTGATTCATCTTTAATTTCACTTTGTTCCAACTCATCCCCGTTTATAAAGGGTTTTATACCTAAATTCAAACTCGATTCAACAACGCATAGCTATAATCTAACCGAAAAAACCGAAAACATTACAGTGCACATATTTTAGTTTCGATTTTAGTTTATTGCTCTTTTAAAACAAAAAGTGGTTGGTATTTTAAGCTTTAAAAACCCCGAAATATCCTAAATAGTTTGGAGCTACTGAAAACTAAAGTAGGTAGATACATCTTGTTTAAAATTTAAATTTTATTGTTCAAACAACTTAAATGGTTTTAAGTGCAACTGGATTTAAAGACTTGTACTTAATAGCAATTAAGGGCTAAGATTTGCTTTGGGTATCTAATTCAAATTTGGAAAATATTAGAAATTGTATCAATCCCACAGTCAAGATCTTAACAACGGCATCCGTTTAGAAAACAGAAGCATGAATATAAAACACTGACTTATCTTATTGCAGAACGACGATAGTAAAATCGTCCTCTGGTGCAATCAAAAATTCATATTTTTTCGTTGCAATTCTCATAAAAGTCAAATCATTACTTGCATCCAAATCACGAACAGCACTTCTAGCTGAAAATACAAGTGGTCATGCAACTTGTTTTATAATGCCCTGAGTCATTGAGTTCTCTAAAGTACTTTTCACAGCAATGGCACTCTGATTGTTAATCACAACATATCCATGAGATTTCTCATTTATTCGATCTGAGGTTGATTCGTTTTTTCGTACTATTTCTTCGAAGTTCGACTGCATGAAAAAAAATATAAAATTTGTCACTACTTGTAAGATTGAAATATGAAATTTTACCATCATCAAAAAATAATTAAGTTTTTGTTTGTAATTAAAAGAAGAATCAAAATACATATGAATAAAATTTGTATGTTTGATTTTATGAGAACGTTTAAATAACTTCAAATAAAAATTTGAAAATAAATATTTGTTGAGTAAAGGGGTCCCTAGACGCTCAATATTATTGTGCAAACTATTATTATGGTTGGGACAGACCACAGACGGTGCAATATTTTTCCCAGTACTTTTTTAGTTGATCGCTGATATTTGTGTAGACAACATGTGGAGTAGGGGTATTCATTTAATCTGCACTTAGTCTGGTTCAATTGCATTTTAATGAAAACAAATTTAGGATATGTTCGATTTGTTCAAATATCACGAAATCATGAAGTGGCCCCAAAAACATTTAAATGGCCCCGAAAATGGCCCCAAGATATTTTTTTCTCGGAACACCGAAAATTTTATTTTTAGCAGGTTTTTTTACCAAATTATGCTAGCATTTTTTTAGCATGATTCTATATTTTAGTTTGAAAATTTAGCAGGATTTCAGTTTAGCCAAAGTATAGAATTACAAAAGGTTAGTCAAATCAAAACAAACGTAAGTGTGAACAAAGCCCAATACAATTTTCAGGAAAAATTGCAAGTCTTAAGATCAGAACATTCAGTAACATTAGAAGATGAAAATAAATTTAGAAAAAAACTGTCAAAATTTCATTTTAAGGCTAATTAAAGAGCTCAAGCAAGGACACCAGAAAATTTGAATATTTTGAAACAAATCAACTTTTTTCGGTAAACAAATGTTTGAGAATTCACAAACAGTCGTTAACAGATTTTTTCAAAACTCCAAAAATCAATTCGGAACTAGCAAGTAAAATAGAAACGCAGTGGAATAATTTACACTTAAATGTTTGGGAAAATGTAGATAGTACTGTTGAGTTTTGGTGTGAGGTGAATAAATTTACAGATGCTTCCAATGAAAATCCATACCAAGAGCTATCAAATTTCGCTATATCTTATTTGGTTCTGCCGATATCTAATGCTGCTGTTGAGAGAGTTTTTAGCTTCATGAATTAAGTAAAAGACCAACGAAAATAAACATGCTTAATAGTATTCTACTTATCAGAGACAATTTGTCAGAAGTTTGTTGTGACAGTTTCGCCATTCCAAGCAAAATCGTGAAAGAAGTGGTATTAGCAACATTCTATAATACACCTGAAGAAGAAAAAGATTTGCCAGATGCTTTTGAGGAGGCTTTAAATGAAGCCCAATATTTTTAATGTTGTTTACAAAAACTGAATTTAACTGATTTTTGTTCCTATTTATAAAATAGTTTTAGTGTCACGAAGTGATTTTTATGTTTTTTTTTATGTTTGCTTAATAAATACTATTTCTTCTGAAAAAAACAATGTTTTTTTTAGTTTAAAGCTTTTTGCAGAATTTTTAGCAGGTTTTTGCATGATTTTTAGCACTTTTTCATAAAAAACAAACATGCTAAAATACTGGACTTAGCATGATTTAAAATATTTCATTGGTCACACTACCGCTGGTGCACATGCATGCTCTGTGTACAAAATGCTCTAGTGTGAAGTGAATGGAAAAAGAGACTATAAAAAGAGTCATATGACTCTCAAAACCAAGGTGTAATAGCGACACGACGCACGGAATAAAAACCAAAGACCGTGTTTAGACTGAAAGAAACTTGAAAGGAATCGTCTGGGAATTTAGTATGAAAGCCGAGATGACTGTTTTAGAATTGCAATTCAGTAACTCAAAATTCCAGATAAAACCAATATATTTAAACTGCAACCATTGGAATCGAGATTTTTTAAAACTTCAAGAATTAATCATGTGTGAAAATATGCAGAACTCTATGATTATTGGTGATTTGAACGCGCTAATTGGTTTGGAACTAGGTAGTGAAAATCAAAGAGCTGCAGCACTTTAATCAATTATTAAATCCAACAATCAGTAATTACACGTTCCAATTTGCGTCACCGGGATTCTTTGATGAATCGTTGGATTGTCCAATCACATTGGCAGAAGCAAATTCTGTTGTCGGTCAATACAAGATGGCGAACCCCCCGGATTAGATAGGATACCTACCGAATTCTTCAAAGCTGAATTCGACACAGTGAATAGAAAATGTCTAATTTACAAATTGTTGGAAAAAGGCATGTCCCAAAAATTCGGCAAAGTTATCGAAAACCTTCTAGATGACACCTGGGCTTGAGTTTGGAATGGCGAAGTGATTTCAGAACGGTTCAAAACGAAAACCGGATTAAGACAAGGATGCACTTAAAGTCCATCTATGTTCGCTCTCTACATTGACGACATTACTGAGGTTCTTCCGGGTGGAGTTGAGCATGCGGGCACTCTTATAAAAGTCTGTTTGCAGATGATATCGTGCTACTTGCGTATTCTCCCGAGTCTCTCAAAGTAATGATCAATAAACTGGCCAACTATTGTGAGTTATGGAGTTTTATAGTTAATCTTGAAAAATCAAAAGTTCTGATATTCAAAAAAAAAAACGGTGAAACGCTTTGTACAAACGAAAAATGGTTTTACAAGGGTAACAGAATAGAAGTGGTGAATGAATACAAATACCTCGGGATATTGTTTACAAAAAATTTAAGTATGGAAAAACACCTAAAAGAAAAGCTTGGAAAAGCTAAGACTGCTATCAACTGCACATGGAGAAAATGTTTATGGAATACATATCAGTCACAGCAGCAAGTAAAAGTAACAACGTTTACCAAGGAAAATTGCTCTACAAGTTTTTATAGAGAATGGCAGGAATTAGCTGAAGTATGCAGATTTAAATTGAATCTGGATCAGAATCACCGCAACTGGAAGACAACCCTCTACGCGCTAATTAACAGGGTAGATCAACACACTAGAGAAACTTTCATCGAAGAAGCATCGCAATAGATCTATAGGTCAATCTATATAGTAAACTCAGTTTCAATAAGATGAAAAATAATTATTTTCGGGATGAGTTCAAAATAGAAGAAATTTCGATGATGCTCAGGCTAAGGGTGGAACTTCTTCACATCAACTCACATCGGGAAGATCTGCCTATATTATGCAGTCTATGTAATTTAGCAGAAAGAGAAGATACTATTCATTTTGTTGAACGATGTCCTATCTTACGGGAAACTAGGAGATTCTATCTTGGCAGCGATTTTCTCTCACCTGATCAAGTACTTCACCTTCTGGATGAAATTAATGCTAAAAAACTATTCAATTATTGCGAAAAAAAAATTAAGTTATCGACAAAGGATTATAAATGCTTCATATAAACAAGAAATATTTGTCAAACAAAAATATCAAAAATCCATTTATCATTAATTTTAACCAATTATTTATTATTATTAAATTTGCTTTAATTAGGAACTAATAATGAAGAAAGAAACAAAAAATAAAAGCTCTGTTAAGTTTAAAAAATTATTATTCAAAGTCCAATCGGCAGACGGCAATGCCATGTTCGTAATGATTTTGTATTATTGAAATTGTTAGATTATTACATAATTTATACGATCAATAAAAAAATCTTCTAAGGGGCCGGTTATAGCGATCAGGAAAAACCATCAGGAAAAGTAGAAACAAATGGGAACAGGAATTTTTTCCTGATGTGCGTTTATAGCGATCAGGAAAAATGTGTCAGTGAACAGGCTGTTTTCCTGATTGAAATGCACACGAAAAACTTTTTCTGACAGAAATCTGTCAGTGGAACAAGTGAAAATTGAACTCAAATAATTGGAACGATTTGTTCCATTTTTTTTAAATGTCAATCAGCTGGCACGAAAAATTAGCTTTCGTCAGAAAAATAAAGAAATACATTTTAAACAATAAATAATTATTCTATAGTAAAAATTATTAGCAAAAAAAATTCTTTGAGTTATTTGTAGTCAATAAGTGTAGTATTTGTGTTTAAAATCGATTTAAAACAACATAAAAGATCCATTCGAACATTTTTCCTGATGCGTTTTCCTGATCGCTATAACCGGCGCCTAACCTAAAAAATAAAAAAATCATTTAGCTTAGTTATGAAAACACTGCGATCATTGACGTATTAGGTATGAACCGCCAGTAGCCAACTTCATGCGTGTTCCAACATAACTAGGGGCGCCATCAACTATCAGGGAATCTGCGTAGCAGTGATATGATTTCTTTAATTAATTATTTACTATTGAAATATTTTGGTGGAAATTATTATCAAACTACTTTTATTTTACAAAACACATCCACTCCTTATGCCATGAGTTACTTACAGATGAATATATTATCGTTATCATTTAAATTCTAATGGCGAAATTAGTACACGTATTTAACACTAAAAGATGATGGCGTTTTTAGCTGGAACAACTTTTCTTGGCTGTTTGTATGAAAATTTCAACCGACTGGCGGTCCATATGTAGTATGTCAATGACTGCGCTGTAAACACTTCAGCAGTCAAGCACATAATGAACAAATTGGGAAAAAACTTGCATTTCAACAGTACTCACGCTTCCGATGTTTAAAATTTGAAGCTACCTCAAGAGAAAACTCACCCCTCACCCATCTCGCATTCGACTTCTCGTGAGTCCGGACTCAAATTTCCAGTCTAAACACGGTCAAAGAAAAATTCGGCAATATAGTGGGAAAAAGGAGTTCGAATCAAGCAGTTGAGTTAAAATTGCTTGGCATCACTTTTACTCGTTGAACGAATTTAACGAGTTGAAGCAAATATTTTTGACGTTTCGATACTTTTCTTCTTGTTTTGTACTTGTCAAAAAGTGGGATAATTGATTCGTCAGCGACAAAATTAAAAATTGTTTTCCCATAATTATTTAATAAAACATTAAAATGGTAATTATTATTAGTTTCACTTTGAATATAACACATTTAATAATATTTGTTTTCAGTCACAAGAAGTTGAAGAAACGTTGAAACGTCTGCAATCACACAAGGGAGTTGTTGGAACTATTGTTGTGAATAATGAAGGTGGGTGAAAATTTTTAAATGGTCATTTATTTATTATAAACACATTAATTAGTTTTCTAATGACTTTTTAAACATATATTTTCATCCTTTTATCTATGTACATAACTTATTTTGCATAAATATAAAATATTTAAGATGTATTGATAAAATATTTGGTTCACTATGGAAACAACTTTCATATCATCAACAGGAATCCCAGTAAAAAGCACTTTGGATAACACAACAACAGTCCAGTACGCTGGGCTAATGAGCCAACTTGCAGACAAAGCACGTAGTGTTGTGCGAGATTTGGATCCCTCAAATGATCTCACATTTCTACGTGTCCGTTCAAAGAAGCATGAAATAATGGTTGCGCCCGATAAGGACTTTATATTGATTGTCATCCAGAATCCAACTGATTAGGGATGATTCTTTGAAGTTTTTGGGTTTATAAATTTAAATTTTTGTTTAACTTTCTATTTCAAAAGAGACCATTCAAGCGGAAGCAAAGAATGTTGCGAAATCTCTTTAAAAAAACTTAATTTTGTTAACTTAAATTGCATTGAAAGAAAAAAATTATGATAGTTGCACCTATTTTTATTTATAAAATAATGTAGTACCTATTTCATATATTAACAAACAAAATATATACATAGCAGTTGCACAGATTGTGATTGTGAAGAAAGTTTCTATTTCTATATACCTACCTACTACCTACCTTATGTATTAAACAAAAGGGATGTTGAATTTGAACATTGAAATGCATACGGTAAAGTACCTATGTATTTATATATCATCTACTATTTACATTGATAGAAAGCATTTCTTTCTGGATCGGTGACCTTATATGCTTAGGGTGGAGGACGTATTTTGGTAAACAGTGTAGGTACATAAGTACATAACGAACTGCTGTAATATAACTGAAAATAAATTAACATGTGTTATCCATTTACTATGAAAACCACTCAAGTTTGAGTGCAAATGTCTTCTCGGCAGATGTTAATTTGTCAGGGATGTGAAACATTTCTTTGTATAATTTTACTGAGCTGCAGAGTTTTTGATGGAAAATTGATTTACAGAATGTTCAATTATGAGTCTCAATGACAGCTATAACTGTCACTTAGGAGGGCAAAATTCAATCATTAAGGAGGCAGTTATAGCTATCAGTAAAACGTATCAATACAAAATACTCTTTTGCGTTTTTTGTATGTTTGCGTATTATTTGACACAAAATATAGATGTAAATCGAAGACAAAAATATTTTTTTTTAAGAAAATCTTTATTTGACGGTATGTTTTTTGTAAAAATAGCGATATATTTATTTTATTGATGAAAATTGATTTTACGTATCAGCTGATACAAAAATGAAACAAATCGCTCCAATGATGTGCTTTTCAATTTTTTACTTAAGCGATTTGCACCCAGAAAGTGTTCTGTAGGTAGGACAGCCTTTTAACTGACATATTTTTACTGATTGCTATAAACGTTCATACGTAAAAATCTTCAGTTTTCATTCGTTTCATCATTTTGTGTAAACATATTATGACTATCAAAAGACTGTTCGCTTTCTTTTGTATACAAAAATTATAACTCAAAATTTGTCAAATGTTAGAAAAATCTCCACTTACTGAAAAGTAAGCAAACGCTTTTTGAGTAAATTCTTGATAAATGTCAAGTTTGAATTTCTTGGGCAAATAAAGTAAAATTCAAATTCAAATGTATTTTGAAAAAAATTGCTTAAACATTAATTAAATGCATTTCAAACAGTTTTATTGAAAAAGTTATGTTCCGATATATCCGTAATTCTAAGCTTTTAATATGTTTAACCGATAACTCGATCACCAATTTCTAAGATTCTCAGATTTATTTCCTTTTGATAGAATATTTTTTTATTTACTTTTATAAATAAAGTCATTAAATTTCGGTACCTTCAAGTTTTTACCAGGTAAAATTCCATTCGGTCAAAATTTTAAAATAAATGAACAAAATGTATTTTATTTTCGTTGAGCTCCCAGTATACGAACGCTTTTTGGGTTTTTGCTTCACTTTTAACTGGTTTTTGCTTCGTTTGAGGTTACAAAAAATAAATGTAAGCAATCTTTGGTCCACTACTACATGTACAATTGAAAAAGGCAGTGTTTTTAATGATCCATAGGATTCATATTTCCTTCCTCTTCGGAGTGAAACCACTCGAGAATATGACATAAGTACCTAATTGAATTAAAAAAAATTATTTCAAAGAATAGAATAGAACTTCAAAATTAATGATCTTATTTAGTAGATGAGTTTAAATGTAATGGGACCTACTTTTATATGTATTATTTCAGATAATAGTACTATAAATTTGTATATACTATATACCTAGGAAGTGAACTGAAATCCGGTGGCAAATACGCAAATACCTGAGCTCTCGTAATCAAAAAAAATACAAAACAATAGCCGTATTATATTATCCCTTCTGATCCGGAACGCATTAGAAATTTGCAAGATCTAGAAACAAAGCTGGATCTTATGTTGTTGTTGTTTGCCTCTATTTCATGACTCAAATCTGATCCGGATCAGATCAGAGGAGATAATAAAATACAGCTAATATACCCATACAACAATGTAAACTTGAAGTTTGAAAACTTTCAACATCTACTGTACATGATTCTCTCAGTTAAAAAAAAATACAATCGACAACTCAAAAATTCTCACTCAAATACTGTCACGTATGACGTAACGTATTCGTCGGCCATCATCTCGTTTCGTTGCTCGTTCGTTCATTTGTCATCAGCTGTGTTCTGTTCCGTGTTCAATTCGGTCGTAAATTATTATTAAAAAAATCTTCGGTTCGGTTATAACGTCATAAAAACATAAATCCCATAAAATTAAACAATTGTTTTCCACCGAAGAACATTGAACCAAGCCCAACACAATTGATAAAGACAACAGAAAACTCCACACCTGCTGCATATTACCAGCAGCCCTTTTCAACTTATTATATAGGTATGTATTGTATATAATATACATATACACTTCAAAGATCCATACTAATATACACATATATATAATATAAATAAAATATACAGCATGTATCCTTCTTCTCACACACTTCCTTCTCTCCCCTTGCTTTTGTAGTGCGCGACATTAGGTATACAAGAATAAAATTACAACAACGTTGCTAGCAAGCCTGTCTACCAAAAATAAGCAAAACATCTCTATGTCTGTCTGCCTTTGCTCTACATCCAACAACAACAACATATGGTCCTCCTGAATATATGTTCCGCTTCATGTATCACTTTTCCTATATACATACAATGTACTGTAATCGACAACCCAACAACTGCCGTTTCAGTTCCCAGCCATCATCATGAACCAGCTCTAAATTCGTGGTCCCAAAAAGCTTCGATTGGAACAACGGGAGTAAAAAAAAAACAGTAATATAAAACGACAGCAGCAGGCAGAAACCAGAAAGTCTATATATTTTACAGACCTTTCGCTCTTCAGAAGGGATGTTCTTGTATCGTTGGTTTTGGCAGTGTAACCAAGGATATTCTCGAATTAAAATGATATAAATCGTATAATCGCTTTTCGCATAGTGTACTCTGCGGAGAGTACCTACCTACCTTCCTATCTACCTACGTTGTTGTACCTAAAAAACCCACCATCACCATTGTCGTCGTCATAAAAGTATATAAGGACCGTGAGATCGAATCGAGAAAAGAGGAGAAATAAGAAACGAAAACAAAATTCAGGAATTTGATATCCTTCTGGCTGGCTCTGTTTGGTCGGAGTCGGAGTGTTTTCTGTCAGTCTCAGTCTACATTTATTCATTGGTTGGTCGCGAGGAATTGTTCGACGGGTATCGTCCTCGACTCGGTTTTCTGTGATTTTGTCCCTAAGTTATATTTTTTTTTTTAATTTCTCATCCCCGTGATTTTCAATTCAATTTAAAATCTTCTTTTTTCTGCAAAAGAAACTAAAACAAGTGTGAACTGCCCCAGTTGTCTGTAATGGGAAGTCCAAATTTAATTCTGTCCAATGATGAAATAGCTATTGTTAATAATTTAATATGGGAGAAGCCAGTTCGCGAGGTTGCAGCCAAAATAGGACGCAGTTTGATGGCTTTACATTATTATCTGAAGAATCGGGATAACTATCCACCAAAGTGTCCATCGCCCAAAGAAAAAGAAAAACAATCATCTCCTATCACAGTACGATTGGCCACAACGACGACGACAACTAGAAGTGCACCCACAAAAAAACCCAAACCCGAACCCACCTTGTCTCACTATCAGCAGGAGGAACGCCTAGCTTTTGCCAATACCTACAAAACATGGGGTGAGTCGCAGTGGCGTAGAGTGGTATTTCATGATGAGAGAAAATTCAACCTAGACGGACCGGATGGATTCACACATTATTATCACGATATGAGAAACTACGAGCGGAGCCTTTCGCAGCGACCACGAGGTGGATCAGTGTACATTTGGTTCGCAGTTTCCTACGGAGGGGGTATTCGATGTGAAGTTTCAACCACAAAGTTCAAAACAGATTCGTATATCGAATTTCTACAAAAAGATCGAGCGAAAATCACAGAGCGACTAGATGGTAATGCAGATTTTTGGCTTCAGGATCATTATAATGCGTTCCAGAATTACAGTATCCAACAGGGTGGAGCAGACATGACGGGAATTAAAGCGCAGCAGTGGCCGATTTTGTCACATGATGTAGATATTGTTGAAAACATATGGGGTTGGTTGATACGCGAAGTTTTTGACACTGGAAGACGTTACTCGCGGAAAGATGATTTACGGTTAGGTATTCAAATGGCATGGAACCAGATGCCAACCCATTTTATACAAAATCTGTATAGTACACTGCCGGAAAGGATAATGGAATTATATTACACAAATGGTATTTACACGAATTGCTGATACCACACCACAATAAAATGTTTGTACCTAAAGAGATGGAACAGGGGCGGAGAACGGGGCTAATTTAAATGTAAAGATTAGTTAAAAAAAAATTATTGTTCGAATAAAAAACATCGTCGTCGTCCCGTCATCGAATCAAGTGTTTTCTTTTTGCAGTTCTGTTTGTTTGTCGAAACTTGTGTAAACATAATTGATTATTTTAAATTGTTTAAGTAAAGAATTCGATTGTTAAGAAAAATCAGAGATGGAAAACAAAGAAAACTTGCTGAAATTAAAACTTTCACTAACAATTTGGATATCATCGAAATATTGAAACGCAATTAGTATTTACAATCTCGCTTTAGTTTTTTTTTTTTTTTGAAAAAGTTAAATCTGATCTAGGTTATCTCTGTCTGGAAAGAAATGTGGATGACTATGATACCTTGTGTTGTAGTTAAGACGCACTTTAAAAACCATCAGCTAAGAATACAGGTTCATTATTATTCATTTAAATGCTTGTTCGACGACTTTTGACAACGACAATAATTGATATTCGTATAACGGCCCTTTTCCTTATCATTACTGGCCAAAAAATGTCATTTAACATAGAAGTAATAAATAACGTAGTTTTAGCAAAATATGTAAATAAAAAAATTAGTTAATACGTTCATCTAGTTAGTATTTTAGTAAAGAAAAAATACTATTTAAAAATTAAAACCTGATTAAATTCAAATAATAAATAAAAATACATAAATAATATTATATACCTATAAATACGTATTAATAATATATTATTTAAAAAAATGTGATCACTCGAAATAAAATTAAAAAAAAAGAAAACCAACCTGTTTGTCTTTTTTTTCTTTTTGTATCCAAAGGAAAGGACACCTGGAGATAAAGGTAGATTGCTCGAAATTCATAAATAATATTTGCAACTTCATCTTAGGGGGCCTTCTTTTCAACCGAACCGCCTTCCTTTGTATAATTTTGAAAGGTGAGTTTCTTATTTTTTCAGAGATCATTGTTGTCTCCGTTTCTTTATTCAGCACACAGTTTTGCTAAAAATAAGAACAATACAAGATCAGGTTTTAGTTTTCCAAAAAAAAAAAAAGATTTTGTGAAAGAAGAACACACAAAAGGGAATTCTTCGAGCCACCATTTATGTGCGTACCTACTAGCTTTTGTTATGATTTTTATTTATATTTTCGAAAAGATTGATGAAAAGAAAAGATTATAGAATTATGTTGCTTTCAATAGAAAGACGTTTTTTTTTTTAAATTGGATGAATTGAAACGACTCCTTAAGAATTTGGAATAAAGGAACAGGTGTTCGATCCCTGTTGGCAAAATTTTAACATTTTCTGGAAGCATGTAAATATGTTTTTTAGCAAACTAACCCACCGTTAATCGTGGTTTCAGACAGAAGAACGACATTTTCCTAAAAAAGTCTTTCACTTTTATGAAAAATCTGTCTCAATAGTTATTTTACTAGACTCACCGTAAATAAGGCATGAGTTTCTAAAAACAATTTTTTTTTTTATTTAGATTTAACATACTAGTCGATCCCACTCGCGAAAATATGATCTAACCAAACGTCTTAGTATCTTTACTGACCTCCTAAGTCTTATCTCAAATTAAAATTTTCGGGGAAGCATGCTGAGAAAATGAAGAATTTTCGTTTTTTAGGTTTTCGACAGTTTTGTCAGATAAAATTTATTTTATTAATTACTTTATACTATTTTTAAATAAATTTTAATAAACAAGTTTCTAATTTTGAGACTAAACAAAAAAAGAAAATTACAAAATAATAGTATTTTGACTCCTCGGTACATAAGTTCAAAATTCAAATATTTAAAAATAACGGTGCAACTAACAATGCCTTTTTAAAAAGCCAGAAATATCTTATTTTATTTTCTTTTTAAATAAAGTTGTTTAAGTGAAAAGTTATTGTTTAAGTTTTTATTCCCACATCAAAATCCCGAAATCCAGAATCGCATTCAGAAATAAATTGAATGCAGTATCAATTGCCGTTCTAGGTACTGTTAATAAGCTACTCCGGAAAAAATAAAGGACACGACTGGGTTGCACAAACATTGCTCGCGGGGCAAGTTAGCTTCGTGTTAACGACGTCGACTTTTTACCGCTGACAATAAAGCACTCATATAAAATTTTATTAAAATTGATTGGATTTTTTTCAAGAAAAAAGAAGTTAATAAAACAAATTTTTTCGTAAATAATTTTTTCCAACATTTTTGATTGCAGTATTAATCAAGCTTAAAAGTACTTTAAGTTTAAATTTCGTCAAAATCGCTATCGAAAAAGTACCGTTCTATGGCAGCGGCAGGTACCGTTAATAAGCTTTGCCAGAAAAAAAATTTTAAATGAAAGACCATCATTGGCAATCAATCACTCGTATAAAATTTTTCGAGAAAAACCGAATTCAAAAAACTAAATTTTAGAAATTTTTTTTTTAAGTTTTTGATTGCTGTATTAATCAAATTTAAGAGTTCTTTTGGAATGTTAAATATCGTCAAAATCGGTTGAGCAGTTTAAAAGATAATCGATACCGAAAAAATACCGTTCAAGTTTAAGAGTACTTAAACAATATTAAATTTCGTTTAAATCGGTTCAGCCGGTTTAAAGATAATCGCTATCAAAAAAGTACCGTTCTATGGCAGTTACCGTTGATAAATCTATCCGGAAAGAAATTTTTAGATGAAAGACATCACCATTGCCCATATTGGCACTCAGTAACTCATATAAAATTAAAAAAAAATTTATCGGATTTTTTTCGAGAAAATTGAAATTTAAAAAACTATCTTGAAACTTTTTTGTACGAATCATATAAAAACAATAGTAAAATTACAACTCGAAACTATTGTGGGTCTCGTTTCACCGTTCCCGGAGCGAAGCTACGATATCATCGAATTTATTTGACTTGGGATATTTGATATTTCATGTATAATGAAGGAATTAAGATAATTGTTTGGAAAGGGAGGTTCTGACAACAATAATGCGATAAACAAGAAAGATATATTCAAAAATTTAAATTGTTTGAGCAAGAGCCGATAATATTTTCTTATCCTATAGTTAACTCTATTAAAAAATTTTTACTTCCAACAACAAAAATGATAAATTTTCATTTTCGTATCATAGCATAAACAAATATAAACTACTCTTTGAAATTTAGTATATATTGTTCTCGTTCTTTTTTCCAATTGGTTGGTCTATTTTGTTTTTCCAAATTCTAAAAAGTCTACGAAATATCCCAAGCCACTCAAGCCATAGCTTTAATTCTACCGATAGATTGCCCGGAGGAAATTGAGTTATGCGATAACTACCGCATGTAAAAACTTACTGATGCTGGTTCAGTAAACTGTGAGAACAGTTTGACAGAATTTCCGGACCCAATTTTTTCGACTTAGCTATCATCGTAATAGTAAGGGAGCCCACGATGCTACTCGAGCGTCTTTGGGACCTAATGCATTTTGAAGATTAGATGTTAAAAAGAAAAAAAATATTAAGGGAGTTTTCCTATTCACCGATGGGGGGAGCGTATACATTCTGTCAAAAATGTAAAAAAAAAACAGTGGTATGGACTTACACGAGCGCGTCAGATATTGATAATGGATACACCCCAAGGGTCTCTGATGACGGTTGTATGTTAATCTGCCGCTTTGCGTGGTGGGGGTGGTTATTCTGACGTCTTGAAAAATGGTAAAACAAAATTTACTCGAGCGCGTCAGATTTTCATAGGGGATGTTAAGTGAACCCAAAAGAAGCTACCATTTCAAAGACTGACGTTTCGGACGTGAAGCAAGCTTGTGGTGGCCATTTGAAAATGAAAAAAAAAATCGCAATGTATTTGATTTATAATTAATTGCAAGAGGTACGCCATTCATAAATTAAGAAACAAAATTAAAAAAAAAAAATAAATGATTTTGTTAGTCTTCATCTTCTTCATCCGTGGAAAGGTCGTCATACACCAAGTCTGGTTCATGGTAATCTATATATTTCATGGTAATCTATATTTCATATTCAGCTTGTTCATCTGTAATAAGACATATACATAATACATGTACTTTAAAATATTTCCTTAATTTCATGAAAAGCGTGATCAACGCAGGAAAGTAGTGTTTTCATGATTCTTTTTTTTTTATCACTGAAAGTAACAAATATATATGTAACATACAAATTTTAAAAATAAAAAACAAAGTACACTTTTTGTGGTATTATCACACAGCTGTGCGCTCAAAACTTTAATACCAATTTTTTTGACTTCGGCTTGTGCAAATCGTCAGATTAAGGATTTTTTGTTAACCTTGAATTATTTCCTTCCTCTTGGGCTGCCCTACTATAATGTAATGTTTGATTGTTATCTCAATTTTTCTTTCTTTTTTGCACGAATGCATAGCTTGCCTTATAGTACCTATAATAGCAAGTGAAAATTGGGAAAAAGTATTTTCTGAGAAGTTTTTCGTTCTGTTCTCGAAAAAATCAATTTTGATAAAATTTTATACATATGAGTACATTGTTGTCGACGGTAATATTTTTTACTAGAAAAACATTTCGAAAAAAAACTTTCAAACCGGAATTTCCAAATAACTGTTTTTTATCGACATTTTACGAACATTAAATTTCATCGATTTTGACGAAATTTAATGTTCGGCTAGTCCTGGTATGTCTGATAAATATTGCATAAATTTTTTTTTAAAGAAGTAGGTATTTAAAAAAATAAGTAATAGCACAACAAACTATTGCTCTTGTGGCACCAAGGCCTTAACAGAAAAATGGCATTCATGCATCATGCAACCCAGTCATGCCCTTTAATCAATTAACAGTGAATAAGTTGTCCACTTGGCGGAATAAAATAATTTGAAATAACGTGCGTAATTAATCCGATTCACGCGCCCTCGTTGCTCCACTTCGAATAACTCAACATTTTTAGTGACTTAAACCACTGAATTAATTTTGGCTATGAATTCAGAATTCAGTGTTTAAATTCCATTTATTTAATCAATCACTTCAAATAACCTTCATTGGAAGTTTAGTTTCCACTGTCTTAGAATGAAAAAAAAATACTAAAAGTGTAAAAGATTCAATTTTATTAAAAAAATAATTTAAATAACAGACCGAGTTCAAAATGAATAGATTAAAACACACTGAATTCTGAATTCAGTTTTAATTCACTGATTTAAATCAGAATTCAAAATGAAGGGAAAATAACTTGATGATATCTGCATTCAAATGAATGCAATCTCCAAATGATTTCATTCTTTTATAGCTCTGCTGATAATGCAAGAAATACTACGCGAGGTGAAATTGAACTACCACTAATACAATCGACTTGTTTTGTTTTTTACTTTTGTAGTAATTATTCTTGAGTTAAAAGACAAGAGAAATAAAGAAAAACCAATACAAATGTATGTTGAAGAATTTTGTTCGTCTCGTGTTTTTTGTTACAGTCAATTAAAGCAATAATAAGTACTCGATATGCTCATTTAGCGGCATCTACTTCTGTGAGTTTAAAACCATCTTGATTCCTCTATGTGCATAAACTCAATGGTTGTATCCAGAGACGCCGTTGTTGTTGGATTTCTTGCGAATATATGCCGCGGAATAAGCCGTTATCGGTGCAAATTTTAAGGATGACTGCCAGGAAAGTGATCAATGACTGGAGAAATCTTTTCAGAAGAAAATTGGACACACATATATTGACGGTCCGTTTGATTTTTTTGTGTGGCTTCTGTGCAGGATCCCGATTATTTTTTCCTGAGTTTTGATTTCTTCGCTGCCAATGGAGTTAATAAGTGACGGTTGTCGTCTTTGAATTGTCTGAGTGCGATTAGATTTAAGGTTATCTCCGACGATCTCCGAAGTAGTCTGCAAACGCTTAAGATTTTCCTTCGATGATTTATCCTGCGTTGAGTTTTCTTATAATTACTTAATTTGTTTACTACCCCTTCCTTGGTTGTAATTCACAAGTAAAAGTTTGGTTTGTCTTAGCTTTGGAAGTATGCCAGTCTGCCTCTTCATTACCAAAAGATTCAAATAAACGACGAGGATGTTTCAACTACCTAACCTACTAATTTGGTATTTATAAAGTAGGAGTTAAAAGCTCTCGAATATGTATTTCTCAAACATTATCTCTTGATGTATGTATGAAAGGCATCGATATGGATAAAAGTCTCTCTCCCTATGTCCTATTCATTCTCCTGGTTCAATCCCTTCTTGGGCGAATATCATCAGCAGTAACTTTATGTAGCGGAGACAAATGTATCAGCCTATCGCACCATAGGTAATAAAGGGCTCTCATTATGGTGTAGATCCATCTAAGGAGAGTTTTTTCATCATCTGTGTTATAATATTTAAATAATAACTCTCACTTGGTTTCAATTTTTCCTTCAGCTAACCGGATATGTTTCATGTGTGGCACAAGTTTTTTGGTCAACGGTATGATCGTGGTTTTTGGTGGGCTTATGTTTATTATAAGAGGACTTCTTTGAACTTTCCATGAGCTATAATACCAATTAACATTTGAAGTTAGCTAAGCCAAAAATTAATTTGGATAGCAAATATAAACTATTGTTTTATATTTAAAACATGAACTCCATCTTTGTACCTTTTGTTTACTCTTGCTTGCGTTCCGATTCAGGTTATCTAAAATAAAGTATTATATTAAAACACAAAAGAATGCTCATGGACGATTTTCGTTTTGAAAAGTTTTATAACACATAATGAACAAGCAACTCGTGGTTCAGTAATTTTGGTTCTTTGTTGATTATTTATAAAATAACTATAAAATCAGCTGTTTTGCAAAAGCAAAACAAAAAAATCCTCTCGTCTACAAAAAAAAAATACTAAGGCCCGTTTGCTCAATAAAACTAAAATTTTTAAGTTCCACTTAACGGTTTGCACGAATTTCAAAGTTCATCATAAATCTGCTTAGGTTGAACTTAATTTAAGGAGAATAAAAGTAGCACATAAAGACTTAAGTTCTACTTAAGATTTTTTTCCTTAAAAAGAGTTTTATTACAAAAAATTTGTATCAGTACTACATAAAAATAATTTTTGCATTGAATAAACAAGAACATTTTGCAGCTTTCTCGCCATTTTATTCACACTAAAACAATTAAACACACACAATGACAATCGAAGACACGAACACAAAATAATAGAACGTCACTTTTTAGATGAATTTAGAATTGGAATTTAGAAGAAAAAATTGGTTTTAACACATCCAGAAGGTATATTTTGTATGTATTCGTTTATTTAGTATAATTTTTTACTATTTTCTACTACAAGATGAAAAATTCGATGACTAAGGCATTATAAATATAAATTAAATTACAAGATAGATTATAAATATTAAATAAACTTTAAAAAAAATTAAAATATTTAATATTTATAAAATATTTAATAATTATCAAAATTGTTAAATATTCGATTAAATGTACGATATATTTTACTTAAAAAAGAACACCAAAAATATTTGTTAAACTTTAAATAATAGAGCAGAAAATGAAAAATAATAAAACAAATTTGACTGTCGTGCAAAAGTGACATTTTGACTTAAATCATGAAACTTAATCATAGCTAAATAGAACAGAACAGAACAGCCTTAGTCCAACAGTAGTCCAAAACAGGCGAAGTCAAGCAAGTATTACTTACCTCAATAAATTCTGGTATTTTTTTATTTTAAAATAACGTCCGCAATGTGTGTGTTGATTGCAGTCATTCTCTGTTCATTCCAAAATACAATTTGTAGAAAACCCAAGTACAACATATTTTTTGTAATTGTTTGTTTCTTTATTATTTAATTTTTTTTTCTTCAATAGTTAAATATATATATGTGTATGTATTATTTTATTTGAAATTCCCTTAAATTTTACTTTTTGTTCTTTTCATCTTTTGGATTTTATCTTCTTATTTTTAAAATTTAATTTTTTATAAGATTTTTTTAATATTTCTCATTTTAGAAACGCAAATAATTTTCATTTTTTTAATTTTTTTTAATAATGATCTCATATTTAAATATATTAGAATAAATATACATATATGTTAAACAATTTTTTTTATAATTATCTTGAAGATATATGTTTTTTTTTTAGTGAGGGCGGGTATTTTTGTCGGTTAAAATTATTTTTTTTTTTTAATATAACATTTATTATTTTTTAGATATTTTTTTGTTAGGTATATATTATGATAATAGGTTTTATATTTATATATATTTGAATATTTATTTTGTGTTAATTGTCAGTGTAGCTTTAAGATTTCAGCACAATGGACGACATTAATAAGAATTTTATAAAACGAAGAAATAACATTGTTTTGAGGCTACCAATGATAAGATATTATTCTTATGAAAACTATATTATTTACTTAATTAGTTGATTCCAATAAATAAATTATAAATTTAAATAAATGTATTGCAGCAACAACTAAATAAGTGTTTCTTTATTCTAAACTGACAGTCTTGCAATCATTATGAAGAAATTGATTTAAAATTTAAATGTCTGTTTGTTTATCCTTAGATAAACTGGGGTTCAAGCTTAAGGTAAGACTTAGGACGGAACGTGAACGTCTCTCTTGCTTTCGGGAGTTCACGTCATCAAGTCTGTTCCATAAATGAAAATCAGGGGTTAACTTACCCTGTAAGCATTTCTTAGACTTGAGTGATAATTATGAATTCCACTCTTAGTATCAAAACATTCAATGAGAATCCTGTGAATCTTGTATTGCAATTTAAAATTAATTTAAATAGTTTTGACCCGATTTTATTTTAGAAATGTATATAACTGCTATTCACCATTCTTACGAGTTACTAGTTAATTTTAATTTTAATTAAATGTCAATTTTAGCTGAACCAAGAGTTGTTATTTTTGGAATAGTGTGGTTTTACTGAAGTTTTATAGTAACAAGACTATCGTAATACGGTGATTGATTGTGAACTAGACATATAAAACGCGAATTGATCAAATTTATATATGTACATACATTCAATAAACCATAGCTTTTTTTTATTTTATTTGGAAAAATTATAAAAAATATTCAAGATTCTTAAAAGTAACTTTTTATGTGAAAAAAAGTGCCACGAGTTCTCATTCTTCTCAATGACGTTGTTCAAATGAAATAATTAAGACTAATGTTATAATGATGCACAATTCCTATCCTTGTTATCAGTCTTGTTTTAATGCATTGAGTGATAATTGAGCGGTACATTCGTGACTGTGAACGCCTAAGACCCGATGGGTACCAACTATTGCTGCCATTTGACTGTGTTTTAGCATTTGTTTTAGTAGTTGTTCTAAACTACAAATTCATGAATTTCAATGAAAAGCTGAGGTTGAATAAAATCTTAATCGTTGCCTAGTGAGCTGAATTTTATTTGAATATTGTTTTTTGTTTATTTTTGTTATTTTAAATATTATGCTCACGATTTGAAATAAGTTGATAAATTTTATTCGAGTGTGCGCATACGATTTAAAAAAACTGACGCAAAAACTCACAGGCTCATTTGCGGAATCAGAATGAGTTTGTGTACACATTTTTTCGTAAGCACAACAATTCTCACACTTGCGGAATTAAGCCCCTGCACAAAAAATGTTCCTACTTTTTCACAAAAAACAAAAGTTTTAAAAATTTTTACTCACTCCTGAAAAACAAAAATGTTAGTGATACCTGTCACGTTGCTCAAAAAATGTATAAGTTTTCGCAGAAGAGAGCATTTGCGAAAGAGAAAAGAAATGCAATTTTTAAATAAACAAATAAAAGACAACTGGATATGGAAGCTTAGCTGCCTACATACAAACTAATGTACATTATATGTGTTCGGTGTACGAGACCAAGGATTTTATAAATCAACGAATGTGTCACATAATTTGGGTATTTGGGGTTCGAAATTATTTAAAGGATCAAGTACCAAATATAAATAATGTTTATGTAGAAAATTACAGTTTATCAACCCAATTTTTAATTATAAGTTTATTCCTCGACCAAGCTATTCTTCTTTGATTAAATAAAAATATATATATGTATGTATGTATGTAAGTATGTATGTTAACAGAATGAATTTTCTAGGATGAAATAAAGTATCAGACTGAGTGTTCTAAGATCGTTTGGATTTGATAAACTCATAAATTTTTCAACATTTATGAAATGAACATCCATTGCGTAAATCTTTTTTCTTTTGATATCCTAATGTATTAATTTTGTTTGTTCGTTAAAATTTTGTCCTTATTTTTGTTTTAGATATTAAGAAATTTAATTATTTTTTTTTATTTTTATCGTAACCGTTTTGTTTTATAAGAACAAGAGATTAGTGTATTTAAAGGTTTTATAATAGTAAAGGTTAGTATTATTAATAAATCAATATTTTTTTTAGTTTTTTTTTTTTTTAATTTATAATTATAATTTTTATATATTTAATAATAATTGTTATTTTTTGTTTAAACTTGCTGATTATATTATGTTTATATTTTGTTTTAATAATTTTGTATTTTGCTTTATTCTTTTCTTTTAAGAGAGAATATATAGAATATTTTTAATATACTAAATATTATTTTAAGATTATTATTAATGTAATTATATATATATGTATATATTTCTTTCTTTTATATTATGTTTGTTTTCTTTTCATTGTGTTTTATGTTGGCAAAAATATGTATTAATTGTTTAATTTCTTTTTTTTTTAAGAGTTTCTCTTTGTTTTTGCATGTGCCCTTTTTATGTCTTGTGATCATTTTTTTACTTTTAGTCTATTTAATTGTTGTAATTTTCTTTTTTTTATATAAATTCCCCTTTTACTGTTTCAATGTTTTACTTATGTTCATTTTTTTTTTTAATTTTTTATTGTTTTTTTTTTTCTTATGTAAAATGTGATTTTTCCATAAATTAAATTTAGTAATAAATAATAATAATGATATATATATATATACATATATGTATATATATGTTTGTATGTATAATTTTTATCTCATTTTCAATAATAATATAATAATAATAAAATTTGTCAAGTGTTTTTTTATAGAAACTGCACAGGCAGAAATGGTAATTTACCGACGTGAAGCGAAGCATTTGCCGGTCTGTAAATATAGTTGTTAGGGTAAAGTAAATTTATGTAGTAAATGTTGTTGTTTGTTTATATATATATATATAATATGCAATTTTTTTCTGTTGAAAATGAAATGAAGTGCATTCAAAAGGTTGTGTGGTGGCAGGTTTTTATGAATATGTAGATTAGTGATATTTTAGTTGTTTAAATAAGTGGAATGTTCAAATCGTTTAAATGGATGAAGCACATATTTTTACACAAACTAATGTTATAGGAGAAATTTGTTATCAATACTTCCGATTCAAAGGTCTCGAATACATTTTTTCAATGTAGTATTAAAAGTAGATAACGTAGGACTGGTCACTTTTTTGTATACAAGACCACAATAAGCCGTAGTGTTTTTTGTTTGGGTGTCAGTATTAAAGATTATCTACGTATGCTGATCAAAATATAGTTCAATCCTAACCGGCGGTTGTTCAACCAAGAGTTTTTACCAATCGTTCATTTAAGCAGATGTTTTGTGGTTTTAAACTACATACAAAAAAAAATCTTGCGAACAAATGAGTACGACGACGAATTATATATAATATACGTCTTGGATAATTATACGTGTTGTACAGCGACATACAAACATAAGTCTATATATCAGCTGGTACTGTACAAAGCAGACAAGATGAGTACCCTTCAAAAAGGCATTATCATAGGAAAAAGGAGAGGCAAACCTAACAATTCCGGAAAGAAACAAATGCAACAACACCAGAAATCAGGGGTGGAATCGCGTTAGATGATAGTTGATTGTCACATTTTTGATCATCACTTGTGATCAAATTGATTTTTCCTTCTGTGTAAGGTGATCACATCCACCTATTCAACTCAATTCAACTTTGTTCAATTTGTCAGTGACATTTGTGAAAAACATTGTTGCCGTAGTCATATTTTCAAGTAAATTCATTGAAATTGTTAATTTTTTAGTGAATACATGCAATAATTCTAAATTTAACCATTTATTTTCGATTGTTGTATACTTATATGGTAAAAGAAATATTGTTTTTGATGATTTGGCGACTAAAATTGAAAAAAAAGTTGAAAATTTTATAATGTTTTGTATGCGTGTGGTAACTCTAGTCACATTGCCACAAAAATAAAAATGAAACGTCAATTTCATGAGAAGATGACTATCACAATATTTTGGTGATTGGTTTTTAGCTATCACTGTGATAATCACCTTACGCAGACAGAAAGTGTAGATTTTGACTATCACTTATCACAAATCACCTTAGCCGATTCCACCCCTGGTTGGCTTTAAAATTAGAACAATCCAAAACCAGGAGCATATCTGATCTTTTCTCAGGTCAACCCGGCAAACCCCACAACCAGATCTTTAGGTGAAGCGGTGAAGTGGGATAGTGGTGGTCCCAATCGAGTCAAAAAAGAAGAAGAATGTAGGTATTACAAAACAAAACAAAGAACTCAATCAAAACTGTTTATGTGTCTGTAAGGCACATTGCCTTTTAAATGATACATATGTGTTGCACGAAACTAATTGGGAGGAGTAGAAAAATTGGAAAGAATTGTTTTGGTACAATAGATAGAGAATTCGTTGATTTTTAGTTTTCATTGCATATCTCATGGGCGACTACCAGCATAAGCTGGTAGGTATGCTGAAATGAAAAAATGAACCCGACTCGTGTGAGTATTGAACTGGCAACCTCTGCCGTAACAGCCAAGTACACACCATTGCCGCCCACAACAGTCAAATTTCAATTCTTGTATGTTGATCTATTTGAAATATTTTGCCTTCATTTATGCTACTATATATGTAAGTTCTGTAAGCTTCAGAACAAAACTATATTATCAATTATCAGAAGAAGAACTTGAAAAGATTTTTAAGCGAAAACGTCCAGTTGTATAGAATAATGGTGTTTCAATCAGAGATTGCAAATCTAGTCTATGTTATTCAAAAGCTTCTCTTATCCTAGTAGGAGTTGTATGAACGAAAGGACCCAATTTGATTATAATGATGTTCTATTTTATTTTCAAGAACAATTTTTTACAATCTGTAGATTGTAAAATATTTGTAACTACTTTTTATCAAACAACGTACGAAACATGCCAAATGTCTTTTGCAGAACGGCAAAATTGAGTTAATATGAATTCAACTTTGCCTTTGACCCTATCCGACATAAGCGGTTCGCTAAGTGTGAAAGCAGTGTTAGGTTTGGTGTGTAATAAGACAATGTGATGTGGGAACCGATTCCATTTTTAATGGCGTAACCAATTGTAAACTTGCAGACACGGAGTTAGAGATTGTCTCAATTTAAAAAGGTGCGAATATCTATATTTAAAAAGATGGGATTTTTTGAGACCTTCAAGGCTTCAAGCCCAATGAAGTAAAATAATAACTTTAATTAATTGCATTAATTATACTAGTGCCGTTAAAAAATAAATGTTTGTTTGTTAGATTGAAATATTATTTATGCACACAAACACTTCAGTATCAGTACCACAATAAAGAGGTTGATTTTCTAAAATTGGGACTTTCTTAAAACCAAATCAAATTCATCTTACAACATTTGTGTTAATTCAGTGTGCAAATATTGGAACCTGAGGACTTATGATCAACAACTATTGGACTACTGGGCAAAAAAAAAGCGCTTCAGCTTCATTGCAATTTCTCAAAAAAAAATTAACTATTTGTTTTCTTAAATCCTGGAAAATATTAAAAAAAAAAAAGAGAAATAGAAAAAGAGATGGTATCAATGTTGTTAGTACCTTACAAAAAGTAAATTTGTTGCAGCAGCTGGACCCTGAATTCTGTTATTGTTTTGTTGTTGTTGAATTTTTGAATTTGAATTGCCCGTTGTTTCATTATTGTTACTGTTATTTATTGTTGTTGTTACTGTTGTCGTACTTAAGTTAGATGGTGGGGGTTGTTGTTGTTGTTGGTGTTGTAATTGTGGCTGTTGTTGTTGGTGTTGCTGTGTTTGGGACAGCATCGGCGCAGCTGATGATACGGTTGTAGCTGTTGAACTAGCGCCAGCTGAAGCTAACTTCACTCCTCCTACTCCTCCTACTGTGTTATTAACGTGACCAGCTGCGAATATGTTTCACCTGTTAACGTGACTGCGATTGTGGTTTGGATTTAGGCCACCCGTTGGATTTGTATTGCCCGAGTGTTGAGACGATCCTCCAGGTCCTAAAATATCGCACCAAAAATCCAATTAAATATATTATTAGACTTTTACACATTCATAGCCAAATCACCTCCATAATTGGGTGAATGTTGATAGTAGTCTCGTCTGTTGTAATCCTGTTCATATTCTTGTGTATCGTATGGTGTTCGGGATGTTTGTCCATGTGGGGGTCCATGTGTTGGTGCATGTCCGTAGCTATAGCTGTCATAAGTTTGCGGTTCGTAAGCTGTTTGTTCATCATATCCGCGACTAAAAAACGCACTTTGTTGAATCAAATTTTGCATACAAAAAAAAAACAAAAAGTTACCTATAGGACTCATCCATAGCACTGCGGGCTTTTTCCAATATTGACATCACTTTCTGCTTTGGGGGAATTGAATTCTTTGCAAAGGACGGCTGCTGCTGCTGTTGTTGTTGCTGTTGTTGTTGTTGCTGCTGTTGTTGCTGTTGCTGCGGAGGTTGTTGCCTGGAAGAAGCGGGAAGAGAAGACGAAAAATTGAAATTGTTTGCTGGCACCGCCGCTGCCCCATACATGGGCAGCAGATGATTATTCTGCGGTTGTGCACTCCACCTATATCCATGATGCGAAACATTTGGCTTAGATGTCATGTGTGACCCACCGCTGCTACTGCTTCCACCACCACCTCCACTTCCAACACCAATGCCTCCTCCAACACCAGCACCGCCACCACTGCCGCTAACGGCTGATGTCTTCTTGTTGTATGGTTTCGGATCGTGATCCGAAATTCCTGTATTGTCCATTAGTTCACGCAATTGTTCTTGTCGTATAACATCATTACTATCTGGGATTAGATATTTTCGCAGTTCGGCCATTGCATATGCTATTCGAGCATACGCTTCAGCTGGTGGTGCTATTGTAGAAATTTCCACATGCAAATCACTATTCAAATGGGCATACTTTGGATCCATTGAGGCACGTAACTCTTCTTCTTTGGCGCGATCTCGCATTGAGTTTCGACCGAGTACAGTCATTTTACAGAGTGTTTCTTCCTGGAGGCGACGTAGAGAGTTACCCTTGGGACCAAGGAGTTTGCCAACAAAGTTGAACTGTAATTTAAATGAATAATATTTAATTAATGTTTTGATAATAAAAGTTTAATTTACTTTTGGATGCTCGCGTATAGGCACAAGTACTTTTTGTGATACCCTTAAAGGTTTTTCACGATAAATATCGGCATATTTTTGATCACGCGATGGGATGCGACCTGTAGACTGGACCTTTTCAATTTCTGAAAGTAAAATCAATTAATAAGTATGCAGAATATATAATCATAATAAATAGTTCAAATTTCATTGTTTGTTTAAATTAAAACATCTGTTATTTTTGTTTCACAAACCAATCGCTTTCGTACCTACCTTTAAGTTATCGGTTTTATTTCTTCAACAATTGTCGCTGTACCTATTTACAACTTTCTTATAATGTTTGTAAAGATAACTTCTTGTAAAGCCTCAATTCATGCGACAGCAATTCGATTTTAAACACCATTGCCTGAAAATTTCGCATTCATGTTTCTGCCATGAGATGGACGATACCTACATATGTACATGTGTGTTAATACTTATTTTATTACTAACCTAAAAACAAAACAAAGGAAGATATTATGGTCGATGTAACCACCAATAAAGATTAAAAATCACTGATAGAAAGGACTCATTAAGGAGATTAGTTGAATGGGAATAAACATTCAATTGTTGAGTTTTAAATTTTTCGTCAATTAGACGTCATTTTATTAGAAAATAGTAGTTGTGTTTGTTGAATTTTACCCAGGTTCGACCCAGGTTTTCTTGACAGACCCAAGAGCTGTCAACAAAACTGGGGTTTTTGGTTCTCAAAAACGCACATGGGTTCGTTTGTTGTTGTTGACAAAAAGAAAGAAGCAAAGTTATTAATTTTCAAAATTAAAACTTTAAATTTGTTGCTTGTTGTACATAACAACACATTAAACAATAACATTTTGTTTTATTTGTATGTTATCCATTTATTCTCATTAAAATAAATCTATAGGCAATTTCTTTTATTCGGCTCGCAGAAGTAAAACGAAATATCAATGGCTTAGTTCACAAATGTGTTAGGTGCACAAAACTTGATTTTGCAAGAGAGCGTTTTAAATTTGTGAAGTTCGATATGTTTCATAAAGTTTAAATCCATTTTACAGCGTGTGTTCGCTCAGTATAGATTATTTTAATTTGCTGAAAAAAAGACTTATATGTCCTGAGTAGAATGATATAATTAACTCATTTTCGACAAAAAGCACTTGACACATTCGTTTACTAAGCCATCCATATTCAATCTAGCGCACGATTGTAAACATGTGTTTACACATGTCACTTTGAAGCAATATTCTTTACCTCAAATACCTAGAGCTACTTCAGGGCGAGTTGAGGGCGATCCTAGGTTTCAAAAATTTGTTAACAAGGTTAAGGTTTTTCTTAAAACCCTACAGGATGACTTCAGTGTAATTCTGTGAGGTTTGGTAGCGATAGGATAAGTAAAGAAGAACAACTCCTGCCCAGGGGAAGGGAGTTTCTCATAAGAACAGTTAAGGCCGCTTCTAGCGATCGATTTATAAAAACCGTTGATTTTAGGATATAAATTATTAAGACATTTTTTGTAGGAAATTGTCTAATGTCATATTCGAGTGGACGTTCGGAGGGCCCTCCGAGTGAAATAAACCTTCCCAAATTTGTCGATTGGCTGTTCGGAGTGATGTTTGGGAGTGCTAATTTGCCTTCCTGAATTTAATTGGGAGTGCTGTCACAATTTACTACCACATATATATTGTTAACATCGATTATATGGACAAAGCCATATAAAACAAAACGCGCAGTGTGTTTTCATTTCTTTTATATATTTTAAGAACTTAAATAATAAGTGTAAATAAGGTACAAATATTGAAAAACACTTTTTAACTCGTTTTTGGTTCGTTTGAGGTTACAAATAATAAATGAAAGCAATCTTTGTTCAACTACCACATGCACAATTAAAAAAAAAACGAGTGTTTTAAATGATTCATTGGATTCATATTTCCCTCCTCTTCGGAGTGAAACCATTCGAATATGACATAAGCTACAAGATTGCCATTAACTTTTATTTCTAGCAGTTATAGGTAGTTAGGAAGATATTGATAAAAAAACTGTTTTGAGGGGCCTTTGACACCCCGTAAAATCGTTAGCGGCGCTCATATCGATAGGGCTTTTCACAGTTTCCTTAGAACACCATTTGGAAGTTATGTACCAAAATTCAGCTTTCCCGGAATGTTGTCCAAGTTGAATGCTTTATTGACTGGACCTAGGTATATACATTATATGGATACTTACTATCAATAAAAGGTAAAGTCAAATCATACTATTGATAGACATTTGACGCAACATAAAAAACAAAAAAAAAAATGTTATGTACCTATATAAATTTTACTTTCGGTAAAATCAACTTTGATAAAAACCAATCTCAATGTATTAATATTCTTGACTCAGTAATTAGAATTTTTAAATAAAGTGGGGCGCAGTATAGGTATTCAACTTTATATATGTTTTATTTGTTTTATGTACATAGGTTACAAGAGCAAGATTATCCCAACAAAAACCCAATTAGCGCTAATCGAGCCCCGTTTTGATACCAAAACTAATGTGAACTATTATTTTATATCATACTGTATAATATGGTGCAATAATGCTCAGGCTGAAACTGAAAAATCTCTGTTTTGTTTTTCAAAGTCGAGTTTAGGTTAAAAATTAGCTATGGTATGTATGTAGGTAGTAGTTTACACAAGCAGTTAGTCTTTTGTTTTCACATATGTTAGTTATCGAATAAGCAGCAGAGAATCCAGACAATATTGTCAAAAAATTATGGCAAATTCTACACGTTTTGAACGTGAATTTGTTGTAGGAAAAGTGTTGGTTTAACACTAAACAGAATCATCTGATATAAAAAGATTCACTGAACAAAAAATTTTATTTTCTGCTCGGAACAGTTTTGAACAACATCGCAAAGCATAATTCTATCATATTTCGAAACTGTATGTTCAAAATTATGCTTATTATTTTGTTGCACTAAAAGTTTCACCAGTCTGCGAATCATATGATCATGAAAACAAGGTCATATCTCCCAATTTGATTTTTTTTTTTTAAATCAAATTTTCAATTAATTGCCGGCAATTCCCTTATCCCTTTCTATTAAACTGCATTCAATTTTGTGGACTTTTGTTTGTTTTCCTTTTTCATCATACATACAATCTAGGTACATCAAGTATTTTCAACAACTATTAATGCAAGTTTTCTTTGCAGACACTATTCGTCTTCTTCACTCACAGATTCCGATATAAAAGCAGAGCTGATGGAAAATACCACCACACAAATCTTTAATGAATGAAAAAAAAGCAGTAGCATGAATATTTGAAAATTGAATCCAGACAAGTCAGTAGGAAAGAGATGAAAAAATGAAAAATCTTCAATTTTTTCCTATTAAGTTTTCCAAATGGGAAAATAAGTAAATGACCAATTTTTTATCAAAAGATTTCCAATATGAAAATATTGTTTTTTAAATAATAAGAGAAAAAATACTCTGTCTGATAAACAAAAAATGCAAAGTAGCAATCAGAAAAATGCCGACCAATGCATTGATTTTCCAAACTTTACCCCTTCGACCCCGTCTTTCAATTGTTTCATAAGGAAAATGTTGCGTATCCATCCGGAATTGGGTACTGATCTGATTTTTGTCGATTTTTTTTTTAACCATACTTAAATACTTATTTAGACTTCCTTAGACTTACCACTTTCAAGTAACTTCTCAGCAATTGGGTACTTTTTATCCATGCGATTTTTCTCAGTCAGACAATCACGAATGTACTCGTTCGCTTTGTCATTCAGCTGGGGCCCATCGCCTGGATGATGGTCATGATTGGAGTTGTCCCCATTGTGTGATGGATGAGGTACTCCGCCACCAGCATTACCACCGCCACCTTTGCGTTTATAATCACTTTCGTCATCGTTGTAAGAGGAATAGTCGCCATTGCCATCGTATGCTTCGGTCATTTTTTTGTTACACCGTGTCGTCGTCGACGTCTTCCAAGACGCTCCGCCGCAGTTGTTGGCAAAACCGAAAATTTTTCTTCGAAAAAATAAACCCAACAAAAGCAAAAAAAATAAGAACCAAGAAACTATGAAATTTAAAATAGGCAAACAACGAAAAGAAGAAACTTCTTTTTAGCGATTAATTGATGTTCTTTTTCTTCCTTCGACGATAGAAAAGAAATTTTCACAGTTCACACAAATTCTCTTCGGCAAATATCAAAATGTACTGTTGTCGAACTTTGGATGAATTGATTTTCATTTATAAAATACAAAATATAATACAAGGAAAATAAAAAGAGACACAGCGACGAGTAGCAAGTTGTACCTAGCAGTCGTTCAGTCACACACACGTCGTTGACTGAGTCGACTGACCGCTTTTCTTTTCTTCACTTTTCACACAAAAAAAAACCAAAACGAATATCTATCTTTCTTTTTTATTCGCAAAGCTACAATTTCACCCGTCCTGGTCGCTCAAACAGGCAGACCGTTGTTGGTGAAAAAGCAAAAAGGGGAAACACTGTAAAATAGAATTTTACTTTTGGAAAAATGTTTTTTTTATTTGAACTTTGAGTATAAAAATATTGCAAATGGCAAATACACACTTTAAATTATGTCTATTTTAATTTTAAATTACTGATGTTAATAGAAAAGATTGTTAACAAGCAAGCTAATGAAATACGATGGAGGGAGGAGACAAAAGAACCGACCACTTGCAACTTCCAACACTTGCATTGTCTTGTCTGTCTGTCAAGTCACAAGGCAACTCAAACTCATAACACAAAACCAAAACCAATCTGTCATGCCAGATATTCGAAATTTGCAGTGTAGTCGTTCGTATACAAAAGAAAATTATTCTACAAATAGCATAGATAATAGAATTACCTACCTACATACGCGGACGGAATCCCCGTTGCAAACAGATTGCAAATATATTAATTAGGTAGGTACCTATTTTGAATGCTTACAGAGCTCAGTTTTTTTCATATTTTAAATGTACACGTACAAGATACTACTAAGTTTGGAGTGGAATATTCTAAGGTGATTGAATGTCACTTTGCTAATTGTCGTTTTTGATTATAAAATAATCTTGGCTCTGTGTAAAGTAATCGCTAAAAATTGTTTGTTGCTTGGCATCCCCTCAATAGGAGTCACTTAAAATTAAGTATCCCAAAGAGTAATGCAGTTTGTATAGACTGTCTAGGTAATTCTCTTGTTTGTACCAGTTGTACAAAATCAGTCCTAATTGGATAAAATAAAAACCTTTCGCATAATGCTGTCTCTATATTTTTATAAAAACGCATCAGAGAGAGTTACGTTAAAAGGATGATCGTTCAAGTTCATGTGTTGGGAGCTAGGTTTTTCCATGTAATTCTCTGTTCCACTACTCTGCTAATTTTATCCGATAAACTATTTGACCTACTTGAAATTTACTTTTTTTTTTGCAAGATTTAAATTGTCTATAATTTTTGGTCTTATGATACCAAGAAAAATTTGACTTTCTAAACATTCGAATGAAATTTCCATGGACGTAATTTCATTTATTTGGCGTTTAAATTTTCTGCCGAATGATAAACCACAGTACACATAATATGTGTACTGTGACTCAAAACATCTAAATTAAATTTTTTTTGTGAAAAAATAAATAACATAAATCACTTTTAAGAACTATTTATTGGTGTTTTTGGTGAAGGTTGCATTCGCATTTCAACAAGACTAACCGAGATCAAATTGAGGGAACACAATCACGGGATTTAAATGATTTTTAACAAAGTGGGATGACGGATCACTTGGAGGTTTTTCCGAGAATATGCGTTTAGTTACTTTCCTTCTAAAGATGAACAAAACTTTGAAAAGGTCTATCCACAAAGTGTAAACCTTTGTTAAAGTTAACAAAATAATAACAAATATTTTCCGACCGCGACGTTTTGTTTGAAGTTGATTGAATTTTTTACTTGGTTTCCACGTAAGGAACTTACTCTGTATATTTCGCTCTTCCCTTTGTTTTTCGTTTTTTTTTTCTTTCAAAGTTTTTCTTTCTTTCAAATTCTTGTGCTTACTTTCTGATTTTACTTGGATCAAATATAAAAAGAATTTTTGTGTTGTGGAATTCGAAAAATTAGTTATTTGTGAGTTGACTGGAAAACGATTTTTTTTATTTGGACAGTACAGACAGAGGAAGCTGTACTTTTTACGTACAATCATTTATTTAGAAGAAATGGTATGCTTGATGATCCTCCAATGCTTGGTCTTGAAAAAATTGGAGAACGAACTTCAAATTTCTGCAAAAAGTTGTACTCCGGTATTCCGATGAGAATTACTCATATCATATTGTTTCTGAAAATACATGCATTTTTATTTCACAATTTATTTTTTATTGTGAATAAATCTTTTCTAGCCAAAATCTTCTCTAACCATTCCACTCTCATTAAATTTTCTAAATACAGCGGACACTGATTTTATCTTTCTTTTTGATAATTCAAAAGTGTGACCAGATGCTGTATAAAGTGAATAGAGACTTTGAAGTACCCTGCTGAATTTTTTTTTTTTTTTTTGTTAAATAGTTTTAAACTCAGTTAAAGTGACTTAAAAGTTTAAAAACAAATCTAGAACTTGATTATAAAGAAATGAATAGTTAGTTTATATCTTTTTCATATCATTCAATTAACCATATATTGTTTGCTGAATGATTCTAAATTGCAAAATTTGAGGTTTTCATTGTTTTTTTTACATACTCAACATTTTCAGTACTTAACATAACTTAACTTAGCTTTATATTTTTTTTTAATAAGGATTGATTTTCTAAACAATTTTTTTACAAACATAAAAGACTTCGAAAAAAATCAGATTGGTCATACTAATCAAATAGAAATGTCAGTACTATGTCAAATTAAATGAAGTTCATTGATGTTTATTGTATGCAATAATTCGACAATGAATATTTATCATTCTAATGTCAAAATATACAAAATTTATTTGAATGAATAGATCTATTCTATCGAATTAGGTATTCGATCGAATCTCAAAATAAGCCTGTAGCGCAGTCGAAATGTTGCTCATGAAAGTAGAAAGTTCGTCCAGAATGGTGTAGCACAGAACATCAATTTTCATTCAGGCATCTCGCTTTGTTTTGGTTTTCTTTGTTCGTCAAATTTCAAAATGTAGCAAGCAGCGCACGATAAAGTTAAAGTTGAGTGAACTTAAGCTACAGCTTCAGCTACACCCAAGATATACAGAAAACAAGGTAGTATATTGCGCATGTCGTTATCCTATCTCCCTCTTTTGTGTGACGTCACTCGAATTCTATTTCTTGAAGTGAGTGTAGACTTTAATATAAAAGTAAATAAATGTTTGTGACAAAAGATGCAGATTGCAATAAGTTTTCATCTCTCAACGAATAACTGCGACACCTTTAACTTACCCATTTATGTATTTCTGCGTAAATTATCATATTTAATAAAAAAAAGTATAACACGTTAGGTATAACTTTAAGAACAGATTTTATTTAATTTTCTTTTAAGTTGATCTTTTTCTTCCAAACATTGTTTATTATGTTTTGATTTTGAATTCTGATTCTAAAATACATTTTACACCTAAAGAAAGGCACATTATTTACTTTATTTTTATATTGTTTACTTTTTTTATTATTATTGGTATCACAACCGAAAACTGAACAAACCGCCATAGTTTTTATTTCACAATTTTTTTCTTTTTCAAAACACAACACACGCGATATTATTCATAAGCGAAATGAAAGAAAGGAAGCGCATCTGTCAAACGACAATAATTCAGATGACGTACATGCGCAGAACATACACAAAACAATGTGCGGGAATATATTACCTTTCTATTTTGTATATCTTGAGCTACACCTTATAGGCGAATTATAGGATTGGCGTTGTCTCTACTTTGACAGTGCTACAAGCTACACCTGCAGTTACAGTTTCGTGTCGATTGCCACACGGTACGGTCAATACAAATACTAGGAAAAAAAAACACAGCGGTCAGATTTTGTTTGTAAATTTTTACAAAGAACGCCGGACCGCTTTCTGGTTGAGCCCATCAACCCAGTTCTGTAGAACGTGCACATTCCAAAGACTTGGGTTGATTGGTAGTACTGCGCAAGATTTCCTTAAAACGACATCTTGCAGCTCAGTTTTTGGACTTTTTTGTTTATCCTAAGTTTCACTTATTTTGTCCACTCCATATCTGGACTTTTAATTTGTATCAAACTCTCTCATAAAGCTTTAATACATCTATTTTTTTTCATAATTAATTCCTCATCGATAATTTGATTTTGCTTTCACAACTCTGACGGAAAAAATTACATTGGTCTAAACAATTCTTCTACTACTACTTCCTGATGGTTTCCCATTTGAATCCGTATCATATAAACTTGCACCATGTTTGTTTATAAAATGTATTTTAATATTTCCAGTTACTTTCCTTTTTTTAGGCATACGAAAAATACGATGACGGTTTCTTGGAACATAATATTTTGATGGAAATTTTAAATTACTCTGGCAACATTCCTCATTACTGCATCTAATCAACACATCGGCCTTTCACTTTATATTATACACACACAATCATATGAAAGTTATTTATTGCCGTATTTCGTATGTACTCATTATTCATTAATCATTTTCATTATTCAGTAGTTTTGCTACAGCTTTTTTACTTGTACTCGTAGTTGGTTTTCTTTTTTTTGTAATCTGTTTCTAAAATTATACCCTTGTTCTCTATTAAAATTTAATAATTATTTGAATTTATAATAGACTTCAGATAAAAGATTAGTGAAAAAATGGACGATTCAATGGAGAAATATAGTGCTTCATTGATGTTTCAATCATCATCATCGTCCCCTCCAACTACATTTGATAACAACGATTATACTATCTCTGGCGGTGAGAGCTCACCCATCAACGGCAGTACAAAAACTATGACAATAGTGGATGGACGGTTTTTTAGAATGATATCTAAAAAATGCATTATGAACACAACAGTTGCAACGTGCGTTAAATGCGAGCCACGTTACATTGAAATTAAGGGTAATGTTAATTCATCGTCGAATTTCTTATGCCATCTTAAGCGAAAGCACGGAATCGAAGCAGTTCAGGAATACACAGAATATTTGCATTCGAAGAAACGATGCAGACGTCCACCTCCTCCTAATCCTATGGAACCTGCTCGTCAGATTAAAATTAAAGCAATTCAGTTGCAAGAGCAATTGGAAAGAAATATTTTAAAATTTATTGTTAATTCAATGCTTCCAATGGAAACCGTTACAAACACGTATTTTTTAGATATTTTCAAAAGTTTTAATATACCCGAACATGATTTGAGGGTTTTTAATTGCCAACATTTGAGCGCGAGACTTGGAGATTTATTCAATCAGACATCGGGGCAGTTAAAAATGGATTTGAGAGAAGCTTCTCAAATTTGTTTTGTTGCAAATATTTGGCAGAGAGAAGAGAATATAAGTTGCCTTGTTACAACGGCACATTGGATAGACTGTCATATGAAAAGACGTTCAGCGGTATTAAGATCTCAAAAGTTATCGACCGACGAATGCCAATATCAAATTGTAGATCACATTCTCAAGGAAATCAAGGAAGAGTTCAACATAAGGAACTCAAGAATTTATACTACAATGCCCGAAACTTGTACCCTTTTGAAGGCCTTCAGTGCGTATGGCATTGACAAAAATTCAATTGCTGACCAATGTCAGGAAATTGATGATAAAATCATTTTGAAAAACGATAATCTATCGATGTTAGAGCCTCGTTATCTATCATGCTATGTTCAGATTTTAAGCAATTTTGCGTCTTTTGATGTTATCAAAACTATATCCAATTGTAGGATGTTGTCCAACATCCATGGAAGAATTATGCAGAAATGTAATATTCTTTGGAGTCATCCGGAAGCTGCGGATGTTCTCGAAGAAATCACAGGACTCAAACTGTCAAAACCATCTTGTAAAAGCTGGACTTCGTTGTATACTGCTTTTGGAGAAATTCTTACAATAAAGGATAAAAGTATCGACATTTTTCAAGCTTTCGAAATAAAAGATTATTTGAATGAATCGGACTTTGTCTATATTGACGGGCATTTGACTTGCACAAAACCTCTCGCTGATGCACTATCTATTTTAGAAGACTCTCAACATAGTCTATTTGGATCACTTTTGCCTACTCTTTTGGCGCTTCGAAGACAGCTTAACAAACTAATTAAGAGGGAATGGATTTATTGTGGTCCAATAGTGATTGCAAATGCAAATATGGTCAATGAAAAATTCCAGAGTTTCTACAAATTCGAAACGTACGAATCGGTTGCAACAGCAATAGCAGCGTTTTCTCATCCAGAATTCAAAAATCGTTGGCTGTCATGTGTTGACGCAAATTTTCAGACAAATATCTTGCAAGCATTTAAGAAGGCTGTGGAGGAGGAACTTCCCAAAACTCCAAGATCAGACATAGATGGAAAAGTTTCCAATGTTCCATCGCGATCAGATTTCTTTGATTTCGGTTCAGAAAATGAGACTAATGAACCTATTCCGTCGAAAACAGTTGCTGATATGCAGGTACTGAATTTTTTCAACTACACCAACAGGAGTCTGGAGAGCTTGAAACATTTTCCAGAAATTTATAAAGTCTTTATGAAGTACAACACGCCATTGTCATCGTTTTCGTCAATAAAACAGATGCTTGAACATGATATTTTAAATCATGTTTTGATGACGGATAAAGGTACAGATACAGATTTTGAAATGAAAATTTGGCTTAAAGCTAATAAGAATTTTTTGTAATAATTGTAGATTTTCTTAATAAGGTATTAAAGTATATATTTAAATAAGATTAAAAGATGGTTTAACTACATTTCTTTGTGTTTAATAATCTGTTCCTTTTCATTTTACTTCTTTTTATATGACAACATATAAGCGTTTTTTCCAGTTGGCAATGTTCCTTTAAAACTTAGTCGTAGCTAACTTTAAACAAAACCATATATGATTTCAGTCCGGGATGGACAACCAGTCCTAACTAGCCCTAGTTAGGCACATCCAATGTTTCATATCTTCTTCTGCTTCGTCACACTCTTCTGCGAACTTACCTAGGGTGTTATCCATTCGCTCTATATGATCCAACAATCGGAGCCATTGAATACGTTCTCCGAGTGAGGCTCCTACAAAAATAAAGTTCTTTCGGATGAATCAAGTCTTAACGAAGATCACACTATGGGAATTAAAGAGGTCATACATTTGTCCCCCAGATTCGAAGAGCCACATAATCAATACAAACCTTTTTTTAAGTACACTACATTGTTTCTTTTATTGATCTATGTTTTGAAGTCCAAAACAATATATGTAGCTACATACTTCAATATTGTAATAATAAATTTCTATTCAAATCTTTCAATTGAAAAAGCATTAATCTCGATTATGTCAAGCAGTATATTTATTGATTTTTTATTTTCATAGAAATACAATTGAAGATGTAAATATTTTTAGAAGTTTAATTTATCAAGACAGATAAACTTACCTTGAGAACCTGCAGATAGTGGTACTTTTAATTTTATTTATTAGTTCTCATTAATTTAAAATAATTGTATCATCCCTATGATCGATTTCGGCCAGATTTTAAATAAATTCATCTTAAAACCCTACGAGTTCATTTATGTAGTGATTTCTATAAGTTTGGAATCGATCAGAGGGATGTTTCATAAGTTTATTTTTACAGTTATAAGATTTTTTTTTCTTTTTACTTTAATTAAGTTATTTTACTTTGGTTAAGTTATTGGTTATTTTGTATTCTTTATTTTCTTCAAGTTATATATTTTTATATTTAGCATTAGTAGCTTATTAAAATTGTATTTATTTTGGCTTTGTTTCACAGTCTCTGAGTAAGTATCAAGCAAAATACTCAGCAGTTAAATTTGTTGTTTTTAATTAAAACTTACTAAGATATTGTGAAATAAGCCCTTAAAAAAATTATTTGTCCAAACCAAATGGAATGGTTTTGTATGCTTAGGAATAAAAAATTCTGCATTTCATTTTATATTCCCAATCTTATAAAATTGTTTGAATTAAAAAGTTGTAATTGATTAATATTGTTGTAAAAGCGGAAACCTTGATGGGCGTGATGGTTCACCGAATTGGAGTTCGCGTGTGCGCTTTTCTGGAGTTTCGTTTCTTCGTTGATAGTAAGATGATTGTTCTTGTAATGATCTCTTCATGGGTTGTCTTTGCGACATATTCTGTCGCACTATAAGATTTAATTATTTTATAGATTAAGCGTTTTATGGATATTAATAGATTTAGTTTATAAAGTTTATATAGTTTAAAACAAATTATTTAATTTTAAAATCACCTTATTTTGATTACACAGTTAAACTTGACTAATTATTAATTAATAATTAATTTACTAATTATTAATTAATAATTAATTTACTAATTATTAATTAATAATTAATTTATTATCTAGATTACGTTTTAAAATGTTTTGTTTATTAAAACCTTTAAACCAACTTTAAATGTATTTTGAAACTCATTCGTAAGCTTTGAATGTAGGCTTATCAAACAAATATTCCACTCAAATAGAAAACATTGGCAATATTTTGGCAAACAATCAACAGGTTGTTTATTGGGCCTCCACACATGAAACTAATTCATCAGGGGGAAAACCGGTTTTCTAGAAAACCTGGTCTTCACCCCGGATGAATTAGTCTGGTGTGTGGAGGCCCATTAACCTTTTGAATAAAAGCTTTCGTATGCATCGAGTTGTAGTTTGCTTCGTAATTGTTTTTTTTACGCATATGTATGTAGGGTAACATTTACTACCGAAATCAATAAGTATTTAGGTCCATATAAAGGTAGATAGAATTGAAATATGATTGCTCATCAAACTGAATTGAATAACATATTAAAAACGAAGAATTTAAGAAAAGAGTTGTTTGTTGTTGTGAGTGTGTTTCCAAAATGTTAGTAGTATATTTGTCCTTCGATGTGAATAAATTTGTGAACAAATTTTGTTACTACATAGTTACGGCGGTCTTGTGTTCTACACTAATAAGGTTGGTCACATACCTTAATTATGAATACAATACAGTTAAGTGCTCATTGAGTAGTTTATATAATACATTAAAGTTCTTTGCAACTGGTATATAGTTATCTAAATGGCTCATTTGTTTAATACCATACGGGTATTGTGCGCTATTAACTCATTTACCTCAACCATTGGATCAATATATATGTTGATGGGCGCTATGTCAATTAACATTAAAATGAAGGGCAGCTATTATAGTTCTCATCGTACTCTTAGGTTTTAGTAAACCCCAATTTCAATTGTCTGTCCTTTATCGTAATTCGAGATCCAACAAAGATAGTTTGTGAGTTTTTCCTCCTCCCAAGTATTTTTTTTTAAATTTCAATTCTTTTAATTATAGCAAACACATCTGTTGATGATGTGTACCATAATGGTAGGAGTGCCATAATGGCAAGAGTATATTTCATAATTTCCTCTGATCTTATGCTTGAATTTTGGATTTTTTGCATTAAATTTTATATTATATATTAGTTAAGTTTAACGTAGTTTGTAAAATCAAAATAAAGTTATTAAAAATTAAATAATTGCTATCGGATTTCACGCGATTAAATTAGAAAATTACTGATGTTTATATTTATATTGTTTAATGTGTAAATTATTAATGTTATTAAGTTAAGAAAGCATATTTAAGTACCACAGAATCTAAAACAGTTAACAGGAACATTGGAAATGGGAATGTACTTACTCTCCGAATACGGATTACGGTTGTAACCCCTTTCTTCGTCATTGTTTCTGCGATCATATATAGGTTCTTGCTCGTTGTCATCTCCTTCATTATCATAGCTACGACCAGTAATTTTTTTCAAAAAACTCATACCTGCGCTTTTGTTCCCTTGATCTCCGTATGACGGCCTTAGTGTGATTAAAACACAGATTAATTTTAAAATAAGAAATCAAAATTTAAATATTATAATTAACCTTTCACCAACGTTCCTATTGCTGAAGGTAGATTGTTCTTGAGCGGATCTATTCATTGGCCGTCTTTGCTGGGGTATATTTCGTGCTGAAAAAAAAAATTATTGTTTTATAAATTTAAATGATTTCTTAGAAGAAGTTTATAATCCGACATGAATTTGGTAGGTGCAGTAGTTTCGGATGAAACTGTTTATTACCACCCCTGTGAGGGTTAGTAAATCTTGAATATATTTGATAGAATATAACTTCTAACAAAACACTTGTATTATAAATGTCTGATTGTAAATACTGAATAAAATGTCATTAGTTGTGTTCGTTGAATGTTACTCTCAAAAAACCTGGGTTTTTTAGTTCTCAAAAAACGCACAAGGGTAGGTTTTGTGTTGTTGACAAAAAGTAAAAAATAAAAAATTAAAAAATAAAAAAACATAAAACAATTACATTTTGTTTTATTTGTATGTTTTCTATTTATTTTCATTAAAATAAATCCATAATTTCTTTTCTTTGCATTGTAAAAGCATAATAAATAATTCAATTGTAAACACACATGTCAATTTGTTTACCTCAACTCGCCCCAGCAAAATACCTAGATCTACTTTTGGGCGAGTGGAGGGCGACCACAGTTCTCAAAAAAACAGAGAATTTTTTACCCAGGGCGAGTTGAGGTTTTTCAAAAAACGCTTTGGGGCGACTTCAGGGCGACCCCATGGCTCAACGAACACAACTATTATGAGTTCGTCTGATTTGACGTTTAACCAAAAACTTCGTTGAACTATTAGGGGCTATAAAAACTCTAATCAACTTTTTAAAAATATCTTTGCGTTGTTTAACCACAGGAAAGTTCTAAAAATTTTAAATTTTCGTTCAAAGTTCATTGAAAAGAATTGCAAAGAAACTTATCGAAATAATATTCTTTGGCCTTTTTCACTCATTCTTCATATGCATCTCTGTGTTTGTAGTTATATGCTGAAATTTGTGGAAAACTGAACTTTTGTTAAACACGAATGATTTTTCATAAAGTACCATCAACTCTTTCATGATATTTCTAAAAGTTCTAAATTTTGTATATGTATATATATATATATATATATATATATATATATATATACATAATTAGACGCTCATTCGGCTAATTTATAGAGTGAGTAGTTCGCTCACACGGAGCAACATTCTTATTTCGACTAATGCGGTCGTATCTCAAGGTGCGTTAAGATTTTCGTCGGACCTTCGACATGTGCTAATTCACCATAGAACCTGTCCTATGGGCAGCTCGTTAATCCGGCTCACCGTGAATTTTTTAAAGGCCTAGTGAGATTCTCAACCAATTCTGTGTGTTGTTAGTTTTAAACGATTGGAGGGGACCCAACATTTTTTGTCCAGTCCGAACGACTAATGTGAAATGCACTTTATATCATGACAATGATACTTTTGTAGGATTATGGGTGTACGTGAATAACCGCTTTAATTGTTTCTAAAAAAAAACATTCTATTGGAGCCAGAATTTATAAAGGCAACATATATGAACCAAGTTTTAGAGATATTAGATTAATCGGAAGACCATTTATGTTTTCGATTTGAACCAAAAATAAAACAAAAACTTTATACTCACTTGGTGCATTATTATTATAACCGCGTTCTTCGTCATCATATGTAGGTTCTTCTTCCGCATCAAATGATTGATCAGTAAATCCTGTGATTTTTTTCAAAATGCTTATGCCTCCGTTATTTCTTTTGTATGATGACCTTGTTACAAATTATAAAAATGAAATAAAAAACAACAGACAATTCAATTCAAATTCACCTTGCGGCAACTTTTTCGAAGTTTTTAGCAGCCCTCTTTGACAAATCTGGATCGGCTAATATTTCTCTTCTCTGGTTTTGGCTAACTTCGTCATTACTATCGGGTATCAAGTATTTTCGAATCTCCGCCAAAGCGTAAGCTACACGAGCATATGCTTCGGCTGGAGCAGCGACTGCTGATATTTCAACAAACAAGTCTTTGTTCAAATGTGCATGTCGAGGGTCACCAGATTGACGTAATTCGTCTTCTTTTACACTATCACGCGTTGAGTGGCGACCCTTAATGAGAATCCTACACAAGGTTTCTTTTTGCAAAGCACGAAGTGAATTGCCCTTCGGTCCGAGAATTTTTCCATTAAAATTAAATTTAGGAAATTGTTTGATTGGTACGTAAACTTTTTGTGTAACTTTCATGGTTTTTTGTTTGAAGACATCTGCATGTAATTCTCGACCGGGAATGCGACCGGTTTCGTAAATTCTTTCGATAGCTTCATCGATTATCAGAGAAACCAAAGGGAAGTCGTCGCCAAGTCGTTCCTTTTCAGCAATACAATCGGCAATCAACTTATTTGCAGTCTCATTGAGACGAGGTCCGTGTGCGTCATCATCTACAAGCTCAGCTCGTGTTGGTGATACATCTGCCATAGTTATATTTCTAAAAAAAAAAAGGAATTATGGCATGTTATGTTTATTCAAAGCATTACTTTGAACTAAATTTATGTTTTTTTTACTTGCTCTATAGGTACTATAAGGCAAGTCTTGGATTCGTGCAAAAAAACGTTTTGAGATTACAATCAAAAGTGACATCATCGTAAAATAGAGAAGGAGAAAAAAGTGTGTCCGGTAATTCTGTCCGTCTATCTGTCTGTCTGTCTGGGCACCTACAACCGTAAGAGGTGGGTTTAGGTCAAATTTTACTTCAAATTTGGTAGGTATGATTTTAGGGTAATACGCCTAGAGCTTTTTTTGGAGGGCACGTTAGTCTCAAAAGAACGGTAAATTATTTTTCTCGAAAACGGCTCTAACGAGTTCAACCAAATTTCACCTGAGTATAAAGTGTAGAAGGTCTATAAAATAGTGAAAACCAAACTTTCAAGAAAATTCGTTTAACGGTACCTGTCATATAACAATATTTTTAAATTTCGATGTCTGAAATATTGTCCTAGCTATTTAAAATAATATGACATAATTTTTTTTTTTTTCAAAGATGTTTTTGCTAAGTTTTAATGTATGTTTGAAAAACTGCTTTTGTGAATTCAATATGTATTTCAAAAACTAGTTGACGGATTTTTATGAACTTTTGTTTTAAGGTGTAATAAATTAATTTAAAAAAACCTGGAAACTCACTTTTTTTAGAAAACAAATTTGGAAAGAATATTTTCAAAAATTCGTTTTGTTCGAAAACCGGTCCAACGATTTTGAATTTTTTTTTTATTAAACTCACATTAAGTAAAGAAAATTTTTTGAAAACTTTGCTGGGTGGCACAAACTTACTCTTGTGGCAAGTTACTTGAGGGTTTAAAATACAAACGGAATATGCGAAAAAATCGTATAAATTTTTTTTTAAGTTTGAAAACCATATCTGACAAAGATTCAAAACAAAATCAAAGTACAAAGAAAATAAAAACAATAAAAAGACTAAAAATAGTCGAATTAGATTTTATTATATTTTATTAAATGGAGCCCACCATCAAACTAGGGCGAAACGCAATGCTTGGAGTAAAGGCCAGAAAACCTTTAATAAAATCAAAGTATGCAAACAATTTTCTTTACTAAATGTGAATTTCAGAATTTTTTTTTTTAAATCGTTGCACAGGTTTCCGAAAAAATCGTTTTTTTTTTTTTAAGTGAGTGTGCAGGTTTTTTAAACTTAATTTGTTACACCTTAAAACTAAATTTCATTAAAATCCATCAACTAATTTTTGAAATATTGAATTCACAAAAACAATTTTTCAAACATAAATTAAAACAAATTATTTAAAACTAACAAAAACATTTTTGAGAGATAATTTTATGTTTTGCCAATATTTTTCATCAAACATTCTGTCATATCTTCCAAACTGTTAATCATACAAAAAAAAATTATTGGAGCAAGTTATCGACAATACAATTTCCTCTAAAAAAATAATTCTTGAAATTGGGTTGTTAAATGCATCAGACTAAAATACCTTTTTTTGTAAAATGAAGCCATAAATTTACAAGTTAAAAATAAATTCACATATTCAAGGTGTTTGCTGGGACCTCAGCCATTTCTATAGAAACTTGTTCAGTGATTCAAAAGCTACCATACTAAAAGTCCTGAAATCTGGGAGGTACACTGCACGAGCAAAACGAAATCCACATTAGGCTACCTATAATAACATCACTGTTTTTCATGTCTTCTATATTTATTTTTATTCTAGACTTTCTATTTTCTAACACATTAACATTATTATAAATGTTTTCCCAAACTAACTTCGATATCGGCTTTAAGTTTATAAGACGTTATAAAACTGAAAAACTGAAAAGAAATATTTTTTAATCGATTTTAACGACGTTTCCTATTTCAATTCTATTTTATTGAGATCTCCCCTATAAAAAAATCAATTTTCAAACCGGGAGGTCGCTACTTGAACGAAAATGGAGAATGAAAATATGTATGTATACTACGTATTCCTTGGGGAATGAAAATAACAAAAATGCTAATGTATCTTCTTGGTATACATAATTTTCCGAGTCTTAAGAAATCAAATATTTTTAAGCTTACCTTTTTATTTAAATAAATTGAAAATATTTACTTCTTCTATTTAGCTCGACCGAACAACACAAATAAATTTTTAAAGCACAATTAACTTTTGTATATTAAATAATATTATCAAGCCAACAAATTGTAATGTACAGTTGTGTCAAGAGTACAGACAGAATAATTTTAATTTTTTAATACACAGCACAGACAAGCCAATCCACCGTCCACGGCGCTTTTACTTTTATGAATTTTTATGTATCCACATTTGCATATACAAACATAGAAAGCATATAAAGAAATATATATGCAATGACGTAACCAAACTCAATTCGCATTACGTTACGATACATGAACTTCTACTACAACTACTACCCAACGTTATGGTATAACACTTTGGAAGACATTTCTGATTTCTAGTACAAAAGTAACAGTCTTCAACAGAGAGTACTTAAGTTCTTAACACATGGGACAAGACCGGCAAGGCGGCAAATCGCAAATAGTTGGATGTTGAAATGATGGGTTTTCGAATAAAATAATATTGTGTATTGTGTTATTTAAGCTGGCAATATACGATGGAGCCATTTAGACCGAGGATAAATGGTTCCAGTTCAAAATAAGTTGCCACACACGACGAAGCTAAATCTTTGTGGTGCCAATTTAGGTATTTCAAAGAAATGCATTTGGTTTACTTGAGTGTTTAAAAATGATCGAGCTATCGAACCAATACATTTGAACATATTTAACAACGTTATGATTGCATACAGGTACGTCGGAAAACATCAAATTTTCCTTTCCTTTGAACTGTAATTGGTGGCTCTGGCTTGTTGGATTTCCGAAAATCCAACCGAGGATGTGGATCCATTTGAAGCCATCTACACAACGATGCAATTGGCTCAGCCCGAAGTCATGAGGTTATTCGCTTACGCAGTTCTCATTTATTCTCTTGGGTAACCTGGCTAGGTATATCACATACAAGAAAATTTACTTTTAATTTATTCCAAAGAGTGCGGTGAATCGAATTGAAAGCGATCTCATTATTCTATGATCTGATACGAAACAGATTGGAATTTCGCAAAATTTCGTTGTTGTATGAATGAATTTTGCGATGCAAATCCAATTCGGATCAGATCAGAGGAGATAGTTAAATGCGTCTGTATTAGCCGTGTTCTTATGCAAGTCTATATAGACATTGTGTGAAAAAACGACATTTGGAACTAGCCCACATTACCGACTTTCGCATATAACCACATGTAATTGTGTCGGTAACGCAGAAGTATATATGGAACATTGACGTATTAGATATGGACCGCCAGAAGCCAACTTCACGCTTGTTCCAACATAACAAGGGGCGCCATCAACTACTAGCAGGGTATTTGCGTAGCAGTGCTTTGTTTGTTTTAATTAATTATTTAATTTTAATATATTTTGGTGGATATTGTTATCAAATTAGTTTTATATTACAAAAAAAATCCACTCTACATGGCATTGAGTTACTTGCATATGAATATCATTGTTTTATTTAAATTTTAAAGGCGAAATTAGTACACGTAATTAACACTAAAAGATGATGGCGTATTTTGGCCGCTTTTAGCTGGAACAACTTTGTTTGACCGTTTGAATGAAAATTTCAACCGACTGGCGGTCCATATCTAGTACGTCAATGATATGGACCTAGCTAACTCCCGATAATTATCGTGAGTTAGCTAAGTCTATATGGACTTATGTTGATGTTGTATTCACGAATTATTGCATTACGACTATTATTTTTTTCACACAAGTTTATATGGACTTGCAAAAAAACACGGCTATCATTCACTTCTTTGTCTAGACGCTTTCCCTTTTGAGCCGTTATCCATGTTTCCTTAGTAGCATAAGAACCTGCCACGAAATTATTTATAAATTTATAACAAAGCAGAGTTTTCCGAGTAAATCTTGGTATGCCAATGCCAGTAGTTATTAAATATTACAATATATTTTAGTTTTTTTTTTATTTTATCAAAATCGTACCAGTTTTTGAAAAAATCAATTTTTTTCAAACAACTTTTTTAAAATATTTTAATGAAAAATTTTGAGTATGCCAATTTCAGCAAATTAATAATATTACCTGTATTTTATTATCTCCTCTGATCTGATCCGGTTCAGATTTGCGTCATGAAATGCGAAAACAAAATTAAAATTAATTTTAAGTTTAAGCCGTTTTCTAGAAAAACAAGCATTTTTATAAACGTTATATTATGTCAGGTACATGTGTTTAGTTTTAGGCCCAGAACGAATATTACAAAAATCCATCTGGCGGTCATCCAAAATGCCCTAAATACCAAGTTTAAAGGATATCGGCCCATCCGTTTAAGCTGCAGGTGCTAATGACAGGCTGACAGACCCAAAGACAGAATTGCCAGACCCACTTTTTCGACTTCTCTATCATCGTAATGTCATGTGTAATTGTTACCTCAAAACTTTTTTTTAGCATGAATTCCTAACTTGCCTTTTAGTACCTATAATCGCAAATAAAAATCGAATATTTGGATAATTTGGATTTAAGTTTTAAACGACTGAATAATGGCCGTTAAAAATAATCCTATAATTTTTCCATTTAAATGTTAGTTATTTTTCCATTGGACTTCCAGAATCACTTTTAGAATGGAAAAAATCCTGCGTTTTCTGGAATCAGCTTACTGCACTCACCATTATCAAAACCTTCTTTTAACATCTGGACTTTGTTGTATATTTCCTTTGGAGAAATTTTTAAAAATAAAAGTTTAAGTCTATTCAAGTTTTCCAAATGAAAATGCATTAATCTTGATTAACTCAAGCAGTCAATTTTATTTTATTTATTTTATAATAGAAATACAATATTTGAAAATGTTATTTTTTGAAAATAATTATTTTGAAATTATCAGAAATTAATAATTAAACTTACCTAGAAACCCTGCACATAGTGATACTTTTATTTTTATTTAAAAATTCTGATTTCGGGTTACTGTGATTGAGTTTCGTTTGGAATTTCAGATATATGCTGATTTTCGGATTTTAATACATCCAGTTTGTGTACTACATGAAAAAAACTGGATAAATCTCAAAAATTTATTAAAGAATCTCATGAATACTAAATGATTTACATATCATATGATTTCAAACCGGTCAAAATCGATCAGAGGGGTGGATTAATGTTTTTTTTAAGTTAAAATATATCAATAGTTAATTATTACTGTGTTTTTATATAGTTTTATCAAGTTTTACTTCGGTAAATTTATTGGTTATTTTGTATACTTTATTTATTTTTGTAAGTTATATATTTGTATGATTATCATTGTTAGCTTATTAAAATCGTACTTATTTTTTAAAATGTCCATCCAAATGGAATTTATTTCTGTGCTTAGAAATTTTAAATTCTCCACTTATATTATATTTCATAAATTTGTATGAAAAAATTGATAATTAGTATTGTTCACGTGAGCGCTTTTCTGGAGTTCTTCCTTGATAGTAAGATGATGGTTCTTGTAATGATCTCTTCATGGGTTGTCTTTGCGACATATTCTGTCGCACTATAATGTTTAATTATTTATTGGTTAAGTGTTTAATTATTATTAATAGATTTAATTAAAAAATGTTTTATACAAATTATTTAGTTTTAAAATCAACTTACATATATTGATTTCACAAATTATTTTAAACCTAAATAATATGGATATATCGGAAATTTAAGGTTCTACCGAAAATATGTTAAATTTTATTTGATATCAACTCTAAAATTTTGACAGTTATTAACTGTTTATGGGATCTGTCAAAAATATTTGTGAAGCAAAGTTGTATAAAATATTTTTTTCTCATAAAATTAAAAAAATAAATTATTATACGACCAACAGAAGTCGAGAAAATCGCATTAACGCCTTTTTTTTAAATAACGGACAATGTAGACTTTTTTGTGTGAACTTTGCGGATTTAGACTCTCCAAATAGTACTCTTTAAAACAAAAATATAGTATTTTTTGTAAGTTTTAAAGCTATTTTGACTGGACTGTTTTGGTGAATTTGTGCCCTTCAAATATTTTTTTATTTCGATCAACGCTAAGTCGACTAAAACACTTGAAAACAACATCGAAACAGATTACTATAATTTCGTCTAATATCATTCTTACATTTTTGGGCATTAATACTTAATGTATTATTAATTAAGTAAGATTTACGTAATTTGTAAAATAAATTAAATAAGTTGATTTTAAAAATATATAATTTTTATCAGATTGACAAATAATTTTGATATTATTAGAAAATTACTTATGTTTGTTTATATGTATATTGTTTAATTGGTAAATTATAACTTTTTTAAGTTAAAAAATTATATTCAAGTACCACAAAATCTAAAACAGATATCAGGAACGTTGAAAATAAATATGTACTTACTCTCGGAATACGCATTACGGTTATAATCTCTATCTTCGTCCTCGTTTACGTCATCTTCTCCTTCATTATCAAAGTCACGCGCATTTTTTCTGTTTCCCGGCCTTAATGTATTAATAGGTTAATTTTAAAATTAGAAAGACAAAAATAAAACAACTACAACCTTCCGAAATTTCTCCTGTCGCTTAGTTCCTCATTATTACTTCCTTGAAAAGAAGATGATTGGACAGATCTATTCATAGGCTGTCTTTGCTGCGATGCATTTCGTGCTGCAAAACAGATTATTTTATAAATTCAAAAATAAAATTCTTTTAGAAAATCACTTAAGTTAACACTGTGGTATGTCGGATACACTCTTGCTCCCTTAATATGACCGTGTTAAGACTGGGAAATTTGAGTCGGGCTAGGTGAGTACTCTCGTGATTACACAGGTCCTCGTTTGAGGACGCCTCACTTCAAGCGGGTGGAATTTTTGTGAAGTAAGACAGTTGTACGACGCGAATTGCATTTTATAAAAGAAAATAACATCCATAAATAATTATTAATGCTGCTGTTTATTTCCTTTTCCAAGAATTAATTTTTATTACTCTGCATTTAGCTTTATTATAAAAATACTGCTATGTTAACACATCGGCAGTCAAGCAGATAATGAACAAAATGGGAAAAAACTTGAATTTGGAATTAGAACTGTACTGACGCTTCCGATGTTTATAATTTGAAGCTGACTCACGAGAGTACTCACCCCTCACCCCTCTCGCCTACGAACCCTCGTGAGTCCGGTCTCAAATTTCCCAGTCTAAACACGGTCCATCCTAATGGCCATTTCAATTTTAACATATTTTCTTGTTTATGATCAAATTCGGTTTTTTATCATAACTGTACATACGAATGAATCTTTAGGCGTGAACCAAAAAAAGAAGAAAACGGAGAAATCAGAGAATTCCGAGGAATTTTTGTTGGTTTAACACAACAACCCAACAATTCCTCTGATTGATTCCGCCGATTTCTCAGTTTTTTTGGTTCTGGCCTTATGAGATTAATCAATGACGCAGATCGGATATACATATGAAGTTAAACAAATCTTGGAGTGTTAAGGAGTATTAAGGGATCCGTACTACAAATGAAGAGGTTGCTTTAAAATTGAAAAAGAAAATTTTCAATGATGAGCTCCAATGATAGCTATAAATAGCCTCTTAGGATCAGATTTACGACAAATTTGAAAAAAAAACAATAAAATATTTTCATTTGAACAGAGTGCGGCAACATAAATTATTTAACTTCTTTTTTTTTTTTAATGCACACCCTGCAAACTTAATGACCCTATTATGTAAGACAACTCAACCTCAACTATGGTTTTCTTTTGTAATACGAACAATTTGTTTGGTTCTGTATTTCTTTAGTTGTCTTGTCGACAAAGTTGAGTTGTGTTCCATAATAGAGGCATAAATCGTATTATTTAATTAAATATATACTACACCATTGGCGCGTCTGCATTAAAACAATAAAAGTTAGGTTGCCGCACGCAGGAGGATATACATACTTGGTGCATTGTCTTCATATGCAGGTTGTTCGTCATCATCAAATGACCGACCAGTGATTTTCTTCAAAATGCTGATGCCTCCTCCATTATCCGCTTGACCTCCATTATTTGATGACCTTGTGAAAAATTATAAAAATAGAAGAAAACAAAACAAACGATAATTTAATTCAGAATTACCTTGATTGAAAGGATTTTGGTGTCCTCTTTGCTAACTCTGGGTCGGATAAGATTTCTTTTCTTTGATTTTGGCTTACTTCGTCATTACTATCCGGAATTAAAAATTTTCGAATCTCCGCCAAAGCGAAAGCCAGACGAGCATATGCTTCGGCTGGAGCAGCGACGGTTGATATTTCTACATACAAGTTTTTGTTCAAATGTGCATGTCGAGGGTCACCAGATTGACGTAATTCGTCTTCTTTTGCAAAATCACGCGTTGAGTGTCGACCTTTAATATAGATCTTACACATAGTTTCTTTTTGCAAAGCACGAAGTGAACTGCCCTTTGGTCCGAGAATTTTTCCATTGAAATTAAATTTAGGAAACTCTTTGGTTGGTACGTAAACTTTTTGTGTTAATTTTATTGGCTTTTGTTTAAAGACGTCTGCATTTAATTCACGACCGGGAATCCGACCAGTAGAATTAATTCTATCAATTGCTTCATCGAAAAGCAGAGAAGCCAAAGGGAAGTCGTCGCCAAGTCGTTCCTTTTCAGCAATACAATCGGCAATAAACTTATTTGCAGTCTCGTTGAGACGAGGTCCGTGTGCGTCATCATCTAAGTTTACAAGCTCAGCTGGTGTTGGTGATACATCTGCCATTGTTAGTTTTCTGAGAAGATAAGACATGTTAGGTTCGTGAAAATGGAAAATATGTAAAACTTCAAAGTATAATAATTTTCTTTATCTAATTTTAACTATATCAACTACCAATTAGTGGTTAACCTACTAAGCACGATCAATGCTAATTATGTGGTCACAATATTAAACATCGCGCTAATAGAGGCTAAGACCCCAATTTAGGTACACTAAGTAGTATTTCAAATCAAAATTAACATTTTCAGCAACTTTTCAACTTTTCACTTTGAACTTTTCAAAATTTTCATCAGTTTGCAAAACTTTGCGTTCCTCAGAACTATAAACTATTAAAAGTATAATTTGCAGTCTTTTCAATTTTTATATTCACTTCGCAGTTTCTGTTCCACGCAAGTACGTTCCCTTGTGCAAAGTTAAAAGTTTATATTGAAAAGTATAATTTGCAAAGACTTTTCAAATAATTATGCTTTTTCGTTCCACAAAAACTGTTGGCCAATTTTGTATGGAATTTGGGCCCATTATCAACATTGCTAAACAGTAATGAAACTTTTGTCATATCAAAGCGTATAGAAAGCACTCTATTTCATTTTTTTTAATAGTATTGTCATATTCTAGTGGTTTCAGTCCGAAGAGGAGGGAAATATGAATCCAATGCATCATCAAAAACATGTGGTAGTTGACCAAAGATTGTTTACATTTATTTTTTGTAAACCTCGAACGAAGCAAAAACGATTTAAAGAGTTTTTTTCAATTTTTGTTCCTTATTTAAACTTATTATTTAAGTTCTTAAAATTTATAAAAGAAATGAAAACACACTGCGCGTTTTGTTTTATATGGCTTTGACTATATGATCGATGTAAACGATATATATGTGGTCGTCAATTGTGACAGCACTCCCAACACTCCCAATTCAATTCAGGAAGGCAAATTAGCACTCCCAAACATCACTCCGAACAGCCAATCGACCAATTTAGGAAGGTTTTTCACTCGAAGGGCCCTCCGAACGTCCACTCGAATATGAAATAGGGTGATGGAGCCAGTAGTCGGCCATTTAACTTTTTTTTTACGTTTGACTGTTCTTTAAAACTATTTATGTTTGAATTCTGAATATCCAAGTATTTTATCAGATTATTTTAATGTCTACATTTTGAAAAACAATTTTTTTTTTGTGGATTCGTGTTTAATGATGATCTTTTATATGGAAGAGTATTATGTACCGCTAAATTGCTTTAAGGAAGGAATGCAGCAGTTTTTGAATCTTTTTGACGTCTTATGTTTAAAATAACTGCGCACTAAGGAATTATGAATACTTACCCTTAATATGATTTATTGCAAGCCTTTAGGGAAATCTAAAGAACATTTAAAGAGATATTGATGAAGATGGGTTTTGAATATAAGACACATTCAACATTCGTGTTGTGCGGCTATACATGGTACGTATCCTCGTACTTATTATAAGTCTGAAGTTAGGATTTAGTGTTAAATGATGATCTTTCATATGGTATTATGTACCGCTTAATTGCTTTAAGGAAGGAATGCACCTAGCTATTTCTTTGGAACATTCCTTGTAAAAGTGGGCACCGATAAAATAAAGATAGACATTGTGATGAAGATGTTATAGCGGCGACATAAAATATATGGTTATTCCACTGAAGGTGATCACTGACGCACATACCGAGAGTGAAAAGCACAGTTTCTTCATAGAAGTGCCACTAAAGGTCGCATTTGGGTTCTGCTTTTACTACAAGACAACATTGAGTTTTCAAAGAACTGAGTTCAACGCGGTTGAAAACGAATAGTAAAAGATGAGGAAGACTGTCTTAAACAAAAAAGTTTAGCTGATTAGAAGACAAAATATCTTCGATGATAAAAACAGCGAAGACAGTCGGAAAAGAATAGAGCCCCTCGCACTCAATCAATTAAGGTTTTCAAGAATGAAAATTAAGGTTTTCAAGAATGTCTCCAGCATTTATCTCTTGCATAAATAGTCTTGCGAGTACCTGAACCATTTTTTGACTGCGTGCTCTGTTATCTTCTTTTTAACAGACCTTCTGTTTTGAAAACCGTTTGCGGATGCCGCTTCAAAAAGTCATAGTTGTAAAATCTTTTTCCTCTAAAATTATGGCCCCGATTTCTTTACACAAAACCAATATTAACCCAGTTGATCTATACCAAAAAGGGAGGATCAACATATAGCATTAGCTTGACTAACAAAACATTATTGAAACACTGCTAGGTCATATAGTACCGCTGGCGATGTATGGGGGGGCCATCGTTGGTTATTGGCCATTTTCTATTACACACACAAATGTTTTTTTAGACTAAAAAAGCTAATTAAATTTGCTACAAGCTGATATACTTCGAAGAGGCCAGAACAGTTCTTCTTTACACGGTGTCTCCACGATCTAGATTTCATAAAATGCAAGATAGCATTCTTATTCAATTAAAATTGCCTATGGAGACCGCAAATAGTATTCTATAAAAAATTTCTTGCAATATATTGCTCAGATCATAGCATGCTAGAGACAATATTCTATGAGCTGTCATTTTCATATTGACTTTTCTGTTTTCTTTGTAATTGGACTGAAATAGTTATCAAATGCCCACCATATCTAATGAGACACCGTGTTAGGATATTAGACTGCAAACATTGTTGAGGCATGAAAATGTATATTTTCGAACGATTGTATCTTGGTACCTATTATACCTAGAGAGCTCAATTATGGTTCAAATTGTCACAAATTGAATGTAGTTAAAGATGGCCGAAGTAAACATGCCACTTGGATGCATAGTTAAGGAATTATAAGCCAGATTTTGAAAAAAGTCCGAAAATCTTCCAGTTTTCCCCCCCAACTTTAGTTAGCGGCGGTCATTCGAAACTGCAAAATCAAGTACATTCCTACTACTACGACCATACCAAACAATATCACAAAGTCAAACTTAATGCCATTTTTTCTGCGACCTACAATGTATAAATCAGCTAGGCTTATGTTGCCTTATTGAGCAAGTAAAAATTTTTAAAAATGAGAATTCCGTTTCATCCTTGTAGGTACCTATGCAAAATATCGATTAGCATCTCCTGACAAATGATAGGAAATTCAAAGAAAAGATGGAAGCAAGCAAAATGTATCTACCTAGTATGCAAGGTACAGTAGGTACCTACCTACTAATGGCCAATGCCAATCCACATTAAATTATAAAACTTATCCAAATGTATGCACCGAAAATGGGATTTTAAAGTGTAATGTCGTCAAAATTGCCATGTAATTATAAGAGACTTTATCTATGCAAATGTATGCACCGAAAATGGGATTTTAAAGTGTAATGACGTCAAAATTGCTATGTAATTATAAGAGGACGCCATTCTATAACAAAACGCGATGGGATTCTAACTGGTAAAAAATAAAAAAGTTGGTACAAATTAGAAAGTGTAATGTTAGTGTAATGTTAGTGTAATGTTACTAGTTGACGGATTTTTATGAACTTTTGTTTTAAGGTGTAATTAATTAATTTAAAAAAACCTGGAAACTCACTTTTTTTAGAAAACAAATTTGGAAAGAATATTTTCAAAAAATCGTTTTGTTCGAAAACCGGTCCAACGATTTTGTTTTTTTTTTTTATTAAACTCACATTAAGTAAAGAAAATTTTTTGAAAACTTTGCTGGGTGGCACAAACTCTTACTCTTACTCTTACTCTTGTGGCAAGTTACTTGAGGGTTTAAAATACAAACGGAATATGCGAAAAAATCGTATAATTTTTTTTTTAAGTTTGAAAACCATATCTGACAAAGATTCAAAACAAAATCAAAGTACAAAGAAAATAAAAACAATAAAAAGACTAAAAATAGTCGAATTAGATTTTATTATATTTTATTAAATGGAGCCCACCATCAAACTAGGGCGAAACGCAATGCTTGGAGTAAAGGCCAGAAAACCTTTAATAAAATCAAAGTATGCAAACAATTTTCTTTACTAAATGTGAATTTCAGAATTTTTTTTTAAATCGTTGCACTGGTTTCCGAAAAAATCGGTTTTTTTTAATACTTTTTGAAAACTTTTTTTTAAAAAAAGTGAGTGTGCAGGTTTTTTAAACTTAATTTGTTACACCTTCAAACTAAATTTCATTAAAATCCATCAACTAGTTTTTGAAATATTGAATTCACAAAAACAATTTTTCAAACATAAATTAAAACAAATTATTTAAAACTAACAAAAACATTTTTGAGAGATAATTTTATGTTTTGCCAATATTTTTCATCAAACATTCTGTCATATCTTCCAAACTGTTAATCATACAAAAAAAAATTATTGGAGCAAGTTATCGACAATACAATTTCCTCTAAAAAAATAATTCTTGAAATTGGGTTGTTAAATGCATCAGACTAAAATACCTTTTTTTGTAAAATGAAGCCATAAATTTACAAGTTAAAAATAAATTCACATATTCAAGGTGTTTGCTGGGACATCAGCCATTTCTATAGAAACTTGTTCAGTGATTCAAAAGCTACCATACTAAAAGTCCTGAAATCTGGGAGGTACACTGCACGAGCAAAACGAAATCCACATTAGGCTACCTATAATAACATCACTGTTTTTCATGTCTTCTATATTTATTTTTATTCTAGACTTTCTATTTTCTAACACATTAACATTATAATAAATGTTTTCCCAAACTAACTTCGATATCGGCTTTAAGTTTATAAGACGTTATAAAACTGAAAAACTGAAAAGAAATATTTTTTAATCGATTTTAACGACGTTTCCTATTTCAATTCTATTTTATTGAGATCTCCCCTATAAAAAAATCAATTTTCAAACCGGGAGGTCGCTACTTGAACGAAAATGGAGAATGAAAATATGTATGTATACTACGTATTCCTTGGGGAATGAAAATAACAAAAATGCTAATGTATCTTCTTGGTATACATAATTTTCCGAGTCTTAAGAAATCAAATATTTTTAAGCTTACCTTTTTATTTAAATAAATTGAAAATATTTACTTCTTCTATTTAGCTCGACCGAACAACACAAATAAATTTTTAAAGCACAATTAACTTTTGTATATTAAATAATATTATCAAGCCAACAAATTGTAATGTACAGTTGTGTCAAGAGTACAGACAGAATAATTTTAATTTTTTAATACACAGCACAGACAAGCCAATCCACCGTCCACGGCGCTTTTACTTTTATGAATTTTTATGTATCCACATTTGCATATACAAACATAGAAAGCATATAAAAAAATATATATGCAATGACGTAACCAAACTCAATTCGCATTACGTTACGATACATGAACTTCTACTACAACTACTACCCAACGTTATGGTATAACACTTTGGAAGACATTTCTGATTTCTAGTACAAAAGTAACAGTCTTCAACAGAGAGTACTTAAGTTCTTAACACATGGGACAAGACCGGCAAGGCGGCAAATCGCAAATAGTTGGATGTTGAAATGATGGGTTTTCGAATAAAATAATATTGTGTATTGTGTTATTTAAGCTGGCAATATACGATGGAGCCATTTAGGCCGAGGATAAATGGTTCCAGTTCAAAATAAGTTGCCACACACGACGAAGCTAAATCTTTGTGGTGCCAATTTAGGTATTTCAAAGAAATGCATTTGGTTTACTTGAGTGTTTAAAAATGATCGAGCTATCGAACCAATACATTTGAACATATTTAACAACGTTATGATTGCATACAGGTACGTCGGAAAACATCAAATTTTCCTTTCCTTTGAACTGTAATTGGTGGCTCTGGCTTGTTGGATTTCCGAAAATCCAACCGAGGATGTGGATCCATTTGAAGCCATCTACACAACGATGCAATTGGCTCAGCCCGAAGTCATGAGGTTATTCGCTTACGCAGTTCTCATTTATTCTCTTGGGTAACCTGGCTAGGTATATCACATACAAGAAAATTTACTTTTAATTTATTCCAAAGAGTGCGGTGAATCGAATTGAAAGCGATCTCATTATTCTATGATCTGATACGAAACAGATTGGAATTTCGCAAAATTTCGTTGTTGTATGAATGAATTTTGCGATGCAAATCCAATTCGGATCAGATCAGAGGAGATAGTTAAATGCGTCTGTATTAGCCGTGTTCTTATGCAAGTCTATATAGACATTGTGTGAAAAAACGACATTTGGAACTAGCCCACATTACCGACTTTCGCATATAACCACATGTAATTGTGTCGGTAACGCAGAAGTATATATGGAACATTGACGTATTAGATATGGACCGCCAGAAGCCAACTTCACGCTTGTTCCAACATAACAAGGGGCGCCATCAACTACTAGCAGGGTATTTGCGTAGCAGTGCTTTGTTTGTTTTAATTAATTATTTAATTTTAATATATTTTGGTGGATATTGTTATCAAATTAGTTTTATATTACAAAAAAAATCCACTCTACATGGCATTGAGTTACTTGCATATGAATATCATTGTTTTATTTAAATTTTAAAGGCGAAATTAGTACACGTAATTAACACTAAAAGATGATGGCGTATTTTGGCCGCTTTTAGCTGGAACAACTTTGTTTGACCGTTTGGATGAAAATTTCAACCGACTGGCGGTCCATATCTAGTACGTCAATGATATGGACCTAGCTAACTCCCGATAATTATCGTGAGTTAGCTAAGTCTATATGGACTTATGTTGATGTTGTATTCACGAATTATTGCATTACGACTATTATTTTTTTCACACAAGTTTATATGGACTTGCAAAAAAACACGGCTATCATTCACTTCTTTGTCTAGACGCTTTCCCTTTTGAGCCGTTATCCATGTTTCCTTAGTAGCATAAGAACCTGCCACGAAATTATTTATAAATTTATAACAAAGCAGAGTTTTCCGAGTAAATCTTGGTATGCCAATGCCAGTAGTTATTAAATATTACAATATATTTTAGTTTTTTTTTTGTTTTATCAAAATCGTACCAGTTTTTGAAAAAATCAATTTTTTTCAAACAACTTTTTTAAAATATTTTAATGAAAAATTTTGAGTATGCCAATTTCAGCAAATTAATAATATTACCTGTATTTTATTATCTCCTCTGATCTGATCCGGTTCAGATTTGCGTCATGAAATGCGAAACGCAAAATTAAAAACAATTGGTGTTTTCAAAATATTTAATTATCAAAAAAAAAATTCTTTAATTTAATTTTAAGTTTAATTGAAATTGTTAGCAGAGGCGTACCTGTCGGTCAAGTCGGCAATTTTGAAAATTTTAAAATTTATAAAACTGCAGTCGGCATTTTCAAGAGTTTCAAACTAAGTTCAGCAAGTCAGCATTAATGAAAGGTTCTTAAATTTACAAAAGAAGAAAGTCGGCATTTCCAATTTTTTTAATTTTTAGTATGAAAGTTGGAATTTTTATAGGTTTTTATACTTATTCTAACAAGAAAGTCGTCATTTTCAATAATTCCAATTTTAAGTGTGAAAGTCGTCATATTCACAAGTTTTTATACATATTATAACAAGAAAGTCGGCATTTTCAATTTTTCGAATTTTTAGTGTGAAAGTCGGCATTTTTGCAGGTTTTTATACAAGAAAGTCGATCAAAAACTCGATGGACAGCTAGAGCCAAAACAGTTTAATTTCTTCATGCTTTGGAAGAAATTAAAACCGATGCTATTTCTTGCATTGCGATTTTATCAGTTCCTTATATTTTTGTAAAAATGTCATGTCAAAATGTCAAAAATTTGACAGAAAATTTAGAAGGTGAAGAGTTGAACGTCATTGATGCTCTACTGTTGATTCAAAGCACATCAGGCTCATTCCAACAAATGAACGACGATGACAACCAAATCGATGCTTTAATAAAAAGTTCCTCCTCATTCGCTGAAAAATTACAGAAAAATCCCGAGAATGATTTTTTGTACGTTGGCGTACAAACTTGTTTGCTTCATTTTGACTGCTCTTGTGACGACAGCTTCTTGTGAACGTTTAAATCATTTGCGTTTAGTTTTAAATCATTTGCGAAACGACAAATGGTGATTAAATGCATTGATGCTGCTCTATTCTTCAAAAGATATAGTGGACAAAACTCATCTAAGTGAAGTCGTAAAAGAATGGTCTTTACTTAAACACCACCGAATTAAAATCCGACATGGAGCAGTCTAATATTAAAAAATTATAATTGTTGTTTTATTATTATTTACATAATGCATATTACTTTGTATAAGTAATTTATAACTTTACTGTAATAATAATAATAAGTAGTAAGTAAGTCACAAATGCATTTATTAACAAAATATATTTTTTTTTTTAATAATATGTGAATTTTAAAGCTATGGCTTAGTTTTCAGGCATTATAAAATGTTTAATCAATTAACTTTAAAATCTAAAACATTCATTAAAAATAATAAATATTCCCTTGTATTATATATGTAAATTCATGACACTTTTTGATTATTATTTTCTTCGTATATAAAATACCTACTGTTGCATTAGTTATTTATTTATTTATTCCATTTATATTATTGAAAACTATTCATAAAAACAAATTCTTTTAACCAGATAAATATTTATTAATATTTTAAATAAATACATTGCTTTTAAAAGAATTCACGTGTTATATTTTTTCAATATTACAGTTGATACTCAATATTTTTACATAGTTTCATAGAAATTTATTGATTATTCAAAACATCCAGTCATTGTTTTACTTTTTAGTATAGCGATGACTGCAGTCGGCAAATTCCCAAAATAAGTCGACAAATTCCTAATAAAAGTAGGCATTTCAGTAAAACTCACCCCCCCCCCCGGATCGACCTCTCGGTACGCCCCTGATCGTTAGAGCCGTTTTCTAGAAAAACAAGCATTTTTATAACCGTTATATGTCAGGTACATGTGTTTAGTTTTGGGCCCAGAACGAATATTACAAAAATCCATCTGGCGGTCATCCAAAATGCCCTAAATACCAAGTTTAAAGGATATCGGCCCATCCGTTTAAGCTGCAGGTGCTAATGACAGGCTGACAGACCCAAAGACAGAATTGCCAGACCCACTTTTTCGACTTCTCTATCATCGTAATGTCATGTGTAATTGTTACCTCAAAACTTTTTTTTAGCATGAATTCCTAACTTGCCTTTTAGTACCTATAATCGCAAATAAAAATCGAATATTTGGATAATTTGGATTTAAGTTTTAAACGACTGAATAATGGCCGTTAAAAATAATCCTATAATTTTTCCATTTAAATGTTAGTTATTTTTCCATTGGACTTCCAGAATCACTTTTAGAATGGAAAAAATCCTGCGTTTTCTGGAATCAGCTTACTGCACTCACCATTATCAAAACCTTCTTTTAACATCTGGACTTTGTTGTATATTTCCTTTGGAGAAATTTTTAAAAATAAAAGTTTAAGTCTATTCAAGTTTTCCAAATGAAAATGCATTAATCTTGATTAACTCAAGCAGTCAATTTTATTTTATTTATTTTATAATAGAAATACAATATTTGAAAATGTTATTTTTTGAAAATAATTATTTTGAAATTATCAGAAATTAATAATTAAACTTACCTAGAAACCCTGCACATAGTGATACTTTTATTTTTATTTAAAAATTCTGATTTCGGGTTACTGTGATTGAGTTTCGTTTGGAATTTCAGATATATGCTGATTTTCGGATTTTAATACATCCAGTTTGTGTACTACATGAAAAAAACTGGATAAATCTCAAAAATTTATTAAAGAATCTCATGAATACTAAATGATTTACATATCATATGATTTCAAACCGGTCAAAATCGATCAGAGGGGTGGATTAATGTTTTTTTTAAGTTAAAATATATCAATAGTTAATTATTACTGTGTTTTTATATAGTTTTATCAAGTTTTACTTCGGTAAATTTATTGGTTATTTTGTATACTTTATTTATTTTTGTAAGTTATATATTTGTATGATTATCATTGTTAGCTTATTAAAATCGTACTTATTTTTTAAAATGTCCATCCAAATGGAATTTATTTCTGTGCTTAGAAATTTTAAATTCTCCACTTATATTATATTTCATAAATTTGTATGAAAAAATTGATAATTAGTATTGTTCACGTGAGCGCTTTTCTGGAGTTCTTCCTTGATAGTAAGATGATGGTTCTTGTAATGATCTCTTCATGGGTTGTCTTTGCGACATATTCTGTCGCACTATAATGTTTAATTATTTATTGGTTAAGTGTTTAATTATTATTAATAGATTTAATTAAAAAATGTTTTATACAAATTATTTAGTTTTAAAATAAACTTACATATATTGATTTCACAAATTATTTTAAACCTAAATAATATGGATATATCGGAAATTTAATATTCTACCGAAAATATGTTAAATTTTATTTGATATTAACTCTAAAATTTTGACAGTTATTAACTGTTTATGGGATCTGTCAAAAATATTTGTGAAGCAAAGTTGTATAAAATATTTTTTTCTCATAAAATTAAAAAAATAAATTATTATACGACCAACAGAAGTCGAGAAAATCGCATTAACGCCTTTTTTTAAAATAACGGACAATGTAGACTTTTTTGTGTGAACTTTGCGGATTTAGACTCTCCAAATAGTACTCTTTAAAACAAAAATATAGTATTTTTTGTAAGTTTTAAAGCTATTTTGACTGGACTGTTTTGGTGAATTTGTGCCCTCCAAATATTTTTTTATTTCGATCAACGCTAAGTCGACTGAAACACTTGGAAACAACATCGAAACAGATTACTATAATTTCGTCTAATCTCATTCTTACATTTTTGGGCATTAATACCTAATGTATTATTAATTAAGTAAGATTTACGTAATTTGTAAAATAAATTAAATAAGTTGATTTTAAAAATATATAATTTTTATCAGATTGACAAATAATTTTGATATTATTAGAAAATTACTTATGTTTGTTTATATGTATATTGTTTAATTGGTAAATTATAACTTTTTTAAGTTAAAAAATTATATTCAAGTACCACAAAATCTAAAACAGATATCAGGAACGTTGAAAATAAATATGTACTTACTCTCGGAATACGCATTACGGTTATAATCTCTATCTTCGTCCTCGTTTACGTCATCTTCTCCTTCATTATCAAAGTCACGCGCATTTTTTCTGTTTCCCGGCCTTAATGTATTAATAGGTTAATTTTAAAATTAGAAAGACAAAAATAAAACAACTACAACCTTCCGAAATTTCTCCTGTCGCTTAGTTCCTCATTATTACTTCCTTGAAAAGAAGATGATTGGACAGATCTATTCATAGGCTGTCTTTGCTGCGATGCATTTCGTGCTGCAAAACAGATTATTTTATAAATTCAAAAATAAAATTCTTTTAGAAAATCACTTAAGTTAACACTGTGGTATGTCGGATACACTCTTGCTCCCTTAATATGACCGTGTTAAGACTGGGAAATTTGAGTCGGGCTAGGTGAGTACTCTCGTGATTACACAGGTCCTCGTTTGAGGACGCCTCACTTCAAGCGGGTGGAATTTTTGTGAAGTAAGACAGTTGTACGACGCGAATTGCATTTTATAAAAGAAAATAACATCCATAAATAATTATTAATGCTGCTGTTTATTTCCTTTTCCAAGAATTAATTTTTATTACTCTGCATTTAGCTTTATTATAAAAATACTGCTATGTTAACACATCGGCAGTCAAGCAGATAATGAACAAAATGGGAAAAAACTTGAATTTGAAATTAGAACTGTACTGACGCTTCCGATGTTTATAATTTGAAGCTGACTCACGAGAGTACTCACCCCTCACCCCTCTCGCCTACGAACCCTCGTGAGTCCGGTCTCAAATTTCCCAGTCTAAACACGGTCCATCCTAATGGCCATTTCAATTTTAACATATTTTCTTGTTTATGATCAAATTCGGTTTTTTATCATAACTGTACATACGAATGAATCTTTAGGCGTGAACCAAAAAAAGAAGAAAACGGAGAAATCAGAGAATTCCGAGGAATTTTTGTTTGTTTAACACAACAACCCAACAATTCCTCTGATTGATTCCGCCGATTTCTCAGTTTTTTTGGTTCTGGCCTTATGAGATTAATCAATGACGCAGATCGGATATACATATGAAGTTAAACAAATCTTGGAGTGTTAAGGAGTATTAAGGGATCCGTACTACAAATGAAGAGGTTGCTTTAAAATTGAAAAAGAAAATTTTCAATGATGAGCTCCAATGATAGCTATAAATAGCCTCTTAAGATCAGATTTACGACAAATTTGAAAAAAAAAACAATAAAATATTTTCATTTGAACAGAGTGCGGCAACATAAATTATTTAACTTCTTTTTTTTTTTTAATGCACACCCTGCAAACTTAATGACCCTATTATGTAAGACAACTCAACCTCAACTATGGTTTTCTTTTGTAATACGAACAATTTGTTTGGTTCTGTATTTCTTTAGTTGTCTTGTCGACAAAGTTGAGTTGTGTTCCATAATAGAGGCATAAATCGTATTATTTAATTAAATATATACTACACCATTGGCGCGTCTGCATTAAAACAATAAAAGTTAGGTTGCCTCACGCAGGAGGATATACATACTTGGTGCATTGTCTTCATATTCAGGTTGTTCGTCATCATCAAATGACCGACCAGTGATTTTCTTCAAAATGCTGATGCCTCCTCCATTATCCGCTTGACCTCCATTATTTGATGACCTTGTGAAAAATTATAAAAATAGAAGAAAACAAAACAAACGATAATTTAATTCAGAATTACCTTGATTGAAAGGATTTTGGTGTCCTCTTTGCTAACTCTGGGTCGGATAAGATTTCTTTTCTTTGATTTTGGCTTACTTCGTCATTACTATCCGGAATTAAAAATTTTCGAATCTCCGCCAAAGCGAAAGCCAGACGAGCATATGCTTCGGCTGGAGCAGCGACGGTTGATATTTCTACATACAAGTTTTTGTTCAAATGTGCATGTCGAGGGTCACCAGATTGACGTAATTCGTCTTCTTTTGCAAAATCACGCGTTGAGTGTCGACCTTTAATATAGATCTTACACATAGTTTCTTTTTGCAAAGCACGAAGTGAACTGCCCTTTGGTCCGAGAATTTTTCCATTGAAATTAAATTTAGGAAACTCTTTGGTTGGTACGTAAACTTTTTGTGTTAATTTTATTGGCTTTTGTTTAAAGACGTCTGCATTTAATTCACGACCGGGAATCCGACCAGTAGAATTAATTCTATCAATTGCTTCATCGAAAAGCAGAGAAGCCAAAGGGAAGTCGTCGCCAAGTCGTTCCTTTTCAGCAATACAATCGGCAATAAACTTATTTGCAGTCTCGTTGAGACGAGGTCCGTGTGCGTCATCATCTAAGTTTACAAGCTCAGCTGGTGTTGGTGATACATCTGCCATTGTTAGTTTTCTGAGAAGATAAGACATGTTAGGTTCGTGAAAATGGAAAATATGTAAAACTTCAAAGTATAATAATTTTCTTTATCTAATTTTAACTATATCAACTACCAATTAGTGGTTAACCTACTAAGCACGATCAATGCTAATTATGTGGTCACAATATTAAACATCGCGCTAATAGAGGCTAAGACCCCAATTTAGGTACACTAAGTAGTATTTCAAATCAAAATTAACATTTTCAGCAACTTTTCAACTTTTCACTTTGAACTTTTCAAAATTTTCATCAGTTTGCAAAACTTTGCGTTCCTCAGAACTATAAACTATTAAAAGTATAATTTGCAGTCTTTTCAATTTTTATATTCACTTCGCAGTTTCTGTTCCACGCAAGTACGTTCCCTTGTGCAAAGTTAAAAGTTTATATTGAAAAGTATAATTTGCAAAGACTTTTCAAATAATTATGCTTTTTCGTTCCACAAAAACTGTTGGCCAATTTTGTATGGAATTTGGGCCCATTATCAACATTGCTAAACAGTAATGAAACTTTTGTCATATCAAAGCGTATAGAAAGCACTCTATTTCATTTTTTTTAATAGTATTGTCATATTCTAGTGGTTTCAGTCCGAAGAGGAGGGAAATATGAATCCAATGCATCATCAAAAACATGTGGTAGTTGACCAAAGATTGTTTACATTTATTTTTTGTAAACCTCGAACGAAGCAAAAACGATTTAAAGAGTTTTTTTCAATTTTTGTTCCTTATTTAAACTTATTATTTAAGTTCTTAAAATTTATAAAAGAAATGAAAACACACTGCGCGTTTTGTTTTATATGGCTTTGACTATATGATCGATGTAAACGATATATATGTGGTCGTCAATTGTGACAGCACTCCCAACACTCCCAATTCAATTCAGGAAGGCAAATTAGCACTCCCAAACATCACTCCGAACAGCCAATCGACCAATTTAGGAAGGTTTTTCACTCGAAGGGCCCTCCGAACGTCCACTCGAATATGAAATAGGGTGATGGAGCCAGTAGTCGGCCATTTAACTTTTTTTTTACGTTTGACTGTTCTTTAAAACTATTTATGTTTGAATTCTGAATATCCAAGTATTTTATCAGATTATTTTAATGTCTACATTTTGAAAAACAATTTTTTTTTTGTGGATTCGTGTTTAATGATGATCTTTTATATGGAAGAGTATTATGTACCGCTAAATTGCTTTAAGGAAGGAATGCAGCAGTTTTTGAATCTTTTTGACGTCTTATGTTTAAAATAACTGCGCACTAAGGAATTATGAATACTTACCCTTAATATGATTTATTGCAAGCCTTTAGGGAAATCTAAAGAACATTTAAAGAGATATTGATGAAGATGGGTTTTGAATATAAGACACATTCAACATTCGTGTTGTGCGGCTATACATGGTACGTATCCTCGTACTTATTATAAGTCTGAAGTTAGGATTTAGTGTTAAATGATGATCTTTCATATGGTATTATGTACCGCTTAATTGCTTTAAGGAAGGAATGCACCTAGCTATTTCTTTGGAACATTCCTTGTAAAAGTGGGCACCGATAAAATAAAGATAGACATTGTGATGAAGATGTTATAGCGGCGACATAAAATATATGGTTATTCCACTGAAGGTGATCACTGACGCACATACCGAGAGTGAAAAGCACAGTTTCTTCATAGAAGTGCCACTAAAGGTCGCATTTGGGTTCTGCTTTTACTACAAGACAACATTGAGTTTTCAAAGAACTGAGTTCAACGCGGTTGAAAACGAATAGTAAAAGATGAGGAAGACTGTCTTAAACAAAAAAGTTTAGCTGATTAGAAGACAAAATATCTTCGATGATAAAAACAGCGAAGACAGTCGGAAAAGAATAGAGCCCCTCGCACTCAATCAATTAAGGTTTTCAAGAATGAAAATTAAGGTTTTCAAGAATGTCTCCAGCATTTATCTCTTGCATAAATAGTCTTGCGAGTACCTGAACCATTTTTTGACTGCGTGCTCTGTTATCTTCTTTTTAACAGACCTTCTGTTTTGAAAACCGTTTGCGGATGCCGCTTCAAAAAGTCATAGTTGTAAAATCTTTTTCCTCTAAAATTATGGCCCCGATTTCTTTACACAAAACCAAAAAGGGAGGATCAACATATAGCATTAGCTTGACTAACAAAACATTATTGAAACACTGCTAGGTCATATAGTACCGCTGGCGATGTATGGGGGGGCCATCGTTGGTTATTGGCCATTTTCTATTACACACACAAATGTTTTTTTAGACTAAAAAAGCTAATTAAATTTGCTACAAGCTGATATACTTCGAAGAGGCCAGAACAGTTCTTCTTTACACGGTGTCTCCACGATCTAGATTTCATAAAATGCAAGATAGCATTCTTATTCAATTAAAATTGCCTATGGAGACCGCAAATAGTATTCTATAAAAAATTTCTTGCAATATATTGCTCAGATCATAGCATGCTAGAGACAATATTCTATGAGCTGTCATTTTCATATTGACTTTTCTGTTTTCTTTGTAATTGGACTGAAATAGTTATCAAATGCCCACCATATCTAATGAGACACCGTGTTAGGATATTAGACTGCAAACATTGTTGAAGCATGAAAATTTTGTTGTTGTTAAAAAACACATATTTTCGAACGATTGTATCTTGGTACCTATTATACCTAGAGAGCTCAATTATGGTTCAAATTGTCACAAATTGAATGTAGTTAAAGATGGCCGAAGTAAACATGCCACTAGGATGCATAGTTGAGGAATAATAAGCCAGATTTTGAAAAAAGTCCAAAATCTTCCAGTTTTCCCCCCCAACTTTAGTTAGCGGCGGTCATTCGAAACTGCAAAATCAAGTACATTCCTACTACTACGACCATACCAAACAATATCACAAAGTCAAACTTAATGCCATTTTTTCTGCGACCTACAATGTATAAATCAGCTAGGCTTATGTTGCCTTATTGAGCAAGTAAAAATTTTTAAAAATGAGAATTCCGTTTCATCCTTGTAGGTACCTATGCAAAATATCGATTAGCATCTCCTGACAAATGATAGGAAATTCAAAGAAAAGATGGAAGCAAGCAAAATGTATCTACCTACTACCTAGTATGCAAGGTACAGTAGGTACCTACCTACCAATGGCCAATGCCAATCTATGCAAATGTATGCACCGAAAATGGGACGCCATTCTATAACAAAATGCGATGGGATTCTAACTGGTAAAAAATAAAAAAGTTGGTACAAATTAAAAATTAGTTCGACTTTCGACTGCTAATAAATACTCTCGATTGATTTTTTAAATGGAGCTAACAAAAATACAAAAAATATATATGTATGTATGTACCTAGTAAAATCGGTTTTCGTTATAATATCAACTAAAATCAAAATAATTTTTTCTGTATATCTAAATATCTAAATTGAATACGTAGGTACTTATATATTATAATCATGTTTTATTAACTTACCTTTAGGGTTATAATAAATACAAACGAAGGAACAACTTACAACACCTAATCCAAGCAAGGAGAAATTTAGAAAGTTGAAGTAGAATACACAATTAAAATTGAAGTATACAGACAGAATTTTTTTAATAAAATGTATCTACCTAGAATGCAAGGTACAGTAGGTACACCGAAAATGGGATTTTAAGGTGTAATGTACGTCAAAATTGCTATGTTATTATAAGAGGACGCCATTCTATAACAAAACGCGATGGGATTCTAACTGGTAAAAAATAAAAAAGTTGGTACAAATTAAAAATTAGTTCGACTTTCGACTGCTAATAAATACTCTCGATTGATTTTTTAAATGGAGCTAACAAAAATACAAAAAAAAAAATATGTATGTATGTACCTAGTAAAATCAGTTTTCGTTATATCAACTAAAATCAAGATACATTTTTTCTGTATAATATCTAAATAGGTTAAACTATAATTAATTAGGTTTTGATATTATGAACCATCCAAAACCATCAGTTGTACAAATTTTTATAAATAGAATACGTAGGTACTTATATATTATTATCAAGTTTTATTAACTTACCTTTTGGGTTATAATGAACACAATTGAAAATATTTACTTCGTTTCTTAACTACGACGAAGATTAAACAGAATTAAATATAAAAACGAAGGAACAACTTTACAACACCTAATCGAAGCAAGGAGAAATTTAGAAAGTCGAAGTGGAATACACAATTAAAATTCAAGTATACAGACAGAATTTTTCTATACATACACCAAAGAAATAACGTTCACGTTACAAACATTCATACGTTACAAATACATTACGACAACGACTTTACGTTATGGGAATGTATAACACTTGAGGTAAAACCAGGTACAATTTTAGTACATTGACGTCGTAGAATAGTAAATAAATCAAAGATTAAAAATATAGGTATTTATTTTTAATTAATTCTTTGAAATAAATAGAACATCATCTCAGGAGGCCCCACCCACTTTTGCCAACAAACTTTCAAAACTGCAGAGAAATAACTCTGTATGCGTGCCCGTGCATTTTAAATGGGACTGGAAAATTTGGCTAAAAACACATTCTTACAATTTTTCATTTAGCTGTTCACACGTATTCACGTATAGAAGAGCGCGTGTAATTTTTTTTTCTACGGGAGGAGACGGAGGTCCATATCTAGTACGACAATGCTTTAGACCGTGTTTAGACTGGGAAATTTGAGTCTGGAGTAGTGAGTACTCTCGTGATTACACAGGTCCTCAATTGAGGACGCCTCACTTCAAGCGGGTGGAATTTTTGTGAAGTGAGACAGTTATACGACGCGAGTTTTTTGCATTTTTTAAAGAAAATAACATCCATAAATTATTTTTAATGCTTCTGTTTGTTTCCTTTTCCAAGAATTCATATTCTATCACTCTGCGTTTAACTTAATTATGAAAATACTGCGATGTTAACACATCGGCAGTCAAGCAGATAATGAATAAAATGGGAAAAAATTTTAATTTGGAATTTGAACAGTACTCACGCTACCGGTGTTTATAATTTGAAGCTGCCTCACGAGAGTACTCAGTCCTCATCCCTCTCGCCCCTCTCGCCTACGAACTCTCGTCAGTCCGGTCTCAAATTTCCCAGTCGAAACACGGTCTTAGTACGACCATTGTGAACTTTGCTCGACAACCTCGTTAAGGGCCAAACCCATAGAACGCGGTGCGTGCGTTTAGTGTTACCCTTCAACGGGGTGCAACA